>OY288288.1:27594059-28855613 GCA_958450335.1 Hibiscus tridactylites
GCATGAAAGAAATGAAGGAAAATTAGTATCTAATTAATGTAAACATTATAGTAACCTTATTTCCATACTTCTGTAATGTATGTACATGTATTAATGAACATTCTATTGTGCAAAATGCTAGAACCTGTGGAGGACCTTGTGGAAGAGGATAGGACCGGACCAGCAAAAAGGAAAGAACAAAGGGGTTTGGATTAAAGGCCAACCTTGAGCTTGGAGTATTGTGAGTGTAACTCCACTTAGGGTTAGGACTTAGGTCCTAACCAACCTCTTTTATTGTACTAATGCCATGTAATATGACTAATTTATATTGGTAATCTAAGGGAAGAATAAACTAATTGGAAACTTGTTTGATGCCATGAATGAGTTGTTGTCTTGAATTGAATTGAATACCTTGATTGAATTATGATAATTCATGTCTAAATTTCATGTTCACATATGCATTGCTTATGCCAAAGGTATGTAATGGCATGCTAGCTTATGGGATGCAGGGTACGTTTAACATGCATAAATGAATTCTGAGTTGAATGCTTCTATGTATGCCAATTTGTTCGAATGGCTCGAGACCTCAATCGGTGAATAAGCCCTCAGTCCCGGTTATCTCTGTAAATAGCACGGGAAATTCTGGGAAAGTCCCCACTTGTAATTTATGCCACAAGCTCCATTTTGGTTGATGCCGATCTCAATCAAATATGTGCTATACGTGTGGTGGAGCCGATCACTTTATTAAATAGTCCTAAAAATAAAAATAAGGCTTCAGCTCGATCCACTACAAATCCGACTCCAACACCATCTAATCAAGGCAAAGGCCCTAACAAGGCTCAATCAGGAAATCATGGCAAGGGTAAGGGAACCATTCGAATGCCCCTACCTACACTCACCAAGAATCTCGAGCTCCTGCACGTATTTATCATATTCAGGGAAGGGAAGACGAAGAATCTCCCGATGTTGTCCCAGGTACCGTCGAACAAAATTCAATACTTGTTTATGCTTTGATAGACTCAGGATCCACTCATTCATTTCTATGTGCAAACTTGATAGAAAAATTGAACTTAAAGCCTGAAGTTGTTCGAACGAACCTTGTAGTCTCTAATCCGTTAGGGGAACTTCAAATATAAACTTGATTTGTAGAGATTGCCTACTTACCATTCGAAATATGCCCTTTCTTGTTGATCTATACATTTTGCCAACTTGTGAGTTCGATTTAGTATTAGGATTAGACTGGTTAAGTAAACACGAAGCTTGGGTAGATTGTCAATACAAGAGATTGTATCTCTGGGTTTAGGAAAAGAGTCTATACTCCTAATCGATAAAAAGTCTACTTCTATTTTTTCTTTTATGGTCTTACAAGATCAAATTGAATTCGGTATACCTGAGATGCCAATTGTTTCTGAATTCGTCGATGTTTTTCTCGAGGAACTTCCTGGTTTCCCTCCGACTAGAGAAGTGGAATTTGGGATTGAAGTTCAACCTAGAACAAGCCTGGTGTCCATTACGCCCTATCGTATGGCACCAGTCGAGTTGAAAGAACTCAAGAAGAAAATTCAAGAACTTAAGAAAAAGGGATTCATTCGACCCAGTACATCTCCTTGGGGTGCTCATGTCTTGTTCATGAAGAAAAAGGACGGGACAATGAGATTTTGTATTGATTACCGACAATTAAACAAAGTAACAATCAAGAACAAGTATCTGTTACCACGGATTGAAGACTTGTTCGATCAACTCAAACATGTTGTCGTGTTTTCCAAGATCGACCTTCGATCGGGTTATTATCAGGTGAAAGTGAAGGATGATGATGTACCCAAAATAGCTTTTAGAACAAGATACGACCACTATGAATTTCTAGTAATACCATTTGGGCTAACCAACACCCCGGCCACATTCATGGATCTCATGAACCGAGTATTCAAGCCTTATCTTGATAAATTTTTAGTTGTCTTTATTTATTACATCTTGGTCTACTCTCGAACAAGGAAGAACATGTTGAACACCTTCGAATAGTCTTGCAAACTCTCCGAGGACGTCAGTTGTTCGCCAAATTTTCCAAGTGCGAATTCTGGCTATCGAAAGTTTTGTTCCTTGGCCATGTTATCCCAGCTCAAGGAATCAAAGTAGACCCGAAGAAAATACAATCCATTGTTGACTAGAGACCTCCGAGGAATGCAGGTGAAGTCCGAAGCTTTCTCGGTTTAGTCGTGTATTATCGAAGATTCGTTAAGGGATTTTTCATTGTTGCCTTGCCTCTAACTAAACTCCTTCAAAAGGATCAACCATTTGAGTGGTTGAAAAAGCAGCAATGAAGTTTTGACCAGCTTAAGCAAGTCTTGACTCATGCCCAGTTCTTATCCAACCGGAATCGGGAAAAGAGTTCATGGTTTATAGTGATGCATCTCATTCGGGTCTTGGATGCATCCTAATACAAGGAGATAATGTAATTGTTTACGCCTCACGCCATTTGAAACCTCATGAACTCAATTATCCGACACACGATTTAGAACTTGTCGCAATCATGTTCGCTCTCAAAATCTGGAGGCATTACTTGTATGGTGAAAAGTGATATCTATTTACCAACCACAAAAGTCTCAAATATCTCTTAACACATAAAGATTTAAATCTAAGGCAAAGGGTAGGCAAAGGAGATGGCTAGAATTTCTTAAGGATTACGACTTGATCATCGACTACCATCCGGGGAAAGCAAATGTGGTTGTTGATGCCCTTAGTCGAAGACCATACTCAGGTAATCCTTTCTTAAATTAAAATCCTTGAATATTCGAATTAAATTTAGTCTTTCTTGTTTTAAAAGAAACCATTCGAACAATTGCCTTATTTTGCAAGTAATCACTTGAATTCTACCTAAATCCTCTTTCTCAATCTTGTAGCTTCAAATGCTATTAATGCTCATCTTCGAGTATATCAAAAACGACGATTTTTATCTGAACTACAAGTCCAATCTAGCCTAATCGCGAGAATTGAAGACTTGCAGCAAGCTGACCCTGAACTTCAAGCCATCATCTCGAAGCTTGACTCGAAAGCCAATCAAGACTTCTCCATTCATTCAAATGGCATGCTCTTTTTCAAAAATGGGGCGTGTATTCCAAACAATGAAGATTTGAAGAATGAAATTCTGCAAGAAGCTCATCAAAGTCCTTTCTTGACTCATCTCGGATCTGTCAAAATGTTTAAAGACCTTAAATCCTTGTATTTGGTGGCCAGGAATGAAGTCAGCCATCGCTAATTATGTATCTAAATGCTTGAATTGTCAAAGAATCAAAGTCGAACATCGAGCTCCTACTGGATTTCTCCAACCTCTCGAATTCCCTCAATGGAAGTGGGATCAAATTACTATGAATTTTGTAACCGGTCTTCCTTGTACTCCAAGAAAATGTGATGTCATGTGGGTAATAGTTGACCGATTCACTAAGTCGGCTCACTTTATCCTTGTTCGAACGAACTATAGTCTGGAAACTCTACCTGACTTGTACATTTATGAAGTAATTCATTTTCATGGAGTTCTTACTTCAATCGTCTCCGATCGAGATCCAAGATTCATAGCTCAATTTTAGAGAACCTTACAATGAGCTCTCGAAACTAAGTTGAATCTAAGCACGGCCTTTCATCCTCAAAGTGATGATCAATCCGAAAGAGTGATAAAAGTGCTCGAAGATATGCTTAGAGCATGTGTTATTGACTTTGGAAAGAACTGGGAGAAATCCACACATCTCGTAGAATTTGCCTACAACAATAGTTACCAAGCTTCGATCCAAATGGCTCCGTTCGAAGCTCTGTATGAAAGGAGATGTAGAACACCTCTATGCTAGTCCGAATTAGGTGAAAGAAAAGTTCTTGGTCCTCAATTGCTTCGGGAAATCGAAGAACAAGTTCAAATCATCCATGATAGATTAGAGCAAGCCTTTGAAAGGCAAAAGGCTTATGTTGACTTAAAACGAAGAGACATCCAGCACAATATTGGAGAAAGTATTCCTTAAAGCTTCTCCCTGGAAGAAGGTTTTTAGATTTGACAAAAAGGGAAAACTCAGTCCCTGATTCATCGGACCTTTCGAAGTTACTAAAAGGATTGGTCCAGTGGCTTATCGACTAGAACTCCCTAGTGGGTTCGATAAGATCAACAACATCTTCCATGTCTCAATGCACCAGAAATACCGATCAGATCCATCTCATATTCTTGAACCAAAAGAAGTTGAATTAAACCCTGATTTAACTTTCGAAGAAGAACCAGTTCAGATTCTCGATAAAGAAATCAAAAGACTTCGAAACAAAAATGTCCCTTTGGTGAAGGTCTAGTGGAGAAACCATAAGACGGAAGAAGCAAACTGGGAACCAGAGGATACAATGAGAAAGCAATATCCTAAACTCTTAAATTCAGATAAGAATTCGAGGACAAATTCTTCTTTTAAGGAGGGGAGAATTGTAACATCCTAAATTGGGTATGAATGTTACCACTAAATTGGAATCCTAGTTAAATTAAATCAAGCTTTAAACGAATGGAATTAGGGATGTAATTAAGAAGAATTAAAGAAGGGAGATGGAATAACAATCAATTAAGGATCCCTTTAAATTGGAAACAAACTTGAAGAGCCAAATTAAAGAAGAAACAAATAGGAATTTGTAGTGACTAAATGATGATAAATGATAACATGGCTAACCGAATTAAAAAGGACATATACGCATATTTTTAAAACTGTGATTTTTGCATGCTAAATTAAATTTAGAAAATAGACAATACATGTTTTCATCTCCCATGCTCTAGCCGGCCACTAAGGGAAGGGAGATATCCCTCTTCTTCTTCATTATACACTCACCCTAAATTATAGAAAAGAGAGAGAAAGGAGAGAGTCTTGGAAGAGGAAGCTTAATACATGATGAATCTCTTGAATTGAAGTAAAATTCAAGTTGTTGGCAGCATAGATAAGGTAATGACATGTTTTAATCGATTTGATGTTAAATTTTGGTGTAGATGTTAATTCGAAGGGTATATACATACTTGATTTATTGCTGGAAATTGATATGGGATTGTTGTTATAAAAAAACAAAACGTGAGAGCATGGAAATGAACTTAGGAATATTATGAGATTGTTTTACTAGATAAAATAGGGTAAACATGATTAATTGGGCAAATTAATTATCAAGCCATGATTTTAATTACACCAATAGATGGTTAAAAATTGCCTAAATGTGTAAGATAATATTTATGGACTAAATTAGCATTCTAGAACCTTGTACACAAGATATTGGAGGATTAAAATGTAAGCTAGTGAAATCTGCCCATAATGCTCTGTTATGGGAAACAACTTCAAAAATTCACTAAATATGGTATACATGGAATTTAAGGCTGAATTTTTAGTAGATGATACTTCAGCGTGTCTACTTTTACTAGGAGAAAACATAGTTTAATTTGAGATTATGTACTTGAAGCTGTAAATGAAAATATTTGGACAATGCAAACTGTCTAAAATTACCACTACCATGTCTTTGAACAATAAACTCTAATTAATGACTGTGAATTAAGATGTAGGGTTTATATGATTAAAAAGAGGATTTAAGAAGCTTTCTAACGATATAAACTAATCAAATTTTTGACGTACGAATTAGGAGTTATGAATGTTTAAAGGGATAGTGTGCAAATTGCATGCAGCAATGACCTAGACAGTTTGAGATTGTTTTGTACCTTAATGTAAACTGATTTGAAAACAATTTTAGGGCAGTAAAAACTGTCCAGTCCTATCTTAAAATGAGGCAAGGGCTGTTTAGAAATGAATATGAAACAAAGCATGAAAGAATTGAAGGAAAAACAATGGCTAATTAGTGTAAACATTATAGTAACCTTATTGCCATACTTGTGTAAGGTATGTACATCTAATAATGAACATTCTATTGTGCAAAATGCTAGAACCTGTGGAGGACCTTGAGGAAGAGGATAGGACTGGACCAGCAAAAAGGAAAGAACCAAAGGGTTTGGATTAATGACCAACCTTGAGCTTGGAGTATTGTGAGTGTAACTATATTTAGGGTTAGGACTTAGGTCCTAACCAACCTCTTTTATTGTATTAATGACATGTAATATGACTAATTTATATTGGTAATCTAAGGGAAGAATAAACTAATTGGTAACTTGTTTGATGCCATGATGAGTTGTTGTCTTGAATTGAATTCCTTGTTGAATTATGATAAATCATGTCTAAATTTCATGTTCGCATATGCATTGCTTATGCCAAAGGTATGGAATGGCATGCTAGCTTATGGGATGCAAGGTACGTTTAACACGCATAAATTAATTGAGAGTTGAATGCTTCTATGTATGACAATTTGTTCGAATGGCTTGATAAGTGGAATACTTTTGTGATGTTTGATTTACTATGGGTTGAACTATGTTTGATCACTCATGAATCGAATTAAGGATTATATGGCCTAAATCTTTAAAGGGAAATTGATCTTGAGATGCTTGTTATTTGATTAATTGATGTGCAATTGTTTACAAATTTCAAACACTCAATAAGACCTTGGTTGATAGTTATGTCTAAGTAGAAAGGCATGCCTTAGAGTCTAGAGCTCTACTTTTTTAGGTACTTCTTGTACCAATTGATTGGTGTTATAAGCACCTTCTTGTTAGATACCTTGGTTATCATCTTGCTAGGTACCTAGTGTACCATCTTGTGTGGTGTGGTAGATACCTTCTTGTTTAGATACTTATGTATCATCTTGTATATTCGACTCGATTACCTAGTCTTAGCTATCTACCAAGGCAAATTAAATTGAATGGACTTGTATGAAAGACTTATAACTTGAAGAATTGATCAATAACAAATAGGAATCTCATGCGAATAAAATTAGATGCTCACTTTGTCGAATTGCTTATACTTGGTTGACTTGTGTAACAAGAGCTATGAAATCTTGTTCTATTGATTTGATGTGTTCGAATAGAATTGGATGTTCACCTTGTGGAATTGCTTATACTTGATTGCTTTTTTGTGTGCTATGAAACCATGTTCAATTGTTTTGATGTGCACGATCAGTAGATGCAATAACTAGCTAGGTAAACTTGGTTAAATGAATTATGATACTAATGCTAATAAGTTTGATAACATGCTAGGAAATTGTTACCTCACTAAGTACTCAATGTACTTATCACTCTTGTCTTTTATTCTTCCCAAAATCAGGTTTGAAGTGATTAAAGCTATCTGACCTTGAGTTGAGCAATACACGAGTGAAGATCAAAAGTATGACTTGTCTTGTTTATGTTGTCCTCTTAGTTGGTGGCTTGATTTTATGTCTAGTTGTTAAAGTCTTTTGCATATGGCTTATCTTGAAAATGTATATGAGATGTATGTAAGAACTTGATTAAAAGTTGGTAATGTTTTGTGATACTTTGGGTATGTAAATAGTTAACCTAATGTTTATATGAACCTAATGGCTTAATGGCCCTTTTTATGTATGTATATATATACATATATGAATGAAAATTAAGTTCAATCTTGTTTTAGATGTATTATTGAGTCTTTGATGATAGTTTTGTGTCCATGGGTATTCGAATTGAATCTATGTATCTAGTTTAAAAAGTAAAATCTTGATTAGTAATATGACCAATTATGTAGTTTAATTCTAGTATTCGAATAGTGTAATGAAATGAAATTGCTAATCAAACTTCGAATTACCTAGTATCCATTATCTTATTCGAATGAATGGTTTAGAATGTTAATAGAGATTGAATGAAACTTTCTAAGTGGTTAGTTAGTCGATTGGGATAAATTGGTTTTTGTTATTAATTAATCGATTGTGTTAAGAAAATGTTAATTTGGCCCTAAATTTATGCATTCTTGTTTCATCATATGTGTTCGACACTCCTCGCTCCTAACCCGAGAGAGGGGTGTTACACGTGTAATGGGCCCACTTAGGGTATTCTTCTGGGTCTTTGCTGCTAGGAATCACATCACTGACCCTCCTTATAGCTCTAGAAACATCATAACACCACAAACACCTCAAAAATTAACAATTAACAACCTAAAAAATTAGCAATTCCATTAGTTTCGGGATTCTTTTGTAAATCTCATCACACCAAATTAAAATATACTTCAAATGTGATTGAACCCAGTCAAGACCACAAGAATTAAGACCCATAAAAAAACTCATACAACTTCTTAATAAATCAACCATTAAACCTTTAAATCTTGATTTAATCATCAAAAATATCAAAAAAACCTATTACAAAGGATCAAGAACTTGGGAATCTCAATAAAGAACCTTTTTTAAAGAAATAGTATGGATATTATTGCGTCGAATCAATCGAACTTGAGCATCAACTAGGGCCTCATTAAAAAGCCTCCCTAAAACCTAGGTGTAAAGTGACCAAAAGTCATATATTTCATGCACATGCCAACTCCTATTATTACTGTTTTTAAGCACATTTTAGGCATAAGTAGGGTCATGCATAGCATTTTAAAGTATTTCATTGTTCTGCCTTACCTTTATTGTAACACCCCAATTTTGGGCTTAGAAGTTTAAGGTCTGAACCGGACCGGTCTGATTTTCGGTTCGAATATAAAATGAGGTTTTAGGGAAAGCCTAGTTCGGGATGCTTTAAAATATGGAAAATATCTAAAAATCCTCTTTTAATATATATAAGAGAGTGGTGAAATCAATTTTACAAAATAAGGTTTGGAAGTACGACATTTTGGAATAGTGACTAAAATGCGATTTTTGAAAAGTTCAGTGGTGACTGTTTTGTAAGGATTGAAACTTTGAATCTTTAAGGAGCTAATTTACCCAAAAATGATTTCTCTAGATTTTTCTTTAATTTAAGTGATTTAATTAATGTTTAATTAATTGAATGAAAAAGGGAAACCACTTTTTGGAATTTCATAACTAACTTTTCCTAAAATTTTCTCATCTCTTTTTCTCTCAAAATTCCATCAACCAAACACTTTTCTCCAGCAAATTTTCCATTGATTTTCACTCCAATTGATGAGATTTCAATCATCAATTAATTCCTAAACTATCTTACATCAAATCCTTTTGATTTCCTCATTGGATTTTCAAGAAATTTGGCTCAAATCAAGGAGAAATCGCCATTTAGAGGTAAGGTTGCTCTTCTCCTCTAAATACTCAGTTCTTTACTGAAATTCCCAAGTTATCAATCCTTAATTTAAGTTTTATAAATGGTTTTAATGATATGAACTTGATTTTGGCTTAAAACTCAAGATTTGGAGGAAATCTTGAAGAATTCCGTTGTGATTGTTTGGGCTCTGTTTTGAGTTGATTCTTAAATGTATTTTGGATGTATAATGATGTGTAAATGAGGTTTTATCAATGCAATCCTGAATAGGTTGTATTTCCTAAGTTTTTGCTTATGAAAATGGTGGTTTTTGGGGTGATCTTGGTGTTCTGTTATAGCTGGAGGTATAAGGACGAGTTTAGGTTCATTTTGGATGTTAATTGATGTTTAGAAATGGTTAGAAGTGATGGATCTTGGCTGGGTTATGTTTTGGAAGAGTTTGGAGGTAATTTCGGTTGTGTTTGGTAGCCGAAATGTTAGTTTTAGATAGAGCAGTGAGTTTAAGAGTGTTGGCTGAAGATTTCAATGCATGATGATGCATTAATCCTCTGCTTGATGTGTTTAAAACAGGGGAGACATCTTCGGACACTTGTGGTGTTGATCCGGAGGCTTGATCAGCGTTTCGGCAAGCTTGTGAAACAGAATTGGTGAGTGAAGTTGGGTTTCCAGCTTTGAAACAAATGTTTGAAGGTTTTGGGAGCTTAGTTTAAGTCTAAGAAACTTAACTAAGCTCAAGAGTAAGTTTTTGGAAAAACTCTCTTGGATGAGCCATGAAGTGGTTTGATGCATTGCTTATAATTTGCATGTTTAAATTCTGTTTTGAAAGCATGTTTTAGCATGGTTAATGATGGTTTTGAAAGCCATATGTTGAAGGATGCTCAAGGTAAGAGATCCTTGGTTTGACATGTTGTATATGTGGATTTGATGCATAGTGATGCATGAGGTTAAATGGCTTTATTTAATGCTTTAAAACAGTGGGTTGTTGATGTTATATGATGTATATTGGCAAGTGATGTAAAGGTTTAAAAGTACTTGAATCGGATATAGTTAGCCGGCTATAGGATTGGGTGCACTGTGAATAAAGTTGCCTTGGGTGTTGAGGGGTTGTAATTGTACCGTAAACTCCATCCAAGTACACTAATGAGAAAGGTAAGATCACAACGGTTGTTAAAAGTCCGTGTGTGGATCTTGTGTTATGTGTCTCGTGTTCTCGTTAGTGGAGTTATACAACTACTGATGAGTGATGTTGAAAGGTTGTGATTGTACCGTTAAACTCCATCACGGGTGTTGAGGGGTTGTGATTGTACTGGTAAACTCCACCTTGTGTGTTCGTTAGTGTGTATGAAGCGTATGGGACAACGCTTGTAATCCGCGTATCCGATTGTGTTTGTGTTGTAAATGGTTATGGATTATCACTTGGAAGCCAATATGACATGTTGATTTTAATGAAGCATGAGATGCTTGTAAAGTATGCAAGGTTGCATGAAATGTGTTGAGCATATGTTTAGAAAGCTTTGTTGAAAGTGGTTTCTAAAATGCATTATTGTGTTGTTTTCTTTAGAGCATGCCTCACTAAGCAATTGTGCTTACGCTCTCTCTCTTGAACCAATAATGCAGATAATTGAAGTTTTAAAGGGCAACAAGGAGGCAAGAGAGTCCAAGGGATCTAAGCTCATGTATGGTGATGTTTTCATAACATTATTAGTTTTTGATATTTCGGCAATGGGAACCTGAGATGTGTTTTAGGAGATGTTTTGGACTCCCTAGTTGTGGCATGATGCCTTTGATGATTTGGACTTGTAAATGGCCTTTTGATGTTTGATTTGGTGATATATTGGTTGCTTGATTGTGGATATTAGGATGCATGCTTATAGACTCGTGGAATCTCATGATTGATGCTATGAATGTGTTTTGAAGTTGCAAACATGTACCTTATATATGTGATGACATGTTGGCATGGTTAGGAAGTAATTAGGATGTGTTTGAGTGGTTATATGTATGAAAAACCAGAAAAATCTGCAGCTTCTGGGCAGACCGTATCGGAACAGACATTGGCGTTTCGAAACGGGAGCCTGTAATGGCCTTGGTGTTTCGAAACGGCTGGTGACTGTTTCGAAACAGTTTGGCCACTGGAAGGCCCTGTTTCGGAACAAGTCTCAAAACGAACCCGTGTTTCGAAACGGTCAACACCGTTCCGAAACAGGTGACCGTTGGGCACTGATTTGAATGGTATTGAGGTTTGCAAGCTTTACGTTTTAGTCCCGAAAATTGTATTTTCAATTGCATGAGTTTGAGATGTCCGATTAAGGTGAAATCTGACAGGGAAGCATGTAATATGACTAATTTAATAGTGGTAACTTAAAAATCAGTTAAGACCTCCTAATTTCCAGAATTTGCAAATTGGTCCCCTAATATTTGTGATTTGTGCAATTGAGTCCCTTATTGATAGCTGATCGTTGTGCTTTTCACATAAATGTTTCTCAAGAGTACGCTTAGGGTTAATGTGCATCTAGACAAGTTTAAAAAGAAAAAAAAGGTCGTTAATCAAGGTTGACTTTCAGGTTGACTTTGGTTTTCCCTATGTAATCTTCGTAGTTCGGGTCAACCGTCCAAGCCGGGCCAAGGGGGTTACATTTGGTGGTATCAGAGCTGAGTTCTCGTGTAAATGTGAATGGTTATGTGGGTGTTGTATGTGTGATTGCTTGATATGCCTTTTAAATGAAAGTATGTTGTATGAATTGTAAAGTATGTTGCAATTGTGATGCTATGCTATGTTGAAGCATGTTAGAGGAACCCATTGCCATATGAAAACTAATGAAAGGAATTGTTTTTGGAAAATGAGCTTGAGTACTTGGATTACTTACCTTGTTGAGCCTAATTATGTTTATTGCATTTGTGTTAGTACATTATTTTTTCTTGTAAATAGGGCCTCGTAGAGAGATGAGGATGAATACGAGAGCTATGGCTCAGAATGAGAATGAGGAACATGAGAATGTTGTGGATATACCTCCTCCTCCTGGTGGTGGACCGCCCGGTGGTGGTGGTGCTGGAGGTGATGATGTTGGTATTGGTGCTGGTGCTGGGGTCGTTGGACCTGATGGTGTGGAGGGGCAAGCTGCTCCCAACATGACTGTGTTGATACAGGCTATTGTTGGAGCCTTTCAGGCAGCAGTAGCTGAAGCTCAGGGTGATGCTAACGTGAGATTGCTTTTGGAACGTCTTCGTAGTCTGGGAGGGACTGAGTTCAGAGGTTTATCTCCTGAAGGTTCTGAATCTTGGTTGGAAAGCACCAAGAGGATATTGGGACAAATGAACTACAACGATGTGCATAAATTAGGCTGTGTTGTATCGCTGTTACATGATGATGCGTATACGTGGTGGACGACCACTGTCTCCGGAATGGAGGAAGTTGATGTGATTTGGACATTCTTTCTAAACGCGTTCAAGCAAAAGTATCTAGGTGTGCGATACCTAGATGAGAAGAAAAGAGAGTTCATGTCTATTATGCAAGGAAGCGTGACGGTGGATGAGTATGAGATCCAGTTTGTCCATCTTAGTCAGTATGCACCTGAGCTTATCCCTGATGAACGGGAGAGGTGTGAACGCTTCCGATATGGTTTGATGCCGGATGTGAAGACCTTTATGCTTGCTTCTGAGTATACAGATTTTGATGTGCTGGTTAGTAGAGCGAAGGACATTGAGCAGAACCTGGGTTTGTCTTCCAGAGGAGTTAGTTCTAGCTCGGGCAAAAGAGCTGCATATTATAGTTCTGGTGGTGGATGGAACAAGAGAGGACGAGATAAGAGGTATTAGTCTTCTGCTAGGCGTGGTAATGGAGGGCATGGTGTGCCTGTTCAGGGAGATAGGATAAGAGCTTATCAGAACACGTGCTGCACATATGGATTGCGTGGCCATTTGAGGCATGATTGTCCTCGAGCAGCGAGAGAGGTTCAGGCTCTTGTTGCAGTGACCGGTAATTTGCGCTGGAATTGTGGTTTAGCAGACCACATGAGGAGGGAGTGTCCTTTGTTGGCCGGTGGTGGTCAGGGACGTGCTCCTGGGGGTTGTTGCACCACAGAGAGGTCGTGGGCGCGGCCGTGGTAACTTCCAGCGCAGAGATGATGGTGGGAGGAATGTGGAGCATGTGGTGGCTGTCCAACCTGAGGGTGGTGGCCAGGCTCGAGTGTATGCTCAGCGAGAGGGGAGAAATGATACGGATGTGATCGCAGGTACCATTACTTTGCAATCCTTGTCATTACTTTCCTTGATTGACTCTGGATCTACACACTCATACATATTGCGTGAACATGCTCAATTGCTTGGTTTACCTGTTGAGTCTTTGGATGTTGGTATGCGTGTGACTAGTTCCTTTGGTGAGACCGTTGTGACACGGAAGTTGTATAGAAGATGTCCTTTGGTAGTGCAAAATCATGTTTTTCTTGTTGATCTTATGGAATTGCCATTCTATGGTTTTGATGTAATCCTTGGTATGGATTGGCTTGTTGATCATCGAGCTGTGGTGGATTTTGAGAACAAGCGGGTTTCGTTGAAACTTGCGGATGATTATGAGGTAGTGGTGGTTGGTGAGAATGTGAAGTTTCTTGCCAATGTGGTGTCTACATTGTCAGCAAGCCGAATGTTGAGGCAAGGTTGTGAGGCTTATCTGGCCTTTGTGATGAATCCTAGCTTTAAGGAGTTGCGTGTTCAAGATATCAGGACTGTGCGAGAGTTTCCTCGAGTGTTTCCGGAGGAGTTGCCTGGGTTGCCTCCTAGTCGAGAGGTGGATTTTGGAATTGAGTTGTATGAAAACACAACTCCAGTGTCCATTACTCCTTACCGAATGGCACCTAAGGAGTTGAAGGAGCTGAAAACGCAACTTCAGGAGTTGCATAATCATGGCTTCATTCAGCCGAGTGTGTCACCTTGGGGTGCACCGGTCTTGTTTGTGAAGAAGAAAAATGGCACTATGAGAAAGTGCATCGATTATCGTCAGCTAAACAAGTTGACTATCAATAATCGGTATCCTTTGCCGAGGATTGCTGATCTTTTTGATCAGTTTTGGGGAGCGGCTGTGTTCTCTAAGATTGACTTAAGGTCAGGTTATTACCAGCTCAAGGTGAAGGATGTAGATGTGCCAAAAACAGCCTTAAGAACGAGGTATGGGCATTATGAGTTCCTTGTGATGCCGTTTGGTTTGACGAATGCTCCTGCAGCTTTTATGGACATGATGAATAGTGTGTTCCATGAATACTTGGATAAGTTTGTTGTGGTGTTCATTGATGATATCCTTGTGTACTCTCGTACTGAGGAGGAGCATGAAGGGCATTTGAGGATTGTGTTGCAGGCGTTGTTGGACAATCAGCTTTATGCTAAGCTGAGCAAATGTGAATTCTGGCTTAGGGAAGTTGTGTTCCTTGGTCATGTGGTTTCTGCTGAGGGGATTCATGTTGATCCTCAGAAGATTGAGGTGGTGATGAATTGGGAGCCTCCCAAGTATGTTCATGAATTCCGTAGTTCCCTTGGGTTGGCAGGATACTACCGGAGGTTTGTGGATAGATTTTCAAAGATTGCTGCACCTTTGACGAATTTGTTGCAGAAGGATGTCAAGTATGAGTGGACAGAGGCAAGACAACAAGCTTTTGAAAAGCTTAAGGCAGCTTTTACGCAAGCTCCTATTTTGGTTCAGCCTGAATTAGGGAAAGAGTTTATAGTGTACAGCGACGCATCCTATGTTGGTTTGGGGTGTGTGTTGATGCAAGAGGGTAAGGTGGTGGCTTATGTATCGTGCCAGTTGAAGGTGCATGAGCGCAATTATCCTACGCATGATATTGAGTTAGTTGCGGTGGTCTTTGCTTTAAAAATTTGGATACATTACCTATATTGTGAGAAGTGTACTGTGTACACGGATCACAAAAGTTTGAAGTATTTGATGTCTCAAAAAGAGTTGAATCTTAGGCAACGACGTTGGGTGGAGTTGCTTAAAGATTACGATCTGACGATCGAGTACCATCCGGGAAAAGCTAATGTTGTAGCGGATGCCTTGAGTAGAAAGGTGGCAGTGGAGTTGAGGGCTATGTTTGCTAGCTTAAGCATTTCGCGAGATGGAGGTCTTGTGGCTGAATTGCAAGTGAAACCATCTTTGGTTCGGTTGATAAAGGATAAGCAACTGTTGGACGATTCCTTGGTGCCACATGTTCAGGATATTGCTGAGGATAGACCATCGGATTTTTGTTTTAATGAGGATGGAGTTATATGTTTTGGGAGTCGGATAGTAGTGCCGAATGATGTTGAGTTGAGGCGTGTTATTCTGACTGAAGCTCATAGTAGTTCTTTTGCTATGCACCATGGTAGTACAAAGATGTATAGTGATCTTAAGGATGAGTACTATTGGGAGGGATTAAAGAAAGATGTTGCGTAGTATGTGAGTAAGTGCATGGTTTGTCAGCGAGTTAAGGCTGAGCACTGGTTTCCTTCTGGGTTGTTGCAACCGTTGAGGATTCCTGAGTGGAAGTGGGAAAGGATTACCATGGACTTTGTGTCTGGTTTGTCTTTGTCGCCATCGAAGAAGAATTCGGTGTGGGTGATTGTGGATCGCCTTACGAAGTGTGTGCATTTCTTACCTGTGCATACTATGTATACCTTGGATAAGCTTGCAGAGCTGTACATTGCTGAGATTGTGCGGTTGCATGGTGTGCCAAAGTCTATTGTGTCGGATAGAGATCCGAGGTTTACATCGCGTTTCTGGGAGTGTTTGCATAAAGCTTTGGGTACACGGCTAAATTTCAGTACTTCTTATCATCCATAGTCGGATGGACAGTTTGAGCGTGTTATCCAAGTGCTGGAAGATATGTTGAGGTGCTGTGTGATTGAGTTTCAGGGTTCTTGGGAGAAGCATTTGCCTTTGGTGGAGTTTGCTTATAACAATAGCTACCAGGCAAGTATTCAGATGGCACCTAATGAAGCCTTGTATGGGAGGAAGTGCAGAACTCCTCTTTGTTGGGCTGAAACAGGTCAGAAGTTGGTTTCAATGCCAGCTTTGTTGAAAGGAACCACCGAGAAGGTGAAGCTCATTTGTGAGTGATTGAAGGCAGGATCTGATCGATAGAAGTCTTACGTGGATTTGAAGCGTACAGAGATTGAGTTTGCGGTAGGTGACCGTGTGTTCTTGAAAGTTTCGCCTTGAAAGAAGGTGATGAGGTTTGGCCGGAAGGGTAAGTTGAGCCCTAGGTACATTGGACCATAAGAGGTGATTGAACGTGTGGGTCCTGTTGCGTACAAGTTGAGGTTACCGCAAGAGTTGGAAAAGATTCATGATGCGTTTCATGTCTCTATGCTTCGGAGGTATAGATCGGATCCTTCGCATGTTATGCCTGTGGAGGAAGTGGAGTTGAATCCAGACTTAACCAATGATGAGGAACCGGTTGAAATTCTGGATTCGAAAAGTAAAGTTCTTCGAGGCAAGACCATCCATTGAATTGGTTAAGGTGTTGTGGAAGCATCGTGGTGTTGAGGAAGCCACGTGGGAAAGAAAGGATGACATGAAAAAGCAGTTTCCGTACCTCTTTCCTCCAGGTAAATTTCGAGGACGAAATTTCTTGAGGGGGGAGAGTTGTAACACCCCAATTTTGGGCTTAGAAGTTTAAGGTCTAAACCGGACCAGTCTGATTTTTAGTTCGAAATATAAAAGGAGGTTTTAGAGAAAGCCTAGTTCGGGATGCTTTAAAAATATGGAAAAATATCTAAAAATCCTCTTTTAATATATATAAGAGAGTGGTGAAATTAATTTTACAAAATAAGGTTTGGAAGTACAACATTTTGGAATAGTGACTAAAATGCGATTTTTGAAAAGTTCAGTGGTGACTGTTTTGTAAGGATTGAAACTTTGAATCTTTAAGGAGCTAATTTACCCAAAAATGATTTCTCCAGATTTTTCCTTAATTTAAGTGATTTAATTAATGTTTAATTAATTGAATGAAAAAGGGAAACCACTTTTTGGAATTTCATAACTAACTTTTCCTAAAATTTTCTCATCTCTTTTTCTCTCAAAATTCCATCAACCAAACACTTTTCTCCAGCAAATTTTCCTTTGATTTTCACTCCAATTGATGAGATTTCAATCATCAATTAATTCCTAAACCATCTTACATCAAATCCTTTTGATTTCCTCATTGGATTTTCAAGAAAATTGGCTCAAATCAAGGAGAAATCACCATTTAGAGGTAAGGTTATTCTTCTCCTCTAAATACTCAGTTCTTTATTGAAATTCCCAAGTTATCAATCCTTAATTTAAGTTTTATAAATGGTTTTAATGATATGAACTTGATTTTGGCTTAAAACTCAAGATTTGGAGGAAATCTTGAAGAATTTCGTTGTGATTGTTTGGGCTATGTTTTGAGTTGATTCTTAAATGTATTTTGGATGTCTAATGATGTGTAAATGAGGTTTTATCAATGCAATCCCGAATAGGTTGTATTTCCTAAGTTTTTGCTTATGAAAATGGTGGTTTTTGGGGTGATCTTGGTGTTCTGTTATAGCTGGAGGTATAACGACGAGTTTAGGTTCATTTTGGATGTTAATTGATGTTTAGAAATGGTTAGAAGTGATGGATCTTGGCTGGGTTATGTTTTAGAAGAGTTTGGAGGTAATCTCGGTTGTGTTTGGTAGCCGAAATGTTAGTTTTAGATAGAGCAGTGAGTTTAAGAGTGTTGGCTGAAGATTTCAATGCATGATGATGCATTAATCCTCTGCTTGATGTGTTTAAAACAGTGGAGACATCTTCGGACACTTGTGGTGTTGATCCGGAGGCTTGATCGGCGTTTCGACAAGCTTGCGAAACGGAATTGGTGAGTGAAGTTGGGTTTCCAGCTTTGAAACAATTGTTTGAAGGTTTTGGGAGCTTAGTTTAAGTCTAAGCAACTTAACTAAGCTCAAGAGTAAGTTTTCGGAAAAACTCTCTTGGATGAGCCATGAAGTGGTTTGATGCATTGTTTATAATTTGCATGTTTAAATTCTGTTTTGAAAGCGTGTTTTAGCATGGTTAATGCTGGTTTTGAAAGCCATATGTTGAAGGATGCTCAAGGTAAGAGATCCTTGGTTTGACATGTTGTAAATGTGGATTTGATGCATAGTAATGCATGAGGTTAAATGGCTTTGTTTAATGCTTTAAAACAGTGAGTTGTTGATGTTATATGATGTATATTGGCAAGTGATGTAAAGGTTTAAAAGTACTTGAATCGGATATAGTTAGCCGGCTATAGGATTGGGTGCACTGTGAATAAAGTCGCCTTGGGTGTTGAGGGGTTGTAATTGTACCGTAAACTCCATCCAAGTACACTAACGAGAAAGGTAAGATCACAACGGTGGTTAAAAGTCCGTGTGTGGATCTTGTGTTATGTGTCCCGCGTTCTCGTTAGTGGAGTTATACAACTACCGATGAGTGATGTTAAGGGGTTGTGATTGTACCGTTAAACTCCATCACGGGTGTTGAGGGGTTGTGAATGTACCGGTAAACTCCACCTTGTGTGTTCGTTAGTGTGTATGAAGCGTATGGGACAACGCTTGTAATCTGCGTATCCGATTGTGTTTGTGTTGTAAATTGTTATGGATTATCACTTGGAAGCCAATATGACATGTTGATTTTAATGAAGCATGAGATGCTTGTAAAGTATGCAAGGTTGCATTAAATGTGTTGAGCATATGTTTAGAAAGCTTTGTTGAAAGTGGTTTCTAAAATGCATTATTGTGTTGTTTTCTTTAGAGCATGCCTCACTAAGCAATTGTGCTTACGCTCTCTCTCTTGAACCAATAATACAGATAATTAATGTTTTAAAGGGCAACAAGGAGGCAAGAGAGTCCAAGGGAACTAAGCTCATGTATGGTGATGTTTTCATAACACTATTAGTTTTTGATATTTCGGCAATGGGAACCTAAGATGTGTTTTGGGAGATGTTTTGGACTCCCTAGTTGTGGCATGATGCCTTTGATGATTTGGACTTGTAAATGGCCTTTTGAAGTTTGATTTGGTGATTTATTGGTTGCTTGATTGTGGATATTAGGATGCATGCTTATAGACTCGTGGAATCTCATGATTGATGATATGAATGTGTTTTGAAGTTGCAAACATGTACCTTATAGGTGTGATGACATGTTGGCATGGTTAGGAAGTAATTAGGATGTGTTTGAGTGGTTATATGTATGAAAAACCAGCAAAATCTGCAGCTTCTGGGCAGACCGTATCGGAACAGGCATTGGCGTTTCGAAACGGGGGCCTGTAATGGCCTTGGTGTTTCGAAACGGCTGGTGACTGTTTCGAAACAGTTTGGCCACTGGAAAGCCCTGTTTCGGAACAAGTCTCGAAATGAACCCGTGTTTCGGAACGGTCAACACCATTTCGAAACAGGTGACCGTTGGGCACTGATTTGAATGGTATTGAGGTTTGCAAGCTTTACGTTTTAGTCCCGAAAATTGTATTTGCAATTGCATGAGTTTGAGATGTCCGATTAAGGTGAAATTTGACAGGGAAGCATGTAATATGACTAATTTAATAGTGGTAACTTAAAAATTAGTTAAGACCTCCTAATTTCCAGAATTTGCAAATTGGTCCCTAATATTTGTGATTTGTGCAATTAAGTCCCTTATTGATACCCGATCGTTGTGCTTTTCACATAAATGTTTCTCAAGAGTACGCTTAGGGTTAATGTGCATCTAGACAAGTTTAAAAAGAAAAAAAAGGTCGTTAATCAAGGTTGACTTTCGGGTTGACTTTGGTTTTCCCCGTGTAATCTTCGTAGTTCGGGTCAACCGCCCAAGCCGAGCTAAGGGGGTTACATTTATAACTTATCATTTATTTGGTGAACAAGAGATATTTTTTATTGTATTCTTGTATGTAGGTACTAACAGCTGAACGAGGGAACTGAGGATCGGAGGACACAATGCTGAGGAGCGAACCCAAGAGTTGTACTAAAGCAGTTCCAGCAGAAGTTAGTTATTGTCAAGCCCTACCGAGTAGAGTTGTCGCCGACCTTGCTGCTCTCGGCAGCTGACTATGGAAGTTGGGAGAACCAGAGCGCGATCTGTAGAGCAAACACTCATGAATCTATCGCCGATGTTAATTTGATTTTCCGACGTCTATAGCAGCGGCTAGGGCTGCCGAAGCAAAATATTCAAGCTTACTTGCGGACCAAGGCAAACGAGATAGTGTCCATATTCCAAGCAAAGAAGTCGACATTTAAAGCTATATTAAAGAAGGAAAGCTACTTTAGATGACTTCTACTTTAAAGAGGACTTAACCTACTCTTGAGTCTATAAATACCCATTGTACTCCTAGTTTAAACCATCCTAGGTTTTTTATGGACTTTTCTTGTGTTCTTCACCGCTGCCATGTTCTAATTTCCATTGGGTTAGGGTTATGTTGTAACTAGTGAGAAACGGTTATTTTAGGGTTTTGAGTTATTCTTCAATAAAATATTTCAAGTTTACTTAATCCATTGTTCTTCATTCTTTCAATCTTTCTACACCAATCGTTTGAGAGAATCCATTTGTCGGGCACGAAAGTGTAAGGCTCACGAAAGGGTTAAGTACGGTCACAATGTGCTGATGCGTGACTAACTTGGTTCCACACTAATCCACAAGTTTCAGCGGGTAAAAGGGATCACCAACCGAGTTGACTAATTTGGTTCCACACTAGTCCACAAGTTAGCATCCTAACCTAGAAATAGGAGGGATCATTGTCGACTATCCTGCCGAACTTGGAGTATCTGTCAAACTTGCCGCTAGGACTTCTTTTCGTTCCACCTGCCGAGACAGTACACCCCTGCAGTGGTAGTGACCTGCTGCGGCCGAGTGGCAGGGTCGTAGTTTGCCGTCCGCCATACACGCCGAGGCAGCATATCGTGGCAGCACAAAATAACTCTTACCTATTACAACGCAGTTTTCACACTAAGTGGCAGCATAACCATGCCTGCTCTATCAACCTGATTCACCTTCTTTATTACTTTTGTTTTTATTTACTTTTCTATCTCAACCAATTCTTCACTTGTGCTTTTTTCTTTACCTTGTGTAGGGACTACGAAACGAGATAAGCTGTCCAATCCTCGTGGGATTCGACATCTTTTATACTATAACTTGGCAGGAGTGTGCACTTGCGCTCTCACAAAAAGGGAACACCTACACGCCCTACAAGTTTTTGGCGTCGTTGCCGGGGATTGGTAACAGCGAATTTTGTTTTTCAATTTCTGCACTTTTTATTTACCTTTTATTTTATTTTTATTTTTAATCGAAAAGAAAAAATATTTTACACTGTCCTTTGCAAGTGTGTGACCAGGGCTAACCCTAAAGGAAATTTCATTATTTACGACGATCTTGAGCATGAAACTAAAAGAATTAAGAGGGAGCTAAGAGAAGTCCTAAAGAACAAAGACAAGGGCAAAGTAGAGGAAGAGACCATGGTAAACGAGCACCCCCCAAATGATGCCATGAATGGCAGGGGCGGGCAGCATGACTTGCCGCCCAGAAGACCACTAGAACAGCAGAGGCAGGATCTCCCTAATCCACCCCAAGTGCGGACAACTAGAGACTACCTGGAACATGACTTCTAAAGGTTCGAGCCAATAGTGACTAAACCAGAGATAGGGGCTAATCATTTTGAACTGAAGCCCGTCATGTTCAACATGATAAACACACTAGGGCACTTCGAAGGGACTGCCACAGAAGATGCTCGATAGCATTTACGAGGATTCCTGGACATTTTTCGAGCATTCAAGATACATGGGGTTCACCATGACGTACTACGGCTGAGGCTATTTCCCTATTACTTGGGGGATAGGGCGAAACAGTGGTTAAATAACCAACCAGCCGAATCTTTTAATTCATGGGCGGAGCTCTGCAAAGACTCTCTAGACCGATTCAGCCCGTCCAACATCACCGATAGGTTGCAAAATTAGATCACAGCCTTTAGACAAGAGGATAACAAGCCGGTGTACAAGGCATGGGAGTGGTACCAACAAGTGTTGAATAAATGCCCGTTGCATGGTCTACCAGCTTGGACTCATGTATCTATATTCTATAACAGGGTTAACTACCCAACTCGGATGATGATAGATGCCTCGGTTAACGGAACCATCCTAGACAGACCTCTAGAGGAAGCACTATGGCTGCTAAACATATCAGCTAAAAATGATTATAAATACCTGACAGCCCGCCGAGGCGGTACAAGGCGGCCAGCTACTGAAAATGAGGTAGAAGCCTCAGAATCTGTAAATACCCACCTCGACACTCTAACGGAGCTGGTGATGAAGATGGTGCAATCCTCAGGGAAGGTCCATGAAGTAAAAGATTGTGAGTTATTCTGTGGCGAATGTGGAGGCAACCACGATTCCTCTGACTGCACTGCATTTGCAAACTACATGGGAGGATATGAGAGGAATAGTAGGCCTGACCAGAACACCTATAATCCTAACAGGAGAAACCATCCCACCTTCTCCTGAAGCAACCCAAAGACAGCTGCAGATCCACAACAGCTACGGGGAGGCTACTAGTAGAATCCGTCCCGGTAGTAGACTCAGCAGCCACAACACAATAATTCACTAGAAACAACTCTACAAACCTTTATGAAACAAACTGGTGAATTTATTGTTTATACAAACAAATTTATTGAGAAAACTGAATCTTTTATGGACATGACGGAGATGAAGATGAACAACCAGGAGGCTGCCATTAAGAACCTGGAGACCCAATTTGAGAAGTTCACCAAAATCTACCACAGCCGAACTATGGGAGCATCATCCAGCATCCCGCCAGAAGCAGCCAAGCCCACTTATGAACATTGCAAGGCTATATCTACAAGAAGTGGGAAGTAGTTGGATGAACCAAGGATGGTAGAACTGCCAGGAACTCAGCCGCAACAGACAAGTAAACCTGCTCAGCAGCACCAATATTAGCCACTCCAATAGCAACACCAGTCGCCCCAGCAGCAGAATATAAAAGCAAGGATGATCCTCCCCAGACTAAGCCCCTAAACAAGGAGCAAAAAGAAGGACATCCGCTAGCCAGCACCATTCCCCCAAAAGCTCAAGCAACAGCAGCAGAAGCATCAATTCAGAAAATTCCTAGATATTCTGAAACAGGTGCATATCAATATACCTCTGATAGAAGCCATACAAAACCTGCCAAACTATGCCAAGCATCTCAGAGATATGGTTTCTAAGAAGAAGAGGATATGGGAATTCGAGACAGTGGTCGTTACTGAAGAGTGCATGGCTATGCTGCATAACAAGCTGCCGCCCAAGCAGACAGATCCGGGAAACTTTGTTATACCATGCAGGCTAGGCAACAAGCACGAGACCAGAGCCCTGTGTAACTTGGGAGCCAGCATCAACCTGATACCAAAGGTCGTCTTCGAAAAACTAGGTATTGGACTTGCCAAACCGACCTTCGTTATGCTTAAACTTGCTGGTCACTCATTTGTGCAACCAGAAGGAAAGATTGAAGACATACTGGTAAAGGTGGGCAACCTAATTCTCCCCGCCGACTTCCTCGTCTTAGAATGTGAGGCCGACGAGAAAGCCCCTATCATCCTTGGGCGGCCCTTCTTGGCCACGGGCAGAACGCTGATATATGTGGAACTCGGGGAACTTACAATGAGGGTAGAGGATCAGAGCATAAGGATGAACGTGCTACAACCCTCAGAGGTAGGAAATGAATGCTCGGATACAAGAGCTGCCAAGATCAGTGTGGAAACAGTCCAGGGCAGCAGCTGCCACGACAGGCCTAGGGGCAGACTTAAAGACCCTATATCGAAGCACCTGAAAGAATAGGAGGGGAGAAAAAGCTAAACCACCTCAGGAAGTGGTTATGTCTGGGGGATGCACCCAAATGCACTCCCAACATAACTTAATTTTTATTTTATTATTTTTATCTTAATTTTATGCATTAGGAATAGAGTTTATTTTATTTTAGGATTAGATTAATTTTTATAATTTTAGAAATTATTTAATTATTTTTATTAATTTTATTTTAGGTTCAAGAAAAAAAGAGTAGGATCAAAAAGGAGGCCCAACAAGAAGCCCGCCCACCATCCTGCCGAAGCAGCAGCCAGCGCAACAAGGCATAACGGCTAGTTGGTCATCAACCGCTAGCTGCCAACGGCTCTGAAAATAACGGGCAAAAAAACTATAAAGTGTGCTATAAAAAAATCGGATCGTTGATCATTTAATACCGCCCCAACACTTCTCGGCAACCCCTATATATACCTGTCACTCACTTCATTTTACTTTACTCTCACCTTCTTGTTGTCTGCTATTTGATTCCCATGCTCTCTCACAACTTTCATTTCTAGTTTCAGTTAAAGCACAACCGTTCACATGGCTTCAACATCAACCCAAAAACCCATTTACACGAGGTTTTGCTTCAAGGCGGACAAGGAAAGATACAGAGAAAAATTCTCCAAGCAGACAGTACGGGAGGAACAAGGCTTTCATTACACGCATCAAACAGGAGACCGAGGTCTAGAGCTCGCCTTGTTCCGAACCATCTACTACAAGGGATGGGAGATGTTCGCTCAGCAGCCTGATATAGCGAACGTCACTATAGTCAGGGAATTCTACTCCCATCAGCCCTGCCCGACGAAGCCTTTCGTATACATCTGCGGAGAGCCAGTTAAACTCAACATTGCTGTCATCAACAGCTACTACGGCCTCGATATGAACGACAACCCACACGAGGAATGGAGGCAGACACTGACGACTGCCAACTATGAGGAAGTCAAGGCTAGAATCTGCAAGCCCAATACACCATGGCTAGGGGCAAACATGTGGGATCTGTCCAGCGCCGCCACCTGCTGCCTGAAGCTATATTATGGAACACGTTTGTGAAAAGGCGTCTGTTTCCCACATCCCACAACTCAACAGTTGACCGGCCGCGCCTCGCCTTAATTCACAGTATCTTGATGAACCGGCTGATCAACGTAGGGGAAATTATCTGCACAGAAATATACAACTGCTTCAAGAAGAAGAAAGGCAGGTTGTACTTCCCATCCCTTATCACAGGTCTCTACACCAACTTCCGTGTCCTGGCAGAGCCCACAGACGAGCTTACAACTACCAAGGAGGGCTGGACCAAAAAGGTCTACATTCAGATGATGTAGGATGCGAATAAAGAACCAGCAACGCCCAGTCATCCCTCTGCCACACAGTTTGAAACTCTAGCCGCCCCCGGCAGTACTGACGCTGCCCCAGACAAAGAAGTCCTCCCGCTGCTGCACGCACTTTTGAAACGCACAAAACGAATAGAGCAGCAGCAGTTAGCCTTCATGAACTATGTGGGGGAGGCCCAAGAAGCCCTTGTGACGTCTTTTCTGTAGAAATTTCCTGGTGATGTGCCCACCATGCCGCTCTATCCTAAGGAGCTTGCAGCTGCAGCCTGAGCACAAAGAACTCCATCAGCCGCCGCTGCCCGCCAGACAGACAGTCAGGTGCCCTCTCCTACGCATTCCCCGCACTACTCAGCCGCCACCCCATCCAACACAGTGGCAAACTCCCCTGAGAGGCACCAGTAGAATCTTTCCCCAGCCTGCACAGCCAACACAGTGGAAGACACCTCCTCATCAAAGGAGATTGAGCAGCCACCGCTGAAGCCAGAAACAGCAGTGGTAGCAGCAACAGCAGCCATCCTAATGGCATTCATCCCTCCACCAAGGCATCTGTCGGCCGCCTCTTCGTTATCCAAACATCCTCCCAACCCTCAACAAACTTTTATTTTTTCTCTTTCTTTTCTTTTATTTTTATTTTTATTTATTATGTTTTCTTATTGTTATTTTTAACATGTATATTTTATTTTCCTAACCTTTTTTTGTGCATTGAGGGCAATGCCCATCTCGAGTTTGGAGGGATAGCTCTCGCATCATTTATAGGCATTCTTAGGTACATACATGTTGCATTGTACTTGCCTTAGTAATAATCGAAAAAGAAAAGTTTGCTATGACTTGTGCCTATGATAGGATAGCCGATTAATTTACATTCGCACCTAACTAAAATTGAACTTAATCTTGGGAAAAAAGTATGAAATATGACATTTTTTTCTTTATGCCTGAAAATGTAAGCATCTCTGTTACTTGCTGAATATGTTAGAATATTTTATGAACATTTCCTGTTTGTTTTTAGAATTCTTTGCAAATTTCTAACGATGATTACAGGTAGTCGCTGAGGTAGGCAAAAGAAACAGAAAAATAAAGTACTGCCACGGAAGCAAGATCAAAAACAAAGAATAAAGTTGTAATACCCTAGAGGTGCCCAAAACAGGCTCTAGGGAGAATCATGTGTGAGGACACTCCGCTGCTATCAAAGTCCATGAATCTGAAAGCCTTACTTAAAGTGACGGACAAATTAGCATAAGTGAATGAAAGCCTTCATGGGATGACTCTACTCCAAGGGTTCGGGGTTTTGTAGTTTGCTCCTATCTCAATGTAAGATCTGGAAGAGTAGTTGTGATAAGTTGAAGCCCTCACTACCATGATTAAAAATAATGTGCTTAACTGTGCTGCCTCGGCTGCAAACATTTAAATCACAACAGCATCTTTGTTTTTTTTATTTATTTTGCGTATTCAGTTTGTTTACAGATGTGCACACACCACACAAGTATGAGAAATTTAAATTTTGAGTTATTTTCTTGCTTATTTCCCTTTAGTAAATTTTATATATAGGTGCCACAGCCTTGAGGTAGAAAATCGGGTTAAAAGCTAATTTTTATTTCTGATTATTATTAGAGCAAGTACTTTAGGTTGTATTGCTTGAAGAAAAGCAATAGTTCGAGTTTGGGGGTGTGTAAAGTGTCCAAAAGTCATATATTTCATGCACATGCCAACTCCTATTATTACTATTTTTAATCACATTTTCGGCATAAGTAGGGTCATGCATAGCATTTTACAGTATATCATTGTTCTGCCTTACCTTTATAACTTATCATTTATTTGGTGAACAAGAGATATTGTTTTAGTGTAATCTTGTATGTAGGTACTAACAGCTGAACGAGGGAACTAAGGAGCGGAGGACACAATACTGAGGAGCGAACCCAGAAGCTGTACTAAAGCAGAACCAACAGAAGTTAGTTGCTGCCAAGCCCTGCCGAGTAGAGTTGCCGCCGACCTTGCTGCCCTTGGCAGTTGACTATGGAAGTTGGGAGAATCGGAGCGCGATCTGTAGAGCAAAAACTCCTAAATCTATCGTCGGCGTTCATTTTGATTTTCCGACGTCTGTAGCAACGGGCAGGGCTACCGAAGCAAAATTCTCAAGCTTACTTGCGGACCAAGGCAAACGAGATAGAGTCCATATTCCAAGCAAAGAAGTCGGCATTTAAAGCTTTATTAAAGAAAGAAAGCTGCTTTAGAGGACTTCTACTTTAAGGAGGACTTAACCTACTCTTGAGTCTATAAATACCCATTGTACTCCTAGTTCAAATCATCCTGGGTTTTTTATAGACTTTTCGTGTGTTCTTCATCGTCGTCATGTTCTAATTTCCATTGGGTTAGGGTTATGTTGTAACTAGTGAGAAATGGTTGTTTTAGGGTTTTGAGTTATTCTTTAATAAAATATTTCAAGTTTACTTAATCCATTGTTCTTCATTCTTTCAATCTTTCTACACTAGTTATTTGAGAGAATCCATTTATCGGGCACGAAAGTGCAAGGCTCACGAAAGGGTTAAGTACGGTCACAATGTGCTGAGGCGTGACTAACTTGGTTCCACACTAGTCCACAAGTTTTAGCGGGTAAAAGGGATCACCAACCGAGTTGACTAATTTGGTTCCACACTAGTCCACGAGTTAGCATCTCGAGCATCCTAACCTAGAAATAGGAGGGATCACTGTCGACTATCCTGCCGAACTTGGAGTATCTACCAGACTTGCCGACGGGACTTCTTTCCGTTCCACCTACCGAGACAGTACACCCCTGCAGTGGTAGTGATCTGCTTCGGCCGCGTGACAGGGTCGTAGTTTGTCGCCCGCCATACACGCCGAGGCAGCATATTGTGGCAGCATAAAATAACTCTTACCTATTACAACGCAGTTTTCACACTAAGTGGCAGCATAACCCTGTCTGCTCTATCAACCTGATTCACCTTTTTTATTACTTGTGTTTTTATTTACTTTTTTATCTCAACCAATTATTCACTTGTGCTTTTTTCTTTACCTTGTGTAGGGACTACGAAACGAGATAAGATGTCCAATTCTCGTGGGATTCGACATCTTTTATACTATAACTTGGCAGGAGTGTGCACTTGCGCTCTCACAAAAAGGGAACATCTACACGCCCTACACTTGGCGGAGGAAAATGAGTGCCCAAAGTTGAAGCCGAAAGCAGGATCAAAAGTTACACTCATCCCATTATCACATGCAACAATACAAAAAGGCTAGCCCTATCTCTAATGGCCATAAAGAGAAAGCTTTACACGAACACAAAATCAAAACTGGTCACCTGATACAGACATGGAAAATAAACTTCACTCGCATGGTTTCAGACCTAAAACGCCAGAAAGGTAGCGTTCTCGAAGCTAGCCTAACTACAGAGCCTATGTAAAACCCTTTCATCACTCAGCTAGATGCATCAACCAGAAGTAAGAGCTTATGCTGGCTCAATGGACACGAGATCTACTATTCGATTGATCCCCTTTTTTGCGAAGATATCAGCGCTACTATTGCATTCTCTTAGAATTAGACCGATGGAGGAGTCAAAACTTGTGCAAGAGGATAAACATGAAAGAACAATCTGCTTGAACGACCCAGGGGCAGTTTGCGGGCTATTAAACCAATTAACGACTCGGCTGCAATCGCATTCTATGCACACATGATACAATTTCACCCAACAAGATGAACTAAAGAGCTTCAACGCTTCAACCACCGTGAGAACTTCTGCAGTTGAACCATCAATGTAACCCACCGCTTTTGAGAACACGGTCAAGGACATGGATTCCTGGTCTCTCAAAATATTGTCGATCCCTGCTGCCCCGAAACTCCCTAACACAACCCCATCAACATTAAACTTTAGAGAACCCACCTTCGGGGGAGTCCAACTGTTCTGAATAAGGCATTTCTCTTTAAGGGATACACCTCTGAGGATAAAGGGCATATTAAAAATATCAGATATAGAATCGATGGCATTTGGTCACTTAGATTTACACCACCAGGTCACTCTTAGAACTAAAAGCTCGAACATTTGTGCCACTGAGAAACATTTACCCTTAAACACGGCTTCATTTCAACACATCCATATGGTCCACACAACACCAAAAAAAGCTAGCCTCCATATTAGTTCTGCTCTAAAACCCGACTGACAACCAAAAAAGCTTCTTAAAAAATCCCTCAGGTTGTTAGGCATCACGAAATGAATGCCCTATATTCGACACCATTTTTGCTATAATGCCCAAACGTAAGCACATTCACAAAAAAGGTGGTTTGTTTCGTTGTTTCATCATATGATCCACAGAAAACACAAGAAAGGGAGAGTTGAGGAAGCGTACCACGTCTAAATAGCTCAACCTTTGTTGGAATTTTGCCGTGTACTAGTCTCCAAACAAAATTTTCGACTTTGGGGGGAGCAAGATTTGCCCAAACCATACTCCAAACCTGGTCTGAGCTGGAGCTAGAATCATGGTAGAGACTACAAAAAGACTTTGAGCTGTACATTCCATTAGACGATGCCCTCCACCGTAAGCAGTCACTATCTAGTGCCCCAGGCCTTGAACCATTAATAACAGCCATGAAGTCTTCCCAAATAGCCACCTCCCAATCGAATAATCGTCTCCTAAGTGAGATTTCCCAAAATCAAGTATTCCCTTCGAAATGACCACAATCAGATATTGTCCCTTGTTTCTTTATGGCGAGAGTGAAGATCTTAGGAAATCTATCCCTAAGAGGAGAATTGCCTAACCACACCTCTTCCCTGAATTTAATAAACTTCCCATTTCCTACAATGAACTGAATATTACGGGTAAACAAATCTGAACCAGAAGAGAGAGGGGATATAATTTCGTGCCACAACCAAGTCTTGCTAGTTTTACTCAGGTTGGAAGGAATGAGATTAGTCAAGTTCTTTTTGTACTTAGCTTTGATTACTTTTCTCCATAGAGAATTAGGCTCTGCACCATACCTCCATATCCACTTATTCAAGAGTGCCTGGTTCTTTGTCTTCATATCAACAATACTCAATCCTCCATTTACCTTAGACTTACATAAGTCTTTCCAACTTAGGCAATGAATGGATCTCTTATCAACGCTGCCCCAAATGAAGTTAGCGATTAGCTTATTCAATTGGTTGCTAACAGATGCAAGCATTTTGAATATTGACATGTAGAAGATTAGAAGGTTTGAAAGTACCGCTTTGACTAGAACAATCCTACCACTTATTGATAGCAACTTTGATTTCCACCCTGCGAGCCTCCTTTTAAATTTCTCCACAATAGGAGCCCATAACACTACTGAGTTCTTGCAATGGCCGAGTGGCAAGCCGAGGTAAGTGCAAGGGAGAGCTTCGGTTGAGCATTTCACCATAGACGCCCATCGATCGAGTGTTTCTGAATTCAAATTAATGCCCATCAATTTTGATTTGTACAAGTTCAAGCGAAGACCAGAGGCAATCTCAAAACCTCTCAAAATTCTAACAATGTTCTTAATCTCCATCTCGCCAGCCCCGTAAAAAACTATCAAATCGTCCGCAAACTGAAGATGTGTTACCAAAACGTCATTGTTTCCAATAGTCACTGCAACGAAGAAACCCCTACACGATGCTTTTCTCAATATAGCACTTAACGCTTCTGCAACTAGATTAAACAGTAGAGGTTAGAGTGGACACCCTTGACGCAACCCTCGCCAAGCTGGAAAATATTGAGTCAGAGATCCATTAACTAGAACAGAGATGGACGCGGTGGTAGTACAAAGCTGAATCCATTGTAGCCACTTCTCCCCAAACCCCATCTTCTTCATGAAAAACAATAAAAAACCAATCGACCAAGTCATACGCTTTGCGAAAGTCTACTTTAAAGATAATTCCAGGTAGCCCGCTTCTCTTCATGTAAGTTGTAATTTCATTAGATATAAGAGCACAGTCTAGAATCTGCTTACTCGGACAAAAGGCAAACTGCGAATCGCCGATGACTTCATGCATACATCCGTTGAACCTTATGGATAACACGTTTGCAAGCAATTTGTATATGCTTCCCACAAGTCATATAGGCCGATAGTCTTCAATTGAATTTGGAGATGAGCACTTAGAGATTAGAACAATAAAAAATGGTTTAGTGAGATGTCTGGGAAAGAACCATTGAAGAAATCCAAAAAGAAACTTAGGATGCCATCTTTAAGGACATTCTAGAATCGCTTCACAAAACCAATGTTGAAACCGTCCAAGCCGGGAGCTATTGACCCGTCCAATGACCACAGAGCGTTCTTTATCTCAGCCTCGGTAAACATATGCTCAAGGCTCGATGCTGAGTCTGGGGACAAAATCTTGATATCGTAATCAAATCGGTCAACTAGAATAGTTTCTGACCTATTATACACCTTTCTATAGAACTCGAAAATAGCCTGCTTAATATTCTTTAGGATTTGACAAAACTCTGTCGCCAATGCGTAACAAGGTTATCAGATTCGCCCAGCGTCTCGAGGAAGCAACCAAATGGAAGTACTTCATGTTTCTATCTCCAACTTCGAACCACTTCAGGCGAGACTTCTGAATCCACTCTCGCTCCTCTCTATAATGACAGTTCCATAGTTTTGTTCTTAGGGAAGACAATTCGGCCACAAGATTCTGATCCGCATTCCCACTTAGAATTATATTTTTTAACTCTGCGCATTTCTTCTCGAGGGTAGAGCTTGAGTCAAAAAATTTATCCCTCATAGGTTGCAGCCATTTTTTGATTCAAGGTTACATACTTTTAAGACGGAACCAATTCCTCCACCCTTCAACAGAGACACTATGATGTTCACTTTACACTCATACCCTGTCTTATTGGCCCAATAATCAAACCATCAGAAAGGTTTTGGTCCCCCATTAAAAGAAATTTTACATAATGTGATAGGATTATGGTCTGAAAGACTACTAGGCAGTAACTTCTAAATCACGTCCGGCCACTGATGGAGAAACTCATGTGACAAAAGAAACCTATCCAGCCTGCAGAAAGAAGGAACCTCTATGTGACTGCTCCATGTAAACGACCCGCCGTTCAACAGAAGATCCACTAGTCCCAAATCCTCAATGAAATATGAAAAATCTCCAAGGTTGAAGTAGAAGATTTGATGTAGAAACAAATGAATCAATTGTTGAAATCAAAAGTAGGATAAAAAAGGTTGATCCCTGAGATTTTTGAGAGGGGAAATGTAGTTTGGTTGCTGAGAATTTGAGAGAATTGTTGAAATCAAAAGTAGGATAAAAAAATGTTGATCCCTGAGATTTTTGAGAGGGAAAATGTAGTTTGGTTGCTGAGAATTTGAGAGAAAAAAAATTAGAGCAAAAGTAGTTACGTAAGAAAGTAAAATCCCATTAATTAAAAACCTTTTTAATTCTTTTATTAAATCCTCATTTAAAAACTATTTTAAAATAGCCAAAATTAAGGGAAAAGTCTGATAAAACCAATGGATTTAATAGCTCCCTAAAAATTCTAAGTTTTGACCCTTTTACGATTTAGTCACCAAAATAGTTTTAACATCTTTACATTTTGGTCACCAACCCAAAATGTCAATTAATTCGAATTTATTTTATCAAATTGACTCATCAATTATGTTTAATACATTAATTAAACATTTTAGGATATTTTCCCATATTTTATTTTAATCAAAAACATGTATTAGAATTTATTTTCCAAAACTAGTCGAACTAGCTAATATGGTTCACTCGAACTGTATATCCTGATCTTCTAATCTTCTAGGCCCAAAATCAAGGCGTTACACTTTATCACTTCAGGAACAAGACATCCCATTTTTAAAGGGGGTAATAGGAAAATGACACCCTATGCCACTTCATGTTTCAGCAAGAGCAGTAGGAGAACAACACTCTATCGTTTCGGCACATTTTCAACTGGAGCAATAGGCGAACGACACCCTATCACTTTAGGAAGAAGACGTCCCATTTTAAGAAGGAGGAATAAGGGAACGAAACCCTATGCAACTTCATTTTCTAGCAAGAGTGGTAGGCGAACGACATCCTATTGCTTCGACATTGTTTTCAACTTGAGTAATAGGCGAACGACACCCTATCGCTTCAGGGACAAGACACTCGCATCGTTTTCAACTGGATTAGTAGGCGAACGACACCCTACCATTTCGGGACATGACTGCGGTTACCAAGAATAGTTTATCCGGATAAAATCGATGTCTTTGGTTCTTTGCTTTGTTCTTGTTTCACCGATATGAGCAAAGAGGGGCAACTGTAGTCACCAATTTTATCCGGCCATTTAAATTCTATGTTTTTAAATATATTAGAGTCTATAAAATAGTCTATTAAAAAAAGAAGTCCATATACATGAGTAAAGGCCCAATTGGCCTATTTGTTATCATTATTTCATTTTTATTATTATTAATGTATTTTAGTTATTATTTCAGGTCACACAAGAACCTAACAATGTTAAATATGATAAGATTGCAAGAGATTTTTGTCCAACAAATATGGGAAGTCAAGTGATGTGCAAGGAATTTTGATTGTGGATTCATGGCGAATTTTCGTTAGAATTCGAGCATTTTTGGGCCAGGATGTCTTCTTAAGAATTGACCGTCTTTCAGTTACCTTTCCAACGCATCTTGAAACACATTAATAAAATATTGGGAGCTCAAGATATGTTTGTTTTACTGAAGATAGCACGTGCAGAAATTTGGATACGGGTCAGATAGTTCTTTAAAGAACATGTATTTTCCTTAGATTTATTGATTAAATTGTCCTCACTTTAGTTTCTCATGCATAATTTCTTGCATTTTTATTAGTTTAATTATGCATTTCCTTTAACTCGGCTATACTTGTGTGTTTAGTGTTGAATTTGGTGAATTATGTTGTTTTCATTGCAACTCTAATGTCACGGTAAAAAGCCTTCTTTATTGAAGCTAGATATGTCACTACAGTTATAATGTCCCTGTAAAAGCATCTTATTATTGCGTCCAGTCACTTTCGCTGCATTGACAGCTGTTGAAAAGATAAGATCAAAAGACACCAACAAGAAGATAAGATCAAAGGACAATGAGCTGGCAGTTAGTTACAACAACTTTTGTCCGGACCTGGTGTGGGTGCAATGAAACAGTCATTGTCGTCACAATGATAGTTGTCAATATAAGATCAAAAGGATGATGAGTTGTCCATTAATACAGTTTTCCTTCACAAAATTTACAGCTGCAAATCTATAAAAGACACTTGTAAACACCCAATTGAAAGGTGAAAATGATATATATTCACATATTTTCTCGCATTATGGAGGGAGAGCTCATACCATCATCTTTTGAGAAGATCTTTTTCTCCTTCCTTTCAAGTTTCTCTTATGGCGACTTGAGCTCTTTTTTCTGGTGAACCAAGGTGGCAATGAGACAGAGCTCTTAGTGACAAAGAGGATTCAAATGCTTGTGCATGGAGAACGTGTGGGTCATACCGATTCAACTAGGAATAGAGATTTTTGTGTGATTTTTATGTTCTTTTATAAACATTTTAGACGATGATTTATTGTTTATCTTTTTTCCTGGACGGAGTGACACCTCTGAGGTTTTAGAACTCTGGTTTATTTTATAAAGCTTTCTCTATTTTCCTTTCTTTTAGATTTGAATGCTTTGTTTGCAGAGAAGTGTTTCATTGCAGCACTAACATTGAGAGATACAGTAACAGTTCAGATTAACAAGTCATCACAATGAGAGTTGAATGAGGATGCAACGAGAGTTGATCCACTTGTTTGGGGATGTGTAAATTTGGCCAGCAACGAGAGTTGTGGTCGAATCACATTAATTTAGAGTGGAAGGGAATGTAGTAAAATAGATCTATTCTCCATTGTTAATTAAATCATCGGATGTTTTTACCTTGTAGAATTTGCTCATCTACCAAATTACACTAAGGGGATCCAGTTTACATATTGATAATCTCTCTCCTTATTTCCTTTATTGTTTTTGTCATTTCATCATTGCACTCACAATATTCACTGCAATCAATTACATTTACATTTTCTTTGCACTGACAACTACACTCACATTTCCTTTTTTATCTTTCAGAACTTTTGCACTGACATCAATACGCAGAAAACCAATTTCCTAGTGAGATTGATATCTGATAGGATCAACCTATCAACTATACTTGCATCGACGTGTGTACGCTTGCACAATTGCTATGACGTTTCATAGCCGATCAGGGTTCAATACAAAAATTTGATTTTATTACGAATTTTTAATTAATTTATTAATTATTTGTAATTGAAGTCAAATTTAGGCTTTTTCTCTACTTGTTCTAATTAATTTAGAGTCATTTTGTTTTTAAAGAAAATGATTTGATGCCCAAATAAAAGCATTATTCTCTTTCCGAAAAAAAGATTATTTAGCATTAACGTTTTAAGGTTTTTAACTTCATTCTTTTGTAATTTTCACAACGAAGTAGATACACACCACAGACCACACACACCACACACTCAGACAAAGAAAAGTATATACAAGCATTTTGTGTAACCAAAATTTTGGAGCAATAATACAAGAAGTGATTCGATTGTTAGAGGTATACTTTGTGTTTTCTTTTTATGTATATGTTTATGCTAACAATTTCAAGGTAAAAGGGAGTAAGGGCGTGGGTTTTACCATTCGAATCACCGGAGGAGCCACCATTGGAGATCACTGAACTGACTGCCACTGTTAGGACTGAGAAGCGCGACTGCATGCGCCAAAGGTGGTCATGGACAAGCAACCGTCCGCATCCATTCCCGGTGGCCAGAGTGACGATGCGCGACAACACTGAGCTGGAACCATGGATTCACGACAATTCTGATTTTTTTGTCCTTTAATAATTTAATTTTTCCCTCGAATTTTAATTTTCATTCAATTCGGTTATTTGATTTATTTCTTTTACATTTTTATTTTATTTTCATATTGATTATTTATCATTTTAAATTTAGACCATTATGATAATTTTTCAGGTTAGAGTCATTTACTTTAATTAAAGCCTTGAATTTATTTACTTAGTTAGGTTTTTCTTTAATTGAATAAGTAGATCCCCTAGTTTAGATTTCTTAATTAATTGTAATATTAATATTACCTCAATTAAGATTAATCATTAATTTGATCCCATTATAAACTAGTTACTTAGGTTAGACTCTAAATAATACTCACAAATCACTATAAATGTAATTAATTAAATTTTAAATAAATACTTTAGTTAGGATTAGTATTAGGTCTTTAAATGATTCCCCTTAATAACTTTGGTAAATATTACATCATCTTGGTCGTCTTTAATTCAATGCTAAATATTAAAAAAATTGTAGACTTTAGGTTTGATTGTTTTTAACCCAAAATACGCTAGAAAATATGAGTGACCAAATAAGCGTCGTTTTTACAGGCGTTGTGGGGTGCTAACCCTTCCCCACACGTAACAGTGCCCCCAAACCCTGAGATTTCGTTATCTCTAGTGTGTTTTAGGTTTCTGGTCTACCTATTAAAAAAGGACGGGTAGAGATTATGTTATCACACACGTATAAAATTTGATCACTGTATTTTAAATATGTTCCAAATCAAACCCAACATAACATTCATTACTAGAATTAATGTAGATTGATAGAAAAATTTAATATATATGATATTTTTAAAACTCGATTGAAATAGTTAAACACAACACTATTAGTTTTTTTTAACTATAAGTATCCAACTTATTGGCTGACTAATCCAGGTTGAATTTTGTAAAGGCTCAATATGGGAGCGACCCTATCAACTCAATTTTTTCCATTCATGACCATGATTCGGACCTATGACCTTGCTTAATGAACCTAACACTTTATCCCATTAGATCAACCGGTTATTAGTAACAACCTTAATTATTTAATAAAAAGAAAATTAGAGAAAGAAAACAATTTTATACATAGGACCCCTAAAACAATGAACATATATTAGCAACCCAATTATGCGGTTTACTTATTGCTGATATTTTCCTCATTTATTATTTCTCAGGTAGGCTCAACAATATTAGTAAAGAACAGATATTCTTATGCTATGATCTATCACGATGTTCCATAATTGAATGCTTGAATTATTTTTTTGGTGTTGGACTTCTATCACATCATACTTAGTATGTTCTACTTCATCCTCTTCTATTATAAATATATTTTATTTTGAAAATCAGTATTACATCCATGAATATTGGATAAAATTATCTCTGCTTAGTTATTTCTAATAAATTTTATTTTTTAAAATAATTCTTAAAATAGTTAAATGTAAAAAATAAAGTATCTTTGCAATTTGTCTAAGCATAAAAATTCAAATCGAAAAAGAAATTATATTTTTATAGCATATATTTTATCCTATTAAAAATGGGTAATTATTTAATATACTGTTGATGAAAAAAATATTTACAAGTAGACTTTTAAAGCTGCAACATGTCTTCTTTAAACTTTAATCCCTAAATTTTAAACTTTAAACCATACATATTTTCAAAACTTAAACCTAACCAAAAACACTAAAATTCTACTCATAAATCCTAACATCAAAACCTTAAAAACTAGGTGCCCGTGCCGCCCGTGCATAGCATATTTTTCACTTAAAAATGATAACGACGAGCCAGATGAAGTTATCGTAATCGTTCCATATCCATACTGAAAAAATCCACTCAACTCCACCTGGACCTGCCCTACGTCTAGTTTTCTAGAAAAATTCACTTCATTTGAAACGGAGCAATTCAAAATCCATTGAAAAGGAAAACACGAAAGTAAATGACTTGTAATCTGTTAGGTACTGGCTAAAGAAATGGCGTTAAAAAAATGCTGTGAAAGTTTGCTGCAAACAGATTAGCATGGAGTTCAGAAATGGCACTAAAGCAGTTCGGAAAGGAAAAAGATGAATGCAACTCCAACAAAATCTACTTTGAGTAAACGCTTTGACATTGAAATCGGAAACAAGCAAACGAGATTTCTTGGCATTCCACTACCCACGATTTTAGCATTTTTTTTAAAAAGCAAACAGTTGCTTTGATGGTGGAAGTACCTAAGAATAGCTTGTAATGAAACAAGTGGCGTCTTCAACATGGAGAAAAAGAATGTACCAAGTAAAGAAATTAGTTGATTTTTGACCGAATGATAAAGAGTTCGATGTTTTTAAACAAAGTTTCGGTTTATGTTTTACATCGACATTGTTAAGTACTGTGAATGATAAAAATAAACTTTGGGTATCGAACGATTAATTGTTTTCTTTTAAATATCAAATTATTAGAAGAGATATAGTTTTGGGTCAATTTTAAAAGAAAAAAGCAATTGTAAAATGGAAAAGGGTGGTGGCAATTATTCAATTGAATAATTGGTGCGCCAGCTTCCTATATGCCAAAATGATAGACATCACATGTTAATGTTCCCTAATCTTGTCACTGTGTGGTGCTCGAAAGGGTTCAAAAGCCCCTACATGTGCCCTTCAAACTAAATCTTTCTGCTTTTCTATCTGCTCACCTCAATCATTTTACCAGTTCTCTGTATGCAAATTCAAGCTTTTTACTTCATCTTTGAATTTATATATTATCTTTTCTGGACGAGGAGAAGCCAAAGAAAAGCTGCCATGGAACTTTCAATCTTCCACATGGCCTTGGCCTACACAAGGAACCAGGTGAATACTTCCAATGACATTAAAAAAAAACATCAAGTTCTGATTATAGTTATAATCCCAGCTGAAGTGATGACTTGTATCTTATGAAATAACCTCAAATGTTCGACTTACATGTAAATTTATTCATTGGCCGAGCATAATTAATAAAAAGTTCATGTGTTGGGAGCAAAGAAGATAGCAATATCATAATTCCTTGATCATATGCACACTTACCACTGATGGAAAATTTTGCTCATACTACATCAGACATTGCTTCTTTTGTCGAAAGTGAATCAAAATACAACGACCCGAAGCTCTGAGGGGAACCTGTCCCTGGCTTTTACAAACAAGCCTTGTTCACTAATTTATCATTGGTGATAGATATTTCACTGACCATTGCCCAACCAACAAACATATATATAATTATACCTTTACACTTAATTACATCATCGTTCGTTGTGTGAGATTCTTCTAGACCCTTCCAACCGGGAAACAGTAGGGTACAAGACATACCTAGTAGGGGGGGCTGCTTCAATTGGATTAGGTTCACTTGCTCTGTCATTTACCATGTCCATGGTTTCCCCCAAAGTTCTTTCCTCATACAAGGGAACTGATTCCGAAAGCTCACAGTGGTTTCCACTATCCCAAACAGCAATACAAATCGAAAAGGCTTGCATAAGAGAAAGCGATGAATTGAACTCGACTGAATAGATACCATCACTGAAAGGGGCCAGGCTGAAGAAAGGCTTCTTGTCATGTGCTCCTCCCTGTTTGTTATAATTAAAACAAAAAAAGAAATCAGTTGACATTTTCTATTATAAAATGGTGAACATTTTAGATTGATTAGCATTAGATCCAGAATCATACCTGAAAGAAAAGTTCGAATTGGTTAGAAGTTGAAGAACCTTTCAACAAACTAGGTCGCTGGCTGCATTGACTCTTATTAGACAGAATCCTAAGTTTGCAACCCAAATCCCAACCACCACAATCACATGCTCCACCCAATTTCCATCGTTGGATCAGTGACGAAGGTTCACCTTTATTTGGCAAACTATGTATGCCACTTGGAAGTATAACTGTAGCACTAATGTCTTGAACACCCACAAAAGAACCCTTTTTCCCCGAATTGAGTTCAAGCTTTACCTCCGGCAGACACGCTTTCAATGCGGCATCAGGCATGCTGTGACGCTTATCAATCAAATACCCATCTCTGATTGAAATTCTGCTGTTCCTTTGTGGGATCTTGACAACAATAGCTGCCTGCTCATCATTTGGCTGGAAATCAGATGCTTGTGAATTTGTCTGTTCTACATCAAAGGTAAGAAGAACAAATTCCCTGGTGCTAAATCGATCCACATGGTTTGGCCTGGGCAAATAAGAAAGTTCAGAACCAGAAACCTTCATCTGGGCAACAACTTTAGGGGTATAATCCTGACCTTTGCCTTTGCCGCCTTGATTTATCCACAGACCAGTCTTTTTCCTGACTTCTTGAACGGCAAAGAATGTGTAAACGCATCCATAACAACCCTTACCCGAGGAACTTAACATCTTCACCGTAGCTGCAAGTACATTACTCTCATTATCAACAGCAAATGTTAACAGAGGCAACCCATTCTTAACTTGAACTCTGAGAAGGGCTTGAGCTGCTGAAGATCCATTCTTACTGGTTGGTGCTGGATCATTTACATTGGTTGTGCAATGACTGATCGTATTTGATTTCGCTTTCACCGACTGCACAGTCACAGATGAATGTCTTGTTTGTTCTGAAGACTTACAGGCACCTTCTCTTATAATTGACTCCTGTAGTTGATTGGTAAAACTGCGACAGTTAATTGTCTTTGGTTTCAGAAGCGGGTCTAATAATCTTCTCAAAGGGCTGGATCTGGCTCTGCTTTTACCATTGAGTGTATCCCCACAAGAAGTGTCAACACCAGAAGCGACAAGATTCTCTAGCTTGGTTTTGGCAGAACTACACGTCGAGCTCATCTGAGGTATAGAAGAATCCTCTTTGGCGCTGGAACTTTTGCCTGTCTTGCCATTGCTGAAGCTAAGACGACGGAAAGGAGAAGTGCTACGAACTTTTTCAGATGCAACCTTGTGTACTTTTGGGTCCAATCCTTTGCGAGCCTCATTTGCAGCAGAAGCTACATTTGTTGCGTTTAACTTTTTCTCCTCTAGGTTTCTGCTTCTGGAAGAACAAATTTCTACCGTTGCTGCACGAGGTACAGATTGAGATCGCTCTGATGTAAAGCCATCAAGTTCACTCGGCAATGGGCCTGAATGATATAAACTGGAACTAAGCTGTGCATGGGGAGCCTCTTTAAATGTTTCTGTGAAGGCACTCTGCTGCTTGGGTTCTGTTTCTTTTTTACTAGACTCAGTTGTTAGATCAGAAAGGTTAGCTGCTCCTGAATGATTTGTTTTGGGCAAATCTCTTGGCATAAGGAGGACAACTGTGTTTCTTTTTTCAGTGACGTCTTGGTTAGCCCCTTTGGGAACAACTTCTTGAAACATCACAGCTTTTTTCATAATTTCACCACGCGGGTTCTTCATTTTCACCTTCTCACATGATGCCACGTTATCTTTTACCCCACTAGGCACAGTTCCACTTTCTGAATCAATCTTTTGGAGCATTTCTCCTCTCTTGAACTGTTCCAGCTTGATTTGTGGATTAGTTTTGCAAAAGGATTTGTCTTCTCTGATGATTTTTTCTTGAACAGTAAAGGTGCTTCTCTGGGTAGTCTTGAGATCTTGAAACTTTCCAATGCTTTCCCTAAAAGGTTTGACAGAAGGCAAATGGCCTCCACTAGGAACGGATGTCAGATGAGATTGCAGTGAAGGGCGCTGTAACATTTGATGTGCAGAAGAGGAACTGTGACCTGTGCTCGAATGTGCTGATGATTCATCAGCTGATAATGATGAAGATGTGTTACTGCTAGAAAATGAAGAAATACTACTATGTGAAATCTGCTTATGGCTACCCTGCCATTTTTCAAGACGCCCCCACTCAAGGACCCCAACATTTAAAACTTTTTCTTGGGGATTTTTTGCTCCTCTCTCCAGATAACTTGGTAAATGGGACATGTACTTCACAAGCTCTTCTTCTTCTTCATTTGCCTTGATATCAGCATGTAGTTTTTTATTCTTCCATGAAGATTTAGGTAAAACCTCTTTTCCACCTTTTTTATTTTCTTGATGAAGATCAGAATATAACAAATTAGGCCTTTCAGGTTTAAACCTGTCTTGCATATTTTCCCTCTGCGGCAACATGGTCTTCACAGAAGTTCCAAAGGATTAACCTCTTGGATTATGTTTGAGCTCTAAATGGCATTCCATAGACTGTATAGGCATTAATAACTCCAGATCCTTCTCAGCAGCATGGTTTTGACTCAATTCACATACATTCATGCCACTCTGGAGATAAGAACGAACATTATATAACAATATTGTAGAACCAGATCAAATCGAAAACAAAAACCAGTCTATTACATGCATAGTGACAAAAGGCTCTCAAAAGAAATGAGAGAGGAAGGTTCAGTAACTAGAGCAACTGAGAGGACATAAAACCCCTAAAGCAACAAGCCATCAAACATGGATTCTCTTAAGCAGCAATCTTTATCATATCAAGTATTTTTCAGCTAGTTTTACCCTTTAATAGCTAAACATTATTCGAAGACGCTTAATCTCTTTTAAAGTATTGTTATAACATTAACATATACCATCCTAAACATGCCCTTAATACTTAAACATTGAAAGTACTAATGCACTAATAGAAAGTAGAGCAGCAAATGCCTAAATTCAAAGAATGCAACAAACCAGTTAAGCCATAAAACTTATTTCACAAGTAATGTTTCCTAACTCAGTAAGCACAAGGGTTCCATCAAATTTGTTTCCTTCTGAGTACCCCATAAATCAACCACAAATTGCCATGATTCCTAACTAAACAACTAACAGAGCTCAAATCACTTTAAAAACTAACAAATTTACCGCGAAATAGATATTAAGTGAACAATTTCCACCAAAAGATTCCAAAATCTTATCAAAAGTGAAGGAAATTCAAAAGTTTCGCGAGTTCAAGGTTGACAAATTGACAAAAGGGTGAAGAAAATTTTGAAATTGAAGCCAGATAATCTTGAAGTGTAGTTTGAAAAGAATCGGGAGTTAGTGGTCCATAAAGAGGAAAAAAACATAAAGGGTTTGAGTGTAATTATTCAGATAAGGTACAAATGAAGAGTTATCGCCGATCAACTTAAATTTACTGGAAACGACAAGATCGACCTCAGCTTATGCAAACCAACAGACGCAATCATTTTTTTTCAAACTTCTAAGAACTAAAAATCTCATCTATTTCACAAAATTAATTAGAAGTTGTTTGTTTTTCTCCTTTTTAAAGAAAAATAGAAATAGTGTTTTACTCAAAGAAAAGATTCACTTCACTTTCTCTCTTTTCTCTTTTAGGAATCCAAGTTCCAAACAGTGTCTAATGCTTACTGTAATTGTGCTTTTAAACAAACAAAAAAAATGTGCTTGTTAACTTGGACACTCAACAGCATTAAAAATTTCCCCAGGAACCAAGCAAAACATACCGGTCTGAGTACTGGAAATGCAGAACGAAACTGCGGTCAGTAGCGGAAAACGCGAGCCCCTTGGGGAAGAAACGCCAGGTTTCTGCCGCGCATTGGGCAGTGAAAACAAAAAAAAAAGCAGCTTAACCAGAGAAGATCAGATGCTAAAAAGGAGAGATAAAACGCCCAAAACAAGGATGAATCTCCTAGTAAAAAAAAAACCCTTCAGCTTACTTAAGAAATCCAAAGCTCAAAGTCGCAGCCGAAGAGTGTTGTATTATTTACTTTGTTTTTAATGGCTCAAAGCGGTCAAAGTGAGTTTGAGGATGGTTTGTTGTGAAAAATGAGTTTTTGATCGACGGTTGACAACGGAAGATTTAAGAGAAGGGAGTAAATCAAGTGGTCACATCGGATCAGAAAGATGCGAGACGGGAGGGTTATGTTCCGATGGTCCCGACATTAAAAAGCTGATTAATCAAAGTTGTGGGTCCACTCTAGTATTAGATCTGAATTGTGTGATCGGGTCCATTATTGATAGATGAACGGTCTGATGGAGTTTTTTTATCACCGGGAATTCCTCGGCCTTCATCATTCTAAATTCTCTTCGTCTTCGCTTAGAGTGTATTTAATTAGAAAATTATCATTTTATTTTTTAACAAAGAAATATCATTTTATAGATGAAAATATAATATTTTGAAGAATTATATTTTGATAAATAGATTGTATAAATAAAATTTATATTATTTTAAAGAGTCTTATTTTGATAAATAAAATTTATATTATTTTTTAGTTTAAATATTTTATCAGTAAAAATATAAATTATTAATAGAAGATAATACCAATTAATACTATTACATATCTCGTTCAATATCTCCTTAAACGTAAGATAAAGAGAAAAAAAAATTACTCATAATGATGCAAAATGTAGAAAGCCAAAAGAAAAACACTCCCAACACCTAACTAAAATTCAACCAAATCTCAACGCCAAAACCCAAACTTAACCGGCCCCTAACCATCGCATCAATCACCTGTATTCCCAAACCACAACTCTCAACACAACCAATTACTGCAGCCGACCAGAACCAAACGCCCAACAACTGAGCCCCTACCTCCACCTTGTATGGATGGGCACAGGTCGAGTCGGGTTTTTAGCCTAATCGAATATGAGTCGAAAATAAATACCTTAAAATTAATTCGAACATATTATTTAAAAAACTCGAAACGAAAATAAACACACTAAATCTGATCCGATCCGACTTATAGAAAAAAATTTAGGGACCTAATTGTAAAAAATAATTTTAGGATATTTAATCGTTAAAAAATATAATTTTAAGATTAAATTATAAATAAAAATTATAATTTTAAAGACATAATTATAAAAAAATATGAAAATGGGGTTTATTATAAATATACTTAAAAAATTTAAGAAAAATTACACAATTAATCTCGAATCAGGTCGAGTCGGATATTTTTTACCTTAAACTCAAACTTGACCCGAACTCAGTTTTTTTTATTAAAAAATCTCATCCGATCGGGCTGGATCGAATAAAATACCCATCCCTTCTCCGCCTCTTCTTTTGCCAATGCGTTCCCAAAACCATCGCCTAAACAAAACGTATGTACGAAGCACACACTACTACTTCAAGCACATATCGAGACAATCATAACAAACAAATTCCAAAACTTCCATGGCCTTCTATTTGTTTTCATGACCCAACCAAGAGCCACGTACGAATCCTAAATTTAAAAAATTTAAACATAAAATTTTAAATCTATAACCTAAATTCATAACCCTAAATTAATAGAATCACGTAAACTTTTCGCATATTCTGCATGACTCTATCAAAATATTTTTTCTATTTTAAAATAAGATTTTTTTTAATTTGCAAATATTTTTGGGAGTCGATAATGCATATTATCAATAATTAAGAATATTAGTAAGAAAACTATTACTACTTACTTCCTAGGGAGTATAAAATTACCAATAGTATGTATTATTTTAGATAGCTTTACCAATGAGAATTATTTATTTTATTATTGAAAAAAAATTGTTTCTTTAATCAACTTAATCATATCAAATAAAAAGTGACTAAGAAAATAATAATAAAACTACTTGATTAGCGAAAATTGATGTGAAAACTATTATTAATTTTATTCTATGAATAATATGCATATGTTTTATGGTCCATGTTCAGAGTGTGTGGTTGCCCCTCTCAACAACGAGATCTTCAAGGTTTGAACCCATATCCTCTCCTTGAGAGTGCAATGTGCCTTACCAAGGCACTCAACACTTGTTGATGAAGACTATTATTATATATTATTAAAAGTAGAGAAGAGAATCGTTTATGTTTGAGCTTTGCCATGATGTTAATCAAGTTTTAAAAGTAAAGTATTTAATATTGTATACCAATTGATATATTCCTCAAATAATGTTTAAAATTTTAATTTTAAAATTATAAATAGAGTATATTAGATTAAGATATTATCCTAATCATAATTAATCGATTAATAAATTAAACACCTATAATTTTAGAAAAAAAATTAAATAAACCTTTAGTGTATACTATAATCAAAATTATTAATATCCGTTTTCCCGAAAATCCCTTAAAAAGCCAAAATAAATTTATCCAAGAGTGAGAAATTAGAATGAAAAGAAAACGTGGAGATTAACGTTGATTGGTAATTACTAGTTATATATTTGGTAAGATCGAAGCAAATGATTGCAAGTATTGATTTCGAAATCACTTCCTACAGAGCAATATCAAAAAAGTGTGGGGGAAAAACATCATAGGATCTGTTTTTGTCTTTTAATGCTTTTTTCTACACCTTTTTCATTAATCTCTTTGGATTCTGACATAAGTTCATTTTTCAACATATGTAAGCAATCATTAAGCTTAAACAATGTTAAATTAGATATGTGCAGCTAAGTGAGCGTTTTGAAAACATCAACAAATATTGCATGCATCATCCGGACAGTAATATTAGCAAGAAATTTATATAAAAATAAAATGACTTAAGAGCTAGTTTTGCTTTTGTAGTAATTTTAATTTATCGTTTTCGTTTCTATTGTATTTTTGTATTAATTTTGCTTTTGAATTAGTCAAATTGTATCATTGTTTGCCCCTTGACTGAAGGAAACCAACGTTAACCCTTACGGTGCTGACGTGGCAGTCCACGTATGATGATAGGGTAGAGGGGCAAAATTTATTTTCTAACCGAGTTGAAGGAAAAAATTAATTTTCTGATTGAATTCGAAGGCAAAATTGAGTTTTTAGACAAAAAATAAATTTAAGGAAATATTAGAATGATATAAAAATTAATAAAATGTTTAAAAATGTTTTATTAATATATGGCTAAGAAATACAAAAATTAAAAATATCAAAAAATAATTAAAAGTTATAAAATTAAAATATCAGAAACTATTAAATTAAAAATTATTCAAAAATAATTTTTTTTGAAAATAAACTCTACATTCTAACCCTAATTTTTAAATCTCAAACCCTAAATTTCAAACTCTAGATAAAAACCTTAAATCCTAAACCTCAATTGAAAATTTTATTAATCTGAAGTGATTATGAAACATAAAAGTATGCGTATAAATTTAATTAATCAAATAAATAGTTTAATTTTTAGGGTTTATGATTAGAAATTAGAGTTAGAGTGTATAGTTTAATTTTTTAGTATTAGGACATAGATAGTGACACAAAAAAGGGACATATATTTTTGTTCGGTTGAGATAATCACATTAACCCTATTTTGAGATTTTTCCCCCTTAGTAAGGATGGACCTAGAGGAGGGCTGGAGGGGGCGGTCGCCCCTCTAAAATTTTGAAATTCTTATATGATTTAGAATTTTTTTAAATTTTTTATGTATTTGTTATTGAAAATATGTTTTCGCCCCCCTAAAATTTTATAAGCTCGCCCCCTAGAATTCTATAGGTTTGCCCCCTAACATAAAGTTCTGCGTCCGTCCCTCCCCTTTACTCCAAACTTTTTTTATGAAGGTTTTCATAATTTTTACTACGTTATAATTTTTTTCAAATTTTTAATTATTAAATAATTTATTAGTTTATGCTATTTTAATTTTATAGTTTTTATTTATTTTTAGATATTTTAAATAATTTTGTTTTATTTTTAGTCTTACATTAACAAAATGGTTTTTAAAATGTTTTTATTAATTTTTCTGTTAGTTTAATATTTTTAAAATTTATATTTTTTGCCTAAAAATTAATTTTACCCTCGTACTCAACCATAAAATCAATTTTACCCTCAAACTTACTCAAAAAATTAATTTTGCCCCTCTGTCACGTCATCTTCACACATGGATTGTCACGTCAGCATTGTAAACTACCACGTTAGCACCGTAATGGTCAACATTGGCTTCCGTCAGTCAAGGGGCAAACGGTGATGCAATTCGACTACTCTAAGGAGCCAAATTGATGTGAAAATACCATAGGGACGAAATCGATAAATTGAGACTAGTACATGGGCAAAAGTAGCCCTTAAGACAAATAAAATTGCTAATTACTCAAATGAGTAAATAAGTACATCTTTGTACCAGATGAGCTTTTTTTTGTTCAAAAGGTAACTGACTTTGATTAAGATAAAAGGGGCCCGACCCCATGCACATGTAGTGCAGGAAACAAAGAGACAACATCAGACATAAACCAAGAGGCAGTCAAGCGGCAGGACTCGGTATCCATGCAAAGCCGAGCTATGCAGAGGGAATACAAATCAACGGAGGCAAAGAGCCTATCCAGGACCGGGGCATACAGACCCACAAGGAAAAAACAAAGCCACTCAGGGCAAATGAAAAGACCATCACAAGACGACATCGAATCAGAAAGGGCGTAAACGTAATTCATGTTCTTCTGAGAGAGCTCTAGTCGGAGGCAGGCTCCCAATTCCATAGTAGGATTGGGCCTTATCACCAAAATCGCATGAAAACGTAACCTTATCTGATCTGGTTTCACAGTCCAAACAAATAAACTAAAATCCGACATACTTAAAAAGGAAGCATGATTCACCATAATTTTGATCCACGTCGATCCGAATTCCACTGGAGGGTTTGAACCGCCCGGGTCCCATCCAAAGCTATACACCTTCACCTCCCGGTTTTCATCATTCGTCCACAATCCTTCTAAGATCCTTATCTCATGATAATAGCTGGTCCAATAGTAAGAAAATAAGGGCCTCCACTCTTGCGCTTGCAGAGAAGCCCATGTTTGCCTAAAGTCAAGCGAGAAAGAAGTTTCCATAGCAAATTTCCCTGCTTTTTCTTCCCAGCAAATCAAAGACGTGGTCCCCACTAGATCCCAAAGTGGATTCAACTCAGTGAAGACAGACTCCCTAGATAGTGACAGGTCAACCATATTTCCGGGGCACACCATCCGATGCACGAGAATTTCGGTAACCGAGCCTACACCCGAGATGAGAAGACTTTGTCGTTGGACCAGCGGCTTCCCAGAACCGGTGACATTACCTTGCGATGGCACCTCAGCCCCGGTAATCCAGGCCCCAGAAAATTCAACGTCGTCGCCGCTGAAGCCGGATCTGCTGCCACTAGCGCTTTGCAGGGGAGAAAGGGGAGACCGTCTAGGGCATGCTCAACGTTGCCCACAGCGTGTGCCAATGAACAACAGGAACCTCAAAACCGGAACTCCACAGCAGGCTAACGGAGATGATGCATGCCCGACTAACACCATCGAGAAAACCATCTGGCAAATTGAGAAGACCAGGCTCCGCCCGATCCAAACCACCTTTTTGCCGCAGAGACTTGGAGCAATCCACCACACGTCGATGTTCACTGCTATCCCGACACAGGGGCGACCTTTTACCCGGGACGGCACCTCGAGTAAAACGACGGCCATAAAACTGTGCTTGGTTGGTGAATCAAGCCGATCGACTGAGGCTCGTCGATCCTTTGGCGAAGGAGATTTGGGGGCGCGTGCCGCGCGTTCCCTAGGCCTTTCATTCTTTTCATAATTACCTTACACAACCCTGCTTCTCCCGTTCTACCAGATGAGCTTTTGCAAGTTAGAATCCTTATTATCGTAATTTATTAATTTATATAAGGGCATGAATTCATATATATATATATATAATTTAAAAATACAAAATTGTCATCAAACTTTCAAAAGTTATATAATGAGCATTATTTTTTCTGTTACAAAATGGTCACCGAGTCGTTAACTGTCGTTAAGTGGGTGACATGACAGTTACAAAAATTTGAATAATAGAACATTTAGTCCTCCATATGGACACATTCAAACAATTAATTCCTAATTTAACCCTCATTATTGATGTCTAAATTGATTGAATGTGTAAACATTTGAGGATTAAATATGTTTGTTATACCCCCGCTCATGCCTCCGAAATCAGTAGCCTCCGAAAAGACACGTCCATCTCCAGAACTCCCAACATCCGCACTACACCTCAACAAGAAAAACCTTATGACTCATAGTCTCCCTCCCCTAGACTACTCTACTATTAACATGACATCCATTGAATCCATCTAACTGACGAGCTAAGTCTACTATTTGGCAGCCAAAGCATAGGCTGAAAAGCCTATGGGCTAAAGACCAGATCTTATCCTAACGACCCATCCATAGCCGTCACTAGACCTAGCTTAGTCCCATCGAATAATGTCTCTCACCTATAAATATCCTCTAATTAGAAAGGAGCGGGGGCGACTAACTCTACACAACTGAGACCTCTGCTTATCCTTTATTACTTTCAGTGGCTCTTCGCCCACATCAGAATGGGTGAACCACCACCAACTGTCGTTAACCACCACCCTCTTACCCATCTTCACCTTCATCTCCACCTACATGTTTGGTGCTTGATCTTCCCGGAATCAACAATTGGTGCGGTGAGCATGAAGATTTTCCTGACCAAAAGAATCAGTCGCGATCTCCCCTCGTTAAGAGCTATCTCGACCATGAAAGAAAATAGCAGAAAAGATGGGCTAGAAATTTCTCACTACGCGCGTGTAAGAGAAGAATCGTGCAGACGTTGGGATGACAATTCCTAATCGAATATGCTGGAGGAGATTTGCCTCCCAGTGATGTAAAATATGACATCTTGAAGAGACATGCATCACCGAAAAATTTGCAGAGTTATTCCTCCATCATGACCACTATTCCAGATCAACGGGTATAGCTCGTTCACGATTATCATGGTGTGCAATAGATGTAGCCCTGAAATGTCTTAAACCGCTAACCTCCAACATGAAGCTCATGTGTAACACCTTAAAATCTGGTCTAGTTGGAATTCGGTTCTGGTGATCAGAATATTTCATCAATAAAAGTATAAGCATTGTATCGGTTGGTTAATTATTGATGTTGGACTCTAAATTAGCTAAATTGTTGTCATTGGGCCCTATCAAATAATATTGAAACCTATTTAGTGGTTAATTGGAGAAAACTAAAAGTTTGGGGGTAAAGTTTCAAAGTATTGAGAATTGAGGGACTAATCTTTTGATTAGACCCTTTTCCTTTATAAATTCCATACGTGGAATCACTGGGAGAGTTTCCTTCATTTGAAAGAAAGCCATTTCAATTAAAAGCTAATGAAATAGCTAAAGATAAGCTTACCCGATTGCAAAGAGAAAACAAGCACCATCCTTACATCTTCTTCTTCTTCTTGGAAGCATACACCTCCATTGAAGCTAGGGTTCAAGTTCAGTTTTTCTTCAAGTTATGGTTATCGAATCGTTCCTATCGTTCGGGTAAGCAATAACCCTAAAAAAATCATTAAGTTCTATAGATGTGTCAAGCTTAATCTTAAGCTAGGGTTCTAGCCATCCATGGATAATTCATCGTTGGTGCTTATATTGAATTTGAATATCGATTTTGATATCGTTATATTAATTTTGATATCGTAATATCGATCCTAATTATCTCCCTATTGATTTTCTAGCTCAAGAAGTGGAGAGTGATGTTTCACCATCTCCATCGAAAGCTAGAAGCAATGGTATTGTCATCCGAGAGCCGTAAGAGCATCGAATTTCAAGGTGAGTGTAGCCGGAGTCTCAAGATTAGGCGAAAAGCCTTCTCGAATCTTTTATTGTTGTTTTAGACAATATCGCTAATATTATCATTGAAGAAGTTGCATTGGATTGTTAATCAGACACCTTGGTAAGTGTCGGTAAGTTGTATTGAATATCAGACATAGTCATTGATATCGTCATTGTGCATTGTCATTGATATAGTTATTGTCATCGAAACATTGTAAAGAAACCATCGGATATTGATATTGGTATTGGACCATGAAACATTAATGATGAGACATGTTTGACATTGATAATATTGAGGTCATTGGTCATTGGAATTCTCATTGAACATTGACTATGGAAATGAACATTGAAACCTTGGATTTGAATAGACATTGGATACAATTGGCATGCCGTAAAATTCATGAGCTTAATGTACGGGTGGAATACGGTCCTAAGACTATGACCTATATTGATTTTGCGAGATGGGGGGATGTGTATTAATATTGGTCATATTGGCGAGGCGGAGGGACTAGACTATCCATTGATTTGGCGAGGCGTAAGAATTTGCGTATCCACTATCTTGATTCAATCCGAGGATTATTGATGAAATGAATATGTTAAACATTGTATATTGATGTATAATATTGACATTGATAAGCATAAGAGCATGTATATAGATACTTGTTACATTGTTGTCCACATTGCTTATGATTACCTCACTAGGCAATGTATACCTAACGTCTCTCATCTCATGCATTTCAGGTTGAAAGATCGTGTGTTGGAGGATCAGATAGTCAAGTCAAGACAAGTCACTACAAGATCCCAAAATAATGTGTTTTGACTTAAGAACTCCTAGGAAGGTGGCAAAGTAGTTGAACTAGTTGTTTATTCCCATTTTGATATGTTTGTGTGATGCCTATGTTAAAATATGGTTGATGGCCCTAAATGGCCCTTTTGTTTAGCTTAAAATGGTTTAAAAATGCATACTTGGCTTCTAAAGGTCAAAACATAGTAAATGAATTCGTATGATCTTGAAATTTGACATGTTAGTAGTTTATACTATTGAAAAGTTGCGTTGCATTTGGACATTGTTCAGTAGGTTATACCGAATAAAAACCAGCAAAAATCTGTCATTATAGGTCACGTTGTATCGATACGGGTCATGGCGTATCGATATGGGTATGCATAATTGAACCTAATGAACAGGGCGTATCGAAACAGAATATAGTCGTTTCTAAACATTTTGTCATTAGAATGAATCGTTTCGATACGGGTTCATAGTGTATCGAAACGAGTCAAAAGTAAAAGTCAAAGGAAGTCAACTCGTATCGATACTGATGTTTCCGTATCGATACGGTCTAGAAGGAAAAGTCAACTCGTACCGATACTGGTGTGTCCGTATCGATACGGTTCAAAGGGTAAAGTCAACGTGGGTTGACCATCGTTCACCCGTTTCGAAACAGCCCTAGGGTGTTTCGATACGGGGTTAGTTAAGTTAGTTAAAGGCATATTAAATAGATTGCAATGTTCACAGTTTAGTCACTGAATTTTTGAAAGATTAAATTGAATGAGCTAACGGGCTCCAAATTGAATGAAATTGTACATGTATACTAATTTTGTGATGAATTTCAATCTAGTATAATCAATTTCATTAAAGGACCTCTAATTTTTAGAATTTACAGGTTGGTCCCTAAAACTTGTAATAGTTAATATTGGCCCTAATTGATTAATTATTGCTTCGTATAGACTAATTGGACTAAGTTATATCGAGGTATTGAGTTATTGAATGTTATTGGATTAATTATTAATATAAAAATAAAATTTTGTTGCACCGATTACTGTATTGATCATTAATATCACCTTCCGACCCGGTTCTCGACCAAACTGGGAAGGGGGTGTTACATCATGTGCCTCTTCTTACAAGCGAATAGGAGGTGGAACAACCAAGACATCCTCAAAGGGCATCAGAAATTGTTATCTCTAGCTAGTCCATGACCTCCCCCTTGAGCCGTCGGTGTGTGCAGATTTGAAGGAAACATTGAAGCACCCCCAACAATGGGACAAAAAGGAATTGACACGCAACATTAATCTCTCCAAAATTGCTTTTCCCATACATCTCCGCCAAAAACGTATTCTTCTCCAAACATCCAAGTAATGGGAAAAGCCTCTTGCTTCATTAAGAAGCATCCTAGATACTCGATAAAGCCCTAGAAAATGTTTGAATTGCTAATAAATGTATGAAAGAGCACTTGGATGAATGACTTGATGAAAGTTTGAGTGAGTGAATGAATAAATGCCCGGGCGTATAAATAGTTGAACATATCGGTGAACCTTTTCATCTCCCAACATTATTACTTCGCTATGAACGACACTAAGAATTTCTTCTCCAAAAAATTTAGACCAAGAAACCGTCCATTCTACGGTTGTTCCCATATTTCACTGCTCTTAAGGCTTCTGTCATATTGGAGAACCACACAAAAGCAAAGATGTTCTTCATCCTGGACCTCCTTGGATTATTGTAGGTTATGTGCACGTCTAGAACCTTACCATAATCCTTGAAAGCTTCTCTTAGCGTTGTCTTATGGATTCTTTTGCTCACGAAGTTGATGAAGATTGAGATGTCATGTCGATCAGGTCAATAAGGGCTCTTTTCCTTGTACTCAAATTGCCTGCTGAGTTTGCCTAAATCATTCTTCACCGGAGGGCGATGATCCTTCGCCCGAACTTCCACTTGATCCTTTGCCTAACCTTTCTCCTGGAACCCCGGTTTGCCCTGCACCTAACTTTTCACCTTCCTCATCTCCTCGCCTTTTTTTACAATAATAATTATTTAAATGGCTTAACTCAGAAATAGGTGCTCAAACTATACACTTTTTCTAAGATAGGTGCCTACTGTTTCTTTTTTAATAAAATAAGTGCCTAAAGTTTCATTTCGTTAGTGTTTTAAGGTAACATACGTGTCTTTATTTTTATTTTTAATAAAAAAAATGAAAAATTATTTTTTTAAAAAAATCAAAAAGGTCTTAAAATCTTTAAAAATGTCTCAAATCCCTAAAACCCCAAACCTCAAAATCAATACCACTACTACCATCGATAGCCTCGCCAGACCCCGTCGCCGCCGCCGTCTCCTAAGGCCACAGTCCATTTCCCCCAACCATACATCACCGGTAACCGACGAGAGGCGTGCCAATCGGAGTTAAATTGATATTTTATTTAAAGTTCATGGGTCAAATTAAAATAATTTTTTTTTGACTAATGTAGAACATCATCATTCTAATCGGAGTTAATGACTCAGTGACTAGAATGTTATAAATTGATATGAAAGTAACCAAAATGTAACATTTTTAAAACCAATGACAAAAATCAAATAGTACGGAAAATAAAAGGATCAACTATGCAGTTACCCAAACGTTATCCCTGACCGTTGACTTGAGACACTCCGTAGCACTTCCATGCTAAACCTAGGTCAAGGCCACCATCATTTTTATATATTTTTAGTGAGATTACAAAAAATAAATTATAAATTTTTGTATAAAAATATAAAAAATAATTAAAGAGAAGAAAAGAAGGGGGCGGAGGCGCCGCCCAGCCACCTAGCAGCGTCCCTCGCCACCATTGAAAAGACAAAACCACCGACAGTGGAGTGGGCCATATATGTTTGGAGAATGGAGGCTGCCTCGTCTTTCTTTTCCTTGAATTGTTTGCTTGCCTACTTTATTATATAATAAAAATATTAAAAAATATGGAATCTAAACCGTTATCATCCTAATTTAAACGTTATTTTTTAATAACATTTTAAGTTGGTTGTACATTTTGAAACTCGTAAATAAATTCTAAAATTTATCGTAAAAAAAAATTTGAGTTTCAGGTTGTATTTTAAAATATTATTAAAAAATTAAAATATTTTTAAATTTTAAATTTTTTTACATTTTATTTGTGCCGTTAATTGTGCGAAGAAAAACACGGTTAAAACACAAAGGAAAAAGAAACTAATCAATATTTTTAAATATATACACACAACTATGTTATATAAATAAATACATTTAAAATAGAACAAGATAATAAAAAATATTTCACAAATGAAATTATATATTTTTTATGTGGCTTTATTATTTTATTTCAAAATTTAATTAAAAACGATGTCACTAATAAAATAATACACGAAACAATAAATCTTTTAAAACATATATTCAAAGGAAACAATTTTCCGATTTCATAACCATCGCTGACACTGTTTGTCTGTTTATTAATTGTTTGTTTGACTTGGAGCCATTTAAGTGCTGTGCATTTTCTAAGCTTTAATGCTTCCTCATTTCAACCAGGACCAATTGATCGATCATACGGCATACCATAAAATAGAACAAATACTAGCACCATCTTTTCAACAAGATCAGTCACGGGGGAAGGAAAAAAACAAAATCTGAAATTGCAACAAGAAATCAATGCACGTTCAACCAGCACAATTCAATTACTTTACCATGATATTAAAAGTTTATATAATAAATTTGGTCATGTCCAATCAAATAAATTTTAGAGTAAATATGTTTAAATTAGATTCTTATTAAAGTTCACAATCAAATAAATATTTAAACTTAATTATAATTTTTTAAATAATAATCTAATTGAGAAAACATTTCATTTAGATCCTTACAAAATCTCCAGTGTTGTCAGTAGTCACAATCAAGTTGATCACTTTAAGATCTTATTTAAGTACAAATTAAAATGTTAAATAAAAATTAAAGTACATATTCTTCCTGATTTACATTAGATATCGAGATTAATCATTAATCTCGAACAATTTCTCCTCTCATTTCTTATTGAAATTCAGACTATTTTTATTAGTATAGCCGAAAAAATACAAAAAATTGAAAGAAGCTCAGTAGAAATGAATGGACTCTAACAAGAAAGAAAAGCCTCGAAGGCACATGTATTTACTAGATTTTTCGTCCATTGAAGCCCAAAATTGCATGGCCTAGAAAGTACTAGAATCTTCCTTTGAATCCTTTAAATACCCAGCCCATCCTTTTTTCCATTCAAGAAGTACAAGTAAACCGCTTTTGATTTTCAGTTATTCTCAACGCACTTAAAAGAAAAAATTAGCGCTGTATCAGTTAAAATAAACAATTTTCTTTTTGCACCATATATTTTTTTATGCTGTATTGTAAGAAGGGTCTTTCAAAAGTTTTCAAAATATAAACTAGACGAAAACTCAAAAATCGACAATTATTTTTTAAGTTAATTCTTAAATACGACGATCCACTACATATTATATTAACAAACAATTTAAAAGGAGATAAACTTTACATGACCACCAACAAACACAAATAAAAAACAAGCACCATGAGAATCATCGTACGAACGCCAAAAACTCGTAAAATTAACTTCATCGCTACGAGTTGACTTTTCCTTTCAGACCGTATCGGTACGAGTATTGGTGATAGTTTTTACCTTCATCGTACGAACGCCAAAAACCCGTAAAATTTATTTGTTGATGGTTTTTACCTTCATCGCCAAGCTTTGATGATGTTTTGTACGAGTCTTTCAATTAGTTTTTACCTTTTCTTTCTGGGGTCCTGTTTATGATCTAGAGACGTTTGTTTTCGTGCTTTTAAGAACATGTTCGAATCATGCTTGTTTACCTACATTTTAAACTTTTATCTTAGATGTTTCTTTTATTAATAAAACTGACGTACTCATGTTAAAAAATTAAATTATTTTTTTGAGAGAAAATAAATTTACCTAATTACGAAAAGTGAGAGAACCTTAAAGATATTTTTATCTTTTATCTTTAAATTATTTCCTTATTTGTAAGTTATCATGTGCGCTGGTAGAACATGAAAAACTCACACGTAATTTGTATAATATTATAATCTCAAAGTTTATAAATCATCCCAGTAATAAATTATATTGATCGTAATCAGATGAGTTTAGAACGAGCGACGTACACTATTACACACCATTAACGTTATATATAACTGCAAATTATTATTATTTTTAAAAATTTTAAATAAATATTAAAATTTTTAATAACTCAACATGTAATTAATCCTATTAAAAAACATATAATTTTATCGCCCTAAACTTTAAACCAAAACAAAAACCAACTACAATTCATATGCTTTGTCAAACGATTGTGACCTTCATTCATTCATCCCCCGATCCCCCACTACTACATCAAGTCTCCTAACTCATCGCACAATCTTCTCTGTTTTTCGAAAAAAATATTAGATGAACATAGTTCATCGTGTCATTTATGGCCCATCCAATAATATACACCAATTTTAGTGCAACTTCCAAGTAATTAACCACTCTTTAGTGACATGTAGGAAAGAGGTGAAGATTCACCTTAGAAAAAAGTGACGTAAAAAATATTATTTGATAAGACCATAAATGACTTGGTGAGCCAATCACATCTAATAATTTCTATGTTTTTTCTTTATTTTTTTACAAGATCTACCAATTCTACATATGTTTTTTTTTTGGATTTTGGGTATATGATATAATGGGGGGAAGGGAATTATGAATCAATTGTAAGATTTTACCGAGTGGAGAGAGATTGGGTTTCTTTTATTTTACTTTGCAAATTATACATTTAGAAAAAATGTGATAAATTGATCATTAATAAAGAGACAATAATTGATTTTATTATGGAATAGAAGATGAGAGTAACAATTCATCAAGGATTGAAGGGCAGGGTTGGTCCTGAGATTTTGGAGGCTCAAGATAAATAAAAAAATTAGGCTACTAACAATAAGTGTTGAAAAATATTAATTCTAAGAGCACATCTCCAATAATAAATATTGAAAAGTAATGAATTTTAAGAGTATGCTCATAATAATAAATATTTTAAAAAATTAAATTTAAAGAATAAGCATCTAATAACAAATATTGGGGAAAAAGTGAGCCTTTAATAACAATTATTAAAAAAATTTGGCCCCCAATAAAAAATATTGAAAAATGAAATTTAAGAATAGGCCCCTAATAACATTTATTGAAAAATTAACAATTTTAAGAGTGTGCCTCTAATAACAAATATTAAAAAAATAGTGAGCCTCTAATGACAAGTATTAAAAAATTTGAACCTCAAATAACAAGTATTAAAAAAATTGGACCACAAATAACAAGTATTGAACAATTTAAGACCCCTAATAACACATATTGAAAAAAAATTTAAGAGCAGTCTCCTAATAACAAATATTGAAAAAATTGAATTTTAAGAGTAGGTCCTAATAACAAATATCAGGAAAAATGAACCTCCAATAACAAGTATTTAAAAAATGTGAAGAACTAATGTTTTGATATAATAATTGAAAAATAGTTTTAGACTAAATTGAAAAGATTTCAAAGGTGCCTTTAAGTCCAAAAAAGTTTGTGGATATTTATAAATGGTTTTGGTAAGGTTTAAAACGTTTTTAAGTAACCAAACTAGACTTTTCAAGGTAATCGTTTCGAAACAGGGGTACTTGTATCGAAATATTTTGAAACTGCCAAAACCCATACCAAAATAGGGCTTGCTCGTTTCGATACGGAGGGTCTTCGTTTCGAAACACCCCTTTGGTGTTTCGATACGCCCAACGGTCAACCCCCCAACTGCTTTTTAAATTGCAACTCAACTGTCACACGTCTCGAAACGAGGTTGCTACCGTTTCGATACGGATCAAGATTGTTTCGAAACGGCCAGAGGCGTTTCGAAATGGCTTGCTGCATCAGACTCCAACGACTAGTTCTGAAGAAGGGTGTTCGAAATGAGGTCGATTGTTTCGAAATGGACGTCTGCAGAACATCATTTATAGTGGGAAATAAAGTCTCTAACGGCTCCAAAGTATCCCCAACGGTCTTCAATGGCTATAAACTCAATTGGAAATATAAAAGGGACCTTCAAGCATCAAGAGAAGACTAGTGCTCCAATTGTCAACAACACTATGATCAAGAAATTGTCTTAGAGCTTAAATTGTCCATTTCTTGTATAGACAACACTAGTGAGCTAAATATTGTTAAATTTGCTCAAGTGTTTAAGTTTTGGGTGAGAGCTTTATAGTGTAAACAAATACCTTTTAGAGGAATTTCAAGTTTGCTTAAGAATTTCTCTTGTAAGAGAGTGTTTGATTAATATTTAGACTAAATAATTTTTTAATTAGAAATGATCGATTACATTAATAAATATTTAAATTTAAAACACTATATTTATAATTCAAATTTGAACTACATCATTGAGTCACTCGCTTCCTCACTGTCCTACTCTTCTCCCATGTTTACTCCTCAATTACATTTTTTTGGAATTTAGATTTCATAGAAGGATTATTAATATGGTTAGTTGCATATTAAGTTTTTATAAATTTTTATATTTATTTAAAAATCGTAATAGTGTATAACAGTGTGTAATATTAGTAATGTATACCGATGTGCATTACACATTCTAAAAATTTTCATTGTAATATACATGTTGCCAGGGACGGACACTAGGGGTTCTGAGGGGGCAGTCGCACCCTCTAAAAATTTTAAGTTCTATTATATTTTATATATTTCTATAACAACACGAATCAAAGAAGAAGAATTAACAGAGGATGAGAAAGTAGAAGAGCAAAGGGAGATGACAGAAATTCAGAGAATTGGGAGAGAAGACAAGATTTTCATTCATTCAATTGATAACCTTTTCAATACACTAAGAATCCTTTTTATCATACTGTGGCTAAACGACCACATTTCATTAAACAAGTAAAACAACAAATTTAATTAAAATAAAATAGCAATAAACGACAACGTTTCACTTCTCTTCATTCTGACTCATTACAATATTCCCTTCTTCAAGCAATCTTTGACCTCAAAGATTAACGAAGAAACAAGTACAACGAGCTGATGAAGAACCATCCTTGAGCAACCATTAACCGTCCTTGTTTTCCTTAAGTGATTTGACCAAATGTTTTTCATTTCTCTTCTCATCACAACCAAAATAACGAGTAAATCGACAATGATGCTTTCATTTAAACCCACAAGATAAATTGGACTCCCAAGACATGATAAAAGTTTAGGAAGTATTTGCACATCATGAACCATAGAAGCAACAATATTCCCTAAAGCTGAGGTTTTATAAGCAACTAGAGCATAGTTTGAGTAGGATGAATGAGAACAACTATAGACTAGAAAACCAACATAGGATGGATGGAATTGTCATATCCTTTCAATTAACCTAGGTCAAAAGGAAAAAAAGGTGTGGAACTTTTCCAACACTGAAAATACCTCAGTTATATAGACCCGTACGATCATGCTTCTCTCGATCGTTAAAATAATGAGTATAACGTGTAGTAAGACACAAACATCAACAATATTTATCACCTCCTTATCGTTTGGTACTTCATAATGTAACCCATATGCAACATAAATTCCTCTTAGTGACACAATAATCAAGTGCAGTAGTAGGCGAAAATCAATATCAACGGTAATCATATCATCGATAATCATATACTCCAAGTTACTATTCAAAACTAGTTCTCTTTTCTCATTATCGATGATCATATCAACCTCCCCAACCATAGCACTTTCTCTACTCGAAGATTTCATAAGAGAAAAAGTATCCAATAAGATAGTCGTAACAGCTACAATGTCTATAGCTATTTCAAATGAGTAGTTAAGTAGAGATAAAATGGCACTTGTTGTTTCTGCCCACAATAGCTTAGGATCTAGCAAAAATGGTAATGCTTGAAGCAAGCTGGTTGGTGAAATAGATTCCACAGTAATCATCATCAACTGATCTTTCAATTGATTCCCATTCCGATATATAGCTCGAATACAAGCAAAAAAACTAGTATTTGATCGGCCAATAACTAAAAGCTTAGGATGCCAACTAAATTCAATACCCCACCCTTTATAATTCTATGAACTACTAGAATCATCCCAAAATACTTGAAATTTACTCCTTTTAAAACAACCATTTGGTTTTTGAGAATTGACATGGGAAGCTAAATTAAACAAGATCAACATACTATTTTCTAATAAAATCATATTTTCTTCTTGTATATGTGAACTAAAATAAACACAAACAATTGAGGAACTCTAAAATAGCTCATATTTTATGCAATCCAAAGCAAGGGTTTGGCTGGAATTAACATATCTAACATAATACCAATGAACAACATATAAAATAGAAACCATTAAGCTCCCAACAACAGAATCACCTAAAATTTCATTGAACTCACCAACTGGTTTCCTACCACCCATTTTCATCGTTCGCTCCAATGTAATACTCAGTTCAGTGAAGTCCCTGGTATTAGTCACTACAACCTCGTTACTTCCCATCACTAAAAGTAAAAAACTATAGGGGTCATTCATCTCCATAAGCTCATTAGCATTCGTGAACACTTTTGAATAAGCCCATTCATTTTTTTCACCATTGTACATTCTTCTAAGAAAATGAGCCTTAGCTGTGTTTTCAATGTGCACAAACTCGACAGACCTAAATTGATAACTATCATCCAAAACACTGATAATTAATTGAAAATTATCAGTATTATTCACCATCACCATACTTGTATCTTCATGTCCTTTATGCTGAAATGAAGCTTTGAGATCCTCAAAGAAACTTGTCGGTACAATCTCAGAGATGGGTTTTGACAGAATGATGGACATAGTACTTTAGAGAAATCGATGGTTGCTGTGGATGGGCCATCTTCAATTTGAACTAGAAATTAGACATCCATGTCCTCCAAACCTTCACTAATCTCTTCAATATCTATAACTTCAATTCTCGGCATTTCATCAAATAGTTGGGTTTCACCCGAATCCACATTTGTAGCAGCAATACATGAATCTACAATTTGTGTTGGCTCAACAAAATCAGTCAACTCTAAATCACCATGAAGCTGAATATCGAGCTGGCAACAATCGTCGTAAATGTTACGACCATGAAGAGAATTTCTAGTTGTGATTGCGCCATAACCTTGAAAGTGGACCAAGAACTAAACCTCAATCAAATTCTGAAACGGTATCTTTTGCAGAGACCCATAGGGTGAGAAAACCCGATGTAGCACGTCTTGAGTAATAGGCCAAATCACATGGTGGATTGTAACCAAGAGAGTTCGATTTTTGGAAAAACCATCGAACGATGATTTTAAATCCTCACTACACTTTGACAAAAATGACTGAAAAACCTTCATCCATGGCCAAAATCGATTTCTTCTGATACCTTTGTAATAGCACGAATCAAAGAAGAAGAATTAAGAGGGGATGAGAAAATAGAAGAGCAAAGGGAGACGACAGAAATTCAGAGAATTGGGAGAGAAGACAAAATTTTCATTCATTCAATCGATAACCCTTTCAATACACTGAGAATCCTTTCTATCCTACTGTGGCTAAACAACAACATTTCATTAAACAAGTAAAACAACAAATTAAATTAAAATAAAACAACAATAAACGACAACGTTTCACTTCTCTTCATTTTGACTCATTAAAATTTCCTTTGTATTTTCTATTGATAATCTAATTCTGCACCACTAAAGTATTTGATAGAACATAGCTGATAGCTGATATGGGTAAAATGAAAAATAAGGGTGTGAGACATTTAGTTGTTAAATACATATATATTTTATAATACTTTAGTCTTTATTGAGATGAAACTATTCAGATAAAATACTTTTGACAATGAATTAAAAAATTCCTTAACAAAATTAGTGAATATTTTTGAAAAATTTAAATATTTTCTTAAATTTAATATTTACAAATATTAACCTTGCGGAGATTGATACATACTATTAATCTTGTATAAAATATCAACGCTATAATTTTTTCTTCACTTTCATGTTTTGCTATATTTTATTAACTAAAATATACTTGAGAATCTACAACTAAATAATAATAATAAAATAAAATATCACTAATTCGTCATTAGACGCATGGATGGACCTAGAAGGGGGATGGAGGGGGCAGTTGCCCCCCTAAGTTTTTGAAACCCCTATATAATTTAGAAAACTTTTAGAAATTTTCTATGTATTTTCTATTGAAAATTTATTTTCTCCACATATTATTTTATAAGCTCTTTCCCCTATAATTTTATAAATTCGCCCCCAACATAAAGTTCTGCATCCGTCCCTGATTAAACGTTGCATAAAAATCATTTTACACAAGGTTTTATGGCAATGCCGCAATTATAAAAATAACAATGTCAAGTAAGTCATTTAACATCTTATTTAGCAAATCAACTCGTCCAATTCCGCTGAATTTTCCTGAATTTTTCTCTTTTAGCTTTTTTGAATAATCAATTCTTTCAAAAAGGTGTTTATCAAATGCTAGAAATAGAGGGTTTGACTACCAATCAATTATTTGTGTCCAAATAAGCTAAAAGTTCTTCAAAAAGTTGTTTACCAAACACCCCAATGACACTAGTATTTCTAAATAGATAAACCATTAAATATTGTTGAAGTGATGACGTGAATGTTTTTACACATTTATTTGATTAAACTCAAATGTTTTATCAATTGTAATACTCATATTTTGTCTGAGGTTAATATTATATTAGTAATTCAATATAAGTATGGCCAAAAAAATAAATAGGTACATATAATAAAACCCAAAATAGGGTCCATAATAGTCCAAAAGTCAATCCAAGTCCATTTACACATACAAAAGTCCAATAAGAGCCCAAATTCCTAATTTACAAGCTATTAATACCCAACAAACACATATTTGATAAAAAAACTCAACTTTCCCGCCCAATTTGTGCCAGGTGGCAACGTCTTATTGACTCGAATGGGTATCACACAGATTATGGTTTAGTTTCCCCTTAGTTGGCGCCAACTATAAAGTGACGTCACTCATGTGACATCATCTTTGATGTCACATTCCACCTACTATAAATACCTGTCAAGAGAGAGAAATTGGGGGCAATTAATAATAATAATAATAATAATAATAATAATAATAATAATAATAATAATAATAATAATAATAATGTAATAAAGAAATAGAGAGAAAATGGCAATATGGGAAATTTACCTACTCTTGGGAGTTGGACCGTCGGCAACCGAGGAGTCAATGGCCATTTGAAGGGTTGTCGATATCGATCGCCACTGTAGGAAGCCGAGCAGACGCCACGAAGCTAGGACAATACTGTCGGAACCAGTGTTTCGCCGCCATGAAGGTGAGTTTTTTTTCATCCTTTGATTTCCTGCGCATAAACACGAATGGGGGTTAGATCGGGGTTAATAATAAAAAATAGAAACATATTAAGGTGGTCGATGCGTTTTGTGTGCGGTGGCCGGAGCGGTTCGCGATGGTCGAAGTGGATTTTGGGTTACTGGTTGGAGCCGAAAACGGGCCGGGAGGGTAAATTTAGGCTGAGGAAGAAGGGAGATCCGATCAGATTGGGTTAGATCTAAAATTTTAGGCTTGAAATCAGAATATTTTTTTGGAAGAGTTAGGGTTTCGATCTCGACGGTGGGCGGCGGCGGACGGTGGTCGGGATTCGCCCCGTTGTGACTGAGAATCGCACCACAGTGGTCGGCTTGCCTGTTTAGAGTGAGGTGGGAGAGTTTGCGAGTTAGAGGGAGAGTGAGACTCAGCTGAATGTCCGAGTTCGGCTTGGTGAGGGTCTTTTATACCTATCTGGAAACAATTTCATTTTGAGAGGGGATCCGAACTTCGAACCGGGTCGGGTACAAGGGTGTAAAAACCTTTTTTCTAGAAAAAACTTTAAAGTGTAATACCCGTATTTTAGAGTATTGGGAAATAATAAAATTTTGGATTTGCCACTGGCCACTAAGGTAGGCCGGACACCACAAAAACCAAAGATTCAATTTAAAAAGGGTTCAGGAGTTGGTTACGTGTGGGGAAGGGTTAGCACCCCCATCACGCCCGGAAATCAGTACCAAAATACTTGTTGCCTTTAATAGATAGAAATTATTTAAGATTTAAAGTAAATTTAATTTGATGTTCTTAACTGAAAATTTGACTTAAATGGTACAAACTTTATCAAATCGTGGCTTTACAATTAATTGAGCATTTAATTAAAAAGGATGACGGTACACCAGACCATAGACTAAACCGACATCATATAAGTCCGACTGCCGTGTTAGTTTAGGGTTTGGATCCCGTACGTCACCTTTATGCATGATGCAAACATTTAGGAGTGATGACATGATATTTCCATTTTTTATTATTGCTTACCTAGAGACGGTGAGAATTAACCCAAATATTTGGTCTACATCCATTAAGCTTGGACTGTTTTGACACAGATACCGGAGTTAATAGATACCTCTCTTTTGTATATTTTAAATTGATTAATTCAAAATAAATCGGTCTTATGAATGACAATTTAAAAATGAATGTCACAAAAAGACTTAAAATTAAACATGCAAAAGCCTACTAAAGCTCTAACCTAAAAAGGCTCAAATTATGGAAGTTTAATTAGTGACCTAATTATTAACTATGTGAATCTAATATTTAATCTTAATTAATTGTCCTTTAAAAGACTAAGAAAAACTATAGTAAATTATGAAAATTAATTTAATTCAATCCGAATGGTGAGGTTGATTTTACCCCTAAAATAATTAAGAAATATTCGATTAATTTAATAAATTTAATATTTACCCTAATAAGCCAAGGGCAAATTTAAGTTCATAAATTAATTCGAATTCTAATTCTAACTAAGACTCTAAAAGAATAATTTAAAATTAATCTGATCAATTTAAGAATCGTGCCTCTATTAGACGAGCACACAACGCTAATTGATCAGATCAATTCTCCTATTTAATCTAAACCTTAAAAGCCTAATTTAATATTTTATTTTAACGAACATAAATTAAAACATATATGACGATAAATAAATTTAATAAAAAAGAAACATAAATATATAGAGCATAATAATATTCGAATATAAACATAAAAAATATAAAAAACATAACTGAAATTTTATTGCATAAAAAAGAAAATACAAATAAGGACATACTTGATCCGGAGCATAGACGAAAGACCTCGATTGACTCGCACCCCGACTTTAAAACTAAATCGGATCAAAAAGGGTCCCCCATCGAATACTATATCGAACCAACTAGGATTGGGACTCCCAACCCTTGACGATCACTTGGACCGCCTCCCCTAAAATAAGGGGCATGGATTGAATACCCCAAATTTGGGGTGCCAAAATGCGTGAAAAAGAGTGCATCCCCCACCCCTATTTATAGTGGGGGTGAGGGGGAAACTGCGTGGTTTTCTCACGTGGGTTTTAGCCCATATTTTTTTTTACTTTTTGATTTTTTTACTTTTTTCTTTGCTTTTTTTTTATTTTTTTATTATTACAATATTATATAACCTAAAAGACAAGTCCTCCCCAGACAAAATTAGTGATTACAGCTGCCCCTCTTTGCTTATACTTGTGGAACAAGGACAAATCAAAGACCATGAGCACTAATTTTGTCCTACTTCCCTACTTGGAGAATCCGAGTTGTCAAGTTCTTCCTATATAGAACTGTTCACCCTTTCTCTCCTCTAGAACCTGGAGCTACAAATCCTCGAGCTTCGAGTATCTACCTCCTTCGCTCTAAAAAACCCCCAAGCTACGAGTATCTGCCTCCTCCGCTGGGTAGTTCTGAAATCCTTGAGCTTCGAGTATCTGCCTCCTTCGTGCTGAAAACCTAACGTGGCGAATTTGAAATCCTTTGCCTAAAATCCTTGAGCTTTGAGTATCTGCCTCCTTTGCTCGGAAATTTTGACGTGGTGAATTTGAAATCCTTCGCGTGAAATCCTTGAGCTTTGAGTATCTGCCTCCTTTGCTCAGAAATTTTGAGCTATGAGTATCTGCCTCTTTTGCTCTAAAATCTTTTCTTGCTTTCTTTTTCTTCCTTTTTTTTGCAATGGTCGCGCCTCCTTTCTCACCTCGGGTCCACCCTTTATGCTCCATCTTTTTCCTGAGTTCCTTAACCTCTTGCTCTAAAGCGTCTTTACAAGTTTTCACTTTAGATATTTTTCTTCTTTTTTCTTCTCCTTTCTCTTTTCCTTCTTTTTTCTTTCTTTCCTCTTTTTCTTTTCTTTTTCTTTCTTTACTTCTTCTTTTTCTTATTCTTCTTATCTAGAGCGACACCCTATCTTATATTAAGGTTCAACCATCTTTGTTTCTTTCTTTTAAGGGTTTTGAACATTTATTCTTTAAGCGCCTTTCCAAGTTTTCACTTCAGGCTTCTTTTCTCAAAGTGTCATTTCGGGTTTTCAATTTTCCTCTTTTTTCTCTCTTCTTTTTTCTTCCCTTTTTATCTCTTTCTCTCTCTTCTTTTCCTTTTTGTTTATTTTCTTCTTTCTCTCTCTTTTTTTCTTTCTACTATTTTCTTTTGCTCTCTTCCTTTTTCTCTCTCTCTTTCTTTTACTTTTTTTTTTCTCTTTCTCTCTTTTTTTCTTACTTCTATTTTCTTTTGCTCTCTTCCTTTTTCTCTCTCTCTTTCTTTTGCTTTCTTCTTTTTTCTCTTTCTCTCTTTTCTTTCCTCTCGTTCTTCTATTTTTTCTTTCTTTCTTCTATTTTCTTTTGCTCTCTTCCTTTCTCTCTCTATCTTTCTTTTGCTTTCTTTTTCTTTTTTTCTCTTTCTCTCTTTTCTTTCCTCTCGTTCTTTCCTTTTTCTCTCTTTTTTCTTTCTTCTCTTTTCTTTTTCACTTTTTCTTTTTTTTTGTTTTTTCTCTTTCTTTCTTTCTAGCGAACTTTTCCTTCACCTCGGCTAAGCGAGTCCTTTTCCTTAGAAACTTCTTCGAATCTTCATTAGCTGAGTTCTTCTTGTTAGGGACTCTTCGTCGAGGAGTTTCAAGTCAAAATCCTTTGTAGTCTACAAAATCTTTCAAAACAATAAAAATGCTTTGATGATATGAGTTAGCATGCTCCTAACCTAGCCGTGTCTAGCTAAATATGATGCATGAATTGAGTCATTTTTTAGAGCTGCTGGGGAAGAAGCCTCGCTTTCAGGTCGATCATCCTTAACTTCCATGGGTTTTATGTATTTGCCGAGTCTTCATTTCTGTCTTGCCTTGGAAGGACATGGTTGACCTGTACTAGTTTGACTAGAATCAGTCACTTCCTAAAGTCCCTCTTTGAAGAACTGCCCCACTCACCTTGGGCTTAGCTGTTATCTTTTCGTTGGCTCTTCATGATGCATCTTCTTCAATCTCAACGCTGGGGTGAACACTTGACTCTCCTAGGTTTTTCTTACTCTTATAAGGTTCGATATTCATCTTTCTTTACTAAATCTTCCTTCTTCCTTCCTCTTGAAAGGAGGTGTTGAATTACACTAGTCGGATTTGAATCTTTCATTTGCTGAAGTCCACATTCATAGCACTACCCTTGCTTAAACTGGGCGTGACTGCTATCTCCTCTCGGGCTCGTCATGGTAAGCCTTCTATAAATTCAACCTTCGGGCGGACTCATGCCTCACGGGTTTTTGCATTTTCTTCGTCCCCAAATCTTCGAATGGTCTGGCACAAAAGTTCTTGCAATTGTTCAGTTATGTCAACCACGTCTGTCCTTGATTTAGAGTTGTGGAGGGCAGCCTTCATCGTCAAGCGTTTGAACAAGTCCGAAATAAGAACATCATTGTCATCCAAAATTCCTTAAGAAAAGGTGATCAAGCCATAAATCCCTATCAGATCCATCCCTATGACCTCAACCTGACGTGTAGGCACGCTCCCATGAAAAGATGGTGATATCGCACAATTCGGCATTTGAGACTTTCCCTGAACGTCAAGGCCAACTTTCTTCTTTCGCCCATTATAAATCTTTCTTTTTCTCGACATTAGGGTGATCACATACCTCTAAGCCCTTAGATTCTTTGTCAAATTCAATCTTTATTTTTTTAACCCATCAAAGTATCTTGGTGAAGATCAGCTTTAGAATCGTGTACCTTTCGGATAGGAATTCATAATCTAGCACCAAAAAGTTCTCTTGTGGGCATTACTTCTCAACCCTCATTCTTGGACACAATCTCAGTCTACTTGTTCATTTCTATGCGAGAGACATATCAGAATGATATGGATAAAATAATTTTATTATATATATATATACATTTTAAAGGAACATGGCAAGCGATGTTTATGGAAACCAAACTTGGGTTTTAGAAAAAAGACCAACCCAAATAACATTTGTTGTTCAAAAGATCACAAATGTTATGAAGGTATGTACATGTGAAATCCTTGCTGGGCTATTAAGCTTCCAAGAGGAACAACCCCCACACCTAATTTCTACCCAATTTAAGGTGGCTCTCTTTAACTCACTAACTCACTGTTCCCCATCTTTCCCTCTTTTCTGATCTCAATCAGGCATTAGAAGTGTGGTAATCCTTGAAGAAAGGTTAACCCCGATAGGTGGGATGTAATCTGAAGATAAATTCATCTATCTTTGTATGATCAAAATGGTCTTTCAAGGCTTGTATTGTAGGTTATGGCTCACGGTTATGAAAAGGAAGGGTATGCAGGCCCAAATAAATGTTTAAGGGTAATAAAACCATGGATCATTTCTTCCAACTGAAAGTCTCAGTTATGTACTATCTGACCTGGATACGCTCATATGACATAATTATTTTTGCTTTTCCCTTTTTTGGATCGCTCTAGACTGCCCGCTTTTGGGTTTTCACCCTAGAGTTCATTTCCTTTCACTTATTGTATATTCGGATCAACTTACGTCTTTATACTACATTGCAACATGCTTTCATTCAAAGGCGATCGATCTTTCAGGGCTGATCTATTTGGATGGAGAATTCTTATAGCCTTTTCTCACTTTCACTCCCTTTTCCTTTCCTCTGTCTCCTTTTCTTTTTCCTTTTTTCTTCTTCTTTTTTTACCTTTTACAAAACTGCACTTAGTGCTTTCACTTTCAGTTTCCTCACTCTTTTATGTTGGTGATTTTCACCTTGATTTGGGTTGACTCCTTGAGCATAAACTTTCAGTTCTCCGTTTCTTTGTGGCACAAACTGAGAATTATTCAACGCATTGACTATCCTTTATTGCCCCATAATTCACGAGGCGTCATTTTCATAGCATGATCAAACTCAATGTCATTCATTCTTCCATAAACTTTTATCTCTTTTGCCCCCGGTGTAGGGGTGTTCCTTGGTTTTGGTTGAATTAGAAAAAAATATTAGGCTCAAAATGGGACATCAATGGATATTTTCTCATTTTCTTTCTTTGAGAAGGGAAATGAAGGAATGCCAAATATCCTTTCATACATGGATATCAAACAGTCTTTAGGTGATAAATGTTTTAGGGTTATCACTTTATTCAAGGACCTTAAACAACAATGCTCGAGAGGAAAATTCACTCAATGGGATTGGCCCATTATTCCTGAACACTCATCGTTATTCCTCCCTTGGCCTAAGTAGAACAGAGGGTTTTCACATTTATAGTGTCCTCACAACGTTTAGTTTTTGAATTTTTGAATTAAAGTCATTCTTGCAATATATAAATATATATGTTTGGGAAAACAAAAGCAATCTCATAATAATAAAAAATAAATAAAATGTTTAAAAAGAAATCAAAGAATCTAAGATGCTTGCCAAATGAAATGCACATGAATGTCTCTTTCATTTAAATCGAACAAGTAAACATAACATAAGCTCTCACAAGAGATCCTTGCTACCTTCGGGTGACAATAGCAACGTTAGTTCCATGTATTACTTCAAGAGAAAATGCAACATTCAAGACTTAAACACACCAATTCCCATGGAAAAAATCGAGAACCAAAACCTTAAAGGCCGTGTCTCTGAAAGTCATGCTAGGTTGAGCTTTAAGCAAAGGCTCCGTCTTGACGAGCAGAAGATGCCACTTGGGGTAGGTTGGTGAGGGACTAATAACAAGAGGATTCTTAAATATCGGGGTGCCCGAGTGGTCTCCCGATCCTTGAGCAACACTCTTTTCTTTTGAACTGGACTGTAGCAGTTGGGATATTCCTTTCATCATATCTTGTTGGGACTCGATGATGGTGTCCCTTAATCCTTGTTGAGTTCGTTCCATCTGACCTCTCAAAACGGCCTCTAGCTTAGCAAAACTTTCCTCCATTTTCTTCTTTTTGGTGTCGGGTAAAAAGCGGATGCAGGATCTTTAATGGCTAATGATGCTGTCACAAACCCCCGCCTATTAAATTTGTTCATTTTAGGAGTGAATGCATGTAATGTGTTGTATGCACGACAAGGATAAATGATTAGTGGTAATCAAACAGACATATACAATTGAATGCAAAGATGCATTGAAAATTAATTTATTTGTTTTATAAATGAATGAATGAATGAATGAATGTGTTGTATGTACAACGAAAACATATGATTAAAGGTAATAAATCAAAATGTATAATTGAAATGCAAAGAGTATTGATTCGACAACCATTCTCATTAAGCGAATTTTCAGAATGAAGATCAAGTCATGTTAGAACAGGAAAAGAAAAGTAATTTCTATACAAGGCCTAACTGAAACTCGAGTTCCTTCTTTGTCGATAATTGGGTTTGCTTTTGTTCATCTTGTGATCAATCCCAGGCTTTGAGATTCTTTTGTTTGTCATTACAGATTCTTTCTCCCGTTATTGAAGTCTTAAATTTTGAACTATTCTCGAATCAACGTTTCATGCAAAAAGTGCTATGAATGTGCACAAAGGGAATTGAGCAAGAAAACAAAAATAAATTCGTCACAAAATAATGCTACTATGAACATACGAATGAATGCAAAGAGTAACACTGAGTTCGGAAAATATCCTTGTTAAACGACTTGCCTTAATGGGAACATTGGCTTGTTACAAGAATCAAGAGAAACCCACTACATATGTGGTCCTTAAGGTAGCATCCAAACAATCCCTTCTTCTTTCTTTGAAGCTTGGTAGCATCCTTCGTTAGGAATTGTAACCTCAGACGACCCTTTGTATCTAAATTATCAAATTTGCTCATTCTTGGCCTTCCCCTTAAGTGATGTTGGCGACGAATTGTAAGTACTCCAATATCGGTATTTGGTACACCTAACTTGCTCTTCAGAAAAGGTCCTGTCAAACTCGATCTTTGAAGTATGCTGAAGCTAAAGTCAGAATTCCTTCTTATTCAGAATGTTCTTTCTTGTTTTGAATTGTCAACCCAAAATGGCAAAGTGCCCATTCTTGGAAGGCTTTGTTCTTGTTTGATATAGTTCTATTGATCTTCTTGTAAGAGCTTGGTATTCCACCACTGTTGTAGTCAAAACCAAATTGCCAATCGTGAAACAACTATAGGTTGAACTCCAAGGTTCTACCAAGGCTTGAAGTAGTGATCGCTTGATTGGGACATCTATCAAATATGAGAGGTCGTCATTCTTGCCTTTGAAAGCATTTATTGCGTCAGAATTCTAACCATACTAACTTTGATTTGGACACATTATTAAACTTTGTGTTCGTGAAAGTCTCGGCTGACATTGTTGACTTAAATCTCCGACTAGAATATTATCCACGTCATGTAGTTGCTCTCCTTCTGGCTATATTTGCACGTCGAGATCCTTCTTGTCATTGTTATGGCCCAAATTTCTCATTAATCTAGTTTTTAATTTCAGACTATTTCCAACTCAATGTGCTCTTCATGATATGATAAAATATGCAAAAACACAAAGAGGAAAAGAAGGGGCAAAACAAATAAAAGTGTTAGTCCATCTGATAATAATAATAAATTCAGGAGATAAAAAAGTAAGTGCGGAGGATTCAAACACACAATGAACACATACAAAGCCCTATACAAACTCTAACTTGCTAAGGTTATCCGCATAGCTCTAACGGGGTGGGCTTCTTAGATTCTCACGCATGGATTTGGTTCTAACAAGGGTACCCGAACCTATCTTATCACCTACTAAGGCGAAAAGAACCCTAATTTTGGCCCATTACAAGCTTGCAAATTGGTTTCGGTTCGAGAGAAAGCACGACCTAATGACGTGGAGGGCTGTTCACGTGTCAAAGGTGTGGATTCCGGAAGTGAATTACTGACCCGTGGAGGGATACTCACGTGGGTATGGGCGTTTCACTCCCACTTAAGAGGGATAGCTCAGGTATAGAGCTTGGTGATCATGATGCAACACATGTCGGTGACTCCTTAGAAATTAAATGAGAATTAATTGGAATGCCACAAATTTTCAAAGCCCGTTCAATTTAAGTCATATTTTCAAGAAAGAACAAACTTATTAAATTCACTTTAAATTTTAAATAGTTTTTATCGATTAAAGGCAACAAGTGTTTTTATTGGCTTAACTCTCTTTTTTGTTTTGTAAAAAACAAAAATTCTTCCCCAGCGAAGTCACCAAACTATAATAACCTTTTTTCAGAAGAAAACAAACTCTAAAGTGTCCCACTTTTTGAAAGAGATTTGTTAAAAGGTGGTTTTTGTTCTAAAAATTGGAGTTTTGGGAAATAATAAAATTTTGGAGTCACCACCGGCCACTAAGGTAGGCCGAACACCAAAAAAACCAGAGATTCAACTTAAAATGGGTTCGGGAGTTGGTTATGTGTGGGGAAGGGTTAGCACCCCCATCACGCCCGGAAGTCGGTACCAAAATACTTGTTGCCTTTAATCGATAGAAATTATTTAAGATTTAAAGTGAATTTAATTTGATGTTCTTAACTGAAAATTTGACTTAAATGGTACGAACTTTATCAAATCTTGACTTTACAATTAATTGAGCATTTAATTAAAAAAGATGACGGTACACCGAACCATAGACTAAACCGACATCATATAAGTCTGACTGCCGTGTTAGTTTAGGGTTCGGATCCCGTACGTCACCTTTATGCATGATGCAAACATTTAGGAGTGATGACATGATATTTCCATTTTTATTATTGCTTACCTAGAGACGGTGAGAATTAACCCAAATATTTGGTCTACATCCATTAAGCTCGGACTGTTTTGTCATAGATACTGGGGTTAATAGATACCTCTCTTTTGTATATTTTAAATTGAATAATTCAAAATAAATCGGTCTTATGAATGACAATTTAAAAATGAATGTCACAAAAAGACTTAAAATTAAACATGCAAAAGCCTACTAAAGCTCTAACCTAAAAAGGCTCAAATTATGTAAGTTCAATTAGTGACCTAATTATTAACTATGTGAATCTAATATTTAACCATAATTAATTGTCCCTTAAAAGACTAAGAAATACTATAGTAAATTATGAAAATTAATTTTAATTCAATCCGAATGGTGAGGTTGTTTTTACCCCTAAAATTATTAAGAAATATTCGATTAATTTAATAAAGTTAATATCTACCCTAATAAACCAAAGGCAAATTTAAATTCATAAATGAATTCGAATTCGAATTCTAACTAAGGCTCTAAAAGACTAATTTAAGATTAATCTGATCAATTTAAGAATCGTGCCTCTATTAGACGAGCACACGACGCTAATTGATTAGATCAATTCTCCTATTTAATCTAAAACTTAAAAGCCTAATTTAATATTTTATTTTAACGAACATAAATTAAAACATACATGACGATAAATAAATTTAATAAAAAAGAAACATAAATATATAGAGCATAATAATATTCAAATATAAACATAAAAAAATATAAAAAAACATAACTGAAATTTTATTGAATAAAAAAGAAAATAAAAATAAGGACATTATTGACCCGGAGCATAGACGAAATGCCTCGATTGACTCGCACCCCGACTTCAAAACTAAATCGGATCAAAAAGAATCCCCCATCGAATACTAAATTGAACCAACTAAGATTGAGATTCCCAACCCTTGACGGTCACTTGGACCGCCTCCCCTAAAATAAGGGGCATGGCTCGAATACCCTAAATTTGGGGTGCTAAAATGTGTGAAAAAGAGAGCAGCCCCACCCCTATTTATAGTGGGGTGAGGGGAAAAACCAGGTGGTTTTCTCACGTGGGTTTTAGCCCACAGTTTTACTTTTTGATTTTTTTTACCTTTTTCTTTGCTTTTTATTGTTTTTTTTATTTTTTTCTTTACTCTTTTTTTACTATTACAATATTATATAACATAAAAAACAAGTCCTCCTCGAATAAAATTAGTGATTATAATGAGATCCGTGCATTTTTTAGGGTTTTGGGCAAATTAGGACTTTGGTCCCTAGAGCTTTGACTTGTATTTCAATTTAGTCTTGAAATCATGTGATTTTGCACCTTATTTTATTTATTAATTCAATTTTGGCCCCCTTTTGCTTTAGTTTCTAAGTTTTATTTTATTCGATTTGTGCATATTACCATATACTTTGTATGCCTTTGAACGGTTAATTATCACATGTTTTTCCTACCATACATACTTTACCGATTTTTTTACATTAATTAATTGTTTCCCTCTAAATGTGTAATAAGTATTTTTTATATATGGTATAGTATAATATATGTAAAATACGCTTAGCTTGCAATTACCCTTTAATAACTTTACCATATATATTTAATATCAAGTATATGTCGTATATCTTTTGAATATCAATATAAGATATATATATCATACATAGCATACATTTAAATATATATACATAGCATTTATATGTAGATTAATTACTTAATGTATAGAATATAGAACTTTATTTAAAGACTTTAGCCTTAGGTTCTCTACTAGAATTAAATAATTAAATTAGGAGAGACAATTGTAAAAAATAAATAAATATTAAATAAAAACTTTAATGTTCTAAGTTGGTTAGTATCTCATTGTAATAAGATGTTGATCAATGGTATGTTTTAGTTGAATATTTAATATTTCATTTAAACTTAGAATATTGTAATCACACATAGTTAGACTAATTAAAATAAATTAGGATAAGTTTTAAATAGTTAATGTCACTAAATGATTAGGAATATTATTAGTTTAGGGTTTAATATGGGTAGTGCCCAATTATTTGGGTGTTATTTCATAAACCCTAAAACTTAATAATATTCATAATATTTTAATTAATTAAATCAATGGTGCCTAAATTAGGTCTTACTTAAAATAGACAACAAAATAATTGATCATGCATTAAAATTTTTGTGTTGAGATACATTTTAAATATAAATTGAAGTGTTCTAATGCATTTGGACGTTTCAAAACTTATATTCGTCCAAAATATATTTTCTTAGAAAATGATATTCTCATTCGAAATGGAATTTCTTTAGCAATTAAAATATTTAATTAAATCTCGATTAATGTTCAAAATGCTAAAATGCCACGTGGAATGAATAAGGTACCGATGACGGGCATTTGTAGGTGTGCTAACCCTTCCCTACACGTAACCGACTCCCGAACCCGAATTTTATTAAAAGAATCCATGGTCCGCTTTTTATGGTATCCGGTCTACCAAAATAATCGGTGACGACTCCAAAATATTTTTAAGCAAATAAAGGAAATATTATTAAAATTGGAAAATCCCCTAATTTCAAGATCAAATTAAAATTAAAACCTCGAGTTCCAAAACCCTAATCATTAGGTTATTTTTCCACAAACGTGTCTCCAAAAACGGTCGCGACAGCTTGGTGACTCTGCTGGGGACAAAATTGAAAATCAGGCCTATTAATTAATTCCACGTGACATTTTGGCAGCTTTTGTGTATGATATATCTGTCATTCATGCATAAACCCTCGATCGGGGTTTTCACCCTTAAGTGGGAGAAAGACAATATCTGACGTGATGCTCTCCAGCTCTGAGCTCGGATTTTTGTCTTCTTCCAGTATACTAATCTTATGCGTCGCGGGGCCCACGCTTCCGTTATAAGGGACCTATACTAACGAATCGATGTCTTACTATCGAAGTAGACTGTAACGACAATTCAGGAACCAAGAGTCTAGAACAAAGCCCACATTCTGTTTTAGAAGCCCACCCCGCTAGAGCCAGAAAGGGACCTAGGACAGGTGCTGCCGGTTTAAATACATTTCCCTGGTTATTTTCTTTGCTGAATATTTGTGCTATTCTATGTCGCTAATTTGTTTATTTGTTTTCTATATTAATTCACAATACTAACATTGCTTTGTTGTTGTTTGTTGTTTTATTTCCTTGTTTTTTACCTAACATTATTTTACATTCATTAGAGGTAATCGATTCAAGGATCAGTCAAGTTAGGTAGTGTTCTTAGTGGTCAATGAGTTCTATAGACAAGAATAAGGCAATACGACGGTGTGGACCCGGTCAGAGAAGACTTAGTTTAAGAAAGGGACAACATTCAACAGAGTCATATGTCAGAATGTGTCAGAATGTAAGCAGTTACAAAAAGAGGCTAAAAGGGCGACGAAAGAGGAGATTCAAGAATTGAAGGATTCAAACAGCTGAATTAAACAAGCATTATAGGAAGAACAAGCTTTGAATTCAAAATTGTCATCACGAGCTAAAGAAAATTATTAAAAGGATACAATAACAAGGAAAGTCAATCTTTAACTAAAAGATAAAGAGCAGAAAAAAGGTGACATAATTGGAAAATAATGTACAACATTTGAAAGATTAGCTCAGAAGTTTTAGAAGGGGCACTATAAATGAAGAGCAAGGTACTGAAAGCTGAGCTTGAAGTGGTTATCCAGATCATCCAAAGGCAAAGCCATGAAATGATCAAGTTCAAAAGCCATGCGGGGAGTCGCCCGATCTGTGCAGATTTTATTCATTGAAGCCATGGACCTGTAACAACACCTTGACATCAGCACCAAGCTAAAACAAACGCTGACTCAAAAGCGGAACAGAGTGATCAACCTAGGTATAAGGTCTAGATGATCTCTGTAATCAAATTGTCTATTTCTTGTATTCAAACTTTTGGCTAATGTATGTTTCTTTAAAGACTAGTCATTGAAATCGATACCTCGTGCATTCATGCGTTGCATTGCATAAACATTGCATTTTAAAAAATAATCGCATTTTTTTAAAATAGCATCATTTTTTAAAAATAATAATAATTTCATTTTGATTAAATAATATTGCATTATTTTTTTAGATAATAGTGTGAAGGTTGAAAACTAATATTTTGAGAAGCATGGGCAATAGGATTATTAAGATAAGGCAATTTTAGAAAGTTGTTGATGACCGATTGGGTGTAGTTGAGCAAAAGATTGATCAGTTCCAGAACGAGTTGGTAAACGAGCTGCTGTTTTGTATGGTATTAGGGAAGCCAGAAAAAGAATGTTTCAAACAAAAAATACTGATGTTGATATGCAAGCAGGTATCACATCTCACATGAAGGTCCATCCTGAATGATTCTTCTTGCAAAAAAAAAAAGAAGAAGTCAAAGAGAAATATCAAAAGACCAAAAAAGACAAAAAGGGTCAAAAAAAAGTAAGAAGTAAAAAAAAAGACAAAATAAAGGGCAGAAATCAAGGTAAAAAAAGAGCAAACTCAGGTCAATAAAGCCAGTGCATTTATGAGAAGTCCAATAGATCTGAAGGAAATAATGAAGTGCTTGACCTCGATACACCGGTGGTTTTTGAAAATGTTAAGATGAAGGTTCCAGTAGACAGGCATAGAAGAACTGAATGAAAGCCAAATTTAGGTTTTTCTGCCAAAAATTTTGTTGATCAATGGTTCAGTGACAGATTGAGTACATGATGAATATAGGAAAGTTGAGGGACTGTAGAGCCTTTTCTCTGAAGTGGTGAAAGATAAGTATCCAGCTGAAGGTTAAATCTTTCTCACAAAGGAATTAACTACAAGAGGAGCAAAAAACATGAAAACTCAAGACAAAGAGATCGAATGGTTCAACAGGAAAAAAGATACAATTATTCCTAGTCTAATTTCGTATTCAGACTTTTTGCCCTACCCTGTGTAGAATCCACCTTTTGATGATAGTGCCCCAAAATTTCATAAGTCATTTCATGGTATGGTTCAGAAACTGAGTCAGTGATTTCATCAGAAATGAACAATTATGATTTGAGAATAGAGAACCTCAGTTCTATAAAAGACCATTATTTGCTAGAAGAATTGAGATAAAAATGGAAGGTAGAATCTATAGCAAATCTTTGTGGGTAATTCGTTACAGTTCAGGATTTACTAGAATCAGAGTCATGTTTGCACATTTATCTCCTCAAAGTTTTTCTTTACTGAAGAATACTCCAAATCCAGATGCTCAAGGTGCTCGTGTTAGTGGACGATCAAAGACTAAACCAGATCTCATTCATGTCTCTTATCGTAAGCTGTGCTTCAAATTGCTCGAGGCTTCACCATATTATTTCAAACCTTCAAAGCCTTGCCATTCAAGCTGTTACATCATCGGAAATCTTTGAGAAGATTATAATAGAGTTCATGATTATGATATTGAAGACTGTTTCACTTTCAAGCGACAAGTTCAAAACCTTTTAAACTAGGGGATTTTGGAGCTGTACACTGATGGCCGATCCATTAAGATTTGCAACTCAAGAGGTAGTCACCTGATTGGAGCCGATGTAATTGGAAATATTTGAAAGTTAAATGCTGAAAAGAAGGAGAAGAAAGTGCAGGATGAAGTTGATTGAGAACTATCAGTTGAAAATGAAAAGCTTCGAACATACATGCTTGTTAAAAGTTCCAACACTTCCAACCAACATCTTGAAAATTAGAGTTCATCTATACGCAGACCAGAGGAGGTTGTTAATTTCCACATGCAAATGACTGGGTATTCCATAGAAAAAAGAGCAAGCAACTGATTGAAGAAATAAAGAAATTCATAAGCAGAATGGTCTTACCTCGAGTTCGATGATAATATCAAAACATGAGCAGAAATGGGCATGTCTTTGTGCTGACAGAGGAAAATAAATGAAGAAATGCTGATAGAATTGGAGTGGTTGAAATCCACTCATGTTTTCCTTGACCAATGGTTGACAGTTGAACCACATGAGATATGTTTGCACTTTTAAGACCGTTACAGAATAATAACCTGAACCATCCCAACCGCTTTTGCAGTGATCATTAGGGGTCCTTTGTAAGGAAGGTTAGTCGATTTATTTGTTTACGATGCTTGTTTCCTATATAATTTTTCTCAAATGACAAGCATTTTATATTCTTTGATTCTTTTAATAATTCATTTATTCTTTGTTATGGGCTAGTTTTTGTTCCCCCAAACATATATGTATATATCTTCTGTATCATTTTTTATTAGGTCCCTAGATATTGGTGGCAAGAGCGCCCAATAATCAAATTCAGAGATTGATTTCGAAATGTGGCTCTCTTCCAAGTTATTTAGGCCAACGTGAAGACATTAATGAGTGTTCAGGAATCACGGGAGAGTCCCATATATAAAATATGAGTGAATTTTCCTCTCAAGCATTGTTGACTAAGGTCCTTGAATGGAGTGATAACCCGAAACATATACCACCTGAATAATGCTTTTCTTCAAAGATATCCGTATATGGGAGGAAAATTGACATTCCTCCATTTCCCTTCACAAAGAAAGAATATAAGAAAAATATCATTTGTTGTCCCTTTGAGCCTGATGATTTTCTTTCGATTCAACCCAAACCAAGGATCACCCCTACACTGGGGCAAAGAGGATGAAAGTTTGTTTGCAAGTGAAAGATGTTTGGTTTTGATCATGCTATAATAGTGATGCCTTGAGAATTAGGGGCAAGAAACAAAAAAGGATGCTTTGAGTACAAGAGCAGGAAAGGCAAGCTGAACGAAGATAGATATTCAGAATAAAGTAAAAAAAAGTCAAAAGGAAAAGGAAAGGAAAAAAAGAAAAAAGGTCAAAATAGCCCCTAACGTTTCACATTTTGGTCATTTTAGCCCTATCTTTATTTGGTGCAAACAACCACCTAACGTTTCTTTTTTTCGTTCAAATTTCACCCTTGCTGGATGAAAACCGTTAGTTAACTAACGGTCAACGCCTAAGGCTGACGTGGCATGTCTGCAGGGCATGGGGAGATGACGTGGCACTGTCACGTGGCATTTTTAAAAAATTAAAAAATTAATTAATTGTTTTTTAAAGAAAATTTTTAAATATTTTTAATCAATCTCTACATCAGCAAAGTGCCACGTGGCAGTGCCAGGTCATCTCTCTATGCCCTGCAGACATGCCATGTCAACCTCAGGCGTTGACTATTAGTTGACTAATAGTTTTCATCTAAGAAGGGTGAAAAATGATAGGGCTAAAATGACCAAAAGGATATGGTTAAAATGAACGAAAAATGAAACGTTAGGTTGTTGTTTGCACCAAAAAAAGGATAGGGCTAAAATGACCAAAAGGTGAAACAATGGGGGCTATTTTTGACCTTCTGCCAAGAAAAAAAGAAGAAAAAAAGAAAGAAAATGAAGAAGAAGAAATGAAAAGGAAAAGAAAACAGTGGAAAGTTCAAAGAATCGACCGAATCAAGTTGAAAATTGCTGACATAAAGTTGAAGTAGTTGAAAGAGAAAGCACAAAGTTTAAAAAGTGCAAGAAAAGCAAGAGAAAAATGTGAGATCTTTCATTTAAAATAAGTCTCTATCTAAAGGAGAAGTGGAGGATTGTTAACTTCTAAATTCAACAAAAGGAAATGAACTCTAGGGTGAGAACCTGGAAATAGACAGTCTAGAGTGATCCAAAAAAAAGAGAGAAAAAGGAGAAAAACAAAGAAAAAAGAAAAAGAAAGAAAAAAGAAAAAGAAAAGGGTTTCATCCAAGCATGTTTAGATCAAGGAGCACGGAAATAAGATTTCACTTAGAAGAAATGATCCTTGGTTTCGTCACCCTTAAACACTTATTTGAGCTTATATATCATTTCTTTCATAGCTGTGAGCCATAGCCCCATTACAAGCCTCAAAAGACCATTTTGACCATATACGTGTATTGGAGTATGTGGAGTTTGTCTTCAGAATACACCCCGCTTATTAGGGTTAACCTTTCTTCAAGGATTGGATTGGTGTGTTAGTGAAGCAAAGAGTGCAACTTAAACGGGATAGAATTAGGAATATGTGAATGTTTCTCTCGGAGGTCAAATAAAGTGGAAGGGGTCACATTTGAGTTGATCTTTGTCAATTGGGTTAAAGGGCACTCTTGCACTTAATATTTCAGGGCCTAATTTTGTTTATTTCTTTTGTTTGCCACGACTTATCAAATTATTTCATTTTCTCAAATTTATTAAAATAGTATTTTGAGCCTTTCACTTATCGTTTCAACAAGCATCCTACAGATAAATTGATTAGATACAAGAAAATCAAAGGATTTCATGGGTATTATTATGATGTACTAATCCTTTAAGTGCGTGAAGAATAGAAGGTGGTCTCGATACTTGGTTAATGATGAAAGTATGACGAAGAAAGGACACAACTCTGAGGCATTGCAAGAAAGATACACAGACAACCTTAGGGCAAAAAGAAAGTGTAGACCATCTTTTGGTGCAAAAGGTACAACAAGTTCAGTCAGTTAAAGGTTCATAAAAGCAAAGGTCATTACCTCTGAGGCACTGCAAGACATGAAAGCTTTACGAGTGTTAGAGTGAGCAAAGATGATAGTTGAATTCAAGAGCGGGGAAATGCTACAAAGATCAGTCTAGAAGAATGTGTTCTGTTCCAAAGGTGATGGTCTTTGTTGGGAACCATGACTCATGAATAGTAAAGAATGGAGTTTAAAGGGAAGACAATGTTGAAACCCACACCAAAAAATACACAGAAATGGGTCTCCATGTAATGTGCAACCTAGAACTGATATTGACAACAAAGTATGTCACCCGAAGAATAATGATTTTTATCTCTGTGCGCATGCCAATATGATTGGAACCATAAGGCCAACACATTATCATGATCAGAACTTGTCCATTCTCTGTCTTATGTGTATCAAATGAACGTCATTGATATCTATGCTATTATTCTTGCTAGTAGTGATCACTTGGCAGCATCTCAATTGGGACAATTTATAAAGTGTGAAACAGATTCTTAGATATTGATCGCCAACTTCTTAGATTTACAGTCCCATGTTCCTTCGTTGAAAAAAGAAATTTGAATTGTCAACTGTTGAGATATGGATGAAGTCAATTTGAGCTTTCAAAAAAGAAGAAGAAGAAGAAGAGAAGAAGAGAAAGAAAGAAAATTGAGGTGAAAACCTGAAAGGGCGCCTTGGAAAAAGAAAAAGGAAAAAAAACCAAAGTGAAAACCCAAAAGGGCGCTTTGAGAAAAGCAGTCTAAAGAGAAAACCTGAAAAGGCACTTTGGAGCAAAAAATGCAGAGATCATGAATATTGAACTTGAGTGTGAGATGGGTTACCTTGTTAGCCAAAGGAGTTTTGATGAAAAATGAAGCAAGAAAATTTTGAGCTTCCTTGAAAATGAAAGCTCACACGAGTGGTCCTCAATTGACAACATTCATGCATCATAAGTTAGACATCCATAAGATAAGAGCATGCTAACTCATACATTTAGAGCATTTTTGCTCATTTTGGCAGGAATCTACCAAGAATCAGGAAGAAACAAGAAAATATTTCAACTTACAGCTTCAATTCTAGAGGATTAGACCCAATAATATTTGTTTCGAGCATAGGGATCGAGCAGCAAATATAGAGAAGCAAGAGACCTTATATGAGTTCCAGGCCAAAAGATCGAGATACTTTAGGCAGAATGAGCCGTGATTCTAAAGATCTTGGAGCATCAAGCATAAAAAATCGAAGATATTTCACATTACTTCAGGAACAACTCTTATTAATTGATGATATTCCTTTTTGCAAAATCAACATTACGGAAGAAGAAAAGCTCGTACCTGCTCTAGTTTTCATATCAAGGAAAGGATACATATGTTAGAAAGTTTAGGGACCTGAAGTAAGTTTCTACCTGGCGTTTTTATCGAATCTAAAGAATTAACCTGAAGAAAATACAAGGACTTTGAGAAAGTATGGGGACTGGAAGAAAGTTTTAGGGACCTGAGGCATTTGCTCACCCAAAATGATGAAAGATGGACAAATTCTACGTGTTAAAGCCAAAAATAAAGAGATTAGTGGGGCGTCATCGTACAAACGAGTGCAGATCAAGATGGAAAAGGAAGAATGCATAGCCTAAAGAGAATTTGACCACTGAAGAAGTCAAGATTTGCTCTAAAAGAATAAGAGCTCAACAAAAAGATTTTGGGGCAAATTTTACCGGGGCATGAAGAAAACAAGAGTTTCAGATCAAGCTCAAAAAGATCAAGCAAAACAAGACTTGATAAGAATAATTTTAAGAGACGAGACACCACTACAACAAAAGCAGAAAACTTAACGGAGAAGCAAAGAAGATTAGAATCCATCCAAGTGGAATTTACAAGATTCAGTAAAGAACATATAAGGATTTCAATTTGCAACTTCGAGATTGAAGAAATAAATCCAGCAAAGACTAGCGAAGATTCCAATCACGTTTTCGCGAAGCAAAGATATCACCCCATTTGAAGAGGCAGATCACAACCAAGATTCCAATCTGTTTAAAGAGGTAGATCTCTGCAGAGATATTCGATTGTTTGCGCATGAAAGGAAGTGTATTACAACTCTGATCCTTCGGGTAGTCAGTAAGCCCTTTCGGCAATATGATTTCAAATCTTCCAGACATCTCCAGGAATGATGAGAACTTTTTGGATGGCGTCACAGTAAGACAATTGGGGCATGGTATTGTCAAAGAGATTGATCTTCCGGGGCCTCAGTTTAAAACAAGAAAAAGGGGAGAGAAAGAAAAACAAAATGGTTCATGCTACCAGGAGGGAAGCACGAGAAAGATCGACTTTAGGACCAAATAAGTCACATACAACAGAAATAGATGGACTTATATAGAAAGAAATAAGACACTTGATATGAGTTTCAGATTGAAAGATGGAGATTTCTTTGACAGAAAGCAGTGACTCCAAAAATCTCATTGCTCTAAGATGGGAATTGAAGATGTTTCATACTATCCCAATTTAAATTCTTATTAACCAATGATATTTCTTTTTGCAGGATTTGGACCTTTTCCCTAGGAACAAAGATATTCCGTTTACAGAGGCGGATTTCAAGATGTTCCGTTTACAGAGGCGGATCTCAAGACATTCCGTTTACAGAGGCAGATTTCAAAACATTTCATTTACAGAGGCGGATCTCAAGACATTCCGTTTACAAAGGCGGATCTCAAGACATTCCGTTTACAGAGGTGGATATCAAAACATTTTGTTTACAGAGGCGGATCCCAAGATATCCTGCTTACAGAGGTGGATCTCAATTCATTCCATTTATAGAGGCGGATTTCAAAATATTCCGTTTACAAAGGTGAATCACGAGACATTCCGTTTACAGAGGCAGATCTCAAGATGTTCTGTTTACAGAGGTGGATCTCAAGACATACCATTTACAAAGACGAATCTCGACAAAGATTTCAACATGTTTGAAGAAGCGGATCTCAACAGCCCGTTTGAAAAGGCGGACCCCGGAAAAGATGTTAACCTCTTGGGTTACCAAATAAAAAGAGAGAATAGAAAATGAGATTATCGACTTTAAGCTCAAAAGAGGAGGATTCACGGTTTAATTGATCGAAAGTTTCAATGTTTCTCATTGAAACCCTTGAAGTTTCTTAATGATATACCCAAGTTGTACACTTGCTTTACATATATGTTGAAAGATAAATGATATATTTGACTTTTGTAGGTCATGCAATTTTCGAGTGTAGAAAGAAATAGACCAATAAGGAAAGCAACAAGGGGTCTTATACAGGTCTCAGATTAAAAGATTAAGGCACCATAAGCAGAGAATCAATGACTTTAAAGATTTTAGTGCTTCAAACGGAAAATTGAAGATATCTCATATTACACCAAGAAGAATTCTTATTAATTGATGATATTTCTTTTTGCAGGAATGATGAGCTCCTAATGTGAAGAGTTCGCCCAGCAAAGATAGAACTCCTAATCAGAAAAGTTCACCCCCTACAAAGAAGGATTCCTAATAAGAAGAGTCCACCCCAGCAAAGACAGAGCTCCTAATGAGAAGAGTTCGCCCAACAAAGAAGGATTCCTAATAAGAAGAGTCCGCCCCAGCAAAGACAGAGCTCCTAATGAGAAGTGTTCGCTTAGCAAAGAAGGATTCCTAATGAGAAGAGTCCGTCCCAACAAAGAAGAACTCCTAATGAGAAGAGTTCGCCCAACAAAGAAAGGATTCCGAATGAGAAGAGTTTGCCCTGAGAAAGACAGAAATCCAAATGAGAAGAGTTCACTCAGCAAAGACAGAACTCTTAATGAGAAGAGTTCGTTGTTTGAAGAATGAGGAAGTTCCTAATAAGAAGAGCTTACTTATTCGACGCCTTTGCAGAGAGACAAATCCATGTTTCCCAGAAGAACGAAGAGCTCCTAATGAGAAGAGTTCACCCTTTTGAAAATGAGGAAGTTCTTAATGAGAAGAGCTTGCTTATTCAGCGCCTTTACAGAAACGTGGACCAGCAAAAGAGTGAGCAATGCAGAATTTCATAATAAGAAGAATAACTTCAGACCTCAGAGGATGAAAAATTTCAAGGAGCAACAGTAGACCTTAGAAGATGAAGAATTTCATAATGAGAAGAACAACTTCGGACTCTACGGTTTGACAGAAGATTGAAGGATTTCATAATCAGAAGAACAACTTCAAGTCTCGATGGGTGAATGGTTCGGACAAAATCCGCATCTTTTCAGTCTTTGCTCTATTCATGTTCCACAACAATGAGCAAAGAGGGGCAACTGTAATACCCGTATTTTGTCCGGGGTTAGTATTATATTAGTAATTCGATATAAGTAAGGCCAAAAAAATAAATAGGTACATATAATAAAACCCAAAATAGGGTCCATAATAGTCTAAAAGTCACTCTAAGTCCATTTACACATAAAAGTCCAATAAGTGCCCAAATTCCTAATTTACAAGCTATTAATACTCAACAAACACATATTTGATCAAAAACTCAACTTTCCCGCCCAATTTGTGCCAGGTGGCAACGTCTTATCGACCCGAATGGGTATCACACAGATTATGGTTTAGTTTCCCTTTAGTTGGCGCCAGCTATGGAGTAATGTCACTCATGTGACATCATCTTTTATGTCACAATCCACCTACTATAAATACCTGTCAAGAGAGAGAAATGGGGGGCAATTAATACCATAATTAATACCAAAAACAAAATAATAATGTAATAAAGAAAGAGAGAAAAGGGCTATATGAGAATTTTACCTACTCTTGGGAGTTGAACCGTCGGCAACCAATGAGTCAATGGCCATTTGAAGGGTTGCCGATACCGATCGCCACCGTAGGAAGCCGAGTAGATGCCGCAGAAGCTACGACAATACTGTTGGAACCAATGTTCCGCCGCCATGAAGGTGAGATTTTTTTTCATCCTTTGATCTCCTGCTCATAAACGCGAAAGGGGGTTAGATTGGGGTTAATAATGAAAAAACAAAAACATATTAGGGTGGTCGATGCATTTTGTGTGCGGTGGCCAGAGCGGTTTGCGACGGTCGGAGTGGATTTTAGGTTACTGGTTGGAGTTGAAAACGGACTGAGAGGGTAGATTTAGGCCGAGAAAGAAGGGAAATATGATCATATCGGGTTAGATATAGGATTTTAGGCTCGAAATCAGAATATTTATGGGAAGAGTTAGGGTTTTGATCTCGGCGGCAGGCAGCGGTGGACGAGAATCACCCCATGGTGGTCGGTAATCGCACCACGATGGTCGACTCGTCTATTTAGAGAGAGGGGACAATTTGCGAGTTAGAGAGAGAATAAGACTCAACTGAATGACCGAGTTTGGCTCGGTGAGGGTATTTTATACCCATCTGGAAATGGTGTCGTTTTAAGAGGGGATCTGCGTGTCAAACCGGGTCGGGTACAAGGGATCCACGCATTTTTTAGGGTTTTGGTCAAATTAGGGCTTTGGTCCATAGAGCTTTGATTTGTATTTCAATTTAGTCTTGAAATCATGTGATTTGACACCATATTTTCTTTATTAATTCAATTTGGTCCCTTTTTGCTTTAATTTCTAAGTTTTATTTTATTCGATTTGGTCATTATTCGATGCTTTAATTAGATGTTTGAATTTATTTAGTATGGTAAGTTTCCATTAATTGTTTGATTAAATTCAACTATTCAATTGTATAATTGTTGAGTGTGTAAAAGTTCTATATTTTACCCCCTATTTAACCCATATTTCTGCTGCATTCAAGCATAATTCACTGCATTTAGGATAGATTTCATTCATACATCACAATTATATTAAATGGCACAGTTTCTACTGAAATTGGTCACTTTTGTAGGTAGCTGCTGTAGCAGATGCGGGGCAGTGGAGAAGCAGAGCTTGAACACAGGACTGCAGATGAGAAAAAGGTTGCTGCCATGGCCGCTGCCGTGGTAGCCAATGACGACAGCAATAATGAAGGGAAGAAGTGAAGTGGAGCTCGACAGAAAGAGGAAATTAAACTGGTCTGTCATGGAGCACTCTTATATTTTTCTGAGCCCTAGATAAGAATGAAGGCCAAGCCCAAAGTTCAAGGAAGAAACTCCAAGCAAGAAAAGAGGACGAATTAAAGACATCTACTCTAAAGATTTAGTCTTTAATAGAGTTGTACTTTAATTTAAACTTGTATTCTTGCCATATTAGAAAACTTGAACCCAAGGCCTATCTAAAGGCATGTAATTCGACCTAGGGAAGGATATCTCATTCTCTAGCTGTCTTCCCCCAAACCCTAGTCATTTTCCCCCATCACATCATGTTCTAAACTTCCTCTAGGGCTAAGGGTTGATTCTGTAAAGTAGTTGCAAGGATTGTATTGTTTTAGGATTTTTTCTGTTCAATAAAATAAACTTCAAGTTTGCTTATTCTGGTTTTCAACATCTTGCAAGAGTATCGGGAGAGCATTGTGAGATTACACATTTACTTAATATCGAGAGAGTTAAGTATACGAAAGGAATAAGTATGGGTTCTCCAGTTTATGGTGTAACTATCTCGGACCTAGGGATATGACGAGGTTAAGTGGCTAAGGAAGAATTCAATAACATCGGTGTTCATCCTTCGATTCACGCCGGGAGGTATCATCAAAGACGTATTTATCGACAGACTTGGACCCAGGGATAGGCCAAGGCACAGCAGGGATTCTTGCCAAATTTGAAGTACTGAGTTGTGTGTTCGCTGCCGCGACAACAACATACCGCTGCCGCAGCAGGTGCTGCCACGACAGGCGCTACGACAGTACAGAGAAGTCCTAGACAGTGCAAACACCTGCCTACGGAGCAAATCAATACCAGCCTACTCTTTACTCTGAATATTTTCATCTCTTATTTTCAGTATTATTTATTACTTCGTGACAAACAATTAAAATATTTCTTTCCCCTCTTGTGTAGAAATCCAAGGTTAAAGCTATTAGCCCAGTCCCTGTGGAGACGATATCCGATACTTACGTATCACTTACTACTTGCATCGTGTACACTTGCACTAAATTGCGATAGACTCTTTTACACGCAACAAGTTTTTGGCGCCGTTGCCAGGGTCTGACAACATAACTTTACCCTACTTTACTGCACTTTTTAAATTTTTCTGTTTTACTTGGATTGTTCACCCTGTGCTTTTCATAAGGTTTTCTATTTATGCACAGATCGAGACGAGGAAAGGAACCTGAGTATAAGATAGATCCTGAAATCGAATGCTCGTGCAATCTTAGGAACCGACTCCGACTCGTATTAGCCAGAAACGAATACCTTGAAGAACAACTAGGGGCCATGAACAACCAAGGGAATCCTCGAGGTCCTGAAGATCCTTTCGGAGATGGAGGAAACAAAAGCCTGCCGATCCTCCTGCTGCTACCGCACGCGGTCATGCCGAGACTATATGATCAATGATCATGTGGAATTAGAGACCACCATACCAGATATGGAAGCTGAGAATTTCAAGCTGAAACCTGTCATGTTCATCATGATTAATTTTGCTGGCCAATTTAGTGGTGATGCTACAGAGGATGCTAGGGAACATCTGAAAATGTTCCAGGAAATCTGTGGTTCGTTTAGACTACCAGGAGTAAATCCAGAGATACTGAGGCTTCGATTATTTCATCATTTATTGAGGGACAGAGCTAAAACTTGGTGGAAAAAACTAATGCCAGGTTCAATACGAACTTGGGCAGATTTAACTCGTGAATTTTTGTCTCGTTTTAACCCTTCCCATTTATCTGAGCGATTATATAACGAAGTTGCTACTTTTCAAGAGGAAGACGACGAGCCAATGCACGAGGCATGGGAAAAGTTTACTACTCTTCTGAGGAATTTCCCGATGCCTGGATTCCCTGTTTGGAATCAGGTAATCAAATTCTACAATGCTGCCAACTTACAGACTCGTATGAGAATCGATTCAGCAGCCAATGGGTTGTTGTTAGATAAAGATCCTGAAGATGCCATGGTAGTATTAAAGAATTTGGCAAAGAATGAGGAGCAATTCCCCACATCAAGGAGAGGTAAACGAGTACTAGCTGTGAAGGATTATGATGCCGATAATTCCTTAAAGACACAAGTTGCATATCTCACAAAAGCAGTAGAAAACTTACTGAAAAAGGACTCTCAACCTGTCTATGCTGCATAAGAGGTATGTGGAACTTGCAGTGGGAATCATAGTTCGGAGGACTGCCCACTACAGCTAAAAGAAGGGATGTATGTTGGGAACTATAACAAGTAGAATTATAATTCCAACAATTACAATCCCAGCTGGAGAAACGATCCCAAATTCTCTTGGAGCAACCCAAACAATGCCCTGAACCCTCAAGTACATAACACTCAAAATCAGGGGCACCTAGACTTCTGACTCGGCAGCAACCGCAAAAGCCACCAACAACCACAACTAGTATATTGGAGCAGACCTTGGCTACGTTTATGTCTCAAACAAGAACTTACATTGAGAACATGAATCACTTCGTCAAGAACACTGAGTCATTCATGGATAAAACAGAGATTCGGATGACTAACCATGAAGCTACTCTGAAATCACTGGAGACACAGATGGGTCAAGTTTCCCAGCATATTATACAGAGGCAGAATGGAGGATTCCCAAGCGATACTGAGAATGCTAGACAACCCACACATGAGCAGTGTAAAGCCATCACAACTAGGAGTGGGAAGAAATTACCAGGGCCAGAGAAGGAAGCTGAACCAGCCCTAGAATCGACTGCCGAGAACGCTGCCCCGGCAGACGACAAACAATCTGCTGCCGATATACCTACCATGACAGCAGAAGGGACATAAGAGAAGGATGAAGAACCTAAGCCTCCTCTGATCCGAATGCAATGGGAAGGACGCATTGAAGATTATCGTCCTCCACCTCCTTTTCCTCAGCGGTTACAGAAGTTGAAATAGGAATCCCAACTTAAGAAGATCTATGATATTTTTAAGTAGGCCCACATCAATATTCCGCTGTTAGATGCTATCAAGGAGATGCCTGGTTATGCCAAATTTCTCAAGGATGCCATGTCAAAGAAATCCAGACTTGGGGAATTTGAGACGGTAAAACTGACAGAAGGATGCATGACTATTCTACACAAGCATCCACCCCAGAAAAAGAAGGATCCTGGGATCTTCATAATACCGTGCATAATCGGTGATAAATTCGTGGGTAAGGCACTTTGTGACCTAGGTGCTAGTATTAATTTAATGCCAAAATCTGTATTTCAGAAATTAGGTATTGGACGAGCACGACCCACGACAGTTATGCTGCAGCTGGCAGACCGCTCTTACGTGCAACCGGAAGGGAAAATTGAAGATATTCTGGTAAGAGTGGATAAATTTATTTTTCATGCTGACTTTCTTGTTTAGATTGTGAAGCAGATGAGAATGCAAGAAATCAAGCTGAATGTTCTCCAAGAAATAAAGCACGCTGATGCAGAAGAAGAATGCAAGCCTCTCACTGAAGTTATCCTTGACCAACCCTGCATCAGGTCGGACTACCATGACATCAAATTTGGCCACTGCCCCAACAGCCATTTAGAAGACTGTCACTGCAGCGACGACGACAGCAGCTCCTCAGACTCTGACATATCTGATACTGAAGATCATGAGAAGGTAAACTGGATAGGGAATCGTCCAGGTAAGTTATTCGAGCCCTTAAACTATACCTCGAATGAACATATAATCCAAAAGCCATCAATTGTAGAACCATCTGTTCTAGATCTTAAGCCCATGCCAGGGCAGCTCAAATACGTTTTTCTTGGATTAAATGATACGTTGCCCGTAATCATCTCTTCCAAGTTGATGCAGGAACAGGAACAGCAGCTGATAGAGATGCTGTAGCAGCACAAAAGGGCTATTGGATGGACGATAGCTGATATCCAAGGCATCAGTCCGACACTATACATGCATAAAATCCTCTTAGAGGATGATCACAAGCCGACCATTGATGCCCAAAGACGTTTGAATGATGCTATGCGAGAAGTGGTCCGAAAAGAAATTATCAAATGGCTAGATGTTGGGATAATTTATGCCATCTCGGATAGTAAGTGGGTGACCCCTGTGCACTGCGTTCCTAAGAAAGGAGGAATAACCGTGGTGACCAACGAAGAAAACGAGTTAATCCCAACCAGGACCGTGACCGGTTGGAGGGTTTGTATGGACTATCAGAAGCTTAACAAAGCTACCCGGAAGGACCACTTTCCCCTGCCTTTTATTGATCAAATGCTTGATAGATTAGCGGGAAAGCCTTATTACTATTTTCTTGATGGTTACTCAGGTTACAACCAAATAGCCATCACACTAGAGGATCAAGAGAAAACGGCCTTCACTTGCCCGTACGGTACTTACGCTTTTCAGAGGATGCAATTTGGTCTTTGCAATGCACCAACAACTTTTCAGAGGTGTATGATGGCAATATTCTCCGACATGGTGGAAGATTTCCTGGAGATATTCATGGAAGATTTCTCTGTCTGTGGAGACAATTTTGAAAGCTGTTTAGGCAACTTGTAGAAAGTGCTCGAGACATGCGAGAAAGCGAACTTGGTATTAAACTAGGAGAAATGTCACTTCATGGTGGATGAAGGGATAGTACTAGGCCACAAAGTAAGCTGCCGCGGCATAGAGGTCGATAGGGCAAAAATTGAGGTAATTGAAAAGCTGCCACCACCCACCACAATTAAGGGAATTCGAAGTTTTTTAGGGCATGCTGGTTTCTATCGAAGGTTTATAGCCAATTTTTCGAAGATCACCAAGCCATTGTGCCATCTACTAGAGCAGAATCGTCCCTTCGACTTCAACACTGAATGTATTGAGGCATTTAGAATTCTGAAAGAGAAGCTAGTAGCAGCCCCAATTGTACAACCACCGGACTGGAAGTTGCCATTCGAGATTATGTGTGATGCTAGTGACTATGCTGTTGGGGCAGCACTTGGGCAGAGGAAGGACAAGCTCTTCCATATTATATATTATGCCAGCAAAACACTGAACGACGCCCAAGTAAACTACACCACAACAGAGAAGGAACTATTGGCTGTGGTGTTTTCAATTGACAAGTTCCGATCCTACATACTTGGAATGAAAGTGGTGGTCCACATATACCACTCTGCACTGAAATATCTGTTTGCTAAGAAAGACGTAAAGCCAAGATTGATTCGTTGGATTTTGATGCTGCAAGAGTTCGACATAGAAATCAAGGATAAAAAAGGAACATAGAACCAAGTTGCAGATCACTTGTCAAGATTAGACAAGGGAAAGAGTCTCCCAACAGACGAGACACACATACTGGAGACCATCCTTGACGAGCAGCTGTTTGCTGCCACAAGCACTGCCGCGATAGCCATGGCGGTAGGTAAGTTTTCAAACTCCCATGGTATGCTGATTTCGCTAATTATTTAGTTAGCGGAATATTTCCTCCTGACCTTAACTATCAAGCTAAGAAGAGGTTCCAAAATGATGTTAAGCATTATTATTGGGACGAATCTCTTCTTTTCAAAATGTGTGCAGATCAGATCATCAGGAGGTGTGTACCACATGATGAATAGGAAGTTGTGCTTCATCACTGCCATGCTTCACAATATGGAGGACACTTAGGTGGTAACAAAACTGCTTTCAAGGTTTTGCAGTCTGGTTTTTATTGGCCTTCATTGTTCAAGGATGCCCAGGCATTCTACAAAAGCTGTGACAAGTGTCAACGAACTGGAAACATCTCAAGGAGACATGAGATGCCGCTGCAAAACATTCTTGAAGTCAAAATCTTCGATGTTTGGGGGATTGATTTCATGGGACCATTCCCAGCATCATGTGGAAATTTATATATCCTCCTGGCAGTGGACTATGTATCCAAATGGGTAGAAGCGATCGCCACACAGAAAAACGATGCCAAGACTGTTCAGAGGTTTTTGCACAAGAACATTTTTTCCAGATTTGGCATCCCTAAGGTGATCATCAGTGATGAAGGGAGGCATTTGATTATCTCTTTACGCACCACCTCTTTCATCGCATGGTTTAGCCGCCTTTGAGCATCTATAGTCGGGCTTATGATCATCTTCTAAAAGGATCTTATGCATGCATAACGCCGGACTAATGCCTTGAATATTAGCAATCGTCCATCCAATTGCCTTTTTGTGCTGTCGCAGCATCCCTATTAGCTGATGTTCCTGTTCTTGCATCAACTTGGAAGAGATGATTACGGGCAACGTATCATTTGAACCAAGAAAAGCATATTTTAGCTGCCCTGGCAGGGGTTTCAGTTCTAAAACAAGGGGCTTAACAGTAGATGGCTTTTGGATTGCATGGTTATCTGAAGTATAATTCAAAGGTTCAAATAACTTACCTGGACGATCGCCTATCCAGTTTATCTCCTCCTGATCTTCAGTATCAGATGTATCAGACTCTGAGGAGTTGCTGTCGTCGGTGCTATCGTGACAGTCTTGTAAGTGGCTGCCGAGACAGTGACCAATGTTGATGTCGTGACAGCCCGACCTGATGCAGGGTTGGTCAAGGGTAACTTCAGTGATAGCCTTGCATTCCTCGTCTGCATCATCATGCTTCATAGCTTGGAGAACATTCAGCTTAATCTCTTGGTCGTTCACTCTCATGGTGAGTTCTCCTTTTTCCACATCAATCAGTGATCTTCCTGTGGCTAAGAAGGGTCGCCCTAGGATGATTGGTGCGTTTTCATCTGCTTCACAATCTAAAACAAGAAAGTCAGCAGGAAAAATAAATTTATCCACTTACCAGAATATCTTCGATTTTTCTTCTGGATGAACATAAGAGCGGTCTGCCAGCTGCAGAAGTACTGTCGTGGGCCGAGCTTAACCAATACCTAGTTTCTGAAAAACAGATTTTGGCATTAAGTTAATACTAGCACCAAGATCACAAAGTGCCTTACCCACATATTTATCTCCGATTACACAAGGTATGATGAAGCTCCCAGGATCCTTCTTTTTCTGGGGTTGCTGCCGATGAAGTATGCTAATGCAGCCTTCTGTCATCTTCACCGTTTCAAATTCCCCAAGTTTAGATTTCTTTGACATAACATCCTTGAGAAACTTGGCGTAACCGAGCATCTCCCTCACGGCATCCAATAGCGGAATATTAATGTGAACCTGCTTAAAGATGTCATAAATCTTTTTGAGCCGAGATTCTTGTTTCGCTTGCTGTAACCGTTGAGGAAAAGGAGGTGGGGGACGATAATCAGCAATACGTCCTTCCCACTGCATACGAATCTGAGGAGGTTTGGGCTCATCATTCTTCTCCTCTGTCGCGTCTGCTGTCGTGACAGGCTCGTCGGCAGTAGTCTGTTTGTTACCTGTCGGGGCAGCTTCCTCGGCAGGTTTGTCCAAGGCTGGGTTTTTCACTGTTTCAGCTTCCTTCTCCGGCCCTGATATTTTCTTCCCACTCCTAGTAGTAATGGCTTTACACTGCTCATGTGTGGGTGGCCTAGCATTTTCAGTATTGCAAGGAAATCCTCCAGTCTACCTTGAGTTGATATGATGTGAAACCTGACCCATCTGTGTCTCCAACGACTTCAGAGTAGCTTCATGATTTGTCATCCGCATCTCTGTTTTATCCATGAACGTCTCTGTCTTCTTAACAAACTGATTCATGTTCTCAATATAAGTACCTGTCTGAGACATAAAGGTAGCCAGAGTCTGTTCCAGTATACTGTTTGTGGCAGCTGGTGGCTGTTGCTGATGCTGCTGCGGTTGCTGTCGAGTCAGCAGTCTGGGTCCTCCCTGATTCTGATTATTGTGTGCTTGCGGATTCAGGGCATTATTAGGATTACTCCAAGAGAACTTGGGATCCTTTCTCCAGTTTGGATTATAGTTGTTGGAGTTGTAATTCGGTTTGTAGTTTCCAACATACTTTCCCTCTTCTAACTGTATAGGACATTCATCCGAACTATGATTTCCCTCACAGATTTCACATACCTCATCGACAACAAATCCACGTTGTGAGTCTTCATTCAAAAGATTTTTCATTGCCTTAGTAAGGTATGCCACCTGTGATTTCATCGTGCTGTCGGCCTCATAATCCTTAACAGCTAGTACCCGTTTACCCCCTCTTCTTGCTGTCGGAAACTGCTCCTCATTCTTGGCCAGATTTTTCAATACTTGCATTGCCTCGTCTGGGTCTTTGTCTAATAATAGTCCGTTTGCTGCTGAATCAATTCGAATACGAGTTTGTAAGTTGGCAGCATTATAAAATTTCGTTACCTGATTCCAGACTGGGAATCCATGCATTGGGCAGTTCCGTAGAAGAGTGGTAAATCTATCCCAGGCCTCGTGCATTGGCTCGTCATCTTCTTGTTGAAAAGTAGCAATTTCATTATGTAATCGCTCAGATAAATGCGAAGGACTAAAACGAGATAAATCTGCCCAAGTTCTAATTGAACCCGGCGTAAGTTTATTCCACCAAGTCTTTGCTCTATCCCTCAATGAATGAGGAAATAACCGAAGCCTCAGTATCTCCGGATTAACTCCTGGTAGTCTAAACGAACCACAGATCTCCTGGAAGGTTTTGAGATGCTCCCTAACATCCTCGGTAGCAGCACCACTGAATTGACCGGCATTGTTGATCATGCTAAACATGACAGGTTTCAACTCGAAGTTATCAACATCAATGTCCGGCAGTGTAGTTTCCAGTTCTACATGATCGTTCAACATGTAGTCTCGAAAGGATCGTCGTCCGGCAGCAGCAGGCGGGTCACCGACAGGCTGTCTGCCCTCTCCATCTCCAACAGGAGGGTCATTATCTCCTTGGTGTTCCATTATCTCTAACTGTTCCTCAAGGTACTCGCTCCTAGCTAATAAGTGACGAAGTTGCTTCTTGAGATTGAAGGAACGTTCAATTTCCGGATCTAATGGATACTCAGGATCTTTACCTCGGTTCGATCTGCGCATAAACAAAGAACCTTGTGAAAAGCAAGAGTTGGATGCACCAAAGAAAAACAGAAAAAAATAAAAAAAAACAAAAACGAAAAGTGCAGTAAAAGAAAAGGTAGAGTTATGTTGTCAATCCCCGGCAACGGCACCAAAAACTTGTTGCGTGTAAAATAGTCTATCACAATGGTAGTGCAAGTATACACGACGCAAGTAGTAAAGTGATACGAAGTATCGGATATCGTCTCCACAGGGATTGGGCTAATAGCTTCACCTTAATTCACTGCACGAAAGTAAAGGAAATAATTGAGAGATTGTCACGAAAATAATAAAGTAACGTAAATAGAAGAGTAGGAATATCAAGATAGAGAGAATGGGCTGGTATTGAATTGCTCAGTAGTGCAGGTATTGCTACGTCTCGAAACTCCAGTTCTGTCGTCGTTCCTGTCGCGGCAGCAGTCCGTTGCTTATCGCGGCAGTGAATACTCAACTCCGTACTTCAAGTTTGGCAAGAATTCCAGATATGCCTTGGCCTATCCCTAGGTCCAAGTCTGTCGATGATCACATCTTAGATGATACCTCCCGGCGTGAATCGAAGGATGAACACCGATGTGTATGAATTCTTCTTTAGCCACTTAACCTCGTCCTATCCCTAGGCCCGAGATAGTTCAACTATAAACTAGAGAACTTGCTCTTATTTCTTTCATATACTTAACTCTCCCGATATTAAGTAAATAGATAACCTCACAATGCTCTCCCGATGCTCTTGCAAGATATTAATAACCAAAATAAGAGAACTTGAAGTTTATTTTATTGAACTGAAAATTCCTAAAACAAAGACAACCCTTGCAACTACTTTACAAATCAACCCGTGGCCCTAAGGGGAACTTAGAACATGATGAGAGGAAGAAAACGACTAGGGTTTTGGGAAGAAGGCTAGAGAATCGATTATATCCCCCTAGGTCGAAATACATGCCCTTATATAGGCTTTGGGTCCAAGTTATCTAAAATAGCAAGAATACAACTTTAATTGAAAGTATAATTCTTATAAAGACTAAATCTTCAAGGAATCTACTTTCCAGTCGTCTTCTTTCATGCTTGGGATTTTCTCTCCTTGAACTTTGGGCTTGACATTCCTTTCGATCTGGGGCTAGGAAAAATATGGTGGTTTTACACGAGAGACGGGCTGAATTTTCTTTATCTGTCGAGGTCCACTTTGCTTCTTCTCCTCAAAACTGCTGTCATCCTCTGTTGTCACGGCGGCAACCTTGGCAGCATCGTCCTCCTTGACTGCTCGTCCAGTTCCAGCTCTTCTGCTTCACTGCCCAGCGCCTGCCCATTCCGCCTGCTACGGTAGCAACCTGCAAAAACAACCATTCTTAGTAGAAACTGTGCCTTTTTATATATTTGTGATGTTTTGCTGTAAACTGACCTAAATGCAATAAATGATGCTTGAATGCAGCAGAAATATGTGTTAAATAGGGTGTAAATAATAGAACTTTCACACACTCAACAAGCAGCGCCTCCAGCCGACTCCTCTACCCAAATCCTTGCCACCCTACAGAAAATGGAGGAACGACAGCTGGGCCTGATGGGTTTCATCCTGGACTTCACAACAACAATTGTACATTTCATTAAAAGCAATTTAAATTTTCCAGATGTACTGTTTCCTGTTTTCTCCGATCACTATTTTGCTGCCCCCACCCTTGCCCATACCCTACCCCTGCTGCCACACCGAGAACATCGTCTGCCGCATCCACTCCAACCCCGGCCACGACAGCTGCAGGTGGCAGCCACACCGCCACAACATCCACTAGGGGAGAAAAGAGAAAAGCGCCCCTGTCAGACCTCGACGTATTCATAGCTGGTTTCTCCTCTTCTTCAATTTGGGAGGAATCCGATGACGAAACCTCTGTCAAGAGAAACCTGTCCAAGGAATTCACCCAGATGAAACGGCAGAAACCAAACACCGGAGTCAGACCATCCAACCAAGGGAAATCTGGCAGCAGCAACAACAGCAGTGGTAGCAGCAACAGTTCGTCCGAGGAGGTTTAGGTGCTGGAGAAACCATCCCAGATCTCACCGACCCGCTTCCAGCCTCCGAGGGAAGCCAAGAAAAAGACCACCTCTGCCTCTCCAACCCATCTACCGGCACCAACGAGGAAAGTCACTGCCTGCCGGCAGATTCAAATCAACAACAACAGCAGCAGCGACGACAACACTTAAAATTTATATTTTGATCTTATCTTTGCTGTCTACTATTTTATTATAAGTGTGATGTTGTTTTTATTTTCTTTTTATCATTTTGTCATCATGCATTGAGGGCAATGCAACCCTTGAGTTTGGGGGTGGCATCCCTCCATTAATGAAGTGTCTTTAAGTTTAGAAATTGTGTCTAATGTTTAGTTTATTTTTGCTAAAAAAATGAAAATTTGGCTTAAGTCTTTGAACTTCACTTATCTGCCACGACATATGCTATCGTGATAGTGCCTTTAGGAAATTTTAGGATCTGTTTAGAGCCTTGCTATGATTATACTCTGTAAAACACTCTTTGTGACTCTTATGCTTTTTAGATTACTTTAGTACACTGGAATAGGAATGTTTACCCGCTTGAAACTGCCCCTAGAGGTGCCTATCACTGGCTCTAGGAAAACAAGAAAGAAAAAAAATATTCAGACTCAATAGCTTGCAAAACTGCCTTGCACTTACTTTAGGAGATTTCTTTTTGAGCTAAGTTAGAAAAAACTAAAGGAACCTAAGAATTGCCTCCAGAAAAGATGCAGTTAAATAAAGAGTCAGAAAAAACTAAAGGAGCCTAAGAATTGCCTCTAGAAAAAATTGAAATGGCATAACCTCAAGTTTGTAGACATAACTATTCTGGTATACTAAGGTACTCTAGATGCATAAGTGTTCACAAAACCCACACACTTCACAAGAATTATGGCAGGGTTCCGAATGAGTCTAGAAATGCCCGACAAGGTGCTATTCTTGATAGAATACAAGTGGCAAGTAATGCAGAGTTCACTGATTTAAGCCAAAGAAAAAAATTTTAAGTTAGATAATATTTGCTTGAGGGCAAGCAAAAACTTGAGTTTGGGGGTGTGTTGAGTGTGTAAAAGTTCTATATTTTACCCATATTTAACCCATATTTCTGTTGCATTCAAGCATAATTCATTGCATTTAGGATAGATTTCATTCATACGTCACAATTATATTAAATGGTACATTTTCTACTGAAATTTGTCACTTTTGCAGGTAGCTGCTGTAGCAGATGTAGGGCAGTGGAGAAGCAGAGCTTGAACATAGGACTGCAGACGAGAAGAAGGTTACTGCCACGGCCGCTGCCGTGGCAGCCAATGACGACATCAATAATGAAGGGAAGAAGTGAAGTGGAGCTCGACAGAAAGAGGAAATTAAGCCGATCTGTCGTGGAGCACTCTTATATATTTCTGAGCCCTAGATCAGAATGAAGGCCAAGCCCAAAGTTCAAGGAAGAAACTCCAAGCAAGAAGAGAGGACGAATTAAAGACATCTACTCTGAAGATTTAGTCTTTAATAGAGTTGTACTTTAATTTAAACTTGTATTCTTGCCATATTAGAAAACTTGAACCCAAGGCCTATATAAAGGCATGTAATTCGACCTAGGGAAGGATATCTCATTCTCTAGCTGTCTTGCCCTAAACCCTAGTCGTTTTCCCCCATCACATCATGTTCTAAACTTCCCCTAGGGCTAAGGGTTGATTCTGTAAAGTAGTTGCAAGGATTGTACTGTTTTAGGATTTTTTCTGTTAAATAAAATAAACTTCAAGTTTGCTTATTCTGGTTTTCAACATCTTGCAAGAGTATCGGGAGAGCATTGTGAGATTACACATTTACTTAATATCGGGAGAGTTAAGTATACGAAAGTAATAAGTACGGGTTCTCCAGTTTATGGTTGAACTATCTTGGACCTAGGGATATGACGAGGTTAAGTGGCTAAGGAAGAATTCAATAACATCGGTGTTCATCCTTCGATTCACGTCGGGAGGTATCATCAAAGACATGTTCATCGACAGACTTGGACCTAGGGATAGGCCAAGGCACAACAAGGATTCTTGCCAAATTTGAAGTATTGAGTTGTGTGTTCGCTGCCGCGACAACAATAGACCGCTACCACAGCAGGTGCTGTCGTGACAGGCACTACGATAGAATAGAGAAGTCCTAGACAGTGCAAACACCTGCACTACGGAGTAAATCAATACCGGCCTACTCTTTACTCTGAATATTTTCATCTATTATTTTCAGTATTCTTTATTACTTCGTGACAAACAATTAAAATATTTCTTTCCCCTCTTGTGCAGAAATCCAAGGTTAAATCTATTAGCCCAGTCCCTATGGAGACGATATCTGATACTTACGTATGACTTACTACTTGTGTCATGTACACTTGCACTACATTGCGATAGACCTTTTTACACGCAACAATAATAATTATGTAATATATATATACACACGTTATGCATCATTTGTGCATATCACCATATATTTTGTATGCCTTTCTAAATATATATATATATATATATATATATATATATATATATTGACCGGTTAATTATCACATGTTTTCCTACCATACATACTTTACCGATTTATTACATTAATTAATAGTTTCCCTCTAAATGTGTACTTTACCGATTTATATATATATATATATATATTTAATATATAAGTATATATGTATATCTTTTGAAATTGAATCCACTAATTTTATTAAACAAGGAAATATCTGAAATTACAATGAACCACTGAGTAAACAAACACTTAAATCCAGACACAAACCCAGAGAAACTAAATTAGCGGCTCTAGATCATAAGTGGAACATACCAAGAAACATGTAAGAACCTAATTCAAAGAATCGAAACAAAAGATGGATACAAACATCCCCAAATCGACGATGATGCGTAAAATCATCAACAAACAACATTGACAAATGCATATTACAGTGAACGTACGTTGACAATAAGGTCATTATCACAACTCAATAGTGAATATACAGAAGATGTAATCGCGTATTCAAAACCGAATCAAGGGTCCAAGACAAGGAGATCAACAACATAATGAAAGGAACGCCATCTTGATCAGTTGTGGCGACGTCAGATCCAACCCTGATAGAAAAAAATAACAAAAAAGCATGCCAAGAGGTAGAAAAACTTGCTAAGAAGAAAAAAAAAACATATCAAAAGGTAGAAAATTTATTGAATCAAAAGGACTGAAAATCAAAAGAACGGTGCTAATAAATTAAAGGATAGATAAATAATGAGTCTGGTTGTCGCCAACCAACCTAAAAGTTGGAACCGTCGTTGGCTAATTAAAGAAAAGAGGATGAAGACCCTTACAACGCATCAATAGTAAAGAGAAAAAAATTAGGTTTTTAGGCTTCATATGTCGTATATCTTTTGAATATCAATATAAGATATATATCATACACAACATACATTTAAATATATATACATAGTAGCCTTTTTTTCCTTTGAATACATGCATTTATATGTAGATTAATTACTTAATGTATAGAATATAGAACTTTATTTAAAGACTTTAGCCTTAGGTTCTCTACTAGAATTAAATAATTAAATTAGGAGAGACAATTGTAGAAAATAAATGAATATTAAATGAAAACTTTAATGTTCTAAGTTGGTTAGTATCTCATTGTAATAAGATGTTGATCAATGGTATATTTTTGTTGAATATTTAATATTTCATTTAAACTTAGAATATTGTAATCACACATAGTTAGAATAATTAAAATAAATTAGGAAAAGATTTAAATAGTTAATGTCACTAAATGATTAGGATTATTATTAATTTAGGGCTTAATATGGGTAGTGCCCAATTATTTGGGTGTTATTTCATAAACCCTAAAACTTAATAATATTCATAGTATTTTAATTAATTAAATCAATGGCACCTAAATTAGGTCTTACTTAAAATGTACAACAAAATTATTGGTCATGCATTAATCCTTTTGTGTTGAGATACATTTTGAATATAAATTGAAGTGTCCTAATGCATTTGGACGTTTCAAAACTTATGTTCGTCCAAAATGTATTTTCTTACAAAAGGATATTCCCATTCGAAATAGATTTTGTTTCACAATTAAAAGATTTAATTAAATGCGAGTTCTATATGATGTTACGACAGACACGGGTTCCGAAATCGCGCTTAGTGAAATGCGAGTTCTATCTGATATGGCGTGACTTATCCGTTGACGTCTTTTTTATATTCAATTAAAAAGAACTCGCGCTTATCAGGGCATGAGTTCCACGATATATTCAGGCACAAATTTATTGCAGTCAATATGAACGATTGAAAAATAAATGATTGCATTGAATATACACAAAAATAGCGCTACACGAAATGTGGATTCCTGGGTATTAAAGAGAACCAGCGTCCTACAAGACGCGAGTTTCATTGAACACGCATTTGAACCGGTGCGAGTTCTGCTATAAATTCATCCATACCCCACCCCTTTATTCACACACAAAAAAGTTCTCTCTCTATTCAAATTTTCATGAAAATATCTCGAGTTTGAAGTAATGACGGGGCTGATAAGGTTGTATTAGAAACACATTTTCGATTATTGGCGGAGAAATGTAAGTTTATTTTTTTTTAATTTTGTATTTTCATTTTTTATTTTATAATATTTTATGAACAAATAGTATGGTAACTTGAATTTAATTTGCGGTTGTTTATTTATTTTTATAATGGGATGGAACGTCATCTGAAAGTTTTCATCAATCGAATGACGAATGGACCCGACCTGCGTCTAGAAGATTATATCTTGAGGGCAGAATTTTTGTACGTATCCAAAATCATTGGAGGTGCGAAATTGGATGTTGATTTGATCAACGCGCTTGTAGAGAGGTGGAGGCCGGAGACACACACATTCCACCTTCCGTGCGGTGAGGCGACTATAACCTTGGAGGACGTGTCGCATATTCTTAGTCTTCCAATTAACAGAGAGGCTATTTCCGGTCACAGCAGCGGTGACTGGCATGGCCTGTGTTTTGAGTTGCTAAGGGCTGCGCCAGACAAGATGGATGGTGGCTGCGGGAAAATTTTAGCCATATACCGGATACCGCGAACGAAGAAGTGAAGATGGTAAAAAATATTATTTTTTGTGAATATTAATGAAATAATTAAATTTCGATATGTTAATATATTTTTTCTTATTGTAGGCATATGCTCGTGTTCATATTTTACAAATAATCGGTGGGATATTGGTGCCTGACAACTCCCGTAACAAAGTTCACATGTTGTGGTTGCGACATTTGCAGAATTTTGATGATGCCGGTAGATTAAGCTGGGGATCGGCGGTACTGGCATTTTTGTTTAGAGAGCTGTGCAAGACCACCGATCCAAAGAAGCGTGACATTAGAGGTTGTCTTCTGTTGCTTTAGTCGTGGGCGTGGTTCAGAATGCCATTTTTACGGCCTGAACTGTCTGTCCCTAGTCCATATATTTTCCACTATGCTGGAGGTAAGAAAAAAGTAATATTTTTTAATATATGATTTTTTGAATATTAAAGTTATGTTTGTTGTTTTGTAGGTGTAACGTTAATTTAATTCATGTCGGTCTGCCCAAAGGTCTGAATGCTATCAGACATAATATTGACTCTGAATCCCGAGATTAGGTAAAAATTTGGAGTTTATTTGTTATTGAATTTGGTGTATTTATTTAAATTAAATTTTATTAATTTCAGTTATAATTGAATGTTTTTACAGTTTTTATGGACATCGTACGGGGATCCAAGTACCAACGCATGCCTCCTGAAATTTTCAGAAGCGACGAAGATTGCTTGGATGGCCACCGTACCACTAATTTTTTTACACTACAGTTGAGTGGCATCTGAGCGATTGCGTCTTACGACATTTTGGTTGTGTCCAATGAATTCCGATGGGCCCTCCAAATTTTGACGAGTTACGTAGGCTCACTCGACAAGGGAAGCTGGAAGTAAAATATTTTAAATTGATTCAATGTTTTATTAATTTGAACGTAGTTTATGTTTATAAAGCAAAATAAAACTTCTTTATTGTCTGATAGGTTGATTGATCGGTGAGACATATACAATAGATCGCTTAGTGGAGGGAAAGGGAACTACGACAATCCATTCGTGACTACGTAATGTTTGATACGATGGTTAGCGATGATTACATTGCGTGGTTTATGGCGAATGGTAAGCCAAATCTTTTGACTCCAGAGGAACGAACGATCGTCATTGAGCGTGTGCAATGTAGTCGCCCACGGACGTTGTTGCGCGTAAAAGGTGCTCCGCAATTAGTGCAAGTGTACACGTCTCAAGTAATATAATGATGGGTATCAGAGTATTGCTCCACAGGGATTGGGATGGCTTCCTTCGTTTATCTTCTCGCACTGAAAAAGAAAATTAAAAGTAAAAACACAAGTGTAGGAGTTTTGGGTTTTAATTAAACTAAAAACCATAAACTAAAGTAAGAAAGTAAAAGTTGAGAAATCAAGATGAGAGAATGGGCCGGATTAGATTGCGTCGTAGTGTAGAAATCAAATTGACTTGTCTCGGTCTTTGAATGCAATAAACACCAAACTGCCTCCGCAGTGACCTCAATCCCTACCGCGAAAATCAGTTGCGCTACCTCAGCAATCCCTTACTGGTCGGCAGACGATGTCAAGGTTCGACAAAGTGTCCTTTGATGGCTCCTCCTTATCCCTAAGTGGAAGCCCTGTTGATGAATGGGCCTTGATAATACCTCCCGGCGTGAACCAAGGATGAACACCAACCAATCTCACGTTTTTTTTAGCCGTTGAAACTCCAACTTATCCGTAAGCCGGGTTAGCTTCCACCTTTGGGATGAAAACCATGCTTATTTGTTTCTTGAGTTTAATTCTTCGGATATTAAACAAATGGATAACCTCAGAATACTCTATCCCGATGAGATTGCAAGAATAGAATCAATGCCAAGAATAAGCAAACCTTAAACTAAATTGCATTAACAAAAACTTAAACAAAGTACAATTGTTTTCTCACAACTACTAAACAAAATAATCCTAACCCTAGGAGAATTTAGAACACGATGAACATAGAAAACACACAACTAATTCTAATCTCAAGCTCTCAATACTCGACCCCCTGATGTATGCGGTAAGCCTTGTTTAAATAGGAAAATGTGTAGGGCAAGGTCCTTCTTGTATAGAGGTGAATCTCTTTAATTTTAATGCATTTATCAACTTCGGCCAAATTCCATCTTTAACAATCCTTCCATGTTTTCGTCATCTTCCCGAACTCCCATTGCCACACAAAGTATGTAGAAAAATCCAGTGTTTTGTGCTCTTCAAATCGACTACCACTTTGCATGTTTTGCCCTCCGGAAAATTGATTTGTGCACAACCTCGGCGGTGGCTAACTGTTGCCTCGGTAGAGGCCTGTCACTGATTATGCTCCATAAGGCTTTATCTTCATGCTTCAGCTTCCTTCAGTAGAAACTGTCATTTTTGTCTTGGCTTGATCTGGACCTATTTATAGTTCGTTCTGCATCATCATCCCTTTTCTTCATTGCTCGCTCGGCATCACTTGCCCCGACAGTGAGTAAATCTGCGCAAGAACCAAACATGCATTAAAACAGTGCCTTTTTCATCCGCTGTAGGTTAAGTAATAATTGCCACGTAAAAAGGGTGAAACATAGTACTTTTGGACACTTATCAGACGCAATGTATGAGGGGAGCACAGACGACTTCTGGAGATGCTTTGTCATCGAGAAGATGGCATGCTTCCGTCTCTTTAGCACCGGGACCATCTAAGACCACCCCATCAATCCGACCATAGGCCTTTACCCACTCGATGCACTCATCATTTCATCCGCTGTCGAGTCGGACGTAAGGTTTTTTCATGCATGTTGTGGCCAAACCCTACAATATATGATTAGTGGGACATTGAGTCTACCTCCAACATACATACCTTTCTATCCGTTTCAACCGGTGGCAACCGATTTTTGGACCAGGTTTGTTCAGCAAACACCGCCACAGTCCCTATTCTTCACAGGTGGGCTAGTTGAAACGAGTGATATCGCTGGAATTAGAACCGAGAATGATGACGATGATGAGCAGCAAGTTAATTCCCTTCGTCGTCGACGCAATCCCGACCAACCTCGTCATCCACCAGGGTGTGGTACCGGTGGACATATGCATCATTAGTTTTATTTTTTCCTTTTTAAGTAGTATATAATAATTTTAGTTGTACTTTGTATATCAATATTTCTCTAACTTTATAAATTATTTTTTGCGTTTTTAATATTTTACATTAAATTTTTCCTTTATTTTGACAAAATCGTTCTTAATTGTAGCGATAACAAATGAAAAATATTTTGGCGTACGATTGAACTCACGTTACGAAGAACGCAAGTTTCACTAACACGTCTGTAATCCGCATCCAGATGAACTTGAGATCGACTGACACGTCAGGAATCTTGGGCTGTATTCGCATTTGGCCAAACACGACTGAATTACCTATCCGAGCAGGGCACAGATTCGAACAAAAAAAATCAACCGTGTTGTAGTGCTTTAAGTTTTCCATTGTATTGTAGCTACTAGTGGCAACAAACCCTGTATCTAGAAATTTCTTTGCAAAAGAAATTTCCCGGATATTGTGGTTTGTTGGTATCTGTAGTTGCATTTATATGATGAGTACATACTTTTGTTAGGTTACCAATTTTGGTGAGATGAGTGTTCGATGTTTTTGTTCACGAGGAAGGACAAATCACAACATTCAGAAATGTTGGGCCTTTTTGAAGTGTATTTAACCGGAGTCAAAGCTCCTACCATTGTCGTAGTACACGGTCAATGTGTAGAATTGGACGTCTTTGTGGGCACACAAAATCTGCGAAGCTTGTTTATCTGCCCACTATGTCAATGCATCTGTAGGGGTACAATATCAGCCTCAAATATGCCTCTAAGCTTTACGAAGAGCATCGGCTATTAAGGCGTATCTTAACAAAGACTTTGGAAGATGCATACCCCAAGGTTTTAAATTTGCTGGACTACTCAGTCCTGGAAGTAAGCCGAGGGTATGTTAATAAAGACTTCGTAAAAAAGGCCCACTGATAATCGACTATTTTTGGGGTACAAGTAACTGATTACAATGTCTCTTATGTGCCAATATCAACCTCAAATACCAATCTATGCTTGAAGAAGAGAATCAATTGTTTAGGGATACAATTGTACAACTTGACTAAGGATGAGACCAAGAGAGCAAATCAAGTTGAGGATCTTTTATGTTTGTACAATGTCTGATATGCTTGTATACCGCTTGTTTATATTCTTTTATCGGCTTCTCTATTAGCATGTTTAGGGGTACAATTTACATGTTTATAGTAATGTTCGTACTGATGGGGGTCATCGAATCAACATAAACATGCCTATCATCCCATGTTTGCTTGTTCTTCATGGGAAAAAAACATGCTTAGATAGCATTTTTAACGCGATTTCTACACCTTTTAGGATGCCATATATACGCCAATTTTAGCACCATTGTAAACATATGTTTCACTACTACGACTTCAAACTAAAACAACAACAAATAATATCCCTCAACATAGCACAAAATCAACTTAAACATGCCTATGTACCCATATTTGCTTGTTCGTCATGGAAAAACATGCTTAGATAGCGTTTTTAATGCAATTTGTACAAAATTTAGGATGCCATATACGCGCCAATTTTAGCACCATAGTAAACATATGCTTCACTAATACGATGTCAAACTTAAACAACAACAAAAAAATATCCCCAAACATACCATAAAATCAACTTAAACATGTCTATGGACCCATGTTTTCTTGTTCATCATGCAAAAAAAAAAACATGCTTAGATAGCATGTTAACGCGATTTATACACACTTTAGGATGCCTTATACGCGTCGATCTTTTAACTATTTTCAAGGAATGTTTCAGTATAACGACGTGCAAGTTCAAAAATACGAACTACTATCCCCCAACACCCCGTAATTTCACCAACAACATGCCCATTGAAGCTTGTTTTAACAACATAAATATACCAAACTCGCGTTGAACCAAACACGACTTTTATTCAGATCGAGCGATAATATTGCTTCGTTCTATCTCAATATCTCAGCGAACTCATATCCTATTAGGCGCGAGTTCCTTTAATCGAATATTTAAAATACGCCAACAGATAAGACACGCCACATCAGATGGAACGTGTTAGGCTTGATAGGCTCGATTTCCTTCGACCGTTATGGATTGCCATGTAGTGGAGAAGTTGGATTTTTTGGTGATTGAGGTGTGGAAGCTAAAAGATAAAAGGCACGATAATTTATAGTGGCTCGGCCTTGTAACAAGGACCTACATCCACTACCTTAGCTTCCCACTAAGGATTTCACAATCAATTCACTAATTGATTCGTCTCCTTTTCTAGAATTAGGAGGAAACCCTTACAACGATCAAAGCTTTCTAGCCCAAAGCTTGATCAAACCCTATATACAAGAGATAAAGATAAGCAAACTAAAATCCCTCTTACAAGGTTGATGTTTTCACACTAAAGCACTCACCCAAACCTAAACACTTGAGCAAATTTGACAATTTAGGCTCACAAGTATTGTCTATACAAAGAATGGATAAATAATGCTCTAAAGACAATTTGACATCATATGGTTGTTGACAATTGAAGCATTAGTCTTCCCTTGATGCTTGGAGGTCCCTTTTTACTCCCAATTGACTTTATAGCCGTTGAGGATCGTTGGGGTTGAATTGGAACCGTTGGAGACTTTATTTCCCACCATAAATGTAGTTCTACAACTACCCGTATCGAAACGGTACCTACCTATTTCGAAACACGACTAAAACAGAAAGACTCGTTATGCGCATTGAAGAGGCTGTATCGAAACATCTTGGGTCGTATCGGAACGCCCGTATCGAAACGCCTAGTGTCGTATCGGAACAGCCTGCAATTTAAATAGTCGTTGGGAAATAGGCGTTGGGGTTATAGTCGTTAGGGTGTATGCCACGTAGGCGTATCGAAACACCAAAGGGTGTTTCGAAAAAAACAGCTATCCGTATCGAAACAGGTGATCCTTGTATCAAAACGGGTTCTGGCAGTTTCAAAACGTATCGATACGTGTTATGCCTGTATCGAAACGGGTACATTAAAAAACTGATTTGGCTACTTAAAAACGTTTCAAACATTGCCAAAACCTTTTTAAACATCCTCAAACTTATTTCCAAGTTTTTTTTTCACTTAGAGAATATTTTTAAATTCTTTTCAATTAAGTCCAAAACATTTTTCAATTATTATATCAAAATATATTTTTCTACAATCTCCCCCTTTTTGATATAATAAAACCAACTTGAAAAATCGTTTGGGATTCTCCCCCTTACTATTTTAAAAATTTTGAATAAGAGATTTTAAAAATAGAATGATATTAAAGCTCACCTTTATTCTCTTGAAAAATCAATTTTTCAAACCATTTCTCCCCCTTTTTGTTATATCAAAAAGAATTTAGAAGACATTAAGCTCAAAAATAACATAGGAGGTAAAAAAATTGACACAATTAAAAACTTTTTGTTTTAAAATTGGCTCCCCCTTACTCAAAGCATCAAATATGTTAGTCCAACAATATGATAATCTAGTTGAATTAAAATAAATAAATTAAATAGAAAACAAATAAATTCAACTAAATTTTACCACACTTGAATCAAAGGTAGGATGTGAAGCCTCCTTCTTCCAGTGTTATCTTTGTGTGCATGGAGCTCCCCCCCTCAAATTTGGACTCGTTGATCACTCTCCATCACACCTAAACAAGACAATCAAGTAATTTTTGGTACCCAAATTGCTTTGGATCCATAGACGTTAGTTGCACATAGTTTAGTCCCCTTAGGAATCTATTTTTCAATTTCATCATTTTTAGTTGTAGTACTTAGTCCTTTTGGGACCCAAATGCTTCTCAAAACTCTTCCATTCAAAAATCTGGGGGCACTAGATTGTCTAACATAAAAATTCGGTTTTCCCAAATTGTTTTTCTTTTGAAGTTCATTGGAAATCAAATATTTTTCTTTCTTAAGACCATCAATCTCCTTTTGATGATCTTTTTCAATTGTTTGAAACAATTCTTGTAAACTTGAAATTTTAAGTTCAAAATTTTTTATTTTTTCTTTAAACTCTAAATTGGTTTTAGAAAGCAAATCATTTTCGATTTTTAACTTTGAAATCAATTTCTTGTTTTTCGAAAATAAAGCATTGAATTCAAAAATCAATTCATCACAGGCTTCTTGTAACTTATCAAAAGTATAAGAATTTGAATAAGATGAGTTAGGAGTTATCTCTCCCTCATTGAGGGCCATGAAGCATAGGTGGGCTACCTCATCATCGGTGGAGTCTTCATCACTCCATGTCGCCACATATGCTTTCTTTGAAGATGATCCATTTTTGTTGGACTTGTGGGAATCTTTCATCTTCTTCTTCGATTAATGCTTGGATTTAGCCATCTCGCTCTTCATGAATCAGGTGAATTTCTTAAAGAGATGAACCATCTCTTCATCTTCACTTTCATCCTCGCTTGAATTTTCATGTGGAGGATTTGAGAGCAACGACACTCGCGTTGATGCCTAGCTCCATGATTCTCTTCTTCCCCGTCTTCTTTATCTATTCCTTCTTCTTCTTCTCTTCTTCTTCTTCTTCTTCTTTCTTCATTATTTCATGAGTGAGAAGAGACCCCATGAGTTCTTTTAGCTTCAAGGTCTTTAGGTTTTTGGCTTCGATGATGGTGGTCTTCTTTGAGTCCCATGACTCGGGAAGAGAATAGAGAAGCTTTTGGACAAGCTTGTCTTTCAGAATGATTTCTCCATACCCTTTGAGTCCATTTGTGATGGTGGAGAATCTATCGAACATCTTTGTGATGTCTTCATCTAGTTCCATCTTGAAGTTCTCATACTCGTGGTTGAGGAGGCCGATCTTGGTCTCCTTTACTTTGTTTGTTCCCTCGTTTGTGACTTCAAGCTTATCTCATACTTCCTTGGCATCTTCGCAAGAGGACATTTTCTCATAGATGTTGGGGCCAAATGCACAAAAGAGAATGTGCAAGGCCTTGCAGATAAGCTCTATCTTCTTGTGATCATCCATACTCCATTCTGCCTTTACTCTTTGTGGCACATAAAGACCCTCTTCAAAAACATCCCAAAGCTTGTAGTCCTTCGATTTGATGAAGAACTTTATTCTTATCTTCCATTGACCGTAGTTGGTCTCGTCAAAGAATGGTGGCTTGTCGATGGATTGTGCCATTTGACCGGTTGATTGAATTTTTGTATCGAGATTCCGGATCGCCTCAATAGGATGTTAACCCCCTTCGATTGAGTCTCGCTCTAATACCAATTGTTAATCTTGATAGGTTGGATTTTCTTCAACCGTTATGGATTGCGAAGTAGTGGATAAGTTGGATTTTTTTTGTGATTGAGGTGTGGAAGCTAAAAGATAAAAGGCACGATAATTTAGAGTGGTTCGACCTTCTAACAAGGACCTACATCCACTACCTTAACTTCCCACTAAGGATTTCACAATCAATCCACTAATTGATTCGTCTTCTTTTCCAGGATTAGGAGGAAACCCTTACAACGATCAAAACTTTCTAGCCCAAAGCTTGATCAAAACCTCTCTACAAGAGATAAAGATAAGAAAACTAAAATCCCTCTTACAAGGTTGATGTTTGCACACTAAAGCACTCACCCAAACCTAAACACTTGAGCAAATTTGACAATTTAGGCTCACAAGTGTTGTTTATACAAAGAATGGATAAATAAGGCTCTAAAGACAATTTGACATCATATGGTTGTTGAAAATTGAATCATTAGTCTTCCCTTGATGCTTGGAGGTCCCTTTTATACTCTCAATTGAGTTTATAGCCGTTGAGGATCGTTGGGGTTGAATTGGAGCCGTTGTAGACTTTATTTCCCATTATAAATGTAGTTCTGTAACTACCCGTATCGAAACGGTACTTGCTTATTTCGAAACACGACTAAAATAGAAAGAGCTGTTATGCGCATTGAAGAGGCCGTATCGAAACATCTCAGCTTGTATCGAAACACCCGTATCGAAACGCCTAGTGTCATATCGGAACAACCTGCAATTCAAATAGTTGTTGGGGTTATAGCCGTTAGGGTGTATGCCACGTAGGCGTATCGAAACACCAATGGGTGTTTCGAAACAAACACCTATCCGTATCGAAACAGGTGACCCCTATATTGAAATAGGTTTAGGCAATTTCAAAACGTATCGATACAGATTATGCCTGTATCGAAACGGGTACATGAAAAACACTGGTTTGGCTACTTAAAAACGTTTCAAGCATTGTCAAAACCTTTTTAAACTTCCTCAAACTTATTTTCAAGTTGTTTTTCACTTAGAGAATATTTTAAATTCTTTTCAATTAAGTCCAAAATATTTTTTTAATTATTATATCAAAACATATATTTCTACAAAACGCGCGTCGGGCAGAACACGAGTTCTGATTTCGCGCTTACTGAAACGATTTCAAAAAATATATTCAACCAATCTAGCCTTTACAACTCAATTGATTCTTAAAATGTATTTTTAAAACTGTGTTATTAATTTAAACTTGTTAATAACATTCTATATTGAAATGACTAAAATATATCAAATTAAAATAAAAAATTATAAAATTTTAGAATATGTGGAAAGGCAAGGAGATAAGTCTTTTGAATAGTCTAAAGGTGATTATAAGATAGTATTTGTTCATACATATTGTTTACTCTTTGACAATAGTCATACACCTCGAAGACAATACGATTTGAACTCGTGTCTCCTAAGATGAACATCATCCGCTTTTCCACTGAGACACTTGTTGGGTTCAGATAATTAAACTTTAATTAATTCCTCTTTATTTTCCTATACAGTAATTAGACTATTCAAATTTCTCACCACTTTTAAACATAATGATATTAAGTGTTTAAACATAATTACTTTTAAACGTTTAAATATTCCTCTAATATTTTAGTTAAATTTTAAAACAACAAATAAAAAATTAATCAACTAATACATGTTGGGTCTGGTTTTTAGAAGTTATATCGGTATGTTTGGATTAGATGAATTTATAGCCTGGGTGGGGTTGAGGTTTGATTTTTTCGTGCCTGGGTCAAGCTATTTAAATTATCTAATTTTTATATTAAAATAATAAAATATTTAAAATAGTATTTATATTAATATATAAAATTAAATTTGAATAATGACATATACATTTGTAATTTTTTAATAATTATGCCAGATTGAGCATATGGATGGTAATTCAGATGTTTCGGATGTCTGATTATATTACGAATTAAGATAATATATGAATTCATATATTAACACCACTATTATCCACTGCGTTTATATACAATTTAGTGAACCCCTAATTAAAAGTAATATAAAACTTATTTTGATTAACCATGCGTTATTCTTTCGATTCTCAAGAATTGAAGACTGCTCAGTAGTAAAATTAACATTTTTTTTATAATTACTGGTATCGATTTTTTTACAAATGTTTACAAATTATTTTCTCCACAAATTATTTTATTAATTAAGGTTAAACATACAATCTTAGACCTACCTTGTGTGCCTCATTGAAAATCTCTCTAATCCTAAATGAAAGAAAATAGTACAATACAATCAAGTACAAGAATAAGTCAAGCAAAACCAGCAAGCAACAAAACATCAAAAATGCATATATTATAAATAATATTTTTACCATTTACTATATATATGTATTATATCAAAAAATGGGTAATGGTATTATTTGGATAACAAAACATCAAATGCATATATTGCAAAAGATGTTTCCTGCTAGCAAATGGACAGCGATGCAACTGGGAACCAACGACCAGTTGTCTCTTATAGAGACATGGTGATTGGAGCCAAGGACACTCAATTAGACGACTAAAGCTTTAACCTTGAGGATGATGATATTAAACTCCTTAATTGGTTGTCAAGGACTCAAGGTCCTTAATTGTAGGGTTGGCTACAACACCCTCCATAATCGGATCATGGCCGACCTTGAGGGCCCGCCCACTATTTATATATTTTAATTATAAATAGAATTTTTAAAATTTAAATATTTATTCATGCAGCCCACCATCCTCGATTAAAAAAATTATTTAGTCTAAATATTAATGAGTCTTAGGTTTCGTTTGGATCACGGAATGTAAGATTACCAGTGAAAATAGGATTTTCGGAATGTAAGATTACTTGTCATATTACTTGGAACTTAACATTATATTGTTTGGTTTAATTGCATGAATATGAGATGAGAATGTTTGAATGAGGGAATATAAGATTGTCTGAAAACAAACTTGACCAAACTGTCCTTAAGATGTATTTGCCTTTAAACAACATAAATTTCCCATATATAATTGAAAATATTTACATGGAAATACATATAACTATTTCGGTTGTATTGTGTATTTTTTTTTAAAAAATACGTAACATCATTTTAATATAACTATTACATTAAACCTATATTTTTAAATAATTGTTATAAGTATTAAATTTATTTTTATATATGAGATATAATATAGTATGAAACATATAGGTTTAAAGTAAGATTTTATTAAAATTTAGTAAAAGATATAGTAAAAATATACTTATGACAATTATTTAAAAATTATCCAAAGTAAGATTTAAATTTACATTTTATTGTGAGATTAGATTAGTGATATTATTCAATCTATTTTATATTATAGGAACATGTGATAAATTTATATTTTTCAGTTGTTAAAATTGAATGTTTTTACTATTAATTCGTTATAATAATCCTTTAAAAAGTACTATCAACAAAGGATGTTTAAAGTGTTTTTTGTTGTGAATAAAATAAAGAAGAACAAGAATAAGAACAAGAAGAACAAATAGATGAGAGAAAGAGAGGGAGATTTGTAATATTCTCAAATATAGACTTATATACAATGCCTTCAATGAATCATCTATTTATAGGCATAAGAAGTACATAATACATTAAACTCTAATTCATAAAGATAATATTCCTAATAATAAATAAATCAAACTCCTTTGATAAAGTTCTAATCATGATAGACATCCACATAGATAAATATTCATAACACTCCCCCTTGGATGTCTATGAAGATAATATGCCTCGTTGAAACCTTACTAAGATAAAAACCCAGTGGGAAAAAAATTTCTTTAGTGAAGGAAAAAGAGTACACACATATTTGATACGCATAACATGTTGCCTCATTAAAAACCTTACCAGGAAAAACCCATTGGGACAAAACCTCGGTTAAGGAAAAAAGAGTGCAACGCGTATTTACCCCCCCTTATGAAAACATCACAGAAGATCTTTGAATCTTCATAATTTAATCTTGAATATCATTTTTCTAAAGATCGTGAGGGATGAAACTTTAGAGTAATATGTTCCATGATGTATCCACTTTCAAACTGAGATAAACATCTTGCATTATCTTCACACAAGATAGCTTTTATCATATCTTGTAAAAGTAAATCCACATATCTTTTGGATATGTTGGGTCAATGGTCTTAGCCAAACACATTTTTTTGGCTTGCCTCGTGCATAACAATTATTTCTACGACATTTGAGGAGGCATCAACGAATGTTTGAAGATCTAAATGTAATGATCTTTGTATAATCATAGATATTTCTTGACCAACTAATATATAGTGCTTCAAGACCAAGAAAAATATAATTATCTTTAATCACATCCAACAATCTTACAACTATTGCGATACTCAATAGATAAGCTCTATTCATATTGAATCTTCTTTAAGATTCTTTCAGCTTATGTCCATTCATAGACAAAAGAAATATACAAAAATGTTCGATCTTCAGGTCGAGATAAACTTGATGTCAAGATTCAAGTACTTGTATTGAAAGTACTTCATGAGTTTCCAATTTGAAGCTCTTTAGGAGTTCTAAAATTATCATAATGGATCTTGATCCAAACTCCTTTATAAAATACATAAGGAAATCTGATCATTCTTTTAGTATTTTCTCAATTAGTATTCACTAAGGCGATTATACCAAATGCGCCAAAATATTCATAAGACATGTCTAAATAAATTTCCTCAGAAATTTCCAAATGCTTATAGCATTTTAGATCCTTCAAGGATAAATATGGATCCACAAATAATTAGACGCATGTAAAATTTTCATAACTGCCAAAGTAATTGCATCCACCATGAAGTAATTAAACTTTTCATAAATCATAGTTCAAGTCGTATTTACGACTACTTATTTGTGCCTCACTTGCATTACACCTTTAGGTGTTTGGACTGCTGGTCCAAATACTTCTATTTTAGAAGTTCAAAGCGTCTTTCAACATCGGCCAATTTAATATCTATACTTCTGGATAGATTTTATACAAGATCCTCGATTTCTTTCTTTACTTCTATAAAAGTATTTTATGTAAAATTGTTTGTAAAATCGTTGTCGACAACTTTCCAATTTTCTGGTTCCATTCTCGTAATGACATAACTCATCGAGATCTCTTCAAGATTTTAATCTTTATTTCAGGTACCTGAAACTCTTATAGAGTTTTATTATTTGTTATGTCTTGGGTCTCTTCAGGAGCACCCGCCTCCAATAATGATCATCTCATATTACTTTCTATTTACGAGAATTTTGATCATTGGAACCATTTCAACTATCATGCTTCAGGCATGATTTACATTCTCTCGCTCTAACAAGTAATTTAAACTTAGAGCATTTCAGCTGGTATATGAGACTTAATTACTCTCATTGGGTCAGTAAATATGTCTGGCAGTTGACATGTAATAACATGAATTATCTTATGAACTTCTAGTTCATATACGAGGATCTAGATAATGATAATTCATTTTCCTCTATCCAGCTGATTATTATCTCCCCCTGATGTTGAGAAAAATAATGTCATAAATGATTTTCCAATTAATGTTTAAGAATTTAAACATAAAAGAAGACTCGTACTCAATATATATTCTCAATCCTTTTTATTTACCCATTTGTGCGTTGTGGTGGAGCAATTCATATCGCACATTCAAAAATCATAAAATGGGAAATGTATGGTTACTGACCAAAAACCAATCATAACGGGGAGTTTATTATAACTCGTTGGCTTGATGCGTATAAGTGTTGCTATATGGAAACACCATATAAATAATAACTCTTTTGTTCTCATAGTTTAACTATTAAATAGGAGGCATCCAATTGAAATTTTGCTAAACTATATTTTTCATAATCAATAGGCTTTGTAACAACTGATATAGCCTAAAATATAAACCCACAAGCTTTTCAAGACGAATAGTCTAACTGCATAATCTGAATCTTTTAGAATCAATCTCACAAACTTCTGGTTGTAAGTCGATAAAACAATGTAGATGCATCTACTAAAATCATATAAAACTTTCCACATTTGTGGATATATGGGCCCATATTTCGTTCAGATATGCAAGACATACACTCTTAACTTCAGTACAAGAACTTTAAGTACTAATTCATTTGGTAAGTGGGATCATCTATATCCTTTGAGAACAAACAACACAAGAACTTCAAGTTCTTTTAGTGAGTGGAATTTAATCAATTCCTTAAAGCAACACAAGAACTTCACGTTCTTTAATAAGTGGAATTTAATCCATTCCTTTGAGAATAAGCACCACAAGAACTACAGGTTCTTTTAATACATGTGCATGTAAATCTCAATAATTTCTGCACCATTATTGATCAGGATGGTCTAACCAATCATGCCAACTATATATGTGTGTATATATCTCTGAATTTGTAAACTTTTTGTTTACCATAACATGTAATTCAATCTTACTTGTACATGTCTAGTACGTCCATCAAAATTGTTCCTTTAAATAGGAATATATTTAGCTCTTTCGGAGCTTTCAATTGAAATTATCTTTTGGTAGCAATTTATAGCTCTCCTAGGGCTTTCAACTGACTTTTTGACTACCAGAACTTATATTCATATTGGCTTATTTCAAATGCCAATTGATAACATATGTTATCTATAATTCCCAAAGGGATAGTTTGCGAACTCATATTGCTCTCTTTATGACTTTGTCGAGTATAACGCACTGTGAATATGGAATAAAGTTCCATTTGACAATAACATATTTGCTCAACCAGAGCCTTTTGTGATATTAGTACTTCCGGATATAGTAATCACATTATTCCCTTGCATTTTAATCGAGAAATGCATAATTGTGCACCTTTCAAAATGTGTTTTGTTTCATTTACTTTAGGTAATGAAAATATGTACTTTGTATCATTCACTTCGAGGAATGAAAAATATAAAATATAGCACATCACATCAAGTCGATTATCTATTAGAGATAAACTTTCAAGTGCTCTTCCGAAGTATTGATATTTTAGTACTTTGAGAAATACTACTCATATTTCCCCTTGCATTTAAATGGGAAAAATATTTCTTATGCTTAAGTACAATATGGGTACTTGCATTATCTGCTAGGCATAAATAACTATAATTCTAGGCATAAATAGCCACAATTCATTGTATATTTTATTCCAGAAGTAATCATATTCTTCAAATAATAAATTAACATAAAGTGTAAATAAATAATATGTGAAATAAATAAACATAAAGCAAACTAACATAAATAAATAATAAATAAAACGAATTAACATAAAATAAATAAAATAAATAAAAAACTCAATTATTCATGTTAGAGGTTACAAGGGAAATAAAATAAATGGTAAATTATTCCCTTCAAGGGTTATGAGAAAATTAACAATATCCAATTGAGTTGGACCAATAACGCCATAATTATTTTCGCCATAAACAAATTTTGTTTATATTTTATTTCATTTATCATTCATGATTATGGATAAAGTCCATAATACTTTGGCGTTTAACAAGTACGAAACCAATGGTTTATAACATCACATTGGTAAAAGGATTTTACTTCCTTAGAATGATCTTTATCACTCTTGTCATCCTTATAACTTTGCTACCAGCGGGTAGAAGTATTCTTAAAACGACTATATTTTTCATGTGTATATTCATAGCCTCGACCACGACCACAACTTTTAATGTGATTTTTTTATTCCTTCCATAATATAATCTCACATTCACTTTAGGGAATGGAGTAGAGCCAGTGGGCCTTTAAAACCTTTTTCACGTATCCTTATCACATAGAACAAAGATTTAATCCTCGTACGCGACATTGTTAAACCTGTCCACAAGGTCCTTTAAAAACCTCTTTTGAGACCAGTAGCCTCGCAGAACGGGATGTCCAGCCAATTATACTTGGATTATATCGAAATTATGTCTCTAATTGAATAATGATTTACCATGTTTGCATTCACTTCAGGGAATGAAACAGATCCAATAATCGCATGGAATAAACATCATGCTTGCATTCACTTCAGGGAATGCCCCATCATTGATAATTGCATGGAATAAACATCATGCTTGCATTCACTTCAGGGAATGCCCCATCATTGATAATCGCATGGCATAAACATCATGATTTGCATTCACTTCAAGGAATGCCTCCCATAAAACTTTTTGGATCAAGAAGAATTTTCGTAACTTGAAATTGGGAGAAGTTTATGGTCAAGTTTTTCAACGAAGAAGAAATATTGTTTTCGAGCAAATATAGACTTTATAATAATCTTCTTGTAAATTCAAAATCATCATGATTTATCGCACTTTAAAATAATAATATAAAGAATAAAAATAAAACCAAAATTTACCGATATTGATTTTTCTCTCGTGGACAATAGAGACATAGCATATGACCGAGATAGCTTCTCATAGTCCCTTTATATCACACCTCTTTCCAAGCCATTTAAGCATATCATGTAAAACTCAAAACACGATTAAAAATATTAACTTTTACCAAATAAAATGACATAAATAATAATATGAAAAATATCAAATATAATCATATAAGTAAAAGTATGAATAAGCATACCGCTTACTACCAACTCTCCCATGATGCATGTGATACAAAAGAAGACAAATGGACCATAAATTTGGACTATTCCAGTCCTATAACGAATCAAATATTTCATGTGAATCGCAGCAACCCAGATCACCTGCTCCCTCTCGACCAGTAATGATCCAATGGAGACCAGCTAGTGCAGGCTGGCTCACTCTCAAAATTGATGGAGTTCTTTTTTTTTCTTCTAGCCAATGCCATCCGTACTAAAAGGACAATTGGCTTGTTGGATTCAATAAGCACCTTGAGATCTTCACCATCTTACAAGCTAAAATTTTGGGGATCTATGAATGCTTCAAGGTTTCCAGGTCATATAGGTTCGACAATATTCAATGCCAGACAGATTGTGCGGAAGCTCAAAAACTTGTTACCTCATCTTCTGCTCATTCCAGTTCTCTTGCTTTAGTCCCTGCTATCTTACGGTTGATTTCTCATCCTTGTTCCCTTGACTCCGTGTTGATTTGCCGATGACCGATGCAAATCTTGACGGTTCTACCTGTATCGTCTAGAGTGAACCATCTCATCTCATTGTCGGACTCTCTAGAGACATCCATGGTCCTCCTAATATCATGATGTAATATGACCTTGTGCCTCCTTATTTTCCCAAAAACACTCAAAGAGCTTATAAGAAAAAAAGAACATGGCAACTAGAGATATGTTTTCGTCAAGCCCTGAGCGACCTGGATCTCCTATTTCATCAGCGGAGCATAGAGCAATCAAATGAGTAAATAATAAGTTAAATGTTCATAATTGGTCACTAAGCTATTCTTTAATGTTCATTTTAGTCACCAAACTTCCAGTTGTTACAAAATGGTCACTAAACTATCGATTTTATTACAAAATTGTTACTGAGCCCTAACTGCCGTTAAGTGGGGTCATGTGGTAATTTGGATAAAATTGTTTAATAGCGCAATAAGTCCTCCATATTCATACATTCATTTAATTTTGATCCTAAATTGAAAAAATCTATAAATTTATGCTCATTATTTACAAATCCTACCAATTTAGTCCTATTTTTAGAAGAAATAATTTAATATTATTATTTAATATTTAATATTTTTACCATTTATTAGTTATATTTAATATTTTTAATTTCATTTCATATTTTTATTATTTAATATTTAATGCTTAATGCTTAATATTTTTAGTTTTTATATTTAATATTTCTATTAAATAAAATAATAAACAAAAAATTAAATATTAAATTATTTCTAATAAAACATGACTAAATTGATAGAATTTGTTAATAATGAGCTTAAATTTATTTATTTTAATTAGGACCAAATTAACTGAATGTATAAATATGGAGAACTAATTGTGTTATTCAAAAGTTTTACCCAAACGCCACTCCACTTAACGGAAATTAGGGCTTATTGACATAGTATTAAATTGCGGCCGCAACGCAACATAATGGCTGAAGCATAACGATTTTGGAGGTCCCCGCGACATCAGAAGCCGCAATCGCATTTAGAAACATAGTTAGTTTTTAGAGAAAATGCACGCTGCAACGTCTGCAACCATAACGTTGCAACTGCATCCGTAATTTAATACTATGGTTATTGACCATTTGTAAGAAAATTGATAATTTAGTTACTATTTGTAAGAATTCAAAGTTTGGTGATCAAATTAAATATTAAGATATAGTTCAGTGACCATTTATAAACTTTTCTCGGACAGTAAAGATGCCATGACTTCAACATTACTAGAACTTGATTACACTCTTATATTATTATAGGGGCTAAAAATCAGGGGAATTTCGTAATTAATTAGTTATAATAATTTTAATTTTCTATATGTGATGAAGGAGGCTGTCGTTGTCTTGGAGTCTTAGTGGTGGGAGTGCCCTTGGTGATGTTCGACAAGAATGCATTTTTCATCTCCTCAGATAGGTGTTGTATGGTGTCCTCCATCAGGTGTGTTGAAATTCAACGTGAATGGGGCTGTGAAAGGAAATCGGGACTGATGAGGTCTAGTGGGATGCTTCGTGACTCGAATGGAAAGGTAATTTCTTTGTTTTCTGGGCTGTTGGGGATCATTGAATTCAATGAGGCAGAGGTACAAGCGATAGTGGTTGGTTTGAATTTGTTTGCTGGATCGGTATGGTCATCATTCCACCTAATTAGGGAGTCCGAATTTATGGTAGCTATTACATGGTGTATGCAAGTACAAAAAAAGCCATGGCATTTGTGGTCTTTGTTTCGGCATAATGATGCTTCGTGTAGTTTTCTTTCAGTGATATTGTTTGTTCACACATATAGGAAGGTGAACAATATGGCCGATGCTGTAGAAAAGGGTGTCGAGAGATCGACGTGGTTTCAAACGTTGTAAACTTTGGGTGTTGGTTGTTGTATGTGAGTGTGGGGACGGGGACACTTGATTTATTTGTGCTTTGCATATTTTTGTTGTCTAGTGGTTGGATGCTACTTGATGAGTGGGTTGGGTGATGACAATTAGCTTTGAGACATTTGAGGAGGGGCTGCTGATAGTACACATAACAATTTGTGTTTGAGCATGATGTTTTTCATTGTTTAGTTTCCTGGTTGGTCTTGATTGTTCCTTTTTAATTATCACAGGTAATCTTTCCCTCCAATTTACGTTTAGAGAGGTTTTTAATGAGGTCTGTGATAATTTTTGTATGATTTGTAATTTTAATAAAATTATACAGGTTGAGCAAAAAAAATTAATTAATGAATCCCATTATATTATATGTAATTACATTTTTGTAATTTAATTTGTCTAAGAAATTAAATTTCTTTATAATTAACTATTAATTATTTTCTTTTTTTTTTGCTAGCAAGAAAATGAAAATGAAAACACATTCCATTCTCTAGAACTAAACATACCCTAAAACTTGTGGATTGTATTAATTATTCACTTCCTATATTAGTAGTGTCGAACTTTTAAAATCTGGAGCCAAATTCCACTACTATTTTTTTTTTAATTTTTTGGAATTTTGTTTCTTGGAAGCTTATTTGGACAAAAATACATTTATTATCATTGCAAGAAGCATAATTATTACAATAATAATAATAATAATAATAGTTAATAGAAACAAGCGACTTAATATAATTTTTCTTTTTCTCTGAAAATCTCGAAAGCTCTTCTTGTCAACCCTAGCGTTGACCTTGCGGATCACGCCCTTCTACGGATGGCTGGAGGAGCGATTGGGAGGCCACTGGACGCAGCATGAACTACTTCGCATCCGTTGCAAGAATGAACGAAATCACATGCTAAGGATGCCAACCCACCATATTTGACTTCTAAAGGGAATATGAGTGATACGCTTGTGGAATCTAGGACTATATTTAGTGGGGAAAATCAGGTTCCTATGAATCAAGGGCCTGGAGAGGATAGTATGATGTGTAATATGATGGAAATATCTCTAGAGTCAAAAAGGGTGGTTGCTGCCACGGTTCCTACGGTGATAGAAAACACACCTATTGACCATAGCCCACTAGTGACTGCACCCAAAACATTGTTCCGTGACATGGTTTTGGGTTTGTCTAATGTACACTCTACGGAACCGACAATCCCAAAATTGGATGTTGAAGTTAGGACTGAAGATGTCAGGCTGAGTTTCTTGGATGGCACCCCTATCATTGATATCTTAGAGAGATTACATGCGTTGAATGACTCTAAATTATCGATTTCAGTGGTCGTCCGCTTACTGGTAGATCTATTGGCTATGCGGCGCTTCTAACAAGAATTAAAGCCTTGTTGAATCTAAATGGCGAAATTGCGCTTATCGATCTTGGCAATGATCACTTCTTGGTTTGATTTGCCAAATCAGAGGATTGCTCAAGAGTTTTGATAGGAGGTCCATGATTGATTTATGGCTGACACCTCACTATTCAACCATGGAGTCGAACATTTTCAACATTGACTGATCATCCGGATAATATCGTAATGTGGGTGTGCCTCTCTGGGTTGCTATACCACTACTACAGAAAGAGTATGTTCAAGTATATTGATGGGGCTATCGGGGAGATTGTCCGCATTGATTAAAACATGTCTGAGGGAAAAAGTGGTCGGTTTGCTAGACTTGCTATTGTGGCCGACCTAAATAAATTGTAGAGCGTTTGGGTGTACTCTATTTATGAGCGCAAGTGCACACTCTTGTCAAGTCATAGTATATAAGATATCGTCTCCCACGAGGATTGGACAGCTTGGTTCGAATTGTAGTTCTTGCACAAGTAAAGAAAATGCACAAGTAAGATAGTTGTTTGAGATCAAAAGTAAATAAAAAACAAGTAAAAGATGAAGTGATCAGATTGAAAGAGAGGGCAGAGTTATGTTGCTGCTTAGTGTGAAACTGCGTTGAATAGGCCAAGTTGTTTTGCACTGCAACGATATGCTGCCTCGGCGGGTAATGGCGGAATGAGGTTGCGGCCTTTTCGCTGCTGCAGCGGATCTCTGCACTTGTAACTTTCGATGTCAAGACAGGTGAGATGGAGAGAAGTCCAAGCGACAAGTCTGGCCGATAATCCAAGTTCGGCAGAGCAATTCTGAAGTGATCCTTCCTATGTCTAGGCAAGGATTCTGTTTCTTGCGTGTGATGTACTATAATTGATACGAAAATATGGTGCAAGTATACACGTCGAACGAGTAATAAAGTGAGTGAGTAAGTATCGTCTCCACAGGGATTGGAGGTATTCACGGTTTGCTGTAACAATATTGAATGAACTTTTTGCAAGTGAGAATGCTATAGTGAAAGAGATGGTGTAAAATAATGCTGTAGCAAAATAGTGCAAGGAAAGATGAGATAATAATATGATGAACAAGTCCCATTTTGTATGCGAAACTCAGTACGGAATGACTAGCTGAGGATGATGGACAACCTAAACTAAGCTTCTTAACAATACTAAGGCTCTTCAACTATCTTCTATGCTAGGCGAGATTTGCTGAAAGTGTTCCTAAACTATCTCTAGCAAGGAAACTGGGAGTCAGAAATGCTACAGCCATACCTCTCGGCGTAAACTCTTAATACTCTACTACCCTTTACGAACTATCCTTTTTAGCCCTGGAAACCTATAACTTATTTCTAAGGTAGGTTAGAGTCTGCCTCTCGACAACCACTCCATTGCTTATGGGGGTTCTAAGGCTAGCTCTCTCGATTACTAACCTCAACAAACACTTAAAGAACGGCCAACTCTCGAAGGCTCTTACAACTTTAAGGAAATAAAACGCATAAGCAAAGCATAGAACATGATAAACACTAGAAAACTATAGCATGCATTAAAAAGTACTCAAAATAAAATCATCCATCAAACACAAACCACTTAAAACAATTCGTGGCTGGGCAATATCATCCAACCTATCATTGTAATAACATCCCTAAAGATAAAGATATAAACAGGAAATGCTAAAGCGACAGAAAGAAAGGTGAACTCCCTCTCCGTCATAGACTGCCCGACTGTCTTAGGCCCACCGCCTCTCTCGAGGCCGGCGAGGTCACTTCATAGAGCTTCAACGATAGAGAACACCAAGTTTGAGAAGATGAAGAAGAACACTTCTCTCTCCTTGTTTAGCTCACAACTTTATCTATCTTTGCTCTCTTTTGTCCCCCCTTTTTTCATGCTTCTCTCCCTCTTTATATAATGGAGACTTCTAGGGTTTTGTGCCCTAAAGATTCCTTGATAATCCCAAGGAATATCCACCGACAAGCTCTACTACGAGGGGACAAGGAGGATATTCTGCAGGTGGGTACCGGCTGCTGCACATGTGAGGTTGTCATTTTCTACATATTCACGTGCTTCTGTAGCTCACGTGTCTTCACAGCTCACGTGTTGGCCAATATCCACTTCCACTATGCTATAGCAATTCCCGGCGCCAACTTTCTCTCGCTAGACTTCCTTCCTGCGCATTATCAAACCCAAAACCAACCTTTCGAACAGTACACCTCAACATGGACTAATAACCAGCAAAAATAAAGATGCACCCAGAAGAAGAAAATGCAACCTAAATTTAGTCTAAATGCTATGATATGGGCTCAAGAACAGGTGTAGAGCGTTTGGGTGTTCTCCATTTATGAACGCAAATGCACACTCTTGTCAAGTTATAGTATAAAAGATATCGTCTCCCACAGGGATTGAAGCAGCTCCTATGAATGGTTTACTGCACAAAGATTTAGTAAATGCGCAATTAAATCTCATGATGTGGAAATATAAAAACAGAAATAAAATAAAGATAGTGATGAGAGAGATGATAGGGAGAGATTTGGGAGATAGGCTGGGTAAGACAAGTGCAGCTTAGTAGTATGAGGACTGCATTGTAAAGTCTGAGTATGTTTTGCGCTGCCATGAATTGCTGCCTCGGCGGGTATGGCGGGCGGCAAACTACGACCCTGTCACGCGGTCGCAGCAGGTCACTGCCACTGCAGGAGTGTACTATCTCGACATGTGGAACAGAGAGAAGTCCCGGCGGCAAGTCTGGCAGACATTCCAAAGTTCGACAGGATAGTCGACAATGATCCCTCATATTTCTAGGTTAGAATGCTCGAGAGCTAACTTGTGGACTAGTGTGGAACCAAATTAGTCAACTCGATTGGGAATCCCTTTTAGCCGCTGAAACTTGTGGACTAGTGTGGAACAAAGTTAGTCACGCCTTTGCAGGTTGTGACCGTGCTTAACCCTTTCGTGAGTCTTGCACTTTCGTGCCCGACAAATGAATTTTCTCCTCAACTGACTGGTGTGGACTAATTGAATGAACAAAGAGCATAGATTAAGCAAACTTTGGAAGTTTATTGAAAACAACTCAAAACTATTACAACAGTTTCCCTCGAACTACTTTACACACACGCGTCTAAACCCTAGGAGAGTTGGGCCGCGACCCCTAAAAGCTCCAACCTATCTAACGATCCCCCCATCTACCCTCTCGTCCTCAGATATGCGAAGTGCTATCCGAGATATACGACATGCTCTTATACCCTTACATACATTGGGTATATATAGGGCTCTTGACCTAAGTTTGAGTCATCCTTAAAGTAGAAGTTCTTAAAGTATATTACATTAAATACAAACTCCTTTATACTTTAAATATAGACTCTTTGGACGTTGCCTTCCTCCGCAAGTAAGGATAAGTGCTTTTACTTATCAATCTTGGATCAGCTCTACCGGCCACTACAAGCTTCAGAAAATTGCAAGACTGGGCTCATTGGGCTTAGTAAATTTCTCTCTTTAAATCGCGACCCATCTTGGCTAAGTCGGTGTAACTCCTGCTCGGGCAGCACTTGAAGGCAATGATGCTTCGGTAGCGTCCTTGGTGGCATCTTGAGCTGCTTCAGTACAACTCCTTTGGTTCCAGCTTTCTGTCCTGTCACGTTCTCTCCTCTCCTAGCTCTAGCACCTGAAAATATAAACTAAACTAAAACAATAACTTTTCTCAACCAAACATAAAATATTCAATAAAAGCATGGTAAAAGAGAAGATATTGTTATAATGCATGTAATGCACCTAAATATGCCTAAATGAGCTTAAGAACAGTAATAATACGGGCAGGAATGTGTACAAAATATAGAACTCATGGACACTCTACAACAGGAAAATGCTATAGCAAAAAGATATGAAAACAAGGATATTCATGCAGTTATCACACCCCCAAACTTAAGCTATTGCTTGTCCTCAAGCAATGAGTAGGATAGAACAAAAGAAATACTATGGAAAAGATTTACCCTATAGAATTGCTATGGCAAAATCTCAGTCCTCAGAAAAGACATAGGCAATTAAAATATAAACAACTAGAAGTGAGATCCTTAAGAACATTCCTTAGGATTAAGCTGTGTGCGTGTGTGTGTGGCTGCCTTCCTCCTATACTTAAGCTAGTAAGACAAATTTTCAAGGAAGCTCCCTAGTTATACCCTAGCCATGTTCTCTAGCCTTTTTTTTTAAATTTTCAGACTCCCAAAGATCTAGGTTTTCTGCTATGAAGGGTGTCAGCTCATCACACCTATCGTCCTTAGCTCTAGATAAGCAGGGAGCAAACCTCTCACCCCGAGCTAGTAGGTAGAGTCATCCCGTGACAACTTTCATTCACTCGTATGCTATAGCAAAACTTTATTTCTCTTTTTTTAACACTTTAGTATGCTATAGCAAAGCGTAGTGTCCTTCTACATATATACCGTAGCATTTATTCATTCGTTTTAGCACGGGGATGTCTAATTTTTCTTAAGTTCTCTAGAGTTTACATACCAGAGTTCACCAGGGCCCTTCCCTAAAAAAATTTTCTAACGAACTTACTTATAGAAAGAGAGCAACTGTGTAATTTTTTTTAACAACTAGACCCTAAAGTCAGCTATTCAGATCTCAACTAGTTGTGTTTTTTAAACTACTTCAAGCCTTTAAGATTTCGTCATTAGACATCATAGATATATTCATAAGCTGTCTCTAGACTAAATAGAATGCCATAGTAAAAAATTTGTTCTTTCCTACTATGCATATGCTAAAACAAAATACTAACTATGAACACCAACACCCCTAAACTTAAGGAATGCAGTGTCCTCAATGCATGAACTAATCTATACTATATGACATGCAACAATGAAAAATGAAAAATGAAATAAATGGAAAGAAAAATAAAAATTACCTCCTGGGTGCGGAGGTTATGTGGTGTTGCTGGTGTTGTCCATGGAAGTTTCAGAAGAGTAGTGGTGGGGATCGGCGAGATCGTCCACACTCTTGGAGGAGACTTGCTGAGCACTTGGTGAAGATCAGGTACGACCAGCGGTACGCTTGAAGCGTGTCTTAGGTCTGGATGCTGTAGCATCCTCTGTTTGTGCGGGGGTATGCTCAGGCGTGGGTACTGGGGTTGTCTCCTTTTGAGAGGGGGTCCTCATGATCACTCGATATATGGTCTGGCTCAGGTAGTCAGTTACCTGGCCGTGAAGGCGCAGGGTTGGTTGCCTTCTTGCTGCATTTTCTCTTTTTGGTCGGGGTGGGCGTAGGGGCGGTTTCTTCGACAGGAGGTGGAACCGAGGGAGTTGCTTTTCCGGATTGGGTAGGAGGAGTCGCATGCGTTTTCTTTCTTGCAGTATTTTTCTTAGCAGGTGGCGGATCTGAGCTAGGGTCAACTTCGCTTTGACTGGGAGGCATTGGGCTTGCTGTGGCAGTGGTGGGGGCTTGCAATAACTCCATGTGAAATAGAGGGAATGAAATATTCTGGTCCGGGAGAAGTTTGGTAAAGTAAGATGCTATAGCACCATCACGATGGTGGGCATACTTAAAGTACGCCAGTTGATGTGCTTTCATCAGATTGAGCTCAGCGATCAACTCTTTTGTCGTGGCCACCAATGCAACTACCCTTGCTGCAACAAAACTTTTAGCGCCCCCTCCAGCGTCTGCTGAGGGAAAGCCTCATTGAATCCTCGAAGCTCAGTGACTAGGGCTGGTGTGAGACATGTTTTTCCTGAAATTTTCGCATCCACAAGATCGTCTACAAAGACGTCCTTCCTCTTACACAAGGTTGTTATTAGGTTAGGAAACACTAAAGGACTACGAGGCCTCTTTAAGCAAGCATAAACTTCATCCACAATAATTTTTCCTATATCTATATATCTACCATGCAATATAGAGTGGAGAAGAAATAGCCTAGAAATATGGACAGTGGCTGTGTGCAACGTGGGCATTATATTGTGTCGCAAGAAGTGATTCCATACCTTAGCCTCTGGCTTGAGGCGGTCTCTCTCTACCGATATGCTATTGTCCATCACTGTGCCCTCGAAAAAAATGTCTTCCAAAACTTCGCGCTGTGTTTGCGGGTCCATAGTCGTCATGAAAGTGGTGTGATGGTCCACAGTATGCTTCAGCCCGTAGTACTTGTTGATTGCTGCAACGGTAAACTTGATCTGCTCGCCACACACGTAGACAGTGGACTGAGTGGGGCTTGTGAGATGAGCGTAGAACTCCTTGACCAGTGAATGACTTCCATTCATGCCTACCGATGATGTCCATGACATCTTGGTCGAACTGGTCTTTCCCTTCCTTAGGGTATTTGAACCCTAACTCAGGAAGAACATTTCTATCCTTTAGTTTCTTCCATCGTTCCTTTGCATCATCATCAACGAACTTAGCAATCTCCAGGACTTGGGGTTTTTTAAGGGGATCAAAAGTTTTAGGAGCGTTTTTGCAACGTGCCATGGAGATTTTAGTGAAAATAAGGGAGGAGTGAATGTTTGAAGGGAAAATGATGAAGACTTTTCGGTGTTTGGAGAAAATAGAAAAAAATGGAAGGGAATAAGAAAAAGGTTGAGTGTCGAAGAAGATTATGAAGAAGATGAAGGGACTGATGATGATGGTAAAGTGTGGGAAGTTGAAAAAGGTGAGGGGAGGAAAAGGACGAATTAAAAGGAAGAGAAGAGAGATGGCGACTTGTGTCAACTTTAAGGGAGAGAGAAAAAGCTGGGAGTTAATGTGATGGGTGATGGCCGGAGAGAGAATAAATAGGTTTTGTGGCTAGGGTTTTACCACATTAATTGGATGAATATTCTCTCTCTCACTTTTTCCCTTGTTTTTTCTTTTTCTTTTTATTCCCCCTCTCCCACTTTTCGGATAAAACCTTTCCTCCTCTTTTTTTTTGTACTCCCTAAAGTGGATAAAAACAAAACTCCATGTCCTTTTCCTGTTTGCTACCAACTTTTTAGGCGACCATGCTCACCTGCCTCTGCACCTGACATGGTACTATGAAAGAGAAATCTTGTACGAGGGTCACGTAAAAAGATAAGAAAAAAAATTAAGATAACACAAAAACTAAACTAAAAAGAAAAGCATTGTTTATGAACATGCTATAGCATAAAGGATAGAGTTTAGAGAAACAAACTCTCAAGGACCGTGTAGATCCAAGTGTGACTTGTCTCTAAGGATAGGGGCTCCACTGTACACCTTCAGGCATTGTCCATTGACCTTCAAGACTTCATCATCGTCCAACTTCTTGATATCAACTGCGCCATGAGGGTACACCTTGTGTATAATGAATGGTCCTGACCATCTTGATTTTAGCTTTCCAAGAAAAAGCTTTAACCTGGAATTGTAGAGAAGCACTTGTTAACCTTTTGAGAAATGCCTTGGCAAAATATGTTTGTCATGCCATTTCTTGGTTTTCTCTTTGTAAATGCGGGCATTCTCATATGCTTGGGCTCAAAATTCTTCCAGCTCATTAAGCTCTAGCAAACTTCTTTCACCAGCTAGTTAGGCATCCATGTTGAGTTTCTTAATTGCCCAATAAGCCTTGTGTTCAAGCTCAATGGGTAGATGGCATTCCTTGCCAAATACGAGCTTGAAGGGTGACATGCCCAAAGGCATCCTAAAGGTTGTTCTATATGCCCATAGTGCTTCATCCAACTTGGGGGACCAATCTTTTCTCCTAGGGTTGACCACCTTCTCCAAGATTTGCTTGATTTCACGATTGGAAACTTCAGCCTGTCCGTTCGTCTACGAATGATATGCTGTAGCAATCTTGTGCCTGACTCCATATTGATGTAATGCTTTAGCAATAAGTTTGTTGTCAAAGTGAGTTCCTTCATCATTGATGATGGCTCGACGTGCTCCAAACCTTGTGAAGATGTTCTTGTGAAGGAACTTCATGACCGTCTTGAAGTCGTTCCTCGGGGTGGCAACAACCTCCACCCATTTTGACACATAGTCGACTGCTAGCAAAATATATAAATCTCCATATGATACGAGAAACGGGCCCATGAAGTCATTTCCCCACACGTCAAAGATTTCAACTTCTAGAATATTTTACAGTGGCATTTCATTCCTCCTGGAGATGTTCCCCGTTCTTTGGCATCTATCACAAGTCTTGTAGAACTCGTGTGCATCCTTGAAAAGTGTAGGCCAATAGAATCTTGTTTGAAGAATTTTTGCTATAGTCCTAGCACCACCAATATGCCCTCCACACGGTGATGAATGACAATGGTACAAAATGCTATGGTATTCTTTTTCTGGAACACATCTCCTTATGATCTGACCGGGACATTGCTTGAACAAGTAGGGTTCATCCCAATCGTAGAATCTTGCATCATGTCTGAATCTTGCATAGATATGTCCAAGTCTCCATTGATCCAGTCGGCGCTCCACTTAGCCATGCTTTAGCACTATCTCGTAAAGAATATGGAAACAATTTAAGCTTTAGCACATCCTCGTGCACTCCTTGCTGTCTGAACGAGTCACAAACTTCAAAGAAAGCACAAATATGTTGTCTTGCATCTTCGTGAGGCATACCTCCAAATTGATCAACATTGTTCAACATGTTGAACATAACAGGTTTAAGCTCGAACTAGGCTGCCTGAATTTCTGGAGCTACTATTCCAGGATAGAGATCGTCTAAGATAGGAGTCAAATGATCTCTAATGGCTCGAGGACGAGCCACTTTTCCCTGGCCATTTGCCATAGCATCTCCGTTACCTAGAGGTTGTGGTATCTCTCCGTTCATGTTTCTGGTCTCTTCTCTTCGAACACGTCTCCTGAGTCGCAAGAAATGCTCGATTTCAGAAATAGGTGATTGCAGAGGTCCTCTAGGTCTTGTTTTGGTGATGCACTAGCAGGACGCCTGAAAAGAAAAATGAAAAACCAAGAATAAATATGTACAAAAACAAAAAGAACAAGCGATATAAACAAAAAACCGTAAACAACCAATTGCCAATCCCAGGCAACCGCGCCAAAAACTTGTTGCTTGCGTGTGATGTACTATAAATGATACACAAATATGGTGCAAGTATACACGTCAAACGAGTAATAAAGTGAGTGAGTGAGTATGTCTCCATAGAGATTGGAGGTATTCACGGTTTGTTGTAACAATATTGAATGAACTTTTTGCAGGTGACAATGCTATAGTAAAAGAGATGGTGTAAAATAATGTTTGTAGCAAAACAATGCAAAGAAAGATCGATGAACAGGTCCCCTTTTGTATACGAAACTCACTACGGAATGACTGGCTGGGAATGATGGACAACCTAACCTAAGCTTCTTAACAATACTAAGGCTCTTCATCTATCTTCTATGCTAGGTGGGATTTGCTGAAAATGTTCCTAAACTATCTCTAGCGAGGAAATTGGGAGTCAGAAATGCTACAGTCATACCTCTCGGCGTAAACTCTTAATATTCCCCTACCTGTTACGAACTATCCTTTTTAGCCCTTGAAACCTATCACTTATCTCTAAGGTAGGTTAGAGTCTGCCTCTCGACAGCCACTCCGTTGCTAATGGGAGTTCTAAGGCTAGCTCCCTCGATTACTAACCTCAACAAACACTTAAAGAACAGCCAACTCTCGAGGGCTTTTACAACTTTAAGGAAATAAAACGCATAAGCAGAGCATAGAACATGATAAACACTGGAAAACTATAGCATGCATTAAAAAGTACTCAAAATAAAATCATCCATCAAACCCAAACCACCTAAAACAGTTCGTGGCTGGGCAATATCATCCAACGTATCATTGTGATAACATCTCCAAAGATAAAGATATAAACATGAAATGCTAAAGCAACGGAAAGAAAGGTGAACTCCCTCTCCGCCATGGACTGCCCGACTATCTTAGGCCCACCGCCTCTCTCGAGGCCGGCGAGGCCACTCCTTGGAGCTTCAACGATGGAGGACACCAAGTTGGAGAAGATGAAGAAGAATGCTTCTCTCTCCTTGTTCAGCTCACAACTTTCTCTCTCTTTGCTCTCTTCTACCCCTTTTTTCATGCTTCTCTCCCTCTTTATCTAGTGGAGGCTTCTGGGGCTTTGTGCCCTAAAGAATCCTTAATAATCCCAAGGAATATCCATCGATAAGCTCGTCCACGAGGGGACAAGAAGGATAGTCTGCAGGTGGATACCGACTGCTACACATGTCAGGTTGTCCTTTTCTACATATTCACGTGCTTCTGCAGCTCACGTGTCTTCACAGCTCATGTGTTAGCCAATATCCACATCCACTATGCTACAGCAATTCCTGGCGCCAACTTTCTCTCACTAGACTCCCTTCTTGCGCATTATCAAACCCAAATGCAATCTAAATGCAATACCCCTTAACATGGACTAATAACCATAAAAAATAAAGATGCACCCAGAAGAAGAAAATGCAACCTAAATGCAATCTAAATGCTATGATATGGGCTTAAGAACAGGCAAATGCTATAGCAAAAAGGTATGGAAACAATGATATTCATGCATTTATCAGATTTTGTCACCACGTGATGTAGGCAATACCTAGTAATCTCAGCGTAAACCTAACACATGTAGTCGATGTTTGGTTGCTACTTTTAGCCATTGAAATTCTAACTTATGTCTAAGCCAAATTGGTCAACACCTCGACATGATGAGATCGTACTTAATTCTTTCACGAGTTTGACACTCTCGTGCCTAACAAATTGATTTCTTTAACTGGACTTTTGGAACTAATTGAAGACGTGAAGAACATGAATTAAGTAAACTTGGAATATTTTATTAGAAAACAAACTTTAAAACCTAAACAACCATTTTCACAACTAATATACAATATAACCCCAAACCCTAGGGAAGTTTAGAACATGACGGCGGCAGAAAACCCTAGCTATGCCCTAAGAAAACCTCCGATCCTTTGAATTAGAATTACAATGAGTATTTATAGACAATAGCTAGGTCTAGTCCTTCTTGAAGTAGAAGTCTTCAAAAGTAGCTTTCTACTTTTAATGTGACTTTAAACTCTGACTTCTTTGAGTTGAATGTGGACTTTATCACGTTGCCTTATTCCGCAAGCAATCTCAATATTTAGCTTCGTCGGAAAATTGAGTTGAAGGCACCAATAGAATTAGGATTTTCTGCTCTACAAATCGCACTCCGGTTCTCCAACTCCATAATTTGCTGCTGCAGGCAGCAAGGTCGGTGGCAGCAGCACTCGATAGCTACTGGCTTCGGCTGGAACTGCTTCAATACAGCTCTGTAGTTTTTTGCTTCAGCATCGCATCCTCAGCTCCTCTTTCCCTCTATCAGCTTTTAGTACCTAAAACCAAAAATACACTAAAACAATATCTTTCTTCACCAATTAAAAGATAATCAACAAAAACATGGTAAAGCCAAGAAATATTGTAAAATGCAATGCATGGACCTAATTATGCCTAAGACGTATTGAAAAACAACAATAATATGAGAAGGAATGTGCATGAAATATATGACTTGTGGACACTTTACACACCCCAAACCCAAACTATTGCTTGTCCTCAAGCAATGCAGCCTAAACATACTTGCTCCAATAATAATCAGAAAGAAAAACCTATTCTCAACTTGATTTCATACCTCAAGGTCGTGGCACCTATATTAAATTAGTGAAGGGAAATTAGCAAGAAAATGACTCAGAATTAATTTCTAATGCCACTGCAGTGTGTGTTGGACTATATACATGCTGAATATGTAGAATGACTAAATAAACAAAGATGTTGTTACGATATATAAGGTTGTTGCTGAGGCAACACAGTTAAGCACAATATTTTAATCATGGCAATGAGGGCTTCAACTTATCACAACTACTCTTCTAGGTCCGAGATTACGATAGGAGCATACTACAAAACCCTGAACCTGGGAGTAGAGTCATCCCGTGAAGACTTTCATTCACTCATGCTAATTTGTCTGTCACTTTAAAACTTTCATTCCTAGAGTCTGTTGCGGGTACCTCTAGGGTAAAACATCAATGTTCTTTGTTTTTACTTCTGCTGTCGTGGCAGTGCTGTATTTTTTTATTTCTTTTGCCTGCCTCGGTAGCTACTTGCAACCAATTGTTAGAATTTTGCAAAGAATTCTAAAAACAAGCAGGCAATGTTTATTAGTAATTCTAACAAATTCAATAAGTAACAGAGGTGATTGAAAGTTTTTGCAAAAAGAAAAAAAATTCTAAATCATTTTTCATGCTTTTCCCGTAATACGTTCAATTTATTATTGGTGTGAGAATAAGTAATCGTCTAATCTATCATAGGCACAAGTTATGTAACAAAATTTTCTGTTCTGGTTATTACTAAGGCAATTACAATGCAACCTATATGCTACTAAGAAAGCCTAGACAAATGATGTGAGAGCTATCCTTCCAAACTCGAGATGGGCATTGCCCTCAATGCACAAAATAAAATATAAAACAGAACAATAAATACAAGAGAATAAAATAAAATAAAGAAAGGAGAAAGAAAAGAAAGAACTAAAAATTGGCTGAGGGTTGAGAGGAGGCTTGAGTCTTTTCTGCTGAGGAAATGGAAGAGGTGAGGATGATGAAGCGGCGACCGACAGAAGTCTTGGCGCCAGACTTGGCAGGTGAGGTTTTCGATTTCCGTGGCGGCTCGACTCTTTTCGGCGTATGATGTGGTTCTTCTTGAGATTCGGCAAGGGAAACGACAGGAGGTGCTTTGCTCTCGTCTGACTCTTTCTTGAACTCCACAGGCTCGGCGGCTATGATGTGCCGCTTCCTCTTCCTAGTGCGTTCCTCTGTGGGTGCTGCTGGAGGGACAATCGCCATTGGGATGGCTGCTGTTGGCTTCGGCGGTTGCTGCTTAATCTCATCTGATGAGGAGGTGTTCGCCATTGTGTCAGATTCGGTGGTGGCTAAGTAAGTTGGGTAGTGCATCGGAGAGGGCACCTGACGGGTGGTATGGTGGGAAGCTGCGGCGTATGGTGTTCCTTGTGCTAGGGCTGCTGTTGCAAGCTCTACAGGGTATGGAAGGAGGATGAGTCCGTCATCGGGGAATTTCTATTGGAGATAAGCCACAAAGGCTTATTGGACCTCCCTCATGAATTTCATGAAGGTCAGTTGCTGCTGCTCGATGCGCTTTGTGCTGTCGATAAGGGTGTTGAGCAGTGTAAGGACTTCATTGTCTGGGGCATCTTTAGTACTGTCGGGGGCAACTGTAGTGTCAGGCTTAGCGGCAGAAGGTTGGCTGTGAGTTATGGGCTATGTCTTTGGGGCCTACATCATATGTAGGCAGACTTTTCTGGTCCACCCTTCCTTGGCAGTCGTCAACTCATCTTTAGAGTATGTCGAAACACCAAAGTTGGCGCAAAGGCCTGTGATGAGGGACGGGATGTACAACATGTCCTTTTTCTTTCTAAAGCAATTGTGGATCCCAGTGCATATGATTTCCCCAACGTTTATTGGTCGGTTCATCAGAATGCTATGAATGAGGGCGAGGTGCGGCCGATCGACGGTAGAGTTGTGGCAGGTGGGCAGCAGGCGCCTCTTTACAAATGTGTTCCACAGAAATACCTCGGGCAGCAGGTGGCAGCGTTTGACAGATCCTACATGCTTGCCTACCAACCACGACGTGTTGGGCCTGTAGAGTTTGGCCTTGATTTTCTCATAGTCGGTAGCCGTCAGTGACTGCCTCCACTCCTCGTGAGGGTTGTCATGCATATCCAGGCCATAGTATCTGTTGATGACGGCGACATTCAGCTTGACAGGCTCCCTACGGATATAGACAAATCGCTGCCCTGAGCGGGGGTGATGGGCGTAGAATTCCCTGACCATGGTGATGTTGGCTATCTCTTGCTATCGTGCGAAAGTCTCCCATCCCTTGTTGTGGATGGTCTCGAACAGGGCAGGCTCTAAGCCAAGATCGACTATCTCCCTTGTGTAGTGGAAGCCTTGCTCCTCCCATACGTTCTCCTTAGAGAACTGATCTCTATATCTTTCCTTATCTGACCTGGAGCAAAATCTCTTGTAGGTGGGTTTGGGCTGTGATGCGGATGCCATGTGAAACGGTTGAAGTAACTGAAACTTTGAAAGAAAAATAATTAGAGAGCTGTGGAAGCAAGAAGAAGATAGCAAGGAGGTGAAAGTAAAGTAAATGAATTGAGTGAGAGGGGTTTAAATAGATGTTGTCGAGAGGTGCCGTGGCGGCAATAAATGCCCAACGGTCTAGTTGTCTCGCGCACATTACGGGATTTCTGCTCGTTATTTTCAGAGCCGTTGGCAGCTACCCAATTGCAGTGAACTAGCCATTACGCATTGCTGCGCTGGGCTGTCTCGGCGGGTTGGTGGGCGGGCTCCTTGTTGGGCCTCCTTCTTGATCCGACTATTTTATTCCTAATCTGAAAATAAAAATAAAAATAATTAAATAACTTATGAACAATAAAAATCTGAAAACTAATCTAATCCTAAAATAAAATAAACTCTAATCCTAATGCATAAAAATAAAAATAAAGAAAGTATAAAAATTAAGTTATGTTGGGAGTGCATTTGGGTGCAGCTCCCAGACATAACCACTTCCTGAGGTAATGTGGCATGTTCTTCCTTCCTGGGGGTCCTCTTGTTCCTTCAAGTGCTGTGCTATAGGTTCTTTCAACCTGCTATTTGGTCTGTCGCGACAACCATTGCCTTGGTCTGTTTCTATGCTAATTTTGGCAGCTTTTGCATATGTGCATCATTCCTCTTCTTTTCATGAGGGTTGTAGTGCATTCAGCTTTATGCTTTGATTGTCTACCCTCATGGTCAGCTTCCCAAGCTTCACATCTATTAACGTTCTGCCCGTGGAAAAAAATGGTCGCCCAAGGATTATAGGGGCTTTTTCATCGTCCTCCCAGTCCAGGATGAGGAAATCAGTTAGAAGGATCAGGTTGCACACCTTCACCATGATGTCTTCGATTTTACCCTCCGGTTGTACAAACGAATTATCGACAAGTTTTAGCATGACAGAGGTAGGTTTGGCTGGCCCAATTCCTAGTTTATCGAACACTGCCTTGGGCATAAGATTGATGTTGGCTCCCAAGTCTCACATGGCTTTTGTTTGGTGTTTGCTGCCTATCCTGCATGGGATAACAAAGCTGCCCAGGGTCTGTTTGCTTGGGCGACAACTTGTTGTGCAACATTTCCATGAACTTTTCTGTGACAACAACTGTCTCAAACTCTCCAATCCTCTTCTTTTTAGAAACCATGTCCCTAAGATGTTTGGCATAGTTGGGAATACTTTGAATGGCTTTTATTAGAGGTATGTTTATGTGCACTTGGTTTAGAATATCCAAGAATCTTCTGAACTGGTGCTCTTGCTTTTGCTTCTTAAGTCTCTGGGGAAAGGTGGTGGTAGGCGGATGTCCTCTATGCATTCCATGCATTAGAACTTAATCTAGGGAGGATCATATGCTTCAGGGCCCCTGTCTTGTTCAGCTGTTGGGGTGGTGGGTGTTGGTGCTCTTGCAGCAGGTTGTTCTTTCTGGTCTAGCTGAGTTTTTGTTTGTTTCTCCACCCTAGGTTCATCCAACTGCTTCCCAATCCTGGTAGATATAGCTTTGCATTGTTCGTAAGTGGGTTTGGCTGCTGCGTTCGAGCTGCTAGATGCTGCCCCCATTGTTCGGCTGCTGTAGATCTCTGTGAATTGCCTAAATCGGGTCTCCATGTTTTTTATAGCAGCCTCCTAATTGTTCATCCACATCTCTGTCTTGTTCATAAAGGACTCAATTTTATCAATGAATTTATTGGTACGAACAATAAAATCACTAGTTCTAGACATAAAAGTATGAAGAGTTGCTTCTAGTGAATTATTGTTTTGCGGCTGTTGAGCCTGCTTTCTGGACTGGTTTTGCTGGTAGCTACCCTGTTGCTGTTGTGGATTTCCTGCAGTCCTTGGGGTTACTCCAGGAGAAGTTGGGATGATTCTTCCATTCAGGGTTGAAAGTTTTTTGGGCAGGTCTGCTGTTCCTCTCACATCCTCACATAAAATTGGTAGATATGGTGTAGTCAGAGGAATCACGGTTGCCCTCACACTTGTCACAGAACGGCTCCACAACCTTTACCTCATATTCCTTCCCAGCAGGTTTCACGATGCTAATGACTGGCTCTGTCTGTGTGTCAAGGCGGGCATTGATAGATTTTGAGGCTGCTACCTCGTTCACGGTGGCTGGCCGCCTAACACCGCCTCAACGAGCTGTTGGATACTTGTAATTGTTTTTAGCGGCTTGGTTTAGAATCTGCAGTGCTTCCTCTGGTGGTCTGTCAAGGATGATCCCATTGAATGAGGCATCAATCATCATCCGTGTTGGGTAGTTCACCCCGTTGTAGAATATTGATACCTAAGTCCAAGCCAGAAGACCATGTAGTGGGCAGTTATTCACCATATGTTGGTACTGCTCTCATGCTTCATACATCGGCTCATCATCCCCTTGTCTGAAGGCTGTTAATCTCATTCTGCAGCCTGTCTGTGACATTGGACGGGCTGAAAACGGTATAGGAAGTCCTTGCACAGTTTTGTCCAAGTGTTGAACGATCTTGCTGACTGGTTGTTTAACAATTATTTTTCCCTATCCTTCAGTGAATAGGGAATAATCTCAGCCTCATGACGTCTTGATAGACCCTGTTTATTTTGAATGCTCTGCAGATGTCCAGGAATCTTCTCAAGTGCTGCCGAGCATCTTCTGTAGCACTCCCTCCAAATTGCCCTAATGTATTGATCATGTTAAACATGACATGCTTTAACTCGATGTGGTCCGCCGTGATCTCAGGTTCCTTCATTGTCGGATCGAACCCTCTGAAGTCACGTTCTAGATAATCTCTAGTGGTTCGAACATTTTGGGGTTTCCTGGACGGAATAGGGGGTCCTGCCTTGATGGATCTTGCTGACCTCTGGGCGGCAAGTTTTGCTACCCATATCTGTCATTCGCGACATTTTTGGGTGGGTCCATGTTTACCTTTCCTTCTTCCTTTTCTTCTTTGTTTTTCCCGAGTGTTACTCTGAGTTGCTTCTTGAGTTCTCTTGCTCTATGCTCGATATCATCGTAGAAGAGAAGTTCTCCTTTTGGATTCGCCCTGGTCATACACTAGCAAAGGAAACTGTAAAATTCTTTTTTTCGATTAAAAATAAAAATAAAATAAAAAATAAAGAGAAAGTACAGAAATTAAAAATGAAATTCGCTATTACCAATCCCCGGCAACGACGCCAAAAACTTGTAGAGCGTTTGGGTGTACTCTATTTATGAGCGCAAGTGCACATTCTTGTCAAGTTATAGTATATAAGATATCGTCTCCCACGAGGATTGGACAGCTTGGTTCGAATTGTAGTTCCTACACAAGTGAAGAAATGCACAAGTAAGATAGTTGTTTGAGATGAAAAGTAAATAAAAACACAAGTAAAGGAGGAAGTGATCAGATTGATAGAGAGGGCAGGGTCATGTTGTTGCTTAGTGTGAAACTGCGTTGAATAGGCCAAGTTGTTTTGCGCTGCCATGATATGCTGCCTCAGTGGGTAATGGCGGATTGAGGCTGCGACCCTTTCGCTGCTGCAGCAGATCTCTGCACTTGCAACTTTCGATGTCACGACAGGTGATATGGAGAGAAGCCCCAGCGGCAAGTCTAGCAGACACTCCAAGTTCGACAGAGCAATTATGAAGCGATGCTTCCTATGTCTGGGCAAGGATTCTGTCACCACGTGATGTAGGCAATACCTAGCAATCTCAGCGTAAACCTAACATAGGCAGTCGACATTTGGTTGCTCCTTTTAGCCGCTGAAATTCTAACTTATGTCTATGCCGGATTAGTCAACACCTCGACATGATGAGACCGTACTTAATTCTTTCGTGAGTTTGACACTCCCGTGCCCGACAAATGGATTTCTTCAACTGTACTTTTAGAACTAAGTGAAGAACATGAATTAAGTAAGCTTGGAATATTTTATTGCAAAAACAAACTTTAAAACCTAAGCAACCGTTTTCACAACTAATTTACAACATAACCCCAAACCCAAGGGAAGTTTAGAACATGACGGCGGTAGAAAACCCTAGCTATGCCCTAAGAAAATGTAACCCCCTTAGCCCGGCCTGGACGGTTGACCCGAACTACGAAGATTATCCGGGGAAAACCAAAGTCAACCCGAAAGTCAACCTTGATTAACGACCTTTTTTTTAAAATCTTGTCTAGATGCACATTAACCCTAAGCATACTTTTGAGAAGCATTTATGTGAAAAGCACAACGATCGGATATCAACAAGGGACCCAATTGCACAAACCACAAATGTTAGGGACCACATTGCAAATTCTGGAAATTAGGAAGTCTTAACTAATTTTTAAGTTACCATTATTTAATTAGTCATATTACATGCTTTCCTGTCAAGTTTCACCTTAATCGGACATCTCAAACTCATGCAATTGCAAATACAAATTTTAAGACTAAAACGTAAAGCTTGCAAACCTCAAAACCATTCAAATCAGTGCCCAACGGTCACCTGTTTCGAAACGATGTTGACCGTTCCGAAACACGGGTTCGTTTCGAGACTTGTTTCGAAACAGGGCCTTCCAGTGGCCAAACCGTTTCGATACGGCCACCAGCCGTTTCGGAACACCAATGCCATTACAGGCCCCCGTTTCGAAACGCCTATTAGTGTATCGATACGTGTTGCCCAGAATATGCAGAATTTGCTGGTTTAACATGCACAAAACCACTCAAACACAACCTAATGACTTCCTAATCATGCCAACAAGTCATCATACATATATGGTACATGTTTGCAACTTCAAACCACATTCATAGCATCAATCATGGAATTCCACAAGTCTATAGGCATGCATCCTATTATCCAAAACCAAGCAACCAACAAAACACCATATCAAGCATCAAAAGGCCATTTACAAATCCGAAAACATCAAAAGCATCAAGCCACAACTAGGGAGTCCAAAACATCTCCCAAAACACATCTTAGGTTTCCATTGCCAAAATATCAAAAACAAATAGTGTTATGAAACATCACCATACATGAGCTTAGCTTCCCTTGGACTCTTAGCCTCCTTGTTGCCCTCAAACACTTCAATTATCTGCATTATTGGTTCAAGAGAGAGAGCGTAAGCACAATTGCTTAGTGGGGCATGCTCTAAAGAAACAACACAATAATGCTTTTTATAAAACACTTTTAACAAAGCCTTCCATCACATAATCATCATTATTCATGCAACCTTGCATACATAACAAGCATCTCATGCTTCATTAAGATTAACATGTCATATTGGCTTTCAAGTGATAATCCATAACCATTCACAACACAAAACACAATCGGATACGCGGATAACAAGCGTTGTCTCATACGCTTCATACACACTACCGAACACACAAGGTGGAGTTTACCAGTACAATCACAACCCCTCAACACCCGTGATGGAGTTTAACAGTACAATCACAACCCCTCAACATCACTCATTGGTAGTTGTATAATTTCACTAACGAGAACACGGGACACACAACACAAGATCCACACACGGACTATTAACCACCGTTGTGATCTTACCTTATTCGTTAGTGTACTTGGATGGAGTTTACGATACAATCTCAACCCCTCAACATCCAAGGCGACTTTATTCACGGTGCACCCAATCCTATAGCCGGCTAACTATATCCGATTCAAGTACTTTAAAACCATTACATCACTTGCCAATATACATCATATAACATCAACAACTCACTGTTTTAAAGCATTAGACAAAGCCATTAAACATCATGCATGACAATGCATCTAAACCACATTTACAATATGTCAAACCAAGGATCTCTTACCTTGAGCATCCTTCAACTTATGGCTTTCAAAACCAACATTTACCATGCTAAAACATGCTTTCAAAACAGAATTTAAACATGCAAATATAATCAATGCATCAAACCACATCATGGCTCATCCAAGAGAGTTTTCCTGAAAACTTACTCTTGAGCTTAGTTAAGTTGCTTAGACTTAAACTAAGCTCCCAAAACCTTCAAACATTTGTTTCAAAGCTGGAAATCCAACTTCACTCACCAATTCTGTTTCGCAAACTTGCCGAAACGCCGATCAAGCTCCGGATCAACACCACAAGTATCGGAAGATGTCTCCCCTGTTTTAAACACATCAAAGCAGAGGATTAATTCATTATCATGCATTGAAATCTTCAGCCAATATACTTAAACTCGCTGCTCTACATAAAGCCAACATTTTGGCTACCAAACACAACCGAAATCACCTCTAAACTCTTCCAAAACATAACCCAGCCAAGATCCATCACTTCTAACCATTTCTAAACATCAATTAACATCCAAAATGAACCTAAACTCGTCCTTATACCTCCAGCTATAACAGAACACCAATATCACCCAAAAAACCACCATTCTCATAAGCAAAAACTTAGAAAACACAACCTATTCGGGATTGCATTGATAAAACCTCATTTACACATCATTAGACATCCAAAATACATTTAAGAATCATCTCAAAACAGAGCCCAAACAATTACAACGAAATTCTTCAAGATTTCTTCCAAATCTTGAGTTTTAAGCGAAAATCAAGTTCATATCATTTAAACAATTTATAAAACTTAAATTAAGGATTGATAACTTGGGAATTTCAGTAAAGAACTGAGTATTTAGAGGAGAAGAACAACCTTACCTCTAAATGGTGATTTCTCCTTGATTTGAGCCAATTTTCTTGAAAATCTAATGAGCAAAACAAAAGGATTTAATGTAAGATGGATTAGGAACTAATTGATGATTGAAATCTCATCAATTGGAGTGAAAGCCAATGGAAAAGTTGCTGGAGAAAAGTGTTTGGATGATGGAATTTTGAGAGAAAAAGAAATGAGAAACTTTTAGGAAAAGTTAGTTATGAAAATCTAAAAAGTGGTTTCTCTTTATCATTTAATTAATTAAACATTAATTAAATCACTTGAATTAAGGAAAAATCTGGAGAAATCCTTTTTTGGTAAATTAGCTCCTTAAAGATTCAAAGTTTCAATCCTTACAAAACAATCACCACTGAACTTTTCAAAAATCGCATTTTAGTCACTATTCTAAATGTTGTATTTCCAAACCTTATTTTGTAAAATTGATTTCACCACTCTCTTATATATATTAAAAGAGGATTTTTAGATATTTTTCCATATTTTTAAAGCATCCCGAACTAGGCTTTCCCTAAAACCTCCTTTTATATTCGAACCGAAAATTAGACCGGTCCGATTCAAACCCTAAACTTCTAAGCCCAAAATTGGGGTGTTACAACTCTCCCCCCTTAAGAAATTTCGTCCTCAAAATTTACCTGGAGGAAAGAGGTACGGAAACTACTTCTTCATGTCATCCTTTCTTTCCCATGTGGCTTCCTCAACACCATGATGCTTCCACAACACCTTAACCAAATCAATGGTCTTGCCTCGAAGAACTTTACTGTCCGAATCAAGAATTTCAACCAACTCCTCATCATAGGTCAAGTCTGGATTCAACTCCACTTCCTCCACAAGCATAACATGCGAAGGATCCGATCTATACCTCCCAAGCATAGAGACATGAAACACATCATGAATCTTTTCCAACTCTTGCGGCAACCTCAGCTTGTACGCAACAGGGCCCACACGTTCAACCACCTCGTATGGTCCAATGTACCTAGGGCTCAACTTACCCTTTCGGCCAAACCTCATCACCTTCCTCCAAGGCGAAACTTTCAAGAACACACGGTCACCTACCGCAAACTCAATCTCCTTACGCTTCAAATCCGCGTAAGACTTCTGTCGATCAGAAGCTGCCTTCAATCGCTCACAAATGAGCTTCACCTTCTCGGTGGTTCCTTTCAACGAAGCTGGCATCGAAACCAACTTCTGACCTGTTTCAGCCCAACGAAGAGGAGTTCTGCACTTCCTCCCATACAATGCTTCATAAGGTGCCATTTGAATACTTGCATGGTAGCTATTGTTATAAGCAAACTCTACCAAAGGCAAATGCTTCTCCCAAGAACCCTGAAACTCAATCACACAGCACCTCAACATATCTTCCAGCACTTGGATAACACGCTCAGACTATCCATCCGACCGTGGATGATAAGAAGTACTGAAATTCAGCCGTGTACCCAAAGCTTGATGCAAACATTCCCAGAAACGCGATGTAAACCTCGGATCTCTATCCGAAACAATAGACTTTGGCACACCATGCAACCGCACAATCTCAGCAATGTACAACTATGTAAGCTTGTCCAAAGTATACGTAGTATGCACAGGTAAGAAATGAGCACACTTCGTAAGGCGATCCACAATCACCCACACCGAATTCTTCTTTGATGGCGACAAAGGCAAACCAGACACAAAGTCCATGGTAATCCTTTCCCACTTCCACTCAGGAATCCTCAACGGTTGCAACAGCCCAGAAGGAAACTGATGCTCAACCTTAACTCGCTGACAAACCATGCACTTACTCACATACTCCGCAACATCTTTCTTTAATCCCACCCAATAGTACTCATCCTTAAGATCACGATACATCTTTGTACTACCAGGGTGCATAGCAAAAGGACTACTACGAGCTTCAGTCAGAATAGCACGCCTCAATTCAGCTTCATTCGGCACTACTATCCGACTCCCAAAACATAGAACTCCATCATCATTAAAACAAAAATCCGATGGTCTATCCTCAGCAATATCCTGAACATGTGGCACCAAGGAACCATCCAACAGCTGCTTATCCTTTATCAACTGAACCAAAGATGGTTTCACTTGTAATTCAGCCACAAGACCACCATCTCGCGAAATGCTTAAGCTGGCAAACATAGCCCTCAACTCCACTGCCACCTTTCTACTCAAGGCATCCGCTACAACATTAGCTTTTCCCGGATGGTACTCGGTCGTCAGATCGTAATCTTTAAGCAACTCCACTCAACGTCGCTGCCTAAGATTCAACTCTTTTTGAGACATCAAATACTTCAAACTTTTGTGATCCGTGTACACAGTACACTTCTCACCATATAGGTAATGTCTCCAAATTTTCAAAGCAAAGACCACTGCAGCTAACTCAATATCATGCGTAGGATAATTGCGCTCATTCACCTTCAATTGGCGCGATGCATAAGACACAACCTTACACTCTTGCATCAACACACACACCAAACCAACATAGCATGCGTCACTGTACACCACGAACTCTTTCCCTGATTTAGGTTGAACCAAGATAGGAGCTTGCGTCAAAGCTACCTTAAGCTTCTCAAAAGCATGTTGTCTCGCTTCTTTCCACTCATACTTAACATCCTTCTGCAACAACTTCGTCAAAGGTGCAGCAATCTTAGAAAATCCATCCACGAACCTACGGTAGTATCCTGCCAACCCAAGGAAACTATGGACTTCATGAACAGACTTAGGAGGCTTCCAATTCATCACTGCCTCAATCTTCTGAGGATCAACACGAATCCCCTCAGCAGAAACCACATGTCCAAGAAAAACAACTTCCCTAAGCCAGAATTCACACTTGCTCAGCTTAGCATAAAGTTGATTCTCCAACAAAGCCTGCAACACAATCCTCAAATGCCCTTCATGCTCCTCCTCAGTACGGGTGTAACGCCCCGGTTTTGGGCTTAGAAGTCTTGGGCGTTGACCGGTCGGTCAAAGTGCTGTTCGAATCGTAAGAGGTTAAATTAGGAAAGCCTAGTTCGGGTTGCATTAAAAATATGGAAAAATGTTCTAAAATCATCTTTTAATATAATTAAGTGAACTGTGAAATCAATTTTGGAAAATGAGTTTCGGAAGTGTGACATTTTGGCTAGTGACCAAAATGTAATTTTTGAAAGTTTGGTGGCTGTTTTATAAAGGGTTGAAACTTTGAATCTTTAAGGAGCTATTTACCCAAAGGGAGTTTCTCCAGATTTTTCTAAGATATTTTGAGTTATAATTCTGATTTTAAAGATAACAAAAAGGAGGGAAATCTCATTTTGGCTAATTTCATAACAAACTTTTCTATTTTCTTTCTCTCTTTTTCTCTCAACCCAAACACTCCATTTCCAAAGTTTTGTTTCTGATTTTCTCACCTAAAATCCTCCTTTCAACTCTCATTTGATTCCAAACCATTGTTTCTTCAAAACCTCTTCAATTGCTACAAGTTTCATCAAGTTTTTTCATTCCAAAAAGAGGAGAAACTCAAGTTTGGAGGTAAGAACGTCCTTCTCCTCTGAACTTCAAGTTCTTTACTGAAATTCCTAAGTTTTCAATCCTAAATTGATGTTTAATTAAGGGCTTTTAAGTTGATTTATGGATCTTGGCTATTTATGCAAGATTTTGATGATTTCACATGATTTTCGTTAGATCTGTTAGATCTGTGATTTGAGAGGTGTTTTTGATGTTAAATGATCTCTAAATTGATAAGGAAATGAGTTTTGATTGATGCAAACCCGGATAGGTTGAGTTTCCTAAGTTTAGCTTGTGTTTTAAGGTAGTTTTTGAGGTGATCTTGGTGATCTGATGTTGGTGGAGGTATAAGGTTGTTAATAGATTGTTTTTAGATGTTTAATGATGTTAATGGAAGTGTGGATTTGCTGGTTTATGGCTGGGCTTTGTTTAGAAGTGTTTTGGATGCATTTTCGGTTGTGTTTGGTGGCCGAAAATGGAGGTTGAATGAGAGCAGCGAGTTTAGGTGCTTTCATTGAAGCAATTAATGCATGATGATGCATTAATCCTCTGCTTTAATGTGTTGAAACAGGGGAGGCATCCTTGGATCCAAGAGTTGTTGATCCGGAGGCTTGATTTGGTGCTTTGGCTTGAAGCAAAGTGGAAATTGGTGAGTGCATTTGTGAAAATGGATTTTCAGCTTTAAAACCAAGGGTTGAAGGTTTTGGGAGCTTAGTTTAAGTCTAAACAACTTTGCTAAGCTCAAGTGTAAGTTTTCGGATTTACTCTCTAGTGGTGGCCATGATTTGATGTGATGCAAAATGTTGATTTGCATGTTTTAATTACTGTTTTGAAAGCATGTTTTAGCATGGTATTTGCTGATGTTATAAGCCATATGTTGAAGGTAACTCTAGGTAGGAGTTCCTTGATTTTATACATTGAAATGATGTGGTTTAATGCTTTGAAATGCATGATGAATATGGCTTGGTTTAATGCTTTTAAACAGTGGATTATATGATGTAAAAGATGTATATTGGCAAGTGATGATTTTAAAAAGTGAAGGTCACTAAGGTGGTTAAAAGTCCTTGAGTGAGCCTTGTTACTTAAGAACATCAAGGTGGTTAAAAGTCCTTGGATGGTTCTTGTTGCGGACACTAAGGTGGTTAAAAGTCCTTAGGTGCTCCTTTCCATGGTGGTTAAAAGTCCATGGGGCCAAGGTGTTTAAAAGTCCTTGGGGCCAAGGTGTTTAAAAGTCCTTGGGGTGATTCAAGCATTGGACACAAAGGTGGTTAAAAGTCCTTGTGTGGTCCTCATTCATGGTGTTTAAAAGTCCATGGCCAAGGTGTTTAAAAGTCTTTGGGGCCAAGGTGTTTAAAAGTCCTTGGGGAAAGTTGTTGAACTTGTTTTAATAAATGAAATGTATCACTTGAGCCAATATGACATGTAAAATGTATTGTGAAGCATGAGATGCTTGTTTTAATGATTATGTTGAAGCATGAGATGCTTGTTTAAATGTATTTTGAAACATGGAATTGCTTGTCTTAAAGTATGCTTTTGAGCATGTGCAAAGGGTGATTATAAGCATGTTTTGTAAATGTTTACATTGCATTATTGAATGGTTTTTAAAGAGCACTCCTCACTAAGCTTTTGCTTACGCTCTCTCGTTTTCTTAATTCAATAATGCAGAGCATTAGAGTACCTTGAGGGGCAGCAAGAAAGGGCAAGCAATCAAGTTCAAGTAAAGCTCAATGTATGAAGGTTTTATATGTACTTTTAGCTTTTGGGGTGATTTGGCAATGGGGGACCTATGAGTGTGTTTTTGGGAGGTGTTGGAACTCCCTAAGTATGTGAATATTGATTGAATTGCTGGTTTTTGGATTGGATTCTTATTTGCTTGGCTATGAAGGTTTATGCATGAATGGTTAGCTTAAGTAGGAAGCATGCCATTAAAATTGGGGTTTTTCATATGTGATGTTTATATGTTGAATTGGTGATGCATTTATGGTCCCTGCATGTTGAATGATTATGTGGTATGATTTGGTGATGTTTAATTGAAGCTTGAAGCATGTATGTTGTTGGTTTCGAGTCAATTTCAGGCAGGGGTATCGGTACTCGGGCTTGCGTATCGATACGCCTGAGCCAAATATGCTCATTTCAGCCCAGGCGTATCGGTACGGTTGTATGGGTATCAATACCGTATGAAGGCCGTATCGAAACGCGGGATCTCGTATCGATACCGTCTCTGGAGTTTGGTTACTGCCTTCCCCGCGTATCGATACGACACCTGGCGTATCGATACGACACCTGGCGTATCGATACCTGACCGTTAATTCGGTTGAAAGTATCTTTATATGTTTTGTTTTGTTTACGTTTTGGTCCTGAATCTTGTTTGTTCAATTGAATGAGTTTGAGAAGACCTTTTGAGCTGAAATTTCACAGGGAAGCATGAAACCTGACTAATTTCAAGATGGTAACTTTAATTTGGTCTAAGTTCCCATATTTATCAGAAATTACAATTTGGTCCCTAAAGTTGTAATTTGTTCAATTGGGTCCCTGTTTGATCTCTGATGTTTGTGATCTTTGAGTATGTTGTTTGTGTGATCACAATTAGGGTTAATGTGCATCTAGATAAGATTAAAAAGAAAAAAAAGGTCGTTAATCAAGGTTGACTTTCGGGTTGACTTTGGTTTTCCCCGTGTGACTTTCTTAATTCGGGTCAACCGTCTAGACCGGGTTAAGGGGGTTACATTTGGTGGTATCAGAGCTGAGTTCTCGAGTAATTGGGAGTGTTTGTATGCATGATTGAAGTATGTTTAGCTTGTATGCTTGTTGTTTGAAAGCATGTTCAGTGGCTTGTGATGTTGATGCTTTTGAGTTGTATGCTGTGATGATGCATGATGAGGGTACCCATTGCCAAACAAAAGCTAAAGAAATGATGTTGATTTTGAAAGAAATTGAGCTTGAATACTTGAAATTGCTTACCTTGCTGGTCCTGACTTTGTTTATTTTTGTATTGTTATGCATGGTAAAAGTATGGCACCACGTAGAGAGTTAAGGAGTAGCGTGAGAGCTACGACCCCGGAGGGGAATGTGAATGAAGAGAATACGGGTAGTGCTGTGTTACCTCCTCCTCCGCCTGGTGGTGGTGGTGCTGAGGGAGGAAGAGCTGGAGCTGAGGCAGCTGGTGCTAGAGCTGCAGGACCTGAGGTTGGTCAGGGGCAAGCTATGCCTGACATGTCGATGCTGGTACAAGCTATTGCGGGTGCTTTTCGAGCAGCAGTAGCTGGAGCTCAAGGAGCTGGGCATCAGGGAGATGCTGGTGTGAGACTACCCTTAGAGCGTCTGCGCAGTCTTGGTGGGACTGAGTTTAGGGGTATGTCAGCTGAGAGGTCGGAAGCTTGGCTGGAAAGTACCAAGCGTATCTTGGGGCAGATGAGCTGCACTGATGTGCAAAAGCTGGGATGTGTTGTGTCTTTGCTGCAGAGTGATGCTTATACGTGGTGGACGACCACCAACCTCTGGGATGGCTGATGCTGACATCACTTGGACATTCTTTCAGAATGCGTTCAAGAGGAGATATCTGGGAGTGAGATATCTGGATGAGAAAAAGCGTGAATTCATGTCTCTTACCCAAGGGAGCATGAGTGTGGCTGAGTATGAAGTACAGTTCGTACGCCTCAGTCAGTATGCACCGGAGCTGATACCTGATGAGCGAGAGAGGTGCGAAAGGTTCCGTTATGGCTTGGTGACGGAAGTAAAGACCTACATGTTGGCTGCTGAGTACAATGATTTTGATGTGCTAGTGGGCCGAGCAAAGGACATTGAGATGAATCTGAGTTTGTCTGCGAAGAGTGCTGGAGCGAGTTCTGGGAAGAGAGCTGCTGAGTATAGTTCCGGAGGTGGACGGAACAAGAGGGGACGTGATCAGAGGTTTCAGTCCTCAGCTAAGAGAGGTGGAGGTGCACCTGCTAGGGGTGGCAATGCTAGAGCTGATCCTAGTGCTTGTTGGATTTGCGGTTCACGTGGTCATTTGAAGCGTGACTGTCCTCGTGCTGGGAGGGAGGTGCAAGCTCCTGTTGTGGCAGCTGGTTATGAATGCTGGAATTGTGGTTCTACTGACCACTTGAGGCGAGATTGTCCGAGGATGGCCGGTGGTCAAGAGCGTGCTCCTGTTGTTGCAGCACCGCAGAGAGGTCGTGGGCGCGGCCGTGGTAATTTTCAGAGGCGTGAGGAAGGTGGTCGCGGAGTAGCTCATGTTGTAGCTATTCAGCCTGAGGGTGGAGGCCAGGCGAGAGTGTATGCTCAGCGCGAGGGAATGAATGATGCAGATGTGATTGCAGGTACCTTTACTTTGCAATCCTTGTCATTGCTTTCTTTGATTGATTCTGGATCTACGCATTCATACATTCTGCGTGAGCATGCTGACTTGCTTGGTTTGCCTGTTGAGTCTTTGGATGTTGGTGTTAGAGTCACTAGTTCTTTTGGTGAAACTGTTGTGACTCGTAAGCTTTATAGAAGGTGTCCTTTGGTTGTTCAAGAGCATGTCTTTCATGTTGATCTTATGGAGTTGCCCTTCTATGGTTTTGATGTGATCCTTGGTATGGATTGGCTTGCTGAGCATCGTGCTGTTGTGGATTGTGAGAATAAGCGAGTTTCGCTTAAGCTTGATGATGATTATGAAGTGGTGGTGGTTGGTGAGAATGTGAAGTTTCTTGCCAATGTTGTTTCTACCTTGGAGGCGAGCAGGATGCTGAGGCAAGGTTGTGAAGCTTATCTAGCTTTTGTGATGAATCCTTGTTCTAAGGAGTTGAGAATGCAAGATATCAGGGTTGTGAAGGAGTTTCCTGGTGTTTTTCCTGAGGAGTTGCCTGGTTTACCTCCTAATCGCGAGGTGGAGTTTGGAATTGAGCTGTATGAGAATACCACTCATGTGTCCATTACTCCCTATAGAATGGCACCTAAGGAGCTGAAGGAGCTGAAGACGCAGTTGCAAGAGCTGCTTGACCGTGGTTTCATCCGGCCGAGTGTGTCGCCTTGGGGTGCTCCTGTCTTGTTTGTGAAGAAGAAAGATGGCACGATGAGGATGTGCATTGATTACCGTCAGCTGAACAAGTTGACTATCAAGAATCGTTATCCTTTGCCAAGGATTGATGATCTCTTTGATCAATTTCGGGGAGCTGCTGTGTTCTCTAAGATTGACTTGAGGTCAGGGTATTATCAGTTGAAGGTAAAGGATGTGGATGTGCCTAAGACAGCTTTCAGGACAAGGTATGGGCATTATGAGTTTCTTGTGATGCCGTTTGGGCTGACAAATGCTCCTGCTGCTTTCATGGACATGATGAATCGTGTTTTTCATGAATACCTGGACAAGTTCGTTGTGGTGTTCATTGATGATATCCTTGTGTACTCGCGTACTGAGGAAGAGCACGAAGAGCATTTGAGGATTGTGCTGCAAGCTTTGTTGGAGAATCAGCTTTATGCTAAGCTGAGCAAGTGTGAGTTTTGGCTTAGGGAGGTAGTGTTTCTTGGACATGTGGTCTCGGATGAGGGGATTCGTGTCGATCCTCAGAAGATTGAAGCGGTGATGAGTTGGAAAGTTCCTAAGTCTGTTCAGGAGGTTCGTAGTTTCCTTGGTTTGGCAGGATACTACCGAAGGTTTGTGGATGGTTTTTCCAAGATTGTTGCTCCTTTGACGAAGTTGTTGCAGAAAGATGTTAAGTATGAGTGGACAGAAGCAAGACAGCAGGCTTTTGGGAAGCTGAAGATGGCTTTGACGCAAGCTCCTATCTTGATTCAGCCTGAATCAGGGAAAGAGTTTGTGGTCTACAGTGATGCATCCTATGTTGGTTTGGGGTGTGTGCTGATGCAAGAGGGTAAGGTTGTGGCTTATGCGTCGCGGCAGTTGAAGGTGCATGAGCGCAATTATCCTACGCATGATATTGAGCTGGCTGCAGTGGTTTTTGCTCTGAAGATCTGGAGGCATTATCTGTATGGTGAGAAGTGTACTGTGTACACGGATCACAAGAGTTTGAGGTATCTGATGTCTCAGAAGGAGTTGAATCTTAGGCATCGGCGTTGGTTGGAGTTGCTCAAGGATTATGATCTGACGATAGAGTATCATCCTGGAAAGGCCAATGTTGTTGCGGATGCCTTGAGTAGGAAGGTAGCTGTTGAGCTGAGAGCTATGTTTGCTAGCTTGAGTATATCGCGGGATGGTGGTCTTGTTGCTGAGTTGCAGGTGAAACCATCGTTGGTTCAGTTGATCAAGGATAAGCAGTTGTTGGATGATTCCTTGGTATCTCATGTTCAGGATATCGCGGAGGGTAGACCTTCGAATTTCTGCTTTAATGAGGATGGAGTGTTGTGTTTTGGTAGTCGGATAGTAGTGCCTGCTGATGCTGAGTTGAGGCGTGCTATTCTGACTGAAGGTCATAGTAGTCCTTTTGCTATGCACCCTGGTAGTACTAAGATGTATCGTGATCTTCGTGATGAGTACTATTGGGTGGGCTTGAAGAAGGATGTTGCAGAGTTTGTGAGCAAGTGTTTGGTGTGTCAGCGAGTTAAGGCTGAACATCAGGTTCCTTCTGGTTTGTTGCAACCATTGAAAATCCCTGAATGGAAGTGGGAGAGGGTTACCATGGATTTTGTATCTGGTTTACCTTTGTCTCCGTCGAAGAAGAATTCTGTTTGGGTGATAGTGGATCGCCTGACGAAGTGTGCGCATTTCTTGCCTGTGCATACTACGTTTTCCTTGGATAAGCTGGCAGAGCTGTACATTGCTGAGATTGTGAGGCTGCATGGTGTGCCTAAGTCGATTGTGTCGGATAGGGATCCGAGGTTCACATCGCGTTTCTGGCAGTGTTTGCATCAAGCTTTGGGTACAAGGTTGCATTTCAGTACATCCTATCATCCTCAGTCGGATGGTCAGTCTGAGCGGGTTATTCAGATTTTGGAGGATATGTTGAGATGCTGCGTGATAGAGTTCCAAGGTTCTTGGGAGAAGCATCTGCCTTTGGTTGAGTTCGCTTATAACAACAGTTTTCAGGCGAGTATACAGATGGCACCTTATGAGGCTCTGTATGGGAGGAAGTGTAGGACTCCTCTTTGTTGGGCTGAAACTGGTCAAAAGTTGGTTTCGATGCCGGCTTTGTTGAAGGGAACCACCGAGAAGGTGAAGCTCATTTGTGAGCGGTTGAAGGCTGCTTCTGATCGGCAGAAATCTTACGCGGATTTGAAGCGTAAGGAGATAGAGTACGCGGTGGGTGATCGTGTGTTCTTGAAGGTTTCGCCTTGGAAAAGGGTGATGAGGTTTGGTCGGAAGGGTAAGCTGAGCCCTAGATACATTGGACCGTATGAGGTTGTTGAGCGTGTGGGTCCTGTAGCGTATCGGTTGAGGTTACCTCAGGAGCTGGAGAAGATTCATGATGTGTTCCATGTTTCTATGCTCCGGAAGTATAGGTCTGATCCTTCGCATGTGATGCCTGTGGAGGAAGTGGTTTTGAATCCGGATTTGACCTATGATGAGGAACCGGAGAAGGTTCTGGATTCGGATAGCAAGGTTCTTCGTGGCAAGACCATTGAGTTGGTGAAGGTGCTGTGGAAGCATCGAGGTGTTGAGGAAGCCACGTGGGAGCGGAAGGAAGACATGCTGAAGCAGTTTCCTTATCTCTTTCCTTCAGGTAAATTTCGAGGACGAAATTTCTTAAGGGGGGAGAGTTGTAACGCCCCGGTTTTGGGCTTAGAAGTCTTGGGCGTTGACCGGTCGGTCAAAGTGCTATTCGAATCGTAAGAGGTTAAATTAGGAAAGCCTAGTTCGGGTTGCATTAAAAATATGGAAAAATGTTCTAAAATCATCTTTTAATATAATTAAGTGAACTGTGAAATCAATTTTGGAAAATGAGTTTCGGAAGTGTGACATTTTGGCTAGTGACCAAAATGTAATTTTTGAAAGTTTGGTGGCTGTTTTATAAAAGGGTTGAAACTTTGAATCTTTAAGGAGCTATTTACCCAAAGGGAGTTTCTCCAGATTTTTCTAAGATATTTTGAGTTATAATTCTGATTTTAAAGATAACAAAAAGGAGGGAAATCTCATTTTGGCTAATTTCATAACAAACTTTTCTATTTTCTTTCTCTCTTTTTCTCTCAACCCAAACACTCCATTTCCAGAGTTTTGTTTCTGATTTTCTCACCTAAAATCCTCCTTTCAACTCTCATTTGATTCCAAACCATTGTTTCTTCAAAACCTCTTCAATTGCTACAAGTTTCATCAAGGTTTTTCATTCCAAAAAGAGGAGAAACTCAAGTTTGGAGGTAAGAACGTCCTTCTCCTCTGAACTTCAAGTTCTTTACTGAAATTCCTAAGTTTTCAATCCTAAATTGATGTTTAATTAAGGGCTTTTAAGTTGATTTATGGATCTTGGCTATTTATGCAAGATTTTGATGATTTCACATGATTTTCGTTAGATCTGTTAGATCTGTGATTTGAGAGGTGTTTTTGATGTTAAATGATCTCTAAATTGATAAGGAAATGAGTTTTGATTGATGCAAACCCGGATAGGTTGAGTTTCCTAAGTTTAGCTTGTGTTTTAAGGTAGTTTTTGAGGTGATCTTGGTGATCTGATGTTGGTGGAGGTATAAGGTTGTTAATAGATTGTTTTTAGATGTTTAATGATGTTAATGGAAGTGTGGATTTGCTGGTTTATGGCTGGGCTTTGTTTAGAAGTGTTTTGGATGCATTTTCGGTTGTGTTTGGTGGCCGAAAATGGAGGTTGAATGAGAGCAGCGAGTTTAGGTGCTTTCATTGAAGCAATTAATGCATGATGATGCATTAATCCTCTGCTTTAATGTGTTGAAACAGGGGAGGCATCCTTGGATCCAAGAGTTGTTGATCCGGAGGCTTGATTTGGTGCTTTGGCTTGAAGCAAAGTGGAAATTGGTGAGTGCATTTGTGAAAATGGATTTTCAGCTTTAAAACCAAGGGTTGAAGGTTTTGGGAGCTTAGTTTAAGTCTAAACAACTTTGCTAAGCTCAAGTGTAAGTTTTCGGATTTACTCTCTAGTGGTGGCCATGATTTGATGTGATGCAAAATGTTGATTTGCATGTTTTAATTACTGTTTTGAAAGCATGTTTTAGCATGGTATTTGCTGATGTTATAAGCCATATGTTGAAGGTAACTCTAGGTAGGAGTTCCTTGATTTTATACATTGAAATGATGTGGTTTAATGCTTTGAAATGCATGATGAATATGGCTTGGTTTAATGCTTTTAAACAGTGGATTATATGATGTAAAAGATGTATATTGGCAAGTGATGATTTTAAAAAGTGAAGGTCACTAAGGTGGTTAAAAGTCCTTGAGTGAGCCTTGTTACTTAAGAACATCAAGGTGGTTAAAAGTCCTTGGATGGTTCTTGTTGCGGACACTAAGGTGGTTAAAAGTCCTTAGGTGCTCCTTTCCATGGTGGTTAAAAGTCCATGGGGCCAAGGTGTTTAAAAGTCCTTGGGGCCAAGGTGTTTAAAAGTCCTTGGGGTGATTCAAGCATTGGACACAAAGGTGGTTAAAAGTCCTTGTGTGGTCCTCATTCATGGTGTTTAAAAGTCCATGGCCAAGGTGTTTAAAAGTCCTTGGGGCCAAGGTGTTTAAAAGTCCTTGGGGAAAGTTGTTGAACTTGTTTTAATAAATGAAATGTATCACTTGAGCAAATATGACATGTAAAATGTATTGTGAAGCATGAGATGCTTGTTTTAATGATTATGTTGAAGCATGAGATGCTTGTTTAAATGTATTTTGAAACATGGAATTGCTTGTCTTAAAGTATGCTTTTGAGCATGTGCAAAGGGTGATTATAAGCATGTTTTGTAAATGTTTACATTGCATTATTGAATGGTTTTTAAGGAGCACTCCTCACTAAGCTTTTGCTTACGCTCTCTCGTTTTCTTAATTCAATAATGCAGAGCATTAGAGTACCTTGAGGGGCAGCAAGAAAGGGCAAGCAATAGAGTTCAAGTAAAGCTCAATGTATGAAGGTTTTATATGTACTTTTAGCTTTTGGGGTGATTTGGCAATGGGGGACCTATGAGTGTGTTTTTGGGAGGTGTTGGAACTCCCTAAGTATGTGAATGTTGATTGAATTGCTGGTTTTTGGATTGGATTCTTATTTGCTTGGCTATGAAGGTTTATGCATGAATGGTTAGCTTAAGTAGGAAGCATGCCATTAAAATTGGGGTTTTTCATATGTGATGTTTATATGTTGAATTGGTGATGCATTTATGGTCCCTGCATGTTGAATGATTATGTGGTATGATTTGGTGATGTTTAATTGAAGCTTGAAGCATGTATGTTGTTGGTTTCGAGTCAATTTCAGGCAGGGGTATCGGTACTCGGGCTTGCGTATCGATACGTCTGAGCCAAATATGCTCATTTCAGCCCAGACGTATCGGTACGGTTGTATGGGTATCGATACCGTATGAAGGCCGTATCGAAACACGAGATCTCGTATCGATACCGTCTCTGGAGTTTGGTTACTGCCTTCCCCGCGTATCGATACGACACCTGGCGTATCGATACCTGACCGTTAATTCGGTTGAAAGTATCTTTATATGTTTTGTTTTGTTTACGTTTTGGTCCTGAATCTTGTTTGTTCAATTGAATGAGTTTGAGAAGACCTTTTGAGCTGAAATTTCACAGGGAAGCATGAAACCTGACTAATTTCAAGATGGTAACTTTAATTTGGTCTAAGTCCTCATATTTATCAGAAATTACAATTTGGTCCCTAAAGTTGTAATTTGTTCAATTGGGTCCCTGTTTGATCTCTGATGTTTGTGATCTTTGAGTATGTTGTTTGTGTGATCACAATTAGGGTTAATGTGCATCTAGATAAGATTAAAAAGAAAAAAAAAGGGTCGTTAATCAAGGTTGACTTTCGGGTTGACTTTGGTTTTCCCCGTGTGACTTTCTTAATTCGGGTCAACCGTCTAGACCGGGTTAAGGGGGTTACAACGGGAGTACACAAGGATATCATCAATGAACACCACAACAAACTAGTCCAAATATTCATGGAACACTCTATTCATCATGTCCATAAAAGCTACAGGAGCATTCGTCAAACCAAACAACATCACAAGGAACTCATAATGCCCATACCTCGTTCTGAAGGCTGTTTTTGGCACATCCACATCCTTCACCTTGAGCTGGTAATAACCTGACCTTAAGTCAATCTTAGAGAACACAGCCGCTCCCCGAAACTGATCAAAAAAATCATCAATCCTCGGCAAAGGATATCGGTTCTTGATAGTCAACTTGTTCAGCTGACGATAATCGATGCACATTCTCATAGTGCCATCTTTCTTCTTCACAAACAAGACCGGTGCACCCCAAGGTGACACACTCGGCCAAATGAAACCACGATCAAGCAACTCCTGAAGTTGCGTCTTCAGCTACTTTAACTCCTTAGGTGCCATTCGGTAAGGAGTAATGGACACTGGAGTTGTGTTTTCATACAACTCAATTCCAAACTCCACCTCTCGACTAGGAGGCAATCCAGGTAACTCCTCCGGAAACACACCAGGAAACTCTCGCACAGTCCCGATATTCTTAACTCACAACTCCTTAGAGTTAGGATTCATAACAAAGGCCAGATAAGCCTCACAACCTTGCCTCAGCATTCGGCTTGCTTCCAATGTAGACACCACATTGGCAAGAAACTTCACATTCTCACCAACCACCACTACCTCATAATCATCCGCAAGTTTCAACGAAACCCGCTTGTTCTCAAAATCCACCACAACTCGATGTTCAACAAGCCAATCCATTCCAAGGATTACATCAAAACCATAGAATGGCAATTCCATGAGATCAACAAGAAAAACATGATTTTGCACTTCCAAAGGACATCTTCTATACAACTTTCGTGTCACAAAGGTCTCACCAAAGGAACTAGTCACACGCATACCAACATCCAAAAACTCAACAGGTAAACCAAGCAATTGAGCATGTTCACGCAATATGTATGAGTCTGTAGATCCAGAATCAATCAAGGAAAGTAATGACAAGGATTGCAAAGTAAAGGTACATGCGATCACATCCGTATCATTTCTCCCCTCTCGCTGAGCATACACTCGAGCCTGGCCACCACCCTTAGGTTGGACAGCCACCACATGCGCCACATTCCTTCCACCATCATCTCTGCGCTGGAAGTTACCACGGCCGCGCCCACGACCTCTTTGTGGTGCAACAACCCCAGGAGCACGTCCCTGACCACCACCGGCCAACAAAGGACACTCCCTCCTCATGTGGTCTGCCGAACCACAATTCCAGCACGAATTACCGGTCACTGCAATAGGAGCCTGCACCTCCCTCGCCGCTCGAGGACAATCTCGCCTCAAATGACCATGCGATCCACACGTCCAGCACGTGTTCTGATCAGCTCTCACCCTGTCTCCCTGAACAAGCGCACAATGCCCTCCATTACCACGCCTAGCAGAAGACTGATACCTCTTATCTCGTCCTCTCTTGTTCCGTCCACCACCGAAACTATAATCAGCAGCTCTTTTGCCCGAGTTAGAACTAACACCTCTGGAAGACAGACCCAAATTATGCTAAATGTCCTTCGCCCTACTAACCAGCACATCGAAATCTGTATACTCAGCAGCAAGCATAAAGGTCTTCACATCCAGCATCAAACCATATCGGAAGCGTTCACACCTCTCCCGTTCATAAGGGATAAGCTCAGGTGCGTACTGACTAAGACGAACAAACTGGATCTCATACTCAGCCACCGTCATGCTTCCTTGCACAAGAGACATGAATTCTCTTTTCTTCTCATCCAGGTATCGCACACCTAGATACTTTCGCTTGAACGCGTTCAGAAAGAACGTCCAAGTCACATCAACTTCCTCCATTCCGAAGACAATGGTCGTCCACCACGTATACGCATCATCATGTAACAGCGATACCACACATCCTAACTTCTGCACATCGTTGCAGTTCATTTGTCCCAATATCCTCTTGGTGCTTTCCAACCAAGATTCAGAACCCTCAGGAGATAAACCTCTGAACTCAGTCCCTCCCAGACTGTGAAGACGTTCCAAAGGTAATCTCACATTAGCATCACCCTGATGCACAGCTCCGTGAGCTCCAGCTACTGCTGCCTGAAAGGCTCCAGCAATAGTCTGTATCAAAACAGTCATGTCAGGAGCAGCTTTCCTCTGCACACCATCAGGTCCAGCGACCCCAGCACCAGCACCAACACCAGCACCACCACCACCGGCCGGTCCACCACCAAGAGGAGGAGGTATATCCACAACATTCTCAATGTTTTCCTCGTTCTCATTCTGAGCCATTGCTCTCGTATTCATCCTCATCTCTCTACGAGGCCCCATTTACAAGAAAAACAATGCACTGACACAAATGCAATAAACATAATTAGGCTCAACAAAGGTAAGTAATCCAAGTACTCAAGCTCATTTTCCAAAAAAAAAGTTCTTTCATTAGTTTTGATATGGCAATGGGTTCCTCTAACATGCTTCAACATATCATAGCATCACAATTGCAACATACTTTGCAATTCATACAACATACTTTCATTTAAAAGGCATATCATGCAATCACACATACATCACCCACATAACCATTCCCAATTAAACGAGAACTCAACTTTGATACCACCAATGTAACCCCCTTAGCCCGGCCTGGACGGTTGACCTGAGCTACAAAGATTACACGGGGAAAACCAAAGTAACCCCGAAAGTCAACCTTGATTAACGACCATTTTTTTAAATCTTGTCTAGATGCACATTAACCCTAAGCGTACTTTTGAGAAGCATTTATGTGAAAAGCACAGCGATTGGATATCAACAAGGGACCCAATTGCACAAACCACAAATGTTAGTGACCACATTGCAAATTCTGGAAATTAGGAGGTCTTAACTGATTTTTAAGTTACCATTATTTAATTAGTCATATTACATGCTTCCCTGTCAAGTTTCACCTTAATCGGACATCTCAAACTCATGCAATTACAAATACAAATTTCGGGACTAAAACGTAAAGCTTGCAAACCTTAAAACCATTCAAATCAGTGCCCAACGGTCACTTGTTTTGAAACGATGTTGACCATTCTGAAACACGGGTTCGTTTCGAGACTTGTTTCTAAACAGGGCCTTCCAGTGGCCAAACCGTTTCGATATGGTCACCAGCCGTTTCGGAACACCAATGCCATTACAGGCCCCCGTTTCGAAACGCCTATTAGTGTATCGATACGGGTTGCCCAGAATATGCAGAATTTGCTGGTTTAACATGAACAAAACCACTCAAACACAACCTAATGACTTCCTAATCATGCCAACAAGTCATCATACATATAAGGTACATGTTTGCAACTTCAAACCACATTCATAGCATCAATCATGGAATTCCACAAGTCTATAGGCATGGATCCTATTATCCAAAACCAAGCAACCAACAAAACACCATATCAAGCATCAAAAGGCCATTTACAAATCCCAAAACATCAAAAGCATAAAGCCACAACTAGGGAGTCCAAAACATCTCCCAAAACACATCTTAGGTTCCCATTGCCAAAATATCAAAAACTAATAGTGTTATGAAACATCACCATACATGAGCTTAGCTTCCCTTGGACTCTTAGCCTCCTTGTTGCCCTCAAACACTTCAATTATCTGCATTATTGGTTCAAGAGAGAGAGCATAAGCACAATTGCTTAGTGAGGCATGCTCTAAAGAAACAACACAATAATGCTTTTTATAAAACACGTATAACAAAGCCTTCCATCACATAATCATCATTATTCATGCAACCTTGCATACATAACAAGCATCTCATGCTTCATTAAGATTAACATGTCATATTGGCTTTCAAGTGATAATCCATAACCATTCACAACACAAAACACAATCAGATACGCGGATTACAAGCATTGTCCCATACGCTTCATACACACTATCGAACACACAAGGTGGAGTTTACCGGTACAATCACAACCCCTCAACACCCGTGATGGAGTTTAACGGTACAATCACAACCCCTAAACATCACTCATCGGTAGTTGTATAATTTCACTAACGAGAACACGGGACACACAACACAAGATCCACACACGGACTTTTAACCACCGTTGTGATCTTACCTTACTCGTTAGTGTACTTGGATGGAGTTTACGATACAATCTCAACCCCTCAACATCCAAGGCGACTTTATTCACGGTGCACCCAATCCTATAGCCGGCTAACTATATCCGATTCAAGTACTTTAAAACCATTACATCACTTGCCAATATACATCATATAACATCAACAATTCACTGTTTTAAAGCATTAGACAAAGCCATTAAACATCATGCATCAGAATGCATCTAAACCACATTTACAATATGTCAAACCAAGGATCTCTAACCTTGAGCATCCTTCAACTTATGGCTTTCAAAACCAGCATTTACTATGCTAAAACATGCTTTCAAAACAGAACTTAAACATGCAAATATAATCAATGCATCAAACCACATCATGGCTCATCCAAGAGAGTTTTCCTGAAAACTTAATCTTGAGCTTAGTTAAGTTGCTTAGACTTAAACTAAGCTCCCAAAACCTTCAAACATTTGTTTCAAAGCTGGAAATCCGACTTCACTCACCAATTTCGTTTCGCAAACTTGTCGAAACGCCGATCAAGCCTCCTGATCAACACCACAAGTATCCGAAGATGTCTCCCCTGTTTTAAACACATCAAAGCAGAGGATTAATGCATCATCATGCATTGAAATCTTCAGCCAATATACTTAAAGTCGCTGCTCTACATAAAGCCAACATTTCGGCTACCAAACACAACCGAAATCACCTCCAAACTCTTCCAAAACATAACCCAGCCAAGATCCATCACTTCTAACCATTTTTAAACATCAATTAACATCCAAAATGAACCTAAACTCGTCCTTATACCTCCAGCTATAACAGAACACCAAGATCACCCCAAAAACCACCATTCTCATAAGCAAAAACTTAGAAAACACAACCTATTTGGGATTGCATTGATAAAACCTCATTTACACATCATTAGACATCCAAAATACATTGAAGAATCATCTCAAAATAGAGCCCAAACAATCACAACGAAATTCTTCAAGATTTCTTCCAAATCTTGAGTTTTAAGCCAAAATCAAGTTCATATCATTAAAACCATTTATAAAACTTAAATTAAGGATTGATAACTTGAGAATTTCAGTAAAGAACTGAGTATTTAGAGGAGAAGAACAACCTTACCTCTAAATGGTGATTTCTCCTTGATTTGAGCCAATTTTCTTGAAAATCCAATGAGCAAAACAAAAGGATTTAATGTAAGATGGATTAGGAACTAATTGATGATTGAAATCTCATCAATTGGAGTGAAAATCAATGGAAAAGTTTCTAGAGAAAAGTGTTTGGATGATGGAATTTTGAGAGAAAAAGAAATGAGAAAATTTTAGGAAAAGTTAGTTATGAAAATCTAAAAAGTGGTTTCTCTTTTTCATTTAATTAATTAAACATTAATTAAATCACTTGAATTAAGGAAAAATCTGGAGAAATCCTTTTTGGGTAAATTAGCTCCTTAAAGATTTAAAGTTTCAATCCTTACAAAACAGTCACCACTGAACTTTTCAAAAATTGCATTTTAGTCACTATTCAAAATGTTGTATTTCCAAACCTTATTTTATAAAATTGATTTCACCACTCGCTTAAATATATTAAAAGAGGATTGTTAGATATTTTTCCATATTTTTAAAGCATCCCGAACTAGGCTTTCCCTAAAACCTCCTTTTATATTCGAACCGAAAATCAGACCGGTCCGGTTCAAACACTAAACTTCAAAGACCAAAATTGGGGTGTTACAGAAAACCTTTGATCCTTTGAATTAGAATTACAATGAATATTTATAGACATTTAATGTGACTTTAAAATCTGACTTCTTTGAGTTGAATGTGGATTTTATCACGTTGCCTTGTCCCGCAAGCAATCACAAGATTTAGCTTCAGCGGCTCTACCGGTTGCTAGAAACGTCGTAAAATTGAGTGGACGACATCGATAGAATCAGGATTTTCTGCTCTACAAATCGCATTCTAGTTCTCCAACTCCATAGTTTGTTGTCATGGGCAGCAAGGTCGGCGGCGGCAGCTACTGGCTTCGGCTAGAACTGCTTCAGTATAGCTTCGTAGTTCGCTGCCTCAGCATTGCATCCTTCGCTCCTCTTTCCCTCTGTCAGCCTTTAGTACCTAAAACCAAAAATACACTAAAACAATATCTTTCTTCACCAATTAAAAGATAGTCAATCAAAACATGGTAAAACCAAGAAATACTGTAAAATACAATGCATGGTCCTAATTATGCCTAAGATGTACTCAAAACAACAATAATATGAGAAGGAATATGCATGAAATATAGGACTTATGGACACTTTACAAGCACACATTGGAAAGTTATAAGCCAATGACTAAAAGCGCAACAATCTGTAAAAAGATATTACCAATATGATTGTTGTTGAGCCGGAGGAAAAGTTCAGTCCCTGGATGCAGGTTACTAATAGGAGGACGCGTCGCAGTAGAGGTGGCCGAGAAAGTGATAGGAATGTCCCTGAAGGGAGACCACCTTGGAATGCAAACTCAGGGAATTACGAGATACTACAGAATAACGAGATTGTTTCTAGACTGCCAAGTGCTATTAAGAATTCGATGATGGTGGCAACTCATGTTAAGGATAATGGTTCAACTGGACATCATGGGGGTAGATTTCTACGGTTGTGGTACCTAATTTGAGCTCTATTTCAGATGGGCGACGAGAAGGGAAAAAGCCTTCTGTTGTCATAGAGAGTCAGAAGAATATAGCACGAATTAAAACACGTCAAAGAAAGGTTCCAAGAATGGTTCTAAGTGGGATAAATTGGTTTTGGTCCCATGTTTGATATTAGAAAAATAAATCATTTCGGTTGACACAGATTGATAAATAGGTGAACACTAAAGTGGCTTCTAAGGATGTTATTGTCCATGTTCCATCTAGACTCAACCTCGAGTACTCATTCGGCCGTAAAGGTGGTTTCACGAGGTTCCCATTTGAATGCGGCGTTGGTGAGGCACTTGGGGGTAGAGGAAGAGATTGGTTCTGTAGGATTGGTACTTGAGCATCGATTATCAAAGATTAAGGTTGTTACACGTAGAAGTCTTTACCCTCAACGTAAAAAGATTCTTGATACCAACAAACTTACCATCGCCCCAAATATTCGCAACTTAGCTCTGATACCAACAAATGTAACCCCCTTAGCCCGGCCTAGACGCTAGACCCGAACTACAAAGATCACATGGGGAAAACCAAAGTCAACCCGAAAGTCAACCTTGATTAACGACCCTTTTTTTCTTTTTAAACTTCTCTAGATGCGCATTAAACCTATGTGAAAACCCAAGAACCTTGGGAGAGAAAAGCACAGCGATCAGAAAACATTTAAAGACCCAATTGCAAGAAATACACTTTTAGGGACCAAAAAGTAAATTTTGGAAAATAAAAAGACTTTGAAGATTTTAGTTTTACCAAACCTCAATTAAATATATTACAAGCCTCTCTGCCAAATTCCAGCTTAAAAAGACATCTCAAGCTCAAGCAATTGAAATTACAACTTTCAGGACTAAAATGTAAAGCATGCAGAATCTGTCCAACGGTCACCCGTTTCAAAACACTGACACCCGTATAGAAACACCGGTGTCGTACGCCCGTATCGAAACGGTGTTGACCATTTTGATACGCGGGTATGCTCCGAAACCAGTTCTGAAACAGGCACTTCCAGTAGCCAAAGTGTTTCGAAACACCTCTAGCCGTTCCGAAACGCCCAACCCATTTAATGCACCCGTTTCGAAACAGCCAAGGGTGTTTCGATACACCTTGCCCAGAAACAGCAGAAAATTCTAGTTTTTCACCTCAAAACACCATCAAACATAATTGAAACCATTCCATAACATATCATCAACATGATAAGCATTATAACTATCAAATTACATCAAAGACTAGATACATTACAAACATTAAGCACACCTACTCATTCATCACATCCAACACATGATCTTGCTTTTAATCAAAGAGCATAGCATATCAACTTATGAAGAAGAAGAATCAAATATGGCAAAGCGATCAACAACAAGGTTCAAACCATAAACCGAACATGGTCAACATACACAATCTCATTACACAACAATATAAAAGACTCTTCCCCCATTGCCTTTATTATCTATAACTATAAACCAAGACATACTTCTCAAGTGGAGCTCTTCTTGAATCCCTTGCTTCTTTCTGCCCCAACTTCAATTATCTGCATTGATGGACAAAAAGGAGCGTAAGCACATAATGCTTAGTGAGGAGTGCTCAAAACCAAAACACCATCAATGCAGTGAATCATAAAACCTTCTTTAAATGTAGATACAATTCAATAAACCAATGCATTGTTTGAAAACCTCCTTTGAAACAACATTGCTTTAAAGCATGCATTGCTCAACATGAAAACCAACATTTACCTTTGATACACTAAACAACTCACTACAAACAACATTCTTGCAAATACCATCATTTTAACCTTTCCATGCATTAACACTTCATGCAAAGTTTAAACCAATTTCCTTGGAAATCACTTCCACTTCACACTATACCTTTCACATGCTTGATAATCGTTTCAAAGCAAAATACCTTTTGGAAACCATATGTTCCTTCTATCTATCTCATGCATTCAACAAATGCAAAACTCATTATCTACAAAAGCAACATTTTGCACTACGTGCCTTTTTAAAACAAGCCTTCACAAGACTTCATTGCACTTATGAGATTCTATGCACATATGTACCATTCACAATAGAAGATATACTTTTGCTCATGCTTAACAAGTATCACATGCATTCTTGCATCATTTACATATTCCCATGCAACCTTGCATCATTTTCAAGCATCTCCCGCTTCATTACATTCAATTACATTATATTGGCTTTCAAGTGATAGTTCACAAACCATTTCAACACAAGACACAATCGGATACACGGATTACAAGCGTTGTCCCACACGTTTCATACACACTACCGTCTTAACAAGGTGGAGTTTACCGGTACAATCACAAACCCTCAACACCCGTGATGGAGTTTAACGGTACAATCACAACCCCTCAACATCACTCACCGGTAGTTGTATCACCCACTAGCGAGAGCCGGGACACACCACAAGGCTTACACATGGGAGCTACCTCAACCATTGTAATCACCTTAACCAAGCTCACACACGGGAGCAATCCTCTACCATTGCGACGCTTAACCAAGTCCACCCACGAGAGCCATCCTCCATCGTGGTGACACCAATTTCCTCAATCGCTAGGGTACTTGGATGGAGTTACGGTACAATCACAACCCCTCAACATCCAAGGCGACTTTACTTACGGTGCACCCAATCCTATAGCCGGCTAACTATATCCGATTCAAGTACTTTAAAACCATTTCATCACTTGCCAATATACATCAATACCATCATCAATTCACTGTTTTAAAGCATTAATCAAAGCCACTTATCATCATGCATCTCCATGCATCATAACCATATTAATAACATATCAAACCAAGGATCTCTTACCTTGAGCGTCCTTCAATACTTGACTTTCAAAACCAACATTAATCATGCTAAGACATGCTTAAAAACCATTCTCAAACAAAAAATTAAACCACATCATTAAATCAAACACATCAAAACCCATTTTGATAGTTTTCAAAACAATAATAGCACAATTGAGAGAGAATTCCACTTTACTTACTTTTGAACTTAAACCGGCGTTTCAAGCCTAAATTTAAGTTCCCAAACCTCTTTTTAAAACCTTTCCAAAGCTGGAAAACATGATCTCACTCAACGATACACAAAACTATGCTAGCCGACAAGCCTTCTAAACATCCGAAACTTCCAACGCCACCTCTATTGCTTACGGATCATTCTCCCTTATTTTAAACATATAACAACAGAGGATTAATGCATCACCATGCATTAAAATCACCAGCAACACAGCCCAACTCACTGCTCTACCCAAAAACCTCATTTCGGCTACAAAAAACAACCGAAATCACATCAAAACTCTCCCAAAACAAAGCCCAGCCAAGATCTATCAATTCTAACCTTTTATAATCATCAATTAACATCAAAAAGCAACATAAACATGACCTTATACCTCCACAACATCAGATCACCAAATCCACCCCAAAAACCACCATTCTAGCAAGCAAAACTTAGGAAAACAAACATATTCGGGATTTGATTGATAAAACCTCATTTGTAACATCAATTAACATCCAAAATACATTAGAAAACAACCTCAAAACAGAGCCTAACCAAGATCCACGAAAATCTCCAAGATCTCTTCCAAAATCTTGAGTTTCAAGCCAAAAATCTTGTTTCCAACACTAAAACCATTCACAAAACTTTAATAAAGGATTGAAAACTTGGGAATTTCAGTAAAGAACTGAGTATTTAGAGGAGAAGAACAAGCTTAACTCTAAATGATGATTTCTCCTTGATTTGAACAAGTTTCCATGAAAATTCAATGTAGAAATCAAGTGAATTTGATGAGGGATTGATCAAGAATCAAAGAGGAATTGAAATCTCATCAAATGAAGTGTAAAATCAAAGTAAATTTGCTGGAGAAAATGTGTTTGGTTGAAAGGAATTTGAGAGAAAATGAAGAGAGGGAAAATTTGTGAAAAGTAGTTATGAATAGTCAAAGTTAGTTTCTCATTTAATTAAACCTCATTTCCTTTAATTAAAACCTTAATAATATTACCCAAATTAAGGAAAAATCTGGAGAAAAACATTTTGGGTAAATTAGCTCCTTAAAGATTCAAAGTTTCAATCCTTTACAAAACAATCACTATTTCACTTTTGCAAAAACTGCGATTTGGTCACTACACCGAAATGTAGTATTTCCAAACTTCATTTTGTAAAATTGACTTCACCATTCTCTTTTATATAATAAATGAGGATTTTTAGATATTTTTCAATATTTTTAAAGTATCCCGAACTAGGTGTTCCCTAAAACCTCCTTTTATATTCGAACCATTTCTCAGACCGGTCCGGTTCAGACCCTAAACTTCTAAGCCCAAATTTGGGGTGTTACAACTCTACCCCTCTTAGGAAATTTCATCCTCGAAATTTCAACATGCGAAAAGAGCACGATACCAACTTCCCAAAGCAACACACAATGTAACACAAGAGACTTAACCACCATTGAACATCCTCCACCCAAAACACCACAAAATCAACTCATCCTCAAATCAAACTTACACTATACCCAAACCCAACACCACTACTTACGGTTCAAGACTTCTAGATCACTCGGTTGTTAACCTCAGCTTAACTTTTCACACTTTCAAACTGTGCAAAGCCCCAGCAACCCGAAGAACCTTCAAATCTTTACAACATACTCCACCTTATCTCATAACTCCCTCAACAAAACTCGTACACACGATGACACCAACCCATCCAGTTTCAACCACCATGTGATCCACAACCTTCACTGCTTCCAAAACCCCTTGCAAAACAACTCAACTCCTTTCAAAGATTACCACAACAAGCAAAAATTTCTTAAGCAACAACTGCTTACTCAAACTTCTCAAAGTATTGATAACATTCCCTCACATCTGCCATTATCACCACCATAACAACTCACCAAAACTACTCACACAACATCTGAAACCCATGCCACAAGACTCCAACCTTAACTCCACCAGCTGTTCCACTTACCCCTAGCGGACTTAAGAAAAGATTTATTTATACACAACTAACAAACCACTTCTCACAAGAACCCGACCAACCAACAATGGCCCTTGAACCTACTTTCCCTTTCCACTTCAAGTTTTGTCCTTAACACTAACCTTACGTGGATACCACCCATTCCATACAAACAAACTAAGATTACGAAACCTCTACTCATCCCAAGCCAAACCTTATCTACAACTCTCAACACAACCTCCTCCCAACTCCTCTAAGGTTGCTATGAACGATCACCTACATAAACAACCCTCCTATTGCAAACATCAACGCCAAGACGACTCGGCATTCCGGAAACACATCCACTATCCTACAACATCCTTTAACACAAAGAAACTACCACACCTATTAGCTATTCACAACCACCTTGACCGATTCTAACTTCAACCGGTAATCTCCTCACCACCACACTGCTAAACTCTTTAAGCACCAAAACACCTCCGTTCTTCCAACATGCTAGATCGCACTCACTATTATTGACAACTCGCTTACTACCTTCCACTACTTCTAGCACCAAAACAACACTTAAAACCCACCATCCAACCTAACCCTACCATAACACTAACGGACCCAACTAGCTATTAGCAAGTGTGAACATTCGTATGCATGATCACCAATATGCCCTATCAATGCCTGTGTACAAGTATGCAAAACCTCTAATGTCATGTCGCATGTATGCATGTACCAACATATATATATATATATATATATATATATATATATATATATATATATATATATATATAGTATATAACAAATGGTTTTAACTGTGCATGTATGTCAGTTCACACTTACCAACAACATCCTCAGAATCCGCCTAAGAACAACCTCTTACCCCACTTCTAACTTTTTCAGCTCTGCCATTCTAACCAAATGCTAACTACAAAATACTCCACTAATACCCTCTTCACACTAAAGTTGTATTCAAAACAACACCGGCTACCACTCCAACTTGCTAGCTATAAAACTTACCCACTACACAAGGAAAACCAACCCAGAACCAAACAAAGATAACTAGGGCAAAGATTACTTAACAAAATTACTTGTAATCACCTCATTGCCCCGTAGCTCCAACAGACAGACTCTCTTCCCCGTAGAACCACTATTCTCTGGTCGCACCGCCGCAACATCAACCAACACTTTAAGGTCATCACCGTCTCCCTGTGGTAAAAAACCCTGACTACCCCGAGCTAACTCCAAACAATTTCGTCTCAAATGCCCAACAGACCCACAATTAAAACAAGATCCATCCTTCAAACACCTCACATGTAACGCCCCGGTTTTGGGCTTAGAAGTCTTGGGCGTTGACCGTTCGGTCAAAGTGCTGTTCGAATCTAAAGAGGTGAATTTAGGAAAAGCCTAGTTCGGGTTGCATTAAAAATATGGAAAAATGTTCTAAAATCATCTTTTAATATAATTAAGTGAACTGTGAAATCAATTTTGGAAAATGAGTTTCGGAAGGGTGACATTTTGGCTAGTGACCAAAATGTAATTTTCGAAAGTTTTGTGGTTGTTTTATAAAGGGTTGAAACTTTGAATCTTTAAGGAGCTATTTACCCAAAGGGAGTTTCTCCAGATTTTTCTAAGATATTTTAAGTCTAAAATCTGATTTTAAATGATACGAAAAGTGGAGGGAAAGCCATTTGGCTATTTTAGATTTTTGCAACCAACTTTTTCTAATTTTCTTTCTCTCATTTTCTCTCAATCCAAACACTCCATTTCCAGAGAATTGCTTCTGATTTCTTCACCTAAATCCCTCCTTTCAACTCTCATTTGATTCCTAATCAACGTATCTTCAAAACCTCTTCAATTGCTACTTGTTTCAACAAGGATTTTGATTCCAAAAAGAGGAGAAACTCAAGTTTGGAGGTAAGAACGTCCTTCTCCTCTAAACTATAAGTTCTTTACTGAAATTCCTAAGTTTTCAATCCTAAATTGATGTTTAATTAAAGGTTTTAAAGTGGTGAAATGGATCTTGGCTTATAATGCAAGATTTTGATGATTTTTGATGATTTTCGTTAGATCTGATTAATCTGTGTTTTGACATGTGTTTTTGATGTTAAATGAACTCTAAATTGATAAGGAATTGAGTTTTGATTGATGCAATCCCGGATAGGTTGAGTTTCCTAAGTTTAGCTTGTGTTTCAAGGTTGTTTTTGAGGTGATCTTGTGGATCTGATGTTGCTGGAGGTATAAGGATGTTAATAGGTTGTTTTTAGATGTGTTATGATGTTTATGGAAGTGTGGTTTTGCTGGTTTATGGCTGGGCTTTGTTTAGAAGTGGTTTGGATGCATTTTCGGTTGTGTTTGGTGGCCGAAAATGGAGGTTGAATGAGAGCAGCGAGTTTAGGTGCTTTCATTGAAGCAATTAATGCATGATGATGCATTAATCCTCTGCTTTGATGTGTTGAAACAGGGGAGGCATCTTTGGATCCAGGAGTTGTTGATCCGGAAGCTTGATTTGGTGCTTTGGCTTGAAGCAAAGTGGAAATCGGTGAGTGAAGTTGGGTTTTCAGATTTTAAAACCAAGGTTTGAAGGTTTTGGGAGCTTAGTCTAAGTCTAAACAACTTTGCTAAGCTCAAGTGTAAGTTTTCGGATTTTCTCTCTAGTGGTGGCCATGATTTTGTTGTGATGCAAAATGGTGAATTGCATGTTTTATTTACTGTTTTGAAAGCATGTTTTAGCATGGTATTTGCTGATGTTTTAAGCCATATGTTGAAGGTAACTCTAGGTAGGAGTTCCTTGATTTTATACGTTGAAATAATGTGGTTTGATGCTTTGAAATGCATGTTGAATATGGCTTGGTTTAATGCTTTAAAACAGTGGATTATATGATGAAAAGATGTATATTGGCAAGTGATGTTTTGAAAAAGCTAAGGTCACTAAGGTGGTTAAAAGTCCTTGAGTGAGCCTTGATACTTAAGAACATCAAGGTGGTTAAAAGTCCTTGGATGATTCTTGTTGCGGACACTAAGGTGGTTAAAAGTCCTTAGGTGATCCTTTCCATGGTGTTTAAAAGTCCATGGGGCCAAGGTGTTTAAAAGTCCTTGGGGCCAAGGTATTTAAAAGTCCTTGGGGTGATTCAAACTATGTACACAAAGGTGGTTAAAAGTCCTTGTGTGGTCCTCATTCATGGTGTTTAAAAGTCCATGGCCAAGGTGTTTAAAAGTCCTTGGGGCCAAGGTGTTTAAAAGTCCTTGGGAAGTTGATGAACTTGTTTTAAGAAATGGAAATTGTCACTTGAGCCAATATGACATGTTATGTTTATGTTGAAGCATGAGATTGCTTGTTTTAAGTATGCTTTTGAGCGTGTGCAAAGGTTGATTATAAGCATGATTTGTAAATGTTTTAATTGCATTATTGAATGGTTTTTAAGAGCATTCCTCACTAAGCTTTTGCTTACGCTCTCTTCGTTTTCTTAATTCAATAATGCAGAGCATTAAAGAACCTTGAGGGGCAGCAAGGAGGGCAAGCATTCTAGTTCAAGTAAAGCTCAATGTATGGAAGGTTTTATAAGTACTTTTTAGCTTTTGTGTAATTTGGCAATGGGGGACCAATGTGTATGTTTTGGGAGGTGTTTGGAACTCCCTAAGTATGTTGAATGATTATTTGATTGTTGGTTTTTAGATTGGATCATTATATGCTTGTTGTGGAAGTTTGTGCTTAAATAGCTAGCTTGTGTAGGAAGCATGCCTATAGAATTGGGGCTTTCTGCATATGATGTTGTTTTGTTGAATTGTTGATGCAAGTATGTCCTATATATGTTGAATTGCATGCTGGTAAAGTTTGGTAGCATTTGGAGCATGTTTGAATGATCAATTGCATATTTTGGAATGTATTTGGAGCATTTCTGTGCAGGGCGTTTCGGAACAGTGTGCACCGTTTCGGAACGGATGCCTTGAATGAACCCAGGGGTCCGAAACGGTATGCACTGTTTCGAAACGGTTTGGTCTCTGCTAGACCCCCATTGCGGTACTGGTTGCGGAACGGCCCGTGTTTCGAAACAGGGTCAACCTGTTTCGGAACGGTCGACCGTTGGGGGCTGACAATGGCAGTTAAATGTTTTGAAATGTTTGCATTTTGGTCCTGAATCTTGTTTGTTCAATTGCATGAGCTTGGGAAGTCCTTTTGAGCTGAAATTTCACAGAGAAGCATGAAACCTGACTAATTTCAAGTTGGTAAGATTAATTTGGGTTAAGTCCTTTTAATTTTCAGAAATTTCAATTTGGTCCCTAAAGTTGTAATTTGTTCAATTGGGTCCCTGTTTGATCTCTGATGTTTGTGATCTTTGAGTATGATGTTTGTGTGATCACCATTAGGATTAATGTGCATCTAGATAAGATTAAAAAGAAAAAAAAGGGTCGTTAATCAAGGTTGACTTTCGGGTTGACTTTGGTTTTCCCCGTGTGACTTTCTTAATTCGGGTCAACCGTCTAGGCCGGGTTAAGGGGGTTACATTTGGTGGTATCAGAGCTGAGTTCTCGAGTAATTGGGAATGTTTGTATGCATGATTGAAGTATGTTTGACTTGTATGCTTGTGGTATGAAAGCATGTTCAGTGGCTTAAGATGTTGATGCATTTGAGATGTATGCTGTGATGTTGCATGATGAGGGTACCCATTGCCAAACAAAAGCTAAAGAAATGATGTTGATTTTGAAAGAAATTGAGCTTGAAAACTTGGATTGCTTACCTTGCTGGGCCTGACTATGTTTTATTTGTATTGTTATGCATGGTAAAAGTATGGCACCACGTAGAGAGTTAAGGAGTAGCGTGAGAGCTACGACCCCGGATGGGAATGAGAATGAAGAGAATGCGGGTAGTGCTGTGTTACCTCCTCCTCCACCTGGTGGTGGTGGTGCTGAGGGAGGGAGAGCTGAAGCTGCAGCAGCTGGTGCTAGAGCTGCAGGACCTGAGGTTGGTCAGGGGCAAGCTATGCCTGATATGACGATGCTGGTACAAGCTATTGCGGGTGCTTTTCGAGCAGCAGTAGCTGGAGCTCAAGGAGCCGGGCATCAGGGAGATGCTGGTGTTAGACTACCCTTAGAGCGTCTACGCAGTCTTGGTGGGACTGAGTTTAGGGGTATGTCTGCTGAGAGTTCGGAGGCTTGGCTAGAGAGTACCAAGCGTATTTTGGGACAGATGAGCTGCACTGATGTGCAAAAGTTGGGATGTGTTTTGTCCTTGCTGCAGGACGATGCTTATACGTGGTGGACGACCACAATCTCTGGAATGGCTGAAGCTGACATCACTTGGACATTCTTTCAGAATGCGTTCAAGAGGAGATATCTGGGAGTGAGATATCTGGATGAGAAAAAGCGTGAATTCATGACTCTTACCCAAGGGAGCATGAGTGTGGCTGAGTATGAGGTGCAGTTTGTGCGACTCAGTCAGTATGCACCGGAGCTGATTCCTGATGAGCGGGAGAGGTGCGAAAGGTTTCGTTATGGTCTCATAACGGAGGTAAAGATGTATGTGCTGGCCACTGAGTATGATGATTTTGATGTGTTAGTGGGCCGAGCAAAGGACATTGAGATGAATTTGAGTTTGTCTGCGAAGAGTGCTGGAGCAAATTCTGGTAAGAGGGCTGCTGAGTATAGTTCCGGAGGTGGACGGAACAAGAGGGGACGCGATCAGAGGTATCAGTCCTCAGCTAAGAGAGGTGGAGGTGCACCTGCTAGGGGTGGCAATGCTAGAGCTGACCCTAGTGCTTGTTGGATCTGTGGTTCACGTGGTCACTTGAAGCGTGACTGTCCTCGTGCTGTGAGGGAGGTGCAAGCTCCTGTTGCGGCAGCTGATTTTGGATGCTGGAATTGTGGTTCTGCAGACCACTTGAGGCGTGATTGTCTGAGGTTGGCTGGTGATCAGATGCGTGCTCCTGCTGTTGCTGCACCGCAGAGAGGTCGTGGGCGCGGCTGTGGTAATTTCCAGAGGCGTGAGGAAGGTGGTCGTGGAGTAGCCCATGTGGTGGCTATTCAGCCTGAGGGTGGAGGCCAAGCTAGGGTGTATGCTCAGCGCGAAGGAAGGAATGATGCAGATGTGATTGCAGGTACCTTTACTTTGCAATCCTTGTTATTGCTTTCTTTGATTGATTCTGGATCTACGCATTCATACATTTTGCGTGAGCATGCTGAATTGCTTGGTTTGCCTGTTGAGTCTTTGGATGTTGGTGTTCATGTCACTAGTTCTTTTGGTGAAACTGTTGTGACTCGAAAGCTTTATAGAAGGTGTCCCTTGGTTGTTCAAGAACATGTCTTTCATGTTGATCTTATGGAGCTGCCCTTTTATGGTTTTGATGTGATCCTTGGTATGGATTGGCTTGCTGAGCATCGTGCTGTTGTGGATTGTGAAAATAAGCGTGTTTCGCTTAAGCTTGCGGATGATTATGAAGTGGTTGTTGTTGGTGAGAATGTGAAGTTTCTTGCCAATGTTGTTTCTACCTTGGAGGCGAGTAGGATGCTGAGGCAGGGTTGTGAAGCTTATCTAGCTTTTGTGATGAATCCTAGCTCTAAGGAGTTGAGGGTGCAAGATATCAGGGTTGTGAAGGAGTTTCCTGGTGTTTTTCCCGAGGAGTTGCCTGGCTTACCTCTTAATCGTGAGGTGGAGTTTGGAATTGAGCTGTATGAGAATACAACTCCTGTGTCCATTACTCCCTATAGAATGGCACCTAAGGAGCTGAAGGAGCTGAAGACGCAGTTGCAAGAGCTGCTTGATCGTGGTTTCATCCGGCCGAGTGTGTCACCTTGGGGAGCACTGGTCTTGTTTGTGAAGAAGAAAGATGGCACTATGAGGATGTGCATTGATTACCGTCAGCTGAACAAGTTGACTATCAAGAATTGGTATCCTTTGCCGAGGATTGAAGATCTCTTTGATCAATTTCGGGGAGCTGCTGTGTTCTCTAATATTGACTTGAGGTCAGGGTATTACCAGTTGAAGGTGAAGGATGTGGATGTGCCTAAGACAGCTTTCAGGATGAGGTATGGGCATTATGAGTTCCTTGTGATGCCGTTTGGTTTGACAAATGCTCCTGCTGCTTTCATGGACATGATGAATCGTGTGTTTCATGAATACCTAGACAAGTTCGTTGTGGTGTTCATTGATGATATCCTCGTGTACTCGCGTACTGAGGAGGAGCACGAAGAGCATTTGAGGATTGTTTTGCAAGCTTTGTTGGAGAATCAGCTTTATGCTAAGCTGAGCAAGTGTGAGTTCTGGCTTAGGGAGGTGGTGTTTCTTTGGCATGTGGTCTCAGCTGAGGGGATTCGGGTTGATCCTTAGAAGATTGAGGCTGTGATGAACTGGAAGGTTCCTAAGTCTGTTCATGAGGTCCGTAGTTTCCTTGTTTTGGCGGGATACTACCGAAGGTTTGTGGAAGGTTTTTCCAAGATTGCTGCTCCTTTGACGAAGTTGTTGCAGAAGGATGTTAAGTATGAGTGGACAGAAGCGAGACAACAGGCTTTTGAGAAGCTGAAGGCGGCTCTGACGCAAGCTCCTATCTTGGTTCAGCCTGAATCAGGGAAAGAGTTTGTGGTCTACAGTGATGCATCCTATGTTGGTTTGGGGTGTGTGCTGATGCAAGAGGGTAAGGTGGTGGCTTATGCATCGCGGCAGTTGAAGGTGCATGAGCGCAATTATCCTACGCATGATATTGAGCTGGCAGCAGTGGTTTTTGCTCTGAAGATCTGGAGGCATTATCTGTATGGTGAGAAGTGTACGGTGTACACGGATCACAAGAGTTTGAGGTATTTGATGTTGCAGAAGGAGTTGAATCTTAGGCAGCGACGTTGGTTGGAGTTGCTCAAGGATTATGATCTGACGATTGAGTACCGTCCTGGAAAGGCTAATGTTGTTGCGGATGCCTTGAGTAGGAAGGTAGCTGTTGAGCTGAGAGCTATGTTTGCTAGCTTGAGCATATCGCGAGATGGTGGTCTTGTTGCTGAGTTGCAAATGAAACCATCGTTGGTTCAGTTGATCAAGGATAAGCAGTTGCTGGATGATTCCTTGGTGTCTCATGTTCAGGATATCGCGGAGGGTAGACCTTCGGATTTCTGTTTTAATGATGATGGAGTGTTGTGTTTTGGGAGTCGAATAGTAGTGCCTGATGATGCTGAGTTGAGGCGTGCTATTCTGACTGAAGGTCATAGTAGTCCTTTTGCTATGCACCCTGGTAGTACTAAGATGTATCATGATCTTCGTGATGAGTACTATTGGGTGTGTTTGAAGAAGGATGTTGCGGAGTTTGTGAGCAAGTGTTTGGTGTGTCAGCGAGTTAAGGCTGAACATCCGGTTCCTTCTGGGTTGTTGCAACCGTTGAAAATCCCTGAATGGAAGTGGGAGAGGGTTACCATGGATTTTGTATCTGGTTTACCTTTGTCTCCATCAAAGAAGAACTCTGTTTGGGTGATTGTGGATCGCCTGACGAAGTGTGCGCATTTCTTGCCTGTGCATACTACGTTCTCTTTGGATAAGCTGGCAGAGCTGTACATTGCTGAGGTTGTGAGGCTGCATGGTGTGCCTAAGTCGATTGTGTCGGATAGGGATCCGAGGTTCACATCGCGTTTCTGGCAGTGTTTGCATCTAGCTCTGGGTACAAGGTTGCATTTCAGTACATCCTATCATCCTCAGTCGGATGGTCAGTCTGAGCGAGTTATTCAGATTTTGGAGGATATGTTGAGATGCTGCGTGATAGAGTTCCAAGGTTCTTGGGAGAAGCATCTGCCTTTGGTTGAGTTCGCTTATAACAATAGTTATCAGGCGAGTATACAGATGGCACCCTATGAGGCTCTGTATGGGAGGAAGTGTAGGACTCCTCTTTGTTGGGCTGAAACTGGTCAAAAGTTGGTTTCGATGCCGGCTTTGTTGAAAGGGACCACCGAGAAGGTGAAGCTCATTTGTGAGCGGTTGAAGGCTGCTTCTGACCGGCAGAAGTCTTACGCGGATTTGAAGCGTAAGGAGATAGAGTATGCGGTGGGTGACCGTGTGTTCTTGAAGGTTTCGCCTTGGAAGAAGGTGATGAGGTTTGGTCGGAAGGGTAAGTTGAGCCCTAGATACATTGGACCGTATGAGGTTGTTGAGCGAGTGGGTCCTGTTGCGTATCGGTTGAGGTTACCTCAGGAGCTGGAGAAGATTCATGATGTGTTCCATGTTTCTATGCTCCGGAAGTATAGATCTGATCCTTCGCATGTGATGCCTGTGGAGGAAGTGGAATTGAATCCGGATTTGACCTATGACGAGGAACCGGTGAAGGTTCTGGATTCGGATAGCAAGGTTCTTCGTGGCAAGACCATTGAGTTGGTGAAGGTGCTGTGGAAGCATCGAGGTGTTGAGGAAGCCACGTGGGAGCGGAAGGAAGACATGCTGAAGCAGTTTCCTTATCTCTTTCCTTCAGGTAAATTTCGAGGACGAAATTTCTTAAGGGGGGGAGAGTTGTAACGCCCCGGTTTTGGGCTTAGAAGTCTTGGGCGTTGACCGTTCGGTCAAAGTGCTGTTCGAATCTAAAGAGGTGAATTTAGGAAAAGCCTAGTTCGGGTTGCATTAAATTTCACAGAGAAGCATGAAACCTGACTAATTTCAAGTTGGTAAGATTAATTTGGGTTAAGTCCTTTTAATTTTCAGAAATTACAATTTGGTCCCTAAAGTTGTAATTTGTTCAATTGGGTCCCTGTTTGATCTCTGATGTTTGTGATCTTTGAGTATGATGTTTGTGTGATCACCATTAGGATTAATGTGCATCTAGATAAGATTAAAAAGAAAAAAAAGGGTCGTTAATCAAGGTTGACTTTCGGGTTGACTTTGGTTTTCCCCGTGTGACTTTCTTAATTCGGGTCAACCGTCTAGGCCGGGTTAAGGGGGTTACATTCGGTGGTATCAGAGCTGAGTTCTCGAGTAATTGGGAATGTTTGTATGCATGATTGAAGTATATTTGACTTGTATGCTTGTGGTATGAAAGCATGTTCAGTGGCTTAAGATGTTGATGCATTTGAGATGTATGCTGTGATGTTGCATGATGAGGGTACCCATTGCCAAACAAAAGCTAAAGAAATGATGTTGATTTTGAAAGAAATTGAGCTTGAAAACTTGGATTGCTTACCTTGCTGGGCCTGACTATGTTTTATTTGTATTGTTATGCATGGTAAAAGTATGGCACCACGTAGAGAGTTAAGGAGTAGCGTGAGAGCTACGACCCCGGATGGGAATGAGAATGAAGAGAATGCGGGTAGTGCTGTGTTACCTCCTCCTCCACCTGGTGGTGGTGGTGCTGAGGGAGGGAGAGCTGAAGCTGCAGCAGCTGGTGCTAGAGCTGCAGGACCTGAGGTTGGTCAGGGGCAAGCTATGCCTGATATGACGATGCTGGTACAAGCTATTGCGGGTGCTTTTCGAGCAGCAGTAGCTGGAGCTCAAGGAGCTGGGCATCAGGGAGATGCTGGTGTTAGACTACCCTTAGAGCGTCTGCGCAGTCTTGGTGGGACTGAGTTTAGGGGTATGTCTGCTGAGAGTTCGGAGGCTTGGCTAGAGAGTACCAAGCGTATTTTGGGACAGATGAGCTGCACTGATGTGCAAAAGTTGGGATGTGTTTTGTCCTTGCTGCAGGACGATGCTTATACGTGGTGGACGACCACAATCTCTGGAATGGCTGAAGCTGACATCACTTGGACATTCTTTCAGAATGCGTTCAAGAGGAGATATCTGGGAGTGAGATATCTGGATGAGAAAAAGCGTGAATTCATGACTCTTACCCAAGGGAGCATGAGTGTGGCTGAGTATGAGGTGCAGTTTGTGCGACTCAGTCAGTATGCACCGGAGCTGATTCCTGATGAGCGGGAGAGGTGCGAAAGGCTTCGTTATGGTCTCATAACGGAGGTAAAGATGTATGTGCTGGCCACTGAGTATGATGATTTTGATGTGTTAGTGGGCCGAGCAAAGGACATTGAGATGAATTTGAGTTTGTCTGCGAAGAGTGCTGGAGCAAATTCTGGTAAGAGGGCTGCTGAGTATAGTTCCGGAGGTGGACGGAACAAGAGGGGACGCGATCAGAGGTATCAGTCCTCAGCTAAGAGAGGTGGAGGTGCACCTGCTAGGGGTGGCAATGCTAGAGCTGACCCTAGTGCTTGTTGGATCTGTGGTTCACGTGGTCACTTGAAGCGTGACTGTCCTCGTGCTGTGAGGGAGGTGCAAGCTCCTGTTGCGGCAGCTGGTTTTGGATGCTGGAATTGTGGTTCTGCAGACCACTTGAGGCGAGATTGTCCGAGGTTGGCTGGTGATCAGATGCGTGCTCCTGCTGTTGCTGCACCGCAGAGAGGTCGTGGGCGCGGCCGTGGTAATTTCCAGAGGCGTGAGGAAGGTGGTCGTGGAGTAGCCCATGTGGTGGCTATTCAGCCTGAGGGTGGAGGCCAAGCTAGGGTGTATGCTCAGCGCGAGGGAAGGAATGATGCAGATGTGATTGCAGGTACCTTTACTTTGCAATCCTTGTCATTGCTTTCTTTGATTGATTCTGGATCTACGCATTCATACATTTTGCGTGAGCATGCTGAATTTCTTGGTTTGCCTGTTGAGTCTTTGGATGTTGGTGTTCGTGTCACTAGTTCTTTTGGTGAAACTGTTGTGACTCGAAAGCTTTATAGAAGGTGTCCCTTGGTTGTTCAAGAACATGTCTTTCATGTTGATCTTATGGAGCTGCCCTTTTATGGTTTTGATGTGATCCTTGGTATGGATTGGCTTGCTGAGCATCGTGCTGTTGTGGATTGTGAAAATAAGCGTGTTTCGCTTAAGCTTGCGGATGATTATGAAGTGGTTGTTGTTGGTGAGAATGTGAAGTTTCTTGCCAATGTTGTTTCTACCTTGGAGGCGAGTAGGATGCTGAGGCAGGGTTGTGAAGCTTATCTAGCTTTTGTGATGAATCCTAGCTCTAAGGAGTTGAGGGTGCAAGATATCAGGGTTGTGAAGGAGTTTCCTGGTTTTTTTCCTGAGGAGTTGCCTGGCTTACCTCCTAATCGTGAGGTGGAGTTTGGAATTGAGCTGTATGAGAATACAACTCCTGTGTCCATTACTCCCTATAGAATGGCACCTAAGGAGCTGAAGGAGCTGAAGACGCAGTTGCAAGAGCTGCTTGATCGTGGTTTCATCCAGCCAAGTGTGTCACCTTGGGGAGCACCGGTCTTGTTTGTGAAGAAGAAAGATGGCACTATGAGGATGTGCATTGATTACCGTCAGCTGAACAAGTTGACTATCAAGAATCGGTATCCTTTGCCGAGGATTGATGATCTCTTTGATCAATTTCGGGGAGCTGCTGTGTTCTCTAAGATTGACTTGAGGTCAGGGTATTACCAGTTGAAGGTGAAGGATGTGGATGTGCCTAAGACAGCTTTCAGGACGAGGTATGGGCATTATGAGTTCCTTGTGATGCCGTTTGGTTTGACAAATGCTCCTGCTGCTTTCATGGACATGATGAATCATGTGTTTCATGAATACCTGGACAAGTTCGTTGTGGTGTTCATTGATGATATCCTCGTGTACTCGCGTACTGAGGAGGAGCACGAAGAGCATTTGAGGATTGTTTTGCAAGCTTTGTTGGAGAATCAGCTTTATGCTAAGCTGAGCAAGTGTGAGTTCTAGCTTAGGGAGGTGGTGTTTCTTGGGCATGTGGTCTCAGCTGAGGGGATTCGGGTTGATCCTCAGAAGATTGAGGCTGTGATGAACTGGAAGGTTCCTAAGTCTGTTCATGAGGTCCGTAGTTTCCTTGGTTTGGCGGGATACTACCGAAGGTTTGTGGAGGGTTTTTCCAAGATTGCTGCTCCTTTGACGAAGTTGTTGCAGAAGGATGTTAAGTATGAGTGGACAGAAGCGAGACAGCAGGCTTTTGAGAAGCTGAAGGCGGCTTTGACGCAAGCTCCTATCTTGGTTCAGCCTGAATCAGGGAAAGAGTTTGTGGTCTACAGTGATGCATCCTATGTTGGTTTGGGGTGTGTGCTGATGCAAGAGGGTAAGGTGGTGGCTTATGCATCGCGGCAGTTGAAGGTGCATGAGCGCAATTATCCTACGCATGATATTGAGCTGGCAGCAGTGGTTTTTGCTCTGAAGATCTGGAGGCATTATCTGTATGGTGAGAAGTGTACGGTGTACACGGATCACAAGAGTTTGAGGTATTTGATGTCGCAGAAGGAGTTGAATCTTAGGCAGCGACGTTGGTTGGAGTTGCTCAAGGATTATGATCTGACGATTGAGTACCATCCTGGAAAGGCTAATGTTGTTGCGGATGCCTTGAGTAGGAAGGTAGCTGTTGAGCTGAGAGCTATGTTTGCTAGCTTGAGCATATCGCGAGATGGTGGTCTTGTTGCTGAGTTGCAAATGAAACCATCGTTGGTTCAGTTGATCAAGGATAAGCAGTTGCTGGATGATTCCTTGGTGTCTCATGTTCAGGATATCGCGGAGGGTAGACCTTCGGATTTCTGTTTTAATGATGATGGAGTGTTGTGTTTTGGGAGTCGAATAGTAGTGCCTGATGATGCTGAGTTGAGGCGTGCTATTCTGACTGAAGGTCATAGTAGTCCTTTTGCTATGCACCCGACACCTCTTGAACCACAGGTGATGAATACTTCATCACAGAACCAGCTTCCTCCTCCTGCCCTACTACCTCAACTCCAGGCACTATCGACCGAAACGGTACACTCCCACCAAAAAGTAAATTCCACCCCTTAACAACCTGCTCTAAGGCAGCAACCATCGTACCAAACTGCCATTCTCTCATCGATCCCATTGTGCTATTATTAACTAAGCAATGATAACAAAACAAATAAAACGATCAGGCCAGCTTCAAGCAAGGATTCAAGACTCCAACTTAAACATAACAGAATATTTAGAATAATAAGGCAATGGGTATCCCGAATTCTCCCTTTTTATATGACATAACAATCAATAAAAACATGGATATCACAACATCGAGCATATCAATCAACAAACTTCAATCATGCTCTCATCAAACAACATTCACCCTCAACAACATAATATCAACATATCATACCCATCACATTTTCATTATTCAGAAAATCAACTCACAACACCAGCATATCACCAATACATGTTCACAATAGCTCACAGAAGATTCATAACCAAAAAGCATGATAAAAACATCAACAATTCACTTAGAAACGTACTTTTCAACAAACTTCCAACCACACATCAGAATAAACATCCAACACTTACTATAACAACTTACCACAAACTTACCATCGCCCCAAATATTCGCAACTTAGCTTTGATACCAACAAATGTAACCCCCTTAGCTCGGCCTAGACGCTAGACCCGAACTACGAAGATCACACGGGGAAAACTAAAGTCAACCCAAAAGTCAACCTTGATTAACGACCCTTTTTTTACTTTTTAAACTTCTCTAGATGCGCATTAAACCTATGTGAAAACCCAGGAACCTTGGGAGAGAAATGCACAGCGATCAGAAAACATTTAAAGACCCAATTGCAAGAAATACACTTTTAGGGACCAAAAAGTGAATTTAGGAAAATAAAAGGACTTTCAAGATTTTAGTTTTACCAAACCTCAATTAAACATATTACAAGCCTTTCTACCAAATTTCAGCTTAAAAAGACATCTCAAGCTCAAGCAATTGCAATTACAACTTTCAGGACTAAAATGTAAAGCATGCAGAATCTGTCCAACGGTCACCCGTTTCGAAACACTGACACCCATATAGAAACACCCGTGTCGTACGCCCGTATCGAAACGATGTTGACCGTTTCGATACGCGGGTATGATCTGAAACAAGTTCCGAAACAGGCACTTACAGTAGCCAAAGTGTTTCGAAACACCTCTAGCCGTTCCGAAACGCCCAAGCCATTTCAAGCACCCGTTTCGAAATAACAAGGGGTGTTTCGATACACCCTGCCCAGAAACAGCAGAAAATTCTGGTTTTTCACCTCAAAACACCATCAAACATAATTGAAACCATTCCATAACTTATCATCAACATGATAAGCATTATAACTATCAAATTACATCAAAGACTAGATACATTACAAACATTAAGCACACCTACTCATTCATCACATCCAACACATGATCTTGCTTTTAATCAAAGAGCATAGCATATCAACTTATGAAGAAGAAGAATCAAATATGGAAAAGCGATCAACAACAAGGTTCAAACCATAAACCGAACATGGTCAACATACACAATCTCATTACACAACAATATAAAAGACTCTCCCCCCCATTGCCTTTATTATCTATAGCTATAAACCAAGACATACTTCTCAAGTGGAGCTCTTCTTGAATCCCTTGCTTCTTTCTGCCCCAACTTCAATTATCTGCATTGATGGACAAAAGGAGCGTAAGCACATAATGCTTAGTGAGGAGTGCTCAAAACCAAAACACCATCAATGCAGTGAATCATAAAACCTTCTTTAAATGTAGATACAATTCAATAAACCAATGCATTGTTTGAAAACCTCCTTTGAAACAACATTGCTTTAAAGCATGCATTGCTCAATATGAAAACCAACATTTACCTTTGATACACTAAACGACTCACTACAAACAACATTCTTGCAAATACCATCATTTTAACCTTTCCATGCATTAACACTTCAAGCAAAGTTTAAACCAATTTCCTTGGAAATCACTTCCACTTCACACTATACCTTTCTCATGCTTGATAATCGTTTCAAAGCAAAATACCTTTTGGAAACCATATGTTCCTTCTATCTATCTCATGCATTCAACAAATGCAAAACTCATGATCTACAAAAGTAACATTTTGCACTACGTTCCTTTTTAAAACAAGCCTTCACAAGACTTCATTGCACTTATGAGATTCTATGCACATATGTACCATTCACAATAGAAGATATACTTTTGCTCATGCTTAACAAGTATCACATGAATTCTTGCATCATTTACATATTCCCATGCAATCTTGCATCATTTTCAAGCATCTCTCGCTTCATTACATTCAATTACATTATATTGGCTTTCAAGTGATAGTTCACAAACAATTTCAACACAAGACACAATCGGTTACACGGATTACAAGCGTTGTCCCACACGCTTCATACACACTACCGTCTTAACAAGGTGGAGTTTACCGGTACAATCACAACCCCTCAACACCCGTGATGGAGTTTAACGGTACAATCACAACCCCTCAACACCCGTGATGGAGTTTAACGGTACAATCACAACCCTTCAACATCACTCACCGGTAGTTGTATCACCCACTAGCGAGAGCCGAGACACACCACAAGGCTTACACATGGGAGCTACCTCAACCATTGTAATCACCTTAACCAAGCTCACACACGGGAGCAATCCTCTACCGTTGTGATGCTTAACCAAGTCCACCCACGAGAGCCATCCTCCAACGTGGTGACACCAATTTCCTCAATCGCTAGGGTACTTGGATGGAGTTACGGTACAATCACAACCCCTCAACATCCAAGGAGACTTTACTTACGGTGCACCCAATCCTATACCGGCTAACTATATCCGATTCAAGTACTTTAAAACCATTTCATCACTTGCCAATATACATCAATACCATCATCAATTCATTGTTTTAAAGCATTAATCAAAGCCACTTATCATCATGCATCTCCATGCCTCATAACCATATTAATAACATATCAAACCAAGGATCTCTTACCTTAAGCTTCCTTCAATACATGACTTTCAAAACCTACATTAATCATGCTAAGACATGCTTAAAAACCATGCTCAAACAACAAATTAAACCACATCATCAAATCAAACACATCAAAACCCATTTTGATAGTTTTCAAAACAATAATAGCACAATTGAGAGAGAATTCCACTTTACTTACTTCCGAACTTAAACCGACGTTTCAAGCCTAAATTTAAGTTCCCAAACCTCTTTTCGAAACCTTTTCAAAGCTGGAAAACATGATCTCACTCACCGATACACAAAACTATGCTAGCCGACAAGCCTTCCAAGCATCCGAAACTTCCAACGCCACCTCTATTGCTTCCGGATCATTTTCCCCTGTTTTAAACACATAACAACAGAGGATTAATGCATCACCATGCATTAAAATCACCAGCAACACAACCCATCTCGCTGCTCTACCCAAAAACCTCATTTCGGCTACCAAAAACAACCAAAATCACCTCCAAACTCTCCCAAAACAAAGCCCAGCCAAGATCTATCAATTATAACATTTTATAATCATCAATTAACATCAAAAAACAACATAAACATGACCTTATACCTCCAGCAACAGCAGATCACCAAATCCACCCCAAAAACCACCATTCTAGCAAGCAAAACTTAGGAAAACAAACCTATTCGGGATTTGATTGATAAAACCTCATTTGTAACATCAATTAACATCCAAAATACATTAGAAAACAACCTCAAAACAGAGCCTAACCAAGATCCACGAAAATCTCCAAGATCTCTTCCAAAATCTTGAGTTTTAAGCCAAAAATCTTGTTTCCAACACTAAAACCATTCACAAAACTTTAATAAAGAATTGACAACTTGGGGATTTCAGTAAAGAACTGAGCATTTAGAGGAGAAGAACAAGTTTACCTCTAAATGATGATTTCTCCTTGATTTGGGCAAGTTTCCATGAAAATTCAATGTAGAAATCAAGTGAATTTGATGAGGGATTGATCAAGAATCAAAGAGGAATTGAAATCTCATCAAATGAAGTGTAAAATCAAAGTAAATTTGCTGGAGAAAATGTCTTTGGTTGAAAGGAATTTGAGAGAAAATGAAGAGAGGGAAAATTTGTGAAAAGTAGTTGTGAATAGTCAAAGTTAGTTTCTCATTTAATTAAACCTCATTTCCTTTAATTAAAACATTAATAAAATTACCCAAATTAAGGAAAAAATATGGAGGAAAAACATTTTGGGTAAATTAGCTCCTTAAAGATTCAAAGTTTCAAGCCTTTATAAAACAGTCACTATTTCACTTTTGCAAAAACTGCGATTTGGTCACTACACCGAAATGTAGTATTTCCAAACTTCATTTTGTAAAATTGACTTCACCATTCTCTTTTATATAATAAATGAGGATTTTTAGATATTTTTAGATATTTTTAAAGTATCCCGAACTAGGTGTTCCCTAAAACCTCCTTTTATATTCGAACCATTTCTTAGACCGGTCCGATTCAGACCCTAAACTTCTAAGCCCAAATTTGGGGTGTTACACTTGTAGAGTGTGGAAAATGATGCTTTGAGCATGGCTGTTATTGATGACGAGGTTCTTAAAGCAAATTTTAACATGAATCTGTTGAATGCCCCGAGGATAAATGGTATGCATGCTATGTTTTTTCAAAAAAAAATTGGACAATGGTCAGGAAAATTTAGGTAGCTTTTGTAAGGGGATATTTTGATGTGCACCAAGTTCCTACGGAGCTCAATCGCATCGTGTTGGTTTTAATTTCTAAGGTACCATCGCCGAAAGCATTCTCTCAATATAGGCCAATTAGCCTATATCCATTGATCTATAAATTTCTCACGAAGGTTATAGTGAATCGTTTGAAGCCGTTCCTACCCAGGTGGATTTCTTAGTCCCAAGTTAGTTTTGTATCGGGCCGATGTATCATGGATAACGTGATTTTGGCTCAAGAGGTTATCCATTCCATGAGCAAGAAAATTGGTCGTAAGGGCTGGATGGCATTGATGATAGACCTTGAGAAGGCATATGATCACCTTGAATGGAGTTTCATTTTGGACACCTTAGGGGACTTGGACCTTCCATATGATTTCATTTTCTCGATTATGTGTTGCATCACTTATGTTTCTACTTAAATCTCATGGAACGATGACTTAACGCAGATCTTTAAGCCGAAACATGGTATTTGTCAGGGGGACCCTATCTCACCATACATTTTTTTTTGCTTTTCATGGAGTGTTTATCAGAGGTGATTAATGTTGAGATTGAGCAGGGGAGATGTTCGGAGATTCACTTGAATTGTAATGGGCATGGGATTTCTTACCTTTTCTTTGTGGATGATATCTTTTTATTCGCTGAAGTAACTGTTAGGCAAGTGGAAGTCATCCGTAATGTATTGGATTCCTTCTTTCCATCATCGGGTCATAAGGTTAGTGCCCCTAAAACACAAATTCTTTCTTGAAGAATACTAGCTTGAATTTACGATATGATATTGTGAATGGTTTTTGTTTTATGTAAGTGCAAGATTTGGGGAAGTACCTTGGCATTCCTCTATTACACCACCGTGTGACTAAAGCCACTTATGGTTATTTGTTGGACAAAATACGTACTTACCTATCGTCAAGACTTGTGCGATCTCTATCCTTTGCAGGTCGTATCACCTTGGCGAAATCAATGTTGGAAGCGATCCGAAGATATACCATGCAAGAATCGTGGCTCCCTAAGGGGTGTGTTTAGAAATGTAGAAACTCATTCGTGGCTTTGTATAGGGTAGTTCTGCGGACCAAAAAGGAATTAGTTTGGTACGATATGAGGAAATGAAAGCTCTGGTGGAAAATGACGGGCTTAAATTTCGTGATATGGAGCAGATTAATCAAGCATTTCTTATGAAGTTTGAGTATCAACTAATTACAAAACACAAAAAATTGTGGGTTAGGGTCGTGCGATTGAAGTATAAGTGGGAAGGGGTTTTGCCACTTACCCTTAATTCTCGGAATAGTTCAAGATTGTGGTCCGGAATTTGTCATGTATGGGAGAATGTTAGAGAAGGAATGTGTTGGATTGTGCGCGATGGGCGCTGGATAGATTTCTAGTTTGATGAATGGCTAGTAGGGATCGACCCCTCAGTTTCCAAATATCAGTTGGATAATCTTTCTTCGACATGCCCAATTGTGTTGTTTATCGCTCCTAACGGCCAATGGGACGTTGTTTCCCACACACAGGTTCTCCGTGAGGATTGCGTGCAACACATTCTCATAGTGTTCAATTGTGTGCATCAATCGATGAACAAATGGCCAAGAGAGGGCTGCATTGGCTTTTAAAAGTTTGAGGGAGGAAATTGGTAAAATAAAATTGAAGGCGCAAAAGATTTATAGTGGTTCAAGCTTAGAGCAAGCTCTACATCCATTACCTTAACCCCCACTAAGGATTTGTAACCAATTTCACTAGAAATTCTTCCCCTTTTCCCGGATTAGGAGGAAACCTTACAACACGATTAAGCTTTCTACCCAAAGCTTAATCAAGACTCACTCTTTACAAGAGAAGTTTTGGCAACAAAGAAAATGCCTCACAATAGGTGAATAATTTCCCAAATACAAGTTCACTCTAACCCCAAACATGAAATAAATGAATACAAGAAAAATACACAAGTTGAGTAATGAGAGTTTAACTCTAAATAGCTCAAATGGAATGGGTTTTTGCTTGAATATAATTAACTTATTCAATAGTTGTTGTTTTAGCTTTTATGGCTTGATTTTATGCCTACTGTATCGGTACATGCGTCACTGTATCGGTGCCTGTCATAAGAAGAAAGAGTCGTTGTATACAAATAGCGTATCGATATGCGAAGAGGCATATTGGTACGAAAACCATATTTTACAAAGGGGATCGGTACAGCATAATGCGTACCGGTACCGATTTTGCTCACTGGAATCTGGAGAAGTGGTTAACCAAAAAGTGTATCGGTACGGTAGTTAAGCGTATCGGTACGGTTAACCAATTTTCAAAGTGTTCGGTTCAAATAAACTAACAAGGCAACAATCAAAAATTAAATGCCAAGATTTATAAAATCATAACAACTTGTATCGGTACTGAAGGGAGCATATCGTTACGGTAAGTAGTTTTTAGTTTCTAGGTTTACATCGAGTCTAAAAATCGTATCGATAGGGCAAAGAGTGTATCGATACACTTTTCGTAACTCATTTTCCAGTAGCCAAAAATCGTATCGATATGGATGTAACTGTATCGGTACGCCTAGACTAAACTTGAAAATTTTAGTTAAAAAGTAATTAGAAAATATTTTGGATACATGGCTTTGGATTTAGAAGCACTTAAAGTTCAAATCATTGTCATTTTGTGAGTCTTTTAATTATTTAAAAATTTATTTAATTTTGCAATTAAGTTCTTAAAAATATTGTTATGTCAAAATCAATTTAGGTTTTAGAATCTCTCCCTTTTTGGTATAACAAAACCCAAATAAATTTTTAAAACTTTTCCCCTTACTTTAGGACTAAAAGATGTATCTTTGAAAAAATTTAAGGCTCTTTTTACTTCTCCCCCTTTTTGTTAGATCAAAATCAATGATAGAAAATTATATAAGCAATACAAAGCAACATAAAGCAACATAAACTTCATTATGCACTTTAAGCATAATAGTTCAAAGCAAAATAATATCCTAACTCAAATCCTAAAAACATAATTAAAAAACAAATAATCAAAGCATAGGTTCAAAAGGAAATAACATAGGTAGGTGCATAAAAGAAAATCCTAAATGAGATGATTTGATATGATATGTCTAAGGAGCGTCATCATCGCCTTCAACATCACCTTCATCTTCCTTGGCATCATTACCGAAGGTATGTCCATGTCGCTCTCCACGAAAGGCAGTGAGAGTCATATCAATTGAGGATTAGCTAGCCTCCAAAGAGGTGACTCTAACATCCAAAGTCGTGAGACGGGTGTCAATAGAGGAGAAACCATCATTCATGCTCGCACTCATCGAAGAAAATTGGCCATTAAGATAGGTCATAAGAGCATCAAAGGAAGGTGGTGGAGGAGCAACCGGAGGAGTCACTACTTGTTGGGCTCAATATCCTTCATCCGAATTGCTTGCCAAATGTTGAGAAGTTGTATTTTGGTTGTTTGTGGTGGAAGCAAAAATTGAAAGAATTTGGACAAGGATTTAGAGTGGTTCGACTTTCTAACCAAAACCTACATCCACTTCCTTAGCTTCCCACTAAGGATTTCCCAAATTCACTCTTGAATTTCTTCCCTTTTTCTAGGATAAGGAGGAAACCTTTACACATTCAAAGCTTTCTAACACAAAGCTTGAGTAAACCCTCTTGTACAAAGAGAATATCAAAGCCAACAAGAAATCCCTCTAAAAGGTATGTGTTTGCACACTAATGCACTCACCCAAATACTAGAACACTTGAGCATACATTGACAATTGGAGCTCACAAGTTTTTGTCTATACAAAGAATGAGAATTTAGCACTAAGACATGATTTTAATCATAGACTTGTTGGCTTGTGGATCATTAGTCTTCAATAGATGCTTGAAGGTCCCTTTTATACTCCCAATTGAGTTTCTAGCCGTTGGAGACCATTGGGATTGAATTGGAGCCTTTATTTCCTACAATAAATACAATTCTAGTGATATCCGCTTTGATACGCTTGAAGCCGTATCGAAACGCCCTTCTTCAGATCTAGTTGTTGGAGTCTGATGCAATATGCTGTATCGAAACATGTTGGGCAGTATCAGAACGTCCGTATCGAAACATCTAGTGTCGTGTTGAAATAGTGTGAAATTCAAATAGCTGTTAGGGATTTTAGCTATTGGGATCTTTGCCACGTAGGCATATCGAAATGCACGGGGGCATTTTGAAACAACCCCTATACGTATCAAACCAGGTAAGCCCTATATCGAAACACATTTTACAGTTTCAAAAGAATTGTAGCTAAAACCCTAAGGCGTTTCGAAATGGGGTAAGTCGTTTCAGTACAGTAAAGCTGGAAACTTGAGTTTGACTACTTTAAAACCTTTTAAAAACCTTTTAAAACCTTTGAGATTTCATCAAACATAATTTCAAGTTGTTTGGACTTAGAAACATTTTTGAAATCTTTTCAATTTAGTCCAAAGCTATTTTTCAATTATTATATCAAAACAAATATGTGAACACTACAAGAATATTCTCTTCATTCTCGAGCTGAACATGTTGAGGTAGATCCGCATTCTGAACCTATTGGTTGTTATACGAAGTGAATTTAGCCTTGCAAAGGGATTTGTCATCAATAGGATCGGTGAGAGGAATTTCAAGATTGTAAAGTTTCTAAAAAGTCTTATTTTATTTACCCTTTTTACTCATATTATTGTTAGACTTAGGCACATTTTAGTTACATAATGAGGCATTAATGCATATTCTCATAATTTCCTTCACCATTAAGCTTGATTACATATTTTAGTTTATTTTATGGAAAAAGTGTTGTTTTGGTATGTATTTTGGTGCATGTAGGAAAATTACCAGTAAGAACCCGCCGCGACAACAAGGTGCCGCTGAAACCCACCGCGACAGCAGGGCGCCTTTGAAACCTGCCGCGGTAGCAAGGTGCCGTCGGAACCCGCCGCGGCAGTTGGGGAGAAGAATGACCAGGAGGAGGAGAAATATAAGGAGTTGATGCTAAGACAACAAACCAAGGAGTTGTACTGAAGAAGTTCAATTCAGAGAAAGACGCCGCCAAGCGCCTGCCGCCGCCATATTTGTCGCCCTAGGCAACAACTTGTGGAATTGGTGAATTGGAGTGCGATTGATAGAGCATAATTTTCTAAGTCCATTGAGCCCATCCATTCAATTTACTGATGCCGGAAACATCGGACAGAGCCGCCAAAAGAGAAGATCAAGGCTTGCTTGCGGCACAAGGCAACGACAAGAGGAGTCCAAATTCAAGTCAAAGAAGTCAGAATTAAAGGATGCATTCAATGAAAAAGCTACTTTATAATGGGGAAGACTTCTATTCCAAGGAGGACTTGATCTAGGCCATGCCCTATATATACTTGATCATACTTTGTATCTTAGAGAACTCATAGTCGGCATAGTTTAGGTTTCTCTTGTGTTTTCTTGCCGCCACTATGTTGTAAATTATCTAGGGTTTGGGTTATGTTGTAAAGTAGTTGTGAGAACGATTGTTTAGGTTTAAGTTTGTTTTTGCAATAAATTCAAGGTTTGCTTATTTCATGTTCTTCATTGTTTTCAATTGAGTTCAAAAGATCGATTGGGAGCAATCCATTTGTTTGGTATTGAGAGAGTCAAACTCACGAAAGAAGTAAGCACAATCTCATCTGTTGAGTTTTTTTTGGAGAAGTTTGCCAAGTGTTTGCCAAGTTTGGAGACGTTTGATAATTGGGTGTTTTAGTGGGAGGTGAAAATTGGACAATAAGACACAAGGAATTATAGTGGTTCAACCTTCTAACCAAGGTCTACATCCACTACCTTAGCTCCCAATAAGGATTTCAACAAATTCACTCTAGAATTTTGTCCCCTTTTCTAGGCTAAGGAGGCAACCTTTACAACCCTCAAAGCTTTCTACCCAAAGCTTGAGTAAACCCTCTTTACAAGAGAAATTCTAAGCAAACTTGAAATCCCTCTAATCGGTGTTTGTTTGCACTATTTAGCTTTCATCCAAAACCTAAATACTTGAGAAAATTTAACAATGTTTAGCTCACTAGTGTTGTTTATACAAGAAAATGGACAATTAAGCTATAAGACAAATTCTTAATCATAATGCTATTGACAATTGAAGCCTGAGCCTTCCTTTGATGCTTGAAGGTCCCTTTTATACTCCTAATTGAGTTTCTAGCTATTACTAGCCGTTAGGGTTGAATTGGAGCCGTTGGAGACTTCATTTCCCACATTTATTACAGTTTTGGTGCCTATTGTATCGGTACACGAGGACCCGTATCGGTACGCCCTTCTTCAAAACTAGCCATTGGGAAATAGCCATTGGGGGTTGTTAAAACAGGGATCGATACGCTTTAAAGGTGTATCGGTACGACCCCTATCCATATCGATACGGGCAAGCCTGTATCGGTACGAGTTTTGGCAGAATCAAAACTGGAGTAAAAGGTTTCGATACATGGTATACTGTATCAGTATGGTAGAGTTGAAAAGTTAGTTTTGAGTACTTTAAAACATTCCAAACTTTGCCAAAAACCTTTTTAAATACATCAAACTTATTCTTAAGTTGTTTGGACTTAAAGACATGTTTTAAATTCTTTTCAAATTAGTCTAAAGCATTTTTCAATTATTATATCAAAACACTTAGTTCTTCAATCTCCCCCTTTTTGATATAATAAAACCATCTTGAAAAATTGTGTAACCCCTTAGCCCGGCCTAGACGCCCGACCTGAACTAAGAAGATTACACAGGGAAAATTGAAGTTAACTCATTAAAGTCAACCTCGATTAACGACCATTTTTTTCTTTTTATATTCTCTAGATGCAAATTATTATCCTATATGTTCATCAAAGCGATTAGGCGAAAACATCACATTGATCGGAGTTCGATTAGGGGTTCAATTGCATACATTTGACTTTTAGGGACTAAATTGTAATTTCTAGAAAATACATGGACTTTTTAGATTTTAAAGTTACCAATCCTTAATTAGTCATGTAACATGCCAAATTTCAGCTCAAATGAATCATCCAAACTCAACTAATGAAACATACATCATTTAGGGACCACAATGCAACATTTCAAAACTCAGAAAGATTCTTTTAACTGAAAATAACGAACCTGTATCGGTACGCCTCTCCTCGTATCGATACGCAAATTGACAGTAGCAATTTTTGGGAAAAGGGTATCGATACGCCCAAGCTCGTATCGAAATGACCTTCAATCTTTTGCCTAGGTGTATCGATACGCGGGCAAATCGTATCAGTACACCTGAGCTGAATAGCCTGAATCAAGCTTTAGTGTATCGATACTCTCCCCCGAGTATCGATACGCAAACCAGAAACTCACTTTCAACAGCCTTTAAATCATATTAAACATCAACTAAACATGCCTTAAACTATCATACATGCTATAAACAACTTACCAACACATTTTCATCATCAAACATTCATCATATAAGCATCAAGCATGACAAATCATGGTGAAAATATTAGCTACTCAAACATGCTTTAGAATATAAGCCATAGGATAGCCAAAACACTATAAGCAAGACCATAAACCAAATAGGGACCATTTACCAAATCCCAAACTACAAACCAAACATGCTCAAAACGTTTAACATCACCAAAATAAAACCAAGAGTAGAAATCCCTCTCATTGCCTCTTATTACACTAAAGTAAAACCACATTCATTGCTTAGTCAAAAGTACTTGGAATCCACTTGCTCTCTTGTTGTCTCAATTGTTCAATTCTCTGCATTGATGAAACAAATGAGCGTAAGCATATAGCTTAGTGAGGGTCGCTAAAACCAAACATTCATCAATACATTTTGTAAAACCAAAACATTAACATTTGTCAACGTATGCCTTCTTTTAAAACATGCTCTTTAAAGCATCAATGCACTTTTAAAACCACATGCTCATAGCATCATTAAAATAACAACAAAATCCTTTGCTCATGCTTAAATCAAGTATCAAATGCATTCTAGCATAATTCCCAAGCATCACATGCTTAATTCATTTCACAACACCATTATATTGGCTCGCAAGTGATCATTAACAAACCATCTCAAAACCAACACAATTAACACAATCAGATACACGGATTATGTAACCCCCTTAACCCGGTCTAGACGGTTGACCCGAATTAAGAAAGTCACACGGGGAAAACCAAAGTCAACCCGAAAGTCAACCTTGATTAACGACCCTTTTTTTTCTTTTTAATCTTATCTAGATGCACATTAACCTTAATTGTGATCATACAAACAACATACTAAAAGATCACAAACATCAGAGATCAAACATGGACCCAATTGAACAAGTTACAACTTTAGGGACCAAACTGTAAATTCTGATAAATTAAGGGACTTAACCCAAATTAAAGTTACCATCTTGAAATTAATCAGGTTTCATGCTTCTCTGTGAAATTTCAGCTCAAACGGGCATTCCAAACTCATACAATTGAACAAACATGAATCAGGACCAAAACGTAAGCAAAACAAAACATATAAAGATACTTTTAACTGATTTTAACGGTCGGGTATCGATACGCCACGTGTCGTATCGATACTCGGGGAAGGCAGTAACCAAACTCTAGCAACGGTATCGATACCTTTCCCCCAGTATCGATACTTCACTCATAAGGTATCGATACCTGTTCAATGGTATCGATACGCCTGGGCTGAAAAGTGCATATTTGGCTCAGGCGTACCGATACGCAAGCCCGAGTACCGATACCCCTGCCTGGAAACGACTAGAAAACAGCAACATACATGCTTTAAACCTCAAATTAACAACACCGAACCATATTACCTAACCATACAACATACAAGGGCCCTAATTGCAACATCAATTCAGCATTTAAACAACTCATACGAAAAACCCCAAATTGTTAAGCATGCTTCCTACTTAAGCTACCATTCAAGCAATAAACCTTCATAAGCAAGCAATAGGAATCCAAACCAAAAACCAGCAATTCAAACAACATTTAACATCCATAGGGAGTCTCAAACACCTCCCAAAACATACACATTGGTCCCCCATTGCCAAATCAACCAAAAGCTAAAATGTTTAACAAAACCTTCCATACATTGAGCTTTACTTGAACTTGTTTGCTTGCCTTCTTGCTGCCCTCAATGTACTCTAATGCTCTGCATTATTGAATCAAGAAAACGAGAGAGCGTAAGCCAAAGCTTAGTGAGGAGTGCTCCTTAAAAACCAATCAATAATGCAATTAAAACCATTTGTAAAACATGCTTAAAGACAACCTTTATACGTGCTCAAAGCATACTTTAAATCAAGCAATTCCATGCTTCAAATAACATTTAAACAAGCATCTCATGCTTCCACATTATCATTACATCATGCATCCCATGCATCTCAATGTACTATACATGTCATATTGGCTCAAGTGATACATTTCATTTATGAAATCAAGTTCAACAACTTTCCCCAAGGACTTTTAAACACCTTGGCCCCAAGGACTTTTAAACACCTTGGCCATGGACTTTTAAACACCATGAATGAGGACCACACAAGGACTTTTAACCACCTTTGTGTCCGTAGCTTGAATCACCCCAAGGACTTTTAAACACCTTGGCCCCAAGGACTTTTAAACACCTTGGCCCCATGGACTTTTAAACACCATGGAAAGGAGCACCTAAGGACTTTTAACCACCTTAGTGTCCGCAACAAGATTCATCCAAGGACTTTTAAACACCTTGATGATCTTAGGTAACAAGGCTCACTCAAGGACTTTTAACCACCTTAGTGACCTTCACTTTTACAAACCATCACTTGCCAATATACACTTTATACATCATATAATCCACTGTTTTAAAGCATTAAACCAAGCCATTTCATCATGCATCTCAAAGCATTAAATCATCATTTAAACAATGCATAAAAACAAGGTACTCTTACCTAGAGTTACCCTCAACACATGGCTTTAAACATCAGCATATATCATGCTAAAACATCAGCAATTATCATGCTAAAACATGCTTTCAAAACAGTAAACAAAACATGCAAATCATCATTTTGCATCACACCAAAACATGGCCACCACTTAGAGAGTAATCCGAAAGCTTACACTTGAGCTTAGCAAAGTTGTTTAGACTTAAACTAAGCCCCCAAAACCTTGGTTTCAAAGCCGAAAACCATTTTCACAAATCCACTCACCGATTTCCACTTTGCTTCAAGCCAAAGCACCAAATCAAGCCTCCGGATCAACAATTCTTGGATCCAAGGATGCCTCCCCTGTTTCAACACATTAAAGCAGAGGATTAATGCATCATCATGCATTAATTGCTTCAATGAAAGCACCTAAACTCGCTGCTCTCACAAAACCTCCATTTTCGGCCACCAAACACAACCGAAAATGCATCCGAAACACTTCTAGACAAAGCCCAGCCATAAACCAGCAAAACCTCACAACCATTAACATCATTTAACATCTAAAAACAACCTACAACCATCCTTATACCTCCAGCAACACCAGATCCACAAGATCACCACAAAAGCTACCTTAAAACACAAGCTAAACTTAGGAAACTCAACCTATCCGGGATTGCATCAATCAAGACTCATTTCCACATCAATTTAATGATCATTTAACATCAAAAACACTTCTCAAAACACAGATTTAACAGATCAAACGAAAATCATGTGAAATCATCAAAATCTTGCATAATTAGCCAAGATCCATAAATCAACTTAAAAGCCTTTAATTAAACCTCAAATTAGGATTGAAAACTTAGGAATTTCATTAAAGAACTTGAAGTTCAGAGGAGAAGGACGTTCTTACCTCCAAACTTGAGTTTCTCCTCTTTTTGGAATGGAAAACCTTGATGAAACTTGAAGCAATTGAAGAGGTTTTGAAGACACAATGATTTGCAATCAATTGAGAGTTGAAAGGAGGATTTTAGGTGAGAAAATCAGAATTGAAACTCTGGAAATGAAGTGTTTGGGTTGAGAGAAAAAGAGAGAAAGAAAATGAGAAGTTAGATGAGAAAATGCTTAAAATGAGTTTTCCCTCCTTTTAATTTTCTTTAAAATCAGAATTATGAGTCAAAATATCTTAGAAAAATCTGGAGAAACTCCCTTTGGGTAAATAGCTCCTTAAAGATTCAAAGTTTCAACCCTTTATAAAACAGCCACCAAACTTTCAAAAATTACATTTTGGTCACTAGCCAAAATGTCACATTTCCGAAACTCATTTTCCAAAATTGATTTCACAGTTCAATTAATTATAATAAAAGATGATTTTAGAACATTTTCCATATTTTTAATGCAACCCGAACTAGGCTTTCCTAATTTAACCTCTTACGATTCGAACAGCACTTTGACCAACCGGTCAACGCCCAAGACTTCCAAGCCCAAAACCGGGGCGTTACAACTCTCCCCCCCTTAAGAAATTTCGTCCTCGAAATTTACCTGAAGGAAAGAGATAAGGAAACTGCTTCAGCATATCTTCCTTCCGCTCCCACGTGGCTTCCTCAACACCGCGATGCTTCCACAGCACCTTCACCAACTCAATGGTCTTGCCACGAAGAACCTTGCTATTTGAATCCAGAACCTTCACCGGTTCCTCATCATAGGTCAAATCCGGATTCAATTCCACTTCCTCCACAGGCAACACATGCGAAGGATCAGATCTATACTTCTGGAGCATAGAAACATGGAACACATCATGAATCTTCTCCAGCTCCTGAGGTAACCTCAACCGATACGCAACAGGACCCACACACTCAACAACCTCATACGGTCCAATGTATCTAGGGCTCAGCTTACCCTTCCGACCAAACCTCATCACCTTCTTCCAAAATCAGAATTATGAGTCAAAATATCTTAGAAAAATCTGGAGAAACTCCCTTTGGGTAAATAGCTCCTTAAAGATTCAAAGTTTCAACCCTTTATAAAACAGCCACCAAACTTTCAAAAATTACATTTTGGTCACTAGCCAAAATGTCACATTTCCGAAACTCATTTTCCAAAATTGATTTCACAGTTCACTTAATTATAATAAAAGATGATTTTAGAACATTTTCCCATATTTTTAATGCAACCCGAACTAGGCTTTCCTAATTTAACCTCTTACGATTCGAACAACACTTTGACCAACCGGTCAACGCCCAAGACTTCCAAGCCCAAAACCGGGGCGTTACAGATTACAAGCGTTGTCCCACACGCTTCATACACACTACAAGACTACACAAGGCTCACACACGGGATTAGACCATCAACCGTTTTGACACCCGTGGTGGAGTTTAATGGTACAATCACAAGCCCTCAACACCACTCATCGGTATTTGTATAATTCCAGTAACGAGAGCACGAGACACATACCACAAGATCCACACACGAGATTAAACCATCCACCGTTGTGATCTTAGCCTCAATCATTAGGGTACTTGGATGGAGTATATGGTACAATCACAACCCCTCGACATTCAAGGTGACTTTATTCACGGTGCACCCAATCCTATAGTTGGCTAACTATATCTGATTAAAGTAACCAAAAACCATTTCCATCACTTGCCAATATAATCATTTAACATCATTATTCCACTGTTTTACAAGCATAAATCACATTGCCATTTTCACAAGCATGAACATGCTTAAACTCAAATGCATATATCTTATAAATCTAAGGATCGCCTGTAACACCCCCTTCCCGGCCTGGTAGACAACCGGATCGGAGAGCGTTACCGGAAACGATGCAGAAATCTTTTAAACATTTAATCTCAATGATCTTCTTAATGTCGTGACTTATTAAAATTTATGGAACCCTTTTTAAACCTATTCGGCTTATTAACTGAGTCCTTTAGTCTCCCAACTTATAATCTTTACCGAGTTTACGAATTAATACATTTAATCTTGAGAAGCCAAAAGAAGTTGCCCGTACCGAAACACCCTAAGCCGTTTCGGTACGGCTTGACCATGGTCAGTGCTTTGACCCTTTCTTCCCGACCGTTTCGATACGGCTTGACCCGTATCGGTACGAGTTGACCGACCTTGACTTGACCTAGACCCGTTTCGAAACCAGTTTCGAAACAAGGGTCGACAGTGGCGAAAGTGTTCCGAAACGGCATCACTTCTTTTCGGTACAGGGGTCGACAGTAGCAAAACTATTCCGAAACGGCATCACCTCGTTTCGGAACGCTCTGTCCCATAGGCTTATTTTTGGTTAGCCGTACCGGAACGCCATCACCCGTTCCGATACGGTGACCTATAATAGTAGAATTTTATCTGGTTTTTATTGCTTTTACCATACCAAACCATGTCCGATTAAGCCGAAACTTTGTATACAACCTATTTCTACTAGTTTTTACCAGCATACAAATTTCCATGGGTATTCCTATAAGTTTGCCCCATTTTTACCATATTACCAAATACATGTCATGAACTAGTTTAGCCAGAAGTTTAGTTAGTCATATTAAAGCCTTTGAGCTTATTACAAAATAGACAAGCCTTTGCTACCACAAAAAGAGCATAATGACTATGATAGCTACCTTGCCACTTCACTAGGAGTTATAATGTAAGTACTTTACTTGATATGGAGTAGTGACTTGTCTTGCAACCGATCCGATTCTTCAAGAAACAACCTCCTAACCTGAGAATGCATGAAGACAAATCCATTAGGCTCTCAAGCCTAGTGAGGTAATCAAATAAATACAAATAAAGAATGTCATGAGTACATCATTATAGATTCATATGGACATCTTAATACTTAGCATATACACATGATTGATTTGTATAAAACTTAAATAATCATAAATCTTCCTTGGATGGAATTAAGTTCATGGATACTCGAATTCCCCCGCCTCGCCAAAACATAGATGGTCTTATTCCCTCCGCCTCACCAATTGACCAATAACAACACATCCCTCCGCCTCGCCAATCATCATAGGCCTTAGCCTTAGGACCGCAGTCCACCCGAAACACTGAGCTCATGAATTTTATGGCATGCCAATTGTATCCCGAGTTATTCCAATCCAAGGTATATCATATTCATAATTTCCAATTAACTACAATAGGACAATGACATGATGATTTCATAATTTCGACATAAATAATAACTCTTGCAAATATACTTAACATAAAATTTCATGGCAATGCTTACATTAACTATAGTCAATGCTTAAATAATGACTTACCGACACTTACCCAAGTGTCCAATTTATTATCCGATGCTTCGCCTTGAAAATAATGTTTAGCGAAACGAAGATAAACACTAAATAACAATCCGGGAAGGCATTTCGCCTAACCCGAAACTCCGATTACACTCACCCTGACAGTCCGCAGCTTCAAGGTTCTCGAATGGAAATTCCTTTGCTTTTAGCTTGAGATGGAGATGGAGTAGCTTCTATTCCTTCTCCTTGAGCTAGGAAATATTAATGGAAGATCATTAGAATCGATATTTCGATATCGAAATCCATATAACAATACCACAACGGGTATCCGATTCAATATGAACAACTTATCGAAATACCTATGAATCACTCAAACCCTAACTTAAGATTGAAGCTAATTAACCATGGAATTCCACAAATAACTAAGAGATATAGCTTACCCGGTTACTAGGGATGATTCGAAATTGATCAAGTCAAAGATTTACAAAGCTTGAAACTCCTTCAATGGAGGTGTGTGCTTAGGTAAAGATGAAGAAGATGGTGATATATTCCTAAGGCAAATTTTCGGTGGATATCCTAAAGCCTAGCACCAATTTTTAATTATGAGCTTTCCTTCTCTTGAAGGAAAGAATTCTGATAACTCCACGTATGGAGTAATTTAAATTACTATTAGTCCAATTACTTAATTGGTCCCTCACCTTCCTAACTTTCCCAAATTGTCCCTTTATTTTTTAATTCTTACAATAGGGTCACTAGATGCTTGGTATTACATAATAAACTTAAATTCGAATACTTTTAAGCCTGATTAACATTTGATAACCATAATTAGCTTGCCAGGGGAACCTCTAAAGTTTTATCAGACTAAGGGTTTTCCCATCGCCGAAATGAGTTCCGACTAGGCCGACTTTCGGGGTGTTACATCGCCTACCAAGTGCATCCTTAACAAAATGGAATTGAAAACTACCATCCTCAATGCTCAAAAACATGTTTTAAAACAGTAATCAAACCACATTTAATTCAAGTGCATTTTAATCTAAAACATAGCACATTCCGAGAGAGACTTTCGATTTACTTACTCTTGAGCTTAGCTAAGCGTTTCAAACTTACATTAAGCTCCCAAGACCACTCTCAAAGCGTTACAAAGCTGGAAAATCCATTTCCACTCACCGATACACGAAACCTCGCTCGCCGACGTGAAGATCACCCCTTCGAAGCCTCCAAAAATGTTTTGCTTGCTTCCGGATCAAGATCCCCTGTTTTTAGAGCATCAAAACTGAGATCCAAATGCATTAAAACACATTTCAACCTAGCAACTAACATAAACTCGTTGCTCACCAAAACCACACCAGTTTACTCATCCGAAACAACTGAAAACTCAATCGATTGCTTCCTAAACCAAGCCCAGCCAACATACATCACTTTCAACCATTACTAAACATCAAATTACATCTAAAAACAACCTAAACCCTTCCATATACCTTCAGCAAGCATAACATCATCATTTCACCTAAAAACCCAACTAAAACCACCAAGAAACTCAAGGATTTCAGGATCTATATTATCAAAGCCCCTTTTCAACATAATAATCAACTAAAAACTCAATTAAAATCAATCCAAAACATAGCTCATCAATACCACTCCAAAAATCGAGATTTAAACCATGATTTTGCAATATTTTGATCTTAAATCAAAACTATAAAAAAGCTCAACCAAAAACAACAATTAGAAGTCAAAGATCATGGGAATTTCAATAAAGATCCTTGATTGAATGTTGAGAACATGATTTACCTCGAATCCTTGCCTTCCTTAAAGTTTGACAAGATTTTCCTTCACAAAACTTGAAGAAGTTAAAGAGAATTCTTGGAAATGATTTAGAAATCAAAGAGAGAGTGTTTGGGAGAAAAGAATTCTGGAGAAAGTGTTGAAAACATGGTTTTGCTGAAAATGAAAGTTAATTACGTGAAATGAAATCTCAATTTCCTATTTTACCAGTTTAATTAAATAAAATCCTTTTTATTTTAATCATCCAAAAATCATTTTAAAACACATGTCAATTTAAGGAAGGTGCAATTGCACCATAGCTCCGTAAAGATTCTAAGATTTTTGACTCCTCATTTGAAATTGCATTTTTCCACAGTTTTGAAACTTTACATTTTGGTCACTACCCAAAATGTATCACTTCCAAACCTTATTTTGTAAAATTGATTTGACCAATCCCTTAAACATGAGTTTAGAGGATTTTAGCAATTTTGTCATGTTTTTATCCTTTCTTTATCCTTGATTTCCTTAAACCACCTAATACGATTCGAACCGTTTCCGAACGGCCCAATCCGATGTCTAAAACATCTAGGCCCAAAACCAGGGCATTACAAATTGTTTGGGATTCTCTCCCTTCAAGTATAAAATTTTGAATAAGAGATTAAAAATTGAAAAGTAGTTTAAGTTCCCCCTTATTCATTTGAAAAACACAATTTTTCAAACCAAATCTCTCCCCCTTTTTGGTATACCAAAAACAATTTAAAATACTTTTAGGCTCAAAATAAAAATGGAGATTTAAATTTTGAAACTATGAAAATGTTTGGTTTTAAAAGTGGTTCCCCTTACTCAAAGTATCGTCAAAAGATGTTAGTCCAACACATGATAATCTAGTTGAATTAAAAGTAAATAAATTGAATTAAACAACTAAAAACAATTAGATTTTTCCAACACTTGAACTCCAAGGGAGGATGTGAACCCTTCCTTCTTCGAGTGTTCTTCCTTGTGTGGATGGAGCTCCCTCCCATTGATTGGACTTGTTGATCAATCTTCATCGCACCTAATCAAGACAATCATACAAATTTTGGTATCCAAATTGCTTTGGATACATAAACGTTAGTTGCACAAAATTTACTCCCCTGAGGAATCCATTTTTCAATTTCATGTTTTTTATGTGAAGTGATTAGTTCTTTTGGAACCCAAACACTTCTAAAACATTTTTCATTTAAAAATATAGAGACACTAGATTGTCGTTAGTAAAATTTTGATTTTCCAAAATCAATTTTCTTTCTAGTTCTTTGGAAACCAAAATCTTTTCTTTCTTAAGATCAACAACTTCTTTTTGATGATCTTTTTCAATTGTTTGAAGCAAGTTTTGTAAACTAGAAACTTGTCGCTCAAAATCCTTCAATTTTGCTTCAAACTCAAAATTGGTTTTCAAAAGCAAATCATTTTCGTTTTTCAACTTTGAAATCAACTTTTTATTTTTATAAAGTGAAGCCTTTAAATAAAAAACGAACTCATCATAGGCTTCTTGTAACTCATCAAAAGTATAGGAATTTCAAATGGATGAGTTAGAAGTTACCTCTCCCTCATTGAGGGCCATCGAGCATAGGTGGGCTACCTCATCATCGGTGGAATCTTCATCACTCCATGTGGCCACATATACTTGCTTTGAAGATGATCCCTTCTTGTTGGACTTGTGGGATTCCTTCATATTCTTCTTCGATTCATACTTGAATTTTTCCATTTCGCTCTTCGTGAATCGTGTAAATTTGTTGAAGATATAGGCCATCTCTTCATCTTCATTTTCCTTCTCATTTGTATCAACATGGTTGCACTTGGAGGATTTGAGAGCAAAGGCATTCACATGGATGCCTAGCTCCTTGACTTTCTTCTCCCCGTCTTCTTTATCTCTTCCTTCTTCTTCTCATATTTTCTTCCTTTCTTCATGATTTCGTGTGTGAGGAGAGATCCCATGAGTTCATCGAGCTTTAAGGATTTGAGATCTTTAGCTTCGATAATGGCCGTCTTATTTGAGTCCCAAGACTCTGGAAGAGAGTACATGAGTTTGCGGACAAGTTTGTCTTCCGAAATGATTTCTCCATATCCTTTGAGTCCATTGGTGATGGTTGAGATTCTATCGAACATCTTCGTGATGTCCTCATCCGGTTCCATCTTGAAGTTCTCATACTCGTGGTTGAGGAGTCTGATCTTGGTCTCCTTCACTTTGTTGGTTCCTTCGTATGTGACTTCAAGCTTGTTACATACCTCCTTGGCATCTTCACAAGAAGACATCTTCTCGTATATATTGGGTCTCAGTGCACAAAAAATAATGTGCAAGGCTTCGCAATTGAGCTCCATCTTCTTGCGATCATCCGCGCTCCAATATGCATTCCTTCGTTGTGGCACGAATGAGCCATCTTCTACTATGTCCCAAAGCTTGTAGCCCTTGGACTTTATGAAATACATCATTCTTGTCTTCCAATGGGCATAGTGTGTTCTGTTGAAGAATGGTGGCTTGTCGATGGATTGTGTTATTTGATCGGTTGGTTGATATGTTGTATCGAGCTTCCCGGATCACCTCAATAGGATGTTAATCCTCTTCGATTGAGCCTCACTCTGATACCAATTGTTGGGCTTGTTTTGGTGCTCGATTTCCTTCAACTAATGTGTTTGCCAGGTTTTGGAGAAGTTGAATAATTGAGTGTTTTAGTGGGAGGTGAAAATTGGACAATAATACACAAGGAATTATAGTGGTTCAACCTTCTAACCAAGGTCTACATCCATTACCTTATCTCCCCACTAAGGATTTCAACAAATTCACTCTAGAATTTCATCCCCTTTTCTAGGCTAAGGAGGCAACCTTTACAACCCTCAAAGCTTTCTACCCAAATCTTGAGTAAACCCTCTTTACAAGAGAAATTCTAAGCAAACTTGAAATCCCTCTAATAGGTGTTTGTTTGCACTATTTAGCTCTCACCCAAAACCAAAACACTTGAGCAAATTTAACAATATTTAGCTCACTAGTGTTGTCTATACAAGAAAATGGACAATTAAGCTCTAAGACAAATTCTTAATCGTAGTGTTGTTGACAATTCAAGCATTAGCCTTCTCTTGATGCTTGGAGATCCCTTTTATACTCCGAATTGAGTTTGTAGTCGTTACTAGTCGTTAGGGTTAAATTGGAGGCATTGGAGACTTTATTTCCCACATTTATTGAAGTTCGGGTGCCTATCGTATCAGTAAACGAGGACCCGTATCAGTACGCCCTTCTTCAGAACTAGCCGTTGGGCTCCTGCTAGCCTAAGCGTTTCGATACGCTAGGGAGCGCATCGGTATTATCTGCACTTTAAAAGTCCGTTGGGAAATAGTCGTTGGGGTTGTTAAAACATGGATCAGTATGCTTTAAAGGCGTATCGGTAATTCCCCTATCCGTATCAATACGGGAAAGCCTTTATCGGTATGGGTTTTGGCATAATCAAAACTTGAGTAAAAGGTATCGATACGAGGTATATCATATCGGTACAGTAGAGCTGAAAAGTCAATTTTGAGTACTTTAAAACATTCCAAAGTTTACCAAAAACCTTTTTAAATACCTCAAATTTATTTTCAAGTTGTTTAAACTTAAAGACATGTTTTAAATTCTTTTCAAATTAGTCCAAAACATTTTTCAATTATTATATCAAAACACTTAGTTCTTCATCATCAATACCAGGTGTTTATCAATCCAACCTAGGCATAGGTTAGGGTTTAAGGCGTCTAAAATGGGACGAACCAAAGGTTGTTGTTCATTGTATGATTCACGCCGACGGGTATCATCTGCAGTGGGCAACAACAGTATTCTGACTTAGATATAAGCGGGATCATTAACGAAGCGTTCTGCCGAGCCTTGAACGACTGCCGAGTTTGCTGCCGAGCCAAAACAACTTACTTTTGCATTTAATTTCCCTTGTGCAGGAATTGCCATCTCCCTCCAAAGCAGCAAAGTTTGGTAGCGCAAAACAACTTAACATGTTCAACACAATTTCACAGTACTGAGAAGCATAACCTAACCCATTCTATCACCCTAATCTCTTCTATCAAATTACTTTTGCATTTAATTTCCCTTGTGCAGGAATTGCAATTTGAATAAGCTTTCCAATCCTCGTGGGAGACGATATCTTTTATACTATAACTTGACAAGAGTGTGCCTTTGCACTCCTATTTAGAGAACACCCCAACGCTCTACAAGTTTTTGGCGTCGTTGTCGGGGATTAGCAACAGTAAATTTGTCTTTATTTTTCTACACTTTTATTTTATTGCATTTAATTTCAGCTTTAATTTTTCCTTATTATTTGAAAAAAGAATATTCAGGTGCACTATAAATCAAGGTCATCAACATATGGGGAAGTTCTTGCGATTATTGTGAAGGAAAAAATGCGTTCGAAAGTTGCCCTCATCTTTTTGTAGCAGACATGTCAAGAAAAACCACTCGGGAGTGGATGTCTTAATACGAACAGCAGATTCCACTATCGGGGTTGCTGCTGTAGAAATCGACATGCCCTAGCAATATAGTTATCCTCAAGAGCAATCAAAATCCTTGAAGGACACACTTCAAAATTTCCTCGCACTCACGCATAAAGTGTCAACTACTACGGACGCTAACATCGCTAAGATGGATGCACTTCTGAGCATTTCAATCCTCATTAATGCCATAGATGAACTTGAGCACGATGTCTCAGCAACTTATGCCTCGGCAACTAGTGATCCTCAACAATTAAGTTTGAGGGATACTGATGTCTCAGGACAAGAGGACGAAGATGAATGGGAAGAAGGATCTCCGATGTGTGAGGAACAATTAGAACCTCCAAGCAAAAAGGATGAAAAACACTACCCGAACAGCAAGATTGACAGCTGTTTTGGCAGCTACCTAGAACCCTGCCCAAGAGACGAACTGAGCAGTGAAAGGACAGTACCTGAACAAAGCAATGCCACAACAACACCTAGTGAGGCTGACAAAGGAATCGATGAAGCCTCGACAACGACACCCGCTTCGAAAGAAGCCTCGTCAACTATGGACTATACATATCGAGAGGAGTCGATGCTAGCAGGTTTAAAGCCATCAAAATCTCTACTGATTGAGATCTTCGAGGGACATAAAGAAAACGGTGTTGGGAGTCATTAAGCTTATCCAAAAATTGAGTTTTTCCTTGACATGCATAGCATCATGACAGAAGACTGTCGCAACAACTGGTTGTCGCAGCAGCTGCCTCAGCAGCAAAATTAACTTTCCACCCTAACAAACTTCGACAAAGATAAGTTAAGTACATGGTTAGATAGTGATATAATTTTTCCTAATCACATGTTCATGCCTTCAGGAATAGAAACAAGGAGGAATGTTCACATGGACTACAAGGGAACGAGGAAGAAAGACTCCTCCACCATGAGAATAATCACTCGATGGAAGGTGCGGGTGTATTACAAGAAGTATCAGAAACGAACCTCTTAAGCTCAAGTCGACAAGGGAGTAGTTACTATAGGAGATGCATGCCAATCCACTCCTAGAGTAACATATTTTTTATTTTTATCTTCCACATTTTTAATGCTTTCATAGACTTATAATTTTTAAATTTTCAATTTTTATTTCTTTCTGTATTTTATTTTTTTCGTCTTGAAAATAAAATTCAACCGTCTCACAACCTATCAATGACCACAACTAGCAATCAACCAGCCTTCTAGAGAATTTCGACAAAGGTTATCGAGCAACATCATCGATGAAAGTTTGCCACTCAGAAGTACTGATGCTGCCGCCCATCTCCCGCCACCTGGCAGTACTGATGCTACCGCCAGCTCCCGTCACCCAGCAGTACTAATGCTACCGCCCAACACCCGCCGCTCGACAGTACTAAAGCTGCCAAACAGACCCCAATACTAGTAGTACTCCTCCATCATCTCCGGAACCAACTCAATAAGATGGAAAGGCAGCAGCTCCGATTTATACAATAAACCAGGGATGTTCCCTGCAAGTCCAGTCTGGTTCCCTATATTTCCTGCTGAAATACTTAGACGCCATCACCGGCCCTGGAAACCCAGATCGACACCACGACAACTGTATCTACAACTGCCCAGGGATGCCAAGGTAACGACTGCACGTGGTTCGACTAACATATACACACATTCGATAACCACACATGTAGACATTGCTCAAAGGAAATTCATCATGCAAGGTGACGATCTTTCAGACTAACTCATTTATTTTTCTCATGCATTGAGGACAATGCTCCTCTCGAGTTGGGGGGGGGGGGAATTAGTCCTCTAATTTTTTTTCTTTTATTTCTTTTGTTTTTCTTTTATTTTCTAGTTTTTTATGTCTTTATTTTTTGTTTAGTTTTGCATTTAGGTTCTAATGTAACATGCCTTTATTTAAAGTCTAATGAATTCATAGTTTGAGGAAAATTCTTAAGTACCTTTTACGCACTGCGGCAGATAACCTGCCTGGGCGGCAACCTTAGCATGACTTAGAATCCTACTATGGTCTGAACTTAAAGAAAACATTTATTGTGACTAGTTTGATTTTAGGACTTCTAGGAAACTTAGGTGTAACCCCCTTAACCCAGCCCAGACGGTTGACCCGAATTAAGAAAGTCACACGGGGAAAACCAAAGTCAACCCGAAAGTCAACCTTGATTAACGACCCTTTTTTTTCTTTTTAAACTTGTCTACATGCACATTAGCCCTAATTGTGATCACACAAACATCATACTCAAAGATCACAAACATCAGAGATCAAACAGGGAACCAATTGAACAAATTACAACTTTAGGGACCAAATTGTAAATTCTGAAAACTTTAAGGACTTAACCAGATTTTAAGTTACCAACTTAAAATTAATCATGTTTCATGCTTCTCTGCCAAATTTCAGCTCAAACGGACATCGCAAGCTCATACAATTGCACAAACAAGATTCAGGACCAAAATGCAAACATTCCAAAACATTTAACCGCCAATGTCAGCCCCCAACGGTCACCAGTTCTGCAACAGGCAGAGCCCATTTCGAAACACGGGGCCGTTCTGGAACGCGTACCGCGACGGGGGTCTGGCAGTAGCCATTCCGTTTCGGAACGGTGTCACCCGTTTCGGACGCCTGGGTTGGTTCAGAGCACCCGTTCCGAAACGGTGTCAACTGTTCCGAAACACCCTGCACAGATTGCAGCATAAACCATACTTAAACATGCAATCGATCAACCAAACATGCTTCAAAAGCCACCAAACTTTACCAACATGCAATTCAACATATATGAGACATTCTTGCATCCTCAATTCATCAGAATATCAACAAATACGAAAAGCCCCAAATCTATAGGCATGCTTCCTACACAAGCAACCATTCAAGCATAAACTTCCAAATCAATCTCATAAAAGCCAAATACATGTTCCAACAACATCAACAACATAAAACCATACTTGTCCGAACATAAACGAATACATAAACATCAACCCAAGAGGTTCTACCCCCATTGCCTTTATTAACTATAGCTATTCACCGAGACATACATCTCAAATGGAGTCCTCCTTGAATCCCTTGCTTCTCGCTGTCCAAACTTCAAGAATCTGCATTGATGGACACAAAAAGGAGCATAAGCACATAATGCTTAGTGAGGAATGCTCAAAACCAAAACACCATCAATGCAGCGGGTCATAAAAACACATTTAAAACAAACCCGATTTGTTAACCAAGCAAAGCTTGAAAACCCTTTTTCAACGTCATGCTTAAAACCATGCATTGCACATACATGAAAACCAACCCTTAGCTTAGCAAGCTAAGGAAACCTTTTCAAAGCACAACTTGCAAAGTCATCCATTTAACCATTCCATGCATAAACACCATATGCAAAGTTAAATTCAAAACCTTGGAAAACACTTCCATTTCACATCATACCTTTCATATACTTGAACATCATTTCAAGCAAGAAACCTTTTAAAACCATTTACTCAATCAATCCATCACATGCATTAAACAAAGGCAACTTATGAACCACAACATCATCATCACATGCCTTTTAAAACAAGTCTTAACAAGACTCCAATGCATTTAAGAGATTCCATGCACACATGCATCATTTACAAAATGATAATCAATACTTGTTCAACTTAACAAGTAAACATGCATTCACAAGCATTAACCACATTTCATGCAACCATACATCTTTTCAAGCATTAAACCCTTTTCATGCAACCATGCATCTTTTCAAGCATCTCATGCTTCTTTATAATCAAGAACATTACATTGGCTTCCAAGTGATCATCCACGTCCACTTTTCAACTCAACACCCGATCGAATACGCGGATCACAAGCGTTATCCCCCACGCTTCATACACACTACCAATCCAAGGTCTCCAAATGGACTTTTAAACACCATTTGACCTCAACATCCTAAGGTTCCCATGTATGGACTTTTAAACACCATACAACCTTAGCTTTTCCCGAGGTTCCCATGTATGGACTTTTAAACACCATACAACCTCAACATTTCCCAAGGTTCCCATGTATGGACTTTTAAACACCATACAACCTCAACTTTTCCCAAGGTTCCCATGTATGGACTTTCAAACACCATACAACCTTGACATGCACAAGGTTCCCATGTATGGACTTTCAAACACCATACAACCTTTGCATCACCGATTGGTAGTTGTATAACATCACTAACGAGATCCGGGACACCCTACACAAGATCCAGACATGGACTTACACCTCCATTGTGATCTTAACAAGCACAAGGTTCCCATATATGGACTTTTAACCACCATATAACCTTTTCTTAACCAAGGTCCTCGAATGGGCATTCCACCTCCATTGTGACCTTAACCATCTCGTTAGGATACTTGAAGGGAGTTTACCGGTTCACACTTAACCACTCCACCTCCAAGGCGACTTAATTCACGGTGCACCCAATCCTATAGCCGGCTAACTATATCCGATCAAAGAAACCAAGAACCACTTACATCACTTGCCAATATAACCAACTTACCATCATTAGTCCAATGATTCACATACATAACCACAATGCAAAAACCATCATTTACCATCATTAATCCACTGTTTTAAAGCATTACACAAAGCCATTAAACATCATGCAACACCATGCATTAAAACCACAATTTCCATGTACAAAACCAAGGATCTCTTACCTTGAGCATCCTTCACATATGGCTTCCAAAACCAGCATTAAACCATGCTTACAATATGCTTTCAAAACAGAATTTAAATCATGCAAAACACATGCATATCAATCATCAACCACAATTGCTTTTAAAGCCAAAACACAACACCATTCAAGAGCGAAAACCATTTACTTACTCTTGAGCTTAGCAAAGTTGTTTAGACTTAAACTAAGCTCCCAAAACCTTCAAACCTTGGTTTAAAAGCGGAAACCCAACTTCACTCGCCGATACACAAAACAAGGCTAGCCAACAAGCCTTCCAAGCATCTGAAACCTTCTGCAACACCTCTAAAGCTCACGGATCAAACTCCCCTGTTTCAAGCACACAAAAACAGAGCATTAATGCATCTTTATGCATTAAAAACACCAGCAACACAACACAACTCGCTGCTCATCACAAATCCAACATTTCGGCTACCAAACACAACCGAAATCACCTCCAAACACTTCCAAAACTCAACCCAGCCAAGATCCATCACTTCTAACCATTTTCAAACATCACTTAACATCCAAAATGACCACAAACACATCCTTATACCTCCAGGTATAACAGATCACCAAAAACACTCCAAAAACAACCAAAAACTCAAGCAAAACTTAGGAAATTCAACCTATTCGGGATTGCATTAATTAAACCTCAACTTCTAATCAATTTAGCATTCATTTAACATCAATTTGACACCTCAAAACACTGCCCAAACAGATCACACGAAAATTTCACCAAAATCACCAAATCTTGCATTTTAAGCTAAAATCAAGATTTCAATTGAAAAGCCTTTAACAAATCACAAATCAAGGATTGAGAACTTAGGAATTTCAGTAAAGAACTGATAGTTTAGAGGAGAAGGACGTTCTTACCTCCAAACTTGAATTTCTCCATTTTAGAACCAAGAAGCTTGATGAAACAACTTGCAAATGGTGAGGTTTTGTTGTAGAGATGATTAGGAATCCAAAGAGAATTGAAAAGGAAGATTTGAGTGACAAAATCAGAGGAGAAAATCTGGAGAGATGTGTTTGGGTTGAGAGAAAATGAGAGAAAAGGAGAATTGGAAGAAAAATGGAAAGTTAGTTATAAAATAGTTAAAATGACTTTCCCTCCTTTTTCATATGCTTTAAAATCAGAATAAAGCCTTAAAATTTGGAATAATAGCTCCTTAAAGATTCAAAGTTTCAATCCTTTATAAAACAGTCACCAAACTTTCAAAAATTACATTTTGGTCACTAGCCAAAATGTCAACCTTCCGAACCTCATTTTTCAAAATTGATTTCAAAGTTCACTTATATATATTAAAAGATGATTTTAGAACATTTTTCCATATTTTTAATGCAACCCGAACTAGGCTTTCCTAATTTCACTCTTATACATTCGATCAGCACTTTGACCGAACCGGTCAACGCCCAAAACTTCTAAGCCCAAAACCGGGGCGTTACAACTCTCCCCCCTTAGGAAATTTCGTCCTCGAAATTTCAACTGGCAAAAAGGGAACCACAACCTTCTCAAACCAACACACAAGGCAACACAACAGCCTCAACCATCACTGAACACATTCCACACAAAACTCCACCAACCTCAGCACCTACACATACTGTTCGCAAAATTCAGAACACACAAAGATAGCCACAACTTAACCTTTCACATACCCGGACTCCACACAGCCCCAACATCAACTTGCAGAACTTCAACTTTTACAGCACACAACACTGCAACACACAACTCCCAAGACTTGTTTACACAGAGACATCAACCAAACCAATTCAACCACTATGCAAACTTCTCTGCTTCTAAAACTCTTGCAAACTCCCAAACTTCTTCCAAGAATTTTCCCAACAAGCAAAAATTCTTAAGCATCAACTGCTTACTTGTAACCCCCTTAACCCGGTCTGGACGGTTGACCCGAATTAAGAAAGTCACACGGGGAAAACCAAAGTCAACCCGAAAGTCAACCTCGATTAACGACCCTTTTTTTTTCTTTTTAAACTTGTCTAGATGCACATTAACCTTAGATGTGATCACACAACAACATGCTCAAAGATCGCAAACATCAGAGATCAGACAGGGACCCAATTGAACAAATTACAACTTTAGGGACCAAATTGTAATTTCTGAAAACTTTAAGGACTTAACCAGATTTTAAGTTACCAACTTAAAATTAATCATGTTTCATGCTTCTCTGCCAAATTTCAGCTCAAACGGACATCCCAAACTCATACAATTGCACAAACAAGTTTCAGGACCAAAATGCAAACATTTCAAAACATTTAACCGCCAATGTCAGCCCCCAACGGTCACCCGTTCCGAAACAGGCAGAGCCCGTTTCGAAACACGGGGCCGTTCCGCAACGGGGGTCTGGCAGAGACCAAACCGTTTCGAAACGGTGCATACCGTTTCGGACGCCTGGGTTCATACAAGGCACCCGTTCCGAAACGGTGCACACTGTTCCGATACGCCCTGCACAAAATTGCTCCAAATGCATTCCAAAACATGCAATTGATCAACCAAACATGCTCCAAAAGCCACCAAACTTTACCAGCATGTAATTCAACATATATAAGACATTCTTGCATCAGCAATTCATCAAAATATCCACACATATGAAAAGCCCCAATTCTATAGGCATGCTTCCTACACAAGCAACCATTTAAGCATAATCTTCCAAAAACAATCTCATATTAGCCAAATTCATGTTTCAACATTAACAACAACATTAAATCATCCTTGTTCGAACACATACAAACATAAAAACACATTCCAAGAGATTCTACCCCCATTGCCTTTATTAACTATAGCTATTCATCGAGACATACATCCAATTGGAGTCCACCTTGAATCCCCTTGCTTCTCGCTGTCCAAACTTCAAGAATCTGCATTGATGGACAAAAAGGAGCGTAAGCACATAATGCTTAGTGAGGAATGCTCAAAACCAAAATACCATCAATGCAGCGGGTCATAAAACACTTTTAAAAACAAACCCGAATTGTTTACCAAGGAAGCTTGAAAACCATTTTCAACAACATGCTTAAACCATGCATTGCACATACATGAAAACCAACCCTTAGCTTAGCAAGCTAAGAAAACCTTTTCAAAGCACAATCATGCCAAAATCATCCATTTAGCCATTCCATGCATAAACACCATATGCAATGCTAAATTCAAAACTTTAGAAAACACTTCCATTTCGCAACATACCTTTCTTATACTTGCAAACCATTCAAGCAAGAAACCTTTTTAAACCATTATTCAATCAATCCAACACATGCATTAAACCAAGGCAATATATAAACCACAACGTTATCATCACATGCCTTTTAAAACAAGTCTTAACAAGACTCCAATGCATTTAGGAGATTCCATGCACACATGCATCATTTACCAAATGATAATCAACACTTGTTCAACTTAACAAGTAACATGCATTCACAAGCATTAATCACTTTTCATGCAACCATGCATCTTTTCAAGCATTATACACTTTCCATGCAACCATGCATCTTTTCAAGCATCTCACGCTTCTTTATAATCAAGAACATTACATTGGCTTCCAAGTGATCAACACATCCACATTTCAACTCAACACCCGATCGGATACGCGGATCACAAGCGTTGTCCCCTACGCTTCATACACACTACCAATCCAAGGTCTCCAAATGGACTTTTAAACACCATTTGACCTCAACACCCTAAGGTTCCCATGTATGGACTTTTAAACACCATACAACCTTAGCTTTTCCTGAGGTTCCCATGTATGGACTTTCAAACACCATACAACCTCAACTTTTCTCGAGGTTCCCATGTATCGACTTTCAAACACCATACAACCTCAACTTTTCCCAAGGTTCCCATGTATGGACTTTTAAACACCATACAACCTTTGCATCACCGATTGGTAGTTGTATAACATCACTAACGAGATCCGGGACACCCTACACAAGATCCACTCATGGGCATTACACCTCCATTGTGATCTCAACAAGCACAAGGTTCTCACATATGGACTTTTAAACACCATATAACCTTTGCTCAACCAAGGTCCTCGAATGGGCAACACCTCTGTTATGACCTTAACCATCTCGTTAGGATACTTGAAGGGAGCTTTCCGGTCCACTCTTGACCACTCCTCCTCCAAGGCGACTTAATTCACGGTGCACCCAATCCTATAGCCGGCTAACTATATCCGATCAACGAACCAAGAACCATTTTCCTCACTTGCCAATATAACCAACTTACCATCATTAGTCCAATGATTCACATGCATAACTACAATGCATAAACCATCATTTACCATCATTAATTCACTGTTTTTAAGCATTACCCAAAGCCATTGAACATCATGCAACATCATGCATCAAAACCACATTTTCCATGTACAAAACCAAGGACCTCTTACCTTGAGCATCCATTACATAAGGCTTTCAAAACCAACATTAAACCATGCTTACAATATGCTTTCAAAACAGAATTTAAGTCATGCAAAACACATGCATATCAATCAACAACCACAATTGCTTTAAAAGCCAATTCACAACACAATTCATGAGCGAAAACCATTTACTTACTCTTGAGCTTAGCAAAGTTGTTTAGACTTACACTAAGCTCCCAAAACCTTCAAACCTTGGTTTTAAAGCTGAAAACCCAACTTCACTCACCGATACACAAAACAAGGCTAGCCAACAAGCCCTCCAAGCATCCGAAACCTTCCGCAACACCTCCAAAGCTCACGGATCAAACTCCCCTGTTTCAAGCACACAACAACAGAGCATTAATGCATCTTTATGCATTAAAACACCAGCAACAACAACACAACTCGCTGCTCATCACAAATCCAACATTTCGGCTACCAAACACAACCGAAATCACCTCCAAACACTTCCAAAACTTAGCCCAGCCAAGATCCATCACTTCTAACCATATTTAAACATCAATTAACATCCAAAATGATCACAAACACGTCCTTATACCTCCAGGTATAACAGATCACCAAAAACACTCCAAAAACAACCAAAAACTCAAGCCAAACTTAGGAAATTCAACCTATCCGGGATTGCATTAATTAAACCTCAACTTCTAATCAATTTAGCATTCATTTAACATCAATTTGACACCTCAAAACCCTGCTTAAACAGATCACACGAAAATTTCACCAAAATCACCAAATCTTGCATTTTAAGCCAAAAATCAAGATCTCAATTGAAAAGCCTTTAACAAATCACAAATCAAGGATTGAGAACTTAGGAATTTCAGTAAAGAACTGATAGTTTAGAGGAGATGGACGTTCTTACCTCCAAACTTGAATTTCTCCTTTTTAGAGCCAAAATGCTTGATGAAACAACTTGCAAATTGAGAGGTTTTGTTGATAAGATGATGAGGAATCAAAGGAGAGTTGAAATGAGTGATTTAGATGACAAAATCAGAGAAGAAAATCTGGAGAATTGTGTTTGGGTTGAGAGAAAATGAGAGAAAAGGAAAATTGAGAGAAAATAGAAAAGTTAGTTATGAAATGGTAAAATGATTTCCCTCCACATTTCATAAACTTTAAAATCAGAATAAAGCCTTAAAATATCTTAGAAAAATCTGGAGAAACTCTTTTGGAATAATAGCTCCTTAAAGATTCAAAGTTTCAATCCTTTATAAAACTGTCCCGCAACTTTCAAAAATTACATTTTGGTCACTAGCCAAAATGTCAACCTTCCAAACCTCATTTTCCAAAATTGATTTCACAGTTCACTTTTATATATTAAAAGATGATTTTAGAACATTTTTCCATATTTTTAATGCAACCCGAACTAGGCTTTCCTAATTTCACCTTTATATATTCGATCAGCACCTTGACCGAACCGGTCAACGCCCAAAACCTCTGAGCCCAAAACCGGGGCGTTACAACTCTCCCCCCCCCCCCTTAGGAAATTTCGTCCCCGAAATTCCAACTGGCAAAAAGAGAACCACAACCTCCCAAACCAACACACAAGGCAACACAAAAGCCTCAACCACCACTGAACACATTCCACACAAAACTTAACCAAACTCAACACCACCACACGCTGTTCACAAAATCCAGAACACTCAAAGATAACCACCACTTAACCTCTCACATATCCGGACCATACACAGCCCCAACATCAACCTGAAGAACTTCAACCTTTACAGCACACAACACTGCAACACACAACTCCCAAGACTTGTTTACACAGTGACACCAACCAAACCAAATCAGCCACTATGCAAACTTCCCTGCTTCTAAACTCTTGCAAACTCCCAAACCTCTTCCAAGAATTTTCCCAACAAGCAAAAATTCTTAAGCATCAACTGCTTACCCAAACTTCTCAACGAAAGCTGACATTCCTTCACATCTGCCGCTATCATTACCATAACAACCCACAAGGACTACTCACCCAAATTCCAAAATTACATCACAACCCCAACTTAACTCCGCCAGCCATCCCACACACCACCAGCTGACTCCAAAAGAAGCTCGCAAACTCACAACCAACCAACCACTTCTCACAAGAACCTAAACAACCAACAAAAGCCTTCGATCTTTCATAATCCTTCCACTTCAAACTTCAACCATAACACTTGTCTTACTAGGACATCGCCCGACCTGCCATACATACCAACTACTCAACTCCTCAAAGGTTGCTAAGAACCAGCACTCACAAACACAACCCTTCCACAACAACTTAAAAGCTAAGCTGCTTCAGCACTTGAAAACACAACCTCTAAACCGCAACATCACTTAGCACCAAGGAACTACCCCTTCCACTTAGCTTATTCAAACCACTTGACCGATTCTAACCTCATCCGGTACTCTCCACCACCAAACCACTAAACTCTTTAAGCAACAAACACTATCCTTCCACCAACAGGCTACACTACTCTCACTATCCCCAGCACTAGCTTAATATTCTCCATTGCTTCTAACTCTCTCCCAGCACCAAAACAACCTCTAGAAACCCATCATCCAACCTAGCCCAATCACCATACTAACAGATTCAATTAGTTATTAGCGAGTGTGAACATCGTATGCATGATCACCTACATGCCCTATCAATGCCTGATGTACATGTATGCAAAACCTCTAATGTCATGCCACATGTATGCATGAACCAGCACATATATAATATAGCATATAACAATGATTTTAACTGTGCATGAATGCCAGTTCACGCCCTCCAATAACATCCTCAAATCTGCCTAAGAACAACCTCCTACCTCACTTCTAACTTATCTAACTTCATCATTCCAACAACCATTAACCTCAAAATACTCACTAAAACCTTCTTCACACCAAAGATTCTTCCAAACTACAACTATTACCCCAGACATGCTAGCAACAAGACTAAACTTACCACGCAAGGAAAAGCAACAGAAACCAAACCAAGGTAACTAGAACAAAGACTACTTAACAAGGTTACCTGAAAACACAACACCACCCTGAAAATTCATCAGACGAGCTCTCTTCCTTACGGGACCATCATCCTCCTGCTGCACCACTGCAGCACCAGCTAACACACTGAGATCACCACCGACTCCTTGTGGTAAGGAACCTTGGCTATTCCGAGCCAACATCAAACAATCACGCCTCATGTGACCAGCAGACCCACATTTCCAGCAATTCTCTTTTCCCAAATTCTTCACAACCTTCTGCTCTTTCTGCCACCTCCGAACCTTGCCTCGGCCGTACCCACGACCTTTCAGAGACCTTTTGGCTATCACCAAAGTTGACTTCACTCCATGAGGACAATCACGCTTAACATGCACCTTAGAACCACAGTTCCAACAAGCACTCGCGCCCCTACAACGTCCAACATGGCGCCTTTCACATCGGTCACACACAGGTGGCTGAGCTTCCACTCCTTGCTCAAGCAACACTTGCTCCACAACAGCACTACCTTCACACTGCTTAACCCTTGGAAACTTCTCTCCAAGATACCTTTCACAAAAAGCAGATACAAAGAAATCCCAATCAATATCAAGGATATGTGACGCCACCGCCATAGATGTCCACCAGACACATGCATCCTCCAACATCAGAGAAACAACACTTCCCAGCTTACAGGCATAACCACAGCCTTCCTGATCCAAAATCAGAATCACACTGGCCAACCAGGCCTCAAACATCTCTGGTGAAGAACCATGATACTCCACTGCACCCAAATCAAGCAAACGCTGCTTCGGCAAACCCACACATCCAGCCAGCACATCCGCTGACTTTACCTTTACCACAGCCTGAGATGTTCCCAACACCTCCTGAACAACAGGTGATGAACTCTTCACCACAGAACCAGCCTCTTTCCCTTGCCTTACCACCTCAACTCCAGGCACAGAAGACTGAGACAAAACACCTCTACAAAAGGGCGAATTCCATGCCTTAACAACCTGCCCCAAGGCAGCAACCATCTCACCCAACTGCCATTCTTCCAACGACTTCGCCATACTACTAACAACAACAAACATTCACAACAAACAAACAAACAAACCAGTTAGACCAGCTTTAAGCAAGGATTCAAACTCCAACTCCAAAATAACACAATAGCTATATTAATAAGGCAATGGGTATCCCGAATCCTCCCCTTTTACATGACATAACAGTCAACACAACATGGATATCACAACATCAAGCATATCAAATAACACACTTTGATCATGCTTACACCGAACATCATCCACTTGCAACAGCATATTAGCAACATAACATACTCATTACATGTTCATCAAGCATATCACCAGCTCACAGCATTAACATAAAACCACATAGGTTCAACCAAGACTCATATCCATACAGCATGCTTGAAAACATCATCAACATGCTCAAAAACACATGTTTCAACCAACATTCAACCACACAACAAGGTAAACATCAAACACACATCACAACAACTTACCGTTTTCCCCAAACATTCGCAACTCAGCTCTGATACCACCAAATGTAACCCCCTTAACCCGGTTTGGACGGTTGACCCGAATTAAGAAAGTCACACGGGGAAAACCAAAGTCAACCCGAAAGTCAACCTTGATTAACGACCCTTTTTTTTCTTTTTAAACTTGTCTAGATGCACATTAACCTTAGATGTGATCACACAACAACATGCTCAAAGATCGCAAACATCAGAGATCAGACAGGGACCCAATTGAACAAATTACAACTTTAGGGACCAAATTGTAATTTCTGAAAACTTTAAGGACTTAACCAGATTTTAAGTTACCAACTTAAAATTAATCATGTTTCATGCTTCTCTGCCAAATTTCAGCTCAAACGGACATCCCAAACTCATACAATTGCACAAACAAGTTTCAGGACCAAAATGCAAACATTTCAAAACATTTAACCGCCAATGTCAGCCCCCAACGGTCACCCGTTCCGAAACAGGCAGAGCCCGTTTCGAAACACGGGGCTGTTCCGCAACGCGTTCCGCAACGGGGGTCTGGCAGAGACCAAACCGTTTCGAAACGGTGCATACCGTTTCGGACGCCTGGGTTCATACAAGGCACCCGTTCCGAAACGGTGCACACTGTTCCGATACGCCCTGCACAAAATTGCTCCAAATGCATTCCAAAACATGCAATTGATCAACCAAACATGCTCCAAAAGCCACCAAACTTTACCAGCATGTAATTCAACATATATAAGACATTCTTGCATCAGCAATTCAACAAAATATCCACACATATGAAAAGCCCCAATTCTATAGGCATGCTTCCTACACAAGCAACCATTTAAGCATAATCTTCCAAAAACAATCTCATATTAGCCAAATTCATGTTTCAACATTAACAACAACATTAAATCATCCTTGTTCGAACACATACAAACATAAAAACACATTCCAAGAGATTCTACCCCCATTGCCTTTATTAACTATAGCTATTCATCGAGACATACATCCCAATTGGAGTCCACCTTGAATCCCCTTGCTTCTCGCTGTCCAAACTTCAAGAATCTGCATTGATGGACAAAAAGGAGCGTAAGCACATAATGCTTAGTGAGGAATGCTCAAAACCAAAATACCATCAATGCAGCGGGTCATAAAACACTTTTAAAAACAAACCCGAATTGTTTACCAAGCAAGCTTGAAAACCATTTTAAACAACATGCTTAAACCATGCATTGCACATACATGAAAACCAACCCTTAGGTTAGCAAGCTAAGAAAACCTTTTCAAAGCACAATCATGCCAAAATCATCCATTTAGCCATTCCATGCATAAACACCATATGCAATGCTAAATTCAAAACTTTAGAAAACACTTCCATTTCGCAACATACCTTTCTTATACTTGCAAACCATTCAAGCAAGAAACCTTTTAAACCATTATTCAATCAATCCAACACATGCATTAAACCAAGGCAATATATAAACCACAACGTTATCATCACATGCCTTTTAAAACAAGTCTTAACAAGACTCCAATGCATTTAGGAGATTCCATGCACACATGCATCATTTACCAAATGATAATCAACACTTGTTCAACTTAACAAGTAACATGCATTCACAAGCATTAATCACTTTTCATGCAACCATGCATCTTTTCAAGCATTATACACTATCCATGCAACCATGCATCTTTTCAAGCATCTCACGCTTCTTTATAATCAAGAACATTACATTGGCTTCCAAGTGATCAACACATCCACTTTTCAACTCAACACCCGATCGGATACGCGGATCACAAGCGTTGTCCCTACGCTTCATACACACTACCAATCCAAGGTCTCCAAATGGACTTTTAAACACCATTTGACCTCAACACCCTAAGGTTCCCATGTATGGACTTTTAAACACCATAAAACCTTAGCTTTTCCCGAGGTTCCCATGTATGGACTTTCAAACACCATACAACCTCAACTTTTCCCGAGGTTCCCATGTATGGACTTTCAAACACCATACAACCTCAACTTTTCCCAAGGTTCCCATGTATGGACTTTTAAACACCATACAACCTTTGCATCACCGATTGGTAGTTGTATAACATCACTAACGAGATCCGGGACACCCTACACAAGATCCACACATGGGCATTACACCTCCATTGTAATCTCAACAAGCACAAGGTTCTCACATATGGACTTTTAAACACCATATAACCTTTGCTCAACCAAGGTCCTCGAATGGGCAACACCTCCATTATGACCTTAACCATCTCGTTAGGATACTTGAAGGGAGCTTTCCGGTCCACTCTTGACCACTCCTCCTCCAAGGCGACTTAATTCACGGTGCACCCAATCCTATAGCCGGCTAACTATATCCGATCAACGAACCAAGAACCATTTTCCTCACTTGCCAATATAACCAACTTACCATCATTAGTCCAATGATTCACATGCATAACTACAATGCATAAACCATCATTTACCATCATTAATTCACTGTTTTTAAGCATTACACAAAGCCATTGAACATCATGCAACATCATGCATCAAAACCACATTTTCCATGTACAAAACCAAGGACCTCTTACCTTGAGCATCCATTACATAAGGCTTTCAAAACCAGCATTAAACCATGCTTACAATATGCTTTCAAAACAGAATTTAAGTCATGCAAAACACATGCATATCAATCAACAACCACAATTGCTTTAAAAGCCAATTCACAACACAATTCATGAGCGAAAACCATTTACTTACTCTTGAGCTTAGCGAAGTTGTTTAGACTTACACTAAGCTCCGAAAACCTTCAAACCTTGGTTTTAAAGCTGAAAACCCAACTTCACTCACCGATACACAAAACAAGGCTAGCCAACAAGCCCTCCAAGCATCCGAAACCTTCCGCAACACCTCCAAAGCTCACGGATCAAACTCCCCTGTTTCAAGCACACAACAACAGAGCATTAATGCATCTTTATGCATTAAAACACCAGCAACAACAACACAACTCGCTGCTCATCACAAATCCAACATTTCGGCTACCAAACACAACCGAAATCACCTCCAAACACTTCCAAAACTTAGCCCAGCCAAGATCCATCACTTCTAACCATATTTAAACATCAATTAACATCCAAAATGATCACAAACACGTCCTTATACCTCCAGGTATAACAGATCACCAAAAACACTCCAAAAACAACCAAAAACTCAAGCCAAACTTAGGAAATTCAACCTATCCGGGATTGCATTAATTAAACCTCAACTTCTAATCAATTTAGCATTCATTTAACATCAATTTGACACCTCAAAACCCTGCTTAAACAGATCACACGAAAATTTCACCAAAATCACCAAATCTTGCATTTTAAGCCAAAAATCAAGATCTCAATTGAAAAGCCTTTAACAAATCACAAATCAAGGATTGAGAACTTAGGAATTTCAGTAAAGAACTGATAGTTTAGAGGAGAAGGACGTTCTTACCTCCAAACTTGAATTTCTCCTTTTTAGAGCCAAAATGCTTGATGAAACAACTTGCAAATTGAGAGGTTTTGTTGATAAGATGATGAGGAATCAAAGGAGAGTTGAAATGAGTGATTTAGATGACAAAATCAGAGAAGAAAATTTGGAGAATTGTGTTTGGGTTGAGAGAAAATGAGAGAAAAGGAAAATTGAGAGAAAATAGAAAAGTTAGTTATGAAATGGTAAAATGATTTCCCTCCACATTTCATAAACTTTAAAATCAGAATAAAGCCTTAAAATATCTTAGAAAAATCTGGAGAAACTCTTTTTGGAATAATAGCTCCTTAAAGATTCAAAGTTTCAATCCTTTATAAAACTGTCCCGCAACTTTCAAAAATTACATTTTGGTCACTAGCCAAAATGTCAACCTTCCAAACCTCATTTTCCAAAATTGATTTCACAGTTCACTTTTATATATTAAAAGATGATTTTAGAACATTTTTCCATATTTTTAATGCAACCCGAACTAGGCTTTCCTAATTTCACCTTTATATATTCGATCAGCACTTTGACCGAACGGGTCAACGCCCAAAACTTCTGAGCCCAAAACCGGGGCGTTACATTACTCAAACTCCTCAACGAATGCTAACAATCCTTTACATCTGCCACCATCACTACCATAACAACTCACGAGGACTACTCACCCATATTCCAAAATTTACATCACAACCCAACTCGACTCCGCCAGCCGTCCCACACACCACCAGCTGACTTCAAAAGAAGTTCACATACTCACAACCAACCAACCACTTCTCATAAGAATCCTTCCAAACAACAATGGCCTTCGATCTTTCATTGCCTATCCTCCACAAACTTTGACTACAACACCTGCCTTACTAGAACATCGCCCAACCTGACATACAGATCATCTTCTCAACTCTTCGAAGGTTACTAAGAACCAACACTTACAAACACAACCACTAAACTGCAACATCCTTTAGCACCAAGGAACTACCCCTTCCACTTAGCTACTCAAACCACTTGACCGATTCTAACTTCAACCGGTACTCCTCACCACCAAACCACTAAACCCTTTAAGCAACAACACTATCCTTCTACCAACAGGCTATACTACTCTTACTATCTCCAGCACTAGCTTAATATTCTCCACTACCTCTAACTCTCACCCAGCACCAAAACAACCTCTAAAAACCCATCATCCAACCTAACCCAACCACCACACTAACAAATTCGATTAGTTATTAGCGAGTGTGAACATCGTATGCATGATCAACTACATGCCCTATCAATGCCTGATGTACATGTATGCAAAACCTCTAATGTCATGCCACATGTATGCATGGACCAGCACATATATAATATAGCATATAACAATGATTTTAACTGTGCATGAATGCCAGTTCACACCCTCCAATAACATCCTCAAAATCCGTCTAAGAACAACCTCCTACCTCACTTCTAACTTATCTAACTCCATCATACCAACAACCATTAACCAAAAAATACTCACTAAAGCCTTCTTCACACCAAAGATGATTCCAAACTACAACTATTACCCCAAACATGCTAGCAACAAGACTAAACTTACCACGCAAGGAAAAACCAACAGAAACCAAACCAAGATAACTAAAGCAAAGATTACTTAACAAGGTTACCTGAAAACACAACACCACCCTGAAGATTCATCAGACGAGCTCTCTTTCTCGCGGAACCATCATCCTCCTGCCGCGCCACTGCAGCACCAGCTAACACACTAAGATCACCATCAACTCCTTGCGGTAAAGAACCTTGGCTGTTCCGAGCCAACATCAAACAATCACGTCTCATATGTCTAGCAGACCCACATTTCCAGCAATTCTCATTTCCCAAACTCTTCACAACCTTCTGCTCTTTCTGCCACCTCTGAACCTTGCCTCGGCCGTGCCCACAATCTTTCAGAGACCCTTTGGCTAACACCAAAGCTGACTTCACCCCAAGAGGACAATCACGCTTCACATGCACTTTAGAACCACAGTTCCAACAAGCACCCGCGCCCCAACAACCTCCAACATGGCGCCTTTCACAACGATCACATACCGGTGGCTGAGCTTCCACTCCTTGCTCAAGCAACACTTGCTCCACAACAGCACTACTTTCACATTGCTTAACCCTTGGAAACTTCTCTCCAAGATACCTTTCATAAAAGGCGGATACAAAGAAATTCCAGTCAATATCATAGATATGTGACGCCACCGCCACAGATGTCCACCAGACACATGCATCCTCCAACATCAGAGAAACAACACTTCCCAGCTTACAGGCATAATCACAGCCTTCCTGATCCAGAATCAGAATCACATCGGCCAACCAGGCCTCAAACATCTCCGGTGAAGAACCATGATATTCCACAGCACCCAGATCAAGCAAACGCTGCTTCAGCAAACCCACACATCCCACAGCCAGCACATCTACTGACTTTACCTTTACCACAGCCTGAGATGTTCCCAACACCTCTCGAGCAACAGGTGATGAACTCTTTATCACAGAACCAGCTTCTTTCCCTTGCCTTACCACCTCAACTCCAGGCACAGAAAACTGAGACAAAACACCTCTACAAAAGGGTGAATTCCATGCCCTAACCACCTGCCCCAAGGCAGCAACCATCTCACCCAACTGCCATTCTTTCATCGACTTCGCCATACTACTAACAACAACAAACATTCACAACAAACAAACAAACCAGTTAGACCAGCTTTAAGCAAGGATTCAAACTCCAACTCCAAAATAACACAATAGCTATATTAATAAGGCAATGGGTATCCCGAATCCTCCCCTTTACAAGACATAACAGTCATCACAAACATGAATATCACAACATCAAGCATATCAAACAACATACTTTGATCATGCTTACACCAAACAACATCCACTTGCAACAGCATATTAGCAACATAACATACTCATTACATGTTCACCATGCATATTACCAGCTCACAACATCAGCACAAATCCACATAAGCTCAACCAATATTCATAACCACAAAGCATGCTTGAAAACATCAACAACTTGCTCAGAAACACGTGTTTCAACCAACTTTCAACCACACAACAAGGTAAACATCAAACACACATCACAACAACTTACCGTTTTCCCCAAGCATTCACAACCTGGCTCTGATACCACCAAATGTAACCCCCTTAACCCGGCCCAGATGGTTGACCCGAATTAAGAAAGTCACACGGGGAAAACCAAAGTCAACCCGAAAGTCAACCTTGATTAACGACCCTTTTTTTCTTTTTAAACTTGTCTACATGCACATTAGCCCTAATTGTGATCACACAAACATCATACTCAAAGATCACAAACATCAGAGATCAAACAGGGACCCAATTGAACAAATTACAACTTTAGGGACCAAATTGTCAATTCTGAAAACTTTAAGGACTTAACCAGATTTTAAGTTACCAACTTAAAATTAATCATGTTTCATGCTTCTCTGCCAAATTTCAGCTCAAACGGACATCGCAAGCTCATACAATTGCACAAACAAGATTCAGACCAAAATGCAAACATTCCAAAACATTTAACCGCCAATGTCAGCCCCCAACGGTCACCCGTTCCGAAACAGGCAGAGCCCGTTTCGAAACACGGGGCCGTTCCGCAACGCGTACCGCGACGGGGGTCTGGCAGTAGCCATTCCGTTTCGGAACGGTGTCACCCGTTTCGGACGCCTGGGTTGGTTCAGAGCACCCGTTCCGAAACGGTGTCAACTGTTCCGAAACACCCTGCACAGATTGCAGCATAAAGCATACATAAACATGCAATCGATCAACCAAACATGCTTCAAAAGCCACCAAACTTTACCAACATGCAATTCAACATATATGAGACATTCTTGTATCCGCAATTCATCAGAATATCAACAAATACGAAAAGCCCCAAATCTATAGGCATGCTTCCTACACAAGCAACCATTCAAGCATAAACTTCCAAATCAATCTCATAAAAGCCAAATACATGTTCCAACAACATCAACAACATAAAACCATACTTGTCCGAACATAAACGAATACATAAACATCAACCCAAGAGGTTCTACCCCCATTGCCTTTATTAACTATAGCTATTCACCGAGACATACATCTCAAATGGTGTCCTCCTTGAATCCCTTGCTTCTCACTGTCCAAACTTCAAGAATCTGCATTGATGGACACAAAAAGGAGCGTAAGCACATAATGCTTAGTGAGGAATGCTCAAAACCAAAACACCATCAATGCAGCGGGTCATAAAAACACATTTAAAACAAACCCGATTTGTTAACCAAGCAAAGCTTGAAAACCCTTTTTCAACGTCATGCTTAAAACCATGCATTGCACATACATGAAAACCAACCCTTAGCTTAGCAAGCTAAGAAAACCTTTTCAAAGCACAACTTGCAAAGTCATCCATTTAACCATTCCATGCATAAACACCATATGCAAAGTTAAATTCAAAACCATGGAAAACACTTCCATTTCACATCATACCTTTCATATACTTGAACATCATTTCAAGCAAGAAACCTTTTAAAACCATTTACTCAATCAATCCATCACATGCATTAAACAAAGGCAACTTATGAACCACAACATCATCATCACATGCCTTTTAAAACAAGTCTTAACAAGACTCCAATGCATTTAAGAGATTCCATGCACGCATGCATCATTTACCAAATGATAATCAACACTTGTTCAACTTAACAAGTAAACATGCATTCACAAGCATTAACCACATTTCATGCAACCATGCATCTTTTCAAGCATTAAACCCTTTTCATGCAACCATGCATCTTTTCAAGCATCTCATGCTTCTTTATAATCAAGAACATTACATTGGCTTCCAAGTGATCATCCACATCCACTTTTCAACTCAACACCCGATCGAATACGCGGATCACAAGCGTTGTCCCCCACGCTTCATACACACTACCAATCCAAGGTCTCCAAATGGACTTTTAAACACCATTTGACCTCAACATCCTAAGGTTCCCATGTATGGACTTTTAAACACCATACAACCTTAGCTTTTCCCGAGGTTCCCATGTATGGACTTTTAAACACCATACAACCTCAACTTTTCCCAAGGTTCCCATGTATGGACTTTTAAACACCATACAACCTCAACTTTTCCCAAGGTTCCCATGTATGGACTTTCAAACACCATACAACCTTGACATGCACAAGGTTCCCATGTATGGACTTTCAAACACCATACAACCTTTGCATCACCGATTGGTAGTTGTATAACATCACTAACGAGATCCGGGACACCCTACCCAAGATCCACACATGGACTTACACCTCCATTGTGATCTTAACAAGCACAAGGTTCCCATATATGGACTTTTAACCACCATATAACCTTTGCTTAACCAAGGTCCTCGAATGGGCATTCCACCTCCATTATGACCTTAACCATCTCGTTAGGATACTTGAAGGGAGTTTACCGGTTCACACTTAACCACTCCACCTCCAAGGCGACTTAATTCACGGTGCACCCAATCCTATAGCCGGCTAACTATATCCGATCAAAGAAACCAAGAACCACTTACATCACTTGCCAATATAACCAACTTACCATCATTAGTCCAATGATTCACATACATAACCACAATGCAAAAACCATCATTTACCATCATTAATCCACTGTTTTAAAGCATTACACAAAGCCATTAAACATCATGCAACACCATGCATCAAAACCACAATTTCCATGTACAAAACCAAGGATCTCTTACCTTGAGCATCCTTCACATATGGCTTCCAAAACCAGCATTAAACCATACTTACAATATGCTTTCAAAACAGAATTTAAATCATGCAAAACACATGCATATCAATCATCAACCACAATTGCTTTTAAAGCCAAAACACAACACCATTCAAGAGCGAAAACCATTTACTTACTCTTGAGCTTAGCAAAGTTGTTTAGACTTAAACTAAGCTCCCAAAACCTTCAAACCTTGGTTTAAAAGCGGAAAACCCAACTTCACTCACCGATACACAAAACAAGGCTAGCCAACAAGCCTTCCAAGCATCCAAAACCTTCCGCAACACCTCTAAAGCTCACGGATCAAACTCCCCTGTTTCAAGCACACAAAAACAGAGCATTAATGCATCTTTATGCATTAAAAACACCAGCAACACAACACAACTCGCTGCTCATCACAAATCCAACATTTCGGCTACCAAACACAACCGAAATCACCTCCAAACACTTCCAAAACTCAACCCAGCAAAGATCCATCACTTCTAACCATTTTCAAACATCACTAAACATCCAAAATGACCACAAACACATCCTTATACCTCCATGTATAACAGATCACCAAAAACACTCCAAAAACAACCAAAAACTCAAGCAAAACTTAGGAAATTCAACCTATCCAGGATTGCATTAATTAAACCTCAACTTCTAATCAATTTAGCATTCATTTAACATCAATTTGACACCTCAAAACACTGCCCAAACAGATCACACGAAAATTTCACCAAAATCACCAAATCTTGCATTTTAAGCTAAAATCAAGATTTCAATTGAAAAGCCTTTAACAAATCACAAATCAAGGATTGAGAACTTAGGAATTTCAGTAAAGAACTGATAGTTTAGAGGAGAAGGACGTTCTTACCTCCAAACTTGAATTTCTCCATTTTAGAACCAAGAAGCTTGATGAAACAACTTGCAAATGGTGAGGTTTTGTTGTAGAGATGATTAGGAATCCAAAGAGAATTGAAAAGGAAGATTTGAGTGACAAAATCAGAGGAGAAAATCTGGAGAGATGTGTTTGGGTTGAGAGAAAATGAGAGAAAAGGAGAATTGGAAGAAAAATGGAAAGTTAGTTATAAAATAGTCAAAATGACTTTTCCTCCTTTTTCATATGCTTTAAAATCAGAATAAAGCCTTAAAATATCTTAGAAAAATCTGGAGAAACTCTTTTTAGAATAATAGCTCCTTAAAGATTCAAAGTTTCAATCCTTTATAAAACAATCACCAAACTTTCAAAAATTACATTTTGGTCACTAACCAAAATGTCAACCTTCCGAACCTCATTTTTCAAAATTGATTTCACAGTTCACTTATATATATTAAAAGATGATTTTAGAACATTTTTCCATATTTTTAATGCAACCTGAACTAGGCTTTCCTAATTTCACTCTTATACATTCGATCAGCACTTTGACCGAACCGGTCAACGCCCAAAACTTCTAAGCCCAAAACCGGGGCGTTACATTAGGTGTTTCACCTAGTACAACTTGGGTAGAACTCAAAGTTTTAAAAAAAGAGAAACGGTTAAGAGGTTCTCGAAACTGGCTCTAGGATAAGCTGAAGGTGCCCGAAACTGGTTCTAGGATAAGCTAGAGGTGCCTGAAACCGACTTTAAAAAGTGAATGAAATCATTAGATATGCCTATTTCCGGAACTAATGGTTAAATTGAAAAAAAAACTAGAGGGAAACCCAATGGAATTAATGTGTTTATCGAAAGTCTATTTAGAAGCCGGAGAATCATTCTTATCACAAGGACCGCACACACTCACGAGATACATAGTTCGGTTCAGGGTAAGCCCATTGTCATTCAAAAGGTTGCTAATTAGGTATAAATCTACACGGTATGTAAAGGTTGCTCAAGATGCTTTCTCGACTTAGTTTCCATATGATTTTAAGTTTTGGCATGTTATTGTTAGATTGTATTGCTTGAGAACAATCAATAGTTTGAGTTTGGGGTGTGTAAACTATCTAAAAATCTTATTTTATGTACCCTTTTTACTCATATTATTGTTAGAGTTAGGCACATTTTAGTTACATAATTAGGCATTAATACATTTTCTCATAATTTCCTTCACCATTAAGGTTGATTACATATTTTAGTGTATTTTGTGGAAAAGGTGATGTTTTGGTATGTATTTTGGTGCATGTAGGAAAATTGCCTGCCAGAACCCATCGCGACAGCAAGGTGCCACCGAAACCCACCGCAACAGCAGGGTGCCACTGGAACCCACAGCGACAGCAGGGGAGAAGAATGACCAGGAGGAGGAGAAATATGAGGAGCTGATGTTGTGGCAGCAAACCAAGAAGTTGTATGAAGAAGCTCAATTCAGAGAAAGACGTTGTCGAGCGCCTGCCGCCGCCATATTTGCCGCCTTGGGCCGCAACTTGAGGAATTGGTGAATTGAGTGTGATTGATAGAGCATAATTTTCTGTGTCCATTGAGCCCATACACTTATTTTATTGATGCTGAAAATAGCAGACATAGCCGCCAAAGGAGAAGATCAAGGCTTGCTTGCGGCACAAGGCAACATCAAGAGGAGTCTAAATTCAAGTCAAAGAAGTCAGAATTAAAGGATGCATTCAATGCAAAAGGTACTTTATCATGAAGAAGACTTCTACTCCAAGGAGGACTTCACCTAGGCCATGCCCTATATATAATTCATCATACTTTGCATCTTAGAGAACTCATAGTCGGCATAGTTTAGATTTCTCTTGTGTTTTCTTGCCGCCAACTATGTTCTAAATTCTCTAGGGTTTGAGTTATGTTGTAAAGTAGTTGTGAGAACAATTATTTAGGTTCAAGTTTGTTTTTGCAATAAATTCAAGGTTTGCTTATTTCATGTTCTTAATTGTTTTCAATTGAGTTCGAAAGATAGATTCGGAGAAATCTATTTGTTTGGCATTGAGAGAGTCAAACTCACGAAAGAAGTAAGCACGATCTCATCAATACCAGGTGTTGATCAATCCAGCCTAGACATAGGTTAAGGTTTAAGGAGGCTAAAAAAGACGAACCAAAGGTTGTTGTTCATTGTAAGATTCACGCTGACGGGTATCATCTACAGTGGGCAACAAAAGTATTCCGACTTAGACATAAGCGGGATCATTAACGAAGCGTTATGCTGAGCTTTGAAGGACTAACGAGTTTGATGTCGAGACAATCATTTGTTCCCCCTGCCGAGGCAGCGAAAGCGTCGAAGCACCAATCTGCCATCTCCCGCTAAGGCAGCAAAGTCTGGGGGTGCAAAAAAACTTAACTTATTCAATGCAATTTCACACTCCTGAGCAGCATAACCAAACCCATTCTATCACCCTGATCTCTTCTATCAAATTACTTGTGCATTTAATTTCCCTTGTGCAGGAATTGCAATTCGAATAAGCTGTCCAATCCTCGTGGGAGACGATATCTTTTCTACTATAACTTGACAAGAGTGTGCACTTGCGCTCCTATTTAGAGAACACCCCAACGCTCTACAAAGATAATACGAGCAACCAATCCCAATCTTGTGAAAGATGTAGTTCAAGGTGGTGCCATAGGTGAAAGATGAGACAAAGGTCAAATGGCGGGTTTGAACAAGGTAGACGATCTCCGTAAACATAATCTAAGCAAAGTTTGGGTGCTTACCTTCCCGAAAACATCGATTCCAAAAGCTATCAACTTGACAAATAGAGGACCATTTACCATCGGGTGGACGGAACCACCATGTGATAAGGAAGTGAAGGAAGTGGTCATGAGCATCAAGGGTGGAGATGGAGCCGAGTTGAATATTACCCAAAGAATGTTCATCATCTATTCCAATATCTTGAACACCCAAACAATTAGCTATAACCTTAGAATCAATTTGAAAAGTTTATCCCATAAGGTATGATTCAACGACAATAACTTCATTTTTGGTTTTGTCAACAATACACCGAGCATTGAAGTAAAAAATTAAAACACGATTTTTTATAAAATATCCTGGGTATACTTAAAAAGGGGATGAACTTCCATTGGGTAAGTAAATTAAGATAACGAAAGTTAATGTAACGCCTCGGTTTTGGGCTTAGAAATTTTGGGCGTTGACCGGTTCGGTCAAAGTGCTGTTCGAATCTAAAAAGGTGAAATTAGGAAAGCCTAGTTCGGGTTGCATTAAAAATATGGAAAAATGTTCTAAAATCATCTTTTAATATATATAAGTGAACTGTGAAATCAATTTTACAAAATGAGTTTTGGAAGGGTGACATTTTGGCTAGTGACCAAAATGTAATTTTTGAAAGTTGCGTGACTGTTTTAGAAAGGATTGAAACTTTGAATCTTTAAGGACCTATTATTCCAAAGGGAGTTTCTCCAGATTTTTCTAAGATATTTTAATGTTAATTCTGATTTTAAAACAAAAGAAAAGTGGAGGGAAATCATTTTGGCTATTTTGTAACTAACTTTCCATATTTTCCAATTTTCCTTTTCTCTCATTTTCTCTTAACCCAAACACTTTCTGTCCAGAGATTTCTTTCTGATTTTGTCACTTAAATCTCTCCTTTCAACTCTCTTTTGATTTCTAATCATCACATCAACAAAACCTCACCATTTGCAAGTTGATTCTTCAAGCTTTTTGGTTCTAAAAGAGGAGAAACTCAAGTTTGGAGGTAAGAACATCCTTCTCCTCTAAACTCTCAGTTCTTTACTGAAATTCCTAAGTTCTCAATCCTAAATTGATGTTTTATAAATGGCTTTTAAGTTGTATAATGGATCTTGGCTTAAAATGCAAGATTTGGTGATTTTTGATAGATTTTCGTTTGATCTGTTAAAGCTGTGATTTGAGATGTGTTTTTTATGATTAATGAATGTTAATTTGATAAGGAATTGAGTTTTGACTAATGCAATCCCGGATAGGTTGATTTTCCTAAGTTTAGCTTGTGATTCTTGGTTGTTTTTGAGGTGATCTTGTGGATCTGATGTTGCTGGAGGTATAAGGATGTTGTTAGGTTCTTTTTAGATGTTAAATGATGTTAAAGGATGTTTAGTTTTGATGGTTTATGGCTGGGCTTTGTTGAGAAGTGGTTTGGAGGCATTTTCGGTTGTGTTTGGTGGCCGAAAATGGAGTGTGGATGAGAGCAGCGAGTTTAGGTGCTTTCATTGAAGCTATTAATGCATGATGATGCATTAATCCTCTGCTTTGATGTGTTTAAAACAGGGGAGTCATCTTTGGATCCAAGTGGTGGTGATCCGGAAGCTTGATTTGTGCTTCGGCAAGAGGCGAAGTGGAATCGGTGAGTGAAATTGGGTTTTCAGCTTTGAAACCAATGTCTTGGGAGCTTAGTCTAAGTCTAAACAACTTTACTAAGCTCAAGTGTAAGTTTTCGGAAAACTCTCTAGTGGTGGCCATGGTTTGGTTGTAATGGAATGTGGTTTATTGCATGTTTTAAATTCTGTTTTGAAAGCATGATTTAGCATGGTTATTGCTGATTTTGTAAGCCATATGTTAAAGGAAGCTCAAGGTAAGAGTTCCTTGTTTTTGTACATTGATTAAATGTGGTTTGATGCTTTAAAATGCATGATGAATATGGCTTGGTTTAATGCTTTTAAACAGTGGATTATTTGATGATAATGATGTATATTGGCAAGTGATGTTTTGAAAAAGGTTAAGGTCACTAAGGTGGTTAAAAGTCCTTGAGTGAGCCTTGTGAATTCTAAGAACTTCATGGTGGTTAAAAGTCCATGATGATTCTTTTTAAGGTCACTAAGGTGGTTAAAAGTCCTTGAGTGAGCCTTGTTACTTAAGAACATCAAGGTGGTTAAAAGTCCTTGGATGGTTCTTGTTAAGGACACAAAGGTGTTTAAAAGTCCTTGTGTGGTCCTTGCCATGGTGTTTAAAAGTCCATGGGCCAAGGTGTTTAAAAGTCCTTGGGGCCAAGGTGTTTAAAAGTCCTTGGGGTGAAACTTGTATTGGACACAAAGGTGGTTAAAAGTCCTTGTGTGGTCCATGTGAATTATAAGATCACAATGGTGTTTAAAAGTCCATGTGTGAGTCTTATGTTGATCTTGATTTTAAAAGATGGAACTTATCACTTGTGGCCAATATGACATGTAATGATATGGAAGCATGTAATGCTTGTTTAAATTGCTTTGAGCATGAGTAAATGATGATTTGAAGTATGATTTATAAAGTGTTTTACAAATGCATTATTGAATGGTTTTAATGAGCATTCCTCACTAAGCTTTTGCTTACGCTCTCTTTCGTTTTCTTAAACCAATAATGCAGATCATTAAGGTTCTTAAGGGCAGCAAGGAAGGCAAGCAAACAAGTGGGATTTAAGCTCAAGTATGGAAAGGTTTCCTTGTACTTCTTTAGCTTTTGGCATTTGGCAATGAGGGACCTATGTGAATGTTTTGGGAGGTGTTTTGAACTCCCTAAGTATGTTTAATGTTGATGGATATGCTGGTTTTTGTAATTGGCTATTATATGTTTGATTTGGAAGTTTATGCTTGAATGGTTGCTTGTGTAGGAAGCATGCCATTAGATTTGGGGCTTTTCATATATGATGATATAATGTTGAATGGTTGATGCAAATATGTCTCTTGTATGTTGTGTGAGTTGATGGTAAAGTTTGGTAGCATTTGGAGCATGTTTGGTTGATCAATTGCATGTTTAAGGAAGCCTTTTGCTGCATTCTGTGCAGGCTGTTTCGGAACAATGGCTACCGTTTCGGAACGGGTGCCTTGTATCAGCCCAGGCGTCCGAAACGGTAGGCATCGTTTCGAAACGGGAAGCTCTCTGCCAGCCCTCGTTTCGGTACGCGTTGCGGAACGGCCCCGCGTTTCGAAACAGGCTCTTCATGTTTCGGAACACGTGACCGTTGGGGGCTGACATTGGTAGTTATATGTTTCAAAATGTTTGCATTTTGGTCCTGAATCTTGTTTGTGCAATTGTATGAGTTTGGGAAGTTCTTTTGAGCTGAAAATTTGCAGTGAAGCATGAAACCTGACTAATTTCAAGATGGTAACTTTAATTTGGGTTAAGACCTTATAATTCACAGAATTTACAATTTGGTCCCTAAAGTTGTAAATTGTTCAATTGGGTCCCTGTTTGATCTCTGATGTTTATGATCTTTGAGCATGTTGATTGAGTGATCATAACTAGGGTTAATATGCATCTAGACAAGTTTAAAAAGAAAAAAAAGGGTCATTAATCAAGGTTGACTTTCGGGTTGACTTTGGTTTTCCCCGTGTGACTCTCTTAATTCGGGTCAACCGTCTAGGCCGGGTTAAGGGGGTTACATTTGGTGGTATCAGAGCTGAGTTCTCGAATAATTGGGAATGTATGCGTGCTTGATTGAAGTATGTATGCTATGTATGCTTGATTGATTGAAAGCATGTTTAGTGGCTTGTGATTTTGATGCAATTGAGTTGTATGCTGTGATGAAGCATGTTGTGGGTACCCATTGCCAAATCAAAGCTAAGTAATGATGATGATTTTAAATGAAATTGAGCTTGAGTACTTGGATTGCTTACCTTGCTGGACCTGACTTTGTTTATTTGCATTGTGATTGCATGGTTAGAGTATGGCACCACGTAGGGAGTTGAGAAGTAATGTGCGAGCTACGACTCCAAATGAGAATGAGAATGAGGAAAACGCGGGTAGTGCGGTGTTACCTCCTCCTCCACCTGGTGGTGGTGGTGCTGAGGGAGAAAGAGCTGAAGCTGCAGCTGGTGCTGGAGCTGCTGGACCTGAGGTTGGTCAGGGGCAAGCTATGCCTGACATGACGATGTTGGTACAAGCTATTGCTGGTGCTTTTCGAGCGGCAGTAGCTGGAGCTCAAGGAGCTGGGCATCAGGGAGATGCTGGAGTTAGACTACCTTTGGAGCGTTTGCGCAGTCTTGGTGGGACTGAGTTCAGGGGTATGTCTGCTGAGGGTTCTGAATCCTGGATGGAGAGTACCAAGAGGATCTTGGGTCAGATGAGTTGCACTGATGTGCAAAAGCTGGGTTGTGTAGTATCTTTGCTGCAGGATGATGCTTATACGTGGTGGACGACCACTATAGCTGGGATGGCTGAAGCTGATGTAACTTGGACATTCTTTCAGAATGTGTTCAAGAGAAGGTATCTTGGTGTGAGGTACCTGGATGAGAAGAAGCGTGAGTTCATGTCTCTTACCCAAGGGAGCATGACTGTGGCTGAGTATGAGGTGCAGTTTGTGCGACTCAGTCAGTATGCACCTGAGCTGGTACCTGATGAACGAGCAAGGTGCGAAATATTCCGTTATGGTTTAGTGACGAATGTGAAGATGTATGTGCTGGCCACTGAGTATGATGATTTTGATGTGTTGGTGGGTCGAGCCAAGGATATTGAGATGAACTTGGGTTTATCTGGTAAAAGTGCTGGAGCAAGTGCTGGTAAGCGGGCAGCTGAATATAGTTCCGGTGGTGGACGGAACAAGAGGGGACGTGATCAGAAGTATCAGTCCTCAGCTAAGAGAGGTGGTGGAGCACCTGCTAGAGGAAGCAATGCTAGAGCTGATCCGAGTGCTTGTTGGATTTGTGGTTCACGTGGTCACATGAAGCGTGACTGTCCTCGTGCTGTGAGGGAGGTGCAAGCTCCTGTTGCAGCAGCTGGTAACGGGTGCTGGAGTTGTGGTTCTGCGGACCATTTGAGGCGAGATTGTCCTATGTTGGCTGGTGGCCAAGTGCGTGCTCCTGTTGTTGCTGCACCGCAGAGAGGTCGTGGGCGCGGCCGTGGTAACTTCCAGCGGAGAGAGGAAGGTGGTCGTGGAGTGGCCCATGTTGTGGCTATTCAGCCTGAGGGTGGAGGTCAAGCTAGGGTGTATGCTCAGCGAGAGGGGAGGAATGATGCGGATGTGATTGCAGGTACCTTTACTTTGCAATCCTTGTCATTACTTTCCTTGACAGATTCTGGATCTACGCATTCATGCATTTTGCGTGAGCATGCTGAATTACTTGGTTTGCCTGTTGAGTCTTTGGATGTTGGTGTTCGTGTCACTAGTTCTTTTGGTGAGACTGTTGTGACTCGAAAGTTGTATAGAAGGTGTCCTTTGGTTGTTCAGGACCATGTTTATCATGTTGACCTTATGGAATTGCCTTTCTATGGTTTTGATGTAATCCTTGGTATGGATTGGCTTGCTGAGCATCGTGCTGTTGTGGATTGTGAGAATAAGCGAGTTTCGTTGATGCTTGCGGATGATTACGAAGTTGTTGTGGTTGGTGAGAATGTGAAGTTTCTTGCCAATGTGGTTTCTACCTTGGAAGCGAGCAGGATGCTGAGGCAAGGTTGTGAAGCTTATCTAGCTTTTGTGATGAATCCTAGTTCTAAGGAGTTACGCGTGCAAGATATCAGAGTTGTGAAGGAGTTTCCTGGAGTGTTTCCTGAGGAGTTGCCTGGTTTACCTCCTAATCGTGAGGTGGAGTTTGGAATTGAGCTGTATGAGAATACGACTCCTGTGTCCATTACTCCTTATAGAATGGCACCTAAGGAGCTGAAGGAGCTGAAGACGCAGTTGCAAGAGTTGCTTGATCGTGGTTTCATTCGGCCAAGTGTGTCACCTTGGGGAGCACCGGTCTTGTTTGTGAAGAAGAAGGATGGCACTATGAGGATGTGCATTGATTACCGTCAGCTGAACAAGTTGACTATCAAGAATCGGTATCCTTTGCCGAGGATTGATGATCTCTTTGATCAATTTCGGGGAGCAGCTGTGTTCTCTAAGATTGACTTGAGGTCAGGGTATTATCAATTGAAAGTGAAGGACGTGGATGTGCCTAAGACAGCTTTCAGGACAAGGTATGGGCATTATGAGTTCCTTGTGATGCCGTTTGGTTTGACAAATGCCCCTGCTGCTTTCATGGACATGATGAACCGTGTGTTTCATGAATACCTGGACAAGTTTGTTGTGGTGTTCGTTGATGATATTCTCGTGTACTCGCGTACTGAGGAGGAACATGAAGAGCATTTGAGGATTGTTTTGCAAGCTTTGTTGGAGAATCAACTTTATGCTAAGCTGAGCAAGTGTGAGTTCTGGCTTAAGGAGGTGGTGTTTCTTGGGCATGTAGTTTCTACTGAGGGGATTCGTGTTGATCCTCAGAAGATTGAGGCGGTGATGAATTGGAAGGTTCCTAAGTTTGTGCATGAGGTTCGTAGTTTCCTTGGTTTGGCGGGATACTACCGGAGGTTTGTGGATGGGTTTTCTAAGATTGCTGCACCTTTGACGAAGCTGTTGCAAAAGGATGTTAAGTATGAGTGGTCAGAAGCGAGACAGCAGGCCTTTGAAAAGCTTAAGGCGGCTTTGACGCAAGCTCCTATCTTGGTTCAACCTGAATCAGGGAAAGAGTTTGTGGTATACAGTGATGCGTCCTATGTTGGTCTAGGATGTGTGCTGATGCAAGAGGGTAAGGTGGTTGCTTATGCATCGCGACAGTTGAAGGTGCATGAGCGCAACTATCCTACGCATGATATTGAGCTGGCTGCAGTGGTTTTTGCTCTGAAGATCTGGAGACATTATCTGTATGGTGAGAAGTGTACGGTGTACACGGATCACAAGAGTTTGAGGTATCTGATGTCTCAGAACGAGTTGAATCTTAGGCAGCGGCGTTGGTTGGAGTTGCTCAAGGATTATGATCTGACGATTGAGTACCATCCTGGAAAAGCTAATGTTGTAGCGGATGCCTTGAGCAGGAAGGTAGCTGTTGAGCTGAGGGCTATGTTTGCTAGCTTGAGTATATCGCGTGATGGTGGTCTTATAGCTGAGTGGCAAGTGAAGCCATCTATGGTTCAGTTGATCAAAGAAAAGCAGTTGCTGGATGATTCTTTGGTACAGCATGTTCAGGATATCGCGGAGGGTAGGCCTTCAGATTTCTGTTTTAATGGTGATGGTGTGTTGTGCTTTGGGAGTCGAATAGTAGTGCCCAATGATGCTGAGTTGAGGCGTGCTATTCTGACTGAAGGTCATAGTAGTCCTTTTGCTATGCACCCTGGTAGTACTAAGATGTATCCTGATCTTCGTGATGAGTACTATTGGGTGGGTTTGAAAAAGGATGTTGCGGAGTTTGTAAGCAAGTGCATGGTGTGTCAGCGAGTTAAGGCTGAGCATCAGGTTCCTTCAGGGTTGTTGCAATCGTTGAGAATCCCTGAATGGAAGTGGGAAAGGGTTACCATGGATTTTGTATCTGGTTTACCTTTGTCTCCGTCGAAGAAGAATTCGGTGTGGGTGATTGTGGATCGCCTGACGAAGTGTGCGCATTTCTTGCCTGTGCATACTACGTTCTCTTTGGATAAGCTTGCGGAGCTGTACATTGCTGAGATTGTGCGGCTGCACGGTGTGCCTAAGTCGATTGTGTCGGATAGGGATCCGAGGTTCACATCGCGTTTCTGGCAGTGTTTGCATCAAGCTTTGGGTACAAGATTGAATTTCAGTACATCCTATCATCCTCAGTCGGATGGTCAGTCAGAGCGTGTTATCCAGATTTTGGAGGATATGTTGAGGTGCTGCGTAATTGAGTTCCAAGGCTCTTGGGAGAAGCATTTGCCTTTGGTAGAGTTTGCTTATAACAACAGTTATCAGGCGAGTATACAGATGGCACCTTATGAGGCTTTGTACGGGAGGAAGTGTAGGACTCCTCTTTGTTGGGCTGAAACGGGTCAGAAGTTGGTTTCGATGCCGGCTTTGTTGAAAGGAACCACCGAGAAGGTGAAGCTCATTTGTGAGCGTTTGAAGGCGGCTTCTGATCGGCAAAAGTCTTACACGGACTTGAAGCGTAAGGAGATTGAGTATGCGGTGGGTGACCGTGTGTTCTTGAAGGTTTCGCCTTGGAAGAAGGTGATGAGCATTGGCCGGAAGGGTAAGTTGAGCCCTAGGTACATTGGACCATATGAGGTGGTTGAGCGTGTGGGTCCTGTTGCGTACAAGTTGAGGCTACCTCAAGAGTTGGAGAAAATTCATGATGTGTTCCATGTTTCTATGCTCCGGAAGTATAGATCTGATCCTTCGCATGTGATGCCTGTGGAGGAAGTGGAATTGAATCCGGATTTGACCTATGATGAGGAACCGGTGAAGGTTCTGGATTCAGATAGCAAGGTTCTTCGTGGCAAGACCATTGAGTTGGTGAAGGTGTTGTGGAAGCATCGAGGTGTTAAGGAAGCCACGTGGGAGCGGAAGGATGACATGCTGAAGCAGTTTCCTTATCTCTTTCCTTCAGGTAAATTTCGGGGACGAAATTTCTTAAGGGGGGAGAGTTGTAACGCCCCGGTTTTGGGCTTAGAAGTTTTGGGCGTTGACCGGTTTGGTCAAAGTGCTGTTCGAATCTAAAAAGGTGAAATTAGGAAAGCCTAGTTCGGGTTGCATTAAAAATATGGAAAAATGTTCTAAAATCATCTTTTAATATATATAAGTGAACTGTGAAATCAATTTTACAAAATGAGTTTTGGAAGGGTGACATTTTGGCTAGTGACCAAAATGTAATTTTTGAAAGTTGCGTGACTGTTTTAGAAAGGATTGAAACTTTGAATCTTTAAGGAGCTATTATTCCAAAGGGAGTTTCTCCAGATTTTTCTAAGATATTTTAATGTTAATTCTGATTTTAAAACAAAAGAAAAGTGGAGGGAAATCATTTTGGCTATTTTGTAACTAACTTTCCATATTTTCCAATTTTCCTTTTCTCTCATTTCCTCTCAACCCAAACACTTTCTCTCCAGAGATTTCTTTCTGATTTTGTCACTTAAATCTCTCCTTTCAACTCTCTTTTGATTTCTAATCATCACATCAACAAAACCTCACCATTTGCAAGTTGATTCTTCAAGCTTTTTGGTTCTAAAAGAGGAGAAACTCAAGTTTGGAGGTAAGAACGTCCTTCTCCTCTAAACTCTCAGTTCTTTACTGAAATTCCTAAGTTCTCAATCCTAAATTGATGTTTTATAAATGGCTTTTAAGTTGTATAATGGATCTTGGCTTAAAATGCAAGATTTGGTGATTTTTGATAGATTTTCGTTTGATCTGTTAAAGCTGTGATTTGAGATGTGTTTTCATGATTAATGAATGTTAATTTGACAAGGAATTGAGTTTTGACTAATGCAATCCCGGATAGGTTGATTTTCCTAAGTTTAGCTTGTGATTCTTGGTTGTTTTTGAGGTGATCTTGTGGATCTGATGTTGCTGGAGGTATAAGGATGTTGTTAGGTTCTTTTTAGATGTTAAATGATGTTAAAGGATGTTTAGTTTTGATGGTTTATGGCTGGGCTTTGTTGAGAAGTGGTTTGGAGGCATTTTCGGTTGTGTTTGGTGGCTGAAAATGGAGTGTGGATGAGAGCAGCGAGTTTAGGTGCTTTCATTGAAGCTATTAATGCATGATGATGCATTAATCCTCTGCTTTGATGTGTTTAAAACAGGGGAGTCATCTTTGGATCCAAGTGGTGGTGATCCGGAAGCTTGATTTGTGCTTCGGCAAGAGGCGAAGTGGAATCGGTGAGTGAAATTGGGTTTTCAGCTTTGAAACCAATGTCTTGGGAGCTTAGTCTAAGTCTAAACAACTTTACTAAGCTCAAGTGTAAGTTTTCGGAAAACTCTCTAGTGGTGGCCATGGTTTGGTTGTAATGCAATGTGGTTTATTGCATGTTTTAAATTCTGTTTTGAAAGCATGATTTAGCATGGTTATTGCTGATTTTGTAAGCCATATGTTAAAGGAAGCTCAAGGGAAGAGTTCCTTGTTTTTGTACATTGATTAAATGTGGTTTGATGCTTTAAAATTCATGATGAATATGGCTTGGTTTAATGCTTTTAAACAGTGGATTATTTGATGATAATGATGTATATTGGCAAGTGATGTTTTGAAAAAGGTTAAGGTCACTAAGGTGGTTAAAAGTCCTTGAGTGAGCCTTGTGAATTCTAAGAACTTCATGGTGGTTAAAAGTCCATGATGATTCTTGTTAAGGTCACTAAGGTGGTTAAAAGTCCTTGAGTGAGCCTTGTTACTTAAGAACATCAAGGTGGTTAAAAGTCCTTGAGTGAGCCTTGTTACTTAAGAACATCAAGGTGGTTAAAAGTCCTTGGATGGTTCTTGTTAAGGACACAAAGGTGTTTAAAAGTCCTTGTGTGGTCCTTGCCATGGTGTTTAAAAGTCCATGGGCCAAGGTGATTAAAAGTCCTTGGGGCCAAGGTGTTTAAAAGTCCTTGCGTGGTCCATGTGAATTATAAGATCACAATGGTGTTTAAAAGCCCATGTGTGAGTCTTATGTTGATCTTGATTTTAAAAGATGGAACTTATCACTTGTGGCCAATATGACATGTAATAATGATATGGAAGCATGTAATGCTTGTTTAAATTGCTTTGAGCATGAGTAAATGATGATTTGAAGTATGATTTATAAAGTGTTTTACAAATGCATTATTGAATGGTTTTAATGAGCATTCCACACTAAGCTTTTGCTTACGCTCTCTTTCATTTTCTTAAACCAATAATGCAGATCATTAAGGTTCTTAAGGGCAGCAAGGAAGGCAAGCAAACAAGTGGGATTTAAGCTCAAGTATGGAAAGGTTTCCTTGTACTTCTTTAGCTTTTGGCATTTGGCAATGGGGGACCTATGTGAATGTTTTGGGAGGTGTTTTGAACTCCCTAAGTATGTTTAATGTTGATGGATATGCTGGTTTTTGTAATTGGCTATTATATGTTTGATTTGGAAGTTTATGCTTGAATGGTTGCTTGTGTAGGAAGCATGCCATTAGATTTGGGGCTTTTCATATATGATGATATAATGTTGAATGGTTGATGCAAATATGTCTCTTGTATGTTGTGTGAGTTGCTGGTAAAGTTTGGTAGCATTTGGAGCATGTTTGGTTAATCAATTGCATGTTTAAGGAAGCCTTTTGCTGCATTCTGTGCAGGCTGTTTCGGAACAATGGCTACCGTTTCGGAACGGGTGCCTTGTATCAGCCCAGGCGTCCGAAACGGTAGGCATCGTTTCGAAACGGGAAGCTCTCTGCCAGCCCTGGTTTCGGTACGCGTTGCGGAACGGCCCCGCGTTTCGAAACGGGCTCTTCCTGTTTCGGAACACGTGACCGTTGGGGGCTGACATTGGTAGTTATATGTTTCAAAATGTTTGCATTTTGGTCCTGAATCTTGTTTGTGCAATTGTATGAGTTTGGGAAGTTCTTTTGAGCTGAAAATTTGCAGTGAAGCATGAAACCTGACTAATTTCAAGATGGTAACTTTAATTTGGGTTAAGACCTTATAATTCACAGAATTTACAATTTTGTCCCTAAAGTTGTAAATTATTCAATTGGGTCCCTGTTTGATCTCTGATGTTTATGATCTTTGAGCATATTGATTGAGTGATCATAACTAGGGTTAATATGCATCTAGACAAGTTTAAAAAGAAAAAAAGGGTCGTTAATCAAGGTTGACTTTGGTTTTCCCCGTATGACTCTCTTAATTCGGGTCAACCGTCTAGGCCGGGTTAAGGGGGTTACTGTTAAATTCAGTGGAAGTCATGTAGGGTATAGAAACCTTACGCTCACGATAGATTTTAAAGCGATCCACCACAAGAGTGAAACCAAGCTTATTAGTACTATGTTGTAAAATGTAGGGTAAGTTTGGTTCAGAAGCATTGCTTTCGGTGTTAGAAGAGGATGCAATATCCTTTCTCATACATTTCTTACGAGCCATAACCTTAAATCAAAACCAAACCAAAAACAATGTATGCATAAATCACCATATTTGATCCAATAATTAATCCAAAATTCAAGGTGGCTGTAAAAAATATATATACAATATAGCTTAAAAAATATATACAAGTATAAAAGGAAATTTTGGTAAAAAGAATTAAAAAAACAGTTTATACAATTATACAATATATATATTCGAATAAAAATTTTCAATTTTGAATGATTTTTTTTGAAAAATATTTAAAACGTATACTTTATGTATATTCTTTATGCAAAAATTAATTAAAAACGGTAGATAAAATTAAAGGAAATTGAAAAGGATAAGAAAAAAGAGTTTATACATTGAATGTGGGATTTGGGATGAATGAGAAGATGATAATGCACAAGCTTGATGATATAACTTAGGCTTGATTTGAAAACCAAAAACCCTCAAAAGATTTGAAGAATTGTGTGAGAAATCAAAGGGTTTTGATGGGTTTTTATAGATGAGAAATTAGGGTTTTGAGAGAAAAAGTGGTTGAGTTTTAATTAAATTAGGAAACCCTTATTTAATGACATTTAAACACTCTAGCGTCAACGCGTACCGGTACGCCAATGGCCGTATCGGTACCGACTTGACAAACTGTACCGATATAGTTTTACATGTACCTGTCCCTCATGAACACTCGTACCTGTACAGTTTTATGTGTACCAGAATCCTCATGAACATGTACCGATACACAATAAACCGTATCTGTACCCTATTGCCATAAATGACATTTTTGGCATCAATAAGCTCAAAAACACTATTTTAATTGAATCGATATGCATGTATGTGATATATGAACAACATGTATAGGCTAAAACTGGTGCTTACTGCCCCTATCAACAAGCATAGATGCCTAAAGGAGCAAAATCACAAAAACGCATACATCATTTAATTTCAAGCAAGTTTTTGACCTTAAGAGGCTCTAAGGGGTTAAGGAAGGCTAGTTAAACCTAACTCTCTCCTAAGAGTCCAAAATGCTCTTTGTCTCAAGGTTTGGTAAATATGTCCGCTAATTGGTTCATGGTGTCAACATACTCTAGAAATACATCATTTTCAAGACATGATCCCTAATGAAATAATGTCTTATCTCTATGTGCTTGGTTCTAGAACGTTGGATGAGATTCTTAGTGAGACAAATGGCACTATTTTGCTTCATCCAACTTCTGGCGCAACAACTTCATAATCTAAAAGTTGTTGTTTCATCCAAAGGACTTGAGCACAACAACTTCTGGCCAATATGTACTTTGCTTCGGTGGTAGATAAGGTTGCACTATTTTGTTTCTTAGAGAACCAAGATATGTGCATACTACCTAGGAATAGGCATGTTCTAGAGGTACTCTTTCTATCTATCTTACATCCCTCATAAACTATATCCGAGAAAAAATGTAGATCAAAGAAGGAATCTCTAGGATACCAATGGCATAAAAAAGGTGTGTCTCTAAGGTATCTAAAGATTCTCTTAACGGCTATATGGTGTGATTCTCTAAGACTAGCTTGAAACCTAGCACACAAGAAAACACTAAACATAATATCGGGTCTACTTGCGGTAAGGTAATGCAAAGATCTAATCATAGAACGATAAAGCTTTGAATCAACATACTTACCTCTTTCATCTTTGTCAAGCTTTATAGAATAACTCATTGGAGTGGCTTGAGGCTTCACATTCTCCAAGTCAAACATCTTGAGCATATCCTTGATGTATTTAGCTTGATTAATGAAGGTGTCATCCTTCCTTTGTTTGATTTAGAGTCCCAAGAAGGATGAGAGCTCTCACATCATGCTAGTCTCAAACTCACGTTGCATTATGTTAGGTTTGATAGGCTCGATTTCCTTCAACCGATTTAGTTAGCCAAGTGGTGGAGAAGTTGACTTTTTGGGGGATTGAGGTGTGGAAGCTAAAAGATAAAAGACACGATAATTTAGACTGGTTCGGCCTTCTAACAAGCACTTACATCCACTACCTTAGCTTCGCATTAAGGATTTCACAACCAATTCACTAATTGATTCATCCCATTTTCTAGGCTTAGGAGGAAACCCTTACAATGATCAAAGCTTTCTAGCCCAAAGCTTGATCAAACCCTCTCTACAAGAGATAAAGGTAAGCAAACTAAAATCACTCTTACAAGGATGATGTTTGCACACTAAATCACTCACCCAAACCTAAAAACTTGAACAATATTGAAAATTTAGGCTCACTAGTGTTGCCTATACAAAGAATGTATAATTAAAGCCCTAAGACAAATTTCTCATCATATGGTTGTTGACATTTGAAACATTAGTCTTCCCTTGATTCTTGGAGGTACCTTTTATACTCCTAATTGAGTTTTTAGCCGTTGAGGACCGTTGGGATTGAATTAGAGTCGTTAAAGACTTTATTTCCCACTATAAATGCAGTTCTGGTGATGTCTATTTTGGTACACGGGTGGCTGTATCGAAACACCCTTCTTCAGAACTAGCCGTTAGAGTCTGATGAAGTGTGCCATATCGAAACACGTCAAGGTCGTATCATAACGCTCGTATCGAAATGTCTAGTGTCGTATCGAAACAGTCTGCAATTTAAATAGTCATTGGGAAATAGCCGTTGAGGGTTTTAGTCGTTGGGGTGTCTGCCACGTAGGTGTATCGAAACACCCTTTGGTGTTTCGAAACAACACATGTCTGTATCGAAATACGTAAGCCCTGTATCGAAACGGGTTTCGATGGTTTCAAAATGTATCAATTCAGATAATGCCTGTATCCAAACAGCTACATTAAAAGCACTAGTTTGTCTACTTAAAAATGTTTCATACATTGCCAAAACCTTTAGAAAACACCTCAAACTTATTTTCAAGTTGTTTTGACTAAAAGCATGTTTTAAATTATTTTCAATTTAGTCTAAAATATTTTTCAATTATTATATCAAAACGTATATTTCTACAATCTCCCTTTTTTTAATATAATAAAATCAACTTGAAAATTTGTTTGGGATTCTTCTCGTTTAGTATTTAAAAAATTTAATAGGAGATTTTGAAAATTAAATGAAGTTAAAGCTCCCCTTATTCATTTCAAAAATCAATTTTTCAAACCATTTCTCCTATTCTTTGTTATATCAAAAAGAATTTAAAAGACATTAAGCTCAAAAATAACATAGGAGGTTTAAAATTTTTGACACGATTAAAAACTTTGGTTTTAAAATTGGCTCCCCCTTACTCTAAGCATCAAATATTGTTAGTCCAACAATATTACAATCTAGTTGTAAAGAAATAATCTAATTAAAAACAAAAACAACTAGAAATTTTACCAACACTTGAACTGCAAGGGAGGATGTGAAGCCTTCCTTCTTCAAGTGTTCTTCTTTGTGTGTATGGAGCTCCCCCTCAAATTTGGACTTTTTGATCACTCTCCATCACACTTAAACAAGACAATCGTGTAACTATTGGTATCCAAATTGCTTTGGATCCATAAACGTTAGTGGCACAAAATTTAGTCCCCTTAGGAATCAATTTTACAATTTCATCCTTTTTAGGTGAAGTGATTAGTTCTTTTGGAATCCAAACACTTCGAAAACATTTTCCATTTACAAATCTAGGGGCACTAGATTGTCTAACATAAAAGTTTGATTTTCCAAAACTATTCTTCTTTTCAAGTTCTTTGGAAATCAAATCTTTTTCTTTCTTAAGATCATCCAAGACATTGTGATGATCTTTTTCAATATTTTGAGTCAAATTTTGTAAATCAAGAACTTTTGGCTCAAAATCTTTTAATTTTGCCTCAAAATCCAAATTGGTTTTAGAAAGAATTTCATTTTCCTTTTTCAAATCTGAGATTAATTTCTTGTTTTTGGAAAATGATGCCTTAAATTCAAAAACCAATTCATCATAGGCATCTTGCAACTCATCAAATGTATATGTATTTGAACTAGATGAGTTAGAAGTTACCTCCCCCTCATTGAGGGCCATGAAGCATAGGTGGGCTACCTCATCATCGGTGGAGTCTTCATCACTCCATGTCACCACGTATGCTTTCTTTGAAGATGATCCCTTTTTGTTGGACTTGTGGGAATCCTTCATCTTTTTCTTAAATTCATTTTTGGATTTAGCCATCTCGCTCTTCATGATTTGGGCAAACTTTTCAAAGAGATGGGCCATCTCTTCTTCTTCACTTTCCTCCTCACTTGAATCTACACGAGGACATGTGAAGAATTTGAGGGCAACGACACTCGCGTTGATGCCTAACTCCATGATTTTCTTCTCCCTCATCTTATTTATCTCTTCCTTCTTCTTCTCCTCTTCTTTTTCTTTCTTCATTATTTCATGAGTGAGAAAAGACCCCATGAGTTCATCTAGCTTCAAGGTTTTGAGATTTTTGGTTTTGATGATGGCGGTCTTCTTTGAGTCCCATGACTCATGAAGAGAATAGAGAAGCTTTCGGACAAGCTTGTCTTCTGGAATGATTTCTCCATAGCATTTGAGTACATTTGTGATTGTGGAGAATCTATCTAACATCTTTGTGATGTCTTCATGTGGTTCCATCTTGAAGTTCTCATACTGGTGGTTGAGGAGGCCGATCTTGGTCTCCTTTACTTCGTTTGTTCCCTCGTATGAAACTTCAAGCTTGTCCCATAATTCCTTGGCATCTTCGCAAGAGGACATCTTCTCATAGATGTTGGGGCAAAATGCACAAAAGAGGATGTGCAAAGCCTTGCAATTTAGCTCAATCTTCTTGCGATCATCCGCATTCCATTCTGCCTTTACTCTTTGTGGCACATAAGGACCCTCTTCAACAACATCCCAAAGCTTGTAGTCTTTGGATTTGATGAAGAACTTCATTATAATCTTCCAATGAGGGTAGTTGGTCCCGTCAAAGAATGGTGGCTTGTCGATGGATTGCACCATTTGACCGGTTGATTGAATTGATGTATCGAGCTTCCTGGATCGCCTCAAAAGGTGGTTAAACCTTTTTGATTGAGCCTAGCTCTGATACCAATTGTTAGGTTTGATAGGCTCGATTTCCTTCAACCGATTTAGTTAGCCAAGTGGTGGAGAAGTTGGATTTTTGGGAAATTGAAGTGTGGAAGCTAAAAGATAAAAGACGCGACAACTTAGAGTGGTTCGGGCTTCTAACAAGCACCTAAATCCACTACCTTAGCTTCCCACTAAGGATTTCACAACCAATTCACTAATTGATTCTTCCCCTTTTCTAAGCTTAGGAGGAAACCCTTACAACGATCAAAGCTTTCTATCCCAAAGCTTGATCAAACCCTCTCTACAAGAGATAAAGGTAAGCAAACTAAAATCCCTCTTACAAGGATGATGGTTTCACATTAAAGCACTCACCCAAACCTAAACACTTGAGCAAATTTGACAATTTAGGCTCACAAGTGTTGTATATCAAAAGATGTAACCCCCGTAGCCCGGCCTAGACGGTTGACCCGAACTACGAATATTACACGGGGAAAACCAAAGTCAACCCGAAAGTCAACCTTGATTAACGACCCTTTTTTTCCTTTTTAATCTTGTCTAGATGCACATTAACCTTAGATGTGATCACACAAACACCATGCTCAAAGATGGCAAACATCAGAGATAAAACAGGGACCCAATTGAACAAATTACAACTTTAGGGACCAAACTGTAATTTCTGAAAACTTTAAGGACTTAACCAGATTTTAAGTTACCAACTTAAAATTAATCAGGTTCCATGCTTCTCTGCCAAATTTCAGCTCAAACGGACATCCCGAACTCAAACAATTGCACAAACAAGATTCAGGACCAAAATGCAAACATTTTGAAACATTTAACCGCCCATGTCAGCCCCCAACGGTCACCCGTTCCGAAACAGGCCAAGCCCGTTCCGAAACACGGGCCGTTCCGCAACACGTTCCGCAACGGGGGTCTGGCAGAATGCCTTCCGTTTCGGAACGGTGGCACCCGTTTCGGACGCCTGGGTTCATGCAGGGCACCCGTTCCGAAACGGTGTTACCTGTTCCGAAACGCCTAGCCAGAATGTTGCATTTTGCCCATTCAACACACAATTGATCATTTAAACATGCTCCAAAAGCCACCAAACTTTGCCAACATGCAATTCAACATAAAAGAGACATACTTGCATCAACAATTCAACATATACTCAACATATAAGGAAAACCCCAAATCTATAGGCATGCTTCCTACACAAGCAACCATTTAAACATAAACTTACCAAAGCAACCTCAATTAAGCCAATTCATGTTTCAACAACATTAACAACAGCATTTAAACCTTCAAGATCAACATATACGATCACATACACAAAAACCCGAGAGATTCTACCCCATTGCCCTTATTAACTATAGCTATTCACCGAGACATACATCTCCATTGGAGTCCACCTTGAATCCCTTGCTCCTTGCTTCCCAAACTTCAAGAATCTGCATTGACGGACAAAGAGGAGCGTAAGCACATAATGCTTAGTGAGGAATGCTCAAAACCAAAACACCATCAATGCAGCGGGTCTTTAAAACACTTTAAAACCAACCCGATTTGCTTTCCAAAACCATGTTCGAAAACTCTTTTCAATATCAATCTCAAATCATGCATAAACATCATATGACAAGCTTAAACAAAACCATGGAAAACACATCCTTCCCACAACATACCTTTCTTTAACTTGGAAACCACATCAAGCAAGAAACCATTTAAAACCATAGTTCAATCAAACCATTTCATGCATTTAAACAAGGCCACATAAAACCATAACATCATCATCACATGCCTTTAACAACAAGTCATACATGACTCCAATGCATCATAGGTAATTCATGCTCACATGCATCATTTATCAAATGATAACCAACACTTGTTCAACATACAAGTAACATGCTTTCACTAGCATCATACACATCTCATGCAACAATGCATCTTACCAAGCATCTCATGCTTCTCATGCAAACATGCATCAATTCAAGCATCTCATGCTTCACATGCAACCATGCATCATTTCAAGCAATCCCATGCTTCACATGCAACTATGCATCACTTCAAGCAATCCCATGCTCAACATGATCAAGAACATTATATTGGCTTCCAAGAGATCGACCATATTCACTTTCCAACTTTTCAACCCGATCGGATACGCGGATTCCAAGCGTGTCCCAACGCTTCCTACACACTACCCAATCCATGGTCCTCCCGTGGGCAACAACCTCCACTGACCTCAACCTCCTAAGGTTCCCATGTATGGACTTTTAAACACCATACAACCTTAGCCTTTCCTCAAGGTTACCATGTATGGACTTTCAACCGCCATACACCCTTGACATGCACAAGGTCTTCCCGTATGGACTTTCAACCACCATACAACCTTTGCATAACCGATTGGTAGTTGTAGACATCATCTAACGAGATCCGGGACATCACACACAAGATCCACACATGGACTTAACCATTGCCATTGTGATCTCAACAAGTACAAGGTTCTCACATAAGGACTTTTAACCACCTTATAACCTTTACTCAACCAAGGTCTTCCCGTGGGCAACAACCTCCACTGACCTTAAGCAACCGAGGTCCTCCCGTGGGCACACCCTCCACTGACCTCATCTCGTTAGGAATACTTGAGGGGAGTTTACCCGGTCCACACTTGACCACTCCACCATCAAGGCGACTTTATTCACGGTGCACCCAATCCTATAGCCGGCTAATTATATCCGATCAACGAACCAAGAACCACTTACAACACTTGCCAATATAACCATCTCACCATAATATCCAATGTTCCACATGCATAAACATAATGCAAAGCCATCACATCATTAGCTCAATGATTCACATGCATAAACATAATGCAAAGCCATCACATCATTAGCTCAATGATTCACATGCAAAACCATATGCAAAAGGTAACAATTACCATCATTAATCATCATCAATACACTGTTTTTAAGCATCATAAAAAGCCAAAGAACCACATGCATCACTATGCATCAAAACCACATTTTCAATGTATTAAACCAAGGATCTCTTACCTTGAGCATCCTTTTCAATTGACTTTCAAAACCAGCATTAAACCATGCTAAAACATGCTTACAAAACAGAATTAAACCATGCAAAAACACATGCATATCAATCATCAACCACATTTGATTTTGAAACCAAATCACACACAATTCAAAAGCGAAAACCCCTTCACTTACTCTTGAGCTTAGCAAAGTTGTTTAGACTTAAACTAAGCTCCCAAAAACCTTCAAACCTTGTTTTAAAAGCTGAAATCCCAACTTCACTCACCGATTACCAAACAAGCTAGCCAACAAGCCTTCCAAGCTTCCGAAACCTTCCGAAAACACCTCCAAAGTTCAAGGATCAACCTCCCCTGTTTCAAGCACATAAAAACAGAACATTAATGCATCCTTATGCATTAAAACACCAGCAACAACAACACAACTCGCTGCTCATCACAAATCTAACAATTTGGCTACCAAACACAACCGAAATCATCTCCAAACACTTCCAAAACTTAACCCAGCCAAGATCCATCACTTCTAACCATTTTTATACATCAAATAACATGCAAAATGATCACAACCACGTCCTTATACCTCCAGGTATAACAGATCACCAAAAACACTCCAAAAACAACCAAAAACTCAAGCCAAACTTAGGAAATTCAACCTATCCGGGATTGCATTGATTAAACCTCAACTTCTAATCAATTTAACATTCAATTAACATCATTTTAACACCTCAAAACCCTGCTTAAACAGATCACACGAAAATTTCACCAAAATCACCAAATCTTGCATTTTAGCCAAAAATCAAGATCTCAATTGAAAAGCCTTTAATAAAACATAAATCAAGGATTGAGAACTTAGGAATTTCAGTAAAGAACTGATAGTTTAGAGGAGAAGGACGTTCTTACCTCCAAACTTGAATTTCTCCAATTTAGAGCCAAAAAGCTTGATGAATCAACTTGTAAATTGAGAGGTTTTGATGATGAGATGATTAGGAATCAAATGAGAGTTGAAATGAGAGATTAAGATGTCAAAATCAGAGAAAGAAATCTGGAGAATTTTGTTTGGGTTGAGAGAAAATGAGAGAAAAGAGAATTTGAGAGAAAATGGAAAGTTAGTTGGAAATTTGGTTAAAATGATTTCCCTCCTTTTCATAATCTTTAAAATCAGATTTTAGACCTAAAATATCTTAGAAAAATCTGGAGAAATCCTTTTTGGAATAATAGCTCCTTAAAGATTCAAAGTTTCAATCCTTTATAAAACTGTCCCGCAACTTTCAAAAATTACATTTTGGTCACTAGCCAAAATGTCAACCTTCCGAACCTCATTTTCCAAAATTGATTTCACAGTTCACTTATACATATTAAAAGATGATTTTAGAACATTTTTCCATATTTTTAATGCAACCCGAACTAGGCTTTCCTAAATTCACTCTTATATATTAGATCAACACTTTGACCGAACCGGTCAACGCCCAAAACTTCCGAGCCCAAAACCGGGGCGTTACAACTCTCCCCCCCTTAGGAAATTTCGTCCTCGAAATTTCAACCGGCGAAAAGAGAAACAAAACCTTCTCAAGCAACACACAAGGCAACACAAAAGCCTCAACCAACAACACTGATCACTTTCCACACAAAACCTCCACCACACACTGTTCACAAATCCAAACTCTCAAAAGGTAACCACAACCCAACCTTCCACACAACCGGATTATTCACAATCCCAACATCAACCTGAAGAACTTCAGCTCTTACAGCAGACAACACTGTAGCACATAACTTCCAGAACTGGTTTACTCAGAAACAACAACTAAACCAACTTAGCCACACTAGGCAAACCCCTCAACCTCTAAAACTCTTGCAAACACCCCAAACCTCTTCCAAAGATTTTCCCAACAAGCAGAAATCCTTAAACATCAACTGTTTACATAAGCTCTTCAACGAAGCTGACAATCCTTCACATCCGTCAAAAACATTACCATATCAGCTCACCAGGACTACTCACCCAGATACCAAAAATTACATCACAACCCCAACTTGAAACCTTCAGCCGTTCCACATACCATCAACAGACTTCAAACAGAACTTTCTTAACCACAACTAGCCAACCACTGCTCACAAGAACCCAAACAACCAACAAACCCTTCAATCTAGCACAACCCCTCATTACAAACTTCAACCAGAACACTTGCACTACCAGAACACTACTTAACCAAAACACACATAACAGCTTCAGAACTCTTCAAAGATTGCTAAGAACCAACACAACCCTTTCACAACAACTTAAAAGCTAAACAACCTCAGCACTTGGAAACCCAACCACAAACTGCAACAACACTTAGCACCAAGGAACTACCACTTCCCTTTTAGCTAAACAACACTTAGCCGATACTAACCTCAACCGATACCCTTCACCACCAATCCACCAAACCCTCAGAGCAACAAACACTATCCTTTTACCAACAGGCTATACCACTTCCACTATCACTAGCAACTAGCTTACCAAACTCCAACACCTCTAGCTCACACTTAGCACCAAACAACCTCTAAAAACCCATCATCCCACCTAATCCAACCACAACACTAACATATTCGATTAGTTACTAGCGAGTGTGAACATCGTATGCATGATCACCTACATGCCCTATCAATGTCTGATGTACATGTATGCAAAACCTCTAATGTCATGCCACATGTATGCATGGACCAACATATATAATATAACATATACAATGATTTAAACTGTGCATGAATGCCAGTTCACACCCTCCAATAACATCCTCAAAATCCGTCTAAGAACACCCTCCTTACTCACCTTTAACTTATCTAACTCCATCATACCAACAACTGCTAACCACAAGATACTTACCCAAGCCTTCTTCACACCCAAGATATTACCAAACCACTACTACCTTTACCCCAACATGCTAGCAACAAGACTAAACCTACCACGCAAGGAAAAACCAACAGAAACCAAACTAAGCAACTAAAGCAAAGATCACTTAACAAGGTTACCTGAAAACACAACACCACCCTGAAGCTTCATCGAACGAGCTCTCTTCCTTGCGGAACCAACATCCTTCGGTCGCACCACTGCAGCACCAACAAACACACCAGGGTCACCACCAACTCCTTGCGGTAAAGAACCTTGGCTGTTCCGAGCCAACATCGAACAATCACGCCTTTTGTGTCCATCAGACCCACATTTCCAGCAAACTTCATTTCCCAAACTCTTCACAACCCTCTGCTTTTTATGCCACTTCTGAACCTCGCCTCGGCCACGCCCACGACCTTTCAAAGATCCTTTAGCTAACACCACAGCTGACTTCACTCCATGAGGACAATCACGCTTAACATGCAACTTAGAACCACAATTCCAACAAACACCTGCGCCCCAACAATTTCCAACATGTTGCCTTTTACAACGGTCACACACAGATGACTGAACTTCTACTCCTTGCTCAAGCAACACTTGCTCACCAACAGCACTACCCGCACCTTGCTTAACCCTTGGAAATTCCCTCCCAAGATACCTTTCATAGAAAGCAGACACGAAGAAATCCCAATCAATATCAAGGATATGTGACGCCACAGCCACAGATGTCCACCAAGAACAAGCATCCTCCAGCATCAAAGAAACAACACTCCCCAGCTTACAGGCATAATCACAGCCCTCCTGATCCAAAATCAGAACCACATTGGCCAACCAAACCTCAAACATCTCCGGGGAAGAACCATGATACTCTACAGCACCCAAATCAAGCAAATGCTGTTTCGGCAAACCCACACATTTAGCCAGCACATCCACTGATTCTACCTCAACCACAGCCTGAGATGTTCCCAACACCTCCTGAACAACAGATGATGAACTTTCCATCCCGGAACCAGCTTCCTTCCCTTGCCTTACCATCTCAACTTCAGTCACAGAAGACTGAGACAAAACACCTTTACAAAAGGGTGAATTCTTTGCCTTAACAACCTGCCCCAAGGCAGCAACCATCTCACTCAACCTCCATGCTTTCACCAACTTTGCCATACCACTAACAACAAACATACAATCACAACAAGCAAACAAACAGTTAGACCAGCGTTAAGCAAGGATTCAAACTCCAACTCCAAAATAACACAATAGCTATATTAATAAGGCAATGGGTATCCCGAATCCTCCCCTTACCTGACATAACAGCCAACACAACATGAATATCACAACACCAAGCATATCAACAACATACCTTGATCATGCTTACACCAAACAACATCCAATAGCACCAGCACATTAGCAACATAACATGCTCAAAACACATTCACCATGCATAACATCAGCTCATAGCATCAACACATATCCACATGAACTCAACCAAGATTTATAACCACAAATCATGCTTGCATACATCAGCAACATGCTCAAAACATCAACAGCATACTCAGAAACACATGCTTCAACCAGCTTTCAACCATACAACAAGGTAAACATCAAGCACACATATCACAACAACTTACCGTTTTCCCCAACCTTCGCAACTCAGCTCTGATACCACCAAATGTAACCCCCGTAGCCCGGCCTAGACGGTTGACCCGAACTACGAAGATTACACGGGGAAAACCAAAGTCAACCCGAAAGTCAACCTTGATTAACGACCCTTTTTTTTCCTTTTTAATCTTGTCTAGATGCACATTAACCTTAGATGTGATCACACAAACACCATGCTCAAAGATGGCAAACATCAGAGATAAAACAGGGACCCAATTGAACAAATTACAACTTTAGGGACCAAACTGTAATTTCTGAAAACTTTAAGGACTTAACCAGATTTTAAGTTACCAACTTAAAATTAATCAGGTTCCATGCTTCTCTGCCAAATTTCAGCTCAAACGGACATCCCGAACTCAAACAATTGCACAAACAAGATTCAGGACCAAAATGCAAACATTTTGAAACATTTAACCGCCCATGTCAGCCCCCAACGGTCACCCGTTCCGAAACAGGCCAAGCCCGTTCCGAAACACGGGCCGTTCCGCAACACGTTCCGCAACGGGGGTCTGGCAGAATGCCTTCCGTTTTGGAACGGTGGCACCCGTTTCGGACGCCTGGGTTCATGCAGGGCACCCGTTCCGAAACGGTGTTACCTGTTCCGAAACGCCTAGCCAGAATGTTGCATTTTGCCCATTCAACACACAATTGATCATTTAAACATGCTCCAAAAGCCACCAAACTTTGCCAACATGCAATTCAACATAAAAGAGACATACTTGCATCAACAATTCAACATATACTCAACATATAAGGAAAACCCCAAATCTATAGGCATGCTTCCTACACAAGCAACCATTTAAACATAAACTTACCAAAGCAACCTCAATTAAGCCAATTCATGTTTCAACAACATTAACAACAGCATTTAAACCTTTAAGATCAACATATACGATCACATACACAAAAACCCGAGAGATTCTACCCCATTGCCCTTATTAACTATAGCTATTCACCGAGACATACATCTCCATTGGAGTCCACCTTGAATCCCTTGCTCCTTGCTTCCCAAACTTCAAGAATCTGCATTGACGGACAAAGAGGAGCGTAAGCACATAATGCTTAGTGAGGAATGCTCAAAACCAAAACACCATCAATGCAGCGGGTCTTTAAAACACTTTAAAACCAACCCGATTTGCTTTCCAAAACCATGTTCGAAAACTCTTTTCAATATCAATCTCAAATCATGCATAAACATCATATGACAAGCTTAAACAAAACCATGGAAAACACATCCTTCCCACAACATACCTTTCTTTAACTTGGAAACCACATCAAGCAAGAAACCATTTAAAACCATAGTTCAATCAAACCATTTCATGCATTTAAACAAGGCCACATAAAACCATAACATCATCATCACATGCCTTTAACAACAAGTCATACATGACTCCAATGCATCATAGGTAATTCATGCTCACATGCATCATTTATCAAATGATAACCAACACTTGTTCAACATACAAGTAACATGCTTTCACTAGCATCATACACATCTCATGCAACAATGCATCTTACCAAGCATCTCATGCTTCTCATGCAAACATGCATCAATTCAAGCATCTCATGCTTCACATGCAACCATGCATCATTTCAAGCAATCCCATGCTTCACATGCAACTATGCATCACTTCAAGCAATCCCATGCTCAACATGATCAAGAACATTATATTGGCTTCCAAGAGATCGACCATATTCACTTTCCAACTTTTCAACCCGATCGGATACGCGGATTCCAAGCGTGTCCCAACGCTTCCTACACACTACCCAATCCATGGTCCTCCCGTGGGCAACAACCTCCACTGACCTCAACCTCCTAAGGTTCCCATGTATGGACTTTTAAACACCATACAACCTTAGCCTTTCCTCAAGGTTACCATGTATGGACTTTCAACCGCCATACACCCTTGACATGCACAAGGTCTTCCCGTATGGACTTTCAACCACCATACAACCTTTGCATAACCGATTGGTAGTTGTAGACATCATCTAACGAGATCCGGGACATCACACACAAGATCCACACATGGACTTAACCATTGCCATTGTGATCTCAACAAGTACAAGGTTCTCACATAAGGACTTTTAACCACCTTATAACCTTTACTCAACCAAGGTCTTCCCGTGGGCAACAACCTCCACTGACCTTAAGCAACCGAGGTCCTCCCGTGGGCACACCCTCCACTGACCTCATCTCGTTAGGAATACTTGAGGGGAGTTTACCCGGTCCACACTTGACCACTCCACCATCAAGGCGACTTTATTCACGGTGCACCCAATCCTATAGCCGGCTAATTATATCCGATCAACGAACCAAGAACCACTTACAACACTTGCCAATATAACCATCTCACCATAATATCCAATGTTCCACATGCATAAACATAATGCAAAGCCATCACATCATTAGCTCAATGATTCACATGCATAAACATAATGCAAAGCCATCACATCATTAGCTCAATGATTCACATGCAAAACCATATGCAAAAGGTAACAATTACCATCATTAATCATCATCAATACACTGTTTTTAAGCATCATAAAAAGCCAAAGAACCACATGCATCACTATGCATCAAAACCACATTTTCAATGTATTAAACCAAGGATCTCTTACCTTGAGCATCCTTTTCAATTGACTTTCAAAACCAGCATTAAACCATGCTAAAACATGCTTACAAAACAGAATTAAACCATGCAAAAACACATGCATATCAATCATCAACCACATTTGATTTTGAAACCAAATCACACACAATTCAAAAGCGAAAACCCCTTCACTTACTCTTGAGCTTAGCAAAGTTGTTTAGACTTAAACTAAGCTCCCAAAAACCTTCAAACCTTGTTTTAAAAGCTGAAATCCCAACTTCACTCACCGATTACCAAACAAGCTAGCCAACAAGCCTTCCAAGCTTCCGAAACCTTCCGAAAACACCTCCAAAGTTCAAGGATCAACCTCCCCTGTTTCAAGCACATAAAAACAGAACATTAATGCATCCTTATGCATTAAAACACCAGCAACAACAACACAACTCGCTGCTCATCACAAATCTAACAATTTGGCTACCAAACACAACCGAAATCATCTCCAAACACTTCCAAAACTTAACCCAGCCAAGATCCATCACTTCTAACCATTTTTATACATCAAATAACATGCAAAATGATCACAACCACGTCCTTATACCTCCAGGTATAACAGATCACCAAAAACACTCCAAAAACAACCAAAAACTCAAGCCAAACTTAGGAAATTCAACCTATCCGGGATTGCATTGATTAAACCTCAACTTCTAATCAATTTAACATTCAATTAACATCATTTTAACACCTCAAAACCCTGCTTAAACAGATCACACGAAAATTTCACCAAAATCACCAAATCTTGCATTTTAGCCAAAAATCAAGATCTCAATTGAAAAGCCTTTAATAAAACATAAATCAAGGATTGAGAACTTAGGAATTTCAGTAAAGAACTGATAGTTTAGAGGAGAAGGACGTTCTTACCTCCAAACTTGAATTTCTCCAATTTAGAGCCAAAAAGCTTGATGAATCAACTTGTAAATTGAGAGGTTTTGATGATGAGATGATTAGGAATCAAATGAGAGTTGAAATGAGAGATTAAGATGTCAAAATCAGAGAAAGAAATCTGGAGAATTTTGTTTGGGTTGAGAGAAAATGAGAGAAAAGAGAATTTGAGAGAAAATGGAAAGTTAGTTGGAAATTTGGTTAAAATGATTTCCCTCCTTTTCATAATCTTTAAAATCAGATTTTAGACTTAAAATATCTTAGAAAAATCTGGAGAAATCCTTTTTGGAATAATAGCTCCTTAAAGATTCAAAGTTTCAATCCTTTATAAAACTGTCCCGTAACTTTCAAAAATTACATTTTGGTCACTAGCCAAAATGTCAACCTTCCGAACCTCATTTTCCAAAATTGATTTCACAGTTCACTTATACATATTAAAAGATGATTTTAGAACATTTTTCCATATTTTTAATGCAACCCGAACTAGGCTTTCCTAAATTCACTCTTATATATTCGATCAGCACTTTGACCGAACCGGTCAACGCCCAAAACTTCCGAGCCCAAAACCGGGGCGTTACAAAAGAATGAATAATTAAAGCCCTAAGACAAATTTCTCATCCTATGGTTGTTGACAATTGAATCATTAGTCTTCCCTTGATGTTTGGAGATCCCTTTTATACTCCTAATTGAGTTTGTTGTTGTTGAGGACCGTTGGGATTGAATTAGAGCCGTTGGAGAATTTATTTCCCACCATAAATACAATTTTGGTGATGTCTGTTTCAGTACTCGGGTAGCTGTATTGAAACACCCTTCTTCAAAACTAGCCATTAAAGTCTGATGTTGTGTGCCGTATCGAAACACGTCAAGGCCGTTTCAGAACGCTCGTATTGAAATGTCTAATGTTGTATCGAAACAGCCTGCAATTTAAATGTCTAAGGTTGTTTGGGGTTTTAGCCGTTGGGGTGTCTGCCACGTAGGCGTATTGAAACACCAAAGGGTGTTTCGAAACAACACATGTCCGTATCGAAAAATGTAAGACCTGTATTGAAACGAGTTTTGGCAGTTTCAAAATGTATTGATACAGTTAATGCCTGTATCGAAACAGGTACATTAAAAGCATTGGTTTGGATACTTAAAAATGTTTCAAACATTGCAAAAACCTTTAGAAAACACCTCAAACTTATTTTTAATTTTTTTTGACTAAAAGCATGTTTTAAATTCTTTTCAATTTAGTCCAAAACATTTTTCAATTATTATATCAAAACATATATTTCTACACATTAGCTTAGCAAACACTTGGCAAAACAATTCATTAGTAGAACCAAAAATTATATAATCAACATATATTTGAACTACTAACATGTGTTTGCCATTTCTTTTAGTAAAAAGCATAGTATTCACCTTACCTTTTTCAATCAAAAAGTTTGAAAGTCTTTCATACCAAGCACTTGGAGCTTGTTTCAAACCATATAAAGCTTTAGAGAGTTTAAAAACATGGTTTGGAAATTTTGGATCTTCAAAGTTGGGTGGTTGTTCAACATACACTTCTTCATATATAAAACCATTTAGAAAAGAACTTTTTACATTCATTTGAAAAACGCTTGAATTCATGATAACATACGAATGCAAGAAGCGTCCAAATAGCTTCCATCATAGCTACAAGTGCATGAGTTTCATCAAAATCAATTCCCTCTTCTTGAGTGTAACCTTGAGCAACAAGTCTAGCCTTGTTCCTCACTATGTTACCACTCTCATCTAGTTTGTTTCTAAAACTCATTTAGTTCTTATAGTAGATTTATTACTAGGCTTATTAGTTAATGTCCAAACTTGACTCCTCTCAAATTGATTTAATTCTTCTTGCATGACCAATATCCAAATATCACCACTTAATGCTTCTTTGATATTTTTAGGCTCTATGAATGAAATGAATGTAACATTATTCATAAGTTTAATAGAGGATCTAGTGGTTACCCCTTTGGATGGATCACCCGAAATCTCACAACCTTTGACATAGTTGAACTCCCTTGGGTAGCTCACTTCCTTCTCCTCTATAGTCATGTCCTTCAAGTGGTTACCCCTTTGGATGGATCACCCAAAATCTCACCACCTTTGACATAGTTGAACTCCCTCGGGTAGCTCACTTTCTTCTCCTCTATAGTCATGTCCTTCAAGGCTTCTTGAGGTGGATCTTGTGCTTCTTCTTCCTTGGTTGGAACCTCATCCACCTTTGATGACTGTCCACCATCAGTGGCTTCAATGATTCCTACATCATCACCATCACAAGAATCCTTCCTCGGAAGGAGGTTATCATCGAAAATCACGTGAATAGACTCTTCTACAACCAAAGTTCTTTTGTTAAATACTTTATAGGCTTTAGAGTTTAAAGAATAACCTAAGAAAATAGCTTCATCGATTTTTGCATCGAATTTACCTAAATTATCTTTTCCATTATTTAAAACAAAACACTTGCATCCAAATGGATGAAAATAGCTAATGTTAGACTTCTTTGATTTCAAAATCTCATAAGGAGTTTTCTTAAAATTGGCCTAATCATTACTCGGTTAATAATATAACAAGTGGTGTTTGTGGCTTCCGCCCAAAAATAGTTAGGTAAATTGTTTTCACAAAGCATGGTTCTAGCCATTTCTTCTAAAGTTTAGTTTTTCCTCTCAACTGCCCCATTTTGTTAAGGAGTGTGAGGTGCGGAAAAATTATGGCTTATACCATTAGTGTTACAAAAATCCTCAAATCCTAAATTTTGAAATTTGGTTCCATGGTCACTCCTAATATGAGAAATTTGTTGACCAAGATTGTAACCCCCTTAGCCCGACCTAGACGCCCGACCCGAACTAGGAAGATTACACGGGGAAAACCGAAGTCAACTCGTTAATGTCAACCCCGATTGGCCACCCTTTTTTTCTTTTTTTTCATTTCTATATGCACATTACTATCCTATATGATTAGCAATTTGATTTAGCGAAAGCGTCACAGCGAACGGAACTTAATTAGGGGTCCAATTGCATAAAAAACGTCTTTTAGGGACTAAATTGTAAATTTTCAAAATTATAAGGTCTATTCAGATTTTAAAGTTACCAGTCAAAAATTAGTCATATAACATGCCAGCATTTCAAGTTTCATCCCAAACGAATCATCCAAACTTATTTAATTAAACATTCAACTTACAGGGACCAAACTGTAAGAAACTGAAACCTAAAACAATTCAAATTCAACATCCAATGGTCAAGAGTTTCGAAACACAAGACCCCGTATTGGAACAGCCATTTCGAAACTAGGTTGACCGTTTTGATACGCGTTTGCATTCCGAAACTCGTTTTGAAACCATGCTTTCAAGTAGCAAAATGTTCCAGAACGTGCCTACCCGTTCCGAAACACCATGACCATTCCAGACCATTGTTCCAAAATAGGTAAGGGCGTTTCGAAACGCCTTGCCCTGCAATTTCACAACTTTCTGGTTTTACTCAACTATTCACCTCTAGAATCATTCCAATACATGCCACATCACACATACAACATGTATAAGCATCAAAGACCACTATTGCGAAGCACAAACTAAAACATAGCATCAAAGTTGCAAGCTCAAGAACTCTAGGCATGCTTTCTAGATATAAAAACCACACAAAAGCTAAAAACCACATTCAAGTTCAAACCAACATTTAAAGACCATTTACAACCCAAAACAGGCAAACCAAACATGCTCAAGGTGATCAATATCACCAAATAACTCCAAGAGTAGAAATCCCACCCATTGCCTCTTATTACACTTGGGTGAAACCACATACTTTGATTAGTCAAAAAGCTTGGATTCCACTTGGCTTCTTGCAGCCACAAAAGCCTAATTCTCTGCATTGATGAAATGAATGAGCGTAAGCGTAAAGCTTAGTGAGGATCGCTAAAACTAAACATTCATCAATGCATTTTACAAACCGGAAATATCATCAATTGTCATCTCATGCCATTCCTTTAAACATGCCCTTTAAAAGCATCAATGCACTTTTTAAACTACATGCTCATAGCATCATCAAAATAACATCAAATAATCTTTTGCTCATGCTTAAACCATGCATCTCATGCATTCTAACATAAACCACAAGCATCTCACGCTTAATCCATTAATCAATAACATTATATTGGCTCACAAGTGATCAATTCTCAATCCATACCAAAGCCAACAATGATGACACAATAAGATATGCGGATTACGAGCGTTGTCCCACACGCTTCATACACACTACCAGACTACACAAGGCTCACACACGAGAGCAACTCTCTATCGTTGTGACACCCATGGTGGAGTATAATGGTACAATCACAACCCCTCAACACCACTCATCGGTAGTTGTATAATTCCACTAACGAGAGCATGGGACACATAACACAAGATTCACACATGAAATTAAACATCCACCGTTGTGATCTTAGCCTCAATCGTTAGGGTACTTGGATGGAGTATACGGTACAATCACAACCCCTCAACATCCAAGGCGACTTTATTCACGGTGCACCCAATCCTATAGTCGGGTAACTATATCCGATTAAAGTAACCAAAAACTATTTCCATCACTTGCTAATATAATCGTTTAGCATCAATATCCCATTGTTTTACAAGCATAAACATAATGTCATTTTCACAAGCATAAACATGCTTAATATCAAATGTACTAATCACATAATTCTAAGGATCACTTACCATGTGCATCCTTAACAAAATGGCATTAAAACCAGCAACCTCAATGCTCTAAAACATGCTTTAAAACAGTAATTAAATCACATTCAACTCAAGTGCATTTCCAACAAAACATAGCACATTTCCGAGAGAGACTTTTGAATCACTTAATCTTGAGCTTAGCTAAGTGTTTCAAACTTATACTAAGCTCCCAAGACCACGCTCAAAGCGTTACAAAACTGGAATATCCATTTCCACTCACCGGTACGCGAAGGCTTGCTCGCCGACACGAAAATCACCCTTCCGGAGCCTCCAAAATCGTCTCGTATGCTCTCGGATCAAGATCCTCTGTTTTCACATCATCAAAACAGAGATCCATATGCATTAAAATGCATTTCAACACCAGCAACAAAACACAAACTCATTGCTCGCCCAAACTACACCAATTTACCCATCCGAAACAACCGAAAACTCAATCAATTGCTTCCTAAACAAAGCCCAGCCAACATACATCACATTCAACCATTTATAAACATCAAAACACACCTAAAAACAACCTAAACCCATCCTTATCCCTCCAGCAAGCATTACTTCAACATTTCACCCCAAAAACTCAACTAAAACTATCAAGAAACTAAGGGATCTCAAGGATTTCGGGATATATATCAACAAAACCTCTTTTCAACATATTAATCAACACAAAACTCAATTAAAATCAATCCAAAATAGAGCCTATTAAAACAAATCCGAAAATCAATATTTTAATCATATTTTTTGTAATATTTTGATCTCGAATCAAAACTATAATGAAAACTCAACCAAAAACATTAATTAGAAGCCAAAGACCGTGGTAATTTCAATAAAGAACCTAGATTGAAGGTTGAGAATGGGATTTACCTCCAATCCTTGCTTTCCTCAATGAATGACAAGTTTTAGCTTCACAAATCTTGAAGAGAAATCTTGAAGAGAAATCTTGAAATTGATTTGGAAATTAATGAGAGAGTTTGGGAAAAAGGAATTCTTTAGAAAATGAGTTAAAATTGTGTGTGGCTGAAAATGAGAAGAGAAAGGTAGTTACGTCAAATGAAATCTCACTTTTTTATTTTATTAATTTTAATTAAATAAAAACCCTTTTGTTTAATCACTTTAAAAATCCTTTTAAAACGCATGTCATATTAAGGAAAGGCTAAATTGCCAAAAAGCTCCCTAGAGATTCTAAGATTTTGGCTCCTCTTTTTAAAATTATATTTTTCATAGTTTTGAAACTTTACATTTTGGTCACTACCCAAAATGTACCACTTCCGAAACTCTTTTTGTAAAATTGATTTGAACAACCTCTTAAACATGATTTTAGAGGATTTTATCAATTTTTACCATATTTTTATCCTATCCCGATCCTCGATTTCCTTAAACCACTAACGTGATTCGAACCGTTTCTGACTGGTCCGGTCCGATGTCCAAAACATCTAGGCCCAAAACTAGGGCGTTACAAAGATCATTTTGAGAACTTTTTGAAAATGTGATGAACTTTTCTAAAGCCTCATCCTTAGTACTTAAGAATAGAACCCAAGTGTATCTAGAGTAATCATCTACTAACACAAAAGCATATGATTTTCCACCCAAGCTCATTGTCCTAATAGGTCCAAAGAGATCCATATGGATAGATTGTAATACTCTACTAGTTGAAACATCATTAATAGGTTTAAAAGATACCCTTTTATGTTTACCCTTAGCACAAGCATCTCCAATTTTATCTAGAGAAAATTTTAGCTTAGGTAAACCTCTTATTAGATCTTGGGAAACCAATTTTTCTAAAACAAAAATGCTGGCATGTCCTAGTTTCCTATGCCATAACCATGAAACATGTTCATCCTTAGCTACAAAGCATGCATTAGAATTGTGAATGTCATCTAGATGCACCATATATATATTACATATGCGATGACCTATGAGCATTATCTTAATTGTTTCAATTTTCATAATTTTGCAACCATTAACATCAAAGGGAACATTAAAACCTTTATGACATAATTGACTAATGCTCAATAAATTATGTTTTATACCATTGACATAAAGGAAATTTTCAATGAGAATGGAAGAGTGGTTACCAGTGGATCCTATTCCTTCAATATAACCTTTTGAGTTGTCAACATGTGTTTTAACTTGAAGCTTTGGCCTTGTAGCAATGCTCCCTCTACAAACAAATATTAGGTCTTGGTTTTTGCTACCAAAATAATTTTGGGTCCATGGACATTAGCTCCCAAAAACTTGGTTCCCTTGGGAATCCAAGAAGCAATAGCATGTAAATCATTAGAAGTAATTAGGTTCTTAGGAACATAAACACTCCTAATCCTCTTACCTTTAGAGGGCCTTTGGAAGCTTCTTTTTTTTTGGTCAAAAAAGTTTCTTATTACATAGTTAGGTTTTGAAGATTCATCTTTTTCAAAACTTGAGTTCCCAACTTTGTTCAACGAAGCTTTGAGATCATTCACCTCCTTATGATGATGATCATTAAGATTGGAAAGAAGGTTGTTTAAATCAATGTTTTATTTTTCAAAATAATTTAGATTGTCTTTTAAAGCAAAAACCTTATTTTCAAGTTCAAAGTTAGTTTTGGATAAAGAATCGTTTTGGTTTTTCAGATCGAAAATAGTTTTCTTGTTTTTGAAAATTGATTCTTTAAATTTTCTACCAACTCATCGTAAACCTCTTGCAACTCATCATATGCATTTTGAAGCTCATCAAAAGTAGATGAGTTAGGGTTTACCTTAGGATCTTCCTCAAAATCCATAAGATAAAGGTTGGCAACTTTTTGCTCCTCTTCATCAGATGATGATACCTCATCACTCCAAGTAGCAACATTCTTGAGCTTTTTCTTCTTCCCGAAGCTCTTTTTTTAGTTGGGGGCATTCGATTCTAATGTGCCCCGGCTTCTTGCAGTCATAGCAAATGAGTTTATCCTTCTCCTCTTCCTTTTTTCTTGTTCTTGAAGTCTCCATTTCAAAAGAACTTTCTTCCTCGGTTGGACTTCATAAATCGAGTTAATCTTTTGGCTAATATAGCCATCTCTTCAAGCTTCTCCTCGCTTGAATCACTCTCTTCTTGTGAAGCTTTGAGAGAAATTCTGATTTTCTTCTTCTCCATCTTTTTCTTTTTTTTCTCTTCCTTGCTTCATGATCTCATGTGTAAGGAGAGAACCCATGAGTGCATCGAGCTTCAATGTCTTCAAATCTTTTGCCTCGATGATGGCGGTTCTCTTCCCATACCATGACTCGAGAAGAGATTATAGTAGTTTCCAAACAAGCTTGTCTTCGGGGATGACTTCTCCAAAACCGTTGAGACCATTGACGATGACCGAGAAACGATCAAACATCTTCGTGACACTCTCGTTAGGCTCTATATTGAAATTCTCGTAGCTTAAGTTGAGGAGTCCAATCTTGGTCTCCTTAACATCGTTGGTGCCCTCGTAGGTGGTCTCAAGCGTGTCCCACGCCTCTTTTGCACTTGTACAAGAAGACATCTTCGAATACATGTCTGGTTCGAGTGCACAAAAGAGCATGTGCAAGGCCTTGTCATTAGCTTGTAGCTTTTTTCTTTCTTCATCTCTCATTTCTTGTTTGGACTTGGGAACTTGTCTATCACCTTTGTAAAACTAATGAATTGATTTTGATGTAACAAAGGATATAAGGATTAAATTGAAAAGAAGAAAATGAATTTTTAAGTCCTCAAAACATCCCTAAGTGTTTAAGAAAAATATCCAAGTCAAGACCTAAGCTTACTCAATTTTTTCTAAGTGCTTACCAAGTCAAAATAGTGATTTTCGAGTCACCATTTTGGAACGACCTTCAGGCGTTCAGAATGTTTTGAAACTATTAACCTCTGCTTCGAAACTAGCTTTCTCGTTTCGATACGGGTGTATCGAAACAGGTTTTTGTGTTTCGAAACGGATGAAGAACAACGGAATGGTTTGAACCATTACGATACGGAAGTATCGAAATAACCTCAAACATTTCGAAACGAATTTCAAAATTTGTTTCAAAATATGACCGTTGCACTTTCTATAACTGATTTTCAAGAGACGGTTAAAGCGTATCAAAACACTTCTAAGCCGTTTCGATACAGGTTTTGACAATGACAAAATGTTTCGAAACGAGCTTCAACCCGTTTCGGAATAGACTCTTAGCGTATCGAAACGATCATGTCTATTTCGGTACGGCCTATTAATTACACCCCAACGGCTATTTCTATTTTAGTCTATTTTGAAATAGGGTAGGGAGTTTCGGAACGACTAGTTGCATACTGCATTTATGGGGGGAAGATAACATCCCAACGGCTATAATTATAAAGGCAACAACCCCAACAACTAGAATTCAATGAGAAGGTATAAAAGGGACTTCAAAAAGCACCACCAAAAACTATTGATCCTAAGAGAAACATCCAAACATAAAATTCAAGCTTTTGTGCTAAATTCCCGTATTTTCTTGTAAATCCCAATCGTGGTACTTTGTTATTCCAATCTTATCTGTTTCAATTGGGTTGAGTGCTTGTAAAAGGGCTACATTTGTATTGAGAGATACTAGCAATTAGCCTAAAACTTCTTTGTAAACCTTGTGTGAGGATTGGGTAAATTTTTGGGTAGAAAAATTGGCCATTGTGTAAAGGTTTCCTCCTAAGCCTAGAAAAGGGGAAGATCAACTAGTGGAGTTGTTGAAAAATCCTTAGTGAAGCTAAGGTAGTGGATGTAGAGTTCAATTGGAACTTGAACCACTCTAAATCCCTTGTCTTACACAATTTCATTTTCCACTTCACCACCAAAATTTCTAAAAATCCAATTCACCCCCTCTTGGCTTAAATCGATTAAACGATCCACTCAACAATTGGTATTATAGCCTACCTCTTTGAAGGATTAACAACCACAAGAGGAGTTCCCAGGAGAGTGTGATGTATTTCAAAGACAAGCCATGGCATCTACTTCAACCTCCAACCTTTATGAGTCACAATCAACCACTAAACCACCCTTCTTCAATGGGGACAACTACCCATATTGGAAGAATCGGATGTGTCTTTTCATCAAGTCAACGGATTACATGGTTTGGGATGTAGTGGAAGAAGGTCCCTACATTTCAGTTAAGAGAATCGATGAAGGAAGACTAGTTCCGAAAGTAAAGTTGGAGATGACAGAGGAAGATAGACGAAAGATGCAAGTCAACGATAAAGCTTTACATATCATATTTTGTGCACTTGAAGGTTTCATCTATCGAAAGTGCGAAAGAAGTGTGTGACACTTTAGAGACAAACTATGAAGGCACTAACGATGTAAAAGAGACAAAGATTGGGTTGCTAAATTTGAGCTATGAGAATTTTAAGATGGACCCCGATGAAAGTGTCTCAAAGATGTTTGATCGGTTTTTAATCATCGTCAACGACCTTAAAGGATTCAGTGAAGTAATTCCCGAAGATAATCTAGTGAGGAAGCTTATATACTCTCTCTCGGAGTCTTGGGATGGTAAGAGGACGACCATCGTTGAAGCAAAAAATTGAAAACTTTGAAGCTTGATAAGCTTGTTGGCTCACTTCTTACACATGAGATCATGAAGCAAGGAAGAGAAGAAGAGAAGAAGAAGGAAGAGAGAAGGATGGAGAAGCATGAGGTCGAAAAGAAGAAGAAGCTAGGAGTTGCTCTCAAATCCTCTCTACAAGAGGTGAGCTCTTCTAGTGAAGAGGAAGACTTAGAGGACTTGGCTATGACAGCCAAATGATTCTCACGGTTCATGAAGTCCAACCGAGGGAGAAAATTTCAAAGAAAGATGGACTTCAAGAAAATAGGCAAAGAAGATGAAAGGGATCTAATCATATGCTTTAAGTGCAAGAAGTCGGGTCACATACGTTATGATTGCCCTCAACTCAAGAAGAAGGGCTTTGAGAAGAAGAAGCTCAAAGCCAAGCTTGCTGCTTGGAGTGATGAGGAGTCATCTGAGGATGAGGAACATGAAGTGGCTAACCTTTGCCTCATAGCTCTTGAGGAGGATCTGATGGTAACCTCTAACTCATCTTGTGTTGATTTTACTTTTGATGAATTGCATGATGCTTATGATGAGTTGCAAGAGGTATATGATGAGTTAGTTGAAACATATAAGAAGTCAATTTTGAGGAACAAGAAAAATGTTTTCGATTTAAAAACTCAAAATGAATCTCTTTCGAAAACTAACTCAGAATTGGAAAAGAATGTTTTGTACTTAATAAATCTTTCAAATGATCTTAAAAAGAAAAACCTTGATCTTGAAAACTTCTTTCTGATTTTCAAGATTATCACACAAAGGAAGTGGATAGTCTTAAAACTTCTATTGGGAAAAACAATTTTGAAAAGGGAAATTCTTTTAAATCCCGATATGTAAAGAGAAAAACTTTTCATCCTAAACAAAGAAAATTTTCAAAGCAATCTAGAGGTCAAAGGATTAGGAGTGTTTGGGTTCCTAAGGAACTCATTATTTCTAATAACATGAATGATATTACTTCTTGGATTCCTAGGGGAACCAAGGTTTTGAGGACTAACACACATGGACCCAAAATGATTTGGGTACCAAAAATCAAAGCCTAATTTCTTTGTTTGTAGGGAGAGCACTGCTATAAGGCCAAAGCACAAAGTCAAAATTCGTGGTACCTTGATAGTGGATTCTCAAGGCATATGACCGGAGACAAGAGTCAATTCATGGAATTAAAGCCAAAAGGTTGAGGAGTAGTAACATTTGGTGACAAATCCAAAGGCCACATCGAAGGTATTGGCTCCATAGAATTCTTGTGATGATGATGATCTAGGGATCATTGAAGCCAATGATGGTGGAGAATCATCAAAGGTGAAGGAGATTCCTGTTGAGTGTATAAAAGTTCTATATTTTACCCCTCATTTAACCCATATTTTTGCTGCATTCAAGCATATTTCATTGCATTTAGGTAGATTTATGCATATACATCACAATTAGATAAAATGGCAAAGTTGCTACTGATTTTGGTCAATTTTGCAGGTGTCTATTGCGGCAGACTCAGTGCAGCAAAGGAGCAGAACTAGATCACTGAACTGGAGTCAAGGAGCACACGCTTCTGTGGCCACTGTCGTGGCAACCATGACGAAAAATGATGAAGTGGACAAATGAAGTGGAGCTCGATAGATAGAGGACTTAAAGCCGATCTGTCGTGGGCCACTCCTATATTTTTCTGAGCCCTAAGGCAGAATGAAGGCCAAGCCTAAAGTCCAAGGAAGTAACTCAAGGCAAGTAAAGAGGACGAATTAAAGGTATATACTCAGAAGATTTAATCTCCGATAGAGTTGTACTTTAGTTTAACCTTGTATTCTTGCCATATTTGAATACTTGGACCCAAGGCCTATATAAAGTCATGTAATTCAACGTAGGGGAGGATATCTCATTCCTAGACATCTTCCCCAAAACCCTTGTCGTTTTCCCTTCTTCATCATGTTCTAAATTCCCCCTAGGGCTAAAGGTTGATTCTGTAAAGTAGTTGCAAGGATTGTACTCTTTTAGGACTTTTATGTTCAAGCAATAAAACTTCAAGTTTATTTATTCTAGTTTTCATATCTCGCAAGAGTATCGAGAGAGCATTGTGAGGTTATCCATTTGTTTGATATCGGGAGAGTCAAGCATACGAAGGGAATAAATACGCGTTTTCCAGTTTATGGTTAAACCATCTCGGCTTAGGGATAAGTACGAGGTTAAGTGGCTAAGGAAGAATTCGACAACAATGGTGTTCACCCTTTGATTTACGCCGGGAGGTATCATCTAAGAAGTGTCCATCAACAGAACTTGGGCCTAGGGATAGGACAAGTTATAGCAGGGATTCTTGCCAAGCTTGAAGTACAGAGTTGTGTTATCGCTACCGCGATAGGTGCTGTTGCGACAGGGACGACGACAGAACAGAAGTTCTCTTACAGTGCAACACCTGCACTACTGAGCAACTCAATACCGGCCTATTTCTTAAACCTGGTCCTTTACTCTTTTATATTAGTTGTTATTCATGATTACTCTACAACCCAATTAAACTCTTTCTCTCTCTTGTGTAGCAATTCAAGGATAAAGTTATTTTCAGTCCCTGTAGAGAAGATATCTGATACTCCAAGTATCACTTTACTACTTGTGCCATGTACACTTGCACGTTTTGCAATAGGACTTATTTACACGCAACAAGTTTTTGGCGCTGTTTTCGGGGACTGGCAACATATCTTTACCCTTACTATTACTGCACCTTTTCTTTTTATTTTTCTGTTTTTAGTGGTATTATTTACCTTGTGCTTTTCACAAGGTTTTATGTTTGCTTATGTGTAGATCTAGACGAGGCAAAGAACCTGAGTACGAACTAGACCCTAAAATCGAACGCACGTACCAACTCAAGAACCAAGTCCGACTCTAGATAGCAAGAAACAACTATCTTGAAGAGCAGCTAGAAGCAATGGCAAACGGAAGGCAGAACAACGGGGTAGATGATGACATGGGGGTTGCTGAAGATCCTCCCCAAGATGTCCAGAATGAATGGCCCACTGCCGCACGGCAGTCCTGCCGCGACTACATGGTCAATGACCATGTTGAGCTGGAAACCACCTTGCCAGACGTAGAAGCTGAGAACTTCGAGCTGAAACCTGTTATGTTTAGCATGATAAATTCTACTGGCCGGTTTAGTGGTGCTGCAACTGAGGATGCCCGAGAACATCTAAAAACGTTCCAAGAAATCTGTGGATCGTATAGATTGCTAGGAATCAATCCGGAAGTACTGAGGCTCCGATTATTTCCTCATTCATTGAGAGACAGAGCTAAAACTTGGTGGAATAAACTAATGTCGGGTTCAATACGAACTTGGGCAGATCTCTCTCGTGAATTTTTATCTCGTTTTAATCTTTCTCATTTATCTGAAATATTGCGTAACAAAATTGCTACTTTACAATAGGAGGATGATGAACCAATGCACAAGGCATGGGAAAGATTTACAACTCTTCTTTGGAACTGCCCGATGCATGGATTCCCCGTGTGGAATCAGGTCGGAAAATTCTACAACGCTGCCAACGCACAAACTCGTCTGAGAATATATTCAATAGCAAATGGGCTAATACTGGATAAGGAACCAGACGACGCAATGATAGTGTTGAAGAATTTAGTGAAAAACGATGAGCAATTTCCTACAGCTAGGAGAGAGGGCAAACGAGGGATATCTGTAAAGGATTATGAAGCTGACAATTCGATGAAATCACAGGTTGCGTACTTCACAAAAGTAGTGGAAAATCTACAGCGGAAAGATTCCAAAGCCGTATATTCTGCAAAAGAGGTATGTGAAACCTGTAGTAGGAATCACAGTTCAGAAGACTGTCCTTTACAGCTGGAAGAAGGGGTGTATGTTGGGAATTATAACAAACCAAGAAACTATGATTCCAACAATTAAAATCCCAACTAGATGAAAGATCCTAAATTCTCCTGGAGCAATCCGAACAATGCATTGAATCCTCAAATGCAGAACAACCAAAACAAAGGAATACCCAGAATCCTGTCGCGACAGCAGCCACATCAGCAACCACAACAACCGCCGGCAGCCGCACCTAGTATACTGGAGCAGACATTGGCAACATTTATGTCACGGACATGAGCTTACATAGCGAACATGGATCACTTTGTCAAGAAAACTAGTCATTCATGGACAAGACAGAGATGAGGATGACAAACCATGAGGCTACCCTGAAATCTTTGGAGACACAGATGGGCCAGGTTTCCCAGCATATCAAGCCAAGGCAAAACGAAGGGTTCCCTAGTGATACTGAGGTCACTAGAAAACCCACACATGAGCAGTGTAAAGCAATCACAACTAGGAGTGGGAAATATTTACAAGGGCCGAAGATAAAGAACATACCAAATGAGGAACCGACCCTAGATACACCTGTCGTGAACACTGCCCCAGCAGAGGAAGAACAACCTATTGTCGACACACCTGCCGCGACAGTAGAAGGGACAGAGGAGCAAACAGTGGATGCTAAAGAACCTAAACCTCCTCAGATCCGAATACCATGTGAAGGACGTCTTAAAGATTACTGTTCTCCACCTCTCTTTCCACAGCGGTTACAGAAACAGAAACATGAGTACCAGCTCAAAGAGTTTTATGATATTTTTAAGTAGGTGCACATTAACATACCGCTGTTAGAAGCCATCAAGCAGATGTCCGGTTATGCGAAATTTATCAAGGACGCCATGTCAAAAAGATCCAGACTTGGGGAAATCAAAATGGTAAAAATGACAGAAGGATGCATGACTATTTTGCACAGGAATCCACCCCAGAAGAAGAAGGATCATGGGAGCTTCATCATACCGTGCATAATTGGCGACAAAGTCGTGGGTAAGGCACTTTGTGATCTTGGTGCTAGCATAAATCTAATGCTCAAATCTGTGTTTCAGAAATTAGGTATTGGATGAGCAAGGCCCACGACAGTCATGCTGCAGCTGGCAGACCGCTCTTACGTACAACCAGAAGAGAAGATCGAAGATATTCTTGTAAGAGGGGATAAATTTATTTTTCCTGCTGACTTTCTTGTTTTAGACTATGAAGCAGATGAAAATGCACTGATCATCCTGGGGCGACCCTTCCTAGCCACAGGCAGAACTCTGATCGATGTGGAGAAAGGAGAACTAACCATGAGAGTGAATGATCAAGAAATCAAACCCAATGTTCTCCAAGCAATTAAACATGCTTATGCAGAAGAAGAGTGCAAGGCAATCTCTGAAGTAATCCTTGACCAACCCTGCATCAGGTCAAGCTGCCACGACAGAAAGATTGGTCACTGCCACAATAGTCACCTGGAAGAGTGTCACGATAGCAACGACGATAATGACTCCTCTGAATCATAAATACCCAACACTGAAGGTCTGGAGGAGGTAAATTGGATAGGCAATTGTCCAGGTAAGTTCTTCGAGCCTCTTAATTATACCTCGAATGAACATATAATCCAGAAGCCTTCGATTGAAAAGCCACCTATTCTAGATCTTAAGCCCCTGCGAGGGCAGCTTAAATATGTCTTTCTTGGTTTAAATGATATGTTGCCCGTAATTATCTCTTCCAAGTTAATGTAGAAATAGGACCAGCAGTTAATCGGAATGCTACACCAGCATAAGAAGGCCATTGGATGGACTATAGTTGATATCAAAGGCATCATTCCGGCATTATGCATGCACAAGATTCTCTTGGAGGATGATCATAAGCCGAGTATTGATGCCCAGAGACGTTTGAACGAGGCTATGCGAGAAGTGGTTAGAAAAGAGATTATCAAATAGCTCGACGCCAGAATCATATACGCCATCTCGGATAGCAAGTGGATGAGCCCAGTGCAGTGCGTGCCCAAAAAGGGAGGCATAAAAGTGGTAACCAACAAAGAAAATGAGCTAATCTCAACCAGGACTGTGACCGGTTGGAGGGTTTGTATGGATTACCGGAAGCTTAGTAAAGCTACCCGGAAAGATCATTTCCCTTACCCTTTATTGATCAAATGCTTGATAGATTAGAGGGGAAACCTTACTATTGTTTTCTTGATGGTTACTCAGGTTATAATCAGATAGCAATTGCACCGGATGACCAAGAGAAAACTACCTTCACATGCCCGTACGACACCTATGCTTTTCGGAGAATGTCATTTGGACTCTGCAATGCACCAGCAACCTTCCAACGGTGCATGATAGCAATATTCTCCGACATGGTGGAAGATTTCCTAGAGATTTTCATGGACGACTTTTCCGTGTTTGGAGACAGTTTTGAAGGTTGTTTACGCAACTTACAAAAGGTTCTTGAAAGATGCGAAGAGGCGAACCTGGTTTTGAACTGGGAAAAATGCCACTTCATGGTGGATGAAGGGATAATACTAGGCCACAAAGTGAGCTGTCGCGGCATGGAGGTGGACAGAGTCGAAATAGAAGTCATCAAAAAGCTGCTGCCACCCACCACGGTTAAGGGGATTCGAAGTTTCTTAGGGCATGCCGGGTTTTATCGACGATTTTTTGAAAATTTCTCGAAGATTACCAAACCCATATGCCACCTATTGGAGCAGAATTGCCCCTTTGGTTTCAATACTGAATATACTGAGGCGTTCAGAATTCTGAAGGAGAAGCTGGTAACAGCCCCGATCGTACAGCCACCAAACTGGAGTTTGCCATTCGAGATAATGTGTGATGCCAGTGACTATGCTGTCGGGGCAGCACTAGGGTAGAGGAAGGATAAGCTCTTCCATGTGATATACTATACTAGCAAAACATTGAATGATGCCCAAGTCAACTACACCACGACAGAGAAGGAACTGTTAGCAGTGGTGTTCTCAATCGACAAGTTCTATCCATACATACTTGGAACAAAGGTGGTGGTTCATACAGACCATTCAACACTGAAGTACATGTTCATGAAAAAGGATGCAAAACTGAGATTGATACGTTGGATTCTGCTGTTGCAAGAATTTGACATTGATATCAAGGATAAAAAGGGAACATAAAACCAAGTAGCAGACCACTTATCAAGGCTGGAAACGAGAAAGAGTTAATCCACAGATGGACCAATATATTAGAGACCTTCCCTAGATGAGCAGTTGTTTGCTGCCACCAGCACTGCCGCGATAGCCATGGCGGCAGGTAAGCTTTCTGAAACCCCTTGGTACGCTGATTTTGTTAATTACATTGTTAGTGGGGTACTATTTCCTGAACTTAATTACCAAGCAAGGAAGAGGTTCCAAAATAATGCAAAACATTATTATTGGGACGAACCTCTTCTTTTCAAACACTATGCAGATCAGATTATCAGGAGATGTGTGCCACAGAACGAACAAGAAGCTGTGCTTCACCACTATCATGCTTCACCTTATGGAGGACACCTAGGTGGAAACAAAACCGCTGCCAAGGTTTTGCAATCCGGTCTTTATTGGCCCATATTGTTCAAAGATGCACAAGCTTTTTACAAAGGTTGTGACAAATGACAAAGGACTGGGAACATATCGAGAAGGCATGAGATGCCGCTACAGAACATATTAGAGGTCAAAATCTTTGATGTATGGGGAATCGACTTCATGGGACCATTCCCAACATCTTGTGGGAACCTGTACATCCTACTGACAGTGGATTATGTGTCAAAGTTGGTAGAAGCGATCGCCACTCAGAAAAACGATGCCAAAACTGTTCAAAGATTTCTTCACAGGAACATCTTCTCCAAATTTGGCATCCCAAGGGCGATAATTAGTGACGAGGGGAGACACTTCGATAACAGGGTAATTGCCGCTGCCTTGAGAAAATACGGAGTAAAGCACCGGATTGCAACAGAATACCACCCTCAAACCAATGGGCAGGCCGAGATATCCAACAGAGAAGTAAAGAACATACTTGAGAAGATGGTTAAACCCACTCAAAAAGATTGGTCTCTACATCTCCATGATGCACTCTGGGCCTATAGAACAGCGTTCAAAACACCATTGGGGATGTCATCCTATAGACTCATCTATGGGAAAACCTGTCATTTACCTGTTGAAATAGAACATAGAGCTTACTGGGCTATCGAGGCAGTAAATATGGATTGGGATAAGGCAGGATAGAAAAGGCTACTAGACTTGAATGAAATTGAGGAAATTCGAGCAATGGCCTACGACAATGCTAAGATCTACAAGGATAAAACCAAGAAGTGGCACGACAGGAAGCTGCTGCCACGACAGTTCTGCCGAGGGCAGCAAGTATTGTTGTTCAACTCTAGGTTGAAGCTTTTTTCCAGGAAAGCTTAAATCTAGATGGTTTGGTCCTTTCCAGATTGTCCAAGTTTTCCCCCATGGTGGCATCACAATCAAATCCCCAAAGGATGGGCACCAGTTCAAGGTCAATGGACAGAGACTCAAGCATTATCAGGGGACTGAAGCCCCAAGGATGCAGGAAGTAGTTACTTTAGGAGATGCCCCTCAAGGCATCCCTAATTTAACTTAGTTTTTAGTTTATTTTATTTATTTATTTATTAGGAATTAAGAATTTTTTATTCTAGGAACAAAGATTTTAATTTTAATTTATTTATTTAATTATTTTTAGGAAATAAAGGAAGGAAAGCAAGGAGAAGGAATGAACCAGCCCACCGCATCAAAAGCAGCCCAAAAAGCCCAACAGACGATTCTGTCGTCACAGCCTGTCACCAGCTGTCGCGACAGACGCGGAGAAAGCAACTTGTCACAAAGCTGTCGCGACAGACACGCAAATGCATAACAGTCACGGAAACGCGTGACAAACGTGTCAGAAATTGCGTAACAGCTGACCCCGTTATTCGCGCCTGTCGTTACAGACCCAACGGGCAGAAAATCCCAATTCTATATAAACCCCCACTCCCTATTCATTTTTCATCTCATTCTCATTCTCTCAACCTGCTTCCTCTATTTTAGATCTCAAAATTTCTTTTCATTTTTGCTACAGTCTTTGCAAATGGCTAGCAGACACACCCGTCGCAGCACTGCCTCAACTTCTGCCACGGCAGTATCAACCCCCAGTCACAATGCCATTCCCAACCGGTTCACCTCCACTGAATCTTCCAAGAGGTACTACAGTTCCTTCCAAAAGAGGGACATGTGGGAGGAACGAGGGTTCATCTACACACAACTAACGGGAGATATATGGCTAGAGAGCTTCATAGCCAAGAAAATTCAAGCCCTCAAATGGCAGAAATTTGCTGCCCAACCCAAGGAGATGAATATAACCCTCGTCTGAGAGTTCTACACTACCGTCGATAGCAAGGATGCCACGACAGTAACCGTTCGAGGCAAGCAAATCTCGCTCGAGCCTGCGTACATCAAGACATTATACAAGTTGTACGTGAGCAAGAGGGAGGACACCCACATAAGATTCGTAAATAGTCTGTCGCCGGCAGACTATGACGCTGTCATGGCAGAGGTCACAAAAGAATGAACGAAGTGGAACGACGACCCTAAACACCGATGGACCGTGAGGAGAACCAAGCTGACTCCACAAGCCAAATTGTGGAATCAGTTCGTCAAAAAGCGTCTCATGCCTACCTCCTACAACAGCATTGTTAACAGACCAAGGTTAGCCCTCGTCCATTCTATTTTAAATGAGAGGCAAATTAATATCGGCCGCTACGTCCGGGACAGGATCCTTATGTGTGCTCTCTGACCCTCAGGCCCCCTCGTTGTTGCGTGTAAAAGTGTCTATCGCAATGTAGTGCAAGTGTACACAACGCAAGTAGTAAAGTGATACGTAAGTATCGGATATCGTCTCCACAGGGACTGGCTAAAAGCTTTAACCTTGGATTGTTGCACAAGAGAGAAAAGAAATAGTTTAATTGTTTGTCATGAAATAGTAAAGAAGATTGAATATAAAAGAGGAAAATATTCAGAGTAAAGAATGAGCCGGTATTAATCTGCTCTGTAGTGCAGGTGTTTGTATTGTCTAAGACTTCTCTGTTCTGTCGTAGCGCCTGTCGCGGCAGCACCTGCTGCGGCAGCGGTCTGTTGTTGTCGCGGCAGCGAACACACAACTCAGTACTTCAAGCTTGGACGAAATCCCTGCTATGCCTTGGCCTATCCCTAGGTCCAAGTCTGTCGATGAACACGTCTTTGATGATACCTCCCGGCGTGAATCGAAGGATGAACACCGATGTTGTTGAATTCTTCCTTAGCCACTTAACCTCGTCCTATCCCTAGGTCCGAGATAGTTCAACCATAAACTAGAGAACCCGTACTTATTCCTTTCGTATACTTAACTCTCCCGATATTAAGTAAATGTGTAATCTCACAATGCTCTCCCGATACTCTTGAAAGATGTTGAAAACCAGAACAAGCAAACTTGAAGTCTAGTTTATTGAACAGAAAAAATCCTAAAACAATGCAATCCTTGCAACTACTTTACAGAATCAACCCTTAGCCATAGGGGAAGTTTAGAACATGATGTGATGGGGAAAACGACTAGGGTTTAGGGGAAGATGGCTAGAGAATAAGATGAGAGGTATGGAATGTGATGATCTCCTATACCCTTACATACATGGGTATATATAGGCAAAGATCTAGTCTAAGTCCTTCTTGGAGTAGAAGTTCTTCTTGGAGTATAAATCCTTCTTGGAGTAGACATCTTTGTTCAACAAGTAAAGATAAGTTACTTTACTTATCGATCCTTGATAAGATCTATGCTCCGCTCCCGGCATCAGAAAAATACAAGATTAGGCTCAATGGACTCAGAAAAATGTCCTCTATCAAACGAGACCCATCTTGACTATGTCGGTGTTCTGCCGTCCGGGCGGCATTCTACGGCGGCAGCGTCCTTGGTGGCAATTGGAACTACTTCACTACAGCTCCTTCTGCTTCTAGTCTCCAAAAATATGCGAGTGGCCCACGATAGTCCGGCTTGAAATCCTTTATTTGTCGATCTCCACTTCGCGTTTTCTACCTCAGGTGTCTTCACTGTCACCCCTTCTACCACAGCAGCGATCACGATAGACCACGAACCTTGTCTCCTCACCTCCTGCTCCGCAACTTGCCTCTGCTCTTCAGCTGCCTCCAATGCTGCCACGGCAGATACCTGCAAAAGTAACCAAATTTAGTAGTATCTGCGCAGTTTTAGCTAAATGTGATGTAAATGCAAAAACTAGCCTAATATGCAATTAAACGTGATTGAGTGCAGCAAAAATAAGGATAAATGAGGGGTAAAATATAAAACTTTTAGGCACTCAACACACCCCAAAACTCGAATCCTTGCTTGTCCTCAATCAAATGCAACCTAACTAACACGCATATATATATATATATATATATATATATATATATATATATATATATATATATTAGTGGCTTAAGTCAATGAACAATACTTACCCACAGCACCATCCCTATCATGTTTAGCACCTGTTCAAATATTTAAGGATCTACTTAGAGCAAAAGTATAACTCTCGTGTATGTGTGTGCATTTATTGTGAACATACATGAATATAGACTTCCCTAACAAGTAGAATATTATACTTAGCTTGTTTAGAGTTTTCCTTCGAGACTTAATTCTTTTTTATTTGCTAGAGCCAGTATCGGGCACCTCTAGTTGTTTTCCTTCTTTTTCTGAATTTTTTTCTCTTTTCTACTAAAGCCAGTATTTCAGGCACCTCTAGTTAACTATCTAGAGCTGATGATAGGCACCTCTAGAAGTTTTTCTCTGGTTATTTTCCTAGAGCCAGTGATAGGCACCTCTAGGTTTCCTGAGTTTCTAGTCTCCTTCTACTCTAAATTGTATGTTTTCTATTTTGAGCATGCTAGAGAAAGTCTGTTATCAAGTAAGTCACAAAGTGTTTCAGTTTTTCAAAACTATACTAAGGCTCTACTTACTTCCTAAAATATTTTTAAGGGGTTGTCACGACAGAGATGGCAGCAGCAGATAACAAAAGTTCAATAAATTAAGCCATTTTTTTACATAAAAATAAATGTGAGACAATTAAAACTAAATGCAATATTATATTAATAATTAGGAGGACTGCCTACCCCTAAACTCAAGGGTTGCATTGTCCTCAATGCATGACACAAAACATAAAAATAAAAAATAGAAAATAAAAATGACAGAAAAGTGAAATATCACAAAAAGATAATTTATACAGCAGGCAACAGAGAAAAAGAAAACTTAAGTTGTGCGGCTGTGGTCGCTGCTGCTGGAGCTTTGGATGAGGAGCTGTCGGCGGGCAATTTCCTTGAACTTTGTCGGAGGAGCTGTCTTCCTTGCGTCACTATCTTCACTGCTGTTGGCGGCAATCACTTTGGAATTCATCTTAGGGAGTATGAGTGCTGCCGCGGCAGGGGTGGAGGTAGAGCTTCCTCGGGTTGCTTGTATCGTCATTGCAAGGGTTCTCTCTGTTTACCTAATAACACAAACAAACTAAAAAATAATATCAAATTTCTAATTCCTAAAACAATAAAGATAAAATAAGATAAAAATAAAATACAATAAAATAAATTAAGTTAAATTAGGAGTGCCTTGAGGGGCATCTCCTAAAGTAAATGCTCCATGTTCTATTGATGCTTGAGGGGTCGTTTCTGGTGCTTCTTGAAGTCCATCCGTATCCTCCATCTGGTGATTATTCTCATGGTGGGGGCTCCTTTCTTTCCGTTCCCTTTGTAGTCCATAAAGTCCTCCCTTCTTGGTAATGTTTCTGAGGGCATGAATATATGATTAGAAAAAATCAAATTGACATTCGACCACAAACTTACCTTGTTTTCGTTGAATGTTGTTGTGGTTGAATGTAGCCCTTGCTGTTGTGTCTGCTGCTGTGGCAGCCAGTTATTTTAACAGTCCTTTATCGGGTTACTTTGTAGGTCAAAGGGACATTGGATAGTATCATAACGCTCCATATCAAATTCTGTGGGTCATTCGTAAATCTCCATCAATAGAGACTTCGATGATTCTGAGTCCACCGACTTTGGTTCCTCTAATACTTGCAATGGAATTTGTGAGTTTTTAATGAATTCAAAATGTCCGTTTATTACCTGCTCGTATTCCATTTGCGAGGCATTGTCATTAGGTAGCTCTTCTAGGTGGTCGTGCGAGTGCCATGACAGGGATGGATGTGTGCAATCTTGGTCGGGCATAATCGAGGTAGTGGGTTGAGAGTTTTCCTCGGATGTGGTTGTCGCAGTGATATTCTCTTGAATTTCACTCAGCGTTGTTGCGGTGTTGCTCCATTCCGGCTCCTCGATCATTGCCATGGCAAGTTGTTGCTCAAACTAATCACGTGTTGGGTATTCCTTCACATGGGCATCCTCGTCATCTAGCCTCGAGATTTCAGGTTTAGCCGTGGCATGAATGAGGACCGGTCTGCTCAAGAGTGCATCCATCTTGGCGATACTTGCGTCCATAGAAGTCGATAATTCTTGAGTGAGTGCCATGAAGGCTTGCAGTGTGTCTTCTAAGGATTTTGAATGCTCTTGAGGATGATGACATTGTCAGGGCATGTCGGGTTCTACAGCAAAACTATTATGGTACCAAAAATTTTGCGGGTTTTGATCATACCATAAAAAAGTTTGCTGCTGCGGTAGCGGCATATGTTGTCCTTGTTGCTGCCGTGGCGGCATATCTTGTTCTTGTTGGTTCCATCGTTGGTTGTCCATATATTCACCGAAAAATGAGGACAACTTTCGAGTGCATGATTACCTTGAACCTATATTGTGCCTAAGATATAACAACCAGAAATAAAAAAATAAAAAAAATTAAAATAAAATAAAGTGCAGTAATTAAAGGTAGAGGTATGTTGCCAGTCCCCGGCAACGGCGCCAAAAACTTGTTGCGTGTAAAAATGTCTATCACAATGTAGTGCAAGTGTACACGACACAAATAGTAAAGTGATACGTAAGTATCGGATATCGTTTCCACAAGGACTGGGCTAAAAGCTTTAACCTTGGATTGCTGCAGAAGAGAGAAAAGAAATAGTTTAATTGTTTGTCACGAAATAGTAAAGAAGAATGAAAATAAAAGAGGAAAATATTTAGAGTAAAGAATGGGCCGGTATTGATCTGCTCCGTAGTGCAGGTGTTTGTATTGTCTAAGACTTCCATGTTCTGTCGTAGTGCTTGTCACGGAAGCACCTGCTGCGGCAGCAGTCTGTTGTTGTCGCGGCAGCGAACACACAACTCAGTACTTCAAGCTTGGCAAGAATCCCTGCTATGCCTTGGCTTATCCCTAGGTCCAAGTCTGTCGATGAACACGTCTTTGATGATACATCTCAGTGTGAATCAAAGGATGAACACCGATGTTGTTGAATTCTTCCTTAGCCACTTAACCTCGTCCTATCCCTAGGTCCGAGATTGTTCAACCACAAACTGGAGAACCCGTACTTATTCCTTTCGTATACTTAACTCTCCTGATATTAAGTAAATATGTAATCTCACAATGCTCTCCCGATACTCTTCCAAGATGTTGAAAACCAGAATAAGCAAACTTGAAGTCTATTTTATAGAACAGAAAAAATCCTAAAACAATGCAATCCTTGCAACTACTTTACAGAATCAACCCTTAGCCCTAGGGGAAGTTTAGAACATGATGTGCTGGGGAAAACGACTAGGGTTTAGGGGAAGATGGCTAGAGAATAAGATGAGAGGTATGGGATGTGATGATCTCCTTTACCCTGCCATACATGGGTATATATAGGCAAAGATCTAGTCTAAGTCCTTCTTGGAGTAGAAGTTCTTCTTGGAGTAGAAGTTCTTCTTGGAGTAGAAATCATTCTTGGAGTAGACATCCTTGTTCAACAAGTAAAGATAAGTTACATTACTTATCGATCCTTGATCAGCTCTATGCTCCGCTCCCGGCCTCAGAAAAATGCAAGATTAGGCTCAAAGGACTCAGAAAAATGTCCTCTATCAAACGAGACCCATCTTGACTATGTCGGTGTTCTGCCGTTCGGGCGGCATTCTGCAACGATATCGTCCTTGGTGGCAATTGGAACTGCTTTAGTACAGCTCCTTCTACTTCTAGTCTCCAAAAAAATGTGAGTGGCCCACGATAGTCTGGCTTGAAATCCTCTATCTGTTGATCTCCACTTCGCGTTTTCTACCTTAGGTGTCTTCACTATCACCCCTTCTGCCACAGCAGCGGTCACGACAGACCACGAACCTCGTCTCCTCACCATCTGCTCCACAACTTGCCTCTGCTCTTCAGCTGCCTCAAATGCTGCCACTACAGATACTTGCAAAAGTAACCAAATTTAGCAGTATCTGCGCAGTTTTATCTAAATGTGATGTAAATGCAAAAACTAGCCTAAAATGCAATTAAACGTGCTTGAGTGCAGCAAAAATAAGGATAAATGAGGGGTAAAATATAGGACTTTTAGGCACTCAACACTCGTCTTCCCCTACCTCATCACCACCATCTGTCGATGCAACAATGTACCAGAAATTGAGGAGGACGTCAAGGTCCAAGGAAGGGGTGGACGCAGCGGAATATTTACAGTCTAATGGAGTTGAAAGCTGCCACCCCGCTGTCGTACATCAACCCTTCTGCCACGACAGAACTGACGGTAGGCCCCAGCTCCCCAGAACCTGTCGCAGCAGAGCCACAGCAGACGGCAGCAGCACCTTCAGCAGACACCTCCTGCCAGATTCTGTCGACGCTGAAAAGGATAGAGGAACGACAGCTCGGACTGATGGGCTTCATGAGGGACTTCACAGCCACAACGATAAATTTCATTCAAAATGATTTACACTTTACCCATGTGCAATTCCCCTCTTTCCCAGAACACTTCTTTGTTGCCCCCACCCCTACGATAAGACCGAAAACCCCCTCTGCTACCTCCACACCTACCCCTGCCACGATAGGCGAAGGCGGCCGACAGTCTGCCACTTCCAGAGGAGAGAAGAGGAAGGACCCCCTACCGGAGATCGACCCCAAGTATTTTGAAGGGTTCTCCTACTCTTCCGTCTGGCAGGATTTTGACTCCGAGCCATCAGTTGCCCGGGACATCTCCAAGGACTTCCCACCGATGAAAAGGAAGAAGTTGAATGAGACTGTCGAAGGACCCTCCGGTGAAGGCAGATCTGCCAGCAGCAGCAGCTCCGATGATGATCTCGAGGTCCTAGACCAGCCCCCACACATCTCACCGACACGTATCCAGCCACCTAGAGAGGCAAAGAAGAAAACGGCCTCTGCCTTCCCTAGCAACCTGCCAGCCCCTGCCATGAAAGTCACTGCCCGCCGACAGCTCCAAATCAGCAGCAGCAGCGACGACAGCTCCTCAAATTAAGTGTTTTTACTTATATTTTGTTGTGTTTGTTGTTTTATCTATTTTTTGATGTATTTGCTTTTCTGTTTTTTTGTTTTTCATCCTGTCATGCATTGAGGGCAATGCAACTCTCGAGTTTGGGGGTGGCATCCCTCCATTAATGAAGTTATTAGTTTTGTCTTAAAGTGTGTCTAATTATTAGTTTATTTTTAAGTTTATTTTTGTGTCAAAAAATTGAAAATAAAAACAAAAATTTGGCTTAAGTCTTTAAACTAAACTTACTTGTCGCGACATACTCTGTCGTGGCTGTGTCTTTAGGAAGTTTTAGGAACTATTTAGAGCCCTTCTATAATTCTGATATGTAAAATACTCTTTGTGACTCTTATGCTATCTAGACTTCTATAGTGCACTGGAATAGGAATGTTTACCCACTTGAGATTGCCCCTAGAGGTGCCTATCACTGGCTCTAGGAAAGGAATAAAGGAAAGAAAGAATTCAGACTCATTTGCTTAAAAACTGCCTTGCATTGATTTTAGGGAGATTTATCTTTGAGCTTGAGTTAGAAAAAACTAAATGAGCCTAAGAATTGCCTCCATAAAAGATGCAGTTAAATCAAGAGTCAGAAAAAAACTAAAGGAGCCTAAGAATTGCCTCCAGAAAAAATGAATTGGCATAAAACTCAAGTTTGTAAGCATGACTATTCTGGTAAACTAAAGGAGTCTAGACACATAGTTGCTCACAAAACCTGCACACACTGCACAATAACTATAGCATGGTTCTGAATAAATCAAGAAACACCCGACAAGATATTGCCCTTGATAGGGAATGTGTGGTAGGTAATGAAAAGTTCACTGAATTAAGCCAGACCAAAAAGTTTATTTTTTTTAAGTCATAGTTGCTTGAGGGCAAGCAAGAACTTGAGTTTGGGGGTGTGTTGAGTGTATAAAAGTTCTATATTTTGCCCCTCATTTAACCCATATTTCTTCTGTATTCAAGAATATTTCATTGCATTTAGGTAGATTTATGCATATACATCACAATTAGATAAAATGGCACAGTTGCTACTGATTTTGGTCACTTTTGTAGCTGTCTGCTGCGGTATACTCATGGCAGCAAAGGAGCAGAACTGGATCACTAAACTGGAGTCAAGGAGCACACGCTGTCGTGGCCACTGCCGTGGCAGCCATGACGACAGAATGATGAAGTGGACAAGTGAAGTGGAGCTCGACAAATAGAGGACTTAAAGCCGGTCTGTCGTGGGCCACTCCTATATTTTTCTAAGCCCTGAGGCAGAATGAAGGCCAAGCCCAAAGTCCAAGAAAGTAACTCAAGGCAAGAAAAGAGGATGAATTAAAGTCATATACTTAGAAGATTTAATCTCCAATAGAGTTGTACTTTAGTTTAACCTTGTATTCTTGCCATATTAGAAAACTTGGACCCAAGGCCTATATAAAGGCATGTAATTCAACCTAGGGGAGGATATCTCATTCCTAGCCATCTTCCCCAAAACACTTGTCGGTTTCCCTTCTTCATCATGTTCTAAATTCCCCCTAGGGCTAAGGGTTGATTCTGTAAAGTAGTTGCAAGGATTGTACTCTTTTAGGAATTTTCTGTTCAAGCAATAAAACTTCAAGTTTATTTATTCTGGTTTTCATATCTCGCAAGAGTATCGGGAGAGCATTGTGAGGTTATCCATTTGTTTGATATCAGGAGAGTCAAGCATACGAACGGAATAAATACGCGTTTTCCAGTTTATGGTTAAACCATCTCGGCTTAGGGATAAGTACGAGGTTAAGTGGCTAAGGAAGAATTCGACAACATTGGTGTTCACCCTTTGATTTACGCCGGGAGGTATCATCTAAGAAATGTCCATCAACAGAACTTGGGTCTAAAGATAGGTCAAGTCATAGCAGGGATTCTTGCCAAGCTTGAAGTACAAAGTTGTGTGATCGCTGCGCGACATCAACAGGTGCTGCCGCAACAGGGACGACGGCAGAACAGAAGTTCTCTTACAGTGCAACACCTATACTACTGAGCAATTCAATATCGGCCTATTTCTTAAACCTGATCCTTTACTCTTTTATATTAGTTGTTATTAACGATTACTCTACAACCCAATTAAACTCTTTCTCTCTCTTGTGCAGCAATTCTAGGATAAAGTTATTTCCAGTCCCTGTGGAGACGATATCTGATACTCCAAGTATCACTTTACTACTTGCATCGTGTACACTTGCACTATTTGCGATAAGACTCTTTTACACAAAACAATTCCAACCAAAGATGATGATGCATAAGAACCACCTCTAGAAGCATCGCAAGACATGTCTCTTGAGGAAAAGGAAGTGAGCTACCCAAGGGATTACAACTATGTCAAGGGTGGTGAAATCTTGGGTGATCCATCCAAGGGGGTAAGTACTCGATCTTCTCTTAATATGCTTAATCAAGTTGCATTTATCTCATGCATTGAGCCTAAGAATGTTAAAGAAGCATTAAAAGATGACTTTTGGATAATGGTCATGCAAGATGAGTTAAATCAATTTGAGAGAAGTAAAGTGTGGACATTAGTTGATAGGCCTTGAAATAAATCTACTATAAGAACTAAATGGGTCTTTAGAAACAAACTAGATGAGAGTGGTAACATAGTGAGAAACAAGGCTAGGCTTGTTGCTCAAGGTTACACTCAAGAAGAGGGAATTGATTTTGATGAAACTTATGCACCCGTAGCTAGAACGTAAGCCATTAGGATGCTGCTTGCATTTGCATGTTTTCATGATTTCAAGCTTTTTCAAATGGATGTCAAAAGTGCGTTTTAAATGGTTTTATAAAAGAAGGAGTGTATGTGGAACAACCACCGAGTTTTGAAGATCCAATTTTTCCAAACCATGTCTTTAAATTGTCAAAAGCTTTGTATGGTTTAAAACAAGCTCCTAGAGCTTGGTATGAAAGACTTTTAATTTTTCTAGTTGGAAAAGGTTTTGAGAAAGGAAGGGTGGACACAACACTTTTATTAAAAACAATGGCAAAGATATATTAGTAGTTCAAATTTATGTTGATGATATTATATTTGGTTCTACTAATGAATTGATTTGTCAAGATTTTTCTAAGTTGATGCAAGGTGAATTTGAAATGAGCATGATGGGGGAGCTCTCATTCTTTTTGGGACTCCAAATCAAGCAAATGAAGGATGGCATCTTCATCAATCAAGCTAAGTACATCAAAGATATGCTCAATAAGTTTGGCTTGGAGCATGCAAAGCCTCAAGCTACACCAATGAGCTCATCTACAAAGCTTGACAAAGATAAAGGAGGTAAGTGTGTTGACTCTAAGCTTTATCGCTCTATGATTGAATCTTTGCTTTACTTTACCGCAAGTAGACTGGATATATTGTTTAGTGTTTGCTTGTGTGCTAGGTTTCAAGTTAGTCCTATAGAGTCTCACCTTATAGCCGTTAAAAGGATCTTTAGAAACCTTAGAGATACTCCTTGTTTAGGTCTTTGGTATCCTAGAGACTCAACCTTTAACCTTCATGCTTATTCGGATGCGGATTACGGGGGTTGCAAAATAGATAGGAAAAGTACTTCCGGCACTTGCCAATTCCTAGGTAGTATGCTCATATCTTGGTTCTCCAAGAAACAAAATAGTGTAGATTTATCTACCAGCGAAGTCGAGTACATATCCTTAGGGATTTGTTGTGCTCAAGTCCTTTGGATGAAACAACAACTCTTAGACTATGGTCTTAAGATTGACACCATACCTCTTAAGTGTGACAACACTAGTGTTATATGCCTAACCAAAAATCCCATCCAACACTCTAGAACCAAACACGTAGAAATAAGGCATCATTTCATTAGAGATCATGTCCCTAAGGAAGATGTTGTTTTAGAGTTCGTAGACACCTTAAATCAATTAGCAGACATCTTTATCAAACCTCTAGATAAGGAGCGTTTTTGGCCCCTTAGAAGAGAGCTATGTCTAACTAGACTATCTTGACCTTTTAGGACCTTTTTGTGCTTAAATTGCTTGATTTCTTGTAAAAATGTCATGCTTCTGTGTTTTTTTATCCTAATTTCATCCATGTTTATAGTTTGGGGGAGTATGTTTGCGTTTAAACATGCTATTTTTGCTCATACATACCATTTATGCATCTAGAACTTATTAGGATTCAATTTTTCTGCAATTTAGAGCCTCATTTACACCTCCAGGCCTTGGCGTATCGAAACGGGTCAATATGTTTTGATATGGGTGACTGAAATGAATGCAATTTGACGGTGTTTCAAAACACCCTAAAGGGTTTCGAAACATTTTGCCTCTGTATGGAATGTATCAAAATTGCCCAAATGCGTTTCGATACGGGGTGTCTCGTGGGATTCGATACGGTCAAATCCATATAGGAATGGTTAATAGGGTTCGAAACATTAGTCAACATTTCGATACGCCTATTTCGAAACGGTCGTGTCTGTTTCGAAACGCGTATTCCGAAAGGCTTTTTAAGGGCTTTAATTTCTTAAATTCACTTTTTATTTAAACTCCTAAGAAAACACTAAAAACCCTAACCCGATTTCTCTCTATAAAACCCTTCAAACCTCATTTTTTCATCAAATCTTGAGGGCTTTTACTCACAAACTAAAGTATAAGAAAGCTTCAACAACTTGGTGCAATTTCATCCATCCATTCTTCCAAAAATCCCTTTTTGAGGTATTTTCTATATTTTCTTTTTCATTTGATTTTATTCGAGTCTTAGGTTAGAAAATATTAATTTTGTATAGAATATATGTTTTACAACTTGGGCTTTTCAAAACTTGTAAAAAAAATTCAAAATTTTTTTAAAAAAATTATTCAAATATAATTGTTTTTACTCGTATTTTTTTGGTTTTTCAAAAGTTGTTTCTCCTTTAAAATTTTTTCGTTATATGTATAAAAGTTTTAAAGTTTTTTTAAAACCTTAATGGAATTTTCATTGGATTGAATTAAGGATTTAAATGCATACATTTAAATTTTTCGTATTGCTTGCTTTCTGTTTTTTTAGGAATTTCAAATGGAAAACGTTAGCAAGAAAAGAAAGACTCAAACGGGTGAAGGTTCTAACTAAGCAAACATTCATCCAAACCTTACTCTCCTTTTTTCAAAAGAATCTAAGGAATCAAGAAGCTAAGGACCGATTCAAAATCATTATTGATTTAGCCGTTCGTCGAGAGCGAGTTGTGGATATCGGGTTCCTTGACTCCGAGCGCTTTGAATTCCGTTATCTACCTCTCTTGCAAGAATGGAATTTCTTAGCCGTTTTTAGCATTCCAGATATTGTCTACAAGCACATGGTCTTGCTATTCTACTCCAATGTCGTTTTCATTGACAATGAAGATCATAACGAGGTCATTGGGATTTATTCATACCTTTTGGGCAAGAAGTTCACTATTAATATATTCGTTTTAGAGAAAGCTCTTGTGCTCAAAGATGAAGGTATTGAGGATGAGAACCACTTTGGTGCTTACACTGGATCCGCTCTCACATTGTATGCTCATGACCGATTCATCCACTTGACGATCTATTGGCTCTTTCACCCTTTGTAGGGCGTGTAGGTGTTCCTTTTTTGTAAGAACGCAAGTGCACACTCCTGTCAAGTTATAGTGTAAAAGATGTCGAATTCCACGAGGATTGGACAGCTTGTCTCGTCCTTTAGTTCCTGCACAAAGGTAAAGTAAAAACACAAATGAATGATGGTTGAGATTGAAAAGTAAATAAAAACACAAGTAATAGAGAAGAATCAGGTTGATAGAGTAGGCAGGGTTATGCTGCCACTTAGTGTGGGATCTGCGTTGAATTAGGTATGAGTTATCCTTTGCTGCCATTATATGCTGCCTCGGCGAGTAGATGTGCGGCAAACTACGACTCTGTCACGCGGCCGCAACAGGTCACTGCCACTGCAAGGGTGTGTACTATCTCGGTAGGTGGAATGGAAAGACGTCCTAGTGGTAAGTTTGGCAGATACTCCAAGTACGGCAGGATAGTCGACAGTAATCCCTCCTATTTCTAGGTTATGATGCTCGAGATTGATAACTTGAGGAATAGTGTGGTACCAAATCAATCAACTCGGTTAGAGATCCCTTTTATCCGTTGAAACTTGTGGACTAGTGTGGAACCAAGTTAGTCACGCCTCCCATTGTGACCGTACTTAACCCTTTCGTGAGCCTTGGACTTTCGTGTCCGACAAATAGATTCTCTCAAACGACTGGTGTGGAAAGATTGAAGGAATGAATAACAATGGATTAAGTAAACTTGGAATTTTTTATTGAATAAATAACTCAAAAACCTAAAACAATCGTTTCTCACTAGTTACAACATAACCCTAACCCAATAGAGAATTAGAACATGGCGGCAGAGAAGAGCACAAGTAAAGTCTATAAAAAACCTAGGATGATTTAAATTAGAAGTACATTTGGTATTTATAGACTTAAAACTAGGTGAAGTCCTCCTTGTAGTAGAAGTCCTCTAAAGTAGCTTTTCTTCTTTAATGTAGCTTTAAATGTTGACTTCTTTGCTTGGAATATGGACTCTTCCTCGTTTTTTCTTAGCCTGCAAGTAAGCTTGGGAATTTTGCTTTGGCAGCCCTAGCCTCTGCTACAGACGTCTAAAAATCACTTGAACATCGGTGATAGAATCAGGATTTTTAGCTCTACAAATCGCGCTCAGGTTCTCCAAACTTCTATAGTCAGCTACCTAGGGCAGCAAGGTTGGCAGCAACTTTTGCTCGGCAGATGCTCGACAGCAACTTATCTTCAGCTGGAACTGCTTCAATACAGCTCCTGGGTTTGCTTCTCAGCATTGTGTCCTCCATTCCTCTGCTCCCTCGCTCAGCTGTTAGTACCTATAAGAAAGAATACACTAGAACAGTACCTCTTGTTCACCAAATGAATGATAAGTTATAAAAGTAAGGCAGAACAATGAAATACTGTAAAATGCACCAAATTATGCCTAAAATATGCTTAAAAACAGAAATAATAAGAGTTGGAAAGTGCATGAAATATAGGACTTTTAGACACTTTACACACCCCCAAACTCGAACTATTGCTTGTCCTCAAGTAATGCAACCTTAAGTACTTGCTCTAATAATAGTCAGAAAGAAAAGCATGTCTTTAACCCGATTTTCTGCCTCAAGGTCGTGGAACCTATACACATATAACTTAATGAAGGGAAATAAGTAAGAAAACAACTCAGAATTAAATTCCTAATGCCTGTGTGATGTTAGCAAATCTGTAAGTAAGCTGAATACGCAGAATAAAAGATTAAACAAAGATACTGCTGTAATTTAAAGGTTGCTGCCGAGGCAGCACAGTTTCAGCACATTATTAATTTTTAATCAAGGCAGTGAGGGCTTCAGCTTATCACAATTACTCTTCCAGGTCTGACGTTTAGAGAGGAGCAAACTACAAAACCCCAATGTAACACCCCAATTTTGGGCTTGGAAGTTTTAGGGTTGGTCGGACTGGTCTGAGAAATGGTTCGATTATAAAAGGGGGTTTTAGGGAAAGCCTAGTTCGGGATGCTTTAAAAATATAGAAAATATCTAAAAATCCTCTTTTAATATATATAAGAGAGTGGTGAAATAAATTTTACAAAATAAGGTTTGGAAATACTACATTTTGGTGTAGTGACTAAAATGTGATTTTTGAAAAGTTTAGTGGTGACTGTTTTGTAAGGATTGAAACTTTGAATGTTTAAAGCGCTAAATTACCCAAAAATGATTTCTCCAGATTTTTCCTTAATTTAGGTGATTTAATTAATGTTTTAATTAATTAAAACAAAAGGGAAACTACTTTTTGGAATTTCATAACTACCTTTTTTCTAGATTTCTCTCATTCCTTTTTCTCTCAAAATTCCATCATCCAAACACTTTTCTCCAGCAACTTTTGCATTGATCTTCACTTCAATTGATGAGATTTCTATCATCAATTAATTCCTAATCAATCTTGCATCAAATCCTTTTGATTTCCTCATTGAATTTTCAAGGAAATTGGCTCAAATCAAGGAGAAATCACCACTTAGAGGTAAGATTGTTCTTCTCCTCTAAATAATCAGTTCTTTACTGAAATTCCCAAGTTATCAATCCTTAATTTAAGTTTTGTAAATGGTTTTAATGTTAGAAACTTGATTTTGGCTTAAAACTCAAGATTTGGAAGAAATCTTGAAGAATTTCGTTGAGTTTTGATTGGGCTCTGTTTGAGATGGTTCTTTAATGTATTCTGGATGTCTAATGATGTTAGAAATGAGGTTTTATCAATACAATCCTGAATAGGTTGTATTTCTTAAGTTTTTGCTTATGAAAATGGTGGTTTTTGAGGTGTTTTGGGTGCTCTGTTATAGCTGGAGGTATAAGGACGAGTTTAGGTTTAATTTGGATGTTATTTTATGTTTAGAAATGGTTAGAAGTGATGGATCTTGGCTGGGTTAAGTTTTGGAAGAGTTTGGAGGTGTTTTTGGTTGTGTTTGGTAGCCGAAATGTTGGTTTTGGTTAGAGCAACGAGTTTAGGTGTGTTGGTTGGAGATTTCAATGCATGATGATGCATTAATCCTCTGCTTTGATGTGTTTAAAACAGGGGAGAGATCTTCGGACACTTTTGGAGTCGATCCGGAGGCTTGATTGGCGTTTCGGCAAGCAAGCAAAACGAAATTGGGGAGTGGACTTAGGTTTCCAACTTTGAAACGATTATTTGAAGGTTTTGGGAGCTTAGATTAAGTCTTAACAACTTAGCTAAGCTCAAGAGTAAGTTTTCGGAAAAAACTCCCTCGGATGTGCCATGAAGTGGTTTGATGCATTGGTCACATTGTGCATGTTTAAATTTTGTTTTGAAAGCATATTTTAGCATGGTTAGTGTTGGTTTTGAAAGCCATGTGTTGAAGGATGCTCAAGGTAAGAGATCCTTGGTTTGACATATTATAAATATGGTTTTGATGCATATTGATGCATGATGTTAAATGGCTTTGTTTAATGCTTTAAAACAATGAATTGTTGATGTTATATGTTGTATATTGGCAAGTGATGTAATGGTTTTAAAGTACTTGAATTGGATATAGTTAGCCGGCTATAGGATTGGGTGCACCGTGAATAAAGTCACCTTGGATGTGGAGGGGTTGTGATTGTACCGTACACTCCATCCAAGTACCCTAACGAGTGAGGTAAGATCACAACGGTGGTTAAAAGTCCGTGTGTAGATCTTGTGTTATATGTCCCTTGCACTCGTTAGTGGAATTATACAACTACCGATGAGTGATGTTGAGGGGTTGTGATTGTACCGTTAAACTCCATCACGAGTGTTGACGGGTTGTGATTGTACCGTTAAACTCCACCTTATGTTGTTCGGTAGTGTGTATGAAGCATGTGGGACAATGCTTGTAATCCGCGTATCTGATTTTGTTTTGGATTGTAAATGGTTATGAACTATCACTTGGAAGCCAATATGTTGTATTGAATGTGTTGAAGCGTGATATGCTTGTAAAGTATGCAAAGTTGCATGAAAAGAGAAGGGCTTGTGGTTTTAAGCTTTGTTTAAATGTTTTCTAAAAATGCATTATTGTGTTGGTTTATTTAGAGCATGCCTCACTAAGCTATTGTGCTTACGCTCTCTCTTTTGTACCAATAATACAGACAATTGAAGTGTTTGAAGGCAACAAGGAAGCTAAGAGTGTCCAAGGGATACTAAGCTCATGTATGGTGATGTTTTCATACACTATTAGTTTTGGTAATTTGGCAATGGGAACCTAAGATGTGTTTTGGGAGATGTGTTGAACTCCCTAAGTTGTGGCATGTTGTTTTTGATGGTTTGATTTTGTAAATGGCCTATTAATGCTTGTTTTGAAGTTTGGTTGGTTGTTTGGTTTTGGATAATAGGAAGCATGCCTATAGACATTTGAATTCTCATGTTTGATGCTATAAATGTGTTTAGGGGTTATAAACTTATGCCATATGTGAATGATGACTTGTTGGTATGGTTAGAGAGTCATTAAGAAGTGTTTGAATGGATTTATGTATGAAAAACCAGCAAAATCTGCAGTTTCTTGGCAAACCGTATCGAAACACTCTCTGGCGTTTCGAAACGAGGGCCTGTAATGGCCTTCGTGTTTCGAAACAGCTGGATGCTGTTTCGAAACGATTTGGCTACTGGAAAGCCGTGTTATGGAACCAGTATCGAAACGAGTGAGTGATGTCCTACGTTTCGATACGGGTCCTATGTGTTTCGGACAGGTGACCGTTGCACGCCAATTTTGAATGATTTTGAAGTTGTGAGTTTTACATTTTAGTCCCAAAAGTTGTTTTTTGCAATTGTATGAGTTCGAGATGTCCAATTAATGTGAAATTTGACAGGGAAGCATGTAATATGACTAATTTCATATTAGTAATTTAAAAAGGCAATTATGACCTTCTAATTACAGAAATTACTTTTTGGTCCCTAAACTTGTTGTAAGTGCAATTGAGTCCCTCATATTGTTCGATCGTTGTGCCTTTCACCCATATGTTTCATGAGTACTCACCTAGGGTTAATGTAAATCTAGACAAGATTAAAAAGAAAAAAAAGGGTTGTTAATCAAGGTTGATTTCCATGTTGACTTTGGTTTTCCCCGTGTAATCTTCGTAGTTCGGGTCAACCGTCTAGGCTGGGCTAAGGGGGTTACATTTGGTGGTATCAGAGCTTAGTTCTCGTATCTTTGGGAATTGTTGTGTGGATAATGTATGTATTTTTGCATGATATGCCTTTTGGGTGAAAGTATGCTTTATGAATTGTGAAGTATGGTTGCAATTGTGATGTTATGCTTTGTTGAAGCATGTTAGGGGAACCCATTGCCATATCAAAACTAATGAAAGGAATTGTTTTTTTGGAAAATGAGCTTGAGTACTTGGATTACTTACCTTGTTGAGCCTAATTATGTTTATTGCATGTGTGTCAGTGCATTGTTTTCTTGTGAATGGGGCCTCGTAGGGAGATGAGGGTGAATACGAGGGCTATGGCTCAGAATGAGAACGAGGAAAATGCTGATAATCTTGTGGATTTACCTCCTCCCCGTGGTGGTGGACCACCCGGCGGTGGTGGTGCTGGAGGTGATAATGTTGGTGTTGGTGTTGGTGCTGGTGTTGGGGTCGCTGGACCTGAAGGTGGGCATGGGCAAGCTGCTCCTCACATGACTATATTGATTCAGGCTATTGCTGGAGCCTTCTAGGCAGCAGTAGCTGGAGCTCACGGAGTTGCGCATCAGGGTGATGCTAACGTGAGATTTCCTTTAGAACGTCTTCGCAGTCTGGGAGGGACTGAGTTCAGAGGTTTATCTCTTGAAGGATCCAAATCTTGGTTGGAAAGCACCAATAGGATTATGGGGCAAATGAACTGCAACAATATGCAGAAATTGGGTTGTGTGGTATCACTGCTACATGATGATGCTTATACGTGGTGGACGACCACTATCTCTGGAATGGAGGAAAATGATGTGACTTGGATGTTCTTCTTGAACGCGTTCAAGCGGAAGTATCTGGGTGTGTGATACCTGGATGAGAAGAAAAGAGAATTTATGCCTCTTATGCAAGGAAGCATGACGGTGGCTGAGTATGAGATCTAGTTTGTCCGTCTTAGTCAGTACGCACCTGAGCTTATCCCTAGTGAGCGGGAGAGGTGTGAACGGTTCCGTTATGGTTTGATGCCGGACGTAAAGACTTTTATGCTTGCGGCTGAGTATACAGATTTTGATGTGCTGGTGAGTAGAGCGAAGGACATCGAGCAGAACTTGGGTTTGTCTTCCAGAGGTGTTAGTTCTAGCTTGGGCAAAAGAGCTGCTGATTATAGTTCCGGTGGTGGATGGAACAAGAGAGGACGAGATAAGAAGTATCAGTCTTCTGCTAGGCGTGGTAATGGAGGGCATGGTGCGCCTGTTCAGGGAGATAGGATGAGAGCTGATCAGAACACGTGCTGAACGTGTGGGTCTCGTGGCCATCTGAGGCGAGATTGTCCTCGAGCAGCGAGGGAGGTTCAGGCTCATGTTGCAGTGACCGGTAATTCATGCTGGAATTGTGGTTCGGCATACCAGATTAGGAGGGAGTGTCCTTTGTTGGCCGGTGGTGGTCAGGGACGTGCTCCTCGGGTAGCTGCACCACAGAGAGGTCGTGGGCGCGGCCGTGGTAACATCTAGCGCAGAGATGATGGTGGGAGGAATGTGGCGCATGTGGTGGCCGTTCAACCTGAGGGTGGTGGCAAGGCTCGAGTGTATGCTCAGCGAGAGGGGAGAAATGATACGGATGTGATCGTAGGTACCTTTACTTTGCAATCCTTATCATTACTTTCCTTGATTGATTTTGGGTCTACACATTCATACATATTGCGTGAACATGCTCAATTTCTTGGTTTACCTGTTGAGTCTTTGGATGTTGGTATGCGTGTGACTAGTTCCTTTGGTGAGACTGTTGTGACGCGGAAGTTGTATAGAAGATGTCCCTTGAATGTGCAAAACCATGTTCTTTTTGTTGATCTCATGGAATTTCCATTCTATGGTTTTAATGTAATCCTTGGAATGGATTGGCTTCTTGAACATCGAGCTGTGGTGGATTTTAAGAACAAGCGAGTTTCGTTGAAACTTGCGGATTATTATGAGGTAGTGGTGGTTGGTGAGAATGTGAAGTTTCTTGCCAATGTGGTGTCTATGTTAGAAGCAAGCCGAATGCCGAGGCAAGGTTGTGAGGCTTACCTGGCCTTTGTGATGAATCCTAGCTCTAAGGAGTTTAGCGTTCAAGATATCAGGACTGTGCGAGAGTTCCCCAGTGTGTTTCCAGAGGAGTTACCTGGATTGCCTCCTAGTCGAGAGGTGGAGTTTAGAATTGAAATGTATGAAAATACAACTCCAGTGTCCATTGCTCCCTATCGCATGGCACCCAAGGAGTTGAAGGAGTTGAAGACGCAACTTCAGGAGTTCTTGATCGTGGTTTCATTCGGCCGAGTGTGTCACCTTGGGGTGCACTGGTCTTGTTTGTGAAGAAGAAGGATGGCACTATGAGAATGTGCATTGATTATCGTCAGCTGAACAAGTTGATTATCAAGAATCGGTATCCTTTACCGAGGATTGATGATCTTTTTGATCAGTTTCGGGGATCGACTGTGTTCTCTAAGATTGACTTAAGGTCAGGATATTACCAACTTAAGGTGAAGGATGTGGATGTGCCAAAAACAGCCTTCAGAACGAGGTATGGGCATTATGAGTTCCTTGTGATGCCGTTTGGTTTGACGAATGATCCTGCAACTTTTATGGACATGATGAATAGAGTGTTCCATCAATACTTGGACAAGTTTGTTGTGGTGTTCATTGATGATATTCTTGTGTATTCTCGTACTGAGGAGGAGCATAAGGGGCATTTGAGGATTTTGTTGCAAGCGCTGTTGGAGAATCAGCTTTATGCTAAGTTGAGCAAGTGTGAATTTTGGCTTAGAGAAGTTGTTTTTCTTGGTCATGTGGTTTCTGCTTAGAGGATTCGGGTTGATCCTCAAAAGATTGAGGCGGTGATGAATTGGAAGCCTCCTAAGTCTGTTCATCAATTCCGTAGTTTCCTTGGGTTGACAGGATATTACCGGAGGTTTGTGGATGGATTTTCTAAGATTGCTGCTCCTTTGACGAAGTTGTTGCAAAAGGATATCAAGTATGAGTGGACAGAAGCAAGGCAGCAGGCTTTTGAGAAGCTTAAGGCAGCTTTGACACAAGCTCCTATCTTGGTTCTACCTGAATCAGGGAAAGAGTTTGTGGTGTACAGCGACGCATCCTTTGTTTGTTTGGGGTGTGTGTTAATGCAAGAGGGTAAGGTGGTGGCATATGCATCGCGCCAGTTGAAGGTGCATGAGCGCAATTATCCTACGCGTGATATTGAGTTAGCTGCGGTGGTTTTTGCTTTAAAGATTTGGAGACATTATCTATATGGTGAGAAGTGTACTGTGTACACGGATCACAAAAGTTTGAAGTATCTGATGTCTCAGAAAGAGTTGAATCTTAGGCAACGACGTTGGGTGGAGTTGCTTAAAGATTACGATCTGACGATCGAGTACCATCTGGGAAAAGCTAATGTTGTTGCGGATGCCTTGAGTAGGAAATTGGCAGTGGCGTTAAGGGCTATGTTTGCCAGCCTGAGTATTTCGCGAGATGGAGGTCTTGTGGCTGAGTTGCAAGTGAAACCATCCTTGGTGCAGTTGATAAAGGATAAGCAGTTGTTGGATGATTCCTTGGTGCCACATGTTCAGGATATTGCTGAGGGTGACCATCGGATTTTTGTTTTAATGATGATGGAGTTCTATGTTTTGGAAGTCGGATAGTAGTGCCGAATGATGCGGAGTTGAGGCGTACTATTCTAACTGAAGCTCATAGTAGTCCTTTTGCTATGCACCCTGGTAGTACAAAGATGTATCGTGATCTTAAGGATGAGTACTATTGGGTGGGATTAAAGAAAGAGGTTGCGGAGTACGTGAGTAAGTGCATTGTTTGTCAGCGGGTTAAGGCTGAGCATCAGTTTCCTTCAGGGTTGTTGCAACCATTGAGGATTCCTGAGTGGAAGTGGGAAAGGATTACAATGGACTTTGTGTCAAGTTTGCCTTTGACGCCATCGAATAAGAATTCGGTGTGGGTGATTGTGGATCGCCTTACGAAGTGTGCGCATTTCTTACTTGTGCATACTACGTATACCTTGGATAAGCTTGCAGAGCTGTACATTGCTGAAATTGTGCGATTGCATGGTGTGCCAAAATCTATAGTGTCGGATAGAGATCCAAGGTTTACATCGCGTTTCTGGGAATGTTTGCATCAAGCTTTGGGTACACGGCTGAATTTTAGTACTTCTTATCATCCACAGTCGGATGGACAGTCCGAACGTGTTATCCAAGTGCTTGAGGATATGTTGAGGTGTTGTGTGATTGAGTTTCAAGGTTCTTGGGAGAAGCATTTGCCTTTGGTGGAGTTTTCTTATAACAATAGCTACCAGGCAAGTATTCAAATGGCACTTTATGAAGCCTTGTATGAGAGGAAGTGCAAAACTCCTCTTTGTTGGGCTGAAACAGGTCAGAAGTTGGTTTCAATGTCGGCTTTGTTGAAGGGAATCACCAAGAAGGTGAAGCTCATATGTGAGCGGTTGAAGGCAGCTTCTTATCGACAGAAGTCTTACGCAGATTTGAAGCGTAAGGAGATCGTTTTTGCAGTGGGTGATCGTTTTTGAAGGTTTCGCCTTGGAAGAAGGTGATGAGGTTTGGCCGAAAGGGTAAGTTGAGCCCTAGGTATATTGGACCATACGAGGTGATTGAATGTGTGGGTCATGTTGCGTACAAGCTGAAATTTCCGCAAGAGTTGGAAAAGATACATGATGTGTTTCATGTCTATATGCTTCGGAGGTATAGATCAGATCCTTCGCATGTCATGCCTGTGGAGAAAGTGGAGTTGAATCCGGACTTGACCTATGATGAGGAGACGGTTAAAATTTTGGATTCGGACAGTAAAGTTCTTCGAGGCAAGACCATTGAATTGGTTAAGGTGTTGTGGAATGTAACACCCCATTTTTGTGCTTGGAAGTTTAGGGTCTGAACCGGACCAGTTTGATTTTCGGTTCGAATATAAAAGGTGGTTTTAGGGAAAGCCTAGTTCGGGATGCATTAAAAATACGGAAAAATATCTAAAAATCCTCTTTTAATATATATATAAGAGAGTGGTGAAATTAATTTTACAAAATAAGGCTTAAAAATAAGACATTTCGAATTAGTGACTAAAATGTAATTTTTGAAAAGTTCGTGACTGTTTTGAAAGGATTGAAACTTTGAATCTTTAAGGAGCTAATTTACCCAAGGAAGGATTTCTCTAGATTTTTCTTGATTTTAATGACTCATTTAATGTTTAATTAATAAAAAGAAAAGGAGAGAAAAACCATATTTTAGTTTCATAACTAACTTTTGCTAAAATTTTCCCATTTCATTTTCTCTCAAAATTCCCTCAGCCAAACACACTTCCACATCAACTTTTCTTTTGATTTTCACACCAAATGATGAGATTTCAATCCTCAAATGATTCCTAATCATTTCTACATCAAATCCTCTTCATTTGCTTATTGAATTTTCAAAGATTTTGGTTGTAATCAAGGAGAAATCAACATTTAGAGGTATGAAGGTCCTTCTACTCTAAATACTCCGTTCTTTACTAAAATTCCCAAGTTCTCAATCCTTAAATTAAGTTTTATGAAATGTTTTAATGTTGTGATCTTGATTTTGGCTTAAAACTTGAGATTTTGATTAAATCTTGAAGAATTTCATGGTAATTGTTTGGGCTCTGTTTTGAGATGCCTTTTTAATGTATTTTGGATGTTTAATGATGTGTAAATGAGGTTTAATCAATGCAATCCCGAATAGGTTGATTTTCCTAAGTTTTTACTTGTGAAAATGGTGGTTTTGGGGTGATTTTGGTGTTCTGTTATAGCTGGAGGTATAAGCACGTGATTAGGTCCTTTTTGGATATTAATTGATGTCTAAGAATGATTAGAACTGATGGATCTTGGCTGGGTAATGTTGTGGAAGTGTTTGGATGTGTTTTCGGTTGTGTTTGGTAGCCGAAATGTGAGTTTTGGTGAGAGCAGCGAGTTTAGGTGTAATGGCTGAAGATTTTAATGCATGATGATGCATTAATCCTCTTCTTTGATGTGTTTAAAATAGGGGAGACATCTTCGGATCCTTGTGGTGTTGATCCGGAGGCTTGAACGGCGTTTCGGCAAGCTTGTGAAACGGAATTGGTGAGTGAAGTTTGGTTTTCAACTTTAAAACCAATGTTTGAAGGTTATGGGAGCTTAGTTTAAGTCTAAGCAACTTAACTAAGCTCAAGAGTAAGTTTTCGGAGAAACTCTCTCTTTGATGAACCATGAAATGGTTGGATGCAATGTGTTTAATTTGCATGTTTAAATTCTGTTTTGAAAGCATATTTTAGCATGTTTAATGCTGGTTTTGTAAGCCATGTATTGAAGGATGCTCAAGGTAAGAGATCCTTGGTTTGACATTGATAAATGTGGTTTTGATGCATAGTGTTGCATGATGGTTTAATGCCTTTGTTTAATACTTTAAAACAGTGGACTGATGATGGTAAATGATGTATATTGACAAGTGATGTATTGGTTTAAAAGTACTTGAATCAGATATAGTTAGCCGGCTATAGGATTGGGTGCACCGTGAATAAAGTCGCCTTGGATGTTGAGGGGTTGTAATGGTACCTTAAACTCCATCCAAGTACACTAACGAGATGTATAATATCATAATGGTGGTTAAAATGCAATGTGAGGATCTTGTGTTGCGTGTCCCGTGTTCTCGTTAGTGATGTTATACAACTACCAATGAGTGATGTGGAGGGGTTGTGATTGTACCGTTAGACTCCATCACGGGTGTTGAGGGGTTGTGATTGTACCGATAAACTCCACCTTATGTGTTTGGTAGTGTGTATGAAGCGTATGGGACAACGCTTGTAATCCGCGTATCCGATTGTGTTTGGTGTTGAAAAATGGTTATGGAATATCACTTGAAGCCAATATGACATGTTGATGCAATGAAGCATGAGATGCTTGTTTTGTATGCATTGTTGCATGAGAAATGATGTTTATGAATTTAAAGGCCTTTGAAAGATGTTTTATAAAGTGCATTATTGTGTTGTTTCATTAGAGCATGTCTCGCTAAGCATATGTGCTTACGCTCTCCTTCTTGAACCAATAATGCAGAGAATTGAAGTGCTTTAAGGGCAGCAAGGAGGTCAAGAATCCAAGAGAAAGACTAAACTCATGTATGGTGACTATTTTACAACATTATTAGCTTTTGGTATTTGGCAATGGGATCCTTGATTGTGTTTTTGGGAGAGGTTTTGCACTCCCTAAGTTTGGCATGATGCCTATGATGTTTTGGTTATGTAATTGGCCATCTTTGGTGTTTGCTTTGATGGTTTGATGTTTGTTGGTTTTGGGTAATAGGAAGCATGCCTATAGATTGAGGTTTTCCCTAATTGATGCCATGAATGAGTTTTGATGATGCAAATATGTTCCTTTAATGTATGAAGACTTGTTGGCATGATTAGGAGGTCATAGGGACATGTTTGATTGAGTAATTGGATGTTAAACCAGAAAAATCTGCACTTTCTGGGCAGTCCGTATCGGAACGGGCCCTATCGTTTCGAAACAGGGGCCTGAAATGGCCTTGGTGTTTCGAAATGGGTAGAGCCGTTCCGAAACACTTTTGCTACTGCCAAGCCCTGTTTCGAAACAGGTTTCAAAACGGTCCCGCGTTTCGGAACGGTCAATTTCCGTTTCGAAACACTTGACTGTTGGGCACTAATTTGTATGGTTTGTGTTTTGCAATCTTTACGTTTTAGTCTTGAACTTTGTGTTTGCAATTGCTTGAGTTTGGGATGTCCATTTAAGGTGAAATTTGACAGAGAAGCATGTAACCTGACTAATTTCATAATGGTATCTTAAAAATTAGTAAAGTCCTCTTAATTTTCAGATTTTACAATTTGGTCCCTAAATTCGTATGTTGTGCAATTGAGTCCCTTATTGCTTTTCGATTGCTGTGATTTTTGGGTATGTTTATCTCAAGAGTACGCCTAGGACTAATGTGCATCTAGACAAGTTTAAAAAGAAAAAACGGTTCGTTAATCAAGGTTGACTTTCGGGTTGACTTTGGTTTTCCCCGTGTAATCTTCGTAGTTCGGGTCAATCGTCTAGGCCGGTCTAAGGGGGTTACATTTGGTGGTATCAGAGATGAGTTCTCGAGTAATTGGGAATGGTTATGTGGGTGATATATGTATGATTGCTTTGTATGCTTTTTGAGTGAAAGTATGATGTGTAAATTGTAAGTACGTTGCAATTATGATGTGTGCTGAGATGAAGCATGATAGAGGGACCCATTGCCATATCAAAACTAATGAAATGACTTGTTTTTAATTGAAAATGAGCTTGAGTACTTGGATTCCTTACCTTTCTGAGCCTGATTATGTTATTGCATTTGTGTTAGTGCATTGTTAGTGAATGGGACCTCGTAGAGAGACGAGGATTAATATGCGAGCTATGGCTCAAAACGAGAATGAAGAGAATGTTGAGAATGTAGTGGATTTACCTCCTCCACCCGGTGGTGGTGGTGCTGGAGGTGATGGAGCTGGTATTGGTGTTGGTGCTGGGGTCGCTGGACCTGAAGCTGGGCAGGGGCAAGCTTCTCCTGATATGACAGTATTGATACAAGCTATTGCTGGAGCCTTTCAGGTGGCAGTTGCTGGGGCTCATGGAGCTGGGCATTAGGGAGATGCTAATGCTAGACTACCTTTGGAACGTTTGCGCAGTCTGGGAGGGACTGAGTTCAGAGGTTTGTCTGCGGAGGGTTCCGAGTCTTGGTTGGAAAGTACCAAGAGAATTTTGGGACAGATGAACTGTAACGAGGTGCAGAAGCTAGGTTGTGTGGTATCGATGTTGCATGATGATGCGTATACTTGGTGGACAACCACTATCTCCGGAATAGAGGATGCTGATGTGACTTGGACGTTCTTTCTGAACGGGTTCAAGCGTAGGTATCTGGGTGTGCGATACCTGGATGAAAAGAAAAGAGAGTTCATGTCTCTGACGCAAGGAAGCATGACAGTAGCTGAGTACGAGATCCAGTTTGTCCGTCTCAGTCAGTATACACCTGAGCTTATCCCTGATGAGCAGGAGAGGTGTGAATGTTTCCGTTATGGTTTGGTGACGGATGTAAAGACATATATGCTGGCTGCTGAGTACACTGACTTTGATGTGCTGGTTGGTAGAGCGAAGGATATTGAGCTGAATTTGGGTTTGTCCTCTAGGGGTGCTGGTTCTAGTGCGGGCAAGAGAGTGGCTGAGTATAGTTCCGGTGGTGGACGGAACAAGAGAGGACGTGATAGGAGGTATCAATCTTTGGCTAGGCGTGGTGGTGGAGGGCAAGGTGCGCCTGTTCAAGGAGACATGGCGAGAGCGGATCAGAACACATGCTGGGCGTGTGGATCGCGTGGTCACTTGAGGCGTGATTGTCCTCAGACAGCGAGAGAGGTGCAGGCTCATGTTGTGGTGACCGGTAATTCATGCTGGAACTGTGGCTCGGCGGACCACATGAGGAGGGAGTGTCCTCTGTTGGTCGGTGGTGGTTAGGGACGTGCTCCTGGAGTTGTGGCACCACAGAGAGGTCGTGGGCGCGGCCGTGGTAACTTCCAGCGCAGAGAGGATGATGGGAGGAATGTGGCTCACGTGGTGGCTGTCCAACCTGAGGGTGGTGGCCAGGCTCGAGTGTATGCACAGCGGGAGGGGACGAATGACACGGATGTGATCGCAGGTACCTTCACTTTGCAATCCTTGTCATTACTTTCCTTGATTGATTCTGGATCTACGTACTCATACATATTGCGTGAGCATGCTCAATTGCTTGGTTTTTCTGTTGAGTCTTTGGATGTTGGTATGCGTGTAACTAGTTCTTTTGGTGAGACCGTTGTGACACGAAAGCTTTAAAGAAGATGTCCTTTGCTTGTGCAAAACCATGTTTTTTATATTGATCTTATGGAATTGCCTTTCTATGGTTTTGATGTAATCCTTGGTATGGATTGGCTTGTTGAACATCGAGCTGTGGTGGATTTTGAGAACAAGCGAGTTTCGTTGAAACTTGCGGATGATTATGAGGTAGTGGTGGTTGGTGAGAATGTGAAGTTTCTTGCCAATGTGGTGTCTACGTTGGAGGCGAGTTGGATGTTGAGGCAAGGTTGTGAAGCCTACCTAGCCTTTGTGATGAATCCTAGCTTTAAGGAGTTGCGAGTTCAAGATATCAGGATTGTGCGAGAGTTTCTTGGTGTCTTTCCGGAGGAGTTACCCGGATTGCCTCCTAATCGCGAAGTGGAGTTTGGAATTGAGCTATATGAAAACACAACTCCAGTATCCATTACTCCTTATCGAATGGCACCTAAAGAGTTGAAGGAGCTGAAGACGCAACTTCAGGAGTTGCTTGATCGTGGTTTCATTCGGCCGAGTGTGTCACCTTGGGGTGCACCGGTCTTGTTTGTGAAGAAAAAGGATGGCACTATGAGAATGTGCATCGATTACCGTCAGCTTAACAAGTTGACTATCAAGAATCGGTATCCATTACCGAGGATTGATGGTCTTTTTGATCAATTTCGGGGACCGGCAGTGTTCTTTAAAATTGACTTAAGGTCAGGGTATTACTAGTTGAAGGTGAAGGATGTGGATGTGCCTAAGACAGCCTTCAGAACGAGGTATGGGCATTATGAGTTTCTTGTGATGCCGTTTGGTTTGACGATTGCTCCTACAGCTTTCATGGACATGATGAATAGAGTGTTCCATGAATACTTGGATAAATTTGTTGTGGTGTTCATTGATGATATTCTCGTGTACTCTCGTACCGAGGAGGAGCATGAGGGGCATTTGAGGATTGTGTTGCAAGCTTTGTTAAAGAATCAGCATTATGCCAAGCTGAGCAAGTGTGAGTTTTGGCTCAGAGAAGTTGTGTTTCTTGGTCATGTGGTTTCTGCTGAGGGGATTCGTGTTGATCCTCAGAAGATTGAGGCAGTGATGAATTAGAAGCCTCCTAAGTATGTTCATGAAGTTCGTAGTTTCCTTGGCTCGGCGGGATACTATCGGAGGTTTGTGGATGGATTTTGGAAGATTGCTGCATCTTTGACGAAGCTGTTGCAGAAGGATGTTAAGTTTGAGTGGACGGAAGCGAGACAGCAGGCTTTTGAGAAGCTAAAGGCAGCTTTGATGCAAGCTCCTATCTTGGTTATACCTGGATCAAGGAAAGAGTTTGTGGTGTATAGTGACGCGTCCTATGTTGGTTTGGGATGTGTGTTGATGCAGGAGGGTAAGGTGGTGGCTTATGCATCGCGTCAGTTGAAGGTACATGAGCGCAATTATCCTACGCATGACATTGAGTTAGCTGCGGTGGTATTTGCTTTGAAAATTTGGAGACATTGCCTGTATGGTGAGAAGTGTACTGTGTACACGGATCACAAGAGTTTGAAGTATCTGATGTCTCAGAAAGAGTTGAATCGTAGGCAACGACGTTGGGTGGAGTTGCTTAAGGATTACGATTTGACGATCGAGTACCATCTGGGTAAAGCTAATGTTGTAGCGGATGCCTTGAGTAGAAAAGTGGTAGTGGAGTTGAAGGCTATGTTTGCCAGTTTGAGCATTTCGCGTGATGGTGGTCTTGTGGCTGAGTTGCAAGTGAAACCATCCTTGGTTCAGTCGATAAAGGATAAGCAGTTGTTGGATGATTCTTTGGTGCCACATGTTCAGGATAATGCTGAGGATAGGCCATCGGATTTCTGCTTTAATGATGATGGGGTTTTATGTTTTGGGAGTCGAATAGTAGTGCCCAATGATGCTGATTTGAGGCGTGCTATTCTGACTGAAGCTCATAGTAGTCCTTTTGCTATGCATCCTGGTAGTACTAAGATGTATCGTGATCTTCGTGATGAGTACTATTGGGTGGGTTTAAAGAAAGATGTTGCTGAGTATGTGAGTAAGTGCATTGTTTGTCAGCGAGTTAAGGCTGAGCATTAGTTTCCTTCTGGGTTGTTGCAACCGTTGAGGATTCTTGAATGGAAGTGGGAAAGGATCACCGTGGACTTCGTGTCTGCTTTTCCTTTGTCGCCATCAAAGAAGAATTCGGTGTGGGTGATTGTGGATCGCCTGACGAAGTGTGCGCATTTCTTGCCTGTGCATACTGCGTACACTTTGGATAAGCTTGCAGAGCTGTACATTGCTGAGATTGTGCGGTTGCATGGTGTGCCAAAGTCGATCGTGTCGGATAGAGATCCGAGGTTTACATCGCGTTTCTGGTAGTGTTTTCACCAGGCTTTGGGTACACGGTTGAATTTCTGTACTTCTTATCATCCACAGTCGGATGGACAGTCTGAGCGTGTTATCCAAGTGCTGGAGGATATGTTGAGGTGCTGTGTGATTGAGTTTCAGGGTTCTTGGGAGAAGCATTTACCTTTGGTGGAGTTTGCCTATAATAATAGCTATCAGGCAAGTATTCAAATGGCACCTTATGAAGCTTTGTACGGGAGGAAGTGCAGAACTCCTCTCTGTTGGGCTGAAACAGGTCAGAAGTTGGTTTCGATGCCAGCTTTATTGAAAGGAACCACCGAGAAGGTGAAGCTCATTTGTGAGCGATTGAAGGAAGCTTCTGATCGACAAAAGTCTTACGCGGATTTGAAACGTAAGGAGATTGAGTATGCGGTGGGTGACCGTGTGTTTTTGAAAGTTTCGCCTTGGAAAAGGGTGATGAGGTTTGGCCGAAAGGGTAAGTTGAGCCCTAGGTACATTGGACCATACGAGATGATTGAGCGTGTGGGTCCTGTTGCGTACAAGCTGAGATTCCCACGAGAGTTGGAAAAGATTCATGATGTGTTTCATGTTTCTATGCTTCGGAAGTATAGATCGGATCCTTCGCATGTTATGCATGTGGAGGAAGTGGAGTTGAATCTAGATTTGACTTATAATGAGGAACCGGTAGAGATTCTGGATTCGGACAGTAAAGTTCTTCGAGGTAAAACCATTGATTTGGTAAAGGAGTTGTGGAAGCATCGTGGTGTCGAGGAAGCCACGTGGGAACGAAAGAATGACATGATGAAGCAGTTTCCATACCTTTTTCCTCCAAGTAAATTTCGAGGACGAAATTTCTTAAGGGGGAGAGTTGTAACACCCCAATTTTGGGCTTGGAAGTTTAGGGTCTGAATCGGACCGGTCTGATTTTCGGTTCGAATATAAAAGGTGCTTTTAGGGAAAGCCTAGTTCGGGATGCATTAAAAATACGGAAAAATATCTAAAAATCCTCTTTTAATATATATAAGAGAGTGGTGAAATTAATTTTACAAAATAAGGCTTGGAAATATGACATTTCAAATTAGTGACTAAAATGTAATTTTTGAAAAGTTCGTGACTGTTTTGAAAGAATTGAAACTTTGAATCTTTAAGGAGCTAATTTACCCAAGGAAGGATTTCTCCAGATTTTTCTTGATTTTAATGACTCATTTAATGTTTAATTAATAAAAAGAAAAGGAGGGAAAAACCATATTTTAGTTTCATAACTAACTTTTGCTAAAATTTTCCCATTTCATTTTCTCTCAAAATTCCCTCAGCCAAACACATTTCCAAAGCAACTTTTCTTTTGATTTTCACACCAAATGATGAGATTTCAATCCTCTTCATTTGCTTATTGAATTTTCAAGGATTTTGGCTCTAAACAAGGAGAAATCCACATTTAGAGGTATGAACGTCATTCTCCTCTAAATACTCAGTTCTTTACTGAAATTCTCAAGTTCTCAATCCTTAAATTAAGTTTTATTAAATGTTTTATTGTTGTGATCTTGATTTTGGCTTAAAACTTGAGATTTTGATTAAATCTTGAAGAATTTCATGGTAATTGTTTGGGCTCTGTTTTGAGATGCCTTTTTAATGTATTTTGGATGTTTAATGATGTGTAAATGAGGTTTAATCAATGCAATCCCGAATAGGTTGATTTTCCTAAGTTTTTACTTGTGAAAATGGTGGTTTTTGGGGTGATTTTGGTGTTCTGTTATAGCTGGAGGTATAAGGACGTGATTAGGTCCTTTTTGGATGTTAATTGATGTCTAAGAATGATTAGAAGTGATGGATCTAGGCTGGGTAATGTTGTGGAAGTGTTTGGATGTGTTTTCGGTTGTGTTTGGTAGCCGAAATGTGAGTTTTGGTGAGAGCAGCGAGTTTAGGTGTAATGGCTGAAGATTTTAATGCATGATGATGCATTAATCCTCTGCTTTGATGTGTTTAAAACAGGGGAGACATCTTCGGATCCTTGTGGTGTTGATCCGGAGGCTTGAACGGCGTTTCGGCAAGCTTGCGAAACGGAATTGGTGAGTGAAGTTTGGTATTCAGCTTTGAAACCAATGTTTGAAGGTTATGGGAGCTTAGTTTAAGTCTAAGCAACTTAACTAAGCTCAAGAGTAAGTTTTCGGAGAAACTCTCTCTTTGATGAACCATGAAATGGTTGGATTCAATGTGTTTAATTTGCATGTTTAAATTCTGTTTTGAAAGCATATTTTAGCATGTTTAATGTTGGTTTTGTAAGCCATGTGTTGAAGGATGCTCAAGGTAAGAGATCCTTGGTTTGACATTGATAAATGTGGTTTTGATGCATAGTGTTGCATGATGGTTTAATGGCTTTGTTTAATGCTTTAAAACAGTGGATTGATGATGGTAAATGATGTATATTGGCAAGTGATGTATTGGTTTAAAAGTTCTTGAATCGGATATAGTTAGCCGGCTATAGGATTGGGTGCACCGTGAATAAAGTCGCCTTGGATGTTGAGGGGTTGTAATGGTACCGTAAACTCCATCCAAGTACACTAACGAGATGTCTAAGATCATAATGGTGGTTAATGTAACCCCCTTAACCCGGTGTAGACGGTTGACCCGAATTAAGAAAGTCACACGGGGAAAACCAAAGTCAACCCGAAAGTCAACCTTGATTAACGACCTTTTTTTCTTTTTAAACTTGACTAGATGCACATTAACCCTAGTCATGATCGTTCAAACAGCATACTCAAAGATTATAAACATCAGAGATCAAACAGGGACCCAATTGAACAAATTACAACTTTAAGGACCAAATTGTAAAATCTGATATTTATAAGGCCTTAACCCAAATTAATATTACCAACTTGTAATTAGTCAAGTTTCATGCTTCTCTGCCAAATTTCAGCTCAAACGGACATCCCAAACTCATACAATTGCACAAACAAGATTTGGGACCAAAACGTAAACATTCCAAAACATTTAACTGCCAATGTCAGCCCCCAACGGTCGACCGTTCCGAAACAGGGAGAGCCTGTTTCGAAACGCGGGGCCGTTCCGCAACGCGTACCGAAACGCGGGCTGGCAGTGGCCTTTCCGTTTCGGAACGGTGTCCCCCGTTTCAGACGCCTGGGTTGATTTAAGGAACCCGTTCCGAAACGGCAGCCTCTGTTCCGAAACACCCTGCACTGAATGCAGCAAAAGGCTTCCTTAAACATGCAATTGGCCAACCGAACATGTTCCAAATGCAATCAAACCATACCAGCAAGTTACTCAACACACAAAGAACATATATGCATCAAAATCTAGATACATGATCACCCCTAGGTGCACCAACACATTAAACACAATCGCAACACATTCATGCTTTTAAACAAGAAGCATAGCAAACCAATCATAAGCATAAGGAGATTCAAACGTTGCAACATTAATCCACATGATTCAACATCATATACCAAACTTGTCCAACATACACAATCTCGTTATACATCCTCATAAAAGATTCTCCCCCCCCCCATTGCCTTTATTATCTATAGCTATTAACCGAGACATACATCTCAAGTGGAGTCCTCCTTGAATCCCTTGCTCCTCGCTGTCCCAACTTCAAAGATCTGCATTGATGGGCAAAAAGGAGCGTAAGCACATAATGCTTAGTGAGGAATGCTCAAAACCAAAACACCATCAATGCAGTGAGTCATAAAACCTTTTTGAAAAGCAACTCGATTTGATAAACCAAAGCAATGTTTGAAAACCCTTTTCAACAACATGCTCAAAATCGTGTATTGCTCAAACATGAAAACCAACCCTTAGCTTAGCAAGCTAAGTAACCCTTTTCAAGCACAACTTGCAAAATATCAATTTAACCTTTCAATGCATAAACAAATGCAACATATGAACCACATCATCAACATTTGCATCCTATGCCTTTAAAAACTAGTCTTAGCAAGACTCTAATGCACTAAAGAGATTTCATGCACACATGCATCATTCTCAATAGATAAACAATACTTGTTCAAACTTAACAAGCAACATGCATTCTTAATACATTATGCACATCCCATGCAACCAAGCATCATTCCAAGCATCTCATGCTTCATTATAATTAAGAACATCATATTGGCTTTCAAGTGATCATCCACATCCACTTTTCAACTCAACACCCAATCGGATACGCGGATCACAAGCGTTGTCCATACGCTTCATACACACTACCAATCCAAGGTTCCCATGTATGGACTTTTAAACACCATACAACCTTAACTTACACAAGGTTCCCATATATGGACTTTTAATCACCATACAACCTTAACTTCCACAAGGTTCCCATGTATGGACTTTTAAACACCATATAACCTTAACATGCACAAGGTTCCCATGTATGGACTTTTAAACACCATACAACCTTAGCATCACCGATTGGTAGTTGTATAACATCACTAACGAGATCCGGGACACCCTATACAAGATCCACACATGGACTTTACACCACCATTGTGATCTTAACAAGCACAAGGTTCTCCTATATGGACTTTTAATCACCATATAACCTTTGCTTACCCAAGGTCCTCGAATGGGCACTCAACCTCCATTATGACCTTAACCATCTCGTTAGGATACTTGGATGGAGTTTACCGGTTCACTCTTAACCACTCCACATCCAAGGCGACTTTATTCACGGTGCACCCAATCCTATAGCCGGCTAACTATATCCGATCAAAGAAACCAAGAACCACTTACATCACTTGCCAATATAACCATCTTACCATATTAGTCCAATGATTCACATGCATAACCATAATGCAAAAACCACCATTTACCATCATTAATCCACTGTTTTAAAGCATTACACAAAGCCATTAGACATCATGCATCACCATGCATCAAAAACCACAATTTCAATGTATAAAACCAAGGATCTCTTACCTTGAGCATCCTTCACATATGGCTTTCAAAACCAGCATTAAACCATGCTTAAAATGCTTTCAAAACAGAATTTAAAACATGCAAATCAAATGCATTACAACCATCAATCACAATTGCTTTTAAAGCCAAATCACAACACAACCAAGAGCGAAAATCCATTTACTTACTCTTGAGCTTAGCAAAGTTGTTTAGACTTAAACTAAGCTCCCAAAACCTTCAAACCTTGGTTTTAAAGCTGAAAACCCAACTTCACTCACCGTTACACAAAACAAGGCTAACCAACAAGCCTTCCAAGCATCCGAAGCCTTCCGCACCACCTCTAATGCTCACAGATCAAACTCCCATGTTTCAAGCACACAATAACAAAGGATTAATGCATCATTATGCATTAAAAACACCAGCAACACAACTCAACTCGCTGCTCATCACAAATCCAACAATTCGGCTACCAAACACAACCGAAATCACTTCCAAACACTTCCAAAACTTAACCCAGCCAAGATCCATCACTTCCAACCATTTTTAAACATCAATTAACATCCAAAATGATTACAAACACGTCCTTATACCTCCAGCTATAACAGATCATCAAAAATACTCCAAAAACAACCAAAAACTCAAGTAAAACTTAGGAAATTCAACCTATTCGGGATTGCATTGATAAAACCTCAATTCCTTATCAATTTAACATTCATTTAACATCAATTTGACACCTCAAAACCCTGCCCAAACAGATCACACGAAATTTCACCAAAATCAAGCAAATCTTGCATTTTAAAGCCAAAATCAAGATTCCAATTGAAAAGCCTTTAACAAATCACAAATCAAGGATTGAGAACTTAGGAATTTCAGTAAAGAACTGAGAGTTTAGAGGAGAAGGACGTTCTTACCTCTAAACTTGAGTTTCTCCTCTTTTTGAACCAAAAACCTTGATGAATCAACTAGCAAATGGTGAGGTTTTGTTGATATGTTGACTAGGAATCAAAAGAGAGTTGAAAGGGAAGATTTAGGTGACAAAATCAGAAGAAATTCTCTGGAGAAAAAGTGTTTGGGTTGAGAGAAAATGAGAGAAGGGAAAATTGAGAAAATAGAAAGTTAGTTACAAAATAGCCAAAATGATTTCCCTCCTCTTTTCTTTTGTTTTAAAATCAGAATTAAACCTTAAAATATCTTAGAAAAATCTGGAGAAACTCCCTTTGGGTAAATAGCTCCTTAAAGATTCAAAGTTTCAATCCTTTCTAAAACAGTCACGCAACTTTCAAAAATTACATTTTGGTCACCAGCCAAAATGTCACCCTTCCAAACCTCATTTCGTAAAATTGATTTCACAATTCACTTATATATATTAAAAGATGATTTTAGAACATTTTTCCATATTTTTAATGCAGCCCGAACTAGGCTTTCCTAATTTCACCCTTTATATTCGAACAGCACTTTGACCAAACCGGTCAACACCCAAAACTTCTAAGCCCAAAACCGGGGCATTACAACTCTCCCCCTCTTAGGAAATTTCGTCCTCGAAATTTCAACTAGCGAAAAGAGCACAACCCAAACTTCACAAATCAACACACAAGGCAACACAAAAGCCTCAACCACCACTGAACACTTTCCACACAAAACTCCACTGTAACCAACACCACCACATACCGTTCACAAATTCCAGCACACCCAAACGTCAACCACAACTTAACCCTTCACAACTCCGGACTACACATAGCCCCATCAACAGCCTGAAGAACCTCAAACTTTTACAGCATACAACACCTTAGCACACAACTCCCAAAACCTGTTCACACAGTGGTACCAACCAAACCAGTCTAGCCACTATGAAATCTACAACCTCACCTGCTTCCAAACTCTTTGCCAAAACCTACTCAACCTCCTTCAGAGATTTACATCACAAGCAAAAATTCTTAAGCATCAACCGCTTACCCAAACTCCTCATCATAAAGCTGACAATCCTTCACATCCGCCGCTATTATAACCATAACGACTCACCAGGACTACTCACCAACAATCCAAAACTTACATCACGACCCCAGCTTGACTCCGCCAGCCGTTCCATTACACCACCAGCTGACTTCAGACGAAACTTACTTAACCACAACCAGCCAACCACTTCTCACAAGAACCCATCCAACCAGCAATGGCCTTCGATCTTTCATTGCCTTCCCACTTCAAACTCTGACCCTAACACTTGCCTTACTAGAACATCGCCCAACTTAAACATACATACCATCTTTTCAACTCTTCGAAGGTTGCTAAGAACCATCAACTACAAAAAACACCCTTCAACTACAACATCAGTGCCAAGATATCTCAGCACTCTAGAACACATCCACTAACCTGCAACATAACCTATCACCAAGGAACCACCACTTCTACTAGCTATTCAAAACACTTGGCCGATTCTAACCTCAACTGGTACTCCTCACCACCAACCCACTAAACTCTTCAAGCATCAAACACCTTCCTTCTACCAACGAGCTACACCACACTCACTATTACTAGCAATTAGCCTAATACTTTTCATAACTTCTAACTTCCACTCAGCACCAACACAACCTCTAAAAACCCATCATCCAACCTAACCCAACCACCACACTAACAGATTCGATTAGTTATTAGCGAGTGTGAACATTCGTATGCATGATCACTAATATGCCTTATCAATGCCTGATGTACATGTATGCAAAACCTCTAATGTCATGCCACATGTATGCATGAACCAACACATATATAATATAGCATATAATAAATGATTTAAACTGTGCATGAATGCCAGTTCACACCATCCAATAGCATCCTCAGAATCTGTCTAAGAACAACCTCCTACCTCACTTCTAACTTGTCTAACTCCATCATTCCAGCAACCATTAATCACAAGATACTCACTTAAGCCTACTTCACGCTAGAGATGTTTCCAAACAAATACAACAACAACACCTACCTCAACATGCTAGCAACAAGATCATACTCACTACGTAAGATAAACCAACAGAAACCAACTAAGATAGCTAGGCAAAGGTTGCTTAACAAGGTTACCTGAAAACACCTCACCACCCTGAAGCTTCATCAGACGAGCTCTCTTCCTCACAGAACCATCATCCTCCATCCGCACCACTGCAGCATCAGCTAACACACTAAGATCACCACCAATTCCCTGCGGTAAGGAACCTTGGCTGTTCTGAGCCAACTTCAAACAATCACGCCTCCTATGACCAACAGACCCACATTTCCAACAGATTTCATCTCCCATACTCTTCACAACTTTCTGCTCTTTATGCCACCTTTGAACTTTGTCTCGGCCGCGCCCACGACCCTTCAGAGACCCTTTGGCTACCACTGAGGCTGATTTCACCCCAAGAGGACAATCACGCTTCACATGCTCTTTAGAACCACAATTCCAACAAGCACCTGCGCCCCAACAACCTCCAACATGGCGCCTTCCACAACGATTACACACCGGTAGCTGAACCTCCACTCCTTGCTCAACCAGCACTTGCCCCAGATCTGCACTACCATCACACTGCTTAACCCTTGGGAATTTCTCTCCAAGATACCTTTCATAAAAGGCAGAGACAAAGAGGTCCCAATCAATATCATGGATGTGCAATGCCACCGCCACAGATGTCCACCAGGCACATGCATCCTCCAGCATCAAAGAGACAACACTCCCCAGCTTACAAGCATAATCACAACCCTCTTGATCCAGAATCAGAATCACACTGGCCAACCAGGCCTCAAACATCTCCGGTGAAGAACCATGATATTCCACAGCACCCAAATCAAGCAAACGCTGCTTCGTCAAACCCACACATTCCACAGCCAGCACATCTACCGACTTTACTTTTACCACAGCCTGAGATGTTCCCAACACCTCTTGATCAACAGGTGATGAACTCTTCATCACAGAACCAACTTCTCCTTCCTGTCTCAAAACCTCAACACCAAGCACAGAAAACTGAGGCAAAACACCTCCTCTAAAAGGTGAATTCCACGCCTTAACAACCTGCCCTAAGGCAGCAACCATCTCACCCAACTGCCATTCTTTCATCGATTTCGCCATACTATTAACAACAAGCAATCACAACAAACAAACAAACCAATTAGACCAGCTTTAAGCAAGGATTCAAACTCCCACTCCAAAATAACACAATAGCTATAGTAATAAGGCAATGGGTATCCCGAATCCTCCCCTTTTTCATGACATAACAGTCAACAAAAACATGGATATCACAACATCAAGCATATCATACAACACATTCGATCATGCTTTCATCAAACAGCATCCATTCACAACAGCATAATATCAACATATCATGCCCATAGCACTTTCATCATGCATAAAACTAACTCACAACATCAGCACAAATCCACATTAGCTCAGCTAAGATTCATAACCACAAAGCATGCTTGAAATCATCAACAACTTACTCAGAAACACGTGTTTCAACCAGCTTTCAACCACACATCATCACAAACATCAAACAAATACTACAACAACTTACCGTTTTCCCCAAACATTCGCAACTCGGCTTTGATACCACCAAATGTAACCCCCTTAACCCGGTCTGGACGGTTGACCCGAATTAAGAAAGTCACACGGGGAAAACCAAAGTCAACCCGAAAGTCAACCTTGATTAACGACCTTTTTTTTCTTTTTAAACTTGACTAGATGCACATTAACCCTAGTCATGATCGTTCAAACAGCATACTCAAAGATCATAAACATCAGAGATCAAACAGGGACCCAATTGAACAAATTACAACTTTAAGGACCAAATTGTAAAATCTGATATTTATAAGGCCTTAACCCAAATTAATATTACCAACTTGTAATTAGTCAAGTTTCATGCTTCTCTGCCAAATTTCAGCTCAAACGGACATCCCAAACTCATACAATTGCACAAACAAGATTCGGGACCAAAACGTAAACATTCCAAAACATTTAACTGCCAATATCAGCCCCCAACGGTCGACCGTTCCGAAACAGGGAGAGCCTGTTTCGAAACGCGGGACCGTTCCGCAACGCGTACCGAAACGCGGGCTGGCAGTGGCCTTTCCGTTTCGGAACGGTGTCCCCCGTTTCGGACGCCTGGGTTGATTTAAGGCACCCGTTCCGAAACGGCAGCCTCTGTTCCGAAACACCCTGCACTGAATGCAGCAAAAGGCTTCCTTAAACATGCAATTGGCCAACCGAACATGTTCCAAATGCAATCAAACCATACCAGCAAGTTACTCAACACACAAAGAACATATATGCATCAAAATCTAGATACATGATCACCCCTAGGTGCACCAACACATTAAACACAATCGCAACACATTCATGCTTTTAAACAAGAAGCATAGCAAACCAATCATAAGCATAAGGAGATTCAAACGTTGCAACATTAATCCACATGATTCAACATCATATACCAAACTTGTCCAACATACACAATCTCGTTATACATCCTCATAAAAGATTCTCCCCCCCCATTGCCTTTATTATCTATAGCTATTAATCGAGACATACATCTCAAGTGGAGTCCTCCTTGAATCCCTTGCTCCTCGCTGTCCCAACTTCAAAGATCTGCATTGATGGGCAAAAAGAAGCGTAAGCACATAATGCTTAGTGAGGAATTCTCAAAACCAAAACACCATCAATGCAGCGAGTCATAAAACCTCTTTGAAAAGCAACTCGATTTGATAAACCAAAGCAATGTTTGAAAACCCTTTTCAACAACATGCTCAAAATCATGTATTGCTCAAACATGAAAACCAACCCTTAGCTTAGCAAGCTAAGTAACCCTTTTCAAGCACAACTTGCAAAATATCAATTTAACCTTTCAATGCATAAACACCAAAATGCAAAGTTAAATTCAAAACCTTGGAAACACTTCCACTTCACATTACACATTTCTCTTACTTGGTTATCATCTCAAACAAGAAACCTTTTAACACCATTTGTTTAATCAATCCAACACATGCATTAAACAAATGCAATATATGAACCACAACATCAACATTTGCATCCTATGCCTTTAAAAACTAGTCTTAGCAAGACTCAAATGCACTAAAGAGATTTCATGCACACATGCATCATTCTCAATAGATAAACAATACTTGTTCAAACTTAACAAGCAACATGCATTCTTAATACATTATGCACATCCCATGCAACCAAGAATCATTCCAAGCATCTCATGCTTCATTATAATCAAGAACATCATATTGGCTTTCAAGTGATCATCCACATCCACTTTTCAACTCAACGCCCAATCGGATACGCGGATCACAAGCGTTGTCCCTACGCTTCATACACACTACCAATCCAAGGTTCCCATGTATGGACTTTTAAACACCATACAACCTTAACTTACACAAGGTTCCCATATATGGACTTTTAATCACCATACAACCTTAACTTCCACAAGGTTCCCATGTATGGACTTTTAAACACCATATAACCTTAACATGCACAAGGTTCCCATGTATGGACTTTTAAACACCATACAACCTTAGCATCACCGATTGGTAGTTGTATAACATCACTAACGAGATCCGGGACACCCTATACAAGATCCACACATGGACTTTACACCACCATTGTGATCTTAACAAGCACAAGGTTCTCCTATATGGACTTTTAATCACCATATAACCTTTGCTTACCCAAGGTCCTCGAATGGGCACTCAACCTCCATTATGACCTTAACCATCTCGTTAGGATACTTGGATGGAGTTTACCGGTTCACTCTTAACCACTCCACATCCAAGGGGACTTTATTCACGGTGCACTCAATCCTATAGCCGGTTAACTATATCCGATCAAAGAAACCAAGAACCACTTACATCACTTGCCAATATAACCATCTTACCATATTAGTCCAATGATTCACATGCATAACCATAATGCAAAAACCACCATTTACCATAATTAATCCACTGTTTTAAAGCATTACACAAAGCCATTAGACATCATGCATCACCATGCATCAAAAACCACAATTTCAATGTATAAAACCAAGGATCTCTTACCTTGAGCATCCTTCACATATGGCTTTCAAAACCAGCATTAAACCATGCTTAAAAATGCTTTCAAAACAGAATTTAAAACATGCAAATCAAATGCATTACAACCATCAATCACAATTGCTTTTAAAGCCAAATCACAACACAACCAAGAGCGAAAATCCATTTACTTACTCTTGAGCTTAGCAAAGTTGTTTAGACTTAAACTAAGCTCCCAAAACCTTCAAACCTTGGTTTTAAAGCTGAAAACCCAACTTCACTCACCGTTACACAAAACAAGGCTAACCAACAAGCCTTCCAAGCATCCGAAGCCTTCCGCACCACCTCTAATGCTCACGGATCAAACTCCCCTGTTTCAAGCACACAATAACAGAGGATTAATGCATCATTATGCATTAAAAACACCAGCAACACAACTCAACTCGCTGCTCATCACAAATCCAACAATTCGGCTACCAAACACAACCGAAATCACTTCCAAACACTTCCAAAACTTAACCCAGCCAAGATCCATCACTTCCAACCATTTTTAAACATCAATTAACATCCAAAATGATCACAAACACGTCCTTATACCTCCAGCTATAACAGATCATCAAAAACACTCCAAAAACAACCAAAAACTCAAGTAAAACTTAGGAAATTCAACCTATTCGGGATTGCATTGATAAAACCTCAATTCCTTATCAATTTAACATTCATTTAACATCAATTTGACACCTCAAAACCCTGCCCAAACAGATCACACGAAATTTCACCAAAATCAAGCAAATCTTGCATTTTAAAGCCAAAATCAAGATTCCAATTGAAAAGCCTTTAACAAATCACAAATCAAGGATTGAGAACTTAGGAATTTCAGTAAAGAACTGAGTGTTTAGAGGAGAAGGACGTTCTTACCTCCAAACTTGAGTTTCTCCTCTTTTTGAACCAAAAACCTTGATGAATCAACTAGCAAATGGTGAGGTTTTGTTGATATGTTGACTAGGAATCAAAAGAGAGTTGAAAGGGAAGATTTAGGTGACAAAATCAGAAGAAATTCTCTGGAGAGAAAGTGTTTGGGTTGAGAGAAAATGAGAGAAGGGAAAATTGAAAAAATAGAAAGTTAGTTACAAAATAGCCAAAATGATTTCCCTCCCCTTTTCTTTTGTTTTAAAATCAGAATTAAACCTTAAAATATCTTAGAAAAATCTGGAGAAACTCCCTTTGGGTAAATAGCTCCTTAAGGATTCAAAGTTTCAATCATTTCTAAAACAGTCACGCAACTTTCAAAAATTACATTTTGGTCACCAGCCAAAATGTCACCCTTCCAAACCTCATTTCGTAAAATTGATTTCACAGTTCACTTATATATATTAAAAGATGATTTTAGAACATTTTTCCATATTTTTAATGCAACCCGAACTAGGCTTTCCTAATTTCACCCTTTATATTCGAACAGCACTTTGACCAAACCGGTCAACACCCAAAACTTCTAAGCCCAAAACCGGGGCGTTACAGTTAAAATGCCATGTAAGGATCTTGTGTTGTGTGTCCCGTGTTCTCGTTAGTGATGTTATACAACTACCAATGAGTGATGTGGAGGGGTTGTGATTGTACCGTTAGACTCCATCACGGGTGTTGAGGGGTTGTGATTGTACCGGTAAACTCCACCTTATGTGTTTGGTAGTGTGTATGAAGCGTATGGGACAACGCTTGTAATCCGCGTATCCGATTGTGTTCGGTGTTGAAAAATGGTTATGGAATATCACTTGAAGCCAATATGACATGTTGATGTAATGAAGCATGAGATGCTTGTTTTGTATGCATTGTTGCATGAGAAATGATGTTTATGAATTTAAAGGCCTTTTAAAGATGTTTTATAAAGTGCATTATTGTGTTGTTTCATTAGAGCATGTCTCACTAAGCATATGTGCTTACGCTCTCCTTCTTGAACCAATAATGCAGAGAATTGAAGTGCTTTAAGGGCAGCAAGGAGGTCAAGAATCCAAGAGAAAGACTAAGCTCATGTATGGTGACTATTTTACAACATTATTAACTTTTGGTATTTGGCAATGGGATCCTTGATTGTGTTTTTGGGAGAGGTTTTGGACTCCCTAAGTTTGGCATGATGCCTATGATGTTTTGGTTATGTAATTGGCCATCTTTGGTGTTTGCTTTGATGGTTTGATGTTTGTTGGTTTTGGGTAATAGGAAGCATGCCTATAGATTGAGGTTTTCCCTAATTGATGCCATGAATGAGTTTTGATGATGCAAATATGTTCCTTTAATGTATGATGACTTGTTGGCATGATTAGGAGGTCATAGGCACATGTTTGATTGAGTAATTGGATGTTAAACCAGAAAAATCTGCACTTTCTGGGCAGTCCGTATCGGAACGGGCCCTATCGTTTCGAAACAGGGGCTTGAAATGGCCTTGGTGTTTCGAAACGGGTAGAGTCGTTCCGAAACACTTTTGCTACTGCCAAGCCCTGTTTCGGAACAGGTTTCGAAATGGTCCCGCGTTTCGGAACGGTCAATTTCCGTTTCGAAACACTTGACTGTTGGGCACTGATTTGTATGGTTTGTGTTTTGCAATCTTTACGTTTTAGTCCTGAACTTTGTGTTTGCAATTGCTTGAGTTTGGGATGGCCGTTTAAGGTGAAATTTGACAGAGAAGCATGTAACCTGACTAATTTCATAATAGTATCTTAAAAATTAGTAAAGTCCTCTTAATTTCCAGATTTTACAATTTGGTCCCTAAATTCGTATGTTGTGCAATTGAGTCCCTTATTGCTTTCCGATTGTTGTGATTTTTGGGTATGTTTATCTCAAGAGTACGCCTAGGATTAATGTGCATCTAGACATGTTTAAAAAGAAAAAAAAGGGTCGTTAATCAAGGTTGACTTTGGTTTTCCCCGTGTAATCTTCGTAGTTAGGGTCAACCGTCTAGGCCGGGCTAAGGGGGTTACATGGAAGCATCGTGGTGTTGAGGAAGCCATGTGGGAAAGAAAGGATGACATGAAGAAGCAGTTTCCGTACCTCTTTCCTTCAGGTAAATTTCGAGGACAAAATTTCTTAAGGGGGGAGAGTTGTAACACCCCAATTTTGGGCTTGGAAGTTTTAGGGTTGGTCAGACCGGTCTGAGAAATGGTTTGAACATAAAAGGGGGTTTTAGGGAAAGCCTAGTTCGAAAGTTTTAAAAATATGGAAAAATATCTAAAAATCCTCTTTTAATATATATAAGAGAGTGGTGAAATCCTCTTTAATGTATTTTTGATGTCTAATGATGTTAGAAATGAGGTTTTATCAATGCAATCCCGAATAGGTTGTATTTCCTAAGTTTTTGCTTATGAAAATGGTGGTTTTTTAGGTGTTTTGGGTGTTCTGTTATAGCTGGAGGTATAAGGACGAGTTTAGGTTTAATTTGGATGTTATTTGATGTTTAGTAATGGTTAGAAGTGATGGATCTTGGCTGGGTTATGTTTTGGAAGAGTTTGGAGGTGTTTTTTGTTGTGTTTGGTAGCCGAAATGTTGGTTTTGGTTAGAGCAGCGAGTTTAGGTGTGTTGGCTGGAGATTTCAATGCATGATGATGCATTAATCCTCTGCTTTGAAGTGTTTAAAACAGGGGAGACATCTTCGGACACTTTTGGAGTCGATTCGAACGCTTGATTGGCGTTTCGGCAAGCAAACGAAACGAAATTGGTGAGTGGAGTTCGTTTTCCAGCTTTGAAACGATTATTTGAAGGTTTTGGGAGCTTAGATTAAGTCTAAACAACTTAGCTAAGCTCAAGAGTAAGTTTTCGGAAAAACTCCCTCGGATGTGCCATGAAGTGGTTTGATGCATTGGTTACATTGTGCATGTTTAAATTCTGTTTTGAAAGCATGTTTTAGCATGGTTAGTGCTGGTTTAGAAAGCCATGTGTTGAAGGATGCTCAAGGTAAGAGATCCTTGGTTTGACATATTATAAATATGGTTTTGATGCATAGCAATGCATGATGTTAAATGGCTTTGTTTAATGCTTTAAAACAGTGAATTGTTGATGTTATATGCTGTATATTAGCAAGTGATGTAATGGTTTTAAAGTACTTGAATCAGATATAGTTAGCCGGCTATAGGATTGGGTGCACCGTGAATAAAGTCGCCTTGGATTTTGAGGGGTTGTGATTGTACCGTACACTCCATCCAAGTACCCTAACGAGTGAGGTAAGATCACAACGGTGGTTAAAAGTTCGTGTGTGGATCTTGTGTTATGTGTCCCTTGCACTCGTTAGTGGAATTATACAACTACCGATGAGTGATGTTGAGGGGTTGTGATTGTACCTTAAACTCCATCACGGGTGTTGAGGGGTTGTGATTGTATCGTTAAACTCCACCTTATGTTGTTCGGTAGTGTGTATGAAGTGTGTGGGACAACGCTTGTAATCCGCGTATCCGATTGTGTTTTGGATTGTAAATGGTTATGAACTATCACTTGGAAGCCAATATGTTGTATTGAATGTGTTGAAGCATGAGATGCTTGTAAAGTATGCAAAGTTGCATGAAAAGAGAAGGGTTTGTGGTTTTAAGCTTTGTTTAAATGTTTTCCAAAAATGCATTATTGTGTTGGTTTATTTAGAGCATGCCTCACTAAGCTATTGTGCTTACGCTCTCTCTTTTGTACCAATAATGCAGACAATTGAAGTGTTTGAAGGCAACAAGGAAGCTAAGAGTGTCCAAGGGAAACTAAGCTCATGTATGGTGATGTTTTCATACACTATTAGTTTTTGGTAATTTGGCAATGGGAACCTAAGATGTGTTTTGGGAGATGTGTTGAACTCCCTAAGTTGTGGCATGTTGTTTTTAATAGTTTGATTTTGTAAATGGCCTATTAATGCTTGTTTTGAAGTTTGGTTGGTTGTTTGGTTTTGGATAATAGGAAGCATGCCTATAGACATTTGAATTCTCATGTTTGATGTTATAAATGTGTTTAGGGGTTATAAACTTATGCCATATGTGAACGATGACTTGTTGGTATGGTTAGAGAGTCATTAAGAAGTGTTTGAATGGATTTATGTATGAAAAACCAGCAAAATCTACAGTTTCTGGGCAAACCGTATCGAAACACTCTCTGGCGTTTCGAAACGGGGGCTTGTAATGGCCTTCGTGTTTCGAAATGGCTGGAGGCTGTTTCGAAACGATTTGGCTACTGGAAAGCCGTGTTTCGGAACCGGTATCAAAACGGGTGAGTGATGTCCTGCGTTTCGATACGGGTTCTATGTGTTTCGGAACAGGTGACTGTTGGACGCCAATTTTGAATGATTTTGAAGTTGCGAGTTTTACATTTTAGTCCCAAAATTTGTTTTTTTGCAATTGTATGAGTTTGAGATGTCCAATTAATGTGAAATTTGACAGGGAAGCATGTAATATGACTAATTTCATATTGGTAACTTAAAAAGGCAATTATGACCTTCTAATTCTAGAAATTACTTTTTGGTCCCTAAACTTGTTGTAAGTGCAATTGAGTCCCTCGTGTTGTTCGATCGCTGTTCCTTTCACCCATATGTTAAATGAGTACTCACCTAGGGTTAATGTGCATCTAGACAAGATTAAAAAGAAAAAAAGGGTTGTTAATCAAGGTTGACTTCCGGGTTGACTTATGTTTTCCCCGTGTAATCTTCGTAGTTCGCGTCAACCGTCTAGGCCGGGCTAAGGGGGTTACACCCGAACCCTTGAAGTTGAGTCATCCCATGAAGGCTTTCATTCACTCATGCCAATTTGTCCATTACTTTTAGGCTTTCAGATTTATGGACTTTGATAGCAGCGGAGTGTCCTCGCACATGATTCTTCCTAGAGCCTGTTGCGTGCACATCTAGGGTAAGACAACACTTTTTTCTTTATTTTTGATTTTGCTGCCTTTGGCAGTTCTGCATTTTTCTGTTTCTTTTGCCTGCCTCGACGGCTACCTGCAATTATTGTTAGAATTTTGTAGTAAAAACAAACAGGCAGTGTTCATCAAATCTTCTACACATTCAACAAGTAACAGAGATATTCAACATTTTTCAGAAAGAAAGGAAAAAAATCTAAGTCACATTTCATGCTTTTTCCCAAGGTTAAGTTTAATTTTTAATTAGGTGTGAAAATAAAGTAATCGGCTATCCTATTATAGGCACAAGTCATAACAAACTTTTTTTCGATTATTACTAAGGGGAGTGCAATGCAATTTAAATGCAACTAAGAATGCCTGCAAATGATGCGAGAGTTATCCCCCCTGAACTCGAGATGGGCATTTCCCTCAATGCACAAAACAGAAAATAAGTAGAAAAAAATACATGTTAAAATTAGCAAAAATAAAATAAAGATAAATAAAAATGGAGAATTGTGCTCTTTGTCTCTCCTCATTAGCCTTGAAGCATAACCTACTGTAGGTGGGTTTTTGGGTTGATGTTGAAGCCATTTGATCGATTGTATTTTAACTGAAACTAGAAAGGAAATATTATGAGAGAGCAGAAGAATAAGATAGAAGCTAGCAAAAAGGTTGAAGTGAAGTAAAATGAAATGAGTAAGTGGTTTATATAGGCGCTACCGAGAAGTGTCGGGGCGGCATTAAATGATCAACGGTCTAATTTCCTTGCGCACGTTACAGATTTTTCTGCCCGTTATTTTCGGAGCCGTTGGCGGCCAACTAGTCGTTACACTTCGCTGCGCTGGTTGCTGACTCGGCAGAAGGTTGGCGGACTTTTTGCTGGACTTCCCTCTTAATCATGCTCTTTTATTCTTGATCCTAAAAGAATAATAATAAAAATAATTAAATAAAATTTGAAAAATTAAATACTAAAAATTAATATTGTCCTAAAATAAAATAAAATTTATTCCTAATGCATAAAAATAAATAAATAGAAATAAATAAAAATTAAGTTATGTTAGGAGTGCATTTGGGTGCATCTCCTAGACATAACCACTTCCTGAGGTGGTTTAGCTTTTTCTCCCCTCCTGGTGGGTCCTCTTGTTCCTTCAGTTTCTATTTGATGGGGTCCTTCAATCTGCCCCGAGGTATGTCATGGCAGTTGCTGCCCTGGCCTGTTTCCACACTTATCTTGGCAGCTCTTTCATCTAGGCATTATTTTCCTTCCTTTGAGGGTTGCAGCACATTCATTCTTATGCTTTGATATTCTACCCTCATTGTAAGTTCCCCAAGTTCCACATCTATCAGCGTTCTTCCGGTGGCCAAGAAGGGTCGCTCGAGAATGATTGGGGCTTTCTCATCGGCTTCACAATCTAAGATAAGGAAATCGGCAGGAAGAATTAGGCTGTCCACTTTGCCCAGTATATCCTCAATCTTTCCCTCCGGTTGCACGAATGAGTGATCAGCAAATTTAAGCATTATGGAGGTTGGTTTTGCAGGTCCAATACCTAGTTTATCGAAGACAGCCTTAGGCATCAGGTTATATTGGCTCCCAAATCACACAAGGCCATGGTCTCGTGCTTGCTGTCCAGCATGCATGGCATAACAAAGCTGCCCGGATCTGTATGCTTGGGCGGCAGCTTGTTATGCAGCATAGCCATGCACTCTTTAGTCACGGCCACCGTCTCTAATTCCTCTATCGTTCTCTTCATAGAAACTATATCTTTAAGATACTTGGTGTATTTGGGCATGTTTTGTATAGCTTCTATCAGAGGTATGTTAATGTGCACCTGTTTCAGAATGTCCAAGAATTTTCTGAATTGATGCTCCTGCTGTTGTTGTTTGAGCTTTTGAGGGAATGGAGCTAGCAGACGGATGTCCTCTATTTGCTCCTTTCTTGGGGGCTTAGTTCGAGGAGGATCATCCTTGTCAGGGCTGCTTTCATGTTCTACTGCTGGGGCAGCTGGAGTAGGTGTTTCTGGTGGGGCAGCTAATGTGGATGCTGCTGGGGCATGCTTACTTATATGTTCTAGCTGAGTTCCTAACTGCTCTACCATCCTAGGTTCATCCAGCTGCTTCCCACTACTTGTAGTTATGACCTTGCAATATTTAAAAGTTGGCTTGGCTGCTTCTGGCGGGCTGCTCGATAATGCTCTAATGGTCCGATTGTGGTAGATTTCGGTGAACTTCCGAAACTGGGTTTCCAGGTTCTTAATAGCAGCCTCCTGGTTGTTCATCTTCATCGCCATCCTGTCCATGAAAGACTCAATTTTTCAATAAATTTATTTGTATAAACAATAAATTCACCAGTTTGTTTCATGAAGTTATTCAGAGTAGCTTCTAGTGAATTATTATGTTGTGGCTGATGCGTTTTCTGCTGGGACTGCTTTTGCTGGTAGCTTCCTTGTAGCTGTTGTGGATTTGCTGCTATCTTTGGGTTGCTCTAGGAGAAGTTGGGATGGTTTCTCCAGTTAGGATTGTATGTGTTTTGGGCTGGTCTGCTATTCCTCTTATATCCTCCCATATAGTTTACAGATGCAGTGCATTCAGAGGAATCATGGTTGGCTCCACATTCGCCACAGAAGGGCTCAACAGCTTTTACCTCATGGACCTTCCCTGGGGATTGCACCATCTTCATCACCAGCTCTGTCAAAGTGTCGAGGCGGGCATTAACAGATTCGGAGGCTTCCACCTCATTCACAGTAGCTGGCCGCCTTGTGCCGCCTCGGTGGGAAGTCAGGTATTTATAGTCGTTTTTAGCTGCTATGTTAGAAAGCTGTAGTGCTTCTTCTAGAGGTCTTTCTAGGATGATCCCATTGACCAAGGCATCTATCAACATCCGAGTTGGGTAGTTAACCCCATTGTAGAATATAGATACTTGAGTCCAAGCCGATAAACCATGAAGCAGACAGTTGTTCAGCATTTGTTGGTACCGCTCCCATGCCTCATACATTGGCTCGTCATCCCCTTCTTTAAAAGCTTTGATCTCATTCCGCAGTCTATCGATGACGTTGAATGGGATGAATTGGTCTAAAAAGTCCTTGCAGAGCTCCGCCCATCAAGTGAAAGATCCGGCTGGCTAGTTATTCAACCACTGTTTCGCCCTATCTCTCAGTGAATAGGGAAATAGCCTTAGCCGCAATATGTCTTGGTGTACCCTGTGAATCTTAAATTCTCGGCAAATGTCCAGGAATCCTCGTAGATGCTGCCAAACATCTTTTGTGGCAGTCCCTCCGAAGTGCCCTAGTGTGTTTTGCATGTTGAACATGACAGGCTTCAGTTCAAAATGATCTGCCCCTATCTCTGGTTCTGTTACTATTGGCTCGAACCTTTGAAAGTCATGTTCAAGGTAGTCTCTAGTTGTCCGCACCTGGGGTGGATCAGGGGGATCCGGCCTCTGATGTACATGTGGTCCTCTAGGCGACAAATCTGGCTGTCCACCCATGTCATTCATGGCATCAACTGGGGGGGTCCTCGTTTGCCATGGTCTCTTCTTTTATTTTGCCATTGTCTTTGTTCTTTAAGGCTTCCTTGAGCTTCCTCTTGATTCGTCTAGTTTCACACTCAAGATCGTCGTAAATAATGAAGTTTCCACTAGGATTAGCCCTGGTAATACACTTGCAAAGGACACTGTAAAATTTCTTTTTTTCTGATTAAGAATAAAAATAAAGGAAAAAAATAAAAAGGTCCAGGAATTGAAAAATGAAATTCGTTGTTACCAATCCCTGACAACGGCGCCAAAAACTTGTAGGGAGTGTAGGTGTTCCCTTTTTGTAAGAGCACAAGTGCACACTCCTGTCAAGTTATAGTATAAAAGATGTCGAATCCCACGAGGATTGGACAGCTTGTCTCGTCTTTTAGTTCCTGCACAAAGGTAAAGTAAAAGCACAAGTGAATGATGGTTGAGATTGAAAAGTAAATAAAAACACAAGTAATAGACAAGAATCAGGTTGCTAGAGTAGGCAGGGTTATGCTGCCACTTAGTGTGAAAATTGCGTTGAATTAGGTATGAGTTATCCTTTGCTGACACGATATGTTGCCTCGACGGGTAGATGGGCGGCAAATTACGACCCTGTCATGCGGCCGCAGCAGGTCACTGCCACTGCAGGGGTGTGTACCGTCTCGTCAGGTGGAATGGAAAGACGTCCTGGCGGTAAGTCTGGAAGATACTCCAAGTTCGGCAGGATAGTCGACAGTGATCCCTCTTATTTCTAGGTTAGGATGCTCGAGATTGATAACTTGAAGACTAGTGTGGAACCAAATCAATCGACTCGGTTAGAGATCCCTTTTAGCCGTTGAAACTTGTGGACTAGTGTGGAACCAAGTTAATCACGCCTCCCATTGTGACCGTACTTAACCATTTCGTGAGCCTTGCACTTTCTTGCCCTACAAATAGATTCTCTCAAACGACTGGTGTGGAAAGATTGAAAGAATGAAGAATAATGGATTAAGTAAACTTGGAATATTTTATTGAAGAAATAACTCAAAAACCTAAAACAATCGTTTCTCACTAGTTACAACATAACCCTAACCCAATGGAGAATTAGAACATGACGGCAGACAAGAGCACAAGTAAAGTCTATAGAAAACCTAGGATGATTTAAATTAGAAGTACAATGGGTATTTATAGACTTAAAACTAGGTGAAGTCCTCCTTGGAGTAGAAGTCCTCTAAAGTAGCATTTCTTCTTTAATGTAGCTTTAAATGCTGACTTCTTTGCTTGGAATATGGACTCTTCCTCGTTTTCCTTAGCATGCAAGTAAGCTTGGGAATTTTGCTTCGGCAGCCCTAGACGCTGCTATAGACGTCGAAAAATCACGTGAACGTCGGTGATAGAATCAGGAGTTTTAGACACTTTACACCCTTCAGGAGGTAAATTTTCCCACATTCATCAAGTTGATTACTTTTGGTTAGAGTGTTTTCACCAAGCACAACGACCGAACCTTGTTAAAATCATGTTCGCCGAGATGGTTCATGAAGTGAAGATTCACACCACCAATGCACTTACATCCTTCACTTATGGGGCTGTGTTGAGTTATGTCTTTAGTAGCCTCGATTTTGACTGTTCTTATAATTCTCCGGAACCCCGCAAGCAAAAGATTGGTAAATCTTCTCTTATCAAGTTCGAGTTTCGTTATACTCTTAGCCAATGGGTTTGCGTTGATAGGAGAGCTCTGCCACCTCAAGTTGAGCCTCCACCTCAAGCTCCGGCTCCTAACAACGATGCTCTTATGGCCTTCCTTACCGAGCAGTTCAACTCAATAGACACGAACATGGCTTCGGGTTTTGGTGCTCTTAGCACTCGCATTCAATCTATGGAGGAACGTGTCTCCTCTCTTGAGAATCAACAAACATCGATGGATCTATATTTCTCCACATTCTATGGTTATTTGAGGAATTATCGTCGTGCTCAAGCTAAGGACAATGGTGATTCTCTTGATGATGGTGGCGATGATGATGACGAGGCTTAGGATATATATCGCATCCCATATTAGTCTATCATATTAGGATTAAGTTTGTACCTATTTATCTTTTTATGCTTTAAAGACCTATGCTTTGATTATTTTTTGGGGATTGAGCTTTAACTCTAATGCTTTAAGTATTTATGTTTTTGATGTTGTTTCTTGAACCTTATTGCTATCTATGATAATTATGTTGTTTGGTTTATTGCTTAGAACTTTGTTTCTTCTCTTGATTAGCCTTAATTATCTATTTTTGATCTAACAAAAAGGGGGAGAAGTAATCCAAGAGCCATAATAATTTTAAAGTTGGTTTTGAGTTTCAAACACTTCAATTTTAAATCTTTTCAAAGCTTTAAAACCCATCTTACATTGCGGGGGAGTTAGAACTTTTTCAAGATTTCAAAATTCTTAAAAATTCAAACTTGGTTTAGTTATATAAAAAAGGGGAGATTGTAAAACTGATGAATTGATTTTGATATAACAAACGATTTAAGGACTAAATTGAAAAAGAGAAAATGAATTTTTAAGTCCTCAAAACTTCCCTAAGTGTTTAAGAAAAATATCCAAGTCAAGACCTAAGCTTACTCAAAATTTTCTAAGTGTTTACCAAGTAAAATAGTGATTTTTGAGTCACCGTTTCGGAATGACCTTCAGGCGTTTCGGAACGTTTTGAAACTGTTAACCTCTGTTTCAGAACTAGCTTTCCCATTTCGATACGGGTGTATCAAAACAAGTCTTTGTGTTTTGAAACGGATGAAGAACAACAGAAAGGTTTGAACCGTTTCGATACGAAAGTATCGAAACAACTTCAAACGTTTCGAAACGAATTTCAAACTTGGTTTCAAAATATGACCGTTGCACTTTTTATAACTGATTTTCAAGAGACGGTAAAGCGTATCGAAACACTTCTAAGCCGTTTCGATACAGGTTTTGACAGTGGCAAAATGTTTCGAAACGGGCTTCAGCACATTTCAGTCGAAGGGTGTTTCAATCGAAGAATGGTGACTGGTGTTTGGGTTTACTCGAAGCATAGGGCGTTGTTCAGTAGGCAGTGGTGAATGTTGAATTATGGGATATTTTGGATGGTTTTCTTCATGCTTGGCATCTTGGTTTTCGCCGAGTGAAGCTTGAATCAGATTGTCGCGAGGCGATTACGAGTATTGAAATTGGTAATCCAGCACGTATAAGGAATGCTCTCGTTACGGTTATTCAGGAAATGTTACAACGCCCTTAGGAGGTTTCTTTGGAGTATATTCGTCGAACCTTGAATACTATTACGAATAAGATAATGACAATGATGCGCGGTCAGCCGATAAGGGAATTGGTCTTTGAGAATCCTCTAGCCCTTGTATAGGATATGCTTCTCTATGATTTGTAGCATGCTCTAGTTTTAGTTTGAGTTATTTTGTTGGAAAATGAAAAACGGTAAAAAAACGTGTTTGATTGTAAAATTAGAAAATGATTTTTGAGAAATAAAAACAAAAATAAGTGAAAATTTGAAAACATAAAAAATGTTCTCATTGTTTTCATTGAAAAAAAATGATTTACTTACTCTTATTTTATTTACTATTATTATAATAATAATTTTCAAAATATATTTTATTTTAATTATATAATAATTTTTTTTTTCAGTTTTATTTTGAAAACCTAGATATCAAACACATTTTCACTATTTTCATTTTTTGAAAACAAATTTCCATCCTAATCAAGCATGTTTTCTAATTTTTAAAAAATAAAAAAATAAAAGTAAAAATAAAATATATTTTCTAAAACCAAACAAACCTTTATTTTTTTTTCTTTAGATTTGGATAGACAAATCTTAAATTTATTTTTAGGCCCAAACCGGAGACCTGAACCCAAACCTTCTAACACAAATAACATGGTGTCGGGGACTTTACTCGATTTCAAGATTTTTTTTTTTTTTTTGTGTAAGAAGTACGTGATTTGTGTGTAATAATTACGTTGACCTACACAAGTTGATTAGTGGTTTCGATAAACCAAATCCAAGGGGTTTAGATTTGTTATGTTGCAGAAGGGGACTGGTTGTGGCCGGTCATGGGTGGGCCATCCAATTTGTTCATCTGTACACTCTGCTCCCAATCGCGTATGGAATGTTGCTTTCTTTCCGTTCTCAAGAGCAATAATTGCGATTCTAAAATATCTTCCCTAAAAAGTAAAACCACCATCTTTGAACAAAAAAAAAAAAGAGAGAGAAGTAAAACCACCATTCTCACATTGGAAAATTCTATGTAATTATTGAAAGACAAAAATCATAAAAATTAATAGCCTTAGATATTGCCATAATTATTCAAATTCCCTTTGTACTTTTCCTATAAGAACCTGGTAAGCCAATCCAACGTTGATCTTAGCATCTCACAGGTCTTGGCTTAGATTTCAAAGCCCATATTTCGTTACTCGTTTCTGGGTTTGATTTCTCAAAAGGATGACAAAAGATAGGCAAATCGGTGTAGCAGTGGATTTCTCCAAGGGAAGCAAGTTAGCTCTCAAATGGACAATCGACAATCTGGTTGACAAAGGCGACACCCTTTATCTCATCCATGTCAAACACCATCAGAGCGACGAGTCTCGCAACCTTCTTTGGTCCACCACCGGCTCACGTTAGTCACTGCACGCCTCTATTCCATTTCCGATCACCCTTCTTTTTACTATGTTTGACTCCGAAATCTTCGTTTGTAGCTTTGATTCCACTTTCGGAGCTTAGAGAGAAGGAAGTGATGCGAACGTATGCTGTTGATCTCGATCCCGAGGTTCTGGACTTGGTGGATACGGCTTCCAGGCAGAAGGAGGTTTCCCTCGCACCTTTATTTTGCATACTATTTTTCTTCTTCTTTTGTTTTGTTTGATTTTGGCCATAAAACTGATTACAGGTGACTATTGTGGCAAAGATTTACTGGGGTGAACCCAGGGATAAAATATGTGAATCCATTGCAGATCTGAAGCTGGACAGTTTGGTAATGGGCAGCAGAGGCCTTGGCACCATTCAAAGGTAAACAAATCTTCACCATCTTCCCGGGCAAATTTGAATATGTTTCTTGTTCATTTTATCTTTTTGTTTTGATTTCTGATATTCTGATTTTGGTTGGCATTAGGGTACTGATTGGAAGTGTGAGCAATTATGTGGTGCTACATGCAACTTGCCCTGTAACAATTGTGAAGGATCCTAGTGCTCATTGATTTCGATCATAAAGGCTGAACTTAGTTTTCTGCAAACTACTATATCTTCGAAAATAATTGATGTTCTTTTTTCTATTCTATGTAATATGGACATCTTGTTTCTCAGGTTGTACTCAGATCCTGAGAGTGCTTATCTGGACCAGTTCCAGTGTTATTTACATGAAACTTTGTATGGATATTCACATGGACATCGTTCATGTTTTGCGTGTATTAATAATGTTTATATATTTACTTTCTTTCCATTCCTCCATAGCTTTGGATTCACAATTGTAAATACTAATTTTATCCGGGTCTATAGAACTGTGTTATTATTATTATTATTATTATTATTATATAAATAAAGAGATCAGATGTGTTAATTAAACCCATTTATATTTAAATGTCAAAGTCCAAATACATTAATCTTACATGGTCTATTAGGCCCAACAGCCAAGATCAAGCCCAGGTGACCCTTCAGATTGTGCGTGCGATACACGCTTAGACCCTTCATCTTCCCACGCACGCGTGCAAGGCATGCTGACGTTGTTGGAATCCCATGCGCCATGTGTCCTCAATTTGAACCGCCACGTCATCGCCCAGCATCATTAGAACAATTCATCTTCAAGCAATCTCAGCCGTTGGATCAGATCTGATCCAATGACCCAGAAGAGATCGGACTGAGAGGCTATCGATCTCCCTTCACTCGGTGGCTGTCGTGTGTCCAGATCAATGGCTACCCAAGATGTCGGAGAACGCACTGCAACCTTACGATCTCCACCTCTCTCCCAGCCACCATTGCATGCAAAAAAGATAAAAAATTATATAGAACGTCAGCCTAAAGATTATCCACAATGAAGTCTTTAAATGTTTGTTTATGAATGTAAACGAAAGAGGAGATATAAAACAATGTAAAAATCTCATTTGTAATCAATTTTTGAATCATCAATACAAAAAAAAAGAACTCACAAAAGGTATCTCAGTTTTCTCTCTTTTTTTGCATGTCATAAAAATAAATAAGTAATGGAGTACATAACTAAAATTTTACCTTTGTGGCTGTTGGTTTTGTTCTGTCGTCGTTTGGTCTTTCCTTCGCCGATGATAAGCCCTCTGATTTTTCTCGAAATCATATAGGGTGAATCGGTTTAGGAGACCGAAAGTTTAAAAAAATAGGACTTTTTATTATGATTTTTCTCAAAAAAGGAATTTTCGATTTATTTTCTAAAGTCGATTTTTAATTTTAAGTTCAAAAGAGAAAAGGGGTTCGAAAGGTTTTTCAGAATTTCGACGCTGATTAGCAGCGGCAGAAGGTGATTTACAGCGGCCGACACGACCAACATTGTCAGTTTCTGGGTTGGGTCGTTTTAAAAGGGGAGGGGGCAGAGGATTAGATAGGATTTTTGAAGAAAAACTAAAAAAATGGGAGAGGGTCAAAATTTTGCGTAGCAAAGTACTTATATAGGCGTTAGAAAATAAAAAAATGGGATAATAACCATTAAGTCCCTCTGCATTTTTAAATTTATCGCCGCAAACCTTTCACTTTTCTAAATCACGGTACGAGTCCCTTTAACTTTTCAAAAACTTTCGATTTCACCCCTGTCTCTGAGCCAAATCGGCTGAATAAAAATGGTTTTATTATCTTCAGGCCCCTCCGCATTTTATATACTGCTTTTAGGCCATTTCGCCCATTTTAATTCGGCATGCGGTCCCTTGAGCTTTTACATGGTCTACAATTCCCCCCTATTTCAAATTTTGTCCGATTTTGAATGGGTAAATTCCCTTTTTGTTCTCAAAAGTTGTAATCTCTTTTCAATTAAGTCCAAAGTATAGTGGGTTATTCCTTCTTTTAATCCCTAATTAATCATGTATATTTAATTTCAGCTATGTATTTTAATTTTTATTTAATTTGAGTACTGTTTTTTTATTTCTTTAATTTTAGTCATTTATTTCGTATATTTATGCTCAAGCGTTTATTTATTTGCTCGATACATGTTATTTATTTGTTTTTATTGTCTATTAATATATGTTAATATAAATATGTGTATATTATATTCTATGTTTATTTGTTCGATATATGTTAATATGTAGTTTCATGTAATGTATTATTACGTATATAGTCATACATTTTTCTTTTATACATTATTGTTTGAAGTGTACATATTTATAATTTACTCATTTTATGTTATCATCTTTGTACTAATATTTTTGTTCATGCATAATTAATTACCATGTTTAATTTATTGTACTAGTTTATTTTAGCATTCGAGGTCCCGATATTTTGTGGGAGTGTCTTCTTGAGTTTTCGGGCGTCATCTCTTTTGGTATCGTGGGTTGCGGTTTAGGTTGTTCGATTTGTATGACCATACTTTCATGCATCTTATGAATTATTAATTAACTTAGGTCGATTTTAAATCATCCTTAATAAATCACATACGAACTCTTGGGTATTAATTTTGGGTGTTGTGGGGTGCTAATCCTTCCCCATACGTAACCGACTCTCGAACCCCATTTAAAAAATCTCTGGTTTTTATTTTTTGGTGTCCGGCCTACCCTTTTTAAAAAGATCAGTGGCGACTCCTATTTATTCATTTTTTAAAAGTACGATTTTCTATTAAAATATTTCGATTCATTATTTTTTTAAAAAACAATTGAATCATATAGTAATTATTAAAATTAGTCGCTACAACATGGCGACTCTGTTGGGGAAAAAATTTATTTTCAAAAAAAAAGAGTCAAGCCTTAGTTTGGGTTCGTATCATAATTATTAAGGAAATTTAAAATCGATCTAATTTAATTTTTAAGTCCTATCCTTGTTTGTTTGCCGCTTTATTTTGTACGGTGTTTGATATAATTTGTCATCACATATTAGTTTTAGAACCTTTAAGTGGGAGCGGTTACTTTGCCTCGTGGAGTATTCACTTTCGTATAGTGTTGTAATTCACTTCCGGGATTCGGTCCTTATATTTCATGAGGTCTATGCCCCTGTATGGTATATGGGTTGTATCTCCTCGAATCGATATCCTAGCAACAGTTCGGGTACCCTTTTACTTAAGAACCTAACCGCATGAAATAAACCCTAGAGCTCACCTTTTAAAGCTATGTCGTTACTCTGTCCGTTTAGCGGTAACCCCTTTAGGTCTTGTGTGATATATTTATGCCTTTGTTTGCAAAATACATGTTAGTTATGTGCTTTTAATTATTTTATTTTATTTATTATTTTACATTTAATTCATTTATTTCATTTATTGACTATTATACTATATTGACTTGTTTTTTATGTTTGTTTTCGTTTTATTTTTTCTCCTTCTTTTTCGCATTCAATTTGCATTTCGTATAATCATAGGTGTTGATTCAAGGACAATTCACTTTAGAAGGCATTTAATATGGGAGAGAGGTTCTGTAATACCAAGTGTAGTAATGCTATAGTTTGGGGTTGGTCCGAGCGAATACATATTGAAAGAGGGGACATCCTAGTAGTGAGACATGTGTCGTCGATTATCGAGTCTGACCCGATCATTTCTAAGCATAATGATCTACACGAATTGCAAGAAATATGGCAGTGTTGGGATTTGGGTACGAAACAAGTCTTCTAACAAGAGTGGTGACATAGCTCTTCTGCTAAATGTTCAAAACGACATGTATTTGTTCAGAGCCCTAACTCAGTTCTGGAACCCGTGGTATAGTTGCTTTTCTTTCGGGAAGGTGGACATGACTCACACAATCGAAAAGTATACTGTGTTGCTCCACTTTCTGAAGTTCAAGGAGGGGAAAGTCTACACCAAACCTAAAGACCCACCGCCTTTCTTGGAGAACTTGACTGATATCACCGGGATGAGCGAGGAATGATTTCAAGGTAAAATTGTGAGAAAAGGAAAGACTGATTGCATAGCTTGGGGGAATATTCGAGACTTGATCCATTTGCATCCTGACCCACCTAATAAGAAATAGTTGTTTGCCTTCTGCATCTACGAGTTGGTTATATTCCCTAAGGTTTTGGAACACATTGATTATGCCACAACAAATTTATGAGGAAAGCTCAAGAAATGGATTAATCCAGCTCCAACCATATTTGTAGAGACTTTTCGGTCATTGAGCGTTTGCAGAAAAATGGGGGAAGGCAGGTTCTTAGGATGTGTCCCATTATTGGAGATCTGGATCGGGAGTCACTTTTGGAATTTCAAATTGTAATACCCTAAAGCGTACTGTAGAAATAATCAAGCTAAATAACTTAATTAGCTAGCTTAATTAAGCTTGATCCTAAATGAATTAGGATGATTAGTGACTAAAATGAAAGATTGAATGAAATGAGTGACCCAATTAAGATGACTAATTTGAATTAAATGAGAAAGATGAAGATTGGATGATAAACTTCTCAATTCCCCAATTGCCCTTGATAAATTCTATGACTAATAACTAATTAAAGGACAACTTAGACATTTCTCTAATCCACTTAAGATGACAAGGTTGTCATCTTCTCCACCATTTCTTCACATTAGCCCAATGCAAAGAAAGATGGAGGGAGAGAGAGAGTTTTGTGAGAAAACCACCATGGTTGAAGGATTAAAGTTGCATGCACATGATCTTGCATGAAAAATCAAAAGCTAAGTAAGTACTCTTTGATAATCTTCTTGATTCGACTTGTAATTAGGCACAAGGTGACTTGATCTTGTTTAGTCTAGCTTAAATTCATGAAATTGATATTGCATGTGTCTATATATGTGAGTTAATCTTTGATTATAGTTTGCTAAGCTGTTAAATTGATAATGAACATGTTAACATGCATAGGAAACTATGACTAGTGTGAACCTTGTAAATGGAATATATAATCGAAGTGAAACCTAAATGAATTTGAGGATGGAACGAATGAAAACTTTCTAGAAAACATGTACATGGGCTAGAAAACATGTATATCCTGAAAATTAGGCTAGTAATGAAACTAGTCACTAAAATAGCTTAATTGATCAATAGGGACTGTTTTGAGAAAATCAAGGGATTCAGGACTGAATTGGTTAAGATTAAAGGCTGGAAAATTAAGTTAAAAAAGGGAAGGATTAAATTGAATGCTAGATAATTGAATTGCGTGAATTGTAATTAAAATTGATTGCTTAGATATGCTAATTGGCATATTAGTGAATCTGAGACTATTCTGGGAAATCTGTTAATTTGAAGACCTAAATGAACTAATTAGGGACCTATCTTGACTTACAAAAAACAGAGTAAGAGCAGTGGAAATAAAGGTCTAAAGGGCTGATATTTATTAGTAAAGGTCATAAACTAAATATTTCATTAAAGTGGACTTAAGTGTAATCTGGCATAATTGACACTAAAAAATTGGCCCGACTTTAACTAAAAAATTGTATTGAACTAGAAGGGCTAAAATTATGAGCCATATATGGTTGAATAGATAATTGAATTAGTTTTCTAACTGTATAAACTAATTGAAATTAAAACATGTATATTAAAAGATATGAACAGATAAGTGACTAGTGAGAAAACTGTCATGCAATGGCAGATTTGTTACTTGTAATAAAATGTGTGTTTGAATGCATGTGTGAATTGAGTTTGATATGGTTTTAATGCATGATTGTGTTATTTGAATAGTAGATTAAGAAAATGGTAGAACATATGGATAAGTATTGGAATAATGAAAGGGGATTCGGGTATCCCGTAACTTCGAGATACAATGTGAGTGTAGCCTTACTTAGGGTTAGGACTTAGGTCCTAACCAATTACATTGTTTACAATGTTAATATGGAATTTCTATAAAATGAATCTAATTTCTACTTGGTAAATGTATAAGGGAAGGATGCTTAATTGAAAACTTGATGATGAAATGAAATGCTTGTTCTTCTTGATGACTAATCGAATAGAAATAGAATGTGTTTGCTTGGATTGTTTTTGCTTGAGACTTAATATGTATACATGAATATGGTTGAATCTTGTTGCCTTTATTGTGGTTTGATACTTGCTTGTGACATATGCTTGAATTGAGCCCAAATTTCATTGGTAATTCGATAATAACGGGAAGAAAGAAATTAAACAAAGACTTGATAATCTAATAAGTTGGTAATGAAGCTCAATAATGAAAATGAATAAAATATACCTCCTTGTCTTGGCTGACTTGTTCGAATTGCTTGTTGGGTTGAGTGACTTTGTGTGATGTTTGAAAACCCTCGATCACTTGTAAAATGAACTAGGATTCACCTACTTAGAGACTTGAATTGGAATTAATCTTGCAATGCTTGATGCTTAATCAATTGATGTGTGATTGCTTGAAAATAAAAGATTCAACAATACCTTGGTTACTGTAAAGTGTCCAAAAGTCCTATGTTTCATGCACATGTCAACTCTTATTATTACTGTTTTTAAGCACATTTTAGGCATAAGTAGGGTCATGCATAGTATTTTACAGTATTTCATTGTTCTGCCTTACTTTTATAACTTATCATTTATTTGGTGAATAAGAGATATTGTTTTAGTGTATTCTTGTATGTAGGTACTAACAGCTGAATGAGGGAACCGAGGAGCAGAGGACACAATGCTGAGGAACAAACTCAGGGGTTGTACTGAAGCAGTTCCAGCTGAAGACAAGTTGCTACCGAGCACCTGGCGAGTAGAGTTGCCGCCAACCTTGCTGCCCTCGGTAGCTGACTATGGAAGTTGGGAGAACCGAAGCGCGATTTGTAGAGAAAAAACTCATGAATCTATCGCCGACATTCATATGATTTTCTGACGTCTGTAGCAGTAGCTAGGGCAGCCAAATCAAATTTCTCAAGTTTACTTGCGGGCTAAGGCAAACGAGAAAGAGTCCATATTCTACGCAAAGAAGTCGACATTTAAAGTCATATTAAAGAAGGAAAGCTACTTTAGATGACTTCTACTTTAAGGAGGACTTAACCTAGTTTTGAGTCTATAAATACCCATTGTACTCCTAGTTCAAATCATCCTAGGTTTTCTATAGACTTTTCTTTTGTTCTTCACTGCCACCATGTTCTAAATTCTATTTGGGTTAGGGTTATGTTGTAACTAGAGTGAAACGACTATTTTAGGTTTTTGAGTTATTTCTTCAATAAAATATTCCAAGTTTACTTAATTCATTATTCTTCATTCTTTCAATCTTTCTACACCAGTCGTTTGAGAGAATCCATTTGTTGGGCACGAAAGTGCAAGGCTCACGAAAGGGTTAAGTATGGTCACAACATGCTGAGGCGTGACTGACTTGGTTCCACACTAGTCCACAAGTTTCAGCGGCTAAAAGGGATCACCAACCAAGTTGGCTAACGTGGTTCCACACTAGTCCTCAAGTTAACATCTCGAGCATCATAACCTAGAAATAAGAGGGATCAATGTTGACTATCCTGCTGAACTTGGAGTATCTGCCAGACTTGCCGCCAAGACATCTTTCCGTTCCACCTGCCGAGATAGTACACCCATGTAGTGGTAGTGATCTGCTATGGTCGCGTGACATGGTCGTAGTTTACCGCCCACCATACCCGCCGAGGTGGCATATCATGGCAGCATAAGGATAACTCATACCTATTACAACATAGTTTTCACACTAAATGGCAGCATAACCCTGCCTGCTCTATCAACCTGATTCACCTCTTCCATTACTTGTGTTTTTATCTACCTTTCTTCTCAACCAAACAATTCACTTGTGTTTTATTTTACCTTTGTGCAGGAACTACGAAACGGAACAAGCTGTCCAATCCTCGTGGGATTCGACATCTTATATACTATAACTTGCCAGGAGTGTGCACTTGCGCTCTCACAAAAAGGGAACACCTACATGCCCCACAAGTTTTTGGCGCCGTTGCCGGGGATTGGTAACATCGAATTTTATTTTTCTAAATTTGTGCACTTTTTATTTACCTTTCATTTTATTTTTAATCGATTTTTTTACTGTGTCCTTTACAAGTGTATTGTAACGCCCCGGTTTTGGGCTTAGAAGTCTTGGGCGTTGACCGGTCGGTCAAAGTGTTGTTCGAATCTTAAGAGGTGAATTTAGGAAAGCCTAGTTCGGGTTGCATTAAAAATATGGAAAAATGTTCTAAAATCATCTTTTAATATAATTAAGTGAAATGTGAAATCAATTTTGGAAAATGAGTTTTGGAAGGGTGACATTTTGGCTAGTGACCAAAATGTAATTTTCGCAAGTTTGGTGGCTGTTTTATAAAGGGTTGAAACTTTGAATCTTTAAGGAGCTATTTACCCAAAGGGAGTTTCTCCAGATTTTTCTAAGATATTTTAAGTCTAAAATCTGATTTTAAAGGATATTACAAGTGGAGGGAAAGCCATTTGGCTATTTTAGATTTTTATAACCAACTTCTCCTAATTTTCTTTCTCTCTTTTTCTCTCAACCCAAACACCCCATTTCCAGAGAATTGATTCTGATTTCTTCACCTAAATCCCTCCTTTCAACTCTCATTTGATTCCTAATCAACATATCTTCAAAACCTCTTCAATTGCTACTTGTTTCAACAAGGATTTTGATTCCAAAAAGAGAAGAAACTCAAGTTTGGAGGTAAGAACGTCCTTCTCCTCTAAACTATCAGTTCTTTACTGAAATTCCTAAGTTTTCAATCCTAAATTGATGTTTAATTAAAGGTTTTAAAGTGGTGAGATGGATCTTGGCTTATAATGCAAGATTTTGATGATTTTTGATGATTTTCGTTAGATCTGATTAATCTGTGATTTGAGATGTGTTTTTGATGTTAAATGAACTCTAAATTGATAAGGAATTGAGTTTTGATTGATCCAATCCCGGATAGGTTGAGTTTCCTAAGTTTAGCTTGTGTTTCAAGGTTGTTTTTGAGGTGATCTTGGTGATCTGATGTTGCTGGAGGTATAAGGATGTCAATAGGTTGTTTTTATATGTGTTATGATGTTTATGGAAGTGTGGTTTTGCTGGTTTATGGCTGGGCTTTGTTTAGAAGTGGTCTGGATGCATTTTCGGTTGTGTTTGGTGGCCGAAAATGGAGGTTGGATGAGAGCAGCGAGTTTAGGTGCTTTCATTGAAGCAATTAATGCATGATGATGCATTAATCCTCTGCTTTGATGTGTTGAAACAGGGGAGGCATCTTTGGATCCAAGAGTTGTTGATCCGGAAACTTGATTTGGTGCTTTGGCTTGAAGCAAAGTGGAAATCGGTGAGTGAAGTTGGGTTTTCAAATTTTAAAACCAAGGTTTGAAGGTTTTGGGAGCTTAGTCTAAGTCTAAACAACTTTGCTAAGCTCGAGTGTAAGTTTTCGGAATTTCTCTCTAGTGGTGGCCATGAATTTGTTGTGATGCATAATGGTTATTTGCATGTTTTAATTACTGTTTTGAAAGCATGTTTTAGCATGGTTTTTGCTGATGTTGTAAGCCATATGTTGAAGGTAACTCTAGGTAGGAGTTCCTTGATTTTATACATTGAAATAATGTGGTTTGATGCTTTGAAATGCATGTTGAATATGGCTTGGTTTAATGCTTTAAAACAGTGGATTATATGATGTAAAAGATGTATATTGGCAAGTGATGTTTTGAAAATGTTAAGGTCACTAAGGTGGTTAAAAGTCCTTGAGTGAGCCTTGTTACTTAAGAACATCAAGGTGGTTAAAAGTCCTTGGATGATTCTTGTTGCGGACACTAAGGTGGTTAAAAGTCCTTAGGTGATCCTTTCCATGGTGTTTAAAAGTCCATGGGGCCAAGGTGTTTAAAAGTCCTTGGGGCCAAGGTGTTTAAAAGTCCTTGGGGTGATTCAAGCTATGGACACAAAGGTGGTTAAAAGTCCTTGTGTGGTCCTCATTCATGGTGTTTAAAAGTCCATGGCCAAGGTGTTTAAAAGTCCTTGGGGCCAAGGTGTTTAAAAGTCCTTGGGAAGTTGATGAACTTGTTTTAAGAAATGGAAATTGTCACTTGAGCCAATATGACATGTTATGTTTATGTTGAAGCATGAGATTGCTTGTTTAAAGTATGCTTTTGAGCATGTGCAAAGGTTGTTTTTAAGCATGTTTATAAATGGTTTTAATTGCATTATTGAATGGTTTTTAAGAGCATTCCTCACTAAGCTTTTGCTTACGCTCTCTTCGTTTTCTTAATTCAATAATGCAGAGCATTAAAGAACCTTGAGGGGCAGCAAGGAGGGCAAGAACTCTAGTTCAAGTAAAGCTCAATGTATGGAAGGTTTTATAAGTACTTTTTAGCTTTTGGATAATTTGGCAATGGGGGACCAATGTGTATGTTTTGGGAGGTGTTTGGAACTCCCTAAGTATGTTGAATGATGATTTGAATGCTGGTTTTTGGATTGGATCATTATATGCTTGTTGTGGAAGTTTGTGCTTGAATAGCTAGCTTGTGTAGGAAGCATGCCTTTAGAATTGGGGCTTTTTGCATATGATGTTGTTTTGATGAATTGTTGATGCAAGTGTGTCCTATATATGTTGAATTGCATGCTGGTAAAGTTTGGTAGCATTTGGAGCATGTTTGATTGATCAATTGCATGTTTTGGAATGCATTTGGAGCATTTCTGTGCAGGGCGTTTCGGAACAGTGTGCACCGTTTCGGAACGGGTGCCTTGAATGAACCCAGGGGTCCGAAACGGTATACACCGTTTCGAAACGGTTTGGCCTCTGCCAGACCCCCGTTGCGGAACCCGTTGCGGAACGGCCCGTGTTTCGAAACAGGGTCAACCTGTTTCGGAACGGTCGACCGTTGGGGGCTGACATTGGCAGTTAAATGTTTTGAAATGTTTGCATTTTGGTCCTGAATCTTGTTTGTGCAATTGTATGAGTTTGGGAAGTCCTTTTGAGCTGAAATTTCACAGAGATGCATGAAACCTGACTAATTTCAAGTTGGTAAGATTAATTTGGGTTAAGTCCTTTTAATTATCAGAAATTACAATTTGGTCCCTAAAGTTGTAATTTGTTCAATTGGGTCCCTGTTTGATCTCTAATGTTTGTGATCTTTGAATATGATGTTTGTGTGATCACAATTAGGATTAATGTGAATCTAGATAAGATTAAAAAGAAAAAAAAGGGTCGTTAATCAAGGTTGACTTTCGGGTTGACTTTGGTTTTCCCCGTGTGACTTTCTTAATTCGGGTCAACCGTCTAGATCGGGTTAAGGGGGTTACATGTATAACTAGGGCTAACCCTAAAGGAAACTTCATTATTTACGAGGATCTTAAGTGTGAAACTAGAAGGATTAAGAGGGTGCTCAGGGAAGCCTTAAAGAACAAAGACAGGGGCAAAGCAAAGGAAGAGACCATGCTAAACGAGGACCCCCAATTGATGCCATGAATGGCAGGGGTGGGCAGCATGACTTGCCGCCCAGAAGACCACAAGAGTAGCAGAGGGCAAGACCCCCCGATCCACCCCATGTGCGGACAACTAGATACTATCTGGAACATGACTTCCAATGGTTCAAGCCAATAGTGACTGAACCAAAGATAGGGGAAGACCATTTTGAACTAAAGTCCATCATGTTCAACATGATAAAAACACTAGGGCACTTCGGAGGGACTACCAAAAATGATGCTCGGCAGCATTTACGAGGATTCCTAGACATTTTCCGAGCATTCAAGATATATGGGGTTCACCAGGACGTACTACGACTGAGGGATATGGAGAAATAGTGGTTAAATAGCTACCCAACGCGGATGATGATAGATGCCTTGGTCAATGGGATCATTCTAGACACACCTATAGAGGAAGCACTACGACTGCTGAACATAGCAGCTAAAAATGATTATAAATACCCGACAGCCCGCCGAGGCGGCACAAGGCAGCCAGCTACTAAAAAATGAGGTAGAAGCCTCATATAATGTAAATGCCGGCCTCGACACTCTGACGGAGCTGGTGATGAAGATGGTGCAATCCCCAGGGAAGGTCCATGAAGTAAAAGTTGTTGAGCCATTCTGTGGCGAATGTGGAGGCAACCACGATTCCTTTAACTGCACTGCATCTACAAACTACATGGGAGGATATGAGAGGAATAACAGGCTTGCCCAGAAAACCTATAATCCTAACTAGAGAAACCATCCCAACTTCTCTTGTAGCAACCCAAAGACAGCTGCAAATCCACAACAGCTACAGGGAGGCTACCAGCAGAATCAGTCCCGACAACAAACTCAGCAGCCACAACACATTAATTCACTAGAAGCAACTCTGCAAACCTTTATGATACAAAGTGATGAATTTATTGTTTATACAAATAAATTTTTTGAGAAAACTAAATCTTTTATGGACAGGACGGAGATGAAGATGAACAACCAGGAGGCTGCCATTAAGAACCTGGAGACCCAATTCGGGAAGTTCATCGAAATCTACCACTGCCGGACTATGGGAGCATCATCCAGCAGCCCGCCAGAAGCAACCAAGCCCACTTACGAACATTGCAAGGCCATATCTACAAGAAGTGGGAAGTAGCTGGATGAACAAAGGATGGTAAAACAGATAGGAACTTAGTCGGAGCAAACAAGTAAACCTACCTCAGCAGCACCAATATTAGCCACTCCAGCAACAACACCTGTCGCCCCGACAGCAGAACATGAAAGTAAGGATGATCCTCCCCGGACTAAGCTCCCAAGCAAGGAGCAAAAAGAGGACATCTGCTTGCCAGCACCATTCCCCCAAAAGCTCAAGCAACAGTAGCAGGAGCACTAATTCAGAAAATTCCTTGATATTCTGAAACGGGTGCATATTAACATCCCTCTAATAGAAGCCATACAAAGCATGTCAAACTATGCACAACATCTCAGAGACATGATTTCTAAGAAGAAGAGGGTAAGGGAATTCGAGACAGTGGCCATCACTGAAGAGTGCATGGCTATGCTGCATAACAAGCTTGTAACGCCCTGGTTTTGGGCCTAGATGTTTTAGATGTTGAATCAGGCCGATCGGGAACGATTCGAACCCTTAAGGTTGGAGAAATATCTAAAAATCCTCATTTATTATATGGAGAAATATTTAAAAATCCTCAATTATTATATAAATGATTATGGTGAAAACAATTTTACAAAATGTGAGTTGGAAATATTTCATTTTGGTGTAGTGGCCAAAATGCAGTTTTTGCAAAAGTTGACTAGTGACTGTTTTGTAAAGGATTGAGACTTTGAATCTTTAAGGAGCTATTTTTACCAATTGTTTTTCATCAGATTTCTCTTTAATTTGGGAGTTTTTAATAATGATTTAATTAAAGGAATTAAAAGAAAAATCAAAGGTTGACTTTTCATAACTACTTTACGATAGTTTTCTCTCTTTTCATTTTCTCTCAACATCCAATCATCCAAACACTTTTCCCTCACAAAAGAACCCCTTATTTTCATCCCATTTGCTGAGAATTCATCTTCGAAAGGATTTCCTATCTTTGCTTCATCAAATCCTTATTGCTTTTGCTTTGGATTATCAAGAAATCTTACCCAAATTAAGGAGAAATCGGGCTTTAGAAGAGGTAAGCTTCGTCCTTCTCCTCTAGTGATTAGTTCTTTACTAAAATTCCCAAGTTATCAATCATTTGTTAATAGTTTTAAGTTGTTTCAATGTTATAAACAAGAAATAGTTGCTAAATTCAAGGTTCCTGATGTGATTTTGATGATTTTCGTAATTCTTTTTTAAACTCTGTTTTAAGGTTGATTTCTAACATTTTTTTGGAAGATATTTGATGTTGAGATTGAGGTTTTAACAATTAAATCCCGAATAGGTTTGGGTTCCTAAGTTTTAGATGTTAGATTTGTGGTTTTTGAGGTGTTATTGGTGATCTACTTTGTCTGGAGATATAAGGTTGTGTTTGTGATGACTTTTGATGTTGATTAAAGTTTAGAAAGGGTTAGAATTGATAGATCTTGGCTGGGCTTTGATTTGAGAAAGTTTGGAGGTGATTTCGGTTATTTCGAATAGCCGAAATGTTGGTTTTGAGTAGTGCAACGAGTTAGAATGAGTGGCTGGTGATTTTAATGTATGACGATGCATTAATCCTCTCCTCTTATGTATAATGAACATGGGGGACATCATCGGACGCATTTGGTGTTGACCCGGAAGTGCCGTAAGCCTAGAAATCGTTTCGACAAGCAAGCGAAACGTAATCGGTGAGTGCAAATGGTTTTAGAATTTGCTCTCGAAAAGTGGTTGATGCCCCTAAATGCTTTTGACATGCTCTTGATTTGAGATAGACAAATTCCTACTATTTTAAGCATGATTTAACATGAAATGACATTATGTGTTGATCCCATGAGATAACATGACTTTGTAAAGAGTTTTGAGATTTTGATTAAATGTTATGCATGAATTGTGGTTTTGAAATGGGATGAGATAGATTTGAGAAACGTTACATCAAAACAGCAGGTGAGATGATGATTTTAATGTAATATATTGACATAAATGATGAGATGATTACCGGATATAATTGGTCGACTAATAGGATGAAAGTACACTATAAACTAAAAATTCGTACGTGCTCTTTGGAGTCAGGCAATGAGGGTAGTGCCATCCCGATCCAAATTGAGAATCTGATGATGAGAGATACCATCGTGGTAGGTCTTGGTGAAACACCCAAGCTTTGTGGCGAAGAGAGATACCAGCATGAGAGTCCGGTGATGTGAGATTCCACCAGGGTAGGACTTGGCTTTATGTCAAGCTAATCCGCATATCCAAGTAAAGATAAAATATGGAATGCCAATATATGAGATTGTATTTGATTCATATGTACCAATGTTGAAATGATTTTATGCTATGAGGAATGCATATGAGATTTTGAGATTTATGAAATGCTTTTGAATGTCAAGCATGTATGACTTTGCCATGAGATTTGCATTGGTTGAATGCATGCGATAGATAGATAGATGATACTTGTGATTTTCAAATGGAGATTTGCTTTGAAATGGTTTTCAAGCATGAGATAGAAAGAGCATGTTGTAGAAAATGGTTTTTGAGAAAGAGATTTAAAAGCTGGCATTAATGTGTTGGTGTTTTTAGAGCATGCCTCACTAAGATATCGTGCTTACGCTCACTTTTACTAACAATGCAGATAATTGAGAAACTTTGGGCAGCAAGGAGGCTTAAGAAGATCCAAGGAATAGTAAAGCTCAAGTTTGGTGATGTTTTGCATTTACTTTAGTAATGATATTTGGCAATGGGAACAAATGGTTTGCTTTGGGAGATGAATTTTGGACTCCCTGTGGTTGATGCAAGTTTTGTATGGTTTATATGGTTTCTAGAGGCCTTTATTTTGGTTTTGGTACTTATTCTTGCTATTTGGTATGATTATGGTTTGTGTCTTAAGCATGCTTCATCATTTGCCTTGCTATGCTTGAGTTAATCAACTAAATACATCTATGTGTTTGGAATTGCATGTTTATATGTTTGAGGGGATGTTATAAGCATGTAATTATGATTTGGGGATGATTTGTTGAAGTTTGAAATGATTTCGAGGTTCTTTTTGGGACACTTCTGGTATGTGTATCGATATACAGTCTTTCGTATCGGTACGCATAAGCCAAAAGTGTGCTCTCTGCACAGACGTTTCAGTACGTTTGAGAAGTGTTTCGGTATGGGTTTGAATGACGTACCGATATGCGGGGAAGCGTATCGATACACTTTCTGTGACTTTGGTCACTGCCATCCCGCGTATCGATACGGACCCAGGCATACCGATATGCGACCGTTAATTCTTTTAATGGCATCTTTATAAGTTTGAAATTGTTGCATTTTAGTCCCTGATTTTCAAGTATGCAATTGTATGTGTTTGGTTAGTTGGTTTATGATGAAAATTTACAGAGAAGCATGAAACATGAGTAAACTTATAATAAGAGAAGTCCTTGTAATTCTCAGAAATCGCATTTTAGTCCCTAAATGTCTAGATTGTACAATTAAACCCCTAAACGAGATCCGATCGCTGTGCCATTTCTTTCTATTCTCTTTGGTGATCACATAGGACTACCGTTGCATCTAGAAAAGATAAAAGAAAAAAGGGTCATCAATCGGAGTCGGCTTTAACGAGTTGGCTTCGGTTTTCCTCGTGTAATCACCTCGGTTCGGGTCAACCGTCTAGATCGGGCTAAAGAGGTTACATTTGTTGGTATCAGAGCCAGGTTTGCGAATAATTGAGGCGTTGGTAAGTGTAAATGTGAATTAGCTCTGATATTTGTGAAAGCATGTTGAGTGATTGTGCATTGTTTGAGATCAAATTGTGATGCTATGCTATGTTCGGGGTATATATGGGGAACTCATTGCCATATCATTACTATTGGAAAGAATTGTTTTGAAAATGAACATGAGAACCTTGGATTTCTTGCCTTATATTGCCTAACTGAGATTTATTGCATTTTTCTAGTTGCATTGTTTTGAATGGGGCCACGAAGAGAGCATAGAATAAACACGCGTAAGGTTGAGAATGAGATGAATGAGAACGATGGAATAGGGGTTGCTGAACCTGAGGGAGCACGAGGGCAAGCTATTCCTGATATGACCATGCTAATTCATGCTATTGCTGGAGGGTGCTCGTGTGAGTTTGCCTATGGAGCGACTCCGTAGTTTAAGAGGGACTGAGTTTAAGGAGCTGACTCTTGAGGGTTCCGAGTCTTGGTTGGGGAGCACCAAAAGGATTCTTGGGCAGATGAACTGTAATGATGCCCAGAAGTTGGGGTGCATCGTGTCCCTGTTGCATGGTGATGCCTATACATGGTGGACGACCACTATAGCTGGTTTAGAAGATGATGAGGTATCTTGGACGTTCTTTCTGATTGTGTTCAAGAGGAAATATCTGGGTGTCTGTTATCTGGACGAGAAAAAGAGGGAGTTTATGTCCCTAGTACAAGGAAGCATGTATGTGGCGGAATATGAAGTGCAGTTTGTACGCCTTAGCTAGTATGCACCGGAGTTGGTCCTTAGTGAACGAGTGAGATGCATGCGTTTCAGATATGGGCTGGTGGCTGATGTGACAACATATATGCTTGCATCGAATTATACCGATTTTGATGTCTTGGTCACTCGAGTCAAGGACATTGAGCTAAACCTTGGTCTGGCAAGTTGAGCGAGAGGATCTAGCTTGGGGAAGCGAGCCGCGGATCGTGATATTGGTAAGGGATCGATTTAAGAGGCCTAAGGATAGAAGGTCACACATGGATGCTAGACGTGGGGGAGGTAACCACGGGAGAGGTCAGCAAGGGTCGAATGCTTTCATCCGTACCCCTGAATGTAACCGGTATGGCGGGAGACACACAGGAGAGTGCTGGGGCAACATTGGCATGTGCTGGAATTGTGGTTCCAGGGGGCACATGAAACATGATTGTCCTCAACCGATGAGAGAGGGGCAGGCTCCGATGAGAGCAGCTGAGCGACAGAGAGGCCGTGGGCGCGGCCGTGGCAATTTCTGGCACAGAGATGAAGGTGCGAGGAATGTAGCACATGTTGTAGCTGTGCAGCTCGAACGGGGTGGCCAAGCGAGTGTATGCCCATCGTGAAGGGATGAATGACACTAACGTAATCGTAGGTACCATTTCTTTGCAGTCTTTGTCATTACTTTCTCTGATTGATTCTGGATCTACACACTCGTACATATTCCGTGAACATGCTCAAATGCTTGGTTTGCCTGTTGAGTCTTTGGATGTTGGTATGTGTGTGACTAGTTTTTTTCGGTGAAATGGTAGTAAAAAGGAAGTTGTATAAGAGGTGTCCCTTAAAGGTGCAAGAACATGTGTTCTTGGTGGATCTTATGGAATTGCCTTTCTATGGATTCGATGTAATCCTTAGTATTGATTGGCTCGTTGAGCATAGGGCAGTTGTGGATTTTGAGAATAAGCGAGTTTCGCTGAAACTTGCTAATAATTATGAAGTTGTGGTGGTGGGAGAGAACATAAAGTTCTTATCTAATGTGTTTTCGACGCTTGAAGTGAGCCGGTTGTTGCATCAAGGATGCGAAGCTTATTTAGCTTTTGTAATGAATCCTAGCACGAAGGAGTTACGGGTGCAAGATATAAGGACCGTGCTTGAATTTCCTGGGTATTTTCGGAGGAGCTACCTGGTTTACCGCCTAGTCGGGAGGTTGAGTTCAGAATTGAGTTGTATGAGAACACAAGTATGGTGTCCATTGCTCCCTATCGAATGACACCTAAGGAGTTGAAGGAGCTGAAGACGCAACTTCAGCTGTTTCTTGACCAAGGCTTTATTTGGCCTAGTGTGTCACCTTGGGGTACACCGGTCTTGTTTGTTAAGAAGAAAGATGGCGCGATGAGAATGTGTATTGATTACCGTCAACTGAATAAGTTGACTATCAAGAATAAGTATCCTCTACCAATGTAACCCCCTTAACCCGGCCTAGACGATCGACCCGAATTAAGAAGATCACACGGGGAAAACCAAAGTCAACCCGAAAGTCAACCTTGATTAACGACCCTTTTTTTTTTACTCTTGTCTAGATGCACATTAACCCTAGATATGATCATACAAACAACATACTCAAAGATCATAACAATCAGAGAACATTCAGGGACTCAATTGAACAATTTACAACTTTAGGGACCAAAATGTAAATTCTGAAAACTTGAAGGACTTAACCCAATTTAAAGTTACCAACTTGAAATTAATCATCTTTCATGCTTCTCTGTCAAATTTTAGCTCAAACGGACTTCTCAAACTCATACAATTGCATAAACATGTTTCAGGACCAAACGTAAACATTTCAAAACATATAACTGCCCATGTCAGCCCCCAACGGTCAGGTGTTCCGAAACAGGGAGAACCTGTTTCGAAACGCGGGACCGTTCCGCAACGTGTTCCGAAACGAGCCCTGGCAGAGACATTTTCGTTTCGGAACGGTACCTTCCGTTTCGAACGCCTGGGCTACTACAGGGCCCCCATTCCGAAACGGTAGCTCCCGTTCCGATACGGCATGCTCAGATTGCAGAAAAGTTGCTCTTTAAACACACAATTGACCTACCAAACATGCTCCAAATGCAACCAAACTATACCAGCAAGTCATTCAACATACAAGGAACATAATTGCATCAACCAAACATCAACATGGCATCAATTATGAAAATCCCTAAATCTAAAGGCATGCTTCCTACTTAGCAACCATTCAAGCATCAAAACACCAAAACCACTTCATATAGGCCAATTACAAACTCCAACATTATTAACAACATTAAACCAACTTAGGGAGTCCAAAACAACTCCCAAAACATTAACATAGGTCCCCCATTGCCAAATGCCAAAAGCTAATAGTGTTTAAGAAACTATCACCATACATGAGCTTTGTTCACCACTTGGATTCTTGTTCCCCTTGATGCCCTCAATGCTCTTTAATGCTCTGCATTATTGGTTTAAGAAAAGAGAGAGCGTAAGCAAAAGCTTAGTGAGAAATGCTCATTAAAACCACACAACAATGCATTTATTAAACACATTTATAAACCATTCTTCAAAACAACCTTTAGTCATGCACTAAAGCATTTAAAACAAGCAATACATGCTTCCATTTCAATACACCATTGTGATCTTATACTTTCCAAGGACCACACATGGACTTTTAAACACCATTGTGTCCTTAACCCCATGGACTTTTTAAACACCATGGCAAGGACCACACAAGGACTTTTAAACACCTTTGTGTCCTTAACAAGAATCATCCAAGGACTTTTAAACACCTTGATTTTCTTAAATAAACAAGGCTTACACAAGGAATTTTAACCACCTTGAGCCTTAACCAAGAACCAACCATGGACTTTTAAACACCATGTTGTTCTTAAAATTCACAAGATTCACACAAGGACTTTTAACCACCTTTGTGATCTTAACCAAGAACCATCCAAGGACTTTTAAACACCTTGATGTTCTTAAATAAACAAGGCTCACACAAGGACTTTTAACCACCTTTGTGACCTTAACCATCACTTGCCAATATGTATCATTATCATCAATAATCCACTGTTTTAAAACATTTAACCAAGCCATAAACATCATGCATTTTTAAGCATCAAACCACATTAAAACAATGTTTAAAAACAAGGAACTCTTACCTTAAGTTTCCTTCAACACATGGCTTATAATCTCAGCAAATAAACATGATAGATATGCTTTCAAAACAGAATTCAAAACATGCAAACAAACCACATTGCATACAACCAATCCATGGCCATCACCAAGAGAGTTTTTCCGAAAACTTACTCTTGAGCTTAGCTAAGTCACTTAGACTTAAACTAAGCTCCCAAACCTTCAAAACATTGGTTTCAAAGCCGAAAACCAAAATCCACTCACCGATTCCGTTTCGCCACTTGCTGAAACACCAATCAAGCTTCCGGATCACCACCACTAGGATCCAAAGATGACTCCCCTGTTTTAAACACATCAAAGCAGAGGATTAATGCATCATCATGCATTAATAGCTTCAATGAAAGCACCTAAACCCGCTGCTCTCATCCTCACTCCATTTTCGGCTACCAAACACAACCGAAAATGCATCAAAACAACTCCACAACACTACCCAGCCATGATCCATCAAATCTAAACATCCTTAAACATCAATTAACATCCAACAAGGATCTAACCACGCACTTATACCTCCAGCTATAACAGATCATCAAGATCACTCCAAAAACAACCACAAACTCAAGCTAAACTTAGGAAATTCAACATATTCGGGATTGCATTGATTAAACCTCAATTCCTTATCAATTTAACATTCATTTAACATCAAATTGACACCTCAAAACACTGCCCAAACAGATCATACGAAATTTCACCAAAATCAAGCAAATCTTGCATTTTAAAGCCAAGATCAAGAGCAAATCAATAAAACCTTTTATAAAACACAAATTAAGGATTGAGAACTTGGGAATTTCAGTAAAGAACTGAGAGTTTAGAGCAGAAGGACGTTCTTACCTCCAAACTTGAGTTTCTCCCTTTTTAGAACCAAAATCTTGAAAATCCAATTAGCAAATGGTGAGGTTTTGTTGAAGAGATGCTTAGAGATCAAAAGAGGATTAAAATCTCATGTTTAGATATCAAAATCTGAAGGAAATGCTCTGGAGAAAAGTGTTTGGTTTGAGAGAAAAGATGAGAGAAAATAGAAATGAAATTTTAGGAAGTTAGTTGGAAAATGCCAAAATATCTTCCCTCCTTTTTAGTTTTATTTAAAAACCATTAATAAATCATTTAATATCTTAGAAAAATCTGGAGAAACTCCCATTGGGTAAATAGCTCCTTAAAGATTCAAAGTTTCAATCCTTTTTAAAACAGTCTCACAGTTTTCAAAAATTACATTTTGGTCACTAGCCCAAAATGTCACCCTTCCAAACCCTATTTTGTAAAATTGATTCCACCATACTCTTATATATAATAAAAGAGGATTTTAGAACATTTTTCCATATTTTTAATGCAACCCGAACTAGGCTTTCCTAAATTTCACCTTTTTATATTCGAACCGCACTTTGACCGAACCGGTCCAAACCCAAAACTTCTATGCCCAAAACCGGGGAGTTACAACCAAGGATTGATGATCTTTTCGACCAGTTTCGTGGAGCGGCTGTGTTCTCAAAGATTGATTTAATGTATGAGTATTATCAATTGAAGGTTAAGGATGTGGATGTGCCGAAAACTGCTTTTCGGACAAGGTATGGGCATTATGAATTCCTGGTCATGCCTTTTGGTTTGACGAATGCTCCTGCTGCATTCATGGATATTATGAATTCCTGGTCATGCCTTAGTTCACTGCACGAAAGTAAAGGAAATATTTGAGAAGGTTGTCACGAGAATAATAAAGTAAACGTAAATAAATGAGTAGAAATATCAAGATAGAGAGAATGGGCTGGTATTGAATTGCTCAGTAGTGCAGGTATTGTAGAGTTTAGGTAATCCAGTTCTGTCGTTGCGCCCGTCGTGGCAGCACCTGTCACGACAGCGGTCCGTTGATCGTCGCGGCAGCAAACGCTCAACTTAGTACGTTCAAGTTTGGCAAGAATCCCAGATCTGCCTTGGCCTATCCCTAGGTCCAAGTCTGTCGATGATCACGTCTTTGATGATACCTCCCGCCGTGAATCGAAGGATGAACACCGATGTGTATGAATTCTTCTTTAGCCACTTAACCTCGCCCTATCCCTAGGCACGAGATAGTTCAACTATAAACTAGAGAACTTGCTCTTATTTCTTTTGTATACTTAACTCTTTCGATGCTAAGTAAATAGATAACCTCACAATGCTCTCCCGATGCTCTTGCAAGATATTAATAACCAAAATAAGAGAACTTGAAGTTTATTTTATTGAACTGAAAATACCTAAAACAAAACAACCCTTGCAACTACTTTACAAATCAACCCGTGGCCCTAGGGGGATTTTAGAACATGTCGACGGCGGGTAAATGTCTAGGGGTTTTTGGTTGTCGGTTATGGGGTAGTCGGCTATGGCATGTAAGATATGCCCTAGGTTAAAATACATGCCCTTATATAAGCTTTGGGCTCAAGTTATCTAAGTTAACAAGGATTACAACTTTAATTAAAAGTATGATTCTAATAAAGACTTAATCTTCAAGGATCCTACTTTCTAGCCGTCCTCCTTGTTTCTTGGGATTTTCTCTCCTTGAGCTTTGGGCTTGACATATCTTTTGATCCGGGGCTTGGAAAAATATATGGTTTTCACAAGACAGACGAGCAGAATTTTCTCTATCTATCGAGGTCCACTTTTCTTTTTCTCCACTAACTTGCTGTCGTCCTCTGCTGTCACGGCAGCACCATGGTAGCATCGTCCTCTTTGTCTGCTTGTCCAGTTCAGCTCTTCTGCTTCTCTGCCCTGCGCCCGCCTTCACCGTCTACGACGGCGGCAACCTGTAAAATCAGCTATCTTTTAGTAGAATCTGTGCCTTTAATATATTTGTGATGTTTTGCTGTAAACTAACCTAATTGCAATGAAATGATGCTTGAATGCAGCAGAAATATGGGTTAAAAAGGGTGTAAATAATAGAACTTTGACACACTCAACACACCCCCAAACTCAAGTTTTTGCTTTCCCTCAAACAATTAAGACCTAAAAGAAAAATGAATATTTTTGTTTTGGCTTTCAAACAGTGAACTTTCCCTTACCCGTCGTTCATTCTCTGTGACGGCAGCAACCTGTCGGATAGATTAGGATCTGTCCGGAATCTCACTATAGTCCTCGTGCAGTGTGTGCATGCTTGTGAACAGTTATATGCTAAGATTCTCTTAGTTTCACTAGAATATTCAACTCTTAACTCGAATTGTTATGCCAAAGTTTATCTTTTTGAAGGCACATTTTCATGCTTCTTTGATTTCTTTGTTTTGACTCGATTCTTCTATTTTTCAAGCTAATTTTTACTAGAGACAGTTTTAGGCACCTCTCGTTAGCTTCCTAGAGCCGGTTTCGGGCACCTCTAGGTTTTTGAGTCTCTTTTGCTAAACTTCTTTCCTAGAGCCAGTGTTAGGCACCTTTAGGGGCTATTCAAGTACTAAGCTTCCTATTCTAGTTTGGCTAAAAGAAATCTAAGCAGTATAACAGTCACAATGGTGTTTAAGTTTTCAGAACTTTAGAAAGGCTCTAAATTCTCCTTAAACTATCCTAAAGATGCTGCCACGACAGAGCTGTCACGACAGGCAAGTTTACTTCATAGTTTTAAGCCAAAATTTTCAGTCTTTTCTGATATTTTTTAGAGAAAAATAAATAAGACACAACAATTAATTAAGATGTACTAAGACTCCATTAAAATGGAGGGTTGCCACCCCCAAACTCGAGGGTTGCATTGTCCTCAATGCAAATGACAGAAAACATGAAGGCAGTACATCACAAAATATAGATAAAGCAGGCAGCAATAAGAAGAAAATAAAAGACTTAAATTTTTAAACACTGTCTTCACTACTGCCGCTGAGGCGGATTTGGCGGCGGATTCTGGGCTGTGGGGCAGGCTGGGCTGGTTGCTCTACGACCTGGATGTCAGAGCTGCTGCCGCTGTCCCAAGTACTGCTGCTGCTTGTGGTGGTGCTGACCTTTGGCATAAGCTTTCTGTTGGCCATCTTTTTCTGCCTCTTGACAGGCGTGAATTCTTTCTCCAGGTTCCTCCAAATAGAGGGTTCTGCCTCGCTTTCAGCCCAGATAGAGGAAGAAGAAAAACCAGCGACGAAGGCATCAATGTCATTTGAGGGCGGTCGCTTTGTCCCTCAGGCAGATGTGTCGGCCGGAGGGCTGCTGGCTGTCGTCGGGGCAGGTGATGGGGTGGAGGCAACAGATTGTGTATGAGGTGTGGCAGCAGGTGTGGGTGTGTGGGCAGGGGTGGTGACGGTGAAATAGTGGGTAGGGAAGGTGGGAAAGACAACATCGGGATAATTTAAAGTATGGTTAATGAAATTTACCGTGGAGTTGGCAAAATCCTTGATGAATGTCATCAGACCCAGCTGTCTGTCCTCTATCCTCTGAATGGCAGCAAGGAGTTGAGTAGATTGGTCTGTCGGAGCAGCTGCTGCGGCAGGTTCAGTGTTGGGCTCCTATGAGGATTCTGCTGGGGCAGCATTAGGGTTGACGGAAGAGAGGGGGGCTGCTACTGTCAACTCCATGAGGCTGATTATATTCTTGTCTGTCCAGCCCCGTCCCTTCACTAGTCAATCGGTGGTGGCTTCTGGTACGGCCGAGCAGCGGCAGAGAGATGTGACCAGGAAGGGCAGGCAGAGGAGGGCTGTTGATTTGTGGGTGCAGTCCAAGATACTCTCCCTCATGTTGCGTCCCACATTTATGGGCCGTTTGTTCATGATTGAGTGGATTAGGGCTAGCCTTTGCTGGTCCACTGTGGTATGATGGGAGGACGGCAGAATCCGCTTCTTGATGAAAGCGTTCCATAATTTGGCTTCTGGAAGCAGCTGCCCCCTTCTTACGGTATTGGGATTTTTCTTGCTCGTGTTCCATTCAGTTCCTTCTTATGTCACTTTTGCCATGACAGCATCGAAGACAACGGTGTCTAGGGTGTCCAGGAACTGCTGGTGGGCATCGTCGTTGGGGCCGAAGTAGAGGCCATAAAAATTGTTGATGCGCTCTGCTGTGAATGGTACTTCCGTCCCTCGGACAATTACTGTTGTTGCCGTCCTGCTGTCGATGGCAGCATAGAATTCCCTCACCAGCGTTTCATTCATTTCAGCTGGTTGCTCTGCAAATTGCTCCCATAGCAGAGCCTTTATCGCCCTTGCGATGAACGGTTTTAGCCCCATATTCCATGCCTTTCGAGTGTAGATAAAGCCTCGTTCTTCCCAGAGGTCCTTAGTTGCGAATGACTGCGGGATGGGTGCTGCTGGTGAAGAGGTTGAAGCAGCACTGCGGCGGGTTCTTCTGGAAGACATGTTAGTTGCAAGGGTTTTGTGAAAGTAAAGAAAACAAAGAAAAGCTAAAGGGGAGAGCAAGTAAGAATAAGAAGAATTGAGTAAAATGAAAATGAAACGGGGTTTTATAGAGGAAGGGTTGCTACCCGTTTAATGCTGTAACGGCAGGCGTGAATAACGGGGCGACTGTTGAGCTTTAGCGTGTCTGACACGTCTGACACGCATTTATGCGTCTGTTACGCGTCTGTCACACGTTTTTGCGTCTGCCGTGACAGTCTGATGACAGCCTGTCTTATCCGTGTCTGCGGCGGCAGCTGGAACGACAGGCTTCAATATTGGGCTGTATTGGACTAATGGATGGATGATGGGCTTGGGTCACTTCTCTTATTCTTCTTGACTCCTTTATTTCCTAAAAACAGTAAACATAAAAACATTATTCGAATAAACCTAATTTCCTAATTTCCTAATAAATAATAAAAATAAATAAAAATAAAATTTAGGTTAAATTAGGGATGCCTTGTGGGGCATCTCCTAAGGTAACCACTTCCTGTATTCCTGGGGCTTCAGTCCCCTGATAATGCTTGAGGCGCTGTCCATTGACTTTGAATTGGTGCCCGTCTTTTAATGATCGGATAGTGATGGCACCATGGGGAAAAACTTGTAGCACTTGGAACGGGCCAGACCATCTAGATTTTAGCTTCCCTGGGAAGAGTTTCAGTCTAGAATTGAACAACAACACAAGCTGCCCTAGGTAGAACTGTCGTGACAGCAACTTTCTGTCATGCCACTTCTTAGTTTTCTCCTTGTAGATTCTTGCATTGTCGTAGGCCATTGTTCGTATTTCTTCAATCTCGTTCAGATCTAACAGCCTTCTCTGGCCTGCCTTGTCCAAGTCCAAATTCACTGCCTTGATTGCCCAATATGCTCTATGCTCTATCTCGACAGGCAGATGACAGGTTTTTCAATAAATCAATCGGTATGGAGACATGCCCAATGGAGTCTTAAAAGCTGTCCTATATGCCCATAATGCATCATTAAGGAGTAAAGACCAATCTTTCCTAGTTGGCTTAACCATCTTCTCAAGAATGTTCTTAACTTCCCTATTAGATATTTCAGCTTGTCCATTGGTCTGTGGATGGTATGCTGTCGCGATACGGTGCTTGACACCATATTTCTTCAAGTCGGCAGCAATTACCATATTGTCAAAATGTCTCCCTTCATCACTTATAATCGCCTTAGGGATGCCAAACCTAGAAAAAATGTTTTTGTGTAGAAATTTTTGGACTGTCTTGGCATCATTCCTTTGAGTGGCGATAGCTTCTACCCACTTAGATACATAATCCACTGCTAGGAGGATGTATAGATTTCCACATGAAGATGGAAAAGGTCCCATAAAATCAATCCCCCAAACATCGAAGATTTCGACTTCTAGAATGTTCTGCAGTGGCATCTCGTTTCTTCGTGAGATGTTACCTGTCCGCTGGCACCTGTCACAGTTCTTGTAGAAGTCTTGTGCATCTTTATACAGTATCGGCCAGTAGAATCCTGACTGCAGCACCTTGGCAGCAGTTTTGTTGCCTCCTAAGTGACCTCCATATTGTGAAGCATGGCAGTGATGAAGAATGTCTTCTTGCTCTTCTTGTGGTACACACCTCCTTATAACTTGATCTGCACATAGTTTGAAAAGAAGAGGTTCGTCCCAATAATAATGCTTAACATCATTTTGGAACCTCTTCCTGGCTTGATAATTAAGATCAGAAGGAAGTATTCCGCTAACTATAAAATTAACGAAATCAGCATACCAGGGGAGTTCAGAAGACTTACCTGCCGCCATGGCTGTTGCTGCAGCAAAGAGCTGCTCATCTGGGAAGGTCTCCAGTATGTTTGTCTCATCTATTGGTAGACTCTGTCTCTTCTCCAGTCTTGACAAGTGATCTGCCACCTAATTTTCTGTCCCTTTTTGTCCTTGATTTCAAGGTCGAATTCTTGCAATAGCAGGATCCACCGTATCAATCGAGGTTTTGCATCCTTTTTCGCGAACAAATACTTCAGGGCAGAGTGGTCTGTGTGCACTATTACCTTCGTCCCAAGTATGTAAGAACGAAACTTGTCAATGGAGAATACCACAGCAAATAACTCCTTTTCTATGGTGGTGTAGTTCACTTAGGCATCATTCAGTGTCTTACTAGCATAATATATGACATGAAATAACTTGTCTCTCCGCTGCCCAAGTGCTGCCCCGACAGCATAGTCACTAGCATCACACATAATCTCAAATGGTTGTGTCCAGTCTGGTGGCTGTACTATTGGGGTTGTTACCAGTTTTTCCTTCAGAACCTTGAATGCTTCAGTACATTCATCATTAAAGTCAAAGGGTCGGTTCTGCTCTAAAAGATGGCATAGGGGCTTGGTGATTTTTGAGAAATTTGCGATGAATCTCCGATAAAAACCAGCATGCCCTAAGAAACTTCTAATGCCCTTGACCGTGGTTGGCGGCGGCAACTTCTCGATCACTTTTATCTTAGCCCTGTCGACTTCTATCCCACGGTAGCTAATCTTATGGCCAAGGACTATCCCCTCATCCACCATAAAGTGGCATTTTTCCCAATTTAAAACTAGCTTTGCTTTTTCACATCTTTCAAGAACCTTTTGTAGATTGCCGAGGCAGCTCTCAAAATCATCTCCAAAGACTGAAAAATCATCCATAAAAATCTCAAGGAAGTCCTCCACCATATCGGAGAATATTGCCATCATGCACATTTGGAAGGTGGCGGGTGCATTACATAATCCAAACGACATTCTCCAAAAAGCATACGTTCCGTATGGGCATGTGAAGGTCGTCTTTTCTTGATCTTCCGGTGCGATAGCAATTTGATTATAACCTGAATAACCATCAAGAAAACAATAGTAAGGTTTACCCGCTAATCTATCAAGCATTTGATCAATAAAGGGTAAAGGAAAGTGGTCCTTTCGGGTAGCTTTGTTAAGCTTCCGATAGTCCATACAAACCCTCCAACCGGTCACAGTCCTGGTTGGGATTAACTTATTGTTCTCATTGGTTATCACGGTCATTCCTCCTTTCTTGGGAACACATTGTACCGGGCTCACCCATTTGCTGCCGGAGATGGCGTAAATAATACCAGCATCTAACCATTTGATTATCTCCTTACGCACCACCTCTTTCATCGCATGGTTTAGCCGCCTTTGGGCATCAATAGTCGGCTTATGATCTTCCTCTAAAAGGATTTTGTGCATGCATAACGCCGAACTAATGCCTTGAATGTCAGCAATCGTCCATCCAATCGCCTTTTTATGCTGCCGTAGCATGCCTATTAGCTGTCGTTCCTGTTCCTGCGGCAGCTTAGAAGAGATGATTACGGGCAACGTATCATTTGAACCAAGAAAAGCATATTTTAGCTGCCCTGGCAGGGGCTTCAGTTCTAAGGCAGGTGGTTCAACAGTAGATGGCTTTTGGATTAAATGGTTATCCGAAGTATAATTTAAAGGTTCGAATAACTTACCTGGACGATTGCCTAACCAGTTTACCTTCTCCTGATCTTCAGTATCAGATGTATCGGATTTAGAGGAGTTGCTGTCGTCGGTGCTGTCGTTAGTGCTGTCGTGACAGTCCTGTAAGTGGCTGCCGCGACAGTGACCAAATTTTATATCGTGACAGCCCGACCTGATGCAGGGTTGATCAAAAGCAACGTCAGTAATAACCTTACATTCCTCGTCTACATCAGCATGTTTCATTGCTTGGAGAACATTCAACTTAATCTCTTGATCGTTCACTCGCATGGTGAGTTCTCCTTTCTCCACATCAATCAGTGATCTTCCCGTGGCTAAGAAGGGTCGCCCAAGGATGACTGGTGCGTTTTCGTCTGCTTCACAATCTAAAACAAGAAAGTCAGCAGGAAAAATAAATTTATCCACTCTTACCAGAATATCTTCAATTTTTCCTTCTGGATGAACGTAAGAGCGGTCTGCCAGCTGCAGAGTTACTGTCGTGGGCCGCGCCTTTCCAATACCTAATTTCTGAAAAACAGATTTTGGCATTAAATTAACACTAGCACCGAGATCACAAAGTGCCTTACCCACAAATTTATTTCCGATTACGCAAGATATGATGAAGCTCCCCGGATCCTTCTTTTTCTGGGGTGGCTGCCGATGAAGAATACTCATGCAACGTTCTGTCATCTTTACCGTTTCAAATTCCCCAAGTTTAGATTTCTTCGACATGACATCCTTGAGAAATTTGGCATAACCGGGCATCTCCCTAACGGCATCTAACAACGGAATATTAATATGAACCTACTTAAAAATATCATAAATCTTTTTAAGTTGAGATTCTTGCTTAGCTTGCTGTATCCGTTGAGGAAAAGGTGGTGGGGGACAATAATCAGCAATACGTCCTTCCCACTGCATATGAATCTGAGGAGGTTTCGGTTCATCAATTTTCTCCTCTGTCGCTTCTACTGTCGTGACAGGCTCATCGGCAGCAGTCTGTTTATCTCCTGTCGGGGCAGCTTCCTCGGCAGGTTTATCTAAGGCAAGTTTTCTTACTGTTTCAGCTTCCTTTTTCGGCCTTGATAATTGCTTCCCACTCCTAGTAGTAATTGCCTTACATTGCTCATGTGTGGGCTGCCTAGCATTTTCAGTATTACTAGGAAATCCTCCAGTCTGCCTCGGCTTAATATGTTGGGAAACCTGACCCATTTGTGTTTCCAAAGATTTCAGAGTTGCTTCATGATTTGTCATCCTCATCTCTGTTTTATCCATGAAATTCTCTGTCTTCTTGAAAAACTGATTCATATTCTCAATATAAGTACCTGTCTGAGACATAAAAGTGGCCAGAGTCTGTTCCAGTATACTGCTCGTGGCAGCTGGTTGCTGTCGCATCAGCAATCTAGGTCCTCCCTGATTCTGATTGTGTGCTTGAGGATTCAGGGTATTATTAGGATTACTCCAAGAAAATTTGGGATCCTTCCTCCAATTGGGATTATAGTTGTTGGAATTGTAATTCGGCTTATAGTTTCCAACATATTTTCCCTCTTCTAACTATATTGGGCACTCATCCCGACCATGATTTCCCTCACAGATGTCACATACCTCCTCAACAGCAAATCCATGTTGCCCATCATCATTCAATAACCTTTTCATTGCTTTAGTAAGGAATGCTACCTGTGATTTCATTGTACTGTCGGCCTCATAATCCTTGACAACAAGTACCTGTTTACCCCCTCTTCTTGCAGTCGGAAACTGCTCCTCATTCTTAGCCAGATTTTTCAATACTTGCAGTGCCTCGTCCGGATCTTTATCCAATAATAGTCCATTTGCTGCTAAATCAATTCGAATACGAGTTTGTAAGTTGGCAGCATTATAAAACTTAGTTACCTGATTCCAGACGGGGAATCCATGCATTGGGAAGTTCCGTAGAAGAGTAGTAAATCTGTCCCAGGCCTCGTGCATCGGCTCGTCATCTTCCTGTTGAAAAGTAGCAATTTCATTACGTAATCGCTCAGATAAATGCAAAGGATTAAAACGAGATAAAAATTCACGAGATAAATCTGCCCAAGTTCTAATTGAACCCAACGTAAGTTTATTCCACCAAGTCTTAGCTCTGTCCCTCAATGAATGGGGAAATAACCGAAGCCTCAGTATCTCCGGATTAACTCCTGACAGTCTAAACGAACCACAGATCTCTTGGAACGTTTTGAGATGCTCCTTAGCATCCTCTGTAACAGCACCACTAAACTGCCGGGCATTGTTGATCATACTAAACATGACAGGTTTAAGCTCGAAGTTGTCAACATCAATATTCGGCAGCGTGGTCTCCAACTCTACATGATCGTTCAACATGTAGTCACGACATGACCGTCGTCCGGCGGCGGCAAGGTTATCGACAGGCGGTATAACATCGCCAGCAGGCGGGTCATCAGCCATCTTCTCTAGTTGTTCTTCAAGGTACTCGTTCCTGGCTAAAAGGTGACGAATTTGTTTCTTGAGATTGAAGGAACATTCAACTTCTGGATCTAATGGATACTCAGGATCTTCACCTCTTTTAGATCTGCGCATAAACAAGAAAACCTTGTGAAAAGCAAGAGTTGAAAGCACCAACGAAAAATAGAAAAAGAAAAATAAAAAAGAAAAACAAAAACTAAAACGAAAAGTGCAATAAAAGAATGGTGTAGTTATGTTGCCAATCCCCGACAACGGCGCCAAAAACTTGTTGCGTGTAAACTAGTTTATCGCAATGGTATTGCAAGTGTACACGACGCAAGTAGTAAAGTGATACGAAGTATCGGATATCGTCTCCACAGGGATTGGGCTAATAGCTTCACCTTAGTTCACTGCACGAAAGTAAAGGAAATATTTGAGAAGGTTGTCACGAGAATAATAAAGTAAACGTAAACAAATGAGTAGAAATATCAAGATAGAGAGAATGGGCTGGTATTGAATTCCTCAGTAGTGCAGGTATTGTAGAGTTTAGGTAATCCAGTTCTGTCGTTGCGCCCGTCGTGGCAGCACCTGTCGCGGCAGCGGTCCGTTGATCGTCGCGGCAGCAAACGCTCAACTCAGTACGTTCAAGTTTGGCAAGAATCCCATATCTGCCTTGGCCTATCCATAGGTCCAAGTCTATCGATGATCACGTCTTTAATGATACCTCCCGGCGTGAATCGAAGGATGAACACCGATGTGTATGAATTCTTCTTTAGCCACTTAACCTCGCCCTATCCCTAGGCACGAGATAGTTCAACTATAAACTAGAGAACTTGATCTTATTTCTTTCGTATACTTAACTCTCCCGGTGCTAAGTAAATAGATAACCTCACAATGCTCTCTCGATGCTCTTGCAAGATATTAATAACCAAAATAAGAGAACTTGAAGTTTATTTTATTGAACTGAAAATACCTAAAACAAAACAACCCTTGCAACTACTTTACAAATAAACCCGTGGCCCTAGGGGGATTTTAGAACATGTTGACAGTGGGTAAACGGCTAGGGGTTTTTGGTTGTCGGTTATGGGGTAGTCGGCTATGGCATGTAAGATATGCCCTAGGTTAAAATACATGCCCTTATATAAGCTTTGGGCTCAAGTTATCTAAGTTAACAAGGATTACAACTTTAATTAAAAGTATGATTCTAATAAAGACTTAATCTTCAAGGATCCTACTTTCTAGCCGTCCTCCTTGTTTCTTGGGATTTTCTCTCCTTGAGCTTTGGTCTTGACATATCTTTTGATCCGGGGCTTGGAAAAATATATGGTTTTCACACGACAGACGAGCAGAATTTTCTCTATCTATCGAGGTCCACTTTGCTTTTTCTCCACTAACTTGATGTCGTCCTGTGCTGTCACGGCAGCACCATGGCAGCATCGTCCTCTTTGTCTGCTTGTCTAGTTCAGCTCTTCTGCTTCTCTGCCCTGCGCCCGCCTTCACCGTCTACGACGGCGGCAACCTGCAAAATCAGCTATCTTTTAGTAGAATCTGTGCCTTTAATATATTTGTGATGTTTTGCTGTAAACTAACCTAAATGCAATGAAATGATGCTTGAATGCAGTAGAAATATGGGTTAAAAAGGGTGTAAATAATAGAACTTTTACACACTCAACAATGAACAAGGTGTTTCATGAGTTCTTGGATAAGTTCGTTGTGGTGTTCATCGATGACATCCTTGTGTACTCTCGTACCGAGAAGGAGCACGAGGAACATTTGAGGATTGTTTTGCAAGTGCTGCTAGAGAATCGGCTTTATGCTAAGCTGAGTAAATGAGACTTTTGGTTGAAGGAAGTTGTTTTCCTTGGTCACGTGGTTTCGGCCGAGGGAATTCGTGTTGATTCTTAGAAGATTAAAGCGGTGGTGAATTGGAAGCCTCCTAGGTCTGTTCATGAAATTCGTAGTTTCCTTGGTGTGGCGGGTTACTATCGGAGGTTTGTGGATGTATTTTCCAAGATTGCTGCTCCTTTGAAAAATTTATTGTAGAAGGATGTTAAGTTTGAGTGGAAGGAAGCGAGACAACAAGCTTTTGAGAAGCTAATGAAAGCTTTGACGCAAGCTTCTATCTTGATTCAATCTGAATTTGGAAAAGAGTTTGTGGTGTATAGTGACACATCCTATGTTTGTTTGGGGTGTGTGCTGATGCAAGAATGTAAGGTAGTAGCTCATGCATCGTGACAATTGAAGGTGCATGAGCGTAACTATCTCACACATGACATTGAGTTAGCGGCATCGGTGTTCGCTTTAAATATTTGGAGACATTATCTATATGGTGAGAAGTGTACTGTGTACACGGATCACAAGAGTTTGAAGTATCTTATGTCTTAGAAGAAGCTAAATCTCAGGCAACGACGTTGGGTGTAATTGCTTGTTTGAGCATCATCCGGGAAAGGCCAATGTTGTGGCCGATGCTTTGAGTAGGAAAGTGGCAGTGGAGTTTAGGGCGATGTTTGCTTGTTTGAGCATATCGCGAGATGGTGGCCTTGTTGCTGAGTTGCAAGTGAAACCATCTTTTGTTCAGTTAATAAAGGATAAGCAGTTTCTTGATGATTCTCTTGTACCACATGTTTAGGATATTGCCGAGTGATGATGGCGTTCTATGTTTTGGGAGTCGGATAGTGGTGCCGAGTGATGTGGAGTTGAGGCGCACTATTTTGACTGAAGCTCATAGTAGCCCATTCGCTATGCACCCTGGTAGTATGAAAATGTATCGTGATTTGAAGGATGAGTACTACTGGGTGGGGTTGAAGAAGGATGTTGCCGAGTTCGTTAGCAAATGCATGGTTTGTCAGCGGGTTAAGGCTGAAAATCAGGTTCGTTCTGGATTGTTGCAGCCGTTGAGGATCCTAGAATGGAAGTGGGAAAGGATTACCATGGACTTCGTGTCAAGGTTGCCGTTATCGCCATCGAAGAAAAATTCTGTTTGGGTGATTGTGGATCACCTTACAAAGTGTGCACATTTCTTGCCTATGCATACAACGTATACCTTGGATAAGTTAGCTGAGTTGTACATTCCTGAGATTGTGTGGTTGCATGGGGTGCCAAAATCTATTGTATTGGATAGAGATCCGAGGTTTACATCGAGGTTCTGGGTATGTTTGGATCAAGCTTTAGGTACGCGGTTGAACTTCAGTACTTATTATCATCTGCAGACAGATGGACAGTCAGAGCGTGTTATCCAAGTGCATAAGGATATGTTGAGGTGTTGCGTTATTGAGTTTCAAGGATCTTGGGAGAAGCACTTGCCTTTGGTTGAGTTTGCTTATAATAATAGTTACCATGCAAGTATTCAAATGGCATTGCACGAGGCTTTATACGGGAGAAAGTGTAGAACTCTCCATTATTGGGCTGAAACAGGGCAGAAGTTGATTTCAATGCCAACTTTGTTGAAAGGAACCACCGAGAAGGTGAAGCTAATTTGTGTGCGTTTGAAGGCAGCATCGGACAGAAAAAAAGTCATACGCGGATTTAAAGCGTAAGGAGATAGAGTTCGCAGTTGGCGAACGCGTGTTCCTGAAAGTGTCACCTTAAAAGAAGGTGATGAGATTTGGCCGGAAGGGCAAATTGAGTCCAAGGTTCATTGGACCATATGAGGTGATAGAACGTGTGGCTCCTGTTGCTTACAAGTTGAGACTGCCTTTAGAATTGGAAAAGATACATAATGTGTTCCATGTATCCATGCTTCGAAGGTATAGATCAGATATGTCGCATGTTATGCCTGTAGAAGAGGTTGAGCTGAATCTAGACTTGACATATGATGAGTAGCCCGTTGAGATTCTGGATACGGATAGTAAGGTTCTCCGAAGTAAGATCATCGAGCTGGTTAACGTCTTGTGGAGACATCATGGCGTTGAGGAAGCCACCTGGGAAAGGAAGGATGACATGAAGAAGCAATTTCCTTGTAACGCCCCGGTTTTGGGCTTAGGAGTTTTGGGCGTTGACCGGTTCGGTCAAAGTGCTGTTCGAATCTAAAGAGGTGAATTTAGGAAAGCCTAGTTCGGGTTGCATTAAAAATATGGAAAAATGTTCTAAAATCATCTTTTAATATAATTAAGTGAACTGTGAAATCAATTTTGGAAAATGAGTTTCGGAAGGGTGACATTTTGGCTAGTGACCAAAATGTAATTTTCGAAAGTTTTGTGGCTATTTTATAAAGGGTTGAAACTTTGAATCTTTAAGGAGCTATTTACCCAAAGGGAGTTTCTCCAGATTTTTCTAAGATATTTTAAGACTAAATTCTGATTTTAAATGATATTAAAAGTGGAGGGAAAGCCATTTGGCTATTTTGGATTTTGTAACCAACTTTTCTCAATTTTCTTTCTCTCATTTTCTCTCAACCCAAACACTTTCTCTCCAGAGAATTGGATCTGATTTTCTCACCTAAATTCCTCCTTTCAACTCTCATTTGATTCCTAATCAACATATCTTCAAAACCTCTTTAATTGCTACTTGATTCAACAAGATTTTTGATTCCAAAAAGAGGAGAAACTCAAGTTTGGAGGTAAGAACGTCCTTCTCCTCTAAACTATCAGTTCTTTACTGAAATTCCTATGTTTTCAATCCTTAATTGATGTTTAATTAAAGGTTTTTAAGTGGTGAAATGGATCTTGGCTTATAATGCAAGATTTGATGATTTTTGATGATTTTCGTTAGATCTGATTAATCTGTGATTTGAGATGTGTTTTTGATGTTAAATGAACTCTAAATTGATAAGGAATTGAGTTTTGATTAATGCAATCCTGGATAGGTTGAGTTTCCTAAGTTTAGCTTGTGATTCAAGGTTGTTTTTGGGGTGATCTTGTGGATCTGATGTTGCTAGATGTTTAAGGATGTTGATAGGTTGTTTTTAGATGTTATATGATGTTTAAGGATGTGTGGTTTTGCTGGTTTATGGCTGGGCTTTGTTTAGAAGTGGTTTGGATGCATTTTCGGTTGTGTTTGGTGGCCGAAAATGGTGTGTGGATGAGAGCAGCGAGTTTAGGTGCTTTCATTGAAGCAATTAATGCATGATGATGCATTAATCCTCTGCTTTGATGTGTTAAAACAGGGGAGGCATCTTTGGATCCAAGAGTTGTTGATCCGGAAGCTTGTTTTGGTGCTTTGGCTTGAAGCAAAGTGGAATCGGTGAGTGCGTTTGTGAAAATTGGGTTTTCGGCTTTGAAACCAATGTCTTGGGAGCTTAGCTTAAGTCTAAACAACTTTGCTAAGCTCAAGTGTAAGTTTTCGGAATTTCTCTCTAGTGGTGGCCATGATTTTGTTGTGATGCGAAAGGGTTATTTGCATGTTTTAATTACTGTTTTGAAAGCATGATTTAGCATGGTTTTTGCTGTTGTTGTAAGCCATATGTTAAAGGAAACTCAAGGTAAGAGTTCCTTGTTTTTGTACATTGATTAGATGTGGTTTGATGCTTTTAAATGCATGTTGAATATGGCTTGGTTTAATGCTTTAAAACAGTGGAATAAATGATGAAAAAGATGTATATTGGCAAGTGATGTTTTGAAAAGGTTAAGGTCACTAAGGTGGTTAAAAGTCCTTGAGTGAGCCTTGTATTCTTAAGATCATCAAGGTGGTTAAAAGTCCTTGGATGATTCTTGTTGCGGACACTAAGGTGGTTAAAATCCTTAGGTGATCCTTTCCATGGTGTTTAAAAGTCCATGGGGCCAAGGTGTTTAAAAGTCCTTGGGGCCAAGGTGTTTAGAAGTCCTTGGGGTGATTCAAGCTATGGACACAAAGGTGGTTAAAAGTCCTTGTGTGGTCCTCATTCATGGTGTTTAAAACTCCATGGCCAAGGTGTTTAAAAGTCCTTGGGGCCAAGGTGTTTAAAAGTCCTTGGGAAGTTGATGAACTTGTTTTAATGAAATGGAATCTATCACTTGAGCCAATATGACATGTTATATTATGTTGAAGCATGAGATGCTTGTTTTAAGTATGCTTTTGAGCATGTGCAAAGGTTGATTTAAAGCATGATTTGTAAATGTTTTTAAATGCATTATTGAATGGTTTTAAGAGCATTCCTCACTAAGCTTTTGCTTACGCTCTCTTCGTTTTCTTAATTCAATAATGCAGAACATTAGTGAACCTTGAGGGCAGCAAGGAAGGCAAGTATTCAAGTGGAAGCAAAGCTCAAAGTATGGAAGGTTTTCCTAAGATCATTTAGCTTTTGATACTTTGGCAATGGGGGACCAATGTGTATGTTTTGGGAGAGGTTTAAAACTCCCTAAGTATGTTGAATGTTGTTGAGAATGCTGGTTTTTGTGTTGGATCATTACATGCTTGTTTTGGAAGTTTATGCTTAAATGGTTTGCTTGTGTAGGAAGCATGCCTATAGAATTGGGGCTTTTTGCATATGAAGTTGTTTTAATGAATTGTTGTTGCAAGTATGTCCTATATATGTTGAATTGCATGCTGGTAAAGTTTGGTAGCTTTTGGAGCATGATTGGATGTTTAATTGCATGTTTAAGGATGCATTTTGGAGCAATCTGTGCAGGGCGTTTCGGAACAGTATCACCCGTTTCGGAACATGTGCCTTAAACAAGCCCAGGCGTCCGAAACGGGAGGGACCGTTCCGAAACGGTTTGGCTACTGCCAGACCCCCGTTGCGGTACGCGTTGCGGAACGGCCCGTGTTTCGAAATGGGGTCTACCAGTTTCGGAACGGTCGACCGTTGGGGGCTGACATTGGCAGTTAAATGTTTTGAATTGTTTGCGTTTTGGTCCTGAAACTTGTTTGTGCAATTGTATGAGTTTGGGAAGTCCTTTTGAGCTGAAATTTCACAGAGAAGCATGAAACCTGATTAATTATAAGCTGGTAACTTTAATTCGGGTTAAGTCCTCATATTTATCAGAAATTACAATTTGGTCCCTAAAGTTGTAATTTGTTCAATTGGGTCCCTGTTTGATCTCTGATGTTTGTGATCTTTGAGTATGATGTTTGTGTGATCACAATTAGGGCTAATGTGCATCTAGATAAGATTAAAAAGAAAAAAGGGTCGTTAATCAAGGTTGACTTTCGGGTTGACTTTGGTTTTCCCCGTGTGACTTTCTTAATTCGGGTCAACCGTCTAGGCCGGGTTAAGGGGGTTACATTTGGTGGTATCAGAGCTGAGTTCTCGAGTAATTGGGAATGTTTGTATGCATGATTGAAGTATATGAGCTATGTATGCTTGTTGTGTGAAAGCATGTTTAGTGGCTTGTGATTTGGGTGTAATTGAATTGTATGTTGTGATGTAGCATGTTGAGGGTACCCATTGCCAAACAAAAGCTAATGAAATGATGTTGATTTTGAATGAAATTGAGCTTGAATACTTGGATTGCTTACCTTGCTGGGCCTGACTTGTTTTATTTGCATTGTTATTGCATGGTAAAAGTATGGCACCACGTAGAGAGTTACGAGGTAATGTGCGAGCTGCGGCTCAGAATGAGAATGAAAATGAAGAGAACACGGGTAGTGCAGTGTTACCTCCTCCACCTGGTGGTGGTGGTGCTGAAGGAGGGAGAGCTGAAGCTGCAGCAGCTGGTGCTGGGGCTGCAGGACCAGAGGTTGGCCAGGGGCAAGCTATGCCTGATATGTCTATGTTAGTACAAGCTATTGCGGGTGCTTTTCGAGCAGCAGTAGCTGGAGCTCAAGGAGCTGGGCATTAGGGAGATGCTGGTGTTAGACTACCCTTGAAGCGTCTGCGCAGTCTTGGTGGGACTGTATTTAGGGGTATGTCTGCTGAGAGTTCTGAGGCTTGGTTAGAGAGTACCAAGAGGATTTTGGGACAGATGAGCTGCACGGATGTGCAAAAGTTGGGTTGTGTGGTATCCTTGCTTCAGGATGATGCATATACATGGTGGACGACCACAATCTCTGGGATGGCTGAAGCTGATGTGACTTGGACATTCTTTCAGAATGTGTTCAAGCGGAGATATCTTGGTGTGAGATATCTTGACGAGAAGAAACGTGAGTTCATGACTCTTACCCAGGGGAGTATGACAGTGGCTGAGTATGAGGTACAGTTTGTGCGACTCAGTCAGTATGCACCTGAGCTTATTCCTGATGAGCGGGAGAGGTGCGAAAGGTTTCGTTATGGTCTTATAACGGAGGTGAAGATGTATGTGCTGGCCACTGAGTATGATGATTTTGATGTATTAGTGGGCCGAGCCAAGGATATAGAGATGAACTTGGGTTTGTCTGCGAAAGGTGCTCGAGCAAGTTCTGGTAAGAGAGCTGCTGAGTATAGTTCCGGAGGTGGACGGAACAAGAGGGGACGTGATCAGAGGCATCAGTCCTCAGCTAAGAGGGGTGGTGGTGCACCTGCTAGAGGGGGCAATGCTAGAGCTGACCCTAGTGCTTGTTGGATCTGTGGTTCACGTGGTCACTTGAAGCGTGACTGTCCTCGTGCTGTGAGGGAGGTGCAAGCTCCTGTTGCGGCAGCTGGTTATGGATGCTGGAATTGTGGTTTTGCAGACCACTTGAGGCGAGATTGTCCGAGGTTGGCTGGTGATCAGATGCGTGCTCCTGCTGTTGCTGCACCACAGAGAGGTCGTGGGCGCGATCGTGGTAATTTCCAGAGGCGTGAGGAAGGTGGTCGTGGAGTAGCCCATGTTGTGGCTATTCAGCCTGAAGGTGGAGGCCAAGCGAGGGTGTATGCTCAGCGTGAGGGGAGGAATGATGTAGATGTGATTGCAGGTACCTTTACTTTGCAATCCTTGTCATTGCTTTCTTTGATTGATTCTGGATCTACGCATTCATACATTTTGCGTGAGCATGCTGAATTGCTTGGTTTGCCTGTTGAGTCTCTGGATGTTGGTGTTCGCGTCACTAGTTCTTTTGGTGAAACTGTTGTGACTCGAAAGCTTTATAGAAGGTGTCCCTTGGTTGTTCAAGAACATGTTTTTCATGTTGATCTTATGGAGTTGCCCTTTTATGGTTTTGATGTAATCCTTGGTATGGATTGGCTTGCTGAGCATCGTGCTGTTGTGGATTGTGAAAATAAGCGTGTTTCGCTGAAGCTTGCGGATGATTATGAAGTTGTTGTGGTTGGTGAGAATGTGAAGTTTCTTGCCAATGTTGTTTCTACCTTGGAGGCGAGTAGGATGCTGAGGCAAGGTTGTGAAGCTTATCTAGCTTTTGTGATGAATCCTAGTTCTAAGGAGTTGAGGGTGCAAGATATCAGAGTTGTGAAGGAGTTTCCTGGTGTTTTTCCTGAGGAGTTGCCTGGTTTACCTCCTAATCGCGAGGTGGAGTTTGGAATTGAGCTGTATGAGAATACAACTCCTGTGTCCATTACTTCCTATAGAATGGCACCTAAGGAGCTGAAGGAGCTGAAGACGCAGTTGCAAGAGCTGCTTGATCGTGGTTTCATCCGGCCGAGTGTGTCACCTTGGGGAGCACCGGTCTTGTTTGTGAAGAAGAAAGATGGCACTATGAGGATGTGCATTGATTACCGTCAGCTGAACAAGTTGACTATCAAGAATCGGTATCCTTTGCCGAGGATTGATGATCTCTTTGATCAATTTCGGGGAGCTGCTGTGTTCTCTAAGATTGACTTGAGGTCAGGGTATTATCAGTTGAAGGTAAAGGATGTGGATGTGCCTAAGACAGCTTTCAGGACAAGGTATGGGCATTATGAGTTCCTTGTGATGTCGTTTGGTTTGACAAATGCTCCTGCTGCTTTCATGGACATGATGAACCGTGTGTTTCATGAATACCTGGACAAGTTCGTTGTGGTGTTCATTGATGATATCCTCGTGTACTCGCGTACTGAGGAGGAGCATGGAGAGCATTTGAGGATTGTTTTGCAAGCTTTGTTGGAGAATCAGCTTTATGCTAAGTTGAGCAAGTTTGAGTTCTGGCTTAAGGAGGTGGTGTTCCTTGGTCATGTAGTTTCTGCTGAGGGGATTCGTGTTGATCCTCAGAAGATTGAGGCAGTAATGAACTGGAAGGTTCGTAAGTCTGTTCATGAGGTCCGTAGTTTCCTTGGTTTGGCAGGATACTACCGAAGGTTTGTGGATGGTTTTTCCAAGATTGCTGCTCCTTTGACGAAGCTGTTGCAGAAAGATGTTAAGTATGAGTGGACGGAAGCGAGACAGCAGGCTTTTGAGAAGCTGAAGGCGGCTTTGACGCAAGCTCCTATCTTGGTTCAGCCTGAATCAGGGAAAGAGTTTGTGGTCTACAGTGATGCGTCCTATGTTGGTTTGGGGTGTGTGCTAATGCAGGAGGGTAAGGTGGTGGCTTATGCATCGCGGCAGTTGAAAGTGCATGAGCGTAATTACCCTACGCATGATATTGAGTTGGCTGCACTGGTTTTTGCTCTGAAGATCTGGAGGCATTATCTGTATGGTGAGAAGTGTACTATGTACACGGATCACAAGAGTTGGAGGTATCTGATGTCACAGAAGGAGTTGAATCTTAGGCAGCGGCGTTGGTTGGAGTTGCTCAAGGATTATGATCTGACAATTGAGTACCATCCTGGAAAGGCTAATGTTGTTGCGGATGCCTTGAGTAGGAAGGTAGTTGTTGAGCTGAGAGCTATGTTTGCTAGCTTGAGTATATCGCGTGATGGTGGTCTTGTAGCTGAGTTGCAAGTGAAACCATCATTGGTTCAGTTGATTAAGGATAAGCAGTTGCTGGATGATTCCTTGGTGTCTCATGTTCAGGATATCGCGGAGGGTAGACCTTCGGATTTCTGCTTTAATGGTGATGGGGTGTTGTGTTTTGGGAGTCGAATAGTAGTGCCTGCTGATGCTGAGTTGAGGCGTGCTATTCTGACTGAAGGTCATAGTAGTCCTTTTGCTATGCACCCTGGTAGTACTAAGATGTATCGTGATCTTCGTGATGAGTACTATTGGGTGGGTTTGAAGAAGGATGTTGCAGAGTTTGTGAGCAAGTGTTTGGTGTGTCAGCGAGTTAAGGCTGAACATCAAGTTCCTTCTGGGTTGTTGCAACCGTTGAAAATCCCTGAATGGAAGTGGGAGAGGGTTTCCATGGATTTTGTAACTGGTTTACCTCTGTCTCCTTCAAAGAAGAATTCTGTTTGGGTGATTGTGGACCGCCTGACGAAGTGTGCGCATTTCTTACCTGTGCATACTATGTTCTCTTTGGATAAGCTGGCAGAGCTGTACATTGCTGAGATTGTGAGGCTGCATGGTGTGCCTAAGTCGATTGTGTCGGATAGGGATCCGAGGTTCACATCGCGTTTCTGGCAGTGTTTGCATCAAGCTTTGGGTACAAGATTGCATTTCAGTACATCCTATCATCCTCAGTCGGATGGTCAGTCTGAGCGAGTTATTCAGATCTTGGAGGATATGTTGATATGCTGTGTGATTGAGTTCCAAGGTTCTTGGGAGAAGCATCTGCCTTTGGTTGAGTTCGCTTATAACAATAGTTATCAGGCGAGTATACAGATGGCACCTTATGAGGCTCTGTACGGGAGGAAGTGTAGGACTCCTCTTTGTTGGGCTGAAACTGGTCAAAAGTTGGTTTCGATGCCGGCTTTGTTGAAAGGGACCACTGAGAAGGTGAAGCTTATCTGTGAGCGGTTGAAGGCTGCCTCTGATCGGCAAAAGTCTTACGCGGATTTGAAGCGTAAGGAGATAGAATATGCGGTGGGTGACCGTGTGTTCTTGAAGGTTTCGCCTTGGAAGAAGGTGATGAGGTTTGGTCGGAAGGGTAAGTTGAGCCCTAGATACATTGGACCATATGAGGTTGTTGAGCGTGTGGGTCCTGTTGCGTATCGGTTGAGGTTACCTAGGGAGCTGGAGAAGATTCATGATGTGTTCCATGTTTCTATGCTCCGGAAGTATAGATCTGATCCTTCGCATGTGATGCCTGTAGAGGAAGTGGTTTTGAATTCGGATTTGACCTATGATGAGGAACCGGTGAAGGTTCTGGATTCGGATAGTAAGGTTCTTCGTGGCAAGACCATTGAGTTGGTGAAAGTGCTGTGGAAGCATCGAGGTGTTGAGGAAGCCACGTGGGAGCGGAAGGAAGACATGCTGAAGCAGTTTCCTTATCTCTTTCCTTCAGGTAAATTTCGAGGACGAAATTTCTTTAGGGGGGAGAGTTGTAACGCCCCGGTTTTTGGCTTAGGAGTTTTGGGCGTTGACCGGTTCGGTCAAAGTGCTGTTCGAATCTAAAGAGGTGAATTTAGGAAAGCCTAGTTCGGGTTGCATTAAAAATATGGAAAAATGTTCTAAAATCATCTTTTAATATAATTAAGTGAACTATGAAATCAATTTTGGAAAATGAGTTTCGGAAGGGTGACATTTTGGCTAGTGACCAAAATGTAATTTTCGAAAGTTTTGTGGCTGTTTTATAAAGGGTTGAAACTTTGAATCTTTAAGGAGCTATTTACCCAAAGGGAGTTTCTCCAGATTTTTCTAAGATATTTTAAGACTAAATTCTGATTTTAAATGATATTAAAAGTGGAGGGATTTTTCTAAGATATTTTAAATGAAATTCTGATTTTGTAACCAACTTTTCTCAATTTTCTTTCTCTCATTTTCTCTCAACCCAAACACTTTCTCTCCAGAGAATTGGATCTGATTTTCTCACCTAAATTCCTCCTTTCAACTCTCATTTGATTCCTAATCAACATATCTTCAAAACCTCTTTAATTGCTACTTGATTCAACAAGATTTTTGATTCCAAAAAGAGGAGAAACTCAAGTTTGGAGGTAAGAACGTCATTCTCCTCTAAACTATCAGTTCTTTACTGAAATTCCTAAGTTTTCAATCCGTAATTGATGTTTAATTAAAGGTTTTTAAGTGGTGAAATGGATCTTGGCTTATAATGCAAGATTTGATGATTTTTGATGATTTTCGTTAGATCTGATTAATCTGTGATTTGAGATGTGTTTTTGATGTTAAATGAACTCTAAATTGATGAGGAATTGAGTTTTGATTAATGCAATCCCGGATAGGTTGAGTTTCCTAAGTTTAGCTTGTGATTCAAGGTTGTTTTTGGGGTGATCTTGTGGATCTGATGTTGCTGGAGGTTTAAGGATGTTGATAGGTTGTTTTTAGATGTTATATGATGTTTAAGGATGTGTGGTTTTGCTGGTTTATGGCTGGGCTTTGTTTAGAAGTGGTTTGGATGCATTTTCAGTTGTGTTTGGTGGCCGAAAATGGTGTGTGGATGAGAACAGCGAGTTTAGGTGCTTTCATTGAAGCAATTAATGCATGATGATGCATTAATCCTCTGCTTTGATGTGTTAAAACATGGGAGGCATCTTTGGATCCAAGAGTTGTTGATCCGGAAGCTTGTTTTGGTGCTTTGGCTTGAAGCAAAGTGGAATCGGTGAGTGCGTTTGTGAAAATTGGGTTTTCGGCTTTGAAACCAATGTCTTGGGAGCTTAGCTTAAGTCTAAACAACTTTGCTAAGCTCAAGTGTAAGTTTTCGGAATTTCTCTCTAGTAGTGGCCATGATTTTGTTGTGACGCGAAAGGGTTATTTGCATGTTTTAATTACTGTTTTGAAAGCATGATTTAGCATGGTTTTTGCTGTTGTTGTAAGCCATATGTTAAAGGAAACTCAAGGTAAGAGTTCCTTGTTTTTGTACATTGATTAGATGTGGTTTGATGCTTTTAAATGCATGTTGAATATGGCTTGGTTTAATGCTTTAAAACAGTGGAATAAATGATGAAAAAGATGTATATTGGCAAGTGATGTTTTGAAAAGGTTAAGGTCACTAAGGTGGTTAAAAGTCCTTGAGTGAGCCTTGTATTCTTAAGATCATCAAGGTGGTTAAAAGTCCTTGGATGATTCTTGTTGCGGACACTAAGGTGGTAAAAAGTCCTTAGGTGATCCTTTCCATGGTGTTTAAAAGTCCATGGGGCCAAGGTGTTTAAAAGTCCTTGGGGCCAAGGTGTTTAAAAGTCCTTGGGGTGATTCAAGCTATGGACACAAAGGTGGTTAAAAGTCCTTGTGTGGTCCTCATTCATGGTGTTTAAAAGTCCATGGCCAAGGTGTTTAAAAGTCCTTGGGGCCAAGGTGTTTAAAAGTCCTTGGGAAGTTGATGAACTTGTTTTAATGAAATGGAATCTATCACTTGAGCCAATATGACATGTTATATTATGTTGAAGCATGAGATGCTTGTTTTAAGTATGCTTTTGAGCATGTGCAAAGGTTGATTTAAAGCATGATTTGTAAATGTTTTTAAATGCATTATTGAATGGTTTTAAGAGCATTCCTCACTAAGCTTTTGCTTACGCTCTCTTCGTTTTCTTAATTCAATAATGCAGAACATTAGTGAACCTTGAGGGCAGCAAGGAAGGCAAGTATTCAAGTGGAAGCAAAGCTCAATGTATGGAAGGTTTTCCTAAGATCATTTAGCTTTTGATACTTTGGCAATGGGGGACCAATGTGTATGTTTTGGGAGAGGTTTAAAACTCCCTAAGTATGTTGAATGTTGTTGAGAATGCTGGTTTTTGTGTTGGATCATTACATGCTTGTTTTGGAAGTTTATGCTTAAATGGTTTGCTTGTGTAGGAAGCATGCCTATAGAATTGGGGCTTTTTGCATATGAAGTTGTTTTAATGAATTGTTGTTGCAAGTATGTCCTATATATGTTGAATTGCATGCTGGTAAAGTTTGGTAGCTTTTGGAGCATGATTGGATGTTTAATTGCATGTTTAAGGATGCATTTTGGAGCAATCTGTGCAGGGCGTTTCGGAACAGTATCACCCGTTTCGGAACAGGTGCCTTAAACAAGCCCAGGCGTCCGAAACGAGAGGGACCGTTCCGAAACGGTTTGGCTACTGCCAGACCCCCGTTGCGGTACGCGTTGCGGAACGGCCCGTGTTTCGAAACGGGGTCTACCAGTTTCGGAACGGTCGACCGTTGGGGGCTGACATTGGCAGTTAAATGTTTTGAATTGTTTGCGTTTTGGTCCTGAAACTTGTTTGTGCAATTGTATGAGTTTGGGAAGTCCTTTTGAGCTGAAATTTCACAGAGAAGCATGAAACCTGATTAATTATAAGCTGGTAACTTTAATTTGGGTTAAGTCCTCATATTTATCAGAAATTACAATTTGGTCCCTAAAGTTGTAATTTGTTCAATTGGGTCCTTGTTTGATCTCTGATGGTTGTGATCTTTGAGTATGATGTTTGTGTGATCACAATTAGGGCTAATGTGCATCTAGATAAGATTAAAAAGAAAAAAAAAAGGGTCGTTAATCAAGGTTGACTTTCGGGTTGACTTTGGTTTTCCCCGTGTGACTTTCTTAATTCGGGTCAACCGTCTAGGCCGGGTTAAGGGGGTTACATTCCTTACCTTTTTCCACTAGGTAAATTTATAGGACAAATATTCTTAAGTGGGGGAGAGTTGTAACACCCTGGTTTTGGGCCTATATGTTTTAGATGTTGAATCGGGCCGGTCGGGAATGGTTCGAACCGTTAAGGTTGGTTTAGGAAACCCCTAGTTTGAGATGTTCTAAAAATATAGAGAAATATCTAAAAATCCTCATTTATTATATAAATGATTATGGTGAAAACAATTTTACAAAATGTGATATGGAAATATTACATTTTGGTGTAGTGACCAAAATGAAGTTTTTGCAAAAGTTGACTAGTGACTGTTTTGTAAAGGATTGAAACTTTGAATCTTTAAGGAGCTAATTTTACCAATTGTTTTTCATCAGATTTGTCTTTAATTTGGGAGCTTTTAATAATGATTTAATTAAAGGAATTAAAAGAAAAATAAAGGTTAACTTTTCATAACTACTTTATGATAGTTTTCTCTCTTTTCATTTTCTCTCAACTTCCAATCAACCAAACACTTTTCTCTCACCAAAGAACCACTTATTTTCATCCCATTTGTTGAGATTTCATCTTCCAAAGGATTTCCTATCTTTGCTTCATCAAATCCTTTTTTTTTTGTGCTTTGGATTTTCAAGAAATATTGCCCAAATTAAGGAGAAACCATCCATTAGAGGTAAGCTTCGTCCTTCTCCTCTAATGATTAGTACTTTACTGAAATTCCCAAGTTATCAATCCTTTGTTAAAGGTTTTTAAGTTTTTTTTTAATGTTATAAATAAGAAATAGTTGCTAAATTCAAGGTTCTTGATGTGATTTTGACGATTTTCATATTTCTAAGTTAAACTCTGTTTTGAGGTTGATTTCTAACATGTTTTGGAAGATATTTGACGTTGAGATTGAGGTTTAACAATTAAATCCCGAATAGGTTTGGGTTCCTAAGTTTTAGATGTTAGATTTGTGGTTTTTGAGGTGTTATCGGTGATCTGCTTTTGCTGGAGATATAAGGTCGTGTTTCTTATGAATTTTTATGTTGATTGAGGTTTAGAAAGGGTTAGAATTGATAGATCTTGGCTGGGCTTTTATTTGAGAAAGTTTGGAGGTGATTTCGATTATTTCGAATAGCCGAAATGTTGGTTTTGAGTAGTGCATCGAGTTAGAATGAGTGGCTGGCGATTTTAATGCATGATGATGCATTACTCATCTGCTCTTATGTTTAATGAACAGGGGAGACATCTTTGGACACATTTGGTGTTGATCCGGAAGTGTTGGAAGCCTTGAAATTGTTTCGGCAAGCAAGCGAAACGTAATCAGTGAGTGCAAATGGTTTTAGAAGTCTTTGAGGGACAAGGAAACGAGGTTTGGGGATTTAGGATTGGTTTGAAACACCATCCTAAGTCATTAAGTAAGTATGTTTAGAATTTTCTCTCGAAAAATGGTTGATGCCCCTAAATGCTTTTGACATGCTCTTTATTTGAGATAGACAAATTCCTATTTGTGCATGATTTATAACATGAAATGATGTTATGTGTTGATACCATGAGATAGCATGACTTTGTAAAGAGTTTTGAGATTTTGATTAAATGCTATGCATGAATTGTGGTTTTGAAATGGGATGAGATAGATTTGAGAAATGTTGCATCAAAACAGTAGGTGAGATGATGATTTTAATGTAATATATTGATATAAATGATGAGATGATTACCGGACATAATTGGTCGACCAATATGATGAAAGTGCACTATAAACTAAAAATTCCTACGTGCTATTTGGAGTCGGGCAATGGGGGTAGTGCCATCTCGATCCAAAGTGAGAATCCGATGATGAGAGATACCATCAGGGTAGGTCTTGGTGAAACACCCAAGCTTTGTGGCGAGGAGAGATACCGCCATGAGAGTCTGGTGATGTGAGATTCCACCAGGGTAAGACTTGGCTTTATGTCAAGCTAATCTGCATATCCGAGGAAAGATAAAATATGAAATGCCAATATATGAGATTGTATTTGATTCACATGTACCAATGTTGAAATGATTTTATGCTATGAGAAATGCATATGTGATTTTGATATTTATGAAATCCTTTTGAATGTCAAGCATGTATGGCTTTGCCATAAGATTTGCATTGGTTGAATGCATGAGATAGATAGATAGATGGTACATGTGATTTTCAAATGGAGATTTGCTTTGAAAAGGTTTTCAAGCATGAGATAGATAGAGCATGTTGTAGAAAATGGTTTTCGAGAAAGAGATTTAAAAGCTTGCATTCTTGTGTTGGTGTTTTTAGAGCATGCCTCACTAAGCTATCCTGCTTACGCTCTCTTTTATCAATAACGCAGATAATTGAGACACTTTGGGCAACAAGGAGGCTTAAGAAGATCCAAGAAATAGTAAAGCTCAAGTTTGGTGATGTTTTGCGTTTACTTTAGTAATGATATTTGGCAATGAGAACAAATGGTTTGCTTTGGGAGATGTATTTTGGACTCCCCGTGGTTGATGCAAGTTTTGTATGGTTTATATGGTTTCTAAGAGGCTTTTATTTTGGTTTTGGTGCTTATTCTTGCTATTTGGTGTGATTATGGTTTGTGTCTTAAGCATGCTTCATCATTTGCCTTGCTATGCTTGAGTTAATCAACTAAATGCTGCTATGTGTTTGGAATTTCTTGTTTATATGTTTGATGGGATGCCATAAGCATGTAATTATTATTTGGGGATGATTTGTTGACGTTTGAAATGATTTCGAGGCTTTTTTGGGACAATTCTGGTATGTTTAACGATACACGGGCATGTGTATCGATACGCATAAGCCAAATGTGTGCATGCGTTTCAGTACGTTTGAGGAGTGTTTCGGTACAGGTTTGAAGGGCATACTGATTCGCGGGGAAGCGTATCGATACAATTTATGTGACTTTGGTCACTGCCATCTCGCGTATCGATACGAACACATGCGTACCGATACATGACTGTTAATTATGTTAATGTCATCTTTATAAGTTTGAAATTGTTGCATTTTAGTCCCTGATTTTCAAGTATGCAATTGGATGTGTTTGGTTAGCCGATTTACGATGAAAATTTACAGAGAAGCATGAAAAATGACTAATTGAGTAATGGTAAACTTAAAATCAGTGAATTCCTTGTAATTCTCAAAAATTTAATTTTGGTCCCTAAATTTCTAGATTGTACAATTAAACCCCTAAATGAGATCTGATTGATGTGCCGTTTCTTCCTACGCTCTTTGATGATCACATAAGACTATTGTTTCATCTAGAAAAGATAAAAGAAAAAAAGGGTCGTCAATCGTAGTCGGCTTTAACGAGTTGGCTTCGGTTTTCCACGTGTAATCACCTCAGTTCGGGTCAACCGTCTAGACCGGGCTAAAGGGTTTACAAGCTGCCACCCAAGCAGATAGATCCGAGCATCTTTGTTATACCATGCAGACTAGGCAACAAGCACGAGATCAAAGCCCTGTGTGACTTGGGAGCCAGCATCAACCTGATGCCAAAGGCTGTCTTCGACAAACTAGGTATTGGATCTGCCAAACCGACCTCCGTTATGCTTGAACTTGCTGATCACTCATTTGTGCAACCGGAGGGAAAATTTGAAGACATACTAGTAAAGGTGGGCAACCTAATTCTCCCCGCCAACTTCCTTATCTTAGATTGTGAGGCCGACGAGAAAGCCCCTATCATTCTTGGGCGACCCTTCTTGGCCACGGGAAAAACGCTGATAGATGTGGAACTCGGGGAGTTGACAATGAGAGTAGAGGATCAGAGCATAAGGTTGAACGTGCTACAACCCTCAAATGAAGGAAATGAATGCCCGGATGCAAGAGCTGCCAAGATTAGTGTGGAAACAGGCCATGGCAGCAGCTGCTATGACAGGCCTAAATGCAGATTGTAGGACCCCATAACGCAGAACCTGAAAGAACAGGAAAGACCCCCTAGGAGGGTAGAAAAAGCTAAACCACCTCAGGAAGTGGTTATGTCTGGGAAATGCACCAAAATGCTCTCCCAACATAACTAAAATTTCTATTTTATTTTATTTTATTTTTATGCATTACGATTAGAATTTATGTTATTTTAGGATTAGATTAATTTTCATAATTTTATTTTTCAGAAAGTATTTAATTATCTTTATTATTATTTTGATATAGGGTTTAAGAACAAAAGAGCAGGATTAGGAAGGAGGCCCAACAAGAAGCCCACCCACCATCCTCCCGAAACAACAGCCAGCGCGACAACACAAAACGGCTAGTTGGCCATCAACGGCTAGCTGCCAACGGCTCTGAAAATAACGGGCAAAACAAATATGTAACGTGCGCTAGAAAATCGAACCGTTGAGCATTTAATGCCGCCTGACACTTCTCGGAAGCTCCTATATAAACCACTCACTCACTTCATTTTACTTTACTTCCATATTTTTCTAGCTTCTATCTTATTCTCCTGCTCTCTCATAATTTTTTCTTTCTAGTTTCAGTCAAGAACAACCGATCACATGGCATCAACATCAACCCCAAAACCCATCTACAACAGGTTTTACTTCAAAGAGGACGAGGAGAGATATAGAAATAAATTCTCTAAGCAAGCAGTATGGGAGGAACAAGGCTTCCATTACACGCAACAAACGGGAGACCGAGGTCTTGAGCCCTGTAATGCCCTGGTTTTGGGCCTAGATATTTTAGACATCGGATTAGAACGGTCGAAAACGGTTCGAATCGTGTTAGGTGATTTTTGGAAATCAAGGATCTAGGAAGGATAAAAATATGGTAAAAATTGCTAAAATTGTCTAAATCATGTTTGAGAGGATGGTGAAATCAATTTTACAAAAAGAGTTTCGGAAATGGTACATTTTGGGTAGTGACCAAAATGTGAAGTTTCAAAACTGTGGAAAAGTACAAAATTTCAAGGGGAGTTAAAATCTTAAAATCTTTAGGGAGCTTTAGAGCAATTACACCTTCCTTAAATTGACGTGTGTTTTAAAAGGATTTTTAGACAATTAAAATATAAATGATTTTATTCAATTAAAATTGGTTAATTGGGAAATTGAGATATCATTTCACGTAACTAACTTTCATTTCAGCAAAATCATTTTCCCAACTCTTTTCTCCAGATTTCTTTTCTCCCAAACACTTTCTGTTTAATTTCTAAACCAATTTCAAGAGTTCTCTTCAAATTCTTCAAGCATTGTGAAGGGTAAACTTGTCAATCACTAAGGAAGGCAAGGATTGGAGGTAAATCCCGTTCTCAACCTTCAATCTAGGTTCTTTATTGAAACTCCCATGATCTTTGACTTCTAAATGCTGTTTTTGGATGAGATTTGATAATAGTTTTAATTTAAGATCAAAATCTTGCAAAATTGTGATTTAAATTTTGATTTCGGATTGGTATTGATGAGCTCTTTGGATTTATTTTAATTTAGTTTTGAGTTGATTATTATGTTGAAAAAGGGTTTTGATAATATAGATCCTGAAATCTTTAAGACCCTTGATGGTTTTAGTTGGGTTTTTGAGGTGAAAGGTTGGTGTTATGCTTGCTCGAGGTATAAGGATGGGTTTAGGTTGTTTCTAGATGTGTTTTGATGCTTATAAATGGTTGGAAGTGATGTATGTTGGCTGGGCTTGGTTTAGGAAGCAATTGGTTGAGTTTTCGGTTGTTTCGGACTGGTAAATTGGTGTAGTTTTGGTGAGCAACGAGTTTGTGTTTAGTTGCTGGTGTTAAAATGCATTGTAATTCATTTGGATCTCTGTTTTGATGATCTGAAATAGGGGATCTTGATCCGGAAGCAAACGAAGCATTTTTTGAGGCTTCGGAGGGGTGATCTTCACGTCGGCAAGCGAAGTTTCATGTATCGGTGAGTGGAAATGGATTTTCCAGCTTTGTAACGCTTTGATCGTGTTCTTGGGAGCTTAGTGTGAGTTTGAAACACTTAGCTAAGCTCAAGAGTAAGTGATTCGAAAGTCTCTCTCGGAATGTGCTATGTATTTATTGGAAATGTACTTGAGTTGAATGTGGTTTTGATTACTATTTTAAAGCATGTTTTAAGCATTGTTGATGCTGGTTTTTAATGCCATTTTGTTAAGGATGCACTTGGTAGGCGATCCTTGGATTTGTGAGACATATGCATTTGAGTTTTAAGCATGTTTATGCTGGTGAAAATGACATTGTGATTTATGCTTGTAAACTAGTGAAATAATGATTTTGAATGATTATATTGGCAAGTGATGGAAATGGTTTTTGGTTATTTTAATCGGATATAGTTAGCCAAATATAGGATTGGGTGTACCAAGAATAAAGTAACCTTGGATGTCGAGGGGTTGTGATTGTGTCGTAATTGTTGAGTGTGTAAAAGTTCTATTATTTACCTCACATTTAACCCATATTTCTGCTGCATTCAAGCATAATTCATTGCATTTAGGTTAGATCACAGATAGACATCACAAGTATATTAAATGGCACAGTTCTACTGAAATTGGTTGCTTTTGCAGGTTGCTGCTGTAGCAGATGGAGAGGCAGACGTTGGGCAGTGAAGCAAAAGAGCTGGAACTGGACGAGCAGCCAAGGAGGACGATGCTGCCATGGATGCCGCCGTGACAGCAGAGGACAACAACAGTTTTGAGGAGAAGAAGCAAAGTGGACCTCGACAGAAAGAGAAAATTAAGCCCGTCTGTCATGGAATATCACTATATTTTTCCAAGCTCTAGATCAGAATGAAGGCCAAGCCCAAAGTTCAAAGAGAGAAAATCCAAGCAAGAAGAAGGACGAGTTAAAGCTATATTCTCTGAAGATTTAGTCTTTATTAGAGTTGTACTTTAATTTAAACTTGTATTCTTGCTATTTTAGAAAACTTGGACCCAAAGCCTATATAAAGGCATGTAATTCGACCTAGGGGAGGACATCACCAATCTCTAGCCTTCTTCCCAAAACCCTAGCCGTTTTCATCCTCTCATCACGTTCTAAATTCCCCTTAGGGCCACGGGTTGATTTGTAAAGTAGTTGCAAGGGTTCCTTTTGTTTTAGGAATTTTCAGTTCAATAAAATAAACTTCAAGTTCTCTTATTCTGGTTATTAACATCTTGCAAGAGTATCGGGAGAGCATTGCGAGGTTATCTATTTACTTAATATCGAGAGAGTTAAGTATACGAAAGGAATAAGTGCGAGTTCTCTAGTTTATAGTTGAACTATCTCGGACCTAGGGATAGGACGAGGTTAAGTGGCTAAAGAAGAATTCAACAACATTGGTGTTCATCCTTCGATTCACGCTGGGAGGTATCATCAAAGACGTGTTCATCGACAGACTTGGACCTAGGGATAGGCCAAGGCACAGCAGGGATTCTTGCCAAACTTGAAGTACATAGTTGTGTATTCGCTGCCGCGACAAGCAACAGACTGCCGCCGCGGCAGGTGCTGCCGCGGCGGGGACGACGAAAAAGCTGATATTCCTAGACTTAGCAATACCTGCACTACTGAGCAATTCAATACCAGCCCATTCTCTCTATCTTGATTACCTTACTTCCATTTTCCGGTACTCTTTATTATTCTCGTGACAGCATCTTAAACTATTCTTTTTACTCTTGTGTTGTAATTCAAGGTGAAGCTATTAGCCCAGTCCTTGTGGAGACGATATTCGATACTTCCGTATCACTTTACTACTTACGTCGTGTACACTTGCACTACAATTGCGGTAGACACTTTTACACGCAACAAGTTTTTGGCGTCGTTGCCGGGGACTGGCAACATAAGTCTACCATATCTTTTACTGCATTCTTTTTATTTTTTCTGTTTTACTTTGGTTTGTTCAACCTGTTCTTTTCACAAGGTTTCTTGTTTATGCACAGATCGAGATGAGGAGAAGAACCTGTGTATCCATTAGATCCTGAAATAGAACGTTCATTCAATCTTAGGAACCGACTTCGTCACGTATTAGCCAGGAACAAATACCTTGAAGAACAGTTAGAAACGATGAACAACCCAGGTAACCCGCAGGTTGATAATCCTTCCAGAGATGGAGAGATTATTCCTCCTGTCGGTGACCCTCCTGCTAGTGCCGCACGACGGTCCTGCCGAGATTACATGCTGAATGATCATGTAGAACTAGAAACCACGCTGCCGGATATAGATGTTGACAACTTCGAGCTGAAACCTATTATGTTCAGCATGATCAACAACGCCGGTCAATTTAGTGGTGCTGCAGCAGCATAAAAAGGCTATTGGATGGACGATAGCTGATATTCAAGGCATTAGTCCGACATTATGTATGCATAAAATCCTTTTAGAGGATGATCTTAAGCCGACTATAGATGCTCAAAGGCGGCTGAACCATGCGATGAAAGAGGTGGTGCGAAAAGAGATAATCAAATCGCTAGATGCTAGAATAATCTATGCCATCTCGGACAGCAAATGGGTGAGCCCGGTGCAATGTGTTCCCAAGAAAGGAGGAATGACCGTGGTGACCAACGAAAACAATGAGCTAATCCCAACCAGGACTGTGACCGGTTGGAGGGTTTGTATGGACTATCGGAAGCTTAACAAAGCTACCCGAAAGGACCACTTTCCTTTACCCTTTATTGATCAAATGCTTGATAGATTAGCGGGTAAACCTTACTATTGTTTTCTTGATGGTTATTCAGGTTACAATCAAATAGCTATCGCACCGGAAGATCAAGAAAAGACGACATTCACATGCCCTTACGGAACTTACGCTTTTAGGAGGATGCCTTTTGGACTCTACAATGCACCAGCCACCTTTCAAAGGTGTATGATGGCAATATTCTCCGATATGGTGGAGGACTTCCTAGAGATCTTTATGGATGACTTTTCAGTCTTTGGAGACACCTTTGAAAGCTACCTAGGCAACATACAAAAGGTTCTCGAGAGATGTGAAAAAGCAAACTTGGTTTTGAACTGGGAAAATGTCACTTCATGGTGGATGAAGGGATAGTCCTTGGCCATAAGATTAGATATCGTGGCATAGAAGTCGACAAAGCTAAGATAGAAGTGATCGAAAAGCTGCCGCCGCCCACTACAGTCAAGGGAATTAGAAGTTTCTTAGGACATGCTGGTTTTTATCGGAGGTTCACTGCGAACTTTTCAAAAATCACCAAGCCCCTATGCCATCTTCTGGAGCAGAACCGACCCTTCGACTTTAACGATGAATGTACTGAAGCATTCAAGGTTCTAAAAGAAAAGCTGGTAACAGCCCGAATAGTACAACCACCAGACTGGACACTGCCGTTCGAGATCATGTGCGATGCTAGTGACTATGCTGTCGGGGCAGCACTTGGGCATCGAAGAGACAAACTTTTTCTTGTCATATACCATGCTAGCAAAACACTTAATGACGCCTAAGTGAACTATACCACCACAAAGAAGGAGTTATTAGCTATGTTATTCTCCATTGACAAGTTTCGTTCTTATATACTTGGAACGAAGGTCATAGTGCACACAAACCACTCTGCATTGAAGTATTTGTTCGCAAAAAAAGATGCAAAGCCTCGACTGATACGTTGGATCCTGCTATTGCAAGAATTCGACCTTGAAATCAAGGACAAAAAGGGGATAGAGAATCAAGTGACAGATCACTTGTCAAGGTTGGAGAAGGGAAAGAGTCTACCGACAGATGAGACAAACATACTGGAGACCTTCCCAGATGAGAAGCTCTTTGCTGCCACAGTCACTGCCGCGACAGCCATGGCGGCAGGTAAGTCTTCTAAACTCCCCTCGTATGATGAGTTCGTTAATTTCTTAGTTAGCGGAATAATTCCTCCTGACCTAAATTACCAAGCCAGGAAGAGGTTCCAAAATGATGTTAAGCATTATTATTGGGACGAACCTCTTCTTTTCAAAATATGTGCAGATCAGGTTATAAGGAGATGTGTACCACAGGATGAGCATGACGACATACTTCATCACTGTCATGCTTCACAGTATGGAGGACACTTAGGAGGCAACAAAACCGCTGCCAAGGTTTTGCAGTCCGGATTCTATTGGCCGTCACTGTATAAAGATGCTCAAGTCTTCTACAAGAGCTGTGACAAGTGCCAACGGACAGGAAACATCTCAAGGAGACACGAGATGCCGCTGCAGAACATTCTTGAAGTCGAGATCTTCGACGTTTGGGGGATCGATTTTATGGAACCATTCCCATCTTCATGTGGGAATCTATACATCCTCCTGGCAGTAGATTACGTATCTAAGTGGGTTGAAGCTATCGCCACTCAAAAGAATGATGCCAAGACAGTTCAAAGGTGTTTACACAAAAACATTTTTTCCAGATTCGGCATCCCTAAGGCGATCATCAGTGATGAAGGGAGGCATTTCGACAATAGGGTTATTGTTGCTGCCTTGAAGATGTATGGTGTCAAACATCGGATTGCGACAACATACCACCCTCAGACCAATGGACAAGCTGAAATATCAAACAGGGAAGTGAAGAACATTCTTGAGAAGATGGTTAAGCCAACTAGGAAAGATTGGCCTTTACACCTTAATGATGCGTTATGGGCTTATAGGACAACTTTCAAAACTCCATTGGGAATGTCTCCTTACCGACTGATTTACGAGAAAACATGCCATTTACCTGTCGAGATAGAGCACAGAGCATATTGGGCAATCAAGGCAGTTAATTTGGACTTGGACAAGGCAGGGCAGAAAAGGCTACTGGATCTGAACGAAATTGAAGAAATCCGGACAATGGCCTATGACAATGAAAGAATATACAAAGATAAAACTAAGAAATGACATGACAAAAAGTTTCTTCCACGACAGTTCTTCCCAGGGCAGCTTGTATTGCTATTTAACTCTAGATTGAAACTCTTCCTAGGGAAGCTGAAATCTAGATGGTCTGGCCCGTTCCAAGTTGTACAGGTTTTTCCCCATGGTGCCATCACGATCCGATCTTTAAAAGATGGGCACCAATTCAAAGTCAATGGACAACGCTTGAAGCATTATCAGGGGACTGAAGCCCCAAAAATTCAGGAAGTGGTTACCTTAGGAGATGCCCCACCTGGCATCCCTAATTTAACCTAATTTTTATTTTAAGCTTTATTATTATTTATTATTTATATATTGGGAAATCAAATTTATTTTATTTTTATTGTTTTTAGGAAATAAAGGAGACAAGAAGAAAAGGAGAAGTGAATTTAGCCCACCATCCATCCACCAGCCCAACAAGCCCAAATTTTGGAGCATGTCGTTACAGCTGCCGCGATAGACGTAGAAAATACAGGCTGTCGACTCGCTATTGCGGCAGACACGGAAACGAGTAACATACGCGCAGCAGACACGGAAACGCGTGACAGACGCGTCAGACACGCAAACGCGTAACAGCTGGCCCCGTTATTCGTGCCTGCCATTACAGCTCCAACGGGCAGCAAATTCTTCTCTATATAAACCCCGTTTCATTTTCTCATTTTCACTCACTTCTACTCTTCTTACTTGCTTCCTCTAGAAATTTTTGCTTTCATTTTTATTTTCTCAACCCTTGCAACAATGTCTTCCAGAAATACCTGTAGGAGTGCTGCCTCCGGCTCCACCCCGATAGCATCAACCCCACGATCCTTCCAGATCAGAGACATGTGGGAGGAAAGGGGATTCATCTACACTTCAAAGGAGGGAAATTTGGGCCTAAAGCCGTTCATTGATCGCTGTAACGCCCCGGTTTTGGGCTTAGAAGTTTTGGGCTTGGACCGGTTCGGTCAAAGTGCTGTTCGAATATAAAAAGGTGAATTTAGGAAAACCTAGTTCGGGTTGCATTAAAAATATGGAAAAATGTTCTAAAATCCTCTTTTATTGTATATAAGAGTATGGTGGAATCAATTTTGCAAAATGTGGTTTGGAAGGGTGACATTTTGGGCTAGTGACCAAAATGTAATTTTTGAAAACTATGAGACTGTTTTAAAAAGGATTGAAACTTTGAATCTTTAAGGAGCTATTTACCTAAAAGGGAGTTTCTCCAGATTTTTCTGAAATATATATGATTAATTAAAGGTTTTTAAATAAAAACAAAAGTGGAGGGAAGATATTTTTGGCCATAACTAACTTTTCTCTCAAATCTTCCATTTCTATTTTCTCTCATTTTCTCTCAAACTAAACACCTTTTCTCCAGAGCATTTCTTTCTGATTTTGATGTCCAAACATGAGATTTTAATTCTCTTTTGATTGCTAATCATCTCTTCAACAAAACATCACCATTTGCTAATTGGATTTTTAAGATTTTGGTTCCAAAAAGGGAGAAAACTCAAGTTTGGAGGTAAGAACGTCCTTCTCCTCTAAACTCTCACTTCTTTACTGAAATTCCTAAGTTACCAATCCTTAATTTGTGTTTTATAAATGGTTTTAAGGTTGTGTTATTGATCTTGGCTTTTAAATGCAAGATTTGGTTGATTTTGATGAAAATTTCGTATGATCTGTTAAAGCAGTGATTTGAGGTGTATTTTTTTATGTTAAATGAATGTTAAATTGATAGGGAATTTAGGTTTAATCAATGCAATCCCGGATAGGTTGAATTTCCTAAGTTTAGCTTGTGTTCTTGGTTGTTTTTGGAGTGATCTTGTGGATCTGTTATAGCTAGAGGTATAAGGATGTTGTTAGATCCTTTTTGGATGTTAAATGATGATTAAGGATGTTTAGATTTGATGAATCATGGCTGGGTAATGTTGTGAAGTTGTTTGGATGCATTTTCGGTTGTGTTTGGTGGCCGAAAATGGAGTGTGGATGAGAGCAGCGGGTTTAGGTGCTTTCATTGAAGCTATTAATGCATGAAGATGCATTAATCCTCTGCTTTGATGTGTTTAAAACAGGGGAGTCATCTTTGGATCCAAGTGGTGGTGATTCGGAAGCTTGAATCGGTGTTTCGGCAAGAGGCGAAACGGAATCGGTGAGTGGAATTGGGTTTTCGGCTTTGAAACCAATGTTTTGAAGGTTTGGGAACTTAGTCTAAGTCTAAACAACTTTACTAAGCTCAAGTGTAAGTTTTCGGAAAAACTCTCTTGTTGAGGAACCATGAGATGGTTGGGTGCAATGTGATTGTTTGCATGTTTTTAATTCTGTTTTTAAAGCATATTTAGCATGATTATTGTTGATGTTGTAAGCCATGTGTTGAAGGATGCTCAAGGTAAGAGATCCTTGTTTTTGAACATTGTTTTAGTGTGGTTTGATGCTTAAAAATGCATGATGTTATTGGCTTGGTTAAATGCTTTAAAACAGTGGATTATTGATGATAATGATACATATTGGCAAGTGATGGTTAAGGTCACAAAGGTGGTTTAAAGTCCTTGTGTGAGCCTTGTATATTTAAGAACATCAAGGTGGTTAAAAGTCCTTGGATGGTTCTTGGTTAAGATCACAAAGGTGGTTAAAAGTCCTTGTGTGAATCTTGTGAATTTTAAGAACAACATGGTGTTTAAAAGTCCATGGTTGGTTCTTGGTTAAGGCTCAAGGTGGTTAAAATTCCTTGTGTAAAGCCTTGTTTATTTAAGAACATCAAGGTGTTTAAAAGTCCTTGGATGGTTCTTGTTAAGGACACAAAGGTGTTTAAAAGTCCTTGTGTGGTCCTTGCCATGGTGTTTAAAAGTCCATGGGGTTAAGGACACAATGGTGTTTAAAAGTCCATGTGTGGTCCTTGGAAAGTATAAGATCACAATGGTGTTTAAAAGTCCATGTGTGGATCTTATGTGAAAATGTATCACTTGTTGCCAATATGACATGTAATGAAATGGAAGCATGTATTGCTTGTTTTAAATGCTTATGAGCATGTACAAATGATGATTTGAATCATGGTTTATAAATGTGTTTTGTAAATGCATTATTGTGTGGTTTTTACGAGCATTCCTCACTAAGCTTTTGCTTACGCTCTCTCTTTTCTTAAACCAATAATGCATAGCATTAAAGTGCATTGAGGGCAGCAAGGTGGACAAGAATCCAAGTGGTGAACAAGGCTCATGTATGGTGATGGTTTCTTAAACACTATTAGCTATTGGCATTTGGCAATGGGGAACCTATGTGGTTGTTTTGGGAGATGTTTTGGACTCCCTAAGTTGGATTTATGTTGTTGTTAATGTTGATATTTGTAATTGGCCTTTATGTGATGGTTTTGGTAAATTGATGCTTGAATGGTTTGCAAGTAGGAAGCATGCCTTTAGAATTGGGGATTTTCATAATTAATGCCATGTTGATGTTTGGTTGATACAATTATGTTCCTTATGTGTTGAATGACTTGCTGGTGAAGTTTGGTTGCATTTGGAGCATGTTTGATAGGTTAATTGAGCATTAAACCAGCTAATTTTCTGCAATCTGGGCAGCCTGTTTCGGAACAGGTGCTACCGTATCGGAACGGGGGCCTGAAATGGCCTGGGCGTTCCGAAACGGGAGGCACTGTTTCGGAACAGTTTGGCCACTGCCAGACCATGTTTCGGAACACGTTGCGGAACAGCCCCGCGTTTCGAAACAGGTTCTCCCTGTTTCGGAACACCTGACCGTTGGGGGCTGACACTGGCAGTTATATGTTTTGAAATGTTTGCATTTTGGTCCTGAAACATGTTTATGCAATTGTATGAGTTTGAGAAGTCCGTTTAAGCTGAAATTTGACAGAGAAGCATGAAATATGACTAATTTCAAGTTGGTAACTTAAAATTGAGTTAAGTCCTTAAAGTTTCCAGAATTTACATTTTGGTCCCTAAAGTTATAATTTGTGCAATTGAGTCCCTGAATGTTCTCTGATGGTTATGATCTTTGAGTATGCTGTTTGTATGATCATATCTAGGGATAATGTGCATCTAGACAAGAGTTAAAAGAAAAAAAGGGTCGTTAATCAAGGTTGACTTTCGGGTTGACTTTGGTTTTCCCCGTGTAAACTTCTTAATTCGGTTCATCCGTCTAGGCCGGGTTAAGGGGGTTACATTTGGTGGTATCAGAGCTGAGTTCTCGAGTAATTGGGAATGGTTGTGTGGTTGATTTGAACATGTATGCTTTGTATGCTTGTTGAGTGAAAGCATGTTGAGTGAATTGTATATGTGTTGCAATTGAGATGTATGCTGTGGTGAAGCATGTTGTGGGTACCCATTGCCAAATCAAAGCTAATGAAATGATGTTGTTTTTAAGTGAAAATGAGCTTGGGTACTTGGATTGCTTACCTTGCTGGGCCTGACTTTGTTTATTTACATTGTGATTTCATTGTTAGAGTATGGCACCTCGTAGAGAGTTAAGGAGTAATGTGAGAGCTACGGCTCATAATGAGAATGGGAATGAGAACGAAGAGAACGTTGAGAGTGCAGTGTTACCTCCTCCACCTGGTGGTGGTGGTGCTGAAGGTGAAGGTGCTGGAGCTGCAGCTGGTGCTGGGGTCGCTGGACCTGAGGCTGGTCAAGGACAAGCTGTTCCTGACATGACGGTGTTGATTCAAGCTATTGCTGGAGCTTTTCAAGCAGCTGTAGCTGGAGCTCAAGGAGCTGGGCATCAGGGAGATGCTGGAGTTAGATTACCCTTGGAGTGTTTGCGTAGTCTAGGAGGGACTGAGTTCAGGGGTATGTCAGCTGAAGGTTCGGAGTCTTGGTTAGAGGGTACCAAGAGAATCTTGGGTCAGATGAGTTGCACTGATGTGCAAAAGCTGGGCTGTGTAGTATCATTGTTGCAAGATGATGCCTACACTTGGTGGACTACCTCTATCGTTGGGATGGCGGAAGCTGATGTAACTTGGACATTCTTTCAGCATGTCTGTAGCTGAGTATGAAGTGCAGTTTGTTTGACTCAGTCAATACGCACCTGAGCTTGTTCCGAATGAGCGGGAAAGGTGTGAAAGGTTCCGTTATGGTTTAGTGACGGATGTTAAGATGTATGTGCTGGCTACCGAGGATGATGATTTTGATGTGTTAGTGGGACGAGCAAAGGATATTGAGATGAACTTGGGTTTATCTGCTAGAAGTGCTGGGTCTAGTGCTGGAAAGCGATCAGCTGAGTATAGTTCCGGTGGTGGACGGAACAAGAGGGGACGTGATCAGAAGTATCAGTCCTCAGCTAAGCGAGGCGGTGGTGTGCCTGCTCGGGGAGGCAATGCTAGAGTTGATCCGAGTGCATGTTGGACATGTGGTTCGCGTGGTCATATGAAGCGTGATTGTCCTCGTGCTGTGAGGGAGGTGCAAGCTCCTGTTGCGGCAGCTGGTAATGGGTGCTGGAGCTGTGGATCTACGGATCACATGAGGCGTGAGTGTCCTATGTTGGCTGGTGGCCAAGTGCGTGCTCCTGTTGTTGCTGCACCATAGAGAGGTCGTGGGCGCGGCCGTGGCAACTTTCAGCGAAGAGAGGGAGGTGGTCGAGGAGTGGCCCATGTTGTGGCTATTCATCCTGAGGGTGGTGGCCAAGCTAGGGTGTATGCTCAGCGGGAGGGGAGGAATGACGCGGATGTGATCGTAGGTACCTTTACTTTGCAATCCTTGTCATTACTTTCCTTGATTGATTCTGGATCTACGCACTCATACATATTGAGTGAGCATGCTGAATTGCTTGGTTTGCCTGTTGAGTCTTTGGATGTTGGTGTGCGTGTCACTAGTTCTTTTGGTGAGACTGTTGTGACTTGAAAGCTTTATAGAAGGTGTCATTTGGTTGTTCAAGATCATGTTTTTCATGTTGATTGTAACCCCCTTAACCCGGCCTAGACGGTTGACCCGAATTAAGAAAGTCACACGGGGAAAACCAAAGTCAACCCGAAAGTCAACCTTGATTAACGACCTTTTTTTTTCTTTTAAACTTGTCTAGATGCACATTAACCCTAGTTATGATCACTCAAACAACATGCTCAAAGATCATAAACATCAGAGATCAAACAGGGACCCAATTGAACAATTTACAACTTTAGGGGCCAAATTGTAAATTCTGATAATTATGTGAACTTAATCCAAATTAAAGTTACCAACTTATAATTAATCAAGTTTCATGCTTCACTGCCAAATTTCAGCTCAAACGGACATCCCAAACTCATACAATTGCACATACAAGTTTCAGGACCAAAATGCAAACATTTCAAAACATATATCTGCCAATCTCAGCCCCAACGGTCAGGTGTTCCGAAATAGGAAGAACCTGTTTCGAAATGCGGGGCCGTTCCGCAACGTGTTCCGAAACGAGGGCTGGCAGTGGCCTTTCCGTTTCGGAACGGTGTCTTCCGTTTCGGACGCCTGGGCTACTACAGGGCACCCGTTCCGAAACGGTAGCTCCCGTTCCGATACGGCCTGCACAGAATGCAGAAAATTGGCTACTAAAACACACAATTGATCAACCATACATGCTCCAAATGCAACCAAACTTTACCAGCAAGACATTCAACATGTAAGGAACATACATGCATCATTCAATCATCATCATGGCATCAAATATGAAAAGCCCCAAATCTAAAGCCATACTTCCTACTTAGCAAACCATTCAAGCACTAAATTTCCAAATCAACCACATAATGGCCAATTACATGTTCCAGCATTAATGACAACATTAAACAAACTTAGGGAGTTCAAAACATCTCCCAAAACATCCACATAGGTCCCCCATTGCCAAATGCCAAAAGCTAAAAGTGTTTAAGAAAACCTTCCCATACTTGAGCTTAACTTCTACTTAATTGCTTGCCTTCCTTGCTGCCCTCAATGCACCTTAATGCTTTGCATTATTGGTTTAAGAAAAAGAAAGAGAGCATAAGCAAAAGCTTAGTGAGGAATGCTCATTTAAAACCATACAATAATGCATTTATATAACTCATTTATAAACCATGCTTCAAGCAACATTAAACATGTTCTTAAACATTTAAAACAAGCATCTCATGCTTCAAGTTCATAACAAGTCATATTGGCAACAAGTGACACATTTCACATAAGATCCACACATGGACTTTTAAACACCATTGTGATCTTATCCCCATGGACTTTTAAACACCATGGCCCATGGACTTTTAAACACCATGGCAAGGACCACACAAGGACTTTTAACCACCTTTGTGTCCTTAACAAGAATCTCCCAAGGACTTTTAAACACCTTGGAGTTCTTAAGCAACCAAGGCTTACACAAGGAATTTTAACCACCTTGAGCCTTAACCAAGAACCAACCATGGACTTTTAAACACCATGTTGTTCTTAAATTCACAATATTCACACAAGGACTTTTAACCACCTTTGTGATCTTACCAAGAACCATCCAAGGACTTTTAACCACCTTGATGTTCTTAAATATACAAGGCTCACACAAGGACTTTTAACCACCTTTGTGACCTTAACCATCACTTGCCAATATGTTTCATCATCATCAATATTCCACTGTTTTAAAGCATTTAAACAAGCCATAGACATCATGCATTTTCAAGCATCAACCACATTTAAACAATGTTCAAAAACAAGGAACTCTTACCTTGAGCTTCCTTCAACACATGGCTTAAAATCTCAGCAAATAAACATGCTAGATATGCTTTCAAAACAGATTTAAAAACATGCAAACATACCATATTGCATACAACCAAAACCATGGTCATCACCAAGAGAGTTTTTCCGAAAACTTACTCTTGATCTTAGCTAAGTTGCTTAGACTTAAACTAAGCTCCCAAACCTCCAAAACACTGGTTTCAAAGCCGAAAACCAAATTCCACTCACCGATTCCGTTTCGCCTCTTGCCGAAACACAAATCAAGCTTCCGGATCACCACCACTTGGATCCAAAGATGACTCCCCTGTTTTAAACACATCAAAGAAGAGGATTAATGCATCATCATGCATTAATAGCTTAAACGAAAGCACCTAAACTCGCTGCTCTCATCCACACTCCATTTTCGGCTACCAAACACAACCGAAAATGCATCCAAACAACTCCTCAACAATGCCCAGCAAAAATACATCAAAACTAAACATCCTTTAACATCATTTAACATCTAAAAAGGACCTAACAACATCCTTATATCTCCAGCAACAACAGATCCACAAGATCACTCCAAAACAACCAAGAATCACAAGCTAACCTTAGGAAATTCAACCTATCCGGGATTGCATTATTTAAAACTCAATTCCTTATCAAATTAACATTCATTTAACATCAAATTAACACCTTAAAACACAGCCCAATCAGATCATACGAAAATCCATTAAAAATCACCAAATCTTGCATTTTTAGCCAAGATCCATTACACAACTTTAAAACCATTTATAAATCATCAACTAAGGATTGAGAACTTAGGAATTTCAGTAAAGAACTGAGAGTTTAGAGGAGAAGGACGTTCTTACCTCCAAACTTGAGTTTTCTCTTTTTTTTAAACCAAAATCTTGATAACCCAAGTAGCAAATGGTGAGGTTTTGTTGATGAGATGATTAGCAATCAAAAGAGAATTGAAAAGAGATATTTAGGTGACAAAATCAGAGGAAAAACTCTAGAGAAAAGGTGTTTGGGTTGAGAGAAAATGAGAGAAAAGAAGAATTGGAAAAGTTAGTTGAAAATAGGAAAATAACTTCCCTCCACTTTTCTTTTTGTCTAAAAACCAGAATTAAATCATTAAATATCTTAGAAAAATCCGGAGAAACTCCCTTTGGGTAAATAGCTCCTTAAAGATTCAAAGTTTCAATCCTTTTTAAAACAGTCATGCAGTTTTCAAAATTTACATTTTGGTCACTAGCCAAAATGTCACCCTTCCCAACCTCATTTTGTAAAATTGATTTCACAGTTCACTTATATATATTAAAAGAGAATTTTAGAACATTTTTCCATATTTTTAATGCAACCCGAACTAGGCTTTCCTAATTTCACCTTTTTATATTCGAACAGCACTTTGACCGAACCGGTCCAAGCCCAAAACTTCTAAGCCCAAAACCGGGGCGTTACAACTCTCCCCCCCTTAAGAAATTTCGTCCCCGAAATTTACCTGAAGGAAAGAGATAAGGAAACTGCTTCAGCATGTCATCCTTCCGCTCCCACGTGGCTTCCTCAACAACACGGTGCTTCCACAACACCTTCACCAACTCAATGGTCTTGCCACGAAGAACCTTGCTATCCGAATCCAGAACCTTCACCGGTTCCTCGTCATAGGTCAAATCCGGATTCAATTCCACTTCCTCCACAGGCATCACGTGCGAAGGATCCGATCTATACTTCCGGAGCATAGAAACATGAAACACATCATGAATCTTCTCCAACTCTTGAGGTAGCCTCAACTTGTACGCAATAGGACCCACACGCTCAACCACCTCATATGGTCCAATATACCTAGGGCTCAACTTACCCTTCCGGCCAAACCTCATCACCTTCTTCTAGGGCAAAACCTTCAAAAACACACGTTCACCCACCGCATACTCAATTTCCTTACGCTTCAAATCGCGTAAGACTTCTGCCGATCCGAAGCTGCCTTCAAACGCTCACAAATGAGCTTCACCTTCTCGGTAGTTCCTTTCAACAAAGCCGGCATCGAAACAAACTTCTGACCCGTTTTAGCCCAACAAAGAGGAGTCCTACACTTCCTCCCGTACAAAGCCTCATAAGGTGCCATTTGAATACTTGCTTGATAACTATTGTTATAAGCAAACTCTACCAAAGGCAAATGCTTCTCCCAAGAGCCCTGAAACTCAATCACGCAGCACCTTAACATATCCTCCAAAATCTGGATAACACGCTCTGACTGACCATCCGACTGAGGATGATAGGATGTACTGAAATTCAACCTTGTACCCAAAGCTTGATGCAAACACTGCCAGAAACACGATGTAAACCTTGGATCCCTATCCGACACAATCGACTTAGGCACACCGTGCAACCGCACAATCTCAGCAATGTACAGCTCCGCGAGCTTATCCAAAGAAAACGTAGTATGCACAGGCAAGAAATGCGCACACTTCGTCAGGCGATCCACAATCACCCACACCGAATTCTTCTTCGATGGTGACAAAGGTAAACCAGATACAAAATCCATGGTAACCCTTTCCCATTTCCATTCAAGAATTCTCAATGGTTGCAACAATCCTGAAGGAACCTGATGCTCAGCCTTAACTCGCTGACACACCATACACTTGCTCACAAACTCAGCAACATCCTTCTTCAAACCCACCCAATAGTACTCATCAAGAAGATCACGATACATCTTAGTACTACCAGGGTGCATAGCAAAAGGGCTACTATGACCTTCAGTCAGAATAGCACGCCTCAACTCAGCATCATTGGGCACTACTATCCGACTCCCAAAACACAACACACCATCATCATTAAAGCAGAAATCCGAAGGCCTACCCTACGCAATATCCTGAACATGAGGTACCAAGGAATCATCCAGCAACTGCTTTTCCTTGATCAACTGAACCAAAGATGGTTTCACTTGCAACTCCGCCACAAGACCACCATCACGCGAAATACTCAAACTAGCAAACATAGCCCTCAACTCAACAACTACCTTCCTACTCAAGGCATCCGCTACAACATTAGCCTTTCCAGGGTGATACTCAATCGTCAAATTATAATCCTTGAGCAACTCCAACCAACGCCGCTGCCTGAGATTCAACTCCTTCTGAGACATCAGATACCTCAAACTCTTGTGATCCGTGTACACAGTACACTTCTCACCATACAGATAATGTCTCCAGATCTTCAAAGCAAAAACCACTGCAGCCAGCTCAATATCATGCGTAGGATAATTGCGCTCATGCACCTTCAACTGCCGCGATGCATAAGCCACCACCTTACCCTCTTGCATCAACACACATCCCAAACCTACATAGGACGCATCACTGTAGACCACAAACTTTTTCCCTGCTTCAGGTTGAACCAAGATAGGAGCTTGCGTCAAAGCCGCCTTAATCTTCTCAAAAGCCTGCTGTCTCGCTTCTGTCCACTCATACTTAACATCCTTCTGCAACAACTTCATCAAAGGTGCAGCAATCTTAGAAAACCCATCCACAAACCTCCGATAGTATCCCGCCAAACCAAGGAAACTACGAACCTCATGAACAGACTTAGGAACCTTCCAATTCATCACCGCCTCAATCTTCTGAGGATCAACACGAATCCCCTCAGCAGAAACCACATGCCCAAGAAACACCACTTCACTTAACCAGAACTCACACTTGCTCAGCTTGGCATAAAGCTGATTCTCCAACAAAGCTTGCAGCACAATCCTCAAATGCTCTTCATGCTCCTCCTCAGTACGCGAGTACACGAGGATATCATCATTGAACACCACAACAAACTTATCCAGGTATTCATGAAACACACGATTCATCATGTCCATGAAAGCTGCAGGAGCATTTGTCAAACCAAACGGCATCACAAGGAACTCATAATGCCTATACCTTGTCCTCAAAGCTGTCTTAGGCACATCCACATCCTTCACCTTCAACTGGTAATACCCTGACCTCAAGTCAATCTTAGAGAACACAGCCGCTCCCCGAAATTGATCAAAGAGATCATCAATCCTCGGCAAAGGATACCGATTCTTGACAGTCAACTTGTTCAGTTGACGGTAATCAATGCAGATTCTCATAGTGCCATCCTTCTTCTTCACAAACAAGACCGGTGCACCCCAAGGTGACACACTTGGCCGAATGAAACCACGATCAAGCAACTCTTGCAACTGCGTCTTCAGCTCCTTCAGCTCCTTAGGTGCCATTCTATAAGGGGTAATGGACACAAGAGTTGTATTCTCATACAGCTCAATCCCAAACTCCACCTCACGATTAGGGGGTAAACCAGGCAATTCCTCAGGAAACACACCAGGAAACTCCTTCACAATCCTGATATCTTGCACACGCAACTCCTTAGAGCTAGGATTCATCACAAAAGCTAGATAAGCTTCACACCCTTGCCTCAGCATCCTGCTCGCCTCCAAGGTAGACACCACATTGGCAAGAAACTTCACATTCTCACCAACCACAACAACCTCATAATCATCCGCAAGCTTCAACGAAACTCGCTTATTTTCACAATCCACTACAGCACGATGCTCAGCAAGCCAATCCATACCAAGGATTACGTCAAAACCATAGAAAGGCAACTCCATAAGGTCAACATGAAAAACATGATCTTGAACAACCAAGGGACACCTTCTATAAAGCTTTCGAGTCACAACAGTCTCACCAAAAGAACTAGTGACACGCACACCAACATCCAAAGACTCCACAGGCAAACCAAGCAATTCAGCATGCTCACGCAAAATGTATGAGTGCGTAGATCCAGAATCAATCAAGGAAAGTAATTACAAGGATTGCAAAGTAAAAGTACCTGCGATCACATCCGCGTCATTCCTTCCCTCACGCTGAGCATACACCCTAGCTTGGCCTCCACCCTCAGGCTGAATAGCCACAACATGGGCCACTCCTCGACCACCTTCCTCTCTTCGCTGAAAATTTCCACGGCCGCGCCCACGACCTCTCTGGGGTGCAGCAACAACAAGAGCACGCACTTGGCCACCGGCCAACATAGGACACTCTCGCCTCATGTGATCCGCAGATCCACAATTCCAGCACCCATTACCAGTTGCCGCAGCAGGAGCTTGCACCTCCCTCACAGCACGAGGACAATCACGCTTCATATGGCCACGCGAACCACATGTCCAACAAGCACTCGGATCAACTCTAGCATTGCCTCCCCGAGCAGGTGCACCACCACCTCTCTTAGCTGAGGACTGATACTTCTGATCACGTCCCCTCTTGCTCCGTCCACCACCGGAACTATATTCAGCAGCTCGCTTTCCAGCACTTGCTCCAGCACCTCTAGCAGATAAACCCAAGTTTATCTCAATATCCTTGGCTCGGCCCACCAGCACATCAAAATCATCATACTCGGTAGCCAGCACATACATCTTCACATCCGTCACTAAACCATAACGGAATCTTTCGCACCTCGCCCGCTCATCAGGGACTAACTCAGGCGCATATTGACTGAGTCGAACAAACTGCACTTCATACTCAGCCACAGACATGCTCCCCTGGGTAAGAGACATGAACTCTCGCTTCTTTTCATCCAGGTACCTCACACCAAGATACCTTCTCTTGAACACATTCTGGAAGAATGTCCAAGTTATGTCAGCTTCCGCCATCCAAGCTATAGTGGTCGTCCACCACGTATAAGCATCATCCTGAAGCAAGGATACAACACACCCCAGCTTTTGCACATCAGTGCAACTCATCTGACCCAAGATCCTCTTGGTACTCTCCATCCAGGATTCAGAACCTTCCGCAGACAAACCCCTGAACTCGGTCCCACCAAGACTGCGTAAACGCTCCAAGGGTAGTCTAACCCCAGCATCTCCCTGATGCCCAGCTCCTTGAGCTCCAGCTACTGCCGCTCGAAAAGCACCAGCAATAACTTGCACCAACATCGTCATGTCAGGCATAGCTTGCCCCTGACCAGCCTCAGGTCCAGCGACCCCAGCACCAGCTGCAGCTTCAGCTCTTTCACCCTCAGCACCACCACCACCAGGTGGAGGAGGTAACACCGCACTTCCCGCATTCTCCTCATTCTCATTCTCATTCGGAGCCGTAGCTCGCACATTACTCCTCAACTCTCTACGAGGGGCCATATTCTAACCATGCAATCACAATGCAAATAAATGAAGTCAGGTCCAGCAAGGTAAGCAAATCCAAGTACTCAAGCTCATTTTCATTTAAAATCATCATCATTTCATTAGCTTTGATTTGCCAATGGGTACCCACAACATGCTTCACCACACCATACAACTCAATTGCATCAAATTCATAAACCACTCATCATGCTTTCACTCAACAAGCATACATAGCATACATACTTCAATCATGCACACATTCATTCCCAATTACTCGAGAACTCAGCTCTGATACCACCAAATGTAACCCCCTTAACCTGGCCTAGACGGTTGACCCGAATTAAGAAAGTCACACGGGGAAAACCAAAGTCAACCCGAAAGTCAACCTTGATTAACGACCTTTTTTTTTCTTTTAAACTTGTCTAGATGCACATTAACCCTAGTTTTGATCACTCAAACAACATGCTCAAAGATCATAAACATCAGAGATCAAACAGGGACCCAATTGAACAATTTACAACTTTAGGGGCCAAATTGTAAATTCTGATAATTATGTGAACTTAATCCAAATTAAAGTTACCAACTTATAATTAATCAAGTTTCATGCTTCACTGCCAAATTTCAGCTCAAACGGACATCCCAAACTCATACAATTGCACATACAAGTTTCAGGACCAAAATGCAAACATTTCAAAACATATATCTGCCAATGTCAGCCCCAACGGTCAGGTGTTCCGAAATAGGAAGAACCTGTTTCGAAATGCGGGGCCGTTCCGCAACGTGTTCCGAAACGAGGGCTGGCAGTGGCCTTTCCGTTTCGGAACGGTGTCTTCCGTTTCGGACGCCTGGGCTACTACAGGGCACCCGTTCCGAAACGGTAGCTCCCGTTCCGATACGGCCTGCACAGAATGCAGAAAATTGGCTACTAAAACACACAATTGATCAACCATACATCCTCCAAATGCAACCAAACTTTACCAGCAAGACATTCAACATGTAAGGAACATACATGCATCATTCAATCATCATCATGGCATCAAATATGAAAAGCCCCAAATCTAAAGCCATACTTCCTACTTAGCAAACCATTCAAGCACTAAATTTCCAAATCAACCACATAATGGCCAATTACATGTTCCAGCATTAATGACAACATTAAACAAACTTAGGGAGTTCAAAACATCTCCCAAAACATCCACATAGGTCCCCCATTGCCAAATGCAAAAAGCTAAAAGTGTTTAAGAAAACCTTCCCATACTTGAGCTTAACTTCCACTTGATTGCTTGCCTTCCTTGCTGCCCTCAATGCACCTTAATGCTCTGCATTATTGGTTTAAGAAAAAGAAAGAGAGCATAAGCAAAAGCTTAGTGAGGAATGCTCATTTAAAACCATACAATAATGCATTTATATAACTCATTTATAAACCATGCTTCAAGCAACATTAAACATGTTCTTAAACATTTAAAACAAGCATCTCATGCTTCAAGTTCATAACAAGTCATATTGGCAACAAGTGACACATTTCACATAAGATCCACACATGGACTTTTAAACACCATTGTGATCTTATCCCCATGGACTTTTAAACACCATGGCCCATGGACTTTTAAACACCATGGCAAGGACCACACAAGGACTTTTAACCACCTTTGTGTCCTTAACAAGAATCTCCCAAGGACTTTTAAACACCTTGGAGTTCTTAAGCAACCAAGGCTTACACAAGGAATTTTAACCACCTTGAGCCTTAACCAAGAACCAACCATGGACTTTTAAACACCATGTTGTTCTTAAATTCACAAGATTCACACAAGGACTTTTAACCACCTTTGTGATCTTACCAAGAACCATCCAAGGACTTTTAACCACCTTGATGTTCTTAAATATACAAGGCTCACACAAGGACTTTTAACCACCTTTGTGACCTTAACCATCACTTGCCAATATGTTTCATCATCATCAATATTCCACTGTTTTACAGCATTTAAACAAGCCATAGACATCATGCATTTTCAAGCATCAACCACATTTAAACAATGTTCAAAAACAAGGAACTCTTACCTTGAGCTTCCTTCAACACATGGCTTAAAATCTCAGCAAATAAACATGCTAGATATGCTTTCAAAACAGATTTAAAAACATGCAAACATACCATATTGCATACAACCAAAACCATGGTCATCACCAAGAGAGTTTTTCCGAAAACTTACTCTTGAGCTTAGCTAAGTTTCTTAGACTTAAACTAAGCTCCCAAACCTCCAAAACACTGGTTTCAAAGCCGAAAAGCAAATTCCACTCACCGATTCCGTTTCGCCTCTTGCCGAAACACAAATCAAGCTTCCGGATCACCACCACTTGGATCCAAAGATGACTCCCTTGTTTTAAACACATCAAAGCAGAGGATTAATGCATCATCATGCATTAATATCTTCAATGAACGCACCTAAACTCGCTGCTCTCATCCACACTCCATTTTCGGCTACCAAACACAACCGAAAATGCATCCAAACAACTCCTCAACAATGCCCAGCCAAAAACCATCAAAACTAAACATCCTTTAACAACATTTTACATCTAAAAAGGACCTAACAACATCCTTATAGCTCCAGCAACAACAGATCCACAAGACCACTCCAAAACAACCAAGAATCACAAGCTAACCTTAGGAAATTCAACCTATCCGGGATTGCATTAATTAAAACTCAATTCCTTATCAAATTAACATTCATTTAGCATCAAGTTAACACCTTAAAACACAACCCAATCAGATCATACGAAAATCCACCAAAAATCACCAAATCTTGCATTTTAAGCCAAGATCCATTACACAACTTTAAAACCATTTATAAATCATCAACTAAGGATTGAGAACTTAGGAATTTCCGTAAATAACTGAGAGTTTAGAGGAGAAGGACGTTCTTACCTCCAAACTTGAGTTTTCTCTTTTTTTTTGAACCAAAATCTTGATAATCCAAGTAGCAAATGGTGAGGTTTTGTTGATGAGATGATTAGGAATCAAAAGAGAATTGAAAAGAGATATTTAGGTGAGAAAATCAGAGGAAAAACTCTGGAGAAAAGGTGTTTGGGTTGAGAGAAATGAGAGAAAAGAAGAATTGGAAAAGTTAGTTGAAAATAGGAAAATAACTTCCCTCCATTTTTCTTTTTGTTTAAAAACAAGAATTAAATCATTAAATATCTTAGAAAAATCTGGAGAAACTCCCTTTGGGTAAATAGCTCCTTAAATATTCAAAGTTTCAATCCTTTTTAAAAAGTCACGCAGTTTTCAAAATTTACATTTTGGTCACTAGCCAAAATGTCACCCTTCCCAACCTCATTTTGTAAAATTGATTTCACAGTTCACTTATATATATATATATTAAAAGAGGATTTTAGAACATTTTTCCATATTTTTAATGCAACCCGAACTAGGCTTTCCTAATTTCACCTTTTTATATTCTAACAGCACTTTGACCGAACCGGTCCAAGCCCAAAACTTCTAAGCCCAAAACCGGGGCGTTACATTGATCTTATGGAGTTGCCTTTCTATGGTTTTGATGTAATCCTTGGTATGGATTGGCTTGCTGAGCATCGAGCTGTTGTGGATTGTGAAAATAAGCGAGTTTCGCTGAAGCTTGCGGATGATTATGAGGTGGTTGTGGTTGGTGAGAATGTGAAGTTTCTTGCCAATGTGGTGTCTACGTTGGAGGCGAGTCGGATGCTGAGGCAAGGTTGTGAAGCTTACCTAGCTTTTGTGATGAATCCTAGCTCTAAGGAGTTGCGTGTGCAAGATATCAGGATTGTGCGAGAGTTTCCTGGTGTGTTTCCTGAGGAGTTGCAAGGATTACCTCCTAATCGCGAAGTGGAGTTTGGGATTGATCTGTATGAGAATACAACTCCTGTGTCCATTACCCCTTATAGAATGGCACCTAAGGAGCTGAAAGAGCTGAAGACGCAATTGCAAGAGTTGCTTGATCGTGGGTTCATTCGGCCGAGTGTGTCACCTTGGGGTGCATCGGTCTTGGTTGTGAAGAAGAAGGATGGCACTATGAGAATGTGCATTGATTATCGTCAGCTGAACAAGTTGACTATCAAGAATCGGTATCCTTTGCCGATAATTGATGATCTCTTTGATCAATTTTGGGGAGCAGCTGTGTTCTCTAAGATTGACTTGAGGTCAGGGTATTACCAGTTGAAGGTGAAGGATGTGGATGTGCCTAAGACAGCTTTCAGGACAAGGTATGGGCATTATGAGTTCCTTGTGATGCCGTTTGGTTTGACAAATGCTCCTGCAGCTTTCATGGACATGATGAATCTTGTGTTTCATGAATACCAGGACAAGTTTGTTGTGGTGTTCATTGATGATATCCTCGTGTACTCGCGTACTGAGGAGGAGCATGAAGAGCATTTGAGGATTGTGTTGCAAGCTTTGTTGGAAAATCAGCTTTATGCTAAGCTGAGCAAGTGTGAGTTCTGGCTTCGTGAGGTGGTGTTTCTTGGGCATGTAGTTTCTGCTGAGGGGATTCGTGTTGATCCTCAAAAGATTGAGGCGGTGATGAATTGGAAAGTTCCTAAGTCTGTTCATGAAGTTCGTAGTTTCCTTGGTTTGGCGGGATACTACCGAAGGTTTGTGGATGGGTTTTCTAAGATTGCTGCACCTTTGACGAAGTTGTTACAGAAGGATGTTAAGTATGAGTGGACGGAAGCGAGACAGCAGGCTTTTGAGAAGCTTAAGGCGGCTTTGACGCAAGCTCCTATCTTGGTTCAACCTGAATCAGGGAAAGAGTTTGTGGTGTATAGTGATGCGTCCTATGTTTGATTAGGATGTGTGTTGATGCAAGAGGGTAAGGTGGTGGCTTATGCATCGCGGCAGTTGAAGGTGCATGAGCACAATTATCCTACGCATGACATTGAGTTGGCTGCAGTGGTTTTTGCTTTGAAGATCTAGAGACATTATTTGTATGGTGAGAAGTGTACTGTGTACACGGATCACAAGAGTTTGAGGTATCTGATGTCTCAGAAGGAGTTGAATCTTAGGCAGCGATGTAAGCCCCTTAACCCAGCCTAGACAGTTGACCCGAATTAACAAAGTCACACGGGGAAAACCAAAGTCAACCCGAAAGTCAACCTTGATTAACGACCCTTTTTGTAACGCCCCGGTTTTGGGCTTGGAAGTCTTGGGCGTTGACCGGATGGTCAAAGTGCTGTTCGAATCGTAAGAGGTTAAATTAGGAAAGCCTAGTTCGGGTTGCATTAAAAATATGGAAAAATATTCTAAAATCATCTTTTAATATAATTAAGTGAACTGTGAAATCAATTTTGGAAAATGAGTTTCGGAAGGGTGACATTTTGGCAAGTGACCAAAATGTAATTTTTGAAAGTTTGGTGGCTGTTTTATAAAGGGTTGAAACTTTGAATCTTTAAGGAGCTATTAATCCAAAGGTGATTTCTCCAGATTTTTCTAAGGTTTTATAAGCCAATTATCTGATTTTAAAGATAACAAAAAGGAGGGAAAACTCATTTTAGTCATTTTCTCAACTAACTTCCCATTTTCTTTCTCTCTTTTTCTCTCAACCCAAACACTCCATTTCTAGAGTTTCAATTCTGATTTTCTCACCTAAATTCCTCCTTTCAACTCTCATTTGAATCCTAATCATTGTATCTTCAAAACCTCTTCAATTTCTACAAGTTTCAACAAGCATTTTGGTTCCAAAAAGTGGAGAAATACAAGTTTGGAGGTAAGAACGCCCTTCTCCTCTGAACTTCAAGTTCTTTAATGAAATTCCTAAGTTTTGTAACGCCCCGGTTTTGGGCTTGGAAGTCTTGGGCGTTGATCGGTTGGTCAAAGTGCTGTTCGAATCGTAAGAGGTTAAAATAGGAAAGCCTAGTTCGGGTTGCATAAAAATTATGGAAAAATGTTCTAAAATCATCTTTTATTATAATTAAGTGAACTGTGAAATCAATTTTGGAAAATGAGTTTCGGAAATGTGACATTTTGGCTAGTGACCAAAATGTAATTTTTGAAAGTTTGGTGGCTATTTTATAAAGGGTTGAAACTTTGAATCTTTAAGGAGCTATTTACCAAAGGGAGTTTCTCCAGATTTTTCTAAGATATTTTAACCCATAATTCTGATTTTAAAAGAATCAAAAGGAGGGAAAAATCTATTTTGGCCATTTTCTCTTTTAACTACCTATTTTCTCTCTATCTTTTCTCTCAACCCAAACACTCAATTTCCAGAGATCTCACTCTAATTTTCTCACCTAAAAACCTTCTTTCAACTCTCAATTGATTGCAAATCATTGTGTCTTCAAATCCTCTTCAATTGCTTCAAGTTTCATCAAGCTTTTCTATTCCAAAAAGAGGAGAAACTCAAGTTTGGAGGGGAGGCATCCTTGGATCCAAGAGTTGTTGATCCGGAGGCTTGTTTTGGTGCTTTGGCTTGAAGCGAAGTGGTAATCGAGCATTAGAGTGCATTGAGGGCAGCAAGTGGAGGCAAGCAAACAAGTACAAGAAAAGCTCAATGTATGAAGGTTTTATAAGTGTTTTAGCTTTTGTATGTTTTGGCAATGGGGGACCAATATGTATATGTGTTTTGGGAGGTGTTTAAGACTCCCTAAGTATGTTGAATGTTAATGTTGTTGCTGGTTTTTGGATTGAACCATATATGCTTGTTTTGCAAGTTGATGCTTGAGTAGATAGCTTGTGTTGGAAGCATGACCTTTGATTTGGGGCTTTTTGCATGTGATGTTATTATGTTGAATTGATGATGCTCTTATGTCTTAAATATGTTTATTTACATGCTGATAAAGTTTGGTGGTGTTTGGAGCATGTTTGAATGCCCAATTGCATGATCTAGTATGCTTGTTTGCTGATTTTCGTGTAGGCGTTTCGGAACAGGGGTGTACCGTTTCGGAACGGGTGCCTTGCATGAACCCAGGCGTCCGAAACGGTATGCACCGTTTCGAAACGGTTTAGCCTCTGCCGAGGCCATGTTCCGGAACCCGTTTCGGAACGGCCCGTGTTTCGGAACAGGGCTAGCCTGTTTCGGAACGGTCGACCGTTAGGGGGCTGACATGGTAGTTATATGTTTTGAAATGTTTGCGTTTTGGTCCTGAATCTTGTATGATCAATTGCATGAGCTGCGGATGTCCTTTTGAGCTGAAATTTCACAGAGAAGCATGAAACATGACTAATTTTAAGATGGTAACCTTAATTTGGGTTAAGTCCCTTAATTTATCAGAATTTACAATTTGGTCCCTAAAGTCGTAATTTGTTCAATTGGGTCCCTGTTTGATCTCTGATGTTTGTGATCTTTTGATATGTTGTTTGTATGATCACACTTAAGGTTAATGTGCATCTAGACAAGACTAAAAAGAAAAAAAAAAGGTCGTTAATCAAGGTTGACTTTCGGGTTGACTTTGGTTTTCCCCGTGTAATCTTCGTAGTTCGGGTCAACCGTCTAGACCGGGCTACGGGGGTTACATTTGGTGGTATCAGAGCTAAGTTCTCGAGTAATTGGGAATGTGTGTATGCATGATTGAAGCATGGTTTGGTTTGTATGCTTGTTGAGTGAAAGCATGTTCAGTAATTTGTGATGATGATGTGTATGTGATGCATGTTGTGATGATGCATGATGAGGGTACCCATTGCCAAACAAAAGCTAAAGAGATAACGTTGTTTTTGAAAGAAATTGAGCTTGAATACTTGGAATTTGCTTACCTTGCTGGTCCTGACTTGTTTTATTTTGTATTGTTATGCATGGTAAAAGTATGGCACCACGTAGAGAGTTAAGGAGTAGCGCGAGAGCTACGACCCCGGAGGGGAATGTGAATGATGAGCACACTGGTAGTGCTGTGATACCTCCTCCTCCACCTGGTGGTGGTGGTGCGGAGAGGGGAAGAGCTGGAGCTGGAGCTGAGGCAGCTGGTGCTGGAGCTGCAGGACCTGAGGTTGGTCAGGGGCAAGCGATGCCTGACATGTCTGTGCTGGTACAAGCTATTGCGGGTGCGTTTCGAGCAGCAGTAGCTGGAGCTCAAGGAGCTGGGCATCAGGGAGATGCTGGTGCTAGACTACCCTTGGAACGTTTGCGCAGTCTTGGTGGGACTGAGTTTAGGGGTATGTCAGCTGAGAGGTCTGAAGCATGGTTGGAGAGTACCAAGCGTGTCTTGGGACAGATGAGTTGCACTGATGTGCAAAAGCTGGGATGTGTGGTGTCACTGCTGCAAGGTGATGCTTATACGTGGTGGACGACCACAATCTCTGGAATGGCTGATGCTGATGTTACTTGGACGTTCTTTCAGCATGCGTTCAAGAGGAGATATCTGGGAGTTAGATATCTGGATTAAAAGAAGCGTGAATTCATGTCTCTTACCCAAGGGAACATGAGTGTGGCTGAGTATGAGGTACAGTTCGTACGTCTTAGCCAGTATGCACCGGAGCTGATACCTGATGAGCGCGAGAGGTGCGAAAGGTTCCGTTATGGTTTGGTGACGGAGGTTAAGACCTATATGTTGGCAGCTGAGTACAATGATTTCGATGTGCTGGTTAGTCGGTCCAAAGACATCGAGATGAACCTGAGTTTGTCTGCTAAGGGTGCTGGAGTTAGTTCTGGGAAGAGAGCTGCTGAGTATAGTTCCGGTGGTCGGAACAAAAGAGGGCGTGATCAGAGGTTTCAGTCTTCGTCTAAGAGAGGTGGAGGTGCACCTGCTAGGGGTGGCAATGCTAGAGCTGACCCTAGTGCTTGTTGGATTTGTGGTTCCCGTGGTCACTTGAAGCGTGACTGTCCTCGTGCTGGGAGGGAGGTGCAAGCTCCTGTTGTGGCAGCTGGTTATGAGTGCTGGAACTGTGGTTCAGCTGATCATCTGAGACGTGATTGTCCGAGGATGGCTGGTGGTCAAGAGCGTGCTCCTGTTGTTGCAGCACCGCAGAGAGGCCGTGGGCGTGGCCGTGGTAATTTTCAGAGGCGAGAGGAAGGTGGACGCGGAGTAGCTCATGTTGTGGCTATTCAACCTGAGGGTGGAGGCCAAGCGAGGGTGTATGCTCAGCGCGAAGGAAGGAATGATGCAGATGTGATTGCAGGTACCTTTACTTTGCAATCCTTGTCATTGCTTTCTTTGATTGATTCTGGATCTACGCATTCATACATTCTTCGTGAGCATGCTGAGTTGCTTGGTTTGCCTGTTGAGTCTTTGGATGTTGGTGTTAGAGTCACTAGTTCTTTTGGTGAAACTGTTGTGACTCGTAAGCTTTATAGAAGGTGTCCTCTGGTTGTTCAAGAGCATGTCTTTCTTGTTGATCTTATGGAGTTGCCCTTTTATGGTTTTGATGTGATCCTTGGCATGGATTGGCTTGCTGAGCATCGTGCTGTTGTGGATTGTGAGAATAAGCGGGTTTCGCTTAAGCTTGCGGATGACTATGAAGTGGTGGTGGTTGGTGAGAATGTGAAGTTTCTTGCCAATGTTGTTTCTACCTTGGAGGCGAGCAGGATGCTGAGGCAAGGTTGTGAAGCTTTTCTGGCCTTTGTGATGAATCCTAGTTCGAAGGAGCTGAGGGTGCAAGATATCAGGGTTGTGAAGGAGTTTCCTGATGTTTTTCCTGAGGAGTTGCCTGGTTTACCTCCTAGTCGTGAGGTGGAGTTTGGTATTGAGCTGTATGAGAATACCACTCCTGTGTCCATTACTCCCTATAGAATGGCACCTAAAGAGCTGAAGGAGCTGAAGACGCAGTTGCAAGAGTTGCTTGATCGTGGTTTCATCCGGCCGAGTGTTTCGCCTTGGGGTGCTCCTGTCTTATTTGTGAAGAAGAAGGATGGCACAATGAGTATGTGCATTGATTACCGTCAGCTGAACAAGTTGACTATCAAGAATCGGTATCCTTTGCCGAGGATTGATGACCTCTTTGATCAATTTCGGGGAGCTGCTGTGTTCTCTAAGATTGACTTGAGGTCAGGGTATTATCAGTTGAAGGTGAAGGATGTGGATGTGCCTAAGACAGCTTTCAGGACAAGGTATGGGCATTATGAGTTCCTTGTGATGCCGTTTGGTCTGACAAATGCTCCTGCTGCTTTCATGGACATGATGAATCGTGTTTTTCATGAATACCTGGACAAGTTCGTTGTGGTATTCATTGATGATATCCTTGTGTACTCGCGTACTGAGGAAGAGCACGAAGAGCATTTGAGGATTGTTGCAAGCTTTGTTGGAGAATCAGCTTTATGCTAAGCTGAGCAAGTGTGAGTTCTGGCTTAGAGAGGTGGTTTTTCTTGGGCATGTGGTCTCAGCTGAGGGGATTCGTGTTGATCCTCAGAAGATTGAAGCAGTGATAAACTGGAAAGTTCCTAAGTCTGTTCAGGAGGTTCGTAGTTTCCTTGGTTTGGCGGGATACTACCGAATGTTTGTGGATGGTTTTTCCAAGATTGCTGCTCCTTTGACGAAGTTGCTGCAGAAAGATGTTAAGTATGAGTGGACAGAAGCGAGGCAGCAAGCTTTTGAGAAGCTGAAGTTGGCTTTGACGCAAGCTCCTATCTTGATTCAGCCTGAATCAGGGAAAGAGTTTGTAGTCTACAGTGATGCATCCTATGTTGGTTTGGGGTGTGTGCTGATGCAAGAGGGTAAGGTTGTGGCTTATGCGTCGCGGCAGTTGAAGGTGCATGAGCGCAATTATCCTACGCATGATATTGAGCTGGCTGCAGTGGTTTTTGCTCTGAAGATCTGGAGGCATTATCTGTATGGTGAGAAGTGTACTGTGTACACGAATCACAAGAGTTTGAGGTATCTGATGTCTCAGAAGGAGTTGAATCTCAGGCAGCGACGTTGGTTGGAGTTGCTCAAGGATTATGATCTGACGATAGAGTATCATCCTGGAAAGGCCAATGTTGTTGCGGATGCCTTGAGTAGAAAGGTAGCTGTTGAGCTGAGGGCTATGTTTGCTAGCTTGAGCATATCGCGGGATGGTGGTCTTGTTGCTGAGTTGCAAGTGAAACCTTCGTTGGTTCAGTTGATCAAGGATAAGCAGTTGTTGGATGATTCCTTGGTGTCTCATGTTCAGGATATCGCGGAGGGTAAGCCTTCGGATTTCTGCTTTAACGAAGATGGAGTGTTGTGTTTTGGTAGTCGGATAGTAGTGCCTGCAGATGCTGAGTTGAGGCGTGCTATTCTAGCTGAAGGTCATAGTAGTCCTTTTGCTATGCATCCTGGTAGTACAAAGATGTATCGCGATCTTCGTGATGAGTACTATTGGGTGGGCTTGAAGAAGGATGTGGCAGAGTTTGTAAGCAAGTGTATGGTGTGTCAGCGAGTTAAGGCTGAACATCAGGTTCCTTCTGGGTTGTTGCAACCGTTGAAAATCCCTGAATGGAAGTGGGAGAGGGTTACCATGGATTTTGTATCTGGTTTGCCTTTGTCTCCGTCAAAGAAGAATTCTGTTTGGGTGATTGTGGATCGCCTGACGAAGTGTGCACATTTCTTGCCTGTGCATACTACATTCTCTTTGGATAAGCTGGCAGAGCTGTACATTGCTGAGGTTGTGAGGTTGCATGGTGTGCCTAAGTCGATCGTGTCGGATAGGGATCCGAGGTTCACATCGCGTTTTTGGCAGTGTTTGCATCAAGCTTTGGGTACAAGGTTGCATTTCAGTACATCCTATCATCCTCAGTCGTATGGCCAGTCTGAGCGGGTTATTCAGATCTTGGAGGATATGTTGAGATGTTGCGTGATAGAGTTTCAAGGTTCTTGGGAGAAGCATCTGCCTTTGGTTGAGTTCGCTTATAACAACAGTTTTCAGGCGAGTATACAGATGGCACCTTATGAGGCTCTGTATGGGAGGAAGTGTAGGACTCCTCTGTGTTGGGCTGAAACTGGTCAAAAGTTGGTTTCGATGCCTGTTTTGTTGAAAGGTACCACCGAGAAGGTGAAGCTCATATGTGAGAGGTTGAAGGCTGCTTCTGATCGGCAGAAATCTTACGCGGATTTGAAGCGTAAGGAGATAGAGTTTGCGGTGGGTGATCGCGTGTTCTTGAAGGTTTCGCCTTGGAAGAAGGTGATGAGGTTTGGGCGGAAGGGTAAGCTGAGCCCTAGATACATTGGACCGTATGAGGTTGTTGAGCGTGTGGGTCCTGTTGCGTATCGGTTGAGGTTACCTCAGGAGCTGGAGAAGATTCATGATGTGTTCCATGTTTCTATGCTCCGAAGGTATAGATCTGATCCTTCACATGTGTTGCCTGTGGAGGAAGTGGAGTTGAATCCGGATTTGACCTATGATGAGGAACCGGTGAAGGTTCTGGATTCAGATAGCAAAGTTCTTCGTGGCAAGACCATTGAGTTGGTGAAGGTGCTGTGGAAGCATCGCGGTGTTGAGGAAGCCACGTGGGAGCGGAAGGATGATATGCTGAAGCAGTTTCCTTATCTCTTTCCTTCAGGTAAATTTCGAGGACAAAATTTCTTAAGGGGGGGGAGAGTTGTAACGCCCCGGTTTTGGGCTTGGAAGTCTTGGGCGTTGATCGGTTGGTCAAAGTGTTGTTCGAATCGTAAGAGGTTAAATTAGGAAAGCCTAGTTCGGGTTGCATAAAAATTATGGAAAAATGTTCTAAAATCATCTTTTATTATAATTAAGTGAACTGTGAAATCAATTTTGGAAAATGAGTTTCGGAAATGTGACATTTTGGCTAGTGACCAAAATGTAATTTTTGAAAGTTTGGTGGCTATTTTATAAAGGGTTGAAACTTTGAATCTTTAAGGAGCTATTTACCAAAGGGAGTTTCTCCAGATTTTTCTAAGATATTTTAACCCATAATTCTGATTTTAAAAGAATCAAAAGGAGGGAAAAATCTATTTTGGCCATTTTCTCTTTTAACTACCTATTTTCTCTCTATCTTTTCTCTCAACCCAAACACTCAATTTCCAGAGATCTCACTCTGATTTTCTCACCTAAAAACCTTCTTTCAACTCTCAATTGATTGCAAATCATTGTGTCTTCAAATCCTCTTCAATTACTTCAAGTTTCATCAAGCTTTTCTATTCCAAAAAGAGGAGAAACTCAAGTTTGGAGGGGAGGCATCCTTGGATCCAAGAGTTGTTGATCCGGAGGCTTGTTTTGGTGCTTTGGCTTGAAGCGAAGTGGTAATCGAGCATTAGAGTGCATTGAGGGCAGCAAGTGGAGGCAAGCAAACAAGTACAAGAAAAGCTCAATGTATGAAGGTTTTATAAGTGTTTTAGCTTTTGTATGTTTTGGCAATGGGGGACCAATATGTATATGTGTTTTGGGAGGTGTTTAAGACTCCCTAAGTATGTTGAATGTTAATGTTGTTGCTGGTTTTTGGATTGAACCATATATGCTTGTTTTGCAAGTTGATGCTTGAGTAGATAGCTTGTGTTGGAAGCATGACCTTTGATTTGGGGCTTTTTGCATGTGATGTTATTATGTTGAATTGATGATGCTCTTATGTCTTAAATATGTTTATTTACATGCTGGTAAAGTTTGGTGGTGTTTGGAGCATGTTTGAATGTCCAATTGCATGATCTAGTATGCTTGTTTGCTGATTTTCGTGCAGGCGTTTCGGAACAGGGGTGTACCGTTTCGGAACGGGTGCCTTGCATGAACCCAGGCGTCCGAAACGGTATGCACCGTTTCGAAACGGTTTAGCCTCTGCCGAGGCCATGTTCCGGAACCCGTTTCGGAACGGCCCGTGTTTCGGAACAGGGCTAGCCTGTTTCGGAACGGTCGACCGTTAGGGGGCTGACATGGTAGTTATATGTTTTGAAATGTTTGCGTTTTGGTCCTGAATCTTGTATGATCAATTGCATGAGCTGTGGATGTCCTTTTGAGCTGAAATTTCACAGAGAAGCATGAAACATGACTAATTTTAAGATGGTAACCTTAATTTGGGTTAAGTCCCTTAATTTATCAGAATTTACAATTTGGTCCCTAAAGTCGTAATTTGTTCAATTGGGTCCCTGTTTGATCTCTGATGTTTGTGATCTTTTGATATGTTGTTTGTATGATCACACTTAAGGTTAATGTGCATCTAGACAAGACTAAAAAGAAAAAAAAAGGGTCGTTAATCAAGGTTGACTTTCGGGTTGACTTTGGTTTTCCCCGTGTAATCTTCGTAGTTCGGGTCAACCGTCTAGACCGGGCTACGGGGGTTACAAGTTTTCAATCCTAATTTGATGTTTAATTAAAGGCTTTTAAGTTGATTTATGGATCTTGGCTAATTATGCAAGATTTTGATGATTTCACATGATTTTCGTTAGATCTGTTAGATCTGTGATTTGAGAGGTGTTTTTGTTGTTAAATGATCTCTAAATTGAAAAGGAAATGAGTCTTGATTGATGCAATCCCGGATAGGTTGAGTTTCCTAAGTTTAGCTTGTGTTTTAAGGTAGTTTTTGTGGTGATCTTGGTGATCTGATGTTGCTGGAGGTATAAGGATGTTGTTAGGTTGTTTTTAGATGTTCTTTGATGTTAATGGAAGTGTGGTTTTGCTGGTTAATGGCTGGGCTTTGTTTGGAAGTGTTTCGGATGCATTTTCGGTTGTGTTTGGTGGCCGAAAATGGAGGTTGAGTGAGAGCAGCGAGTTTAGGTGCTTTCATTGAAGCAATTAATGCATGATGATGCATTAATCCTCTGCTTTAATGTGTTGAAACAGGGGAGGCATCCTTGGATCCAAGAATTGTTGATCCGGAGGCTTGATTTGGTGCTTTGGCTTGAAGCAAAGTAGAAATCGGTGAGTGGATTTGTGAAAATGGTTTTCGGCTTTGAAACCAAGGTTTTGGGGGCTTAGTTTAAGTCTAAACAACTTTGCTAAGCTCAAGTGTAAGTTTTCGGATTTCTCTCTAAGTGATGGCCATGTTTTGGTGTGATGCAAAATGATGATTTGCATGTTTTGATTACTGTTTTGGAAAGCATGTTTTAGCATGTTAATTGCTGATGTTTTAGCATGATAATTGCTGATGTTTTAAGCCATGTGTTGGAGGTAACTCTAGGTGAGAGTACCTTGTTTTTATGCATTGATTAAATGTGGATTTGATGCTTAGAAATGCATGATGAAATGGCTTGGTTTAATGCTTTAAAACAGTGGATTATATGATGTATAATATGTATATTGGCAAGTGATGTTTTGTAAAAGTGAAGGTCACTAAGGTGGTTAAAAGTCCTTGAGTGAGCCTTGTTACTTAAGATCATCAAGGTGGTTAAAAGTCCTTGGATGAATCTTGATGCGGACACTAAGGTGGTTAAAAGTCCTTAGGTGCTCCTTTCCATGGTGTTTAAAAGTCCATGGGGCCAAGGTGTTTAAAAGTCCTTGGGGCCAAGGTGTTTAAAAGTCCTTGGGGTGATTCAAGCATTGGACACAAAGGTGGTTAAAAGTCCTTGTGTGGTCCTTATTCATGGTGTTTAAAAGTCCATGGCCAAGGTGTTTAAAAGTCCTTGGGGCCAAGGTGTTTAAAAGTCCTTGGGGAAAGTTATTGAACTTGTTTTATAAATGAAATGTATCACTTGAGCCAATATGACATGTTGAATATATTGAGATGCATGTTTTAATGATTATGTTGAAGCATGAGATGCTTGTTAAAATGAATTTGAAGCATGGAATTGCTTGAATGAAAGTATGCTTTGAGCATGTACAATGGTTGACTATAAGCATGATTTATAAATGGTTTTAATTGCATTATTGAATGGTTTAAAAAGAGCACTCCTCACTAAGCTTTGGCTTACGCTCTCTCGTTTTCTTGATTCAATAATGCAGAGCATTAGAGTACATAGAGGGGCAGCAAGAGGAGGCAAGCAATCAAGTTCAAGTAAAGCTCAATGTATGAAGGTTTTATAAGTTCTTTTAGCTTTTGGTTGAATTGGCAATGGGGGACCAATGTGTATGTTTTGGGAGGTGTTTGAGACTCCCTGAGTTTGTTAAATGTTGTATGAATTGCTGGTTTTTGGATTGGATTCCTATTTCTTGCATATGAAGGTTTATGCATGAATGGTAGCTTAAGTAGGAAGCATGTCACCTAAATTGGGGCTTTTCATATGTGTTGTTTAAATGCTGAATTGGTGATGCAATTATGGTTCTTGCATGTTGTATGATTAAGTGGTATGGTTTGGTGATGTTAATTTGGAGTTTGAAGCATGATTGTTGTGGTTTTTGGGTCAAAATCAGGCAGGGGTATCGGTACTCGGACTTGTGTATCGATACGCCTGAGCCAATTATGCTCATTCCTGCCCAGGCGTATCGGTACGGTTGAACAGGTACCGATACCGTATGAAGGCTGTATCGATACGGGGTAACTCGTATCGATACCGTTGCTGAAGTTTGGTTACTGCCTTCCCCGCGTATCGATACGACACGTGGCGTATCGATACCTGACCGTTAAATTCAGTTAAAAGTATCTTAATATGTTTTGTTTGGTTTACGTTTTGGTCCTGAATCTCGTTTGATCAATTGTATGAGTTTGAGAAGTCCTTTTGAGCTGAAATATCGCAGGGAAGCATGAAACCTGACTAATTTCAAGATGGTAACTTTAATTTGGGTTAAGTCCCTTAATTTATCAGAATTTACAATTTGGTCCCTAAAGTTGTGATTTGTTCAATTGGGTCCCTGTTTGATCTCTGATGTTTGTGATCTTTGAGTATGTTGTTTGTGTGATCACAAGTAGGGTTAATGTGCATCTAGATAAGATTAAAAAGAAAAAAAAGGGTCATTAATCAAGGTTGACTTTCGGGTTGACTTTGGTTTTCCCCGTGTGACTTTCTTAATTCGGGTCAACCGTCTAGACCGGGTTAAGGGGGTTACATTTGGTGGTATCAGAGCTGAGTTCTCGAGTAATTGGGAATGTTTGTATGCATGATTGAAGCATGGTTTGGCTTGTATGCTTGTTGTATGAAAGCATGTTCAGTGATTTGAGATGATGATGTTTTGAGATGTATGTTGTGATGATGCATGATGAGGGTACCCATTGCCAAACAAAAGCTAAAGAGATGATGTTGTTTTGGAAATAAATTGAGCTTGAATACTTGGAATTGCTTACCTTGCTGGTCCTGACTTGTTTTATTTTGTATTGTTATGCATGGCAAAAGTATGGCACCACGTAGAGAGTTAAGAAGTAGCGCGAGAGCTACGACCCCGGAGGGGAATGTGAATGAGGAGAATACGGGTAGTGCTGTGTTACCTCCTCCTCCACCTGGTGGTGGTGGTGCGGAGAGGGAAAGAGCTGGAGCTGAGGCAGCTGGTGCTAGAGCTGCAGGACCTGAGGTTGGTCAGGGGCAAGCGATGCCTGACATGTCTGTGCTGGTACAAGCTATTGCGGGTGCTTTTCGAGCAGCAGTAGCTGGAGCTCAAGGAGCTGGGCATCAGGGAGATGCTGGAGCTAGACTACCCTTAGAGCGTTTGCGCAGTCTAGGTGGGACTGAGTTTAGGGGTATGTAAGCTGAGAGGTCGGAAGCTTGGCTGGAGAGTACCAAGCGTGTCTTGGGACAGATGAGTTGCACTGATGTGCAAAAGCTGGGATGTGTGGTGTCTTTGCTGCAAGGTGATGCTTATACGTGGTGGACGACCACAATCTCTGGAATGGCTGAAGCTGACATCACTTGGACTTTCTTTCAGAATGCGTTCAAGAGGAGATATCTGGGAGTGAGATATCTGGATGAGAAAAAGCGTGAATTCATGTCTCTTACCCAAGGGAGCATGAGTGTGGCTGAGTATGAGGTACAGTTCGTACGTCTCAGTCATTATGCACCGGAGATGATACCTGATGAGCGAGAGAGGTGCGAAAGGTTCCGTTATGGCCTGGTGACGGAAGTTAAGACCTATATGTTGGCTGCTGAGTACAATGATTTTGATGTGTTGGTTAGTCGATCCAAGGACATTGAGATGAACCTGAGTTTGTCTGCGAAAGGTGCTGGAGCTAGTTTTGGTAAGAGAGCTGCTGAGTATAGTTCTGGAGGTGGACGGAACAAGAGGGGACGCGATCAGAGGTTTCAGTCCTCATCTAGGAGAGGTGGAGGTGCACCTGCTAGGGGTGGCAATGCTAGAGCTGACCCTAGTGCTTGCTGGATTTGTGGTTCACATGGTCACTTGAAGCGTGATTGTCCTCGTGCTGGGAGGGAGGTGCAAGCTCCTGTTGTGACAGCTGGTTATGAGTGCTGGAACTGTGGTTCTGCTGACCACTTGAGGCGAGATTGTCCGAGGATGGCTGGTGGCCAAGAGCGTGCTCCTGTTGTTGCAGCACCGCAGAGAGGTCGTGGGTGCGGCCGTGGTAATTTTCAGAGGCGTGAGGAAGGTGGTCGCGGAGTAGCTCATGTTGTAGCTATTCAGCCTGAGGGTGGAGGCCAAGCGAGGGTGTATGCTCAACGCGAGGGAAGGAATGATGTTGCTGTGATTGCAGGTACCTTTACTTTGCAATCCTTGTCATTGCTTTCTTTTATTGATTCTGGATCTACGCATTCATACATTCTTCGTGAGCATGCTGAGTTGCTTGGTTTGCCTGTTGAGTCTTTGGATGTTGGTGTTAGAGTCACTAGTTCTTTTGGTGAAACTGTTGTGATTCGTAAGCTTTATAGAAGGTGTCCTTTGGTTGTTCAAGAGCATGTCTTTCTTGTTGATCTTATGGAGTTGCCCTTTTATGGTTTCGATGTGATCCTTGGTATGGATTGGCTTGCTGAGCATCGTGCTGTTGTGGATTGTGAAAATAAGCGGGTTTCGCTTAAGCTTGCGGATGATTATGAAGTGGTGGTGGTTGGTGAGAATGTGAAGTTTCTTGCCAATGTTGTTTCTACCTTGGAGGCGAGTAGGATGTTGAGGCAAGGCTGTGAAGCTTTTCTAGCTTTTGTGATAAATCCTTGTTCTAAGGAGTTGAGGGTGCAGGATATCAGGGTTGTGAAGGAGTTTCCTGATGTTTTTCCTGAGGAGTTGCCTGGTTTACCTCCTAATCGCGAGGTGGAGTTTGGAATTGAGCTGTATGAGAATACAACTCCTGTGTCCATTACTCCCTATAGAATGGCACCTAAGGAGCTGAAGGAGCTGAAGACGCAGTTGCAAGAGCTGCTTGATCGTGGTTTCATCCGGCCGAGTGTGTCGCCTTGGGGTGCTTCTGTCTTGTTTGTGAAGAAGAAAGATGGCACGATGAGGATGTGCATTGATTACCGTCAGCTGAACAAGTTGACTATCAAGAATCGGTATCCTTTGCCGAGGATTGATGATCTCTTTGATCAATTTCGGGGAGCTGCTGTGTTCTCTAAGATTGACTTGAGGTCAGGGTATTATCAGTTGAAGGTGAAGGATGTAGATGTGCCTAAGACAGCTTTCAGGACAAGGTATGGGCATTATGAGTTCCTTGTGATGCCGTTTGGTTTGACAAATGATCCTGCTGCTTTTATGGATATGATGAATCGTGTTTTTCATGAATACCTGGACAAGTTCGTTGTGGTGTTCATTGATGATATCCTTGTGTACTCGCGTACTGAGGAAGAGCACGAAGAGCATTTGAGGGTTGTGTTGCAAGCTTTGTTGGAGAATCAGCTTTATGCTAAGCTGAGCAAGTGTGAGTTCTGGCTTAGGGAGGTGGTGTTTCTTGGACATGTGGTCTCGGCTGAGGGGATTCGTGTTGATCCTCAAAAGATTGAAGCGGTGATGAACTGGAAAGTTCCTAAGTCTGTTCAGGAGGTTCGTAGTTTCCTTGGTTTGGCAGGATACTACCGAAGGTTTGTGGATGGTTTTTCCAAGATTGCTGCTCCTTTGACAAAGTTGTTGCAGAAAGATGTCAAGTATGAGTGGACAGAAGCGAGACAACAGGCTTTTGAGAAGCTGAAAGTGGCTTTGACTCAAGCTCCTATCTTGATTCAGCCTGAATCAGGGAAAGAGTTTGTGGTCTACAGTGATGCATCCTATGTTGGGTTGGGATGTGTGCTGATGCAAGAGGGTAAGGTTGTGGCTTATGCGTCGCGGCAGTTAAAGGTGCATGAGCGCAATTATCCTACGCATGATATTGAGCTGGCTGCAGTGGTTTTTGCTCTGAAGATCTGGAGGCATTATCTATACGGTGAGAAGTGTACTGTGTACACGGATCACAAGAGTTTGAGGTATCTGATGTCTCAGAAGGAGTTGAATCTTAGGCAGCGGCGCTGGTTGGAGTTGCTCAAGGATTATGATCTGACGATAGAGTATCATCCTGGAAAGGCTAATGTTGTTGCGGATGCCTTGAGTAGGAAGGTAGCTGTTGAGCTGAGAGCTATGTTTGCTAGCTTGAGCATATCGCAGGATGGTGGTCTTGTTGCTGAGTTGCAAGTGAAGCCATCGTTGGTTCAGTTGATCAAGGATAAGCAGTTTTTGGATGATTCCTTGGTGTCTCATGTTCAGGATATCGCGGAGGGTAGACCTTCGGATTTCTGCTTTAATGAGGATGGGGTGTTGTCTTTTGGTAGTCGGATAGTAGTGCCTGCTGATGCTGAGTTGAGGCGTGCTATTCTGGCTGAAGGTCATAGTAGTCCTTTTGCTATGCATCCTGGTAGTACAAAGATGTATCGCGATCTTCGTGATGAGTACTATTGGGTGGGTTTGAAGAAGGATGTTGCAGAGTTTGTGAGCAAGTGTTTGGTGTGTCAGCGAGTTAAGGCTGAACATCAGGTTCCTTCTGGTTTGTTGCAACCGTTGAAAATCCCTGAATGGAAGTGGGAGAGGGTTACCATGGATTTTGTATCTGGTTTACCTTTGTCTCCATCGAAGAAGAATTCTGTTTGGGTGATTGTGGATCGCTTGACGAAGTGTGCGCATTTCTTGCCTGTGCATACTACGTTTTCTTTGGATAAGTTGGCAGAGCTGTACATTGCTGAGGTTGTGAGGTTGCATGGTGTGCCTAAGTCGATTGTGTCGGATAGGGATCCGAGGTTCACATCGCGTTTCTGGCAGTGTTTGCATCAAGCTCTGGGTACAAGGTTGCATTTCAGTACATCCTATCATCCTCAGTCGGATGGTCAGTCTGAGCGAGTTATTCAAATTTTGGAGGATATGTTGAGATGCTGCGTGATAGAGTTCCAAGGTTCTTGGGAGAAGCATATGCCTTTGGTTGAGTTCGCTTATAACAACAGTTATCAGGCTAGTATACAGATGGCACCTTATGAGGCTCTGTATGGGAGGAAGTGTAGGACTCCTCTGTGTTGGGCTGAAACAGGTCAAAAGTTGGTTTCGATGCCTGCTTTGTTGAAAGGAACCACCGAGAAGGTGAAGCTCATTTGTGAGCGGTTGAAGGCTGCTTCTAACCGGCAGAAATCTTACGCGGATTTGAAGCGTAAGGAGATAGAGTATGCGGTGGGTGATCGTGTGTTCTTGAAGGTTTCGCCTTGGAAGAAGGTGATGAGGTTTGGTCGGAAGGGTAAGCTGAGCCCTAGATACATTGGACCGTATGAGGTTGTTGAGCGTGTGGGTCCTGTTGCGTATCGGTTGAGGTTACCTCAGGAGTTGGAGAAGATTCATGATGTGTTCCATGTTTCTATGCTCCGGAAGTATAGATCTGATCCTTCGCATGTGATGCCTGTTGAGGATGTGGTTTTGAATCCGGATTTGACCTATGATGAGGAACCGGTGAAGGTTCTGGATTCAGATAGCAAGGTTCTTCGTGGCAAGACCATTGAGTTGGTGAAGGTGCTGTGGAAGCATCGAGGTGTTGAGGAAGCCACGTGGGAGCGGAAGGAAGATATGCTGAAGCAGTTTCCTTATCTCTTTCCTTCAGGTAAATTTCGAGGATGAAATTTCTTAAGGGGGGGAGAGTTGTAACGCCCCGGTTTTGGGCTTGGAAGTCTTGGGCGTTGACCGGGTGGTCAAAGTGCTGTTCGAATCGTAAGAGGTTAAATTAGGAAAGCCTAGTTCGGGTTGCATTAAAAATATGGAAAAATGTTCTAAAATCATCTTTTAATATAATTAAGTGAACTGTGAAATCAATTTTGGAAAATGAGTTTCGGAAGGGTGACATTTTGGCTAGTGACCAAAATGTAATTTTTGAAAGTTTGGTGGCTGTTTTATAAAGGGTTGAAACTTTGAATCTTTAAGGAGCTATTAATCCAAAGGTGATTTCTCCAGATTTTTCTAAGGCTTTATAAGCCAATTATCTGATTTTAAAGATAACAAAAAGGAGGGAAAACTCATTTTAGTCATTTTCTCAACTAACTTCCCATTTTCTTTCTCTCTTTTTCTCTCAACCCAAACACTCCATTTCCAGAGTTTCAATTCTGATTTTCTCACCTAAATTCCTCCATTCAACTCTCATTTGAATCCTAATCATTGTATCTTCAAAACCTCTTCAATTTCTACAAGTTTCAACAAGCATATTGGTTCCAAAAAGTGGAGAAATACAAGTTTGGAGGTAAGAACGCCCTTCTCCTTTGAACTTCAAGTTCTTTAATGAAATTCCTAAGTTTTCAATCCTAATTTGATGTTTAATTAAAGGCTTTTAAGTTGATTTATGGATCTTGGCTAATTATGCAAGATTTTGATGATTTCACATGATTTTCGTTAGATCTGTTAGATCTGTGATTTGAGAGGTGTTTTTGTTGTTAAATGATCTCTAAATTGAAAAGGAAATGAGTCTTGATTGATGCAATCCCGGATAGGTTGAGTTTCCTAAGTTTAGCTTGTGTTTTAAGGTAGTTTTTGTGGTGATCTTGGTGATCTGATGTTGCTGGAGGTATAAGGATGTTGTTAGGTTGTTTTTAGATGTTCTTTGATGTTAATGGAAGTGTGGTTTTCTGGTTAATGGCTGGGCTTTGTTTGGAAGTGTTTCGGATGCATTTTCGGTTGTGTTTGGTGGCCGAAAATGGAGGTTGAGTGAGAGCAGCGAGTTTAGGTGCTTTCATTGAAGCAATTAATGCATGATGATGCATTAATCCTCTGCTTTAATGTGTTGAAACAGGGGAGGCATCCTTGGATCCAAGAATTGTTGATCCGGAGGCTTGATTTGGTGCTTTGGCTTGAAGCAAAGTGGAAATCGGTGAGTGGATTTGTGAAAATGGTTTTCGGCTTTGAAACCAAGGTTTTGGGGGCTTAGTTTAAGTCTAAACAACTTTGCTAAGCTCAAGTGTAAGTTTTCGGATTTCTCTCTAAGTGATGGCCATGTTTTGGTGTGATGCAAAATGATGATTTGCATGTTTTGATTACTGTTTTGGAAAGCATGTTTTAGCATGTTAATTGCTGATGTTTTAGCATGATAATTGCTGATGTTTTAAGCCATGTGTTGGAGGTAACTCTAGGTGAGAGTACCTTGTTTTTATGCATTGATTAAATGTGGATTTGATGCTTAGAAATGCATGATGAAATGGCTTGGTTTAATGCTTTAAAACAGTGGATTATATGATGTATAATATGTATATTGGCAAGTGATGTTTTGTAAAAGTGAAGGTCACTAAGGTGGTTAAAAGTCCTTGAGTGAGCCTTGTTACTTAAGATCATCAAGGTGGTTAAAAGTCCTTGGATGAATCTTGATGCGGACACTAAGGTGGTTAAAAGTCCTTAGGTGCTCCTTTCCATGGTGTTTAAAAGTCCATGGGGCCAAGGTGTTTAAAAGTCCTTGGGGCCAAGGTGTTTAAAAGTCCTTGGGGTGATTCAAGCATTGGACACAAAGGTGGTTAAAAGTCCTTGTGTGGTCCTTATTCATGGTGTTTAAAAGTCCATGGCCAAGGTGTTTAAAAGTCCTTGGGGCCAAGGTGTTTAAAAGTCCTTGGGGAAAGTTATTGAACTTGTTTTATAAATGAAATGTATCACTTGTTTTAAAAGTCCTTCCCCGCGTATCGATACGACACGTGGCGTATCGATACCTGACCGTTAAATTCAGTTAAAAGTATCTTAATATGTTTTGTTTGGTTTACGTTTTGGTCCTGAATCTCGTTTGATCAATTGTATGAGTTTGAGAAGTCCTTTTGAGCTGAAATTTCGCAGGGAAGCATGAAACCTGACTAATTTCAAGATGGTAACTTTAATTTGGGTTAAGTCCCTTAATTTATCAGAATTTACAATTTGGTCCCTAAAGTTGTGATTTGTTCAATTGGGTCCCTGTTTGATCTCTGATGTTTGTGATCTTTGAGTATGTTGTTTGTGTGATCACAAGTAGGGTTAATGTGCATCTAGATAAGATTAAAAAGAAAAAAAAGGGTCGTTAATCAAGGTTGACTTTCGGGTTGACTTTGGTTTTCCCCGTGTGACTTTCTTAATTCGGGTCAACCGTCTAGACCGGGTTAAGGGGGTTACACTTTTTTTTTCTTTTTAAGCTTGTCTAGATGCACATTAACCCTAGTTATGATCATTCAAACAACATACTCAAAGATCATAAACATCAGAGATCAAACAGGGACCCAATTGAACAATTTACAACTTTAGGGACCAAATTGTAAATTCTGATAATTATAAGGTCTTAACCCAAAATAAAGTTACCAACTTGTAATTAGTCAAGTTTCATGCTTCTCTACAAATATTTAGCTCAAACGGACATCCCAAACTCATACAGTTGCACAAACATGATTCAAGACCAAAATGCAAACATTTCAAAACATTTAACTGCCAATGTCAGCCCCCAACGGTCAGGTGTTCCGAAACAGGAAGAACCTGTTTCGAAACGCGGGACCGTTCCGCAACGCGTTCCGAAACGAGGGCTGGCAGAGAGCTTTCCGTTTCGGAACGATGTCTTCCGTTTCGGACGCCTGGGCTGCTGCAAGGCACCCGTTCCGAAACAGTAGCCACTGTTCCGATACGGCCTGCACAGAATGTAGAGAAATGCTTACTTAAACACTTAATTGACCAACCAATCATGCTCCAATTGCTACCAAACTTTACCAGTAACTCATACAACATACAAGAGACATATTTGCATCAACCATTTATCATTATAACATCATATATGAAAAGCCCCAAATCTATAGGCATGCTTCCTACTCAAGCAAACCATTCATGCTCCAAAACCTCCAAACCAACACATAATGGCCAATTACAAAATCCAACAATATCAACAACATTAAACATTCTTAGGGAGTTCAAAACATCTCCCAAAACATCCACATAGGTCCCCCATTGCCAAATGCCAAAAGCTAAAAGTGTTAAGAAACCTTTCCATACTTGAGCTTAGTTTCCACTTGATTGCTTGCCTTCCTTGCTGCCCTCAATGCACTTTAATGCTCTGCATTATTGGTTTAAGAAAAGAGAGAGAGCGTAAGCAAAAGCTTAGTGAGGAATGCTCATTAAAACCATTCAATAATGCATTTATAAAACTCATTTATAAATCATGCTTCAAGCATCAATAACATGTTCTTAAACATTTAAAACAAGCATCTCATGCTTCAAGTGACATTAAACATGCTCTTAAACATTTTAAACAAGCATCTCATGCTTCAAGTTCATAACAAGTCATATTGGCAACAAGTGATACAATTCACATAAGATTCACACATGGACTTTTAAACACTATTGTGATCTTATCCCCATGGACTTTTAAACACCATGGACCCATGGACTTTTAAACACCATGGCAATGACCACACAAGGAATTTTAACCACCTTTGTGTCTTTAACAAGAATCTCCCAAGGACTTTTAACCACCTTGGAGTTCTTAAGTAACCAAGGCATTCCAAGGACTTTTAACCACCTTGAGCCTTAACCAATAACCATCCAAGGACTTTTAACCACCTTGATGTTCTTAAACTTTCCAAGATCCACACAAGGACTTTTAACCACCTTTGTGATCTTAACCAAGAACCATCCAAGGACTTTTAACCACCTTGATGTTCTTAAATAAACAAGGCTCACACAAGGACTTTTAACCACCTTTGTGACCTTAAACATCACTTGCCAATATGCATCATTATCATCCAATAATCCACTGTTTTAAAGCATTTAACTAAGCCATAAACATCATGCATCTTTAAGCATCAAACCACATTTAAACAATGTTCAAAAACAAGGAACTCTTACCTTGAGCTTCCTTCAACACATGGCTTACAAAATCAGCAATAACCATGCTAAAACATGCTTTCAAAACAGAATTTAAATCATGCAATAAACCACATTGCATAACAACCAAACCATGGCCACCACTAGAGAGTTTTTCCGAAAACTTACACTTGAGCTTAGTAATGTTGTTTAGACTTAGACTAAGCTCCCAAGACATTGGTTTCAAAGCCGAAAACCCAATTTCACTCACCGATTCCACTTCACCTCTTGCCGAAGCACCAATTCATGCTTCCGGATCACCAACACTTGGATCCAAAGATGACTCCCCTGTTTTAAACACATCAAAGTAGAGGATTAATGCATCATCATGCATTAATAGCTTCAATGAAAGCACCTAAACTCGCTGCTCTCATCCACACTCCATTTTCGGCTACCAAACACAACCGAAAATACATCCAAACAACTCCTCAACAATGCCCAGCCAAAAACCATCAAAACTAAACATCCTTTAACAACATTTTACATCTAAAAAGGACCTAACAACATCCTTATAGCTCCAGCAACAACAGATCCACAAGATCACTCCAAAACAACCAAGAATCACAAGCTAAACTTAGGAAATTCAACCTATCCGGGATTGCATTAATTAAAACTCAATTTCCAATCAAATTAACATTCATTTAACATCAAATTAACACCTTAAAACACAGCCCAATCAGATCATACGAAAATCCATCAAAAATCATCAAATCTTGCATTTAAAGCCAAGATCCATTACACAACTTAAAAACCATTTATAAAACATCAATTAAGGATTGAGAACTTAGGAATTTCAGTAAAGAACTGAGATTTTAGAGGAGAAGGACGTTCTTACCTCCAAACTTGAGTTTCTCCCCTTTTAGAACCAAAAAGCTTGAAGAATCAATTAGCAAATGGTGAGGTTTTGTTGATGTGATGATTAGCAATCAAAAGAGAATTGAAAAGAGAGATTTAAGTGACAAAATCAGAAGAAAATCTCTGGAGAAAAGGTGTTTGGGTTGAGAGAAAATGAGAGAAAAGAAAATGAGATTTTAGGAAAAATTAGTTAGAATAACTTCCCTCCACTTTCCTTTTGTTTAAAAATCAGAATTAAAACATTAAATATCTTAGAAAAATCTGGAGAAACTCCCTTTGGGTAAATAGCTCCTTAAAGATTCAAAGTTTCAATCCTTTCTAAAACAGTCACGCAGTTTTCAAAAATTACATTTTGGTCACTAGCCAAAATGTCACCCTTCCAAACCTCATTTTGTAAAATTGATTTCACAGTTCACTTATATATATTAAAAGAGGATTTTAGAACATTTTTCCATATTTTTAATGCAACCCGAACTAAGCTTTCCTAATTTCACCTTTTTATATTCGAACAACACTTTGACCGAACCGGTCCAAGCCCAAAACTTCTAAGCCCAAAAACCGGGGCGTTACAACTCTCCCCCCTAAAGAAATTTCGTCCCCGAAATTTACCTGAAGGAAAGAGATAAGGAAACTGCTTCAGCATGTCATCCTTTCGCTCCCACGTGGCTTCCTCAACACCACGGTGCTTCCACAACACCTTCACCAACTCAATGGTCTTGCCACGAAGAACCTCGCTATCTGAATCCAGAACCCTCGCCGGTTCCTCATCATAGGTCAAATCCGGATTCAATTCCACTTCCTCCACAGGCATCACATGTGAAGGATCAGATCTATACTTCCGAAGCATAGAAACATGAAACACATCATGAATCTTCTCCAACTCTTGAGGTAGCCTCAACTTGTACGCAACAGGACCCACACGCTCAACCACCTCATATGGTCCAATGTACCTTGGGCTCAACTTACCCTTCCAGCCAAACCTCATCACCTTTTTCCAAGGCGAAACCTTAAAAAACACACGGTCACCCACCGCATACTCAATCTCCTTACGCTTCAAATCTGCGTAAGACTTTTGCCGATCAGAAGCTGTCTTCAAACGCTCACAAATGAGCTTCACCTTCTCGGTGGTTCCTTTCAACAAAGCCGGCATCGAAACCAACTTCTGACCCATTTCAGCCCAACAAAGAGGAGTCCTACACTTCCTCCCGTACAAAGCCTCATAAGGTGCCATTTGAATACTTGCCTGATAACTATTGTTATAAGCAAACTCCACCAAAGGCAAATGCTTCTCCCAAGAGCCCTGAAACTCAATCACGCAGCACCTCAACATATCCTCCAAAATCTGGATAACACGCTCTGACTGACCATCCGACTGAGGATGATAAGATGTACTGAAATTCAACCTTGTACCCAAAGCTTGATGCAAACATTGCCAGAAACGCGATGTGAACCTCGGATCCCTATCCGACACAATCGACTTAGGCACACCATGCAGCCGCACAATCTCAGCAATGTACAGCTCCGCAAGCTTATCCAAAGAAAATGTAGTATGCACAGGCAAGAAATGCGCACACTTCGTCAGGCGATCCACAATCACCCACACAGAATTCTTCTTCGATGGTGACAAAGGTAAACCAGATACAAAATCCATGGTAACTCTTTCCCACTTCCACTCAGGGATTCTCAACGGTTGCAACAACCCTGAAGGAACCTGATGCTCGCCTTAACTCGCTGACACACCAAACACTTACTCACAAACTCCGCAACATCCTTCCTCAAACCCACCCAATAGTACTCATCACGAAGATCACGATACATCTTAGTACTACCAGGGTGCATAGCAAAAGGACTACTATGACCTTCAGTCAGAATAGCACGCCTCAACTCAGCATCATTGGGCACTACTATTCGACTCCCAAAACACAACACACCATCATCATTAAAGCAGAAATCCGAAGGCCTACCCTCCGCGATATCCTGAACATGAGGCACCAAGGAATCATCCAGCAACTGCTTTTCCTTGATCAACTGAACTATAGATGGTTTCACTTGCAACTCAGCCACAAGACCACCATCACGCGAAATACTCAAACTGGCAAACATAGCCCTCAGCTCAACAGCTACCTTCCTACTCAAGGCATCCGCTACAACATTAGCCTTCCCAGGGTGATACTCAATCGTCAGATCATAATCCTTGAGCAACTCCAACCAACGCCGCTGCCTGAGATTCAACTCCTTTTGAGACATCAGATACCTCAAACTCTTGTGATCCGTGTACACAATACACTTCTCACCATACAGATAATGTCTCCAAATCTTCAGAGCAAAAACCACTGCAGCCAACTCAATATCATGCGTAGGATAATTGCGCTCATGCACCTTCAGCTGCCGCGATGCATAAGCCAAAACCTTACCCTCTTGCATCAACACACAACCCAAACCAACATAGGACGCATCACTGTAGACCACAAACTCCTTCCCTGATTCAGGTTGAACCAAGATAGGAGCTTGTGTCAAAGCCGCCTTCAGCTTCTCAAAAGCCTGCTGTCTCGCCTCCGTCCACTCATACTTAACATCTTTTTGCAACAACTTCGTCGAAGGTGCAGCAATCTTAGAAAACCCATCCACAAACCTCCGATAGTATCCTGCCAAACCAAGGAAACTACGAACCTCATGAACAGACTTAGGAACCTTCCAATTCATCAACGCCTCAACCTTCTGAGGATCAACACGAATCCCCTCAGCAGAAACTACATGCCCAAGAAACACCACCTCCTTAAGCCAGAACTCACACTTGCTCAGCTTAGCATAAAGCTGATTCTCCAACAAAGCTTGCAACACAATCCTCAAATGCTCTTCATGCTCCTCCTCAGTACGTGAGTACACGAGGATATCATCAATGAATACCACAACAAACTTGTCCAGGTATTCATGAAACACACGGTTCATCATGTCCATGAAAGTAGCAGGAGCATTTGTCAAACCAAACGGCATCACAAGGAACTCATAATGCCCATACCTTGTCCTGAAAGTTGTCTTAGGCACATCCACACCCTTCACCTTCAACTGGTAATACCCCGACCTCAAGTCAATCTTAGAGAACACAGCAGCTCCCCGAAATTGATCAAAGAGATCATCAATCCTCGGCAAAGGATACCGATTCTTGATAGTCAACTTGTTCAGCTGACGGTAATCAATGCACATTCTCATAGTGTCATCCTTCTTCTTCACAAACAAGACCGGTGCTCCCCAAGGTGACACACTTGGCCGAATGAAACCACGATCAAGCAACTCTTGCAACTGCGTCTTCAGCTCCTTCAGCTCCTTAGGTGCCATTCTATAAGGGGTAATGGACACAGGAGTCGTATTCTCATACAGCTCAATTCCAAGCTCCACCTCGCGATTAGGAGGTAAACCAGGCAACTCTTCAGGAAACACACCAGAAAACTCCTTCACAACTCTGATATCCTGCACACGCAACTCCTTAGAGCTAGGATTCATCACAAAAGCTAGGTAAGCTTCACAACCTTGCCTCAGCATCCTGCTCGCCTCCAAGGTAGACACCACATTGGAAAGAAACTTCACATTCTCACCAACCACAACAACTTCATAATCATCCGCAAGCTTCAGCGAAACTCGCTTATTTTCACAATCCACAACAGCACGATTCTCAGCAAGCCAATCCATACCAAGGATTACATCAAAACCATAGAAAGGCAGCTCCATAAGGTCAACATGAAAGACATGATCTTGAATAACCAAAGGACACCTTCTATACAACTTCCGAGTCACAACAGTCTCACCAAAAGAACTAGTGACACGAACACCAACATCCAAAGACTCAACAGGCAAACCAAGCAATTCAGCATGCTCACGCAAAATGTATGAATGCGTAGATCTAGAATCTATCAAGGAAAGTAATGACAAGGACTGCAAAGTAAAAGTACCTGCAATCACATCCGCGTCATTCCTCCCTTCACGCTGAGCATACACCCTAGCTTGACCTCCACCCTCAGGTTGAATAGCCACAACATGGGCCACTCCCCGACCACCTTCCTCTCTCCGCTGGAAATTACCATGGCCGCGCCCACGACCTCTCTGCGGTGCAGCAACAACAGGAGCACGCACTTGGCCACCAGCCAACATAGGACACTCTCGCCTCAAGTGATCCGCAGATCCACAATTCCAGCACCCATTACCAGCTGCCGCAACAGGAGCTTGCACCTCCCTCACAGCACGAGGACAATCACGCTTCATATGACCACGCGAACCACAAATCCAACACGCACTCGGATCAGCTCTAGCATTGCCTCCTCGCGTAGGTGCACCACCACCTCTCTTAGCTGAGGACTGATACTTCTGATCATGTCCCCTCTTGTTCCGTCCACCACCGGAACTATACTCAGCTGCTCGCTTTCCAGTACTTGCTCCAGCACCTCTAGCAGATAAACCCAAGTTCATCTCAATATCCTTGACTCGGCCTACCAGCACATCAAAATCATCATACTCGGTAGCCAACACATACATCTTCACATCCGTCACTAAACCATAACGGAATCTTTTGCACCTCGCCCGCTCATCAGGGACTAACTCAGGCGCATACTGACTGAGTCGGACAAACTGCACTTCATACTCAGCCATAGTCATGCTCCCCTGGGTAAGAGACTTGAACTCACGCTTCTTTTCATCTAGGTACCTCACACCAAGATACCTTCTCTTGAACACATTCTGGAAGAATGTCCAAGTTATGTCAGCTTCTGCCATCCCAGTTATAGTGGTCGTCCACCACGTATAAGCATCATCCTGTAACAAGGATACAATACACCCCAGCTTTTGCACATCAGTGCAACCCATCTGACCCAAGATCCTCTTGGTACTCTCCATCCAGGATTCAGAACCCTCAGCAGACATACCCCTGAACTCAGTCCCACCAAGACTGCGCAAACGCTCCAAGGGTAGTCTAACACCAGCATCTCCTTGATGCTCAGCTCCTTGAGCTCCAGCTACTGCCGCTCGAAAAGCACCAGCAATAGCTTGCACCAACATCGTCATGTCAGGCATAGCTTGCCCCTGACCAGCTTCAGGTCCAGCGACCCCAGCACCAGCTGCAGCCTCAGCTCTTTCACCCTCAGCACCACCACCAGGTGGAGGAGGAGGTAACACCGCACTTCCCGCATTCTCCTCATTCTCATTCTCATTCGGAGCTGTAGCTTGCACATTACTTCTCAACTCTCTACGTGGCGCCATACTCTAACCATGCAATCACAATGCAAATAAACAAAGTCAGGTCCAGCAAGGTAAGCAATCCAAGTACTCAAGCTCAATTCATTTAAAATCAACATCTTTTCATTAGCTTTGATTTGGAAATGGGTACCCACAACATGCTTCATCACAGCATACAACTCAATCGCATCAAATTCACAAATCACTCATCATGCTTCCACACAACAAGCATACATAGCATACATACTTCAATCATGCACACATTCATTCCCAATAACTCGAGATCTCAGCTCTGATACCACCAAACGTAACCCCCTTAACCCGGCCTAGACGGTTGACCCGAATTAAGAAAGTCACACGGGGAAAACCAAAGTCAACCCGAAAGTCAACCTTGATTAACGACCCTTTTTTTTCTTTTTAAACTTGTCTAGATGCACATTAACCCTAGTTATGATCATTCAAACAACATACTCAAAGATCATAAACATCAGAGATCAAACAGGGACCAAATTGAACAATTTACAACTTTAGGGACCAAATTGTAAATTCTGATAATTATAAGGTCTTAACCCAAATTAAAGTTACCAACTTGTAATTAGTCAAGTTTCATGCTTCTCTACAAATTTTCAGCTCAAACGGACATCCCAAACTCATACAGTTGCACAAACAAGATTCAGGACCAAAATGCAAACATTTCAAAACATTTCAAAATGCAAACAGGAAGAACCTGTTTCGAAACGCGGGACCGTTCCGCAATGCGTTCCGAAACGAGGGCTGGTAGAGAGCTTTCCGTTTCGGAACGATGTCTTCCGTTTCGGACGCCTGGGCTGCTGCAAGGCACCCGTTCCGAAACAGTAGCCACTGTTCCGATACGGCCTGCACAGAATGTAGATAAATGCTTACTTAAACACTCAATTGACCAACCAATCATGATCCAATTGCTACCAAACTTTACCAACAACTCATACAACATACAAGAGACATATTTGCATCAACTATTTATCATTATAACATCATATATGAAAAGCCCCAAATCTATAGGCATGCTTCCTACTCAAGCAAACCATTCATGCTCCAAAACCTCCAAACCAACACATAATGGCCAATTACAAAATCCAACAATATCAACAACATTAAACATACTTAGGGAGTTCAAAACATCTCCCAAAACATCCACATAGGTCCCCCATTGCCAAATGCCAAAAGCTAAAAGTGTTAAGAAACCTTTCCATACTTGAGCTTAGTTTCCACTTGATTGCTTGCCTTCCTTGCTGCCCTCAATGCACTTTAATGCTCTGCATTATTGGTTTAAGAAAAGAGAGAGAGCGTAAGGAAAAGCTTAGTGAGGAATGCTCATTAAAACCATTCAATAATGCATTTATAAAACTCATTTATAAATCATGCTTCAAGCATCAATAACATGTTCTTAAACATTTAAAACAAGCATCTCATGCTTCAAGTGACATTAAACATGCTCTTAAACATTTTAAACAAGCATCTCATGCTTCAAGTTCATAACAAGTCATATTAGCAACAAGTGATACAATTCACATAAGATTCACACATGGACTTTTAAACACCATTGTGATCTTATCCCCATGGACTTTTAAACACCATGGACCCATGGACTTTTAAACACCATGGCAAGGACCACACAAGGACTTTTAACCACCTTTGTGTCCTTAACAAGAATCTCCCAAGGACTTTTAACCACCTTGGAGTTCTTAAGTAACCAAGGCATTCCAAGGACTTTTAACCACCTTGAGCCTTAACCAAGAACCATCCAAGGACTTTTAACCACCTTGATGTTCTTAAACTTTCCAAGATCCACACAAGGACTTTTAACCACCTTTGTGATCTTAACCAAGAACCATCCAAGGACTTTTAACCACCTTGATGTTCTTAAATAAACAAGGCTCACACAAGGACTATTAACCACCTTTGTGACCTTAAACATCACTTGCCAATATGCATCATTATCATCCAATAATCCACTGTTTTAAAGCATTTAACCAAGCCATAAACATCATGCATCTTTAAGCATCAAACCGCATTTAAACAATGTTCAAAAACAAGGAACTCTTACCTTGAGCTTCCTTCAACACATGGCTTACAAAATCAGCAATAACCATGCTAAAACATGTTTTCAAAACAGAATTTAAATCATGCAATAAACCACATTGCATAACAACCAAACCATGGCCACCACTAGAGAGTTTTTCTGAAAACTTACACTTGAGCTTAGTAAAGTTGTTTAGACTTAGACTAAGCTCCCAAGACATTGGTTTCAAAGCCGAAAACCCAATTTCACTCACCGATTCCACTTCACCTCTTGCCGAAGCACCAATTCAAGCTTCCGGATCACCAACACTTGGATCCAAAGATGACTCCCCTATTTTAAACACATCAAAGCAGAGGATTAATGCATCATAATGCATTAATAGCTTCAATGAAAGCACCTAAACTCGCTGCTCTCATCCACACTCCATTTTCGGCTACCAAACACAACCGAAAATGCATCCAAACAACTCCTCAACAATGCCCAGCCAAAAACCATCAAAACTAAACATCCTTTAACAACATTTTACATCTAAAAAGGACCTAACAACATCCTTATAGCTCCAGCAACAACAGATCCACAAGATCACTCCAAAAAAACCAAGAATCACAAGCTAAACTTAGGAAATTAAACCTATCCAGGATTGCATTAATTAAAACTCAATTTCCAATCAAATTAACATTCATTTAACATCAAATTAACACCTTAAAACACAGCCCAATCAGATCATACGAAAATGCATCAAAAATCATCAAATCTTGCATTTAAAGCCAAGATCCATTACACAACTTAAAAACCATTTGTAAAACATCAATTAAGGATTGAGAACTTAGGAATTTCAGTAAAGAACTGAGAGTTTAGAGGAGAAGGACGTTCTTACCTCCAAACTTGAGTTTCTCCCCTTTTAGAACCAAAAAGCTTGAAGAATCAATTAGCAAATGGTGAGGTTTTGTTGATGTGATGATTAGCAATCAAAAGAGAATTGAAAAGAGAGATTTAAGTGACAAAATCAGAAGAAAATCTCTGGAGAAAAGGTGTTTGGGTTGAGAGAAAATGAGAGAAAAGAAAATGAGATTTTAGGAAAAATTAGTTAGAATAACTTCCCTCCACTTTCCTTTTGTTTAAAAATCAGAATTAAAACATTAAATATCTTAGAAAAATCTGGAGAAACTCCCTTTGGGTAAATAGCTCCTTAAAGATTCAAAGTTTCAATCCTTTCTAAAACAGTCACACAGTTTTCAAAAATTACATTTTGGTCACTAGCCAAAATGTCACCCTTCCAAACCTCATTTTGTAAAATTGATTTCACAGTTCACTTATATATTAAAAGAGGATTTTAGAACATTTTTCCATATTTTTAATGCAACCCGAACTAGGCTTTCCTAATTTCACCTTTTTATATTCGAACAGCACTTTGACCGAACCGGTCCAAGCCCAAAACTTCTAAGCCCAAAAACCGGGGCGTTACAAGCGACGTTGGGTGGAGTTGCTCAAGGATTATGATTTGACAATTGAGTATCACCCTGGAAAGGCTAATGTTGTAGCGGATGCCTTGAGTAGGAAGGTAGCTGTTGAGCTGAGGGCTATGTTTGACAGTTTGAGTATTTCGCGCGATGGTGGTCTTGTGGCTGAGTTGCAAGTGAAGCCATCTTTGGTTCAGTTGATCAAGGAAAAGCAGTTGCTGGATGATTCCTTGGTATCTCATATTCAGGATATTGCGGAGGGTAGGCCTTCGGATTTCTGTTTTAATGATGATGGAGTGTTGTGTTTTGGGAGTCGGATAGTAGTGCCCAATGATGCTGAGTTGAGGCTTGCTATTCTGACGGAAGGTCATAGTAGTCCTTTTGCTATGCATCCTGGTAGTACTAAGATGTATCGAGATCTTCGTGATGAGTACTATTGGGTGGGTTTAAAGAAGGATGTTGCTGAGTTTGTGAGCAAGTGCATGGTGTGTCAGCGAGTTAAGGCTGAGCATCAGTGAGCAAGTGCATGCTGAGTATGTTGTTTGTATGATCATATCTAGGGATAATGTGCATCTAGACAAGATTTAAAAGAAAAAAAGGGGCGTTAATCAAGGTTGACTTTCGGGTTGACTTTGGTTTTCCCCGTGTAAACTTCTTAATTCGGTTCATCCGTTTGGGCCGGGTTAAGGGGGTTACAATCGCAAAATAAGGGCTCTACAGTGGCAGATCTTTGTCGAACAACCCGAGGAGATGAACGTCTTTTTAGTGCGAGATTTCTATGCTACCATCAACAGCTGAACGACGACAGCAGTTACCGTACGGGGGAGGGAAGTGCCATTCAAAGCTGAATACATCAACGCCTTGTACGGATTTTACGTAGGCAGCAACGACGACGACCACCAACAATTTCTGCACAGCCTTGACCCTGCTGCCTATGATGCTGTCATGGCAGAGCTGACTGATGAAGGAACACAGTGGAACACCAACCGCAAGAACCCAAGGACGGTGAAAAGAACTCAACTATTGCCGGAAAGCCAAATTATGGAACGCTTTTATCAAAAACATCATCATGCCGTCCTCACATAAAACCACTGTCGACCAGCCCAGGTTAGCCTTAATTCACTCCATTTTGCATGAGAGGCCCATTAATGTGGGCAGCTTCATCCGCGAAAGCATTCTGGAGTGTGCACACCAGCCGTCGGGACCGCTCTACCTTCCTTACCTCATCACCGCCCTCTGTCGCGACCATGGTGTACCTGAAGCTGCCACCGATCTGCGAGTCCAAGGGAAGGGATGGACAGACAAAACATACTCAGCTTAATGGAGCTGACTGTTGCCACCCCTCTGTACTCATTTGATCCTGCTGCCACGATAGCTGACACGACAGAGCCAACGGATAATGAACCTGCTGCCACAGAAGCCAGGCAGCAGCAGCCCCGACCGACTTCTACTCCCAGATCCTTGCTGCTATACAGAAGATGGAGGAACGACAACTTGGTCTTATGAGCTTCATCAGGGATTTCACTGCTTCTACGGTACACTTTATCCAAACCTCTTTAAATTTCCCTGATGTCGTATTTCCTACATTCTCTGCCCATTATTTTGCTGTCCCAACCCCTACCCACAACCCAACACCTACTTCCACACCACGGACACCTTCTGCAGCGTCCACACCAACACCTGCCCCGACAGCCGCTGGCGGCAACCATGCTGAGACTTCTGCCCGTGGAACAAAACGAAGAATGCCCTCGGACGAGCTTGACGCCTTCATTGCCAGTTTCTCTTCATCCTCCATCTGGGAGGAGAGCGACAACGAACCCTCTGTTAAGAGGAATCTCTCAAAGGACTTTACACAGGTGAAACGACAGAAAAGAATGGCAGACTAGAACAAGCCGGATAGCGGCGGCGGCAGCAGCAGTGACGACAGCAGCAGCATCTCAGAGGTCCAGGTTGTGGAGAAACCCCTCATATCTCCCCCACCGGAATTCAACATCCGAGGGAGGCCAAAACAAAGAACACATCTGCCTCCCCCATCCGCCAGCCAGTTCAGAAGGCCCGTGCCCGCCGCCAACTTCGAGTCAGCAGCAACAGTGACGACAACACTTAAAAATTTGAGTTTCTTAACTTATTTTGCTGTCTGCTTATATATTTTGTGATGTACTGTTTTTTATTTTATTTTGTCATTTGCATTGAGGGCAATGCAACCCTCGAGTTTAGGGGTGGCATCCCTCTATTAATGGAGTCTATTTTTTTTTAAATTGTGTCTTTTACTTAGTTTATTTTTGGTTAAAAATGAAAATATGAAAATTTTGGTTTAAGTCTGTGAACTGAACTTACCTACCGTGACAGCTCTGTCGTGGCAGTGCCTTTAGGATAGTTTTAGGAGTAGTTTAGAGCCTTTCTATAGTGCTGAAAACATAAACACTATTTGTGACTGTTATACTGCCTAGAACTCTTCTAGTTAACTAGAATAGGAAGCTTAGCACTTGAATAGCCCCTAGAGGTGCCTAACACTAGCTCTAGGAAAGAAGTTTAGCAAAAGAGACTCAACAACCCTAGAGGTGCCCGAAACCGGCTCTATGAAGTTAGATAGAGGTGCCCGAAACCGGCTCTAGTGAAACTTTAGCTTAAAAAAATTATGAAATCGAGTCAAAACAAAAAAAATCAAAGGAGCATAAGAAATGCCTTCAAAAGATAAACTTTGGAATAAAAATTCAAGTTAAGGGCTGAAATATTCTAGTGAAACTAAGAGAGTCTTGGCATATAATTGTTCAGAAGCATGCACAAACTGCACGAGGACTATAGTGAGACTCCGAACAAATCCTAAGTTATCCGACAAGGTGATGCCGTCAACAGAGAATGAATGAAGGGTAAGGGAAAGTTCACTGTTTTAAGCCAAAACAAAAATATTTTATTTTTCTTTTAGGTCTTAGTTGCTTGAGGCCAAGCAAAAACTTGAGTTTGGGGATGTGTTGAGTGTGTAAAAGTTCTATTATTTACCCCCTATTTAACCCATATTTCTGCTGCATTCAAGCATAATTCATTGCATTTAGGTTAGATTACAGATAGACATCACAAGTATATTAAATGGCACAGTTTCTACTGAAATTGGTTGCTTTTGCAGGTTGCTGCTACAGCAGATGGAGAGGCAGGCGTTGGGCACTGAAGTAGAAGAGCTGGAACTGGACGAGCAACCAAGGAGGACGATGCTGCCATTGATGCCGCCGTGACAGAGGACGACAACAGTTTTGAGGAGAAGAAGCAAAGTGGACCTCGACAGAAAGAGAAAATTAAGCCCGTCTGTTGTGGAATATCACTATATTTTTCCAATCCCTAGATCAGAATGAAGGCCAAGCCCAAAGTTCAAGGAGATAAAATCCAAGCAAGAAGAAGGACGAGTTAAAGCTATATTCTCTGAAGATTTAGTCTTTATTAGAGTTGTACTTTAATTCAAACTTGTATTCTTGCTATTTTAGAAAACTTGGACCCAGAGCCTATATAAAGGCATGTAATTCGACCTAGGGGAGGACATCACCAATCTCTAGCCTTCTTCCCAAAACCCTAGCCGTTTTCATCCTCTCACCATGTTCTAAATTCCCCTTAGGGCCACGGGTTGATTTGTAAAGTAGTTGCAAGGGTTGCTTTTGTTTTAGGAATTTTCAGTTCAATAAAATAAACTTCAAGTTCTCTTATTCTGGTTATTAACATCTTGCAAGAGTATTAGGAGAGCATTGTGAGGTTATTTATTTACTTAATATCGGGAGAGTTAAGTATACGAAAGGAATAAGTGCGAGTTCTCTAGTTTATAGTTGAACTATCTCGGACCTAGGGATAGGACGAGGTTAAGTGGCTAAAGAAGAATTCAACAACTTCGGTGTTCATCCTTCGATTCACGCCGGGAGGTATCATCAAAGACGTGTTCATCGACAGACTTGGACCTAGGGATAGGCCAAGGCACAGCAGGATTCTTGCCGAACTTGAAGTACGGAGTTGTGTGTTTGCTGCCGTGACAAGCAATAGACTGCCGCCACGATAGGTGCTGCCGCGACGGGGCGACGACAAAGCTGATATTCCTAGACTTAGCAATACCTACACTACTGAGCAATTCAATACCAACCCATTCTCTCTATCTTGATTACCTTACTTCTATTTTCCAGTAGTCTTTATTATTCTCGTGACAACATCTTAAACTATTCTTTTTACTCTTGTGCAGTAATTCAAGGTGAAGCTATTAGCCCAGTCCCTATGGAGACGATATCCGATACTTCCGTATCACTTTACTACTTGCGTCGTGTACACTTGCACTACAATTGCGATAGACACTTTTACACGCAACAATAATCTTCATCCAAGTACCATAACGATTGAGGCTAAGATCACAATGGTGGTTGGTTTAATCCCATGTGTCCCGTACTCTCGTTAGTGTAATTATACAAATACCGATGAGTGATGTTGAGGGGTTGTGATTGTGCCATTAATCTTCATCACAGGTGTTGAAGGGTTGAGATTGTGCCATATATCTCCACCTTGTGTAGTCCGATAGTATGTATGAAGCGTGTGGGACAACTCTTGTAATCCGCGTATCCGATTGTGTCAATTGTGTTTGTTTTGATATGGTTTGAGATTAATCACTTGCGAGCCAATATATGTGGAATCCAAGCATTTTGATCTAAGCAATGTATGTGGTTTACCTTAGTGTAATAAGAGGCAATGGGTGGGATTTCTAATCTCGGTTTTGTTGGTGATATTAAACACCTTGAGCATGTTTGGTATATGTTTGTGGATTTGTAAATGGGCTTTCATTGGTTTATGATTTTGCTTATAGCGTTTTGACTATGCTATGTCTAGTTCTCTTAAGCATGCTTGAGTAGCTAATGTTTCACCATGGTTTGGTGTGCTTGATGAGTATGTTATATTGTTTGTTGATGCTTAGATGTTTAGTAGGTTGATTATAGCTCGTTTGTATGATCTAAGCTTGTTTAGATGTTTTTAAATTTGTTAAAATGACTTTTGGAATTGCATCTATGGTATGTGTATCGATACACGGGGTCGAGTATCGAAACGCTAAGGAAAAAATCAAGCTTTTCAGCTTAGGTGTAACGATACGATTTGCCTGCGTATCGATACGCCTAGGCAAATGTTTGAAGGCCATTTCGATACGGGCTTGGGCGTATCGATACCCTTTTCCTAAAGGTTGCTACTGTCGATTTGCATATCGATACGAGGAGAAGTGTATCGATACGTGTTAGTTATTTTCAGTTAAGGGAATCTTTAAAGTTATGAATTTATGCATTTTAGTCCCTAATTAATGTTTGTTCAATTAGATGAGTTTCGATGATCTGTTTGGGATGAAATTTGACATGCTGGCATGTTACATGACTAATTATGGATTGGTAACTTTAAAAATGGAAAATTCTCTGTATTTTTTTGAAATTACATTTAGGTCCGTAAAAGTCAAAAGTATACAATCGAACCCCTAAATGAACTTCGATCATTGTGTTGTTTTCTTCTATGTGTCTTGCTAAACACATAGGATAATAATGTGCATCTAGAGAAGATAAAAAGGAAAAAAGGGCCATTAATCGAGGTTGACATTTACAAGTTGACTTCAGTTTTCCCCGTGTAATCTTCTTAGTTTGGGTCGGGCGTCTAGGCCGGGCTAAGGGGGTTACATTTGTTGGTATCAGAGACAAGTTAGGAAAGAATTGAGGATGATGGTAAGTGAAATTGGTATGTGCTAATGTATGTTGTTTGAAAAATCATGTTTTGATGAAATGTTGGAGCTTATGACATGCTTGATTGTTGTGAATCATATGTTAGCTAAATATGATTGTATGATGATGATATGATACAAATATGTGCTGATTTTGGATGATGTAAAGCATGATATATATGATAAGCTATGTTATGCTTGAGGGAAATCGGGGTGCCCATTGCCTTATTACACTAGTTAAATGTTTTTATGAACTTGGATCCTTGCTTGAGGCTGGCCTAAATCATGGTTTGATTTGTTTTGTTTGTATGCCTTGTTAAAAATAGCACTATGGGTCCGAGGAGAGAGCTTAGGTCGAACACGGTAGTGCATGCGGCTGAGCAGGGCGACCATGGTAACCAAGGGGCTGATGTTCCTCCTGGTGGAAACTTACCTCCTTTGCCACCACCTGGGGGTGGAGAGCCGGAGCAACAAGGAAAAGTTGGTCCAGGATTGGGTGATCTAGTGCCACTGGTTGAGGTGATCATCGGAGCATTTCAGGCTGTGGTAGTCAGAGCGCATGTTCAGGCCCTTGCAACTGGGCATGTGGGTTTGCCTTTGGAAAGGCTGAGGAGTTTAGAAGCTGTTGAGTTCTATGGAATGTCTCGTGAGGCGTCGGAATCCTGGTTAGCTAGCACGATCCGTATTATGGATCAAATGGGATGTAACGATGTGCGCAAGTTCGGGTGCGCGGTTTCTCTTCTCCATGGTGACGCTTATAGTTGGTGGACAACTATCATCACTGGTATGGAACCCAATGAGGTAGATTAGGAGTTTTTCGGAAATGCCTTTGAGAGGAAGTATTTGGAGTGAGATACTTGGATGAGAAGAAGCGTGAATTTATGTCGCTTGTTCATGAGAGTCTCTCGGTGGCTGAGTACGAGGTTCAGTTGGTACGTTTGAGTCAGTACGCCACTGAGTTGATGCTGAGTGAGAGACTTCATTGTGATTGATTCCGATATGGGCTGGTGCAGGAAGTGAAGACTTATATGTTGGCTACAGACTACACATATTTTGATGTGCTTGTATGTCGAGCTAAGGATATCGAGCAGAACTTGGGTCTGGTATCCCGTGGCGTTGACTCTAGCTCTGGGAAGAGAGCAACCGAGTATAGTTCCGGAGGTGGTTGGAACAAAAGAGGTCGGGATAGGAGACATCAGCCTGAGGTGAGGCGGGGTGCTCCCGGACGGGGTGGTCAGGCTCAAGAAGGTTGAGTGAGGTCTGAGCAGCACACGTGCTGGACTTGTGGATCGAGGGACCATCTGAGGTGAGATTGTCCACGTGCAACTAGAGAGGTACAAGCTCCTGTTGTAGTAACAATGAATTCTTGCTGGAACTGTGGTTTGACAAATCATATGAAGCGCGAGTGTCCTCTGTTGGCTGCTGGAGGCCAGGGACAAGCACCGGCTGTGGCTGCACCTCAAAGAGGCTGTGGGTGCAGACGAGAGAATTTATAGAGGAGAGTCGAGGTAGGAATGCAAGTGACTAGTTCCTTAGGTGAGACTGTAGTCACTAGGAAGTTGTACCAGAGGTGTCCCTTATCTGTTCAGGGTCATGTTTTCCTTGTGTATTTGATGGAGTTACCCTTCTATAGTTTTGATGTGATCCTTGGTATGGATTGGTTGTCTGAGCATAGAGTAGTAGTTGACTATGATGTTAAGCGAGTCACCCTGAAGCTTGCTGATGATTATGAGGTTGTGATAGTAGGCGAGAATGTGAAATTCTTGTCTAACATGATTTTGGCTTTAGAAGCAAGCCGTATGCTATGGTTGGGTTGTGAGGCTTATCTTGCCTATGTGATGAATCCTGGTTCAAAGGATGTACGTGTGCAGGACATCAGTATCGTTTGCGATTTTTCAGGTGTCTTTCCGGAAAAATTACCTGGGTTGCCGCCAAACAGAGAGGCTGAGTTTGGTATCGAGTTGTATGAGAATACGACTTTGATGTCCATTGCTCCTTATTGAATGACATCGAAAGAGTTGAAGACGCAACTTCAGGAGTTCCTTGATAGAGGGTTTATCCGGCCGAGTGTGTATAGATTATTGGCAACTAAACAAGTTGACGATTAAGAACAAGTATCCTTTTCGAAGGATTGGTGATCTTTTTGATCAGTTTCGAGGAGCCTCGGTGTTTTCTAAGATAGACTTGAGGTCAGGGTATTACCAGTTGAGGGTGAAGGATGTGGATGTACCTAAGACATCTTTTCGGACAAGGTACGAGCATTATGAGTTCTTTGTGATGTCGTTTGGTTTGACCAACACACCTGCTACTTTCATGGACAAGATGAATATTGTGTTCCATGAGTTCTTGGACAGTTCGTAGTGGTGTTCATTGATGATATCCTTGTGTACTCTCGAACCGAGGACGATCTTGATAGACACTTGAGGATAGTTTTGCAAGCATTGTTGGAGAACCAGTTGTATGCCAAGCTTAGTAAGTGTGAGTTTTGTCTTAAAGAGGTGGTCATTGTAAGGCATGTTGTGTCGGCTGAGGGTATTCGTGTTGATCCGCATAAGGTAGAGGCACTGATGAGCTGGAAGGTGCCTATGTCGGTGACGGAGGTGCGAAGTTTTCTTGGTTTTGCTGGATATTACCGTAGGTTTGTCGAGGGTTTCTCAAAGATTGCTGCACCTTTGACCAAGTTGTTGCAGAGGAATGTTCGCTTTAAGAGGACGGATGCGAGGACGCAAGCTTTTGAGAAGCTGAAGGAAGCATTGACGCAGGCTCTTGTCATGATTCAACCAGAGTCTGGTAAGGAGTTTATGGTCTATAGTGATGCGTCCATTGTTTGTTTGGGATGTGTGTTGATGCATTAGGGTAAGGTAGTAGCCTATGCATCTAGACAGTTGAAGGTGCATGAGTGTAACTACCCTACTCACGATCTTGAGCTTGCGGCCATTGTGTTTGCCTTGAAGATTTGGAGGCATTATCTGTATGGCGAGAAGTGTGTGGTGTTCACAGATCATAAGAGCTTAAAAGGATCTTATGTCTCAGAAGTAGTTGAATATTAGGCAACGTCGTTGGGTAGAGTTGCTTAAGGATTAGGATCTGTCGATCTAGTATCACCCGGGAAAGGCTAATGTTGTGGCTGATGCTTTGAGCGGAAAAGTGGCTATGGAGTTGAAGGCGATGTTTGCTCGCTTGAGCATATCGCGAGATGGTGGTCTTGTTGCTAAATTGCAAGTGAAACCATCCCTGATCTAGTTGATCAAGGACAAGCAGTTTCTAGATGATTCTCTTGTCCCTCATGTTCAGGATATTGCAGAGGGTAAACCTTCAAATTTCAGTTTTAATGATGATGGTGTTTTGTGTTTTGGGAGTCGAATAGTGGTGCCGAATGATGTTGAGTTGAGGTGCACTATTCTGACTGAAGCTCATAGTAGTCCTTTCGCTATGCACCATGGTAGTACAAAGATGTATCGTGATTTGAAAGATTAGTACTATTGGGTGGGGTTGAAAAAGGATGTTGCTGAGTTCGTTAGTAAGTGCATGGTGTGTCAGCGAGTGAAGGCTGAACATCAGTTACCTTCTGGGTTGTTGCAACCTTTGAGAATCCCGGAATGGAAGTGGGAAAGGATTATCATGGATTTTGTGTCTGGTTTGCCTTTGTTACCATCGAAGAAGAATTCGGTTTCGGTGATTGTTGATCGCCTTACGAAGTGTGCACATTTCTTGCCTGTTCATACTACGTATACCTTGGATAAGCTGACAGAGCTGTATATTGCTGAGATTGTGTGTTTGCATGGTGTGCCAAAGTCCATAGTATCAGATAGGGATCCAAGGTTTACATTGCGGTTTTGGGAATGTTTGCATCAATCCTAGGGTACACGGTTGAATTTCGGTACTTCATATCATCCTTAGACGGATGAGAAGTCAGAACGTGTGATTCATGTACTTGAGGATATGTTGAGATGATGCGTCATAGATTTTCAGGGTCCTTGGGTGAAGCACTTGCCTTTGGTTGAGTTTGCTTACAACAATAGTTATCAGGAAAATATTCAAATGGCTCCATACGAGGCTTTGCATGGAAGAAGGTTTAGAACCCCTCTTTGTTGGGCAGAGGTTAGGCAAAAGTTGATTTCGATGACGACTATGCTAAAAGGAACCACCGAGAAGGTTAAGCTCATTTGTGAGCGTTTGAAGGTAGCATCGGATCAGCAAAAGTCTTACGCGGATCTGAAGCGTAAGGAGATCGAGTTTGCGGTAGGCGAACGTGTGTTCTTGAAGGTATCACATTGGAAGAAAGTGATGAGATTTGGGCGTAAGGGTAAGCTTAGCCCAAGGTTTATTGGATCATATGAGGTTGTGGAGCGTATTGGTAATGTGGCATATTGATTGAGGTTGCCTCCCGAGCAGGAAAAGATTCATGATGTGTTTCCTGTCTCGATGTTGCGAAGATATAGATGGATCCTTCGCATGTGATGCCTGCTAAGGAGGTAGAGTTGCATCCAAATCTATCTTATGACGATGAACCGATGAGGATCTTAGATGTGAGCAGAAAAGTTCTTCGTGGCAAGACGATAGAGCTTGTGAAGGTGTTGTGGCGACACCGAGGAGTTGGAGAGAGTTGTAACGCCCTGGTTTTGGGCCTAGATGTTTTAGACATCGGATTGGACCGGTCAGAAACGGGTCGAATCATGTTAGGTGATTTAAGGAAATCAAGGATCGGGAAAGGATAAAAATATGGTAAAAATTGCTAAAATCCTATAAAATCATTTTTGAGAGGTTGGTCAAATCAATTTTACAAAAAGAGTTTCGAAAGTGATACATTTTGGGTAGTGACCAAAATGTAAAGTTTCAAAACTGTGGAAAATTACAAAATTTCAAGAGGAGTCAAAATCATAGAATCTTTAGGGAGCTTTGGAGCAATTACACATTCCTTAAATTGACATGTTCTTTAAAAGGATTTTTAGATTATTAAAATAGAAATGAATTTATTTAATTAAAATTGGTTAATTGGGAAATTGAGATATCATTTCATGTAACTAACTTCATTTCCGCAAAACCATTTCCCCAACTCTTTTCTCTAGATTTCTTTTCTCCCAAACACCCTCTCTTTAATTTCTAAACCAATTTCAAGAGTTCTCTTCAAATTCTTCAAGCATTGTGAAGGGAAAACTTGTTAATCACTAAGGAAGGCAATGATTGGAGGTATATCCCGTTCTCAACCTTCAATCTAGGTTCTTTATTGAAATTCCCAAGATCTTTGACTTCTAAATGTTGTTTTTGGCTGAGATTTGATAAGAGTTTTGATTTAAGATCAAAATCTTGCAAAATTGTGATTTAAATCTTGATTTTTGGATTGGTATTGATGAGCTCTATTTTGGATTGATTTTAATTAAGTTTTGAGTTGATTGTTATGTTGAAAAAGGATTTTGATAATATAGATCCTGAAATCCTTGAGATCCATGAGTTTCTTGATGGTTTTAGTTGGGTTTTTGAGGTGAAAGGTATGTGTTATGCTTGCTTGAGGTATAAGGATGGGTTTAGGTTCTTTTTATATATGTTTTGATGAATATAAATGGTTGGAAGTGATGTATGTTGGCTGGGCTCAGTTTAGGAAGCAATCGATTGAGTTTTTGGTTGTTTGAGATGGGTAAATTGGTTTAGTTTTGGTGAGCAATGAGTTTGTGTTTAGTTGCTGGTGGTGAAATGCATTTTAATGCATTTGGATCTCCGTTAAGATGATCTAAACTGGGGGATCTTGATCCGGAAGCAAACGAAGCATTTTTGGAGGCTTCGAAGGGGTGATCTTCGCGTCGGCAAGCGGAGTTTCGTGTATCAGTGAGTGGAAATGGATTTTCCAGCTTTGTAACGCTTTGAGCGTGGTCTTGGGAGCTTACTGTAAGTTTGAAACACTTAGCCAAGCTCAAGAGTAGGTGATTCAAAAGTCTCTCTCGGAATGTGCTATGTTTTTTATTGCAAATGCACTTGAGTTGAATGTGGTTTTGATTACTGTTTTAAAGCATGGTTTAAGCATTGTTGATGCTGGTTTTTAATGTTATTTTGTTAAGGATGCACTTGGTAGGTGATCCTTGGATTTGTGAGACATATGCATTTGAGTTTTAAGCATGTTTATGCTTGTGAAAATGGCATTGTGATTTATGTTTGTAAAACAGTGAAACAATGATGTTGAATGATTATATTGGCAAGTGATGGAAATGGTTTTGGTTATTTTAATCGTATATAGTTACCAGACTATATGATTGGGTGTACCGTGAATAAAGTCGCCTTGGTTGTTGAGGGGTTGTGATTGTGTCGTAATCTCCATCCAAGTACCATAACGATTGAGGCTAAGAATACAACGGTGGATGGTTTAATCCTGTGTGTGAGTCTTGTGGTATTTGTCCCGTACTCTCGTTAGTGGAATTATACAACTACCGATGAGTGATGTTGAGGGGTTGTGATTGTGCCATTAATCTCCATCACGAACATTGAGAGGTTAAGGCTGAACATCAGGTTCCTTCTGTGTTGTTGCAGCCATTAAGGATCCTAGAATGGAAGTGGGAAAGGATTACCATGGACTTTGTGTCAGGGTTGCCGTTGTCGCCATCGAAGAAAAATTCTTTTTTGGTGATTGTGGATCTCCTTACGAAGTGTGCACATTTCTTGCCTATGCATACTACGTATACCTTGGATAAGTTAGCTGAGCTATACATTGTTGAGATTGTGCGGTTGCACGGGGTACTGAAATCTATTGTATTGGATAGAGATCCCATGTTTACATCGAGGTTCTAGGTATGTTTGCATCAAGCTTTTGGTATGCGATTAGGTGTTGCGTTATCCAAGTGCTTAAGGATATCTTGAGGTGTTGTGTTACTGAGTTTCAAGGATCTTGGGAGAAGCACTTGACTTTGGTTGAGTTTGCTTATAATAATAGTTACCAGGAAAGTATTCAAATGGCATCGTACGAGGCTTTATACGGGAGAAAGTGTAGAACTCCCCATTATTGGGCTGAAACAGGGGAGAAGTTGATTTTGATGCCAGCTTTGTTGAAAGGAACCACCGAGAAGGTGAAGCTCATTTGTGAGCGCTTGAAGGCAGCATCGGACCGGCAAAAGTCTTGCGCGGATTTGAAGCGTAAGGAGATAGAGTTCGCAGTTGGGGAACACGTGTTCCTGAAAGTGTCACCTTGGAAGAAGGTGATGAGATTTGGCCGGAAGGGAAAATTAAGTCCGAGGTTCATTGGACCATATGAGGCGATAGAACGTGTGGCTCTTGTTGCTTACAAGTTGAGAATGCCTTCGGAATTGGAAAAGATACATAATGTGTTCCATGTATCCATGCTTCGGAGGTATAGATCGAATCTGTCGCATGTTATGCTTGTAGAAGAGGTTGAGCTGAATCCAGACTTGACATATGATGAGGAGCCCATTGAGATTCAGGATACAGATGGTAAGGTTCTCCGAAGTAAGACCATCGAGCTGGTTAACGTCTTGTGGAGACATCGTGGCGTTGAGGAAGCCACGTGGGAAAGGAAGGATAACATGAAGAAGCAATTTCCTTACCTTTTTCCACTAGGTAAATTTTAAGGACGAAATTTCTTAAGTGGGGGAGAGTTGTAACGCTCTGTTTTTGGGCCTAGATGTTTTAGATGTTGAATCTGGCCGATCGGGAATGGTTCGAACCCTTAAGGTTGGTTTTGGAAACACCTACTTCGGGATGTTCTAAAAATTTGGAGAAATATCTAAAAATCCTCATTTAATATATAAATGATTATGTTGAAAACAATTTTACAAAATGTTATTTGGAAATATTACATTTTGGAGTAGTGACCAAAATGTAGTTTTTGCAAAATTTGACTAGTGACTGTTTTGTAAAGGATTGAAACTTTGAATCTTTAAGGAGCTAATTTTACCAATTGTTTTTCATCAGATTTCTCTTTAATTTGGGAGCTTTTAATAATGATTTAATTAAAGGAATTAAAAGAAGAATCAAAGGTTGACTTTTCATAACTACTTTATGATACTTTTCTCTCTTTTCATTTTCTCTCAACTTCCAATCAGCCAAACACTTTTCTCTCACCAAAGAACCTCTGATTTTCATCCCATTTGCTGAGATTTCAGTTTCCAAAGGATTTCATATCTTTGCTTCATCAAATCCTTTTTGTTTTTTACTTTGTATTTTCAAGAAGTCTTGCCCAAATTAAGGAGAAACCAGCCAATAGAGGTAAGCTTCGTCCTTCTCCTCTAATGATTAGTTCTTTACTGAAATTACCAAGTTATCAATCCTTTGTTAATGATTTTTAAGTTGTTTTAATGTTATAAACAAGAATTAGTTTCTAAATTCAAGGTTCTTGATGTGATTTTGATGTTTTCATATTTCTAAGTTAAACTCTGTTTTGAGAATGATTTCTAACATGTTTTGGAAGATATTTGATGTTGAGATTGAGGTTTTAACAATTAAATCCCGAATAGGTTTGGGTTCCTAAGTTTTAGATGTTAGATTTGTGGTTTTTGAGGTGTTATTGGTGATATGCTTTTTCTGGAGATATAAGGTCGTGTTTGTGATGATTTTTTATGTTGATTGAGGTTTAGAAAGGGTTAGAATTGATAGATCTTGGCTGGGCTTTGATTTGAGAAAGTTCGGAGGTCATTTCGGTTATTTCGAATAGACGAAATGTTGGGTTTGAGTAGTGCAGCGAGTTAGAATGTGTGGCTGGTGATTTTAATGCAGGATGATGCATTAATCCTCTGCTCTTATGTGTAATGAATAAATGAGACATCTTCGTACACATTTGGTGTTGATCCGGAAGTGCCAGAAGCCTAGAAATCATTTTGGCAAGCAAGAGAAACGTAATCGGTGACTGCAAATGGTTTTAGAAGTCCTTGAGGGACAAAGAAACGAGGTTTGGGGATTTAGGATTGGTTTGAAACACCATCCTAAGTCCGGAAGTATGCATGTTTAGAATTTGCTCTCAAAAAGTGGTTGATGCCCCTAAATGCTTTTGACATACTCTTGATTTGAGATAGTCAAATTCCTATTTCTGCATGATTTATAATATGAAATGATGTTATGTGTTGATCCCATTAGATAGCATGACTTTGTAAAGAGTTTTGAGATTTTGATTAAATGCTATGCATGAATTGTGGTTTTGAAATGGGATGAGATAGATTTGAGAAATGTTGCATCAAAACAGTAGGTGAGATGATTATTTTAATGTAATATATTGGCATAAATGATGAGATGATTATCGGACATAATTGGTCGACCAATAGGATTAAAGTGCACTGTAAACTAAAAATTCCTACGTGCTCTTTGGAGTCGACCAATGGGGTAGTACCATCCCGATCCAAAGTGAGAATCCGATGATGAGAGATACCATCGGGGTAGGACTTGGTGAAACACCCAAGCTTTGTGGCGAAGAGAGATACAACCATGAGAGTCTGGTCATGTGAGATTCCACTAGGGTAGGACTTGGCTTTATGTCAAGCTAATCCGCATATCCGAGTAAAGATAAAATATGAAATGCCAATATATGAGATTGTATTTGATTCACATGTACCAATATTGAAATGATTTTATGCTATGAGAAAAGCATATGAGATTTTGTTATTTATGAAATGCTTTTGAATGTCAAGCATGTATGGCTTTGCCATGAGATTTGCATTGGTTGAATGCATGAGATAGATAGATAGATGGCACATGTGATTTTCAAATGGAGATTTATTTTGAAATGGTTTTCAAGAATGAGATAGAAAGAGCTTGTTGTAGAAAATTGTTTTCGAGAAAGAGATTTAAAAGCTTGCTATCTTGTGTTGGTGTTTTTAAAGCATGCCTGACTAAGCTATCCTGCTTACGCTCTCTTTTATCAACAATGCAGATAATTGAGACACTTTGGGCAACAATGAGGCTTAAGAAGATCCAAGGAATAGTAAATCTCAAGTATGGTGATGTTTTGCATTTACTTTAGTAAAGATATTTGGCAATGAGAACTAATGGTTTGCTTTGGGAGATATATTTTGGACTCCCTGTGGTTGATGCAAGTTTTTTATGGTTTATATGGTTTCTAAGATGCCTTTATTTTGGTTTTGGTGCTTATTCTTGCTATTTGGTGTGATTATGGTTTGTGTCTTAAGCATGCTTCATCATTTGTCTTGCTATGCTTGAGTTAATTAACTAAATGTTGCTATGTATTTGAAATTTCATGTTTATATGTTTGAGGGGACGCCATAAGCATGTAATTATGATTTGGGAATGATTTGTTGAAGTTTGAAATGATTTTGAGGCTTTTTTGGGACAGTTCTTGTATGCGTATCGATACACAGGCTTGCATATCGATACACATAAGGCAAATGTGTGCTCTGTGCACAGGCGTTTCGGTATGTTTGAGAAGTGTTTCGGTACGAGTTTAAAGGGCGTACCGATACGCGAGAAAGCGTATCGATACACTTTCTGTGACTTTGGTCACTGCCATCCCGCGTATCGATACAGACCCATGCGCACCGATACGCTACCGTTAATTCTGTTAATGCCATCTTTATAAGTTTGAAATTGTTGCATTTTTGTCCCTGATTTTCAAGTATGCAATTGGATGTGTTTGGTTACTCGGTTTACGATGAAAATTTACAGAGAAGCATGAAACATGACTAATTGAGTAATGGTAAGCTTAAAATCAGTGAAGTCTTTGTAATTCTCAGAAATTACATTTTGGTCCTTAAATGTCTAGATTGTACAATTAAACCCCGAAACGAGATCTGATCGTTGTGTCGTTTCTTCCTATTCTCTTTGGTGATCACATAGGACTATTGTTGCATCTAGAAAAGATAAAAGAAAAAAGGGTCGTCAATCGTAGTCGGCTTTAATGAGTTGGCTTCGGTTTTCTCTGCGTAATCACCTCAGTTCGGGTCAACCGTCTAGACGGGGCTAAAGGGGTTACAAGCTGCCGCCCAAGAAGATAGATTCGTGCATCTTTGTTATACCATGCAGACTAGGCAACAAGCACGAGACCAAAGCCCTATGTGACTTGGGAGCCAGCATCAACCTGATGCCAAAGGCTGTCTTCGACAAACTAGGTATTGGATCTGCCAAACCGACCTCTGTTACGCTTAAACTTGCTGATCACTCATTTGTCCAACCGGAGGGAAAAATTGAAGACATATTGGTAAAGGTGGGCAACCTAATTCTCCCCGTCAACTTCCTCATCATAGATTGTGAGGCCGACGAGAAAGCCCATATCATTCTTGGGCGACCCTTCTTGGCCACGGGAAGAACGCCGATAGATGTGGAACTCGGGGAGTTGACAATGAGGGTAGAGGATCAGAGCATGATGATGAATGTGCTACAACCCTCAGAGGAAGGAAAGGAATGCCCGGATGCAAGAGCTGCCAAGATTAGTGTGGAAACAAGCCTGGGCAGTAGCTGTCACGACAGGCCTAGAGGCAGATTGAAGGACCCCATAACGCATCACCTGAAAGAACAGGAGGAACCTCCAAGAGGGGAGAAAAAGCTAAACCACCTCAGGAAGTGGTTATGTCTGGGAGATGCACCAAAATGCTCTCCCAACATAACTTAAATTTCTATATCATTTTATTTTTATTTTTATGCATTAGGATTAGAATTTATGTTATTTTAGGATTAGATTAATTTTCAGAAATTTATTTTTTAGAAAGTATTTAATTATCTTTATTTTGATTTTGATTTAGGGTTTAAGAATAAAAGAGCAGGATTAGGAAGGAGGCCCAACAAGAAGCCCACCTACCATCCTACCGAAACAACAACCAGCGCGACAACGCATAACGGCTAGTTGGCCATCAACGGCTAGCTGCCAACGGCTCCGAAAATAACAGGCAAAAAAATACGTAACGTGCGGTAGAAAATCGGATCGTTGAGCATTTAATGCCGACCCAACACTTCTCGGCAGCTCCTATATAACCACTCACTCACTTCATTTTACTTTACTTCCATCTATTTGCTAGTTTCTATCTTATTCTCTTGCTCTCTCATAATTTTTTCTTTTTATTTTAAGTCAAGAACAACCGCTCACATGGCATCAACATCAACCCCAAAACCCATCTACAACAGGTTTTGCTTCAAAGAGGACAAGGAGAGATATAATAATAAATTCTCCAAGCAGGCAGTATGGGAGGAACAACACTTCCATTACATGTAATAAACGGGAGACATAGGTCTTGAGCCCTATAACGCCCTGGTTTTAGGTCTAGATATTTTAGACATCGGATTGGACCAATCGAAAACAATTTGAATTGTGTTAGGTGATTTAAGGAAATCAAGGATCGGGAAACGATAAAAAAATGGTAAATTTGCTAAAATCGTATAAAATCATGTTTGAGAGGTTGGTCAAATCAATTTTACAAAATGAGTTTCGGAAGTGGTACATTTTGGGTAGTGACCAAAATGTAAAGTTTCAAAATTGTAGAAAATTACAAAATTTCAAGAGGAGTCAAAATATAAGATTCTTTAGGGAGCTTTGGAGCAATTACACCTTCCTTAAATTGATATGTGTTTTAAAATGATTTTTAGACAATTAAAATAGAAATGATTTTATTTAATTAAAATTTCACGTAACTAACTTTCATTTCAGCAAAATCATTTTCCCAACTTTTTTCTCCCAAACACTCTCTATTTAATTTCTAAACCAATTTCAAGAGTTTTCTTCAAATTCTTCAAGCATTGTGAAGGGAAAAGTTGTCAATCACTAAGGAAGGCAAGGATTGGAGGTAAATCCCATTCTCAACCTTCAATCTAGGTTCTTTATTGAAATTCCCAAGATCTTTGACTTCTAAATATTGTTTTTAGCTGTTTGATAATAGTTTTGATTTAAGATCAAAATCTTGCAAAATTGTGATTTAAATCTTGATTTTCAGATTGGTATTGATGACATCTGTTTTAGATTGGTCTTAATTGAGTTTTGAGTTGATTATTATGTTGAAAAGGGGTTTTGATAATATAGATCCCGAAATCTTTGAGATCTTGATGGTTTTAGTTGGGTTTTTGAGGTGAAAGGATGGTGTTATGCTTGCTGGAGGTATAAGGATGGGTTTAGGTTGTTTTTAGATGTGTTTTGATGCTTATAAATGGTTGGAAGTGATGTATGTTGGCTGGGCTTGGTTTAGGAAGCAATCGGTTGTTTCAGATGTGTAAATTGGTGTAGTTTTGGTGAGCAACGAGTTTATGTTTAGTTGATGTTGTTGAAATGTATTTAAATGCATTTGGATCTCTATTTTGATGATCTGAAACAGGGGATCTTGATCCGGAAGAAAACGAAGCATTTTTTGAGGCTTCAGAGGGGTGATCTTCGCATCGGCAAGTAAAGTTTCATGTATCGGTGTGTGGAAATGGATTTTCCAGGTTTGTAACGCTTTGAGCGTGGTCTTGGGAGCTTAGTGCAAGTTTGAAACACTTAGCTAAGCTCAAGAGTAAGTGATTCGAAAGTCTCTCTCAGAATGTGCTATGTTTTTATTGGAAATGCACTTGAGTTGAATATGGTTTTGATTACTGTTTTAAAGCATGTTTTAAGCATTGTTGATGCTAGTTTTTAATGCCATTTTGTTAAGCATTCACTTGGTAGGCGATCCTTGGATTTGTGAGACATATGCATTTTAGTTTTAAGCATGTTTATGCTTGTGAAAAAGACATTGTGATTTATGATTGTAAAACTGTGAAATAATGATGTTGAATGATTATATTGACAAGTGATGTAAATGGTTTTTGGTTATTTTAATCGGATATAGTTAGCCGTCTATAGGATTGGGTGTACCGTGAATAAAGTCGACTTGGATGTCGAGGGGTTCTGATTGTGTCGTAATCTGCATCCAAGTACCATAACGATTGAGGCTAAGATCACAACGATGGATGGTTTAATCCCGTGTGTGAGTCTTGTGGTATGTGTCTCGTACTCTCGTTAGTGGAATTATACACCGATGAGTGATGTTGAGGGGTTGTGATTGTGCCATTAATCTTCATCACGGGTGTTGAAGGGTTGAGATTGTGCCATATATCTCCACCTTGTGTAGTCTGGTAGTATGTATGAAGCGTGTGGGACAAGTCTTGTAATCCGCGAATCCAATTGTGTCAATTGTGTTGGTTTTGATATGGTTGAAGATTAATCACTTGCGAGCCAATATAATGTTGATGGTTAATGATTAAGCATGAGATGCTTGGAAATTATGCTAGAATGCATGTGATGATTGGTTTAAGCATGAGCAAATGATTTTGTTGTTGTTTTTAATGATGCTATGAGCATGTGGTTTAAAAAGTGCATTGATGCTTTGAAGAACATGTTTTAAAGGAAGGCATGAGTTTACAAACGATGATATGTTGGTTTTAGAAAATTCATTGACGAATGTTTTGTTTTAGCGATCCTCACTAAGCTTTATGCTTACGCTTATTTGTTTCATCAATGCAGAGAATTGAGAAATCAAGGAAGTCTAAGAGCAAGTGGAATCCAATCATTTTGATCTAAGCAATTTATGTGGTTTACCTTAGTGTAATAAGAGGCAATGGGTGGGATTTCTACTCTCGGTTTTGTTGGTGATATTAAACACCTTGAGCATGTTTAGTATATGTTTGTGGATTTGTAAATGGCCTTTCATTGGTTTATGATTTTGCTTATAGCGTTTTGACTATGTGTTGCATGTAAAAGAGTCTGTTGCAATAGAGTGCAAGTGTACACGACGCAAGTAGTAAAGTGATACACGAAGTATCGGATGTCGAATCCACATGGACTTGAAATAGTCTTAACGTTGAATTGATGTACAAGAAAGAAGATAATTTTAATTGTTTGTAAGGGAATACTAAAGAATACTGAAGATAAAGAATTAAAGAAATAAGGATAGAGAGAATGGGTCCGTATTGATTTGCTCAATAGTGTAGGTGTTGCAATGTCTAGGACTTTCTGTTATGTCGTTGCTCCTGTCGCAGCAGCACCTGCGGCTGCAGCAGTCTGTTGTTGTCGCAGTAGCGATCAAACAACTCTGTACTTCAAGCTTCGCAAGAATCCCTGATGTGCCTTGTCATATCCCTAGGTCCAAGTCTGTCGATGAACACGTCTTTGATGATACCTCCCGGCCTGAATCGAAGGATAAACACCGATGTTGTTGAATTCATCCTTAGCCACTTAACCACGTCCTATCCCTAGGTCCGAGATAGTTCAACCATAAACTGGAGAACCCGTACTTATTCCTTTCGCATACTTAACTCTCCCGATATTAAGTAAATGTATAATCTCACAATGCTATCCCGATACTCTTGCAAGATGTTGAAAACCAGTACAAGCAAACTTGAAGTCTATTTTATTGAACAGAAAAAATCCTAAAACAATGCAATCCTTGCAACTACTTTACAGAATCAACCCTTAGCCCTAGGGGAAGTTTAGAACATGATGAGAAGGGGAAAACGACTAGGGTTTAGGGGAAGACGGCTAGAGAATAAGATATCACTCCCTAGGTCGAGTTATATGCCTTTATATAGGCCTTGGGTTCATGTTTTCCAATATGGCAAGAATACAAGTTTAAATTAAAGTGCAACTCTATTAAAGACTAAATCTTCAGAGTAGATGTCTTTAATTCTTCCTCTCTTCTTGCTTGGAATTTGTTCCTTGAACTTTGAGGTTGGCCTTCATTTTGATCTAGGGCTCAGAAAAATATATGAGTGCTCCATGACAGACCGGCTTAATTTCCTCTTTCTGTCGAGCTCCATTTCACTTTTCCCTTCACCATTGATGTCGTCCATAGCTGCCACGGCTGCGGCCTCGGCAGCATCATCCTTCTCGACTTCAGTCATGTGTTCCAGCTCTGCTTCTCCACTGCCCTGAGTCTGCTAAAGCAGCTACCTGTAAAAGTAACCAAAATCAGTAGCAACTGTGCTTTTTTATATAATTGTGATGTATAATTGAAATCAATCCTAAATGCAATGAAATATGCTTGAATGCAGCAGTAATATGGGGGTAAATAAGGGGTAAAAAGTTGAACTTTTGCACACTCAACACACCCTCAAACTCGAATCCTTGCTTGTCTTCAAGCAATTGCAACCTAACTAACATGCATATATATATATATATATATATATATATATATATATATATATATATATATATATATATATTTTTGGCTTAAGTCAGTGAACAATCCTTATCCACCATACCATCCCCATCATGTTTAGCACCTGTTCAAATATTTAAGGATCTACTTAGAGCAAAAGTATAGTTCTCGTGCATGTGTGTGCAATTATTGTGAACATACCTGAATATAGACTTCCCTAGCAACTAGAATATTATACTTAGCTTATTTAGAGTTTTCCTTCGAAACTTAATTCAATTTTTCACTAGAGCCAATAACAGGTACCTCTAGTTGTTTTCCTTCTTTGTCGAAAATTTTATCTTCTCTACTAGAGCCAGTATTTCAGGCAGCTCTAGTTAACTATCTAGAGCCGGTGATAGGCACCTCTAGAAGTTTTACTCGAGTTATTTTCCTAGAGCCAATGATAGGCACCTCTAGGTTTTCTTGAGTTTATAGTCTCTTTCTACTCTAAGTTCTATGTTTTCTATTCTAAGTATGCTAGAGAAAGTCTTTTATCAAGTAAGTCACAAAGTGTTTCAGTTTTTCAGAACTATACTAAGGCTCTACTTACTCCCTAAAATATTTTTAAGGGGCTGTCACGACAGAGAAGGCATCAACAGATAATAAAAGTTCAAAAAAAGCCAAAGTTTTTTATATGCAAAAAAAAAACTAACACTTAGACACAAATTCTAAACATAATAGACACTTCATTAATGGAGGGATGCCACCCCCAAACTCAAGGGTTGCATTTCCCTCAATGCATGATGACAAAATGAAGAAAAGAAAATAAAAACATCACAGTTATAACAAAACAGCAGACATCAAAGATAAAATAAAAACTTAAATTTTAAGTGTTGTCGTCGCTGCTGCTGCTGCTGCTGTTGATCTGTATCTGCCGTCGGGCAGTGACCTTCAACGTCGGTGCTGACAGATGACTCGGAGAGGCGGAGGCAGTCTTTTTCTTGGCTTCCCTCGGGGGCTGGATGCGAGTAGGTGAGATTTGGGGTAGTTTCTCCAGCACTTGAACCTCCTCAGAAGAGCTGTTGCTGCTGCTGTCAGACTTCCCTTGGCCGGATGGTCCGTCACCGGTGTTGGGTTTCTGCCGCTTCATCGGAGTGAATTCTTTGGAAAGGTTCCTCTTGACAAAGGGATCGCCATCGGATTCCTCCCAAATTGAGAAGGAGGAGAAACCATCAATAGATTCGTCGAGGTCAGATGGTGGCTCCTTTCCCTTTTCTCCCATGGTAGAGGCAGTGGCAGTGTGGCTGCTACCTACAGCTGTCGTGACCGGGGTTGGAGTGGATACAGTAGAAGGTGTTCGCGGTGTGGCAGCAAAGGTAAGGGCATGGGCAGGTGTGGGGGCAGCAAAATAATGATAGGGGAAAATAGGGAATTGTACATTTGGAAAATTGAAATTGCTTTTAATGAAATGTACCGTTGCTGTTGTGAAGTCACTGACAAAGCTCATCAGGCCCAGCTGCCATTCCTCCATTTTCTGCAGGGTAGCTAGGATTTGGATGGTGGAGTCTGCTGTGGGAGCTGCTGCTGTGGGCTACCTATGTTCTATGGCGGCAAGCTTTGTCTGGGTAGGCTCTTCTGGCTCACCTGCCGCGGTAGATGGGTTGAAGCAGGAGATTGGTGTTGCAGCTTTCAACTCCATCAAACTGACAATATTTTTCTACGTCCATCCTTTTCCTCGAATCTTCAGATCTTCAGCAATTTTAGGGACACTGTGGCCACAACAAATTTCTATGATGAGGTAGGGTTGGTCAAGGATTACTTCAAAGATAGCCTTGCATTCTTCTTCTGCATCAGCGTGTTTTATTGCTTGGAGAACATTTAACTGGATCTCTTGATCATTCACTCTCATAGTGAGTTCTCCCATTTCTACATCAATCAGTGATCTGCCTGTGGCTAAGAAGGGTCGCCCCAGGATGATTGGTGCATTCTCATCTTCTTCACAATCTAAAACAAGAAAGTTAGCAGGAAAAATAAATTTGTCCACTCTTACAAGAATATTTTCAATCTTCCCTTTTGGTTGCACGTAAGAGCGGTCTGCCAGCTGCAACATAACTGTCGTGGGTCGTGCTCGTCCAATACCTAATTTTTGGAATAAAGATTTTGGCATTAAATTAATACTAGCACCTAGATCGCAAAGTGCCTTACCTAAGAATTTATCACCGATTATGCACGGTATTATGAAGCTCCCAGGATCCTTCTTTTTCTAGGGTGGATGCTTGTGCAAAATAGTCATGCATCCTTCTGTCAATTTAACCGTCTCAAATTCCCCAAGTCTGGATTTCATCGACATAGCATCCTTGAGAAATTTGGCATAACCAGGCATCTGCTTGATTGCATCTAACGGCAGAATATTGATGTTGAGCTGCTTAAAAATATCATAGATCTTTTTGAGTTGGAACTCCTATTTCTGCTTCTATAGCCGCTGTGGAAAAGGAGGTGGAGGACGATAATCTTCAATGCGTCCTTCCCATGGTATACGAATCTGAGGAGGCTTAGGTTCTTCATCCTTCTCCTCTTTCCCTTTTGCTGTCGTGACAGGTGTGGCGGCAGCAGGCTGTTTATCGTCTACTGGGGCAGCGCTCGCGGCAGTCGATTTTAGGACTGGTTCCTTAACTGGTTCAACTTTCTTCTCCGGCTCTGGTAATTTCTTCCCACTCCTAGTTATGATATATTTGCACTACTAATGTGTGGGTTGTCTAGCGACCTCAGTATCGCTAGGGAATTGTTCGTTCTGCCTTGGCTTAATATGCTGGGAAACCTGACCCATCTGTGTCTCCAGTGATTTCATAGTAGCTTCATGGTTAGTCATCCGAATCTCTGTTTTGTCCATGAACGACTTAGTCTTCTTGACGAAGTGATCCATGTTTCTGATGTAAGTTCCTGTCTGTGACATAAACGTGGCCAAGGTCTGCTCCAGTATACTAGGTGTGGCTAATGGTTGCTGTTGCGGTTGCTGTCGAGTCAGAATTCTAGGTGCCCCCTGATTTTGAGTATGTTGTGCTTGAGGGTTCATGGCATTATTTGTGTTGCTCCAAGAGAATTTGGGATCTTTCCTCCAGTTGGGATTGTAGTTGTTGGAGTCATAGTTCCTTTGCTTGTTGAAGTTTCCAACGTACATCCCTTCCTCTAGCTATAGTGGACAGTCTTCCGAACTATGATTCCTACTGCAAGTTTCACATACCTCTTCTATAGAGTAGACATGTTTTGAATCTTTCTTTAGTAAATTCACTATTGCCTTTCTGAGGTATGCAACCTACGTCTTTAGGGAGTTATCAGTCTCATAATCCTTTACAGCTAGTAGTCGTTTACCTCTACTTGCTGTGGGAAATTTCTCTTCATTCTTCGTCAAATTCTTGCATACTACCATGGCTTCATCCAGATCTTTATCCAACAACAACCCATTGGCTGCTGAATCGATTCTCATGCAAGCCTGTAGGTTGGCAGCATTCTAGAATTTAATGACTTGATTCCAAATAGGGAATCCGTGCATCGGGCAATTCCTCAGAGGAGTAGTAAACCTATCCTATTCCTCGTGCATTAGCTCGTCGTCTTCTTGTTGAAAAGTATCAATTTCGTTACGTAATCGCTTAGATAAATGAGAAGGGTTAAAACAAGATAAAAATTCACAAGTTAAATCTGCCCAAGTTCGTATTGAACCTGGCGTTAGTTTGTTTCACCAAGTTTTAGCTCTGTCTCTCAATGAATGAGGAAATAACCGAAGCCTTAGTATCTCCAGATTTACTCCTGGAAGTCTAAATGAACCACTTATTTCATAGAACGTTTTCATATGTTCCCTAGCATCCTCTGTAGCAGCACCACTAAATTGGCTAGCGGAATTAATCATGCTGAACATGACAGGTTTCAGCTTGAAATTTTCAGCTTTCACGTCTGGCAGGGTGGTCTCTAGTTCCACATGATCATTGATCATGTAATCACTGCATGACCGGCGTGTGGCCTCAGCAGCAGGAGGAGCGGCAGGCCGTCCGTTTCCTCCATCTTCGATAGCATCGTTAGGATCTTGGGGATTCCCTTGGTTGTTCATGGCTTCTAACTGTTCTTCAAGGTAATCATTTCTGGCCAACAAGAGTCGGAGTCGGTTCCTAATATTGCACAAGCGTTCGATTTCAGGATCTAGCTGATACTCATGTTCCTTTCCTCGTCTCGGTCTGTGCATAAGCAAACAGAAAACCTTGTGAAAAGCACAGGGTGAACAATCCAAATAAAAATAGAAAAATTAAAAGAATGTGCAGAAAAAGTAGGGTAAAGATATGTTGCCAGTCCCCAGCAACGGCGCTAAAAACTTGTTGCGTGTAAAAGAGTCTATCGCAATAGAGTGCAAGTGTATACGGCACAAGTAGTAAAGTGATACACGAAGTATCGGATGTCGAATCCACAGGGATTGGAAATAGCCTTAACCTTGAATTGCTACACAAGAAAGAAGATAATTTTAATTGTTTGTAAGGGAATACTAAAGAATACTGAAGATAAAGGATTAAAGAAATCAGGATAGAGAGAATACATTGGTATTGATTTGCTCAGTAGTGTAGGTGTTGCAATGTCTAGGACTTTCTGTTCAGTCGTTACTCCTGTCACGGCAGCACCTGCGGCGGCAACGGTCTGTTGTTGTCGCGGCAGCGATCACACAACTCTGTACTTCAAGCTTTTCAAGAATCTCTGATGTGCCTTGTCCTATCCCTAGGTCCATGTCTATCGATGAACACGTCTTTGATGATACGTCCCGGCGTGAAACGAAGGATGAACATCGATGTTGTTGAATTCTTCCTTAGCCACTCAACCTCGTCCTATCCCTAGGTCCGAGATAGTTCAACCATAAACTGGAGAACCCGTACTTATTCCTTTTGTATACTTAACTCTCCCGATATTAAGTAAATGTATAATCTCACAACGCTCTCCAGATACTCTTTCAAGATGTGGAAAACCAGAATAAGCAAACTTGAAGTCTATTTTATTGAAAAGAAAAAATCCTAAAACAATGCAATCCTTGCAACTACTTTACAGAATCAACCCTTAGCCCTAGGGGAAGTTTAGAACATGATGAGAAGGGGGAAAACGACTAGGGTTTAGGGGAAGATGACTAGAGAATAAGATATCCCTCCCTAGATCGAGTTACATGCCTTTATATAGGCCTTGGGTTCAAGTTTTCTAATATGGCAAGAATACACATTTAAATTAAAGTGCAATTCTATTAAAGACTAAATCTTCAGAGTAGATGTCTTTAATTCGCCCTCTCTTCTTGCTTGGAATTTCTTCCTTGAACTTTGGGCTTGGCCTTCATTCTGATCTAGGGCTCGGAAAAATATATGAGTACTCCACGACAGACCGGCTTAATTTCCTCTTTCTATCGAGCTTCATTTCACTTTTTCCCTTCACCATTGTCGTCGTCCTTAGCTGCCACAGCAACGGCCTCGACAATATCGTCCTTCTCGAGTTCAGTCCTGTGTTCCAGCTCTGCTTCTCCACTGCCCTGAGTCTGCTAGAACAACTACCTGTAAAAGTAACCAAAATCAGTAGCAACTGTGCCCTTTTATATATTTGTGATGTATAATTGAAATCTATCCTAAATGCAATGAAATATGCTTGAATGCAGTAGGAATATGGGGTAAATAAGGGGTAACACTCAACACTATGCTATGGCTAGTTCTCTTAAGCATGCTTGAGTAGCTAATGTTTCACCATGGTTTGGTGTGCTTGATGAGTATGTTATACTGCTTGTTGATGTAACGCCCCGGTTTTGGGCTTAGAAGTCTTGGGTGTTGACCGGTCGGTCAAAGTGCTGTTCGAATCTTAAGAGGTGAATTTAGGAAAGCCTAGTTCGGGTTGCATTAAAAATATGGAAAAATGTTCTAAAATCATCTTTTAATATAATTAAGTGAACTGTGAAATCAATTTTGGAAAATGAGTTTTGGAAGGGTGACATTTTGGCTAGTGACCAAAATGTAATTTTCGCAAGTTTGGTGGCTGTTTTATAAAGGGTTGAAACTTTGAATCTTTAAGGAGCTATTATTCCAAAAGTGGTTTCTCCAGATTTTTCTAAGTTATTATAAGCTATTTTCTGATTTTAAAGATATCAAAAAGGAGGGAAAAGCTCATTTGGCAATTTTCTCAACTAACTTCTCTATTTTCTTTCTCTCTTTTTCTCTCAACCCAAACACTCCATTTCCAGAGAATTGATTCTGATTTCTTCACCTAAATCCCTCCTTTCAACTCTCATTTGATTCCTAATCAACATATCTTCAAAACCTCTTCAATTGCTACTTGTTTCAACAAGGATTTTGATTCCAAAAAGAGGAGAAACTCAAGTTAGGAGGTAAGAACGTCCTTCTCCTCTAAACTATCAGTTCTTTACTGAAATTCCTAAGTTTTCAATCCTAAATTGATGTTTAATTAAAGGTTTTAAAGTGGTGAAATGGATCTTGGCTTATAATGCAAGATTTGATGATTTTTCATAATTTTCGTTAGATCTGAGTAATCTGTGATTTGAGATGTGTTTTTGATGTTAAATGAACTCTAATTTGATAAGGAATTGAGTTTTGATTGATGCAATCCCGGATAGGTTGAGTTTCCTAAGTTTAGCTTGTGTTTCAAGGTTGTTTTTGAGGTGATCTTGGTGATCTGATGTTGCTGGAGGTATAAGGATGTTAATAGGTTGTTTTTAGATGTTATATGATGTTTATGGAAGTGTAGTTTTGCTGGTTTATGGCTGGGCTTTGTTTAGAAGTGGTTTGGATGCATTTTCGGTTGTGTTTGGTGGCCGAAAATGGAGGTTGGTTGAGAGCAGCGAGTGTAGGTGCTTTCATTGAAGCAATTAATGCATGATGATGCATTAATCCTCTGCTTTGATGTGTTGAAAAAGGGGAGGCATCTTTGGATCCAAGAGTTGTTGATCCGGAAGCTTGATTTGGTGCTTTGGCTTGAAGCAAAGTGGAAATCGGTGAGTGAAGTTGGGTTTTCAGATTTTAAAACCAAGGTTTGAAGGTTTTGGGAGCTTAGTCTAAGTCTAAACAACTTTGCTAAGCTCAAGTGTAAGTTTTCGGAATTTCTCTCTAGTGGTGGCCATGAGTTTGTTGTGATGCAAAATGGTTATTTGCATGTTTTAATTACTGTTTTGAAAGCATGTTTTAGCATGGTTTTTGCTGATGTTGTAAGCCATATGTTGAAGGTAACTCTAGGTAGGAGTTCCTTGATTTTATACATTGAAATAATGTGGTTTGATGCTTTGAAATGCATGTTGAATATGGCTTGGTTTAATGCTTTAAAACAGTTGATTATATGATGAAAAAGATGTATATTGGCAAGTGATGTTTTGAAAATGTTAAGGTTACTAAGGTGGTTAAAAGTCCTTGAGTGAGCCTTGTTACTTAAGAACATCAAGGTGGTTAAAAGTCCTTGGATGATTCTTGTTGCGGACACTAAGGTGGTTAAAAGTCCTTAGGTGATCCTTTCCATGGTGTTTAAAAGTCCATGGGGCCAAGGTGTTTAAAAGTCCTTGGGGCCAAGGTGTTTAAAAGTCCTTGGGGTGATTCAAGCTATGGACACAAAGGTGGTTAAAAGTCCTTGTGTGGTCCTCATTCATGGTGTTTAAAAGTCCATGGCCAAGGTGTTTAAAAGTCCTTGGGGCCAAGGTGTTTAAAAGTCCTTGGGAAGTTGATGAACTTGTTTTAAGAAATGGAAATTGTCACTTGAGCCAATATGACATGTTATGTTTATGTTGAAGCATGAGATTGCTTGTTTCAAGTATGCTTTTGAGCATGTGCAAAGGTTGATTATAAGCATGATTTGTAAATGTTTTTAATTGCATTATTGAATGGTTTTTAAGAGCATTCCTCACTAAGCTTTTGCTTACGCTCTCTCGTTTTCTTAACTCAATAATGCAGAGCATTAAAGAACCTTAAGGGGCAGCAAGGAGGGCAAGCATTCTAGTTCAAGTAAAGCTCAATGTATGGAAGGTTTTATAAGCACTTTTTAGCTTTTGGGTAATTTGGCAATGGGGGACCAATGTGTATGTTTTGGGAGGTGTTTGGAACTCCCTAAGTATGTTGAATGATGATTTGAATGCTGGTTTTTGGATTGGATCATTATATGCTTGTTGTGGAAGTTAGTGCTTGAATAGCTAGCTTGTGTAGGAAGCATGCCTATAGAATTGGGCCTTTTTGTTTGAGATGTTGTCTTGATGAAGTGTTGATGCAAGTGTGTCCTATATATGTGGAATTGCATGCTGGTAGAGTTTGGTAGCTTTTGGAGCATGTTTGAATGATCAATTGCATGTTTTGGAATGCATTAGGAGCAATTCTGTGCAGGGCGTTTCGGAACAGTGTGCACCGTTTCGGAACGGGTGCCTTGAATGAACCCAGGGGTCCGAAACGGTATGCACCGTTTCGAAACGGTTTGGCCTCTGCCAGACCCCCGTTGCGGAACTAGTTGCGGAACGGCCCGTGTTTCGAAACAGGGTCAACCTGTTTCGGAACGGTCGACCGTTGGGGGCTGACATTGGTAGTTAGATGTTTTGAAATGTATGCGTTTTGGTCCTGAAACTTGTTTGTTCAATTGTATGAGTTTGGGATGTCCTTTTGAGCTGAAATCTCACAGAGAAGCATGAAACCTGACTAATTTCAAGTTGGTAAGATTAATTTGGGTTAAGTCCTTTTAATAATCAGAAATTACAATTTGGTCCCTAAAGTTGTAATTTGTTCAATTGGGTCCCTGTTTGATCTCTGATGTTTGTGATCTTTGAGTATGATGTTTGTGTGATCACCACTAGGGTTAATGTGCATCTAGATAAGATTAAAAAGAAAAAAAGGGTCGTTAATCAAGGTTGACTTTCGGGTTGACTTTGGTTTTCCCCGTGTGACTTTCTTAATTCGGGTCAACCGTCTAGGCCGGGTTAAGGGGGTTACAGTTGATGCTTACATGTTTAGTAGGTTGATTATAGCTCGTATGTATGATCTAAGTCTGTTTAGATGTGTTAAAATGAATTTTGGAATTGCATCTTGGGTATGCGTATCGATACACGGGGTCGAGTATCGATACACTAAGGCCAAAATCAAGCTTTTCAGCTTAGGTGTACCGATACGATTTGCCCGTGTATCGAGACGCCTAGGCAAATCTTTGAAGGCCGTTTAGATACGGGCTTGGGCGTATCGATACCTTTTTCCCAAAGGTTGCTACTTTCGATTTGCGTATCGATATGGGGAGAAGTGTATCGATATGGGTTATTTATTTTTAGTTTAGGGAATCTTTAAAGTTATGAATTTATGCCTTTTAGTCCCTAATTAATGTTTGTTTAATTAGTTGAGTTTGGATGATCTGCTTAGGATGAAATTTGACATTCTGGAATGTTACATGTCTAATTATGGATTGGTAACTTTAAAAATGGAAAAGTCCTTGTATTTTCTATAAATTACATTTTGGTCCCTATAAGTCAAAAGTATGCAATCGAACCCCTAAATGAACTCTGATCGTTGTGCAGTTTTCTTCTAAGTGCCTTGCTAAACACATAGGATAATAATGTGCATCTAGAGAAGATAAAACCGAAAAAGGGTCATTAATCGAGGTTGACTTTTACAAGTAGACTTCGGTTTTCCTCGTGTAATCTTCTTAGTTTGGGTCGGGCGTCTAGGCCGGGCTAAGGAGGTTACATTTGTTGGTATCAGAGACAGATTACAAAAGAATTGGGGATGGTGGTAAGTGAAATTGGTATGTGCTGATGTATGTTGTTTGAAAAAGTAAGTTTTTGATGAAATGTTGGATCTTATGACATGCTTGATTGTTGTGAATCATACGTGAGCTAAATATGATTGTATGATGATGATATGATATGAATATGTGCTGATTTTGGATGATGTAAAGCATGATGTATATGATATGCTATGTTATGCTTGAGGGAAATCGGGGTGCCCATTACCTTATTACACTAGTTAAATGTTTTTGTGAACTTGGATCCTTGCTTGAGGCTGGCCTAAATCATGGCTTGATTTGTTTTGTTGTTGTGCCTTGTTAAAAATAGCATTATGGGTCCGAGGAGAGAGCTTAGGTCGAACACGGTAGTGCCTACGGCTGAGCAGGGCGACCAGGGTAACCAAGGGGCTGATGTTCCTCCTGGTGGAAACTTACCTCATATGCCACCACTTGGGGATGGAGAGCCGGAGCAACAAGGACAAGCTGGTCCAGGATTGGGTGATCTAGTGCCACTGGTTGAGGCGATCATCGGAGCGTGTTGAGTGTGTAAAATTTATATATTTTACCCCATATTTAACCCATATTTCTGCTACATTCAAGCATAATTCATTGCATTTAGGATAGATTTCATATATACATCACAATTCTATAAAATGGCACAGTTGCTACTGATTTTGGTTACATTTGCAGGTAGCTGTTGTAGCAGACTCAGGGCAGTGGAGAAATAGAGCTGGAACACAGGACTGCAGTCAAGAAGAATGACATTGTCGTGGCAGCCAATGACGACATCTATGTTGAAGGGAAAAAGTGAAGTGGAGCTCGACATAAAGAGGAAATTAAGCTGGTATGTCGTGTGTCACTCCTATATTTTTCTAAGCCCTAGATCAGAATGAAGGTCAAGCCCAAAGCTCAAGGAAGAAACTCAAAGCAAGAAAAAAGGATGAAATAAAGGCATCTACTCTGAAGATTTAGTCTTTAATAGAGTTGTACTTTGGTTTAAACTTGTATTCTTGCCATATTAGAAAACTTGAACCCAATGCCTATATAAAGGCATGTAATTCGACCTAGGGAAGAGTATCTTATTCTCTAGCCGTCTTCCCCTAAACCCTAGTCGTTTCCCCCTTCCCATCATGTTCTAAACTCCCCCTAGGGCTAAGGGTTGATTCTGTAAAGTAGTTGCAAGGATTGTACGGTTTTAGGATTTTTTTTCTGTTCAATAAAATAGACTTCAAGTTTGTTTATTTGGCTTTCAACATCTTGCAAGAGTATAAGGAGAGCATTGCGAGATTATTCATTTACTTAATATCAGGAGAGTTAGGTATACGAAAGAAATAAGTACGGGTTCTCCAGTTTATGGTTGAACTATCTCGGACCTAGGGATATGACGAGGTTAAGTGGCTAAGGAAGAATTCAACAACATCGGTGTTCATCCTTCTATTCACGCCGGGAGGTATCATCTAAGACGTGTTCATCGACAGACTTGGACATGGGATAGGACGAGTCACAACAGGGATTCTTTCCAAGCTTGAAGTACAGAGTTATGTGACCGCTGTCGCGACAACAACAGACCTTTGCCGCCGCAAGTGCTGCCGTGATTGGAGCAAATCAATACCAACCTATTTTCTCTATCATGAATCCTTTAACCCTTTATCTTCAGTATTCTTTATTATTCCCCTACAAACAATTAAATTATTTTCTTTATTTATTGTGCAGCAATCCAAGGTTAAGGGTATTTCCAGTCCCTGTGGATTCGACATCTGATACTTCGTGTATCACTTTACTACTTGCGTCGTGTACACTTGCACTCTATTGCAATAGACTCTTTTACACGCAACAAGTTTTTGGCGCCGTTGCCGGGGAATGGCAACATATCTTTACCTTACTTTTACTGCACATTCTTTTTAATTTTTTCTGTTTTTATTTGGATTGTTCACCCTGTGCTTTTCACAAGGTTTTTCGTTTGCTTATGCGCAGATCGAGACGATGCGAGGAACCTTAGTATCAACTATATCTTGAAATCGAACGCTCGTACAATCTCAGAAACCGAGTCTGACTTTTGATAGCCAGAAACGATTACCTTGAGGAACAATTACAAGCCATGCATAACGGGAGGAACAACCAAGAGAATCCCGAAGATCCTATTGGGAATGAAGGGAACAGACAGCCCGCCGCTGCCGCGGCCGCACAACGGTCATGCCGTGATTACATGATCAAAGATCATGTGGAACTGGAGACAACCCTGCTAGACGTGGAAGCTGAAAATTTTGAGCTGAAACCTATGATGTTCAGCATGATCAATTCCGCTGGCCAATTTAGTGGTGCTGCTACCGAGGATGCCAGAGAACATCTGAAAAAGTTCCAAGAAATATGTGGATCGTTTAGACTACCAGGAGTAAATCCAGAGATACTGAGGGTTCGGTTATTTCCTCATTCATTGAGGGACAAAGCGAAAACTTGGTGGAACAAACTAACGTCGGGTTCAATACGAACTCGGGTGGATTTAACTCGTGAATTTTTATCTCGTTTTAATCCTTCCCATTTATTTGAGCGATTACGTAACGAAATTGCTACTTTTCAACAGAAAGATGACGAGCCAATGCACGAGGCATGGGACAGGTTTACCACTCTTCTGAGAAATTCCCCGATGCACGGATTCCCTGTTTGGAATCAAGTAATTAAATTTTACAATGCTGCCAACACACATACCCGTATGAGAATAGATTCAGCAGTAAATGGATTGCTGTTGGATAAAGATACAGATGAAGCCATGGTAGTATTGAAGAATTTGGCGATGAATGAAGAGCAATTTCCCACAGTGAGGAGAGGTAAACGAGTACTAGCTGTGAAGGACTATGAAGCTGAAAATTCAGCTCGAATGGACTGGTGCTTACAGCTCAATGATGCAGTCTGGACCTATAGAACATCATTTAAGACTCCATTGGGAATGTCACCCTACCGACTGATATATGGAAAAACATGTCATTTACCTGTTGAGATAGAGCACAGAGCTTACTAGGCCATCAAAGCAGTAAACATGGACATAGACAAGGCATGACATAAAAGGTTACTTGATTTGAATGAAATTGAAGAAATTCGAGCAATGGCCTACGACAACACAAGGATTTACAAGGACAAGACAAAGAGGTGGCATGACAAGAAGTTGCTGCCACAACAGTTCTGCCCAGGGCAGCTTGTGTTGTTATTCAACTCTTGGTTGAATCTCTTCCCAAGGAAGCTGAAATCTAGATGGTCCGGCCCATTCCAAGTTGTGCAAGTTTTTTCTCATGGTGCAATCACGATCAAATCCTTAAAAGACGGGCACCAATTTAAAGTCAACGGACATAGACTAAAGCATTATCAGGGGACTGAAGCCCCTAGAATGCAGGAAGTGGTTACTTTAGGAGATGCCCCTCAAGACATCCCTAATTTAACATAATTTTACTATATATATATTAGGAAATTAGAATTACTTTATTATTAAGGACTAAGTTTTTATTTTAATTATTTTTAGGAAATAAGGGAAACAAGGAGATGAGAAGAAGTGAACCAGCCCACCATCTCACCAGCAGCCCAAAAGGCCAAAGGAGGAGTCTGTCGTCACAGCCTGTCAACAACTGTCGCGACAGACGCGGAAAAGACAGCCTGTCACCACACTGTCGCGGCAGACACGCAAACGTGTAACAGACGCGCAGCAAACACGGAAATGCGTGACAGATGCGTCTGAAACCGCGTAACAGCTGGCTCCGTTATTCGCGCCTCCCGTTACAACTCCAACGGGCAGCAACCCCTTCATCTATATAAACCCTATTTTACTATTCAGTTTCACCTCACTTTTACTCTCTCAACTTGCTTTCTCTCTAGATCTCAGATTTTTCTTTCATTTTTCTACAGCCTTGCAATTATGAGTACCAGACAAACAAGACGAAGTGTTGTCTCCAGCTCTGCCGCCGCAGCAGGCACACCCAGCCACGATAGACTCCCCAACCGTTTTGCCACCTCCGACTCCGTCGACCGCTACTACACCTCCTTTCAAAAAAGTGAGATGTGGGAAGATAGAGGGTTCCTCTACGCCAAACACATTGAAAATTTCGGGCCAGAACCGTTCATAGCTCGGAAGATTAAAGCCCTCAAATGGAAGATGTTTGCTGCCCAACCCAAGGAAATGAATGTCACTTTGGTTCGAGAATTCTACGCTGCTATCGGCAGCAAGGACACGCAGACTGTGACAGTGCGAGGTAAGGAAGTCACCTTCGAGCCAGAATACATCAACACCCTTTACGACATCTACGTCGGCAAGAAGGAAGACGGGCACAAGAGATTCGTGGAAAGTCTGTCGTCGGCAGAATACGATGTTGTTATGGCAGAACTAACTGAAGAAGGAACAAAGTGGTATACTGATCCCAAGCACCGTTGGACAGTAAAACGCACTCAACTCACTACATAAGGAAAGTTATGGAACCACTTCGTCAAGAAAAGGATTATGCCTTCTTCCCACAACAGCACGGTCGACAGACCCATGTTAGCTCTCGTTCACTACATTTTAAATGAGAGACCTATTCATGTCGGCCGGTATACACGAGAAGGAATTTTGGAGTGTGCCCTTAAGCCATCATGACCCCTTTACTTCCCATACCTCATCACCGAGATCTGTCGCGAGCACAACGTTCTCGAAATCCCCGAAGATTACAAGGTCCAAGGGAAAGGATGGACGAAACGCAACATATTCAGTCTGATGGAGCTGAAAGCTGCCACACCCATCTCCTGCTTCAACACGTTTGTCGCGGCAGAGGAACCAACAGAGCCCACTCAGACAGAACCTGCCGCCGCAGAGCAGTAGCAGCCAACAGCAGCAGCTCCTCCAGCAGACTCCTCCACTCAAATCCTAGCCACCCTGCAGAAGATGGAGGAACGACAGCTAGGTCTGATGAGTTTTGTCAGAGACTTCACAGCAGCAACGGTACATTTTATTCAAAACAATTTAAATTTTGCAAATGTACAATTTCTTGTTTTCCCCGAGCACTATTTTGCTGCCACTACACCTGCCCTTACCCATACCCCTTCTGCCACACCAAAAACACCCTCTGCTGCGTCCACTCCAACTCCGGCCGCGACAGCTGAAGGTGGCAGCCACACATCCACTGTCTCTGCCAGAGGAGAGAAGCGAAAGGAGCCGCTGACAGACCTTGATGAATTTATTGATGGGTTCTCTTCCTCCTCCATCTGGGAGGAATCTGATGTGGAGCCCTCTGTCAAGAGGAACCTTTCAAAGGAGTTCACTACGATGAAAAGGCAGAATCCCAACACCGGTGAAGGACCATCCGGCCAGGGCAAGTCTGGCAGCAGCAGCAGCAGCAACTCTTCTGAAGAGGTACAAGTGCTGGAAAGACCACCCCCAATCTCACCTACTCGCATCCAGCCCCCAAGGGAAGCTAAGAAAAAGACTGCCTCCGCCTCTCCGATCATTCTACCGGTGCCCACAACGAAAGTTACTGCCCGCCGGCAGCTAGAGATCAGTAGCAGCAGCGACGATAACACCTTAATTTAAGTTTCTATCTTATTCTTGTTGCTATGCTGTTTTATTATAATTGTGATGTCTTTTTGTTGTTATTTTCTGTTTTTTTGGAGAAAAAAAATAAATTTTGGCTTAAGTCTTTGAACTTAACTTACCTATCGCGACATATGTTGTCGTGATAGTGCCTTTAGGAAATTTTAGGATCTGTTTAGAGCCTTGCTATGATTCTAATCTGAACAACACTCTTTGTGGCTCTTATGCTTTCTAGATTACTTTAGTACGCTGGAATAGGAATGTTTACCCACTTGAAACCGCCACTAGAGGTGCCTATCATTGGCTCTAGGAAAACAATAAAAGAAAGAAAAATATTCAGACTCAATTACATGCAAAACTGCCTTGCAATTATTTTAGGAAATTTCTTTTTGGGCTAAGTTAGAAAAAACTAAAGGAGCCTAAAAATTGCCTCCACAAAAAAATTGAATTGGAATAACTTCAAGTTTGTAAGCATAACTATTATGATATACTAAGGTATTCTAGATGCATAAGTGTTCACAAAACCTGCACACACCACACAAGAATTATAGCATGGTTCCGAATGAATCCAGAAAGGCCCGACAAGGTATTGCTCTTGTTAGAATATAAGTGGTAGGTAATGTAGGGTTCACTGATTTAAGCAATAACAAAAAAAATATTTCATTTTAGTTAGGTAATATTTGCTTGAATGAAAGCAAGAACTTGAGTTTGGGGGTGTGTTGAGTTTGTAAAAGTTCTATATTTTACCCCCTATTTAACCCATATTTCTGCTGCATTCAAGCATAATTCATTTCATTTAGGATAGATTTCATATATACATCAAAATTATATAAAATGGAACAGTTGCTACTGATTTTGGTTACTTTTGCAGGTAGTTGTTGTAGCAGACTCAGGGCAATGGAGAACCAAAGCTGGAACACAGGACTGTAGTCGAGAAGAATGACGCTGCCGTGGCAGCCAATGACGACAGCTATGTTGAAGGGAAAAAGTGAGGTGGAGCTCGACAGAAAGAGGAAATTAAGCTGGTCTGTCGTGGGTCACTCCTATATTTTTCTGAACCCTAGATCACAATGAAGGCCAAGCCCAAAGTTCAAAGAAGAAACTCAAAGCAAGAAAAGAGGACGAATTAAAGGCATCTACTCTGAAGATTTAGTCTTTAATAGAGTTGTACTTTAGTTTAAACTTGTATTCTTGCCATATTAGAAAACTTGAACCCAAGGCCTATATAAAGGCATGTAATTCGACCTACGGAAGGATATCTTATTCTCTAGCCGTCTTTCCCTAAACCCTAGTCGTTTTCCCCCTTCTCATCATGTTCTAAACTTCCCCTAGGGCTAAGGATTGATTCTGTAAAGTAGTTGCAGGGATTGTACTATTTTAGGATTTTTCTGTTCAATAAAATAGACTTCAAGTTTGCTTATTATGATTTTCAACATCTTGCAAGAGTATTTGGAGAACATTGCGAAATTATTAATTTACTTAAGATCAGGAGAGTTAAGTATACGAAAGGAATAAGTACGGGTTCTTTAGTTTATGGTTGAACTATCTCAAACCTAGGGATAGGACGAGGTTAAGTGCCTAAGGAAGAATTCAACATCATCGGTGTTCATCCTTCGATTCACGCTGGGAGGTATCACCTAAGACGTGTTCATCGACAGACTTGGACCTAGGGATAGGACGAGTCACAACAGGGATTCTTGCCAAGCTTGAAGTACATAGTTGTGTAATCACTACCGCGACAACAACAGACTGATGCCACCGCAGGTGCTGCCGCGACAGGAGCAAGGACAAAACAGGGAGTCCTATACAGTGCAACACCTGCACTACTGAGAAAATCAATACCGGCCTATTTTCTCTATCTTGAATCCTTTAATCCTTTATCTTCAGTATTCTTTATTATTCCCCTACAAACAATTAAATTATCTTCTTTCTTTCTTGTACAGCAATCCAAGGTTAAGGCTATTTCTAGTCCTTGTGGATTCGACATCTGATACTTCGTGTATCACTTTACTACTTGCGTCATGTACACTTGAACTCTATTGCGATAGACTCTTTTACACGCAAAATAGCATTTCAGGCTGTGGTAGCTGGAGCGCATGTTAGGCCCGTGCAGCTCGGCAGGTGGGTTTGCCTTTGGAAAGGCTGAGGAGTTTAGGAGCTGTTGAGTTCTATGGAATGTCTCGTGAGGCTTCGAAAGCCTGGTTAGCTAGCACGATTCGTATTATGGATCAAATGGGATGTAACGATGTGCGCAAGCTAGGGTGCGCGGTTTCCATGCTCCAAGGTGACGCTTATAGTTGGTGGACAACTATCATCATTGGTATGGAACCTAATGAGGTAGATTAGGATTTTTTCAGAAATGCCTTTGAGAGGAAGTATCTGGAGTGAGATACTTGGATGAGAAGAAACGTGAATTTATGTCGTTTGTTCATGAGAGTCTCTCGGTGGCTGAGTACGAGGTTCAGTTGGTATGTTTGAGTCAGTACACCCCTGAGTTGATGCCGAGTGAGAGGCATCGTTGTGATCACTTCCGATATGGGCTAGTGCAGGAAGTGAAGACTTATAGGTTGGCTACACACTACACGGATTTTGATGTGCTTGTATGTCGAGCTAAGGACGTCGAGCAGAACTTGGGTTTGGCATCTCGTGGCGTTGGCTCTAGCTCTGGGAAGAAAAAAGCTGAGTATAGTTCCGGAGGTGGATGGAACAAAAGAGGTCGGGATAGAAGACATCAGCCTGAGGTGAGGCGGGGTGCTCCCGGACGGGGTGGTCAGGCTCAAAGAGGCTGAGTGAGGTCTGAGCAGCACACGTGCTGGACTTGTGGATCGAGGGACCATCTGAGGTGAGATTGTCCACGTGCAGCTAGAGAGGTATAAGCTCCTCTTGTAGTAACAATGAATTCTTGCTGGAATTGTAGTTCGGTAGATCATATGAGGCGCGAGTGTCCTCTATTGGATGGTGGAGGCTAGGGACGTGCACTGGCTGTGGTTGCACCCCAGAGAGGTTGTGGGTGCGGCTGAAAGATTTACTAGAGGAGAGATGAAGGTCAGCGAGGCATTGCTCATGTTGTAGCAGTTCGGCCTGAGGGAGGCTGTCCTGCGAGGGTTTATGCTATCTGCAAGGAGCGCAATGATACCGATGTCATCGCAGGTACCTTTGTTCTTCAGTCTTTATCATTGTTGGCTTGGATTGATTCTGTATCCACGCATTCTTTTATTTTGAGTGAGCATGCGCATTTGCATGATATACCTGTTGAGTTACTTGAAGTAGGAATGCAAGTGACTAGTTCCTTTGGTGAGACTGTAGTGATTAGGAAGTTGTACCGGAGGTGTCCCTTATCTGTTCAGGGTCATGTTTTCCTTGTGTATTTGATGGAGTTACCCTTCTATGGTTTTGATATGATCCTTTGTATGGATTGGTTGTCTGAGCATAGAGCAGTAGTTGCCTATGATGTTAAGCGAGTCACCCAAAGCTTGGTGATGATTATGAGGTTGTGATAGTAGGCGAGAATGTGAAATTCTTATTTAACGTGATTTCGACTTTAGAAGCATGCCGTATGCTAAGGTTGGGTTGTGAGGCTTATGTTGCCTATGTGATGAATCTTGGTTCAAAGGATGTACGTGTGTAGGACATCAGAACCGTTTGCGATTTTTCTGGTGTCTTTCCGGAAAAATTACTTGGGTTGCCGCCAAACAGAGAGGTTGAGTTTGGTATCGAGTTGTATGAGAATACGACTCCGGGGTCCATTGCTCCTTATCGAATGGCACCGAGTTGAAGACGCAACTTCACGAGTTGCTTGATAGTGCGTTTATCTGGCCGAGTGTTTCACCTTGGGTTGCACCGGTCTTGTTTGTAAAGAAGAAAGATGGGGCAATGTAGATGTATATAGATTATCGGCAACTGAACAAGTTGACGATTAAGAACAAGTATCCTTTTCCAAGGATTGATGATCTTTTTGATTAGTTTCGAGGAGCCTCGGTGTTTTCTAAGATAGACTTGAGGTCAGGGTATTACTAGTTGAGGGTGAAGGATGTGGACGTACCTAAGACGTCTTTTTGGTCAAGGTACGAGCATTATGATTTCTTGGTGATGCCGTTTGGTTTGACCAACACACCTGCTGCTTTCATGGACATGATGAATCGTGTGTTCCATGAGTTCTTGGATCAGTTCGTAGTGGTGTTCATTGATGATATCCTTGGGTACTCTCGAACCGAGGAGGATCATGATAGACACTTGAGGATAGTTTTGCAAGCGTTGTTGGAGAACCAATTGTGTGCCAAGCTTAGTAAGTGTGAGTTTTGGCTTAAAGAGGTGGTCTTTGTTGGGCATGTTATGTCGGCTGAGGGTATTTGTGTTGATCCGCATAAGGTTGAGACTGTGATGAGCTGGAAGGTGCCTAAGTATGTGACGGAGGTGCGAAGTTTTCTTGGTTTTGCTGGATATTACCGTAGGTTTGTCGAGGGTTTCTCAAAGATTGTTGCACCTTTGACCAAGTTGTTGCAGAGGAATGTTCGCTTTGAGTGGACGGATTCCAGGCAGCAAGCTTTTGAGAAGCTAAAGAAAGCTTTGACGTAGGCTCATGTCTTGAATCAACATGAGTCTGGTAAGGAGTTTATGGTTTATAGTGATACGTCCATTGTTAGTTTGGGTTGTGTGTTGATGCAGGAGGGTAAGGTAGTAGCCTATGCATCTAGACAATTGAAGGTGCGTGAGTGTAACTACCCTACTCACGATCTTGAGGTTGCGACTGTTGTATTTGCCTTGAAGATTTGGAGGCATTATCTATATGGCGAGAAGTGTGTGGTGTTCACGGATCATAAGAGATTAAGGTATCTTATGTCCCAGAAAGAGTTGAATCTTAGGCAACGTCGTTGGGTAGAGTTGCTTAAGGATTAGGATCTGTCGATACAGTATCACCCGGGAAAGGCCAATGTTGTGGCCAAAGCTTTGAGCAAAAAAATGGCTGTGGAGTTGAAGGCGATGTTTGCTCTCTTGAGCATATCGCGAGATGGTGGTCTTGTTGCTGAATTCAAGTGAATCCCTAATCCAGTTGATCAAGGACAAGCAGTTGCTAGATGATTCTCTTGTCCCTCATGTTTAGGATATTGCGGAGGGTAAGCCATCAAATTTCAGTTTTAAAGATTATCGTGTTCTCTGTTTCGGGAGTCAGATAGTGGTGTCACATGATGCTGAGTTGAGGTGCAATATTTTGACTGAAGCTCATAGTAGTTCTTTCGCTATGCACCATGGTAGTACAAAGATGTATCGTGATTTAAAAGATGAGTACTATTGGGTGGGGTTGAAAAAGGATGTTGCTGAGTTCACTAGTAAGTGAATGGTGTGTCAGCGAGTGAAGGCTGAACATCAGGTACCTTCTGGGTTTTTGCAACCTTTGAGAATCCCGGAATGGAAGTGGGAAAGGATTACCATGGATTTTGTGTCTGGTTTGCCTTTGTCACCATCGAGGTTTATCGCCTTACGAAGTGAGCACATTTCTTGTCTGTGCATACTACGTATACCTTGGATAAGCTGGCAGAGCAGTATATTGCTGAGATTGTGCAGTTGCACGGTGTGCCAAAGTCCATAGTATCATATAGAGATTCGAGGTTTACATTGCAGTTTTGGGAATGTTTGAATCAATCCTTGGGTACACAGTTGAATTTTAGTACTTCATATCATCCTCAGATGGATCAGCAGTCAGAACGTGTGATTCAGGTGCTTGAGGATATGTTGAGATGTTGCATCATAGATTTTCAGGGTTCTTGGGAGAAGCTCTTGCCTTTGGTTGAGTTTGCTTACAACAATAGTTATCAGGCAAATATTCAAATGGCTCCATAGGAGGCTTTGTATGGGAGAAGGTGTAGAACCCCTCTTTGTTGGGAAGAAGTTGGGCAAAAGTTGATTTCGATGCCGGCTATGCTAAAAGGAACCACCGAGAAGGTGAAGCTCATTTGTGAGCGTTTGAAGGTAGCATCGGATCGGTAAAAGTCTTACGTGAATTTGGAGCGTAAGGAGATCGAGTTCGCGGTTGGCGAACATGTGTTCTTGAAGGTATCACCTTGGAAGAAGGTAATAAGATTTGGACGTAAGGGTAAGCTTAGCCCAAGGTTTATTGGACCATACGAGGTTGTGAAGCGTATTGGTCCTGTGGCATATCGGTTGAGGTTGCCTCCCGAGCTGGAAAAGATTCATGATGTGTTTCATATCTTGATGTTGCGGAGATATATATCAGATCCTTCACATGTGATTCCTGCTGAGGAGGTAGAGTTGAATCTGGATCTATCTTATGATGAGGAATCGGTGAGGATCTTAGATGTGAGTAGAAAACTTCTTCGTGGCAAGACAATAGGGCTTGTGAAGGTGTTATGGCGACACCGAGGAGTTGAGGAGGCCACTTGGGAAAGCAAGGCGGACATGCTGAAGCAGTTTTCGCACCTATTTCCTTTAGGTAAAATTCCAGGGACGAAATTTCCTAACCGGTCAGAAACGGTCGAATCGTGTTAGGTGATTTAAGGAAATCAAGGATCGAGAAAGGATAAAAATATGGTAAAAATTGATAAAATCCACTAAAATCATTTTTGAGAGGTTGGTCAAATCAATTTTACAAAAATAGTTTCGAAAGTGGTACATTTTGGGTAGTGGCCAAAATGTAAAGTTTCAAAACTGTGGAAAATTACAAAATTTCAAGAGGAGTCAAAATAATAGAATCTTTAGGGAGCTTTGGAGAAATTACACATTCCTTAAATTGACATGTGTTTTAAAACGATTTTTCGATTATTAAAATAGAAATGATTTTATTTAATTAAAATTGGTTAATTGGGAAATTGAGATATCATTTCGCGTAACTAACTTTCATTTCATCAAAACCATTTTCCAACTCTTTTCTCCAGATTTCTTTTCTCCCAAACACTCTATTTTTAATTTCTAAACAAATTTTAATAGTTCTCTTCAAATTCTTCAAGCATTGTGAAGGGAAAATTGTCAATCACTAAGGAAAGCAAGGATTGGAGGTAAATCCCGTTCTCAACATTCAATCTAGGTTCTTTATTGAAATTCCCAAGATCTTTGACTTCTAAATGTTGTTTTTGGCAAAGATTTGATAATAGTTTTGATTTAAGATCAAAATCTTGCAAAATTGTGTTTTAAATCTTGACTTTCGGATTGGTATTGATGAGCTCTGTTTTGGATTGGTTTTAATTGAGTTTTGAGTTGATTATTATGTTGAAAAAGGGTTTTGATAATATAGATCCCGAAATCCTTGACATCCTTGAGTTTCTTGATGGTTTTAGTTTGGTTTTTGAGGTGAAAGGTTGGTGTTATGCTTGCTGGAGGTATAAGGATGGGTTTTGGTTGTTTTTAGATATGTTTTGATGCTTATAAATGGTTGAAAGTGATGTATGTTGGCTGAGCTTAGGTTAGGAAGCAATCGATTGAGTTTTTAGTTGTTTGGGATGGGTAAATTGGTTTAGTTTTGGTGAGCAACGAGTTTGTGTTTAGTTGTTGGTGTTGAAATGCATTTTAATGCATTTGGTTCTCCATTAAGATGATCTAAAACGGAGCATCTTGATCCGGAAGCAAACGAAGCATTTTTGGAGGCTTCAGAGGGGTGATCTTCGCGTCCGCAAGCGAAGTTTCGTCTATCGGTGAGTGGAAATGAATTTTCCAGCTTTGTAAGGCTTTGAGCGTGATCTTGGGAGCTTAATGTAAGTTTGAAACACTTAGCTAAGCTCAAGAGTAAGTGATTCGAAAGTCTCTCTCGAAATGTGCTATGTTTTTATTGTAAATGCACTTGAGTTTAATGTGGTTTTGATTATTGTTTTATAGCATGTTTTAAGCATTGTTGATGCTGGTTTTTAATGCCATTTTGTTAAGGATGCAATTGGTATGTGATCCTTGGATTTGTGAGACATATGCATTTGAGTTTTAAGCATGTTTATGCTTGTGAAAATGGCATTGTGATTTATGCTTGAAAAACAATGAAATAATGATGCTGAATGATTATATTGGCAAGTGATGGAAATGGTTTTTGGTTATTTTAATCATATATAGTTACCCGACTATAGGATTGGGTGTACCGTGAATAAAGTCGCCTTGGATGTCGAGGGGTTGTAATTGTGTCGTAATCTCCATCCAAGTACCATAACGATTAAGGCTAAGATCTCAACGGTGGATGGTTTAATCTCGTGTGTGAGTCTTGTGGTATGTGTCCCATACTCTGGTAGTATGTATGAAGCGTGTAAGACAACGCTTGTAATCTGCGTATCCGATTGTGTCAATTGTGTTGGTTTTGATATGGTTTGAGATTAATCAAATCTGAGCCAATATAATGTTGATGATTAATAATTAAGCATGAGATGCTTAGAAATTATGCTTGAATGCATGTGATGCTTTGTTTAAGCACGAGCAAATGATTTTGCTGTTGTTTTTAATGATGCTATGAGCATGTTGTTTAAAAAGTTCATTGATGCTTTGAAGAGCATGTTTTAAAGGAAGGCATGAGTTTACAAATGATGATATGTTGGTTTTAGAAAATGCATTGATGAATGTTTGGTTTTAGTGATCCTCACTAAGCTTTATGCTTATGCTCATTTGTTTCATCAATGTAGAGAATTGTGAAATCAAGGCAGTCCAAGAGCAAGTGGAATCCAAGCATTTTGATCTAAGCAATGTATGCGGTTTACCTTAGAGTAATAAGAGGCAATGGGTGGGATTTCTACTCTCGGTTTTGTTGGTGATATTAAACACCTTGAGTATGTTTGGTATATGTTTGTAGATATGTAAATGGCCTTTCATTGGTTTATGATTTTGCTTAGAGCGTTTTGACTATGCTATGACTAGTTCTTTTAACCATTCTTGAGTAGCTAATGTTTCACCATGGTTTGGTGTGCTTGATGAGTATGTTATAATATTTGTTGATGCTTACATGTTTAGTAGGTTGATTATAGCTCGTATGTATGATCTAAGCCTGTTTAGATGTGTTTAAATGTGTTAAAATGACTGTTGGAATTTCATCTCTGGTATGCGTATCGATACACAGGGTCGAGTATCGATACGCTAAGGCCAAAGCCAAGCTTTTCAGCTTAGCTGAACCGATACGATTTGCCCGCGTATCGATATGCCTAGGTAAATGTTTGAAGGCCGTTTCGATACGGGCTTGGACGTATCGATACCCTTTTCCCAACGATTGCTACTGTCGATTTGCGTATCGATACGGGGAGAAGTGTATCGATACATGTTAGTTATTTTCAGTTAAGGAATTCTTTAAAGTTTTGAATTTATGCATTTTAGTCCCTAATTAATGTTTGTTCAATTAGATGACTTTGGATGATCTGTATGGGATGAAATTTGACATGTTGGCATGTTACATGACTAATTATGCATTGGTAAATTTAAAAACGGAAAAGTCCTTGTATTTTCTGTAAATTACATTTTGGTCCCTAAAAATCAAAAGTATGCATTCGAACCTCTAAATGAACTCCGATCATTGTTCTGTTTTCTTCTAAGTGCCTTGCTAAACACATAGGATAATAATGTGCATCTAGAGAAGATAAAAGGAGAAAAGGGTCGTTAATCGAGGTTAAATTTTATGACTTGACTTCGATTTTCCCGTTGTAATCTTCTTAGTTCGGGTTGGGCGTCTAGGTCGAGCTAAGGGGGTTACAAGCCCGCCATGTTCCGAACCATCCACTACAAGGGATGGGAGATGTTCGCTCAACAGCCTGATATAGCGTACATCACTATAGTCAGGGAATGCTACTCCCATCAGCCCTGCCCGAAGAAGCCTTTCGTCTACGTCCGCGGGGAGCCAGTCAAACTCAACACTGCTGTCATCAACAGCTACTACAACCTCGATATGAACGACAACCTGCATAAGGAATGGAGGCAGTCACTTACGGCTGCCAACTATGAGGAAATCAAGGCAAGAATCTGCAAGCCCAACACATCATAGCTGGGGGGGCAAACATGTGGGATCTGTCCAACACCGCCACCTGCTGCCTGAGGCTATGTTATGTAACACGTTTGTGAAAAGGCGTCTGCTGCCCACATCCCACAACTCAGTAGTTGACCGATCGTGCCTTCCTTTATTCATAGTATCATGATCAACCGGCCGATCAACGTAGGGGAAATTATCTGCACAAAAATATACAATTGCTTCAAGAAGAAGAAACACAGGTTGTACTTCTCATCCCTCATCACAAGTCTCTGCACCAACTTCCGAGTCTTAGCAGAGCCCACAGACGAGCTTACAACTACCAAGGAAGGCTGGACTAAAAAGGTTCGCATTCAGATGATGCAGGATGTGGAGAAAGAACCAGCAACACCCAGTCAGACCTCTGCCACACAATTTGAAACGCCAACCGCCCTCGACAATACTGATGCTGCCCCAGACAAAAAAGTCCTCCCACTACTGCACACACTCCTAGAAAACACAAAACAGATAGAGCAATAGTAGTTGGCTTTCATGAACTACGTAGGGGAGACCCAAGAAGCCATGGTGGACTAAAAAGGTCCGTATTCAGATGATGCAGGATGCGGAGAAAGAACCAGCAACGCCCAGTCAGCCCTCTGCCACACAGTTTGAAACGCCAGCTGCCCTCGGCAGTACTGATGCTGCCACAGACAAAGAAGTCCTCCCGCTACTGCACACACTCCTAGAAAACACAAAACGAATAGAGCAGCAACAGTTGGCCTTCATGAACAACGTAAGGGAGACCTAAGAATTCCTGGTGGCTTATTTCCTACAAAAATTCCCCGGTGGGTACAAAGCTTGTAGTAACAGCACAAACACAAAAAACTCCACCAGTCGTCGCTACCCGCCAGAAAGACTGACATGTGCCCTCTACTACGCATTCTCTGCATTACTCAGCTGCCACTCCATCCAACACAGTGGCATACTCATCTGAGAGGCATTACTCCGCCACACCGTTTGAAACGCCAGCAACCCTAGGAAGTACTGATGCTGCCCGAGACAGAGAGGTCCTTCCGCTGCTCCACATACTCCTCGAACACACAAAACGGATAGAGTAGCAATGGTTCGCTTTCATGAACTACGTGGGGGAGGCCCAAGAAGCCCTTGTGGCTTATTTCTTTCAGAAATTTCCTGGTGACGTGCCCACCATGCCTCCCTTTGCTGATGAGCTTGCAGCAGTAGAAAAATAACGACGAACTTCACCTGCCGCCACCGCCCACCAGACAGACCGCCAGATGCCCTCTCCTATGCATTCTCTACATAACTCAGCTGCCACCCCATCTAACACAGTGGTAGACTCCCTTTGGAGGCCTTAGCTGAATCTCTCTCCAGCCTGCACATCCAATACAGTGGCAGACTCCTCCTCATCAGTGGAGATTGTGCAACTGCCGCCGAAACCAGAAACAACAGTAGTGGTGGCAACAGCAGCCATCCCAATGGCATTCATCCCTCCGGCAGCACCCACGGAGGAAGGAACCAGGAAGAGGAAGCGGCACATAATAGCCGGAGAACCTGTGGACTTCGAGACGGATTCAGAAGAGAGCGACACATCTCCCGTCGTTCCCCCTGCTAAGCCTCAAGAACATCCACAACATACGTCGAAGAGAGTCCAGCCGTTGCGGAAAGCAAAAACCTCACATGCTAGAACCGTCGCCAAGGCATCTGCCGGCCGCCGCTTCATCATCCAAACATCCTCCTTCTCCTCAACTAACTAGAATCCAACCTCTTCCTAACCCTCAACAAACTTTTATTCTCTTCTCTTTTCTTTTAATTCTATTTATTCTGTTTGTTTTCTTTAACATGTATATTTTCTTAACTTTTATGTTTTGGGCATTAAGGGCAATGCCCATCTTGAGTTTGGGTGGATAGCTCACGCATCATTTGTCTAGGCATCTTTAGTTGCATGTAGGTTGCATTGTACTTGCCACGACAACAAAATCAAAAACAAGGAACAGTGATGTTTGCCCTAGAGGTGCCCGGAACAGGCTCTAGGAAGAATCATGTGCGAGGACACTCCGCTGCTATAAAAGTCCATGAATCTGAAAGCCTTAAAGTGACGGACAAATTAGCATGAGTGAATGAAAGCCTTCACGGGATGACTCTACTCCAAGGGTTCGAGGTTTTGTAGTTTGCTCCTATCTCAACGTCAGATCTGGAAGAGTAGTTGTGATAAGCTGAAGTCCTCATTGCAAACAATGTGCTTAACTGTGCTGCCTCGACAACAAACCTTTAAATAACAACAACATCCTTGTTTATTTATTTATTATGCGTATTCAGTTTGTTTATAGATGTGCACACATCACACAAGCATGAGAAACTTAAATTCTGAGTTATTTCCTTTCAATAAATTTTATATATAGGTGCCACGGCATTGAGGTAGAAAATCGGGTTAAAAGCTAATTTTTCTTTTTGATTATTATTGGAGCAAGTGCTCTAGGTTGCATTGCTTGAGGACAAGCAATAGTTCAAGTTTGGGGGTGTGTAAAGTGTCCAAAAGTTCTATATTTCATGCACATGTCAACTCTTATTATTACTGTTTATAAGCACATTTTAGGCATAAGTAGGGTCATGCATAGCATTTTACAGTATTTCATTGTTCTGTCTTACTTTTATAACTTATCATTTATTTGGTGAACAAGAGATATTGCTTTTGTGTATTCTTGTATGTAGGTACTAACAGCTGAACGAGGGAACCGACGAGCGAAGGACACAATGCTGAGGAAGAAACCCAGGGGTTGTACTGTAGCAGTTCCAGCTGAAGACAAGTTGCTGCCGAGCACCTGCCGAGTAAAGTTGCCGCCAAACTCGCTGCCCTCAGCAGCTGACTATGGAAGTTGGGAGAATCGAAGCGCGATTTGTAGAGCAAAAAATCCAGAATCTATCACCTACTTTCATATGATTTTCCGACGTCTGTAGTAGCAGCTAGGGCTACCGAAGCAAAATTCTCATGTTTACTTGCGGGCTAAGGAAAACGAGAAAGAGTCCATATTCCATGCAAAGAAGTCGGCATTTAAAGTCATATTAAAGAAGAAAAGCTACTTTAGAGTATTTCTACTTTAAGGAGGACTTAACCTATTTTGAGTCTATAAATACCCATTGTACTCCTAGTTCAAATCATCCTAGATTTTCTATAGACTTTTCTTGTGTTCTTCACTCCGCCATTGTTGCGTGTAAGTGTCTATCGCACTTGTAGTGCAAGTGTACACGACGCAAGTAGTAAAGTGATACTGAAGTATCGGATATCGTCTCCACAGGGACTGGGCTAATAGCTTAACCTTGAATTACTGCACGAGAGTAAAAAGAATAGTTTAAGATATTGTCACGAGAATAATAAAGAGTACTGGAAAATAAGATTAACGAAATCAAGGTAGAGAGAATGGGCTGGTATTGAATTGCTCAGTAGTGTAGGTATTACTAAGTCTAAGAATATTAGCTCTGTCGTCGTCCCCGTGGCGGCAGCACCTGTCGCGGCGGCAGTCTGTTGCTTGTCGCGGCAGCGAACACACAACTCCGTACTTCAAGTTTGGCAAGAATCCTTGTTGTGCCTTGGCCTTTCCCTAGTTCCAAGTCTGTCGATGAACACTTCTTTGATGATACCTCCCGGCGTGAATCGAAGGATGAACACCGATGTTGTTGAATTCTTCTTTAGCCACTTAACCTCGTCCTATCCCTAGGTCCGAGATAGTTCAACTATAAACTAGAGAACTCGCACTTATTCCTTTCGTATACTTAACTCTCTCGATATTAAGTAAATAGATAACCTCGCAATGCTCTCCCGGTACTCTTGCAAGATGTTAATAACCAGAATATGAGAACTTGAAGTTTATTTTATTGAACTGAAAATTCCTAAAACAAAAGCAACCCTTGCAACTACTTTACAAATCAATCCGCTGCCAGGAGGATATATAAATTCTCGTATGATGATGGGAAAGGTCCCATAAAATCATTATTTTGAGTGGCGATAGCTTCAACCCACCTTTGAACTGTCTCGACTTCAAGAATGTTCTGCAGCGGCATCTCGTGTCTCCTTGAGATGTTTCCTGTCCGTTGGCACTTGTCACAACTCTTGTAGAAGATTTGAGCATCTTTATACAATGACGGCCAATAAAATCCTGACTGCAGAACCTCAGCAGCAGTTTCGTTGCCTCTAAGTGTCCTCCATACTGTGAAGCATGACAGTGATGAAGTATATCTTCCTGTTCATCCTGTGGTACGTATTTTCTTATAACCTGATCTGCACAAATTTTGAAAAGAAGAGGTTCGTCCCAATAATAATGCTTAACAACATTTTGGAACCTCTTCCTGGCTTGGTAATTAAGATCAGGATGAATTATTCTGCTAACTAAAAAATTAACGAAATCAGCATATCAGGGGAGTTCAGAAGACTTACCTGCCGCCATGGTTGTCGCGGTAGTAACTGTGGCAGCAAATAGCTACTCATCAGGGAAGGTCTCCAATATGTTGGTATCATCTGTCGGTAGACTCTTTCCCTTCTCCAACCTTGACAAGTGATATTCCACTTGATTCTCTGTCCCCTTTTTGTCCTTGATTTCAAGGTCGAATTCTTGCAATAGCAGGATCCAACATACCAGTCGAGGCTTTGCATCCTTTTTCGTGAACATATACTTCAATGCAGAGTGGTCTGTGTGCACTATGACCTTCGTTCCAAGTATATAAGAATGAAACTTGTCAATGGAGAATACCACAACTAATAACTTCTTCTCTGTGGTGGTGTAGTTCACTTGGGCGTCGTTCAGTGTTTTGCTGGCATAGTATATGACATGAAAAAGTTTGTCTCTTCGCTGCCCAAGTGTTGCCCCGACAGCAAAGTCACTAGCATCACACATGATCTCAAACGACAGTGTCCAATCTGGTGGTTGTACTATTGGGGCTGTTACCAGTTTTTCTTTCAGAACCTTGAATGCTTCAGTACATTCAGTATTAAAGTCGAAGGGTTGGTTCTGCTCCAGAAGATGGCATAGAGGCTTGGTGATTTTTGAAAAGTTCGCAATGAACCTCCGATAAAAACCAGCATGTCCTAAGAAACATCTGATTCCCTTGACTGTGGTGGGCGGCGGCAGCTTTTTGATCACTTCTATCTTAGCTCTGTCGACTTCTATGCCACGGTAGCTAATCTTATGGCCAAGGACTACTATCCCTTCATCCACCATGAAGTGACATTTTTCCCAGTTCAAAACCAAATTTGCTTTTTCACATCTCTCGAGCACCTTCTGTAGGTTGCCTAGGCAGCTTTCAAAGTTGTCTCCAAAGACTGAAAATCATCCATAAAGATCTCCAGGAAATTCTCCACCATATCGGAGAATATTGCCATCATGCACCTTTGAAAGGTGGTTGTTGCATTGCATAGTCCAAAAGGCATTCTCCTAAAAGCGTAAGTTCCGTAAGGTCATGTGAATGTCGTCTTTTCCTTATCTATCAAGCATTTGATCAATAAAGGGTAAAGGAAAGTGGTCCTTTCAGGTAGCTTTGTTAAGCTTCCGATAGTCTATACAAACCCACCAACTGGTCACAGTCCTAGTTGGGATTAACTCATTGTTTTCGTTGGTTACCACGGTCATGCCTCCTTTCTTGGGAATGCACTGTACCGGGCTCACCCATTTGCTGTCCGAGATGGCGTAAATTATTCCAGCATCTAACCATTTGATTATCTCTTTTCGCACCACCTCTTTCATAGCATGGTTCAGACTCCTTTGTGCATCAATAGTCGGCTTATGATCATCCTCTAGAAGAATTTTATGCATACATAATGCTGGACTAATGCCTTGAATATCAGCTATCGTCCATCCAATAGTCTTTTTGTGCTGCTGCAGCATCCCTAGTAACTGATGTTCATGTTCCTGCATCAACTTGGAAGAGATGATTACGAGCAACATATCATTTAAACCAAGAAAAGCATATTTTTACTGCCCTTGCAGGGGCTTAAGTTCAAAGACAGGGGCTCAACAGTTGATGGCTTTTGAATTGCATGGTTATCTGAGGTATAATTTAAAGGCTCGAATAACTTACATGGACGATTGCCTATCCAATTTACCTCATCCTGATCTTTAGTATCAGATGTGTCAAATTCTGAGGAGTTGCTGTCGTCAGTGCTGTCGTGACAGTCTTCTAAGTGGCTGCCGAGGCAGTGACCAATTTTGATGTCGTGACAGCCTGTCCTGATGCAGGGTTGGTCAAGGGTAACTTCAGTGATAACCTTACATTCTTCTTCTACATTAGCATGCTTCATAGCTTGGAGAACATTCAACTTTATTTCTTGATCGTTCACTCTCATGGTGAGTTCTCCTTTTTCCACATCAATCAGTGATCTTCTCGTGGCTAAGAAGGGTCGCCCCAGGATGATTGGTGTGTTTTCATCTGCTTCACAATCTAAAACAAGAAAGTCAGCAGGAAAAAAAACTTATCCACTCTTACCAGAATATCTTCGATTTTTCCTTCCAGATGAATGTAAGAGCGGTCTGCCAGCTGTAGAATTACTGTTGTGGGCCGAGCTTTTCCAATACCTAATTTCTCAAAAAAAGATTTGGGCATTAAATTTATACTAACACCAAGATCACAAAGTGTCTTACCCACATATTTGTCTCCGATTACACATGGTATGATGAAGCTCCCAAGATCCTTCTTCATCTGGGTGGATGCTTGTGCAGAATACTCATGCATCCTTCTGTCATCTTAACCGTTTCAAATTCCCCAAGTCTAGATTTCTTTGACATGACATCCTTGAGAAATTTGGCATAACCGAGCATCTCCCTAATGACATCTAACAGTGGAATGTTGATGTGAACCTGCTTAAAAATATCATAAATCTTTTTAAGTTGTGATTCTTGTTTCAATTTCTGTAACCGTTGAGGAAAAGGAGGTGGGGGACGATAATCAACAATACGTCCTTCCCACTGCATACGGATCTGAGGAGGTTTGGGTTCATCATCTTTCTCCTTTGTCCCTTCTGCTGTCGTGACAGGCTCATCGGCAGCAGGCTGTTTGTTACCTGTCGAGGCAGCTTCCTCGGCAGGTATATCCAAGGCTAGTCTCTTAATTGATTCAGCTTCCTTCTCTGGCCCTGGTAGTTTCTTCCCACTCCAAGTAGTGATAGCTTTACACTGCTCATGTGTGGGCTGTCTAGCGTTTTCAGTATTGCTAGGAAATCTGCCATTCTGCCTTGGGTTGATATGTTGGGAAACCTGACCCATTTGTGTCTCCAACGATTTCAGCGTAGCTTCATTATTTGTCATCTGCATCTCTATTTTATCCATGAATGTCTCTATCTTCTTGACAAAGTGATTCATGTTCTCAATGTAAGTTCCTGTTTGAGACATTAACGTAGACAGAGTCTGTTCCAGTATACTGTTTGTGGCAGCTGGTGGCTGTTGTTGCTGCTGCTGCGGTTGCTGCCGAGTCAGCAATCTAGGTCCTCCCTGATTCTGATTATTATGTGCTTGAGGATTCAGGGCATTATTATGATTACTTCAAGAGAACTAGGGATCCTTTCTCCAGCTGGGATTGTAGTTGTTGGAGTTATAATTCTGCTTATTGTAGTTTCCAACATACTTTCCCTCTTCTAACTGTATAGGACATTCATCCGAACTGTGATTTCCTTCACAAATTTCACATACCTCTTCGACAGCGAATACAGGCTGTGAATCATCGTTCAATAGCTTTTTCATTGCCTTAGTGAGATATGCCACCTGTGATTTCATTGTGCTGTCAGCCTTATAATCCTTTACACCTACGACCCGTTTACCCCCTCTTCTTGCTGTCGGAAACTGCTCCTCATTCTTAGCCAGATTTTTTAATACTTGCATTGTCTCATCTCGGTCTTTGTCCAGCAGTAATCTGTTTGCTGCTGAATCAATTCGAATACGAGTTTGTAAATTGGCAGCATTATAAAACTTTGTTACCTGGTTCCAAACGGGGAATCCATGCATTGGGAAGTTCCTTAGAAGAGTGGTAAATCTGTCCCAGGCCTCGTGTATTGGCTCGTCATCTTCGTGTTGAAAAGTAGCAATTTCGTTACGTAATCGCTCAGATAAGTGTGAAGGATTAAAACGAGATAAGAATTCATGAGTTAAATATGCCCATGTTCTAATTGAACCCGACGTAAGTTTATTCCACCAAGTATTTGCTCTGTCCCTCAATGAATGGGGAAATAATCAAAGCCTCAGTATCTCCGGATTAACTCCTGGTAGTCTAAACACACCACAGATTTCCTGGAACGTTTTCAGATGCTCCCTAGCATCCTCTATAGCAGCACCACTAAATTGATCGGCGTTATTGATCATGTTGAACATAACAGGTTTCAACTCAAATTTGTCAACATCTACATCCGGCAGCGTGGTTTCTAGTTCTACATGATCATTCAGCATGTAGTCTCGGCAGGACCGTCGTGTGGCAGAGGCAGGAGGGTCGCCGACATGAGGAATGATCTCTCCATCCCCGACAGGATTATTATTATCCTGGGGATTCCCTTGGTTGTTCATTGCCTCTAACTGTTCTTCAAGGTATTCGTTTCTGGCTAGTACGTGACGAAGTCGGTTCCTAAGATTGAACGAACGCTCTACTTCAGGATCTAATGGATACTCAAGTTCTTCTCCTCGTCTCGATCTACGCATAAACAAGAAACCTCGTGAAAATCACAAGTTGAACAAACAAAAATAAAACAGAAAAATAAAAAGAATGCAGTAAAAGATAGGGTAGAGTTATACTGCCAGTCCCCGGCAACGGCGCCAAAAACTTGTTGCGTGTAAAAGTGACTATCGCAATTGTAGTGAAAGTGTACACGACGCAAGTAGTAAAGTGATACGGAAGTATTGGATATCGTCTCCACAGGGACTGGGCTAATAGCTTCACCTTGAAATACTGCACGAGAGTAAAAAGAATAGTTTAAGATGTTGTCACGAGAATAATAAAGAGTACTGGAAAATAAGATTAACGAAATCAAGGTAGAGAGAATGGGCTGGTATTGAATTGCTCAGTAGTGTAGGTATTGCTAATTCTAAGAATATCAGCTCTGTCGTCGTCCCCGTGGTGGCAGCACCTGTCGCGGTGGCAGTCTGTTGCTTGTCGCGGCAGCGAACACACAACTACGTACTTCAAGTTTGGCAAGAATCCCTGCAGTGCCTTGGCCTATCCCTAGGTCCAAGTGTTTCGATGATCACGTCTTTGATGTTACCTCCCGGCGTGAATCGAAGGATGAACACCGATGTTAATGAATTTTTCTTTAGCCACTTAACCTCGTCTTATCCCTAGGTCCGAGATAGTTCAACTATAAACTAGAGAACTCGCACTTATTCCTTTCGTATACTTAACTCTCCCGATATTAAGTAAATAGATAACCTCGCAATGCTCTCCCGATACTCTTGTAAGATGTTAATAACCAGAATAAGAGAACTTGAAGTTTATTTTATTGAACTGAAAATTCCTAAAACAAAAGCAACCCTTACAACTACTTTACAAATCAACCCGTGGCCCTAAGGGGAATTTAGAACATGTTGAGAGGAGGAAAACGGCTAGGGTTTCGGGAAGAAGGCAAGAGATAGGTGATGTTCTCTCCTAGGTCGAATTACATGCCTTTATATAAGCTTTAGGTCCAAGTTTTCTAATATAGCAAGAATACAGTTTAAATTAAAGTACAACTCTAATAAAGACTAAATCTTCAGAGAATATAGCATTAACTCGTCCTTCCTTCTTGCTTGGAATTTCTCTCCTTGAACTTTGGGCTTGGCCTTTATTCTGATCTAGGGCTTGGAAAAATATAGTGGTATTCCACGACAGACGGGATTAATGTTCTCTTTCAGTCGAGGTCCACTTTGCTTCTTCTCCTCAAAACTGCTGTCGTCCTTTGCTGCCACGGCGGCAACCATGGCAGCATCGTCCTCCTTGACTGCTCATCCAGTTCCAGCTCTGTTGTTTCACTACCCAGCGCCTGCTCCTCTATCTGCTACAGCAGCAACCTGCAAAAGCAACCAATTTCAGTAGAAATTGTGCCTTTTAATATATTTGTGATGTCTAACTGTAAACTAGCCTAAATGCAATGAATTATGCTTGAATGCAGTAGAAATATGGGTTAAATATGGGGTAAATAATAGAACTTTTACACACTCAACAACCATGTTCTAAATTCTATTTGGGTTAGGGTTATGATCTAACTGGAGTGAAACAGTTGTTTTAGGTTTTTTGAGTTATTTCTTCAATAAAATATTCCAAGTTTACTTAATCCATTATTCTTGATTCTTTCAATCTTTCTACACCAGTCGTTTGAGAGAATCCATTTGTCGGGCACGAAAGTGCAAGGCTCACGAAAGGGTTAAGTATGGTCACAACGTGCTGAGGCGTGACTAACTTGGTTCCACACTAGTCCACAAGTTTCAGCACCTAAAAGAGATCAACAATCGAGTTGGCTAACTTGGTTCCACACTAGTCCTCAAGTTAACATCTCGAGCATCCTAACCTAAAAATAGGAGGGATCACTGTCCACTATCCTGTCGAACTTGGAGTATCTGCTAGACTTGCCGCCAGGACTTCTTTCCGTTCCACCTGCCAAGACAATACACCCCTGCAGTGGTAGTGACCTGTTGTGGCCGTGTGACAAGGTCTTAGTATGCCACCCACCATACCTATAACGCCCTGGTTTTGGGCCTAGATGTTTTAGATGTTGAATTGGGCCGGTCGGAAACGGTTCGAACCCTTGAAGTGTGTTTAGGGAACACTTAGTTCAAGATGTTCTAAAAATATGGAAAAATATCTTAAAATCCTCATTTATTATATAAATGATTATGGTTAAAACAATTTTACAAAATGAGATTTGGAAATATTACATTTTGGTATAGTGACTAAAATGTAGTTTTTGCAAAAGTTGACTAGTGACTGTTTTGTAAAGGATTGAAACTTTGAATCTTTAAGGATCTAATTTTACCATTTGTTTTCATCAGATTTCTCTTTAATTTGGGAGCTTTTAATAATGACTTTATTAAAGAATTAAAAGAGAATTAAAAGAAAATCAAAGGTTGACTTTTCATAACCAACTATACGATAGATTTTCTCTTTTCATTTTCTCTCAACTTCAAATAAGCCAAACACTTTTCTCTCACCAAAGAACCTCTGTTTTTCATCTTTTTTGCGGAGATTTTATCTTCCAAAAGATTTCCTATCTTTGTTTCATCAAATCCTATTGATTTTTGCTTTAGATTTTCAAGAAAACTTGCCAGAATTGAAGAGAGATCAACCATTAGAGGTAAGCTTCGTCCTTCTCCTCTAATGAACAGTTCTTTACTGAAATTCCCAATTTATCAATCCTTTGTTAATGGGTTTTGAGTTGTTTTAATGTTATAAACATGGAATAGCTGTCAAATTCAAGATTCTTGATGAGATCTTGATGATTTTCGTATTTCTATGGTAAGCTCTGATTTGATGTTGATTTCTAACATAATTTGGATGTTATTTGATGTTGAGAATGAGGTTTTAACAAATAAATCCTGAATAGATTTGGGTTCCTAAGTTTGAGATGCTAGATTTGTAGTTTTTGAGGTGTTTTTGGTGATTTGCTATTGTTGGAGGTATAAGGTTATGTTTATGGTGATTTTTGATGTTGATTGAGGTTTGGAAAAGGTTAGAATTGATATATCTTGGCTGGGCTTTTATTTGAGAAAGTATGGAAGTGATTTCAGTTATTTCGGAGAGCCGAAATGCTAGTTTGAGTAGAGAAGTGAGTTAGTGTAACGCCCTAATTTTGGGATTAGAAGTTTTAGAGATCGGATCGGACCGGTCGAGAACGGTTCGAATCGCGTAAGGTGATTTAAGGAAATAAAGGATTCAAATAGGATAAAATTTTGATAAAAATTGCTAAAATCCTCTAAAAATATGTTTAAAAGGTTGGTCAAGTCAATTTTACAAAATGGAATTTGGAAATGGGACATTTTGAGTAGTGACCAAATTGTAAAGTTTTAAAACTGCGAAAAATGTGATTTTTAATGTGGAAGCCAAAATCTTAGAATCTTTAGGGGGCTTTAAGTCAATTTGACCTTTTCTCAATATGACATGTGTTTTAAAAGGCTTTTAATTAAATGGATTTAATTATTTTTATATTAATTAATTCATATAGTTAGTTAAAGTGAGATTTCTAATTACGTAACTACCAACTCTTTCTTATTTTCAGCCAAACACTAATTCTCTCATCTTTTCTCAGAATTCTTTCTTCTAAAAACTCTCTCAACATTTTCTAAACCATTTTCAAGAGTTCTTTTCTAATTCCTCAAGATTTTGCTAAGGAAAACTTATCATTCATTGAGAGAAGCAAGGATTGGAGGTAAATCTCGTTCACAACCTATGATCTTAGTTCTTTATTGAAATTCCCAAGATATTTGACTTCTAAATACTATTTTTGGTTGAGTTTTCATTATGGAGTTGTTTGGAGATCAAAATCTTATGAAATTGTGGTTGAAATCTCAATTTTCAGAGTTGATGAGTTAAACTCTGTTTTATGTTTATTTTAATTGAGTTTTAAGTTGATTTATATGTTAAAAAGAGGTGTTGATAACACAAATCCTGAAATCCTTGAGATCCTTGAGTTTCTTGGTTGATTTAATTGAGTTTTTGGGGTGAAATGGTGGGATCTTGATTGCTGAAGGTATAAGGTTGGGTTAGGTTGGTTATTAGATATGTTTTGATGTTTATTTTGGGTTGGAAGTGATGTATATTGGATGGGCTTGGTTTAGGAAGCAATGGATTGAGTTTTCGGTTGTTTTGGATAGGTATTTTGGTGTTGTTTAGGTGAGCAACGAGTTTGTAAATTGTTGATGGTGTTCGAATGCATTTAGATCTCTATTTTGATGATGCGAAAACAGGGGATCATGATCCGGAAGCAAACGAGGTGATTTTGGAGGCTCTAGAAGGGTTATTTTCGTGTCGGCGAGCAATGCTTCGCGTATCGGTGAGTGGAAAAGAGTTTTCCAGCTTTGAAACGTTTTGAACATGGTTTTGGAGGCTTAGTGTAATTTTGAAACACTTAGCTAAGCTTAGATGTAAGTAAATCGAATGTCTCTTTTGGATTGTGCTATGTTTTTGTTTAAAATGCATTTGATTTAAATGTGTTTTGATGGTTGTTTTAAAGCATGTTTTGAGCAGTGATATTGCTGGTTTTAAATGCCATTTTGTTAAGGATGCACATGGTAAGTGATCCTTGAGTTTATATGATTTATGCAATTGGTTTAAGCATGTTAATGCTTGTGAAAGTGGCATTGTGGTTTATGCTTGTAAAATAGTGAACTAATGATGATAGATGATTATATTGGCAAGTGATGGTAAATGGTCTTGGTTATTTTAATCGGATATAGTTAGCCGGCTATAAGATTGGGTGTACCGTGAATAAAGTCACCTTGGATGTCGAGGGGTTGTGATAGTACCGTAATCTCCTGTTAAGTACCCTAGCAATTGAGGAATGAGTGTCACCACAATGGAGGATGACTCTCGTGGGTAGACTTAGTTAAGTGTCACAACGGTGGAGGAATGCTCATGTGTGTGAGCTTGGTTAAGGTGATTATGATGGTTGAGGTAGCTCCCATGTGTAAGCCTTATTTTGTGTCCCAACTCTTGCTAGTGGGTTATACAACTACCGATGAGTAATGTTGAGGGGTTGTGATTGTGCCATTAACTCCACCACAGGTGTAGAGGGGTTGAGATTGTGCCATTAACTCCACCACGGGTGTAGAGGGGTTGTGATAATGCCATTTATCTCCATCACGAGTGTTGAGGGGTTGTGATTGTGCCATATATCTCCACATTGTGTGGTCCAGTAGTGTGTATGAAGCGTGTGGGACAACGCTTTTAAATCGCGTATCCGATTGTGTCATTTGAGTTTGTTATTGGTATGGTTTGAAGATTGTTCACTTGTAAGCCAATATGTTGTGGGGACTAATGGTTAAAGCATGACATGCTTGTGAGTTATGCTAGAATGCATGGAATGGTTGATAAAGCATGAGCAAAGGTTTATTTCATGTTTTTAAGTGATGCATATGAGCATGTGTTTTGGAAAGTGCATTGATGCCTTGAGAGGGCATGTTTTTAGTAAAGGCATGAGTTTGCAAATGAAGTTACCTTGGCTTTATAAAACTGCATTGATGAATGTTTTGTTTTAGCGAACCTCACTAAGCTTTATGCTTACGCTCATTTGTTTCATCAATGTAGAAGATTGAGCTTTAGAGGTAGCAAGAAGGCAAGGGGATAATCCAAGTTCTTGTCTAAGCGAAGTGTGTGGTTTACTTTAGTGTAATATGAGGCAATGGGTGGTTTGCAAATGGCTGTTATGGTTCGTTTTCGATGAGAATATTGATTTTAGCTTGTTATGGATTTGGTGGTCTAGGAAGCATGCCTTTATTATCCATGTTTGCATGATGGATGCCATGTCGTAGCTAATTCCTCAAAATGATGATCTTTAGTTCGTATCTATGTTGTATGCAAGTTGTGATATGCTTCGAGAATGTTTCGAATGGGAAAAGATGTGAAAAACAAGCAAAATCTGCTGTTGCAGGGCAAGGCGTATCGGAACACCCTTCTCTATTTCGGAGCAGAGTCCTGAAATAGCTAAGAGGTTTCGGAACGGGTAGAGACGCGTCGAAACGGTTTTGCTACTGGATGGGGGTGTTTCGATAGGGGGCTCGGAACGCACCCAAATATCGAAATGATCAACCTGGTTTCGAAACGACCGTTCCGATACAGGTCTCTGCGTTTCGGAACATTTGACCGTTGCAGTTTCAATTTGAATTATTTCAGGTTTCTGTTTCTTACGTTTTGGTCCCTAAGTCTTGTATGGTTAATTAAATGGGCTTGGATGATCCGTTTGTGATGCAATTTGACATGTTGGCATATAATATGATTAATTAAAGATTGGTAACATTAAAACTCGTTTAGCCCTTATAATTATGGAAATTTACGTTTTAGTCCCTAAAAGACGTTTTCATGCAATTGAATCTCTATTTGAGTTCCGTTCGTTGCGTCGCTTCCACTGAAATGATTTGCTAATCATATAGGCTAGTAATGAGCATCTAAAAAAGATAAAAAGAAAAAAGGGTCGTTAATAAAGGTTGACTTTGGTTTTCCCCGTGTAATCTTCGTAGTTTGGGTCAAACGTCTAGGTCGGGATAAGGGGGTTACATTTGTTGGTATCAGAGTGAGGTTACGAAAGAATTGGGGATGTTGGAATGTGAAATTGGTATGTACTGATGTGTGTTGATTGAAAAGCATAATTTTGGTTGAATATAGAAGCTGGTGCTATGTTTGACTGAAGTGAATCATATATGAGATGTCTTTGATTGTATGTTGATGATGGGATGTTGTTATGTGTTGATTGTGGGTGATGTAAAGCATGATGAGAATGATATGATTTTGTATGCCATGTTATATTTGAGGGAAAACGGGGTGCCCATTGCCTTATTACACTAACTAAATGTTTTTGTAAACTTGGATCATTACTTGAGGCTGGCCTAAATCACGGGTTGATTTGTTTTTTTGTTGTTGTTATGCTTTGTTAAAATAGCACAATGAGTCCAATGAGAGAGTTGGGATTGGATAAGATCATACCTACAGGTGAGCAGGGCGGTCAGGGGAACGATGTTCCGCCTGCTGAGTATGCATCGGTTTGGCTATTCTCTTCTGGAGTTGAGGCGTTAGAGCAACATGAGGAAGTTGGCCCTGTGATGAAATTTTTATCATCAGTGGCTCCTGTTTGTGGTGACAGGGAATTCTTGCTGGAACTGTGGTTCGGCAGGTCACATAAGGCGTGAGTGTCCTCTGTTGGTTGGTGGAGACCATGGACATGCATCTGTTGTGGTTGCACCACAGAGAGGCCGTGAGCGTGGCCGAGACTAGGTTCGGAGGTGACAAGAAAGGTGGAGAAACGCAGGGTGTTTGATGGTTGAACCTTGTTGGAGTTGTGGGTCTGTTGGACATTTGAGGCGAGATTTTCCAGTGTTAGCTCGGGTTGGTCAAGATGGGATGTCTTTTGAAGCTCCCCATGGTCGCAAGTGCAATTACGGTTCTTTTCCATAAGGAGACCAAGGTAGCTCTGTAGAAGAGGGTGTGGATGTTCGACGCTTGGAGCACAATGGTGTGATTGCAGGTATCTTTTATGTGCAATCCGTGTTATTGTTATCTATGCTTAGTTTTGTTTTGCATCCTCTTGGGGTAGTGTTAAGGTCCTATAGTTAGAGAAATTATTAATAGTGTTGTTGTTGTTTTTAGAACAACATTGGTGACGTGGAATAAGTAGTTCAAATAGTTGCTGTAGCGAGTTGTGAGGATGGTGGAGCAAGGAAAGTTTGGAAATATGACGTGGAATTGTTCCAAGTATGGTTCGCAGACGTTATTAGTAGGTGTGAACAGACATACATGCACAATTAAAATCATTTGTATATATATATTTCATATGTTGGTACATGCATACATTGGTCATGACATTAGAATTATGCATACATATGCATAGGCATTCGTAAGGGCATGTAAGCAATCATGTACTTGAATGTTCACACTTACTAATAGCTGATTTGGATGTGGTAGTGACGTGTTATGATTAGAGTAGTTTGTGGGTTTAAGGGTTGTTTTGGCGTGGGGTTAGAAAGTGAATAAGTTTACCACTAGAAGTGAGTATGTTCTGTTTTGGGCTAGCCGGAAGAAAAGTTTTTCTAGGTGTTTTAAGGGCCTTGGCGGATTAATGGTAGAGAGGGGATCGTTTTGGTTAGAATGCGGTCGAGGGTGTGTAGTGTGTAGTTAAATGCATTTTGAATGTAGTCGTGGAGCGTTGTAGTTGATCGGGGTTGAATGGTTGTTGTAGGTTTCGATTGTGTTTTTTTAAAGTGCGCTGTATTCTTGTTTGAATAGTCATAGTAGGATGATTGTTTTAGATGGACAAGGTTTTGACAGAGACCTTAAAGAAGTTGGAAGGATGTTCTGACAATAGTTTTAATCGGTTTAGCTGGGGTTGAATAGAGAGTTCTTAACTCTTGCATAAGTTCTAGTATATGCTTTTAATCGAATGCAAGCGCTTGGGTTATGAGCTTTACGCGTGGTTATGTAAGCTCAAAAGCCATGGTATTTTGGCTGTTTTCTCGTGAGAGGATGGTCTGTTGGCTGAGTTTTTTGAGATAGTTGTTGTAAGTGAATTAATAGTTGGAGGCTGTGTTAGAGTCTCGTGATGAGGTATCAGGTTGGAAAGGCAAACGTTGTGGCCAATGCTTTGAGTAGGAAGGTGGTTGTGGAGTAGAGGGCGATGTTTATTCGCTTGAGCATTTCACAAGATGGTGATCTTGTTACCGATTTGTGGATGAAACTGTCCCTGAACCAATTGATCAAGGATAAACAGTGCTTGATGATTCCCTTGTACCGTGTGTTCAAGATATCATGGATGGAAAGCCTTGAGGTTTGGTGTCAATGATGTTGGTGTTTTGAGCTTTGGGAATTGAATAGTGGTGCCAAATGATGTTGAGAAGAGGTGCTCTAATCTGGATGAACTCTTAGAGGTTCTTCCGTAGTGTGCCCTGGTTGTATAAAGGTGTACCGTGATTTCAGAATAGACGGTTAAGATAGAAAAGGATGTTAATGAATTTGTAGGCAAATGTTTGGGTTATTGGTAGGTGGAAGCTGAGTTTTGCTTACCTTTTAGCTGTGGTAATCGTTGGGGTTTGCAGGAAGGCAGTTGAGGGGGATGGATTGTTATGGATTTGTTGTTGGATTATTGTGAACTTTATCAAGAGGAATATTGTTGAGTGGTTGTTGATCATTTTGCGAAGAGTGCGCATTCCTTGGCAGTGCATAATGCGTATGCGTTGGATAAGTTGGTTGAGTTGTTTGTCCCTAAGATAGTGCGATTGCACAGAGTGTTGGAGTCTGTTGTTTTGGATAGAGATTCAAGGTTTGCATTGAGGTTTTGGGAATGTTTGCATCAAGCCTTGGGTACACGTTTGAATTTCAGTACTTCTTATCATCCACAGACGGATGGGCAGTCAGAACGTGTGATCCAAGTGCTTGAGGACATGTTGAGAGGTTGTGTGATAGGTTTTCAGGGTTCTTGGGAGAAGCATTTGTCATTGGACGAGTTTGCATATAATAAGTGTTACCAGGCTAGTATTCAAATTGCTCCATATGAGGCTTTGTATGGGAGAAGATGTAGAACCCCTCTCTGTTGGGCAGAAGCTGGGCAAAAGTTGTTTTCGATGCAAACTATGCTAAAGGGAACCACCGAGAAGGTGAAGCTCATTTGTGAGCGTTTAAAGGCAGCATCAGATAGGCAAAATTCTTACGCGAACTTGAAGCGTAAGGAAATTGAGTTTGCGGTTGGAGTACGTGTGTTCTTGAAAGTTTCGCCTTGGAAGAAGGTGATGAGATTTGGGCGTAAGAGTAAGCTTAGCCCAAGGTTCATTGGACCTTACGAGATTGTGGAGCTTATTTGTCCTGTGGCATATCGATTGAGATTGCCTACAGAGTTGGAAAGGATACATGTTGTGTTTCATGTCTCCATGTTACGGAGGTACAGATCGGATCCTTCGCATGTGATGCATTTGGAGGATATAGAGTTGAATTTGGATCTCTCGTATGATGAGGAACTTGTGAAGGTTCTAGACACGAGTAGCAAAGTTCTTCGAGGCAATATGATAGAATTTGTGAAGGTGTTGTGGAGTCACCGAGGAGTTGAGGAGGCCACGTGGGAAAGTAAGGCGGACATGCTGAGGCAATTTCCGCATCATTTTCCATCAGGTAAGAATTTCGAGGACGAATTTTCCTAAGTGGGGGAGAGTTGTAACGCCCTGATTTTGGGCCTAGTGTTTTAGAGATCGGATCGGACGGTCGAGAACGGTTCGAATCGCGTACGGTGATTTAAGGAAATCAAGTATCGGGATAGGATAAAATTTTAATAAAAATTGCTAAAATCCTCTAAAAATATGTTTAAGTGGTTGGTCAAGTCAATTTTACAAAATGGAATTCGGAAATGGGACATTTTGAGTAGTGACCAAATTGTAATGTTTTAAAACTAGGAAAAATGTGATTTTTATTGTGGAAGCCAAAATCTTAGAATTTTTAGGGGGCTTTAAGTTAATTTGATTTTTTCTCAATATGACATGTGTTTTAAAATGCTTTTAATTAAATGGATTTAATTAGATTTATATTAATTAATTAATATAGTTAGTTAAAGTGAGATTTCAAATTACGTAACTATCTACTCTTTCTTATTTTCAGTCAAACACTAATTCTATCATCTTTTCTTAGAATTCTTTCTTCCAAAAACTCTCTCAACATTTTCTAAACCATTTTCAAGAGGTCTTTTCTAATTCCTCAAGATTTTGCTAAGGAAAACTTATCATTCATTGAGAGAAGCAAGGGTTGGAGGTAAATCTCGTTCACAACCTCTGATCTTAGTTCTTTATTTAAATTCCCAAGATATTTGACTTCTAAATACTATTTTTGGTTGAGTTTTCATTATGGTGTTGTTTGGAGATGAAAATCATATGAAATTGTGGTTAAAATCTCAATTTTCAGAGTTGATGAGTTAAACTCTGTTTTATGTTGATTTTAATTGAGTTTTAAGTTGATTTATATGTTAAAAAGAGGTGTTGATAACATAGATCCTGAAATCCTTGAGATCCTTGAGTTTCTTGGTTGATTTAATTGAGTTTTTGGGGTGAAATGGTGGAATCTTGATTATTGAAGGTATAAGGTTGGGTTAGGTTGGTTATGAGACGTGTTTTGATATTTATTTTTGGTTGGAAGTGATGTATGTTGGCTGGGCTTGGTTTAAGAAACAATCGATTGAGTTTCCGGTTGTTTCGGATGGGTATTTTTGTGTTGTTTGGGTGAGCAACGAGTTTGTAAATTGTTGCTGGTGTTGGAATGCATTTTAATGCATTTAGATCTCTGTTTTGATGATGTGAAAACAAGGGATCTTGATGCAGAAGCAAACGAGGTGATTTTGGAGGCTCCAAAAGGGTAATTTTCATGTCGGAGAGCAAGGCTTCACGTATCGGTGAGTGGAAAAGAGTTTTCTAGCTTTGAAACGTTTTGAACGTGGTTTTGGGGGCTTAGTGTAAGTTTGAAACACTTAGATAAGCTCAAGAGTAAGTAAATCGAAAGTCTCTTTTGGATTGTGCTATGTTTTGATTTAAAATGCATTTGATTTAAATGTGTTTTGATTGTTGTTTTAAAGCATGTTTTGAGCAGTGATGTTTGCTGGTTTTAAATGCCATTTTGTTAAGTATGCACATGGTAAGTGATAATTGAGTTTATATGATTAATGCAATTGGTTTAAGCATGTTAATGCTTGTGAAAGTGGCATTGTGATTTATGCTTGTAAAACAATGAATTAATGATGATAGATGATTATATTGGCAAGTGATGGTAAATGGTCTTGGTTATTTTAATCGGATATAGTTTTCCGGCTATAGGATTGGGTGCACCGTGAATAAAGTCGCCTTGGATGTCGAGGGGTTTTGATTGTGTCGTAATCTCCATTCAAGTACCCTAGCGATTGGGGAATGAGTGTCACCACGATGGAGGATGACTCTCGTGGGTAAACTTAGTTAAGTGTCACAACGGTGGAGGAATGCTCCGGTGTGTGAGCTTGGTTAATGTGATTACGATGGTTGAGGTAGCTCCCATGTGTAAGCCTTATTTTGTGTCCCGACTCTCGCTAATGGGTTATACAACTACCGATGAGTGATGTTGAGGGGTTGTGATTGTGCCATTAACTCCACCACGAGTGTAGAGGGGTTGAGATTGTGCCATTAACTCCACCACAAGTGTAGAGGGGTTGTGATAGTGCCATTTATCTCCATCACGGGTGTTGAGGGGTTGTGATTGTGCGATATATCTCCACCTTGTGTAGTCTGGTAGTTTGTATGAAGCGTGTGGGACAACGCTTGTAATCCGCATATCCGATTGTGTCATTTGAGTTGGTTATTGGTATGGTTTAAGGATTGTTCACTTGTAAGCCAATATGTTGTGGGGACTAATGGTTAAAGCATGAGATGCTTGTGAGTTATGCTAGAATGCATGGAATGCTTGATAAAGCATGAGCAAAGGTTTATTTCCTATTTTTAAGTGATACATATGAGCATGTGTTTTGGAAAGTACATTGATGCCTTGAGAGGGCATGTTTTTAGTAAAGGCATGAGTTTGCAAATGAAGTTACATTTGTTTTATAAAACTGCATTGATTAATGTTTTGTTTTAGCGAACCTCACTAAGCTTTATGCGTACGCTTATTTGTTTCATCAATGGAGAAGATTGAGCTTTAGAGGCAGCAAGAAGGCAAGGGGATAATCCAAGTTCTTGTCTAAGCGAAGTGTGTGGTTTACTTTAGTGAAATATGAGGCAATGGGTTGTTTGCAAATGGCCGTTATGGTTCGTTTTGGATGAGAATGTTGATTTTAGCTTGTTATGGATTTGGTGGTCTAGGAAGCATGCCTTTAGTATCCATGTTTGCATGATGGATGCAAGTTATGATATGCTTCGGGAATGTTTCGAATGGGAAAATATGTGAAGAACCAGCAAAATTTGTTGTTGCAGGGCAAGGCGTATCGGAACGCCCTTCTCTGTTTTGGAACAAAGGCCTGAAATGGCTAAGAGGTTTCGGAACGGGTAGAGGCGCATTGAAACAGTTTTGCTATTGGAAGGGGGTGTTTCGATACGGGTCTCAGAACGCACTGAAGTATCGAAACGGTCAATCTAGTTTCGAAATGACCGTTCCGATACAAGTCTATGCGTTTCGGAACACTTGACCGTTGAAGTTTGAATTTGAATTATTTCAGGTTTTTGTTTCTTACGTTTTGGTCCCTAAGTCTTGTATGCTTAATTAAATGGGTTTGCATGATCCGTTTGTGATGCAATTTGACATGATGTCATGTAATATGATTAATTAGGGATTGGTAACATTAAATCTCGTTTAGCCCTTATAATTCAGGAAATTTACGTTTTAGTCCCTAAAAGACGTTTTCATGTAATTGAATCCATGTTTGAGTTTTGTTCGCTGCGTCGCTTCCGCTAAAATGATTTGCTAATCATATATGCTAGTAATGAGCATCTAGAAAAGATAAAAAGAAAAAAGGGTCATTAATCAAGGTTTACTTTTTTGTTGACTTTGGTTTTCCTCGTTTAATCTTCGTAGTTCGGGTCAAGCGTCTAGGCCGGGCTAAGGGGGTTACAATTAGAATGAGTGGTTGGTGATTTTTAATGCATGATGATGCATTAATCCTCTGCTCTATTGTGTAATGAACATTGGAGACTTCATCGGACACATTTGCTATTGATCCGGAAGTGCCGGAAGCCTAGAAATCGTTTCGGCAAGCAAGTGAAATGTTATTCGTGAGTGAAAATGGTTCTAGGAGTCCTTGAGGGAGAAGGAAACAAGTCTTGGGGATTTAGGATTGGTTTGAAACACCATCCTAAGCCCAGAAGTACATATGTTTAGATTTGCTCTCGAAAAGTGGTTAACGCCCCTAAATGCTTTTAACATGCTCTTGATTTGAGATAAACAAATTCCTACTGTTTTATGCATGATTTACGACATGAAATGATATTTCATATTGATCCCATGAGATAGAATGACATTGCAAAGGGTTTTGAGATTTTGATTAAATACTATGCATGAATTGTGGTTTTGAAATGGGATGAGATTGATTTTAGAAATGTTGCATCAAAAGAGTAGGTGAGATGATGATTTTAATGTAATAAATTGGCATAAATGATGAGATGATTACCAGATATAATTGGTCGACCAATTGGATGTAAAGTGCATTATAAACTAAAAATTCATACGTGCTCTTTGGAGTCGGGCAGTGGGGGTAGTGCTATTTCGATCCAAAGTGAGAGTCTGATGATGAGAGATACCATCGGGGTAGGTCTTGGTGAAACACCCAAGCTTTGTGGCGAAGATAGACACCGCCATGAGATTCTGGTGGCGAGATCCTACCGGGGTAGGAATTGGCCTCGAGTCAAGCTATCCGTATATCCGAGTAAAGATAGAATATGAAATGCCAATATATGAGAATGGACTTTGATTCACATGTTCCAATGTTGAAATGATTTTATTCTATGAGAAATGGATATGAGATTTTGAGATTATGAAATGCTTTTGTATATCAAGCATGTGTGGCTTTGCCATGAGATTTGCATTGGTTGAATGCATGAGATAGATAGATAGATGGTACATGTGATTTTCAAATGGTGATTTGCTTTGAAATGGTTTTCAAGCATGAGATAGAAAGAGCATGGTTTTAGAAATGGTTTTCAAGATAGAGTTTTAATGCTTGCATTGTTGTGTTGGTGTTACTAGAGCATGCCTCACTAAGCTATTGTGCTTACGCTCTCTTTTACCAACAATGTAGATAATTGAGACATCTTGGGCAGCAAAGAGGCTTAAGGGAATTCAAGGATTGTTAAGCTTAAGTATGGTGATACACTTTTTCTTTAGTAATGATAGATGTCAATGGGAATAAATGGTTGTTTGGGAGATGTGTTTTGGACTCCCTGAAGTTTATGCATTTTATATGTGGCTTATTTGGTTTGTAAAAAGCGTTTCTAATGGTTTGGATGCTTTATCTTGATATTTGGTGTGTTTGTGGTTTGTGTTTTAAGCTTGCTCTAATACATGCCTTGTTATGCTTGTGATGATCGATCGAATGTGTATCATACGCTTAGAATTGAATGCTTATATGTTAGTATGGTTAACATAAGTGTGTCCATATGTTTTGGTGATGGTTTGTTGAAGTTTGACATGAATTTGGGGCTGTTTTTGACACACTTCTGGTATGTGTATCGATAATCGGGCTTGTGTATCGATACGCATAAGCCAAACTTGTGCCTTTTTAAACAGGGGTATCGGTACGGATGGAGAGTGTTTTGATACGGGTTTGAAGGGTGTATCGATACGCGGGAGAGCGTATCGATACCCTTTCTACAAGTTTGGTCACTGCCTCCCCGCGTATTGATACGACTCCTAGGCATACCGATAACACGACCATTAATTTCAGTTAGTGGCATCTTTTAAAGCTTGAAAATGTTGCATTTTAGTCCCTTAGCTTCATGTTTGCAATTGGATGAGTATGAGAGGTCTGATTGTGATGAAAATTGACAGTAAAGCATGAAATGTGATTAATTGAATAAAGGTAACTTTAAAATGAAAGAAGTCCTTGAGTTTCGCAAAAATTACATTTAGGTCCCTAAATATCATATTTGTGAAATTAAACCCCTAAACGTTTTATGATCGATGTGTCGTTTCTTCCTATGCTCTTTGGTGATCACATAGGTTTTAATTTGCATCTAGTAAAGTTATAAAGAAAATAGGTCGTAAATCGGAGTCGACTTTAACGAGTTGGCTACAGTTTTCCCCGTGTAATCACCTCGGTTCGGGTCAAACGTCTAGACCGGGCTAAGGGGGTTACAATAACCGTCGAGGCAGCATATCGTGGAAGCATAAGGATAACTCATACCTATTCCAACGCAATTTTCACACTAAGTGGCAGCATAACCCTGCCTGCTCTATCAACATGATTCACCTCTTCCATTACATGTGTTTTTATCTTCCTTTCTTCTCAACCAAACAATTCACTTGTGTTTTATTTTACATTTGTGCAGGTACTATGAAACGGAACCTAAGCCAAGTGCCGCAGTGAGCATTGCCGCCAAGTGCCGCTCGGGGAGGAGTTACACCGACTTAGCCAAGATGGGTCGCGAATTAAAGAGGGAAATTTCCTAAGCCCAATGAGCCCAGTCTTGAAATTTTCTAAAGCATGTAGTGGCCGGTAGAGCTGATTCAAGATCGATATGTAGGAGCACTTATCCTTACTTGCAGAAGAAGGCAACATCCAAAGAGTGTATATTTAAGTAAAAAAGGAGTTTGTATTTAATGTAAATATACTTTAAGAACTTCTACTTCAAGGAGGACTCAAACTTAGGCCATGGGCCCTATATATACCCAATGTAATTAAAGGTATATGGGCACCTCAGATAGATTGCATACCGAGAGAGTATAGATGGAGAGATAGCTATATAGGTTGGAGTTGTTGGGGGTCGCCGCCCAACTCTCCTAAGGTTTAGGCGCGTGTATGTAAAGTAGTTTGTGAGAAATAGTTGTAATAGCTTTGATTTGCTTTCAATAAAATTCCAAAGTTTGCTTAATCTATCCACTTCATTATTTTAACAAGTCTACACCAGCCAGTTGAGAGAATCCATTTGTCGGGCACGAAAGTGCAAGGCTCACGAAAGGATTAAGCATGGTCACAACATGTTGGGGCGTGACTAACTTGGTTCTACACCAGTCCACAAGTTTCAGCGGCTAAGAGGGATCACCAATTGAATGGACTTGCCTGTGTTAGGTTTATGTTGAGATTGCCAGGTATTGCCTACATCACGTGAGTGTTCAAGCATCCTTGCCTAGAAATAGGGAGGATCACAGTCGACTCTCCCGTTGAACTTTGAATGTCTGCCAGAATTGCCGCCAGGACCTATTTCCGTTCCACTTGCCGAGATAGCAAAAGTTGCAGTTGTAGTGACCCGCTGCGGCCGCGTGACAGGGTCGTAGTTTGCCGCCTGCCATACACTCCGAGGCAGCAATTCATGGAAGCGCAAAACGTACTCAGACTTTACAATGCAGCCGACATGCTACTGAGCTGCATTTTTCTTACCCAATCTATCGACCTAATCTCTCCCTATCATTCCTTTCATCACTATCTTTATTTTATTTGTGTTTTTATATTTCCACATCGTGTGATTTAATTGTGCATTTACTAAATCTTTGTGCAGGAAACCATTCATAGGAGCTGCTCCAATCCATGTGGGAGACGGTATGTTTTAAACTATAACTTGACATGAGTGTGCACTTGCGCTCATAAATAGAGAACACTAGATGCTATACACTTATTTAGATACTTTGTGTATCATCTTGTTAGGTACTTTTTTACCGTCTTCTGACTCGATTGCCTAGTCCTGGCTATCTTGTAACGCCCCGGTTTTTGGGCTTAGAAGTTTTGGGCTTGGACCGGTTCGGTCAAAGTGCTGTTCGAATATAAAAAGGTGAAATTAGGAAAGCCTAGTTCGGGTTGCATTAAAAATATGGGAAAATGTTCTAAAATCCTCTTTTAATATATATAAGTGAACTGTGAAATCAATTTTACAAAATGAGGTTTGGAAGGGTGACATTTTGGCTAGTGACCAAAATGTAATTTTTGAAAACTACGTGACTGTTTTAGAAAGGATTGAAACTTTGAATCTTTAAGGAGCTATTTACCCAAAGGGAGTTTCTCCAGATTTTTCTAAGATATTTAATGTTTTAATTCTGATTTTTAAACAAAAGGAAAGTGGAGGGAAGTTATTCTAACTAATTTTTCCTAAAATCTCATTTTCTTTTCTCTCATTTTCTCTCAACCCAAACACCTTTTCTCCAGAGATTTTCTTCTGATTTTGTCACTTAAATCTCTCTTTTCAATTCTCTTTTGATTCCTAATCATCACATCAACAAAACCTCACCATTTGCTAATTGATTCTTCAAGCTTTTTGGTTCTAAAAGGGGAGAAACTCAAGTTTGGAGGTAAGAACGTCCTTCTCCTCTAAACTCTCAGTTCTTTACTGAAATTCCTAAGTTCTCAATCCTTAATTGATGTTTTATAAATGGTTTTTAAGTTGTGTAATGGATCTTGGCTTTAAATGCAAGATTTGATGATTTTTGATGGATTTTCGTATGATCTGATTGGGCTGTGTTTTAAGGTGTTAATTTGATGTTAAATGAATGTTAATTTGATTGGAAATTGAGTTTTAATTAATGCAATCCCGGATAGGTTGAATTTCCTTAGTTTAGCTTGTGATTCTTGGTTGTTTTGGAGTGATCTTGTGGATCTGTTGTTGCTGGAGCTATAAGGATGTTGTTAGGTCCTTTTTAGATGTAAAATGTTGTTCAAGGATGTTTAGTTTTGATGGTTTTTGGCTGGGCATTGTTGAGGAGCTGTTTGGATGCATTTTCAGTTGTGTTTGGTAGCTGAAAATGGAGTGTGGATGAGAGCAGCGAGTTTAGGTGCTTTCATTGAAGCTATTAATGCATGATGATGCATTAATCCTCTGCTTTGATGTGTTTAAAACAGGGGAGTCATCTTTGGATCCAAGTGTTGGTGATCCGGAAGCTTGAATTGGTGCTTCGGCAAGAGGTGAAGTGGAATCGGTGAGTGAAATTGGGTTTTCGGCTTTGAAACCAATGTCTTGGGAGCTTAGTCTAAGTCTAAACAACTTTACTAAGCTCAAGTGTAAGTTTTCGGAAAAACTCTCTAGTGGTGGACATGGTTTGGTTGTTATGCAATGTGGTTTATTGCATGATTTAAATTCTGTTTTGAAAGCATGTTTTAGCATGGTTATTCCTGATTTTGTAAGCCATGTGTTGAAGGAAGCTCAAGGTAAGAGTTCCTTATTTTTGAACATTGTTTAAATGTGGTTTGATGCTTAAAGATGCATGATGTTTATGGCTTGGTTAAATGCTTTAAAACAGTGGATTATTGGATGATAATGATGCATATTGGCAAGTGATGTTTAAGGTCACAAAGGTGGTTAAAAGTCCTTGTGTGAGCCTTGTTTATTTAAGAACATCAAGGTGGTTAAAAGTCCTTGGATGGTTCTTGGTTAAGATCACAAAGGTGGTTAAAAATCCTTGTGTGGATCTTGGAAAGTTTAAGAACATCAAGGTGGTTAAAAGTCCTTGGATGGTTCTTGGTTAAGGCTCAAGGTGGTTAAAAGTCCTTGGAATGCCTTGGTTACTTAAGAACTCCAAGGTGGTTAAAAGTCCTTGGGAGATTCTTGTTAAGGACACAAAGGTGGTTAAAAGTCCTTGTGTGGTCCTTGCCATGGTGTTTAAAAGTCCATGGGTCCATGGTGTTTAAAAGTCCATGGGGATAAGATCACAATGGTGTTTAAAAGTCCATGTGTGAATCTTATGTGAATTGTATCACTTGTTGCCAATATGACTTGTTATGAACTTGAAGCATGAGATGCTTGTTTAAAAGGTTTAAGAGCATGTTTAATGTTACTTGAAGCATGAGATGTTTGTTTTAAATGTTTAAGAACATGTTGTTGATGCTTGAAGCATGATTTATAAATGAGTTTTATAAATGCATTATTGAATGGTTTTAATGAGCATTCCTCACTAAGCTTTTGCTTACGCTCACTCTCTTTTCTTAAACCAATAATGCAGAGCATTAAAGTGCATTGAGGGCAGCAAGGAAGGCAAGCAATCAAGTGGAAACTAAGCTCAAGTATGGAAAGGTTTCTTAACACTTTTAGCTTTTGGCATTTGGCAATGGGGGACCTATGTGGATGTTTTGGGAGATGTTTTGAACTCCCTAAGTATGTTTAATGTTGTTGATATTGTTGGATTTTGTAATTGGCCATTATGTGTTAGTTTGGAGGTTTTGGAGCATGAATGGTTTGCTTGAGTAGGAAGCATGCCTATAGATTTGGGGCTTTTCATATATGATGTTATAATGATAAATGGTTGATGCAAATATATCTCTTGTATGTTGTAAGAGTTGCTGGTAAAGTTTGGTAGCAATTGGAGCATGATTGGTTGGTCAATTGAGTGTTTAAGTAAGCATTTCTCTACATTCTGTGCAGGCCGTATCGGAACAGTGGCTACTGTTTCGGAACGGGTGCCTTACAGCAGCCCAGGCGTCCGAAACGGAAGACATCGTTCCGAAACAGAAAGCTCTCTGCCAGCCCTCGTTTCGGAACGCGTTGCGGAACGGTCCCGCGTTTCGAAACAGGTTCTTCCTGTTTCGGAACACCTGACCGTTGGGGGCTGACATTGGCAGTTAAATGTTTTGAAATTTTTGCATTTTGGTCCTGAATCTTGTTTGTGCAACTGTATGAGTTTGGGATGTCCGTTTGAGCTGAAAATTTGTAGAGAAGCATGAAACTTGACTAATTACAAGTTGGTAACTTTAATTTGGGTTAAGACCTTATAATTATCAGAATTTACAATTTGGTCCTTAAAGTTGTAAATTCTTCAATTGGGTCCCTGTTTGATCTCTGATGTTTATGATCTTTGAGTATGTTGTTTGGATGATCATAACTAGGGTTAATGTGCATCTAGACAAGTTTAAAAAGAAAAAAAAGGGTCGTTAATCAAGGTTGACTTTCAGGTTGACTTTGGTTTTCCCCGTGTGACTTTCTTAATTCGGGTCAACCGTCTAGGCCGGGTTAAGGGGGTTACATTTGGTGGTATCAGAGCTGAGTTCTCGAGTAATTGGGAATGAATGTGTGCATGATTGAAGTATGTATGCTATGTATGCTTGTTGTGTGGAAGCATGATGGGTGATATGTGAATTTGATGCGATTGAGTTGTATGCTGTGATGAAGCATGTTGTGGGTACCCATTGCCAAATCAAAGCTAATGAAAAGATGTTGATTTTAAATGAATTGAGCTTGAGTACTTGGATTGCTTACCTTGTTGAACCTGACTTTGTTTATTTGCATTGTGATTGCATGGTTAGAGTATGGCACCACGTAGAGAGTTGAGAAGTAATGTGCGAGCTACGGCTCCGAATGAGAATGAGAATGAGGAGAATGCGGGAAGTGCGGTGTTACCTCCTCCTCCACCTGGTGGTGGTGCTGAGGGTGAAAGAGCTGAGGCTGCAGCTGGCGCTGGGGTCGCTGGACCTGAAGCTGGTCAGGGGCAAGCTATGGCTGACATGACGATGTTGGTGCAAGCTATTGCTGGTGCTTTTCGAGCGGCAGTAGCTGGAGCTCAAGGAGCTTGGCATCAGGGAGATGCTGGTGTTAGACTACCCTTGGAGCGTTTGCGCAGTCTTGGTGGGACTGAGTTCAGGGGTATGTCTGCTGAGGGTTCTGAATCCTGGATGGAGAGTACCAAGAGGATCTTGGGTCAGATGGGTTGCACTGATGTGCAAAAGCTGGGGTGTGTTGTATCCTTGTTACAGGATGATGCTTATACGTGGTGGACAACCACTATAGCTGGGATGGCAGAAGCTGACATAACTTGGACATTCTTCCAGAATGTGTTCAAGAGAAGGTATCTTGGTGTGAGGTACCTAGATGAAAAGAAGCGTGAGTTCATGTCTCTTACCCAGGGGAGCATGACTGTGGCTGAGGATGAAGTGCAGTTTGTCCGACTCAGTCAGTATGCGCCTGAGTTAGTCCCTGATGAGCGGGCGAGGTGCGAAAGATTCCGTTATGGTTTAGTGACGGATGTGAAGATGTATGTGCTGGCTACCGAGTATGATGATTTTGATGTGCTGGTAGGCCGAGTCAAGGATATTGAGATGAACTTGGGTTTATCTGCTAGAGGTGCTGGAGCAAGTTCTGGAAAGTGAGCAGCTGAGTATAGTTCCGGTGGTGGACGGAACAAGAGGGGACGTGATCAGAAGTATCAGTCCTCAGCTAAGAGAGGTGGTGGTACACCTACGCGAGGAGGCAATGCTAGAGCTGATCCGAGTGCGTGTTGGATTTGTGGTTCGCGTGGACATATGAAGCGTGATTGTCCTCGTGCTGTGAGGGAGGTGCAAGCTCCTGTTGCGGCAGCTGGTAATGGGTGCTGGAATTGTGGATCTGCGGATCACTTGAGGCGAGAGTGTCCTATGTTGGCTGGTGGCCAAGTGCGTGCTCCTGTTGTTGCTGCACCGCAGAGAGGTCGTGGGCGCGGCCGTGGTAATTTCCAGCGGAGAGAGGAAGGTGGTCGGGAGTGGCCCATGTTGTGGCTATTCAACCTGAGGGTGGAGGTCAAGCTAGGGTGTATGCTCAGCGTGAAGGGAGGAATGACGCGGATGTGATTGCAGGTACTTTTACTTTGCAGTCCTTGTCATTACTTTCCTTGATAGATTCTGGATCTATGCATTCATACATTTTGCGTGAGCATGCTGAATTGCTTGGTTTGCCTGTTGAGTCTTTGGATGTTGGTGTTCGTGTCACTAGTTCTTTTGGTGAGACTGTTTTGACTCGGAAGTTGTATAGAAGGTGTCCTTTGGTTGTTCAAGATCATGTCTTTCATGTTGACCTTATGGAGCTGCCTTTCTATGGTTTTGATGTAATCCTTGGTATGGATTGGCTTGCTGAGCATCGTGCTGTTGTGGATTGTGAAAATAAGCGAGTTTCGCTGAAGCTTGCGGATGTTTATGAAGTTGTTGTGGTTGGTGAGAATGTGAAGTTTCTTGCCAATGTGGTGTCTACCTTGGAGGCGAGCAGGATGCTGAGGCAAGGTTGTGAAGCTTACCTAGCATTTGTGATGAATCCTAGCTCTAAGGTGTTGCGTGTGCAGGATATCAGAGTTGTGAAGGAGTTTCCTGGTGTGTTTCCTGAAGAGTTGCCTAGTTTACCTCCTAATCGCGAGGTGGAGTTTGGAATTGAGCTGTATGAGAATACGACTCCTGTGTCCATTACCCCTTATATAATGGCACCTAAGGAGCTGAAGGAGCTGAAGACGCAGTTGCAAGAGTTGCTTGATCGTGGTTTCATTCGGCCAAGTGTGTCACCTTGGGGAGCACCGGTCTTGTTTGTGAAGAAGAAGGATGGCACTATGAGAATGTGCATTGGTTACCGTCAGCTGAACAAGTTGACTATCAAGAATCGGTATCCTTTGCCGAGGATTGATGATCTCTTTGATCAATTTCGGGGAGCTGCTGTGTTCTCTAAGATTGACTTGAGGTCGGGGTATTACCAGTTGAAGGTGAAGGGTGTGGATGTGCCTAAGACAGCTTCCAAGACAAGGTATGGGCATTATGAGTTCCTTGTGATGCCGTTTGGTTTGACAAATGCTCCTGCTGCTTTCATGGACATGATGAATCGTGTGTTTTATGAATACCTGGACAAGTTTGTTGTGGTATTCATTGATGATATCCTCGTGTACTCGCGTACTGAGGAGGAGCATGAAGAGCATTTGAGGATTGTGTTGCAAGCTTTGTTGGAGAATCAGCTTTATGCTAAGCTGAGCAAGTGTGAGTTCTGGCTTAAGGAGGTGGTGTTTCTTGGGCATGTAGTTTCTGCTGAGGGGATTCGTGTTGATCCTCGGAAGGTTGAGGCGGTGATGAATTGGAAGGTTCCTAAGTGTAACCCCCTTAACCCGGCCTAGACGGTTGACCCGAATTAAGAAAGTCACACGGGGAAAACCAAAGTCAACCCGAAAGTCAACCTTGATTAACGACCCTTTTTTTTCTTTTTAAACTTTTCTAGATGCACATTAACCCTAGTTGTGATCACTCAGTCAACATGCTCAAAGTTCACATGCAACAGAGATCAATCAGGGACCCAATTGAACAATTTACAACTTTAGAGACCAAAATGCAAATTCTGAAAATTATGAGGACTTAACCCCAACTAAAGTTACCATCTTGAAATTAATCAGGTTTCATGCTTCACTGCCAAATTTTCAGCTCAAACGGACATTCCAAACTCATACAATTGCACAAACAAGGACCAAAACGCAAACATTCCAAAACATTTAACTGCCAATGTCAGCCCCCAACGGTCGGCTGTTCCGAAACAGGGAGCACCTGTTTCGAAACGCGGGGCCGTTCCGCAACGCGTACCGAAACGGGGACTGGCAGAGGGCTTCCCGTTTCGAAACGGTGTCTACCGTTTCGGACGCCTGGGTTGATTCAAGTCACCCGTTCCGAAACGGTAACCACTGTTCCGAAACAGCCTGCACAGAATGCAGCAAAATGCATGCTTAAACACACAATTGATCAACCATTCATGCTCCAAATGCTACCAAACTTTACCAGCAACTCATACAACATACAAGAGACATATTAGTATCAACCATTCATCAAAATATCAACATATATGAAAAGCCCCAATTCTAAAGGCATACTTCCTACACAAGCAAACCATTCAAGCATAACACTTCCAAATCAAGCATATAATGGCCAAATACAAATACCAGCAATCTCAACAACATTCAACACACTTAGGGAGTTCAAATTATCTCCCAAAACATTCACAAAGGTCCCCCATTGCCAAATGCCAAAAGCTAAAGAAATACAATAAAACCTTTCCATACTTGAGCTTAAATCCCACTTGTTTGCTTGCCTTCCTTGCTGCCCTTAAGTACCTTAGTGATCTGCATTATTGGTTTAAGAAAACGAAAGAGAGCGTAAGCAAAAGCTTAGTGAGGAATGCTCATTTAAAACCATTCAATAATGCATTTACAAATCACTTTATAAATCATACTTCAAAACATCATTTACTCATGCTCAAAAGCAATTTAAACAAGCATTACATGCTTCCATATCAATACATGTCATATTGGCCACAAGTGATAAGTTCCATCTTTTAAAAACAAGATCAACACAAGACTCACACATGGACTTTTAAACACCACTGTGATCTTATAATTTCTAAGAACCACACAAGGACTTTTAACCACCTTTGTGTTCTTCACAAGGACTTTTAAACACCTTGGCCCCAAGGACTTTTAAACACCTTGGCCCATGGACTTTTAAACACCATGGCAAGGACCACACAAGGACTTTTAACCACCTTTGTGTCCTTAACAAGAACCATCCAAGGACTTTTAAACACCTTGATGTTCTTAGGTAGCAAGGCTCACTCAAGGACTTTTAACCACCTTAGTGACCTTAACAAGAATCACTCATGGACTTTTAACCACCATGAAGTTCTTAGAATCCACAAGGCTCACTCAAGGACTTTTAACCACCTTAGTGACCTTAACCTTTTTCAAAACATCACTTGCCAATATACATCATTAACATCAAATGATCCACTGTTTTAAAGCATCAAACCAAGCCATATTCATCATGCATTTTAAAGCATCAAGCCACATTTAATCCATGTTCAAAAACAAGGAACTCTTACCTTGAGCTTCCTTCAACATACGACTTACAAAATCAGCAATTACCATGCTAAATCATGCTTTCAAAACAGAATTTAAAACATGCAATCAACCACATTGCATAACAATAAAACCATGGCCACCACTAGAGAGTATTTCCGAAAACTTACACTTGAGCTTAGCAAAGTTGTTTAGACTTAAACTAAGCTCCCAAGACATTGGTTTCAAAGCTGAAAACCCAATTTCACTCACCGATTCCACTTCGCCTCTTGCCGAAGCACCAACTCAAGCTTCCGGATCACCAACACTTGGATCCAAAGATGACTCCCCTGTTTTAAACACATCAAAGCAGAGGATTAATGCATCATCATGCATTAATAGCTTCAATGAAAGCACCTAAACTCGCTGCTCTCATCCACACTTCATTTTCGGCCACCAAACACTACCGAAAATGCCTCCAAACCACTTCTCAACAAAGCCCAGCCATAAACCATCAAAACCTAACATCCTTTAACATCATTTAACATCTAAAAAGAGCCTAACAACATCCTTATACCTCCAGCAACATCAGATCCACAAGATCACCTCAAAAACAACCAAGAACCACAAGCTAAACTTAGGAAATTCAACCTATCCGGGATTGCATTAATCAAAACTCAATTCCTTATCAAATTAACATTCATTAATCATCAAAAACACATCTCAAATCACTGATTTAACAGATCAAACGAAAATCCACCAAAAACCACCAAATCTTGCATTTTAAGCCAAGATCCATTTCACAACTTTAAAAGCCATTTATAAAACATCAATTAGGGATTGAGAACTTAGGAATTTCAGTAAAGAACTGATAGTTTAGAGGAGAAGGACGTTCTTACCTCCAAACTTGAGTTTCCCCTCTTTTAGAACCAAAAAGCTTGAAGAATCAACTTGCAAATGTTGAGGTTTTGTTGATGTGATGATTAAAGATCCAAAGAGAATTGAAAAGGAAGATTTAAGTGACAAAATCAGAAAGAAACCTCTAGAGGGAAAGTGTTTGGGTTGAGAGAAACTGAGAGAAAAGCAAAACTTGAAAATATGGAAAGTTAGTTACAAAATAGCCAAAATGATTTCCCTCCACTTTTCTTTTGTTTTAAAATAAGAATTAAACATTAAAACATCTTGGAAAATTCTGGAGAAACTCCCTTTGGAATAATAGCTCCTTAAAGATTCAAAGTTTCAATCCTTTCTAAAACAGTCACGCAACTTTCAAAAATTACATTTTAGTCACTAGCCAAAATGTCACCCTTCCAAACCTCATTTTGTAAAATTGATTTCTCAGTTCACTTATATATATTAAAAGATGATTTTAGAACATTTTTCCATATTTTTAATGCAACCCGAACTAGGCTTTCCTAATTTCACCTTTTTAGATTCGAACAGCACTTTGACCGAACCGATCAACGCCCAAAACTACTAAGCCCAAAACCGGGGCGTTACAACCCTCCCCCCCTTAAGAAATTTCGTCCCCGAAATTTACCTGAAGGAAAGAGATAAGGAAACTGCTTCAACATGTCTTCCTTTCGCTCCCACGTGGCTTCCTCAACACCTCGATGCTTCCACAGCACCTTCACCAACTCAATGGTCTTGCCACGAAGAACCTTGCTATCCGAATCCAGAACCTTCACCGGTTCCTCATCATAGGTCAAATCCGGATTCAATTCCACTTCCTCCACAGGCATCACATGCGAAGGATCAGATCTATACTTCCGGAGCATAGAAACATGGAACACATCATGAATCTTCTCCAACTCTTGAGGTAACCTCAACCGTTACGCAACAGGACCCATACGCTCAACCACCTCATATGGTCCAATGTACCTAGGGCTCAACTTACCCTTCCGGCCAAACCTCATCACCTTCTTCCAAGGCGAAACCTTCAAGAACACACGATCACCCACCGCATACTCTATCTCCTTACGCTTCAAATCGCGTAGGACTTGTGTCGGTCAGAAGCTGCTTTCAACCGCTCGCAAATGAGCTTCACCTTCTCGTTGGTTCCTTTTAACAAAGCCGGCATCGAAACCAACTTTTGACCAGTTTCAGCCCAACAAAGAGGAGTCCTACACTTCCTCCCATACAAAGCCTCATAAGGTGCCATTTGAATACTTGCCTGATAGCTATTCTTATAAGCAAACTCTACCAAAGGCAAATGCTTCTCCTAAGAACCTTGGAACTCAATCACGCAGCACCTTAACATATCCTCCAAAATCTGGATAACACGCTCTGATTGACCATCCGACTGAGGATGATAGGATGTACTGAAATTCAACCTTGTACCCAAAGCTTGATGCAAACACTGCCAGAAACGCGATGTGAACCTCGGATCCCTATCCGACACAATCGACTTAGGCACACCATGCAGCCGCACAATCTCAGCAATGTACAGCTCTGCAAGTTTATCCAAAGAAAACGTAGTATGCACAGGCAAGAAATGTGCACACTTCGTCAGGCGATCCACAATCACCCACACAGAATTCTTCTTCGATGGTGACAAAGGTAAACCAGATACAAAATCCATGGTAACCCTCTCCCACTTCCATTCAGGGATTCTCAACGGTTGCAACAACCCTGAAGGAACCTGATGCTCAGCCTTAACTCGCTGACACACCAAACACTTGCTCACAAACTCCGCAACATCCTTTTTCAAACCCACCCAATAGTACTCATCACGAAGATCACGATACATCTTAGTACTACCAGGGTGCATAGCAAAAGGACTACTATGACCTTCAGTCAGAATAGCACGCCTCAACTCAACATCATTGGGCACTACTATTCGATTCCCAAAACACAACACACCATCATCATTAAAGCAGAATTCCGAAGGTCTACCCTCCGCGATATCCTGAACATGCGACACCAAGGAATCATCCAGCAACTGCTTTTCCTTGATCAGCTGAACCATAGATGGTTTCACTTGCAACTCAGCTACAAGACCACCATCTCGCGAAATACTCAAACTGGCAAACATAGCCCTCAGCTCAACAGCTACCTTCCTACTCAAGGCATCCGCAACAACATTAGCCTTTCCAGGATGGTACTCAATCGTCAGATCATAATCCTTGAGCAACTCCAACCAACGCTGCTGCCTAAGATTCAACTCCTTCTGAGACATCAGATACCTCAAACTCTTGTGATCCGTGTACACAGTACACTTCTCACCATATAGATAATGTCTCCAGATCTTCAGAGCAAAAACCACTACAGCCAACTCAATATCATGCGTAGGATAATTGCGCTCATGCACTTTCAACTGCCGTGATGCATAAGCCACAACCTTACCCTCTTGCATCAGCACACATCCCAACCCAACATAGGACGCATCACTGTAGACCACAAACTCTTTCCCTAATTCAGGCTGAACCAAGATAGGAGCTTGCGTCAAAGCCGCCTTCAGCTTCTCAAAAGCCTGTTGTCTAGCTTCCGTCCACTCATACTTAATATCTTTTTGCAACAACTTTGTCAAAGGTGCAACAATCTTAGAAAAACCATCCACAAACCTCCGGTAGTATCCCGCCAAACCAAGGAAACTACGGACCTCATGAACAGACTTAGGAACCTTCCAGTTCATCACCGCCTCAATCTTCTGAGGATCAACACGAATCCCCTTGACAGAAACCACATGACCAAGAAACACCACCTCCTTAAGCCAGAACTCACACTTGCTCAGCTTAGCATAAAGCTGATTCTCCAACAAAGCTTGCAGCACAATCCTCAGATGCTCTTCACGCTCCTCCTCAGTACGCGAGTACACGAGGATATCATCAATGAACACCACAACGAACTTGTCAAGATATTCATGAAACACACGATTCATCATGTCCATGAAAGCAGCAGGAGCATTTTTCAAACCAAACGGCATCACAAGGAACTCATAATGCCCATACCTTGTCCTGAAAGCTGTCTTAGGCACATCCACATCCTTCACCTTCAACTGATAATACCCTGACCTCAGGTCAATCTTAGAGAACTGTAACGCCCCGGTTTTGGGCTTAGAAGTCTTGGGCGTTGACCGGTCGGTCAAAGTTCTGTTCGAATCTTAAGAGGTGAATTTAGGAAAGCCTAGTTCGGGTTGCATTAAAAATATGGAAAAATGTTCTAAAATCATCTTTTAATATAATTAAGTGAACTGTGAAATCAATTTTGGAAAATGAGTTTTGGAAGGGTGACATTTTGGCTAGTGACCAAAATGTAATTTTTGCAAGTTTGGTGGCTGTTTTATAAAGGGTTGAAACTTTGAATCTTTAAGGAGCTATTTACCCAAAGGGAGTTTCTCCAAATTTTTCTAAGATATTTTAAGTCTAAAATCTGATTTTAAAGGATATTAAAAGTGGAGGGAAAGCCATTTGGCTATTTAGATTTTTATAACCAACTTCTCCTAATTTTCTTTCTCTCTTTTTCTCTCAACCCAAACACCCCATTTCCAGAGAATTGATTCTGATTTCTTCACCTAAATCCCTCCTTTCAACTCTCATTTGATTCCTAATCAACATATCTTCAAAACCTCTTCAATTGCTACTTGTTTCAACAAGGATTTTGATTCCAAAAAGAGGAGAAACTCAAGTTTGGAGGTAAGAACATCCTTCTCCTCTAAACTATCAGTTCTTTACTGAAATTCCTAAGTTTTCAATCCTAAATTGATGTTTAATTAAAGGTTTTAAAGTGGTGAGATGGATCTTGGCTTATAATGCAAGATTTTGATGATTTTTGATGATTTTCGTTAGATCTGATTAATCTGTGATTTGAGATGTGTTTTTGATGTTAAATGAACTCTAAATTGATAAGGAATTGAGTTTTGATTGATGCAATCCCGGATAGGTTGAGTTTCCTAAGTTTAGCTTGTGTTTCAAGGTTGTTTTTTAGGTGATCTTGGTGATCTGATGTTGCTAGAGGTATAAGGATGTTAATAGGTTGTTTTTATATGTGTTATGATGTTTATGGAAGTGTGGTTTTGCTGGTTTATGGCTGGGCTTTGTTTAGAAGTGGTTTGGATGCATTTTTGGTTGTGTTTGGTGGCCGAAAATGGAGGTTGGATGAGAGCAGCGAGTTTAGGTGCTTTCATTGAAGCAATTAATGCATGATGATGCATTAATCCTCTGCTTTGATGTGTTGAAACAGGGGAGGCATCTTTGGATCCAAGAGTTGTTGATCCGGAAACTTGATTTGGTGCTTTGGCTTGAAGCAAAGTGGAAATCGGTGAGTGAAGTTGGGTTTTCAGATTTTAAAACCAAGGTTTGAAGGTTTTGGGAGCTTAGTCTAAGTCTAAACAACTTTGCTAAGCTCGAGTGTAAGTTTTCGGAATTTCTCTCTAGTGGTGGCCATGAATTTGTTGTGATGCAAAATGGTTATTTGCATGTTTTAATTACTGTTTTGAAAGCATGTTTTAGCATGGTTTTTGCTGATGTTGTAAGCCATATGTTGAAGGTAACTCTAGGTAGGAGTTCCTTGATTTTATACATTGAAATAATGTGGTTTGATGCTTTGAAATGCATGTTGAATATGGCTTGGTTTAATGCTTTAAAACAGTGGATTATATGATGTAAAAGATGTATATTGGCAAGTGGTGTTTTGAAAATGTTAAGGTCACTAAGGTGGTTAAAAGTCCTTGAGTGAGCCTTGTTACTTAAGAACATCAAGGTGGTTAAAAGTCCTTGGATGATTCTTGTTGCGGACACTAAGGTGGTTAAAAGTCCTTAGGTGATCCTTTCCATGGTGTTTAAAAGTCCATGGGGCCAAGGTGTTTAAAAGTCCTTGGGGCCAAGGTGTTTAAAAGTCCTTGGGGTGATTCAAGCTATGGATACAAAGGTGGTTAAAAGTCCTTGTGTGGTCCTCATTCATGGTGTTTAAAAGTCCATGGCCAAGGTGTTTAAAAGTCCTTGGGGCCAAGGTGTTTAAAAGTCCTTGGGAAGTTGATGAACTTGTTTTAAGAAATGGAAATTGTCACTTGAGCCAATATGACATGTTATGTTTATGTTGAAGCATGAGATTGCTTGTTTAAAGTATGCTTTTGAGCATGTGCAAAGGTTGATTTTAAGCATGTTTATAAATGGTTTTAATTGCATTATTGAATGGTTTTTAAGAGCATTCCTCACTAAGCTTTTGCTTACGCTCTCTTCGTTTTCTTAATTCAATAATGCAGAGCATTAAAGAACCTTGAGGGGCAGCAAGGAGGGCAAGCACTCTAGTTCAAGTAAAGCTCAATGTATGGAAGGTTTTATAAGTACTTTTTAGCTTTTGGGAAATTTGGCAATGGGGGACCAATGTGTATGTTTTGGGAGGTGTTTGGAACTCCCTAAGTATGTTGAATGATGATTTGAATGCTGGTTTTTGGATTGGATCATTATATGCTTGTTGTGGAAGTTTGTGCTTGAATAGCTAGCTTGTGTAGGAAGCATGCCTTTAGAATTGGGGCTTTTTGCATATGATGTTGTTTTGATGAATTGTTGATGCAAGTGTGTCCTATATATGTTGAATTGCATGCTGGTAAAGTTTGGTAGCATTTGGAGCATGTTTGATTGATCAATTGCATGTTTTGGAATGCATTTGGAGCATTTCTGTGCAGGGCGTTTCGGAACAGTGTGAACCGTTTCGGAACGGGTGCCTTGAATGAACCCAGGGGTCCGAAACGGTATACACCGTTTCGAAACGGTTTGGCCTCTGCCAGACCCCCGTTGCGGAACCCGTTGCGGAACGGCCCGTGTTTCGAAACAGGGTCAACCTGTTTCGGAACGGTCGACCGTTGGGGCCTGACATTGGCAGTTAAATGTTTTAAAATGTTTGCATGTTGGTCTTGAATCTTGTTTGTGCAATTGTATGAGTTTGGGAAGTCCTTTTGAGCTGAAATTTCACAAAGATGCATGAAACCTGACTAATTTTAAGTTGGTAAGATTAATTTGGGTTAAGTCCTTTTAATTATCAGAAATTACAATTTGGTCCCTAAAGTTGTAATTTGTTCAATTGGGTCCCTGTTTGATCTCTGATGTTTGTGATCTTTGAATATGATGTTTGTGTGATCACAATTAGGATTAATGTGCATCTAGATAAGATTAAAAAGAAAAAAAAAGGGTCGTTAATCAAGGTTGACTTTCGGGTTGACTTTGGTTTTCCCCGTGTGACTTTCTTAATTCGGGTCAACCGTCTAGACCGGGTTAATGGGGTTACAAGAACACAGCAGCTCCCCGAAATTGATCAAAGAGATCATCAATTCTCGGCAACGGATACCGATTCTTGATAGTCAACTTATTCAGCTGACTGTAATCAATGCACATCCTCATAGTGCCATCTTTCTTCTTCACAAACAAGACCGGTGCACCTCAAGGTGACACACTTGGCCGAATGAACCCACGATCAAGCAGCTCTTGCAACTGCGTCTTCAGCTCCTTCAGCTCCTTAGGTGCCATTCTATAAGGAGTAATGGACACGTGAGTTGTATTCTCATACAGCTCAATTCCAAACTCCACCTCACGATTAGGAGGTAAACCAGGCAACTCCTCAGGAAAAACACCAGGAAACTCCTTCACAACTCTGATATCTTGCACCCTCAACTCCTTAGAGCTAGGATTCATCACAAAAGCTAGATAAGCTTCACAACCTTGCCTCAGCATCCTGCTCGCCTCCAAGGTAGACACCACATTGGCAAGAAACTTCACATTCTCGCCAACCACAACAACCTCATAATCATCCGCAAGCTTCAGCGAAACTCGCTTATTTTCACAATCCACAACAGCACGATGCTCAGCAAGCCAATCCATACCAAGGATTACATCAAAACAATAGAAAGGCAGCTCCATAAGATCAACATGAAAAACATGCTCTTGAACAACCAAAGGACACCTCCTATACAGCTTTCGAGTCACAACAGTCTCACCAAAAGAACTAGTGACACGAACTCCAACATCCAAAGACTCAACAGGCAAACCAAGCAATTCAGCATGCTCACGCAAAATGTATGAATGCGTAGATCCAGAATCTATCAAGGAAAGTAATGACAATGATTGCAAAGTAAAGGTACTTGCAATCACATCCGCGTCATTCCTCCCCTCCCGCTGAGCATACACCCTCGCTTGACCACCACCTTCAGGCTGAATAGCCACAACATGGGCCACTCCACGACCACCTTCCTCTCTACGCTGGAAATTACCACGGTCGCGCCCACGACCTCTCTGCGGTGTAGCAACAACAGGAGCATGCACTTGGCCACCAGCCAACATAGGACAATCTCGCCTCAAATGATCTGCAGATCCACAACTCCAGCACCCGTTACCAGCTGCCGCAACAAGAGCTTGCACCTCCCTCACAGCACGAGGACAATCACGCTTCATGTGACCACGGGAACCACAAATCTAACAAGCACTCGGATCAGCTCTAGCATTGCCTCCCCGAGCAGACGCTCCACCACCTCTCTTGGCCGAGGACTGATACCTCAGATCACGTCCCCTCTTGTTCCGTCCACCACCGGAACTAAACTCAGCAACTCGCTTACCAGAACTTGCTCCAGCACCTCTAGCAGATAAACCCAAGTTCATCTCAATATCCTTGGCTCGACCCACCAGCACATCAAAATCATCATACTCAGTGGCCAGCACATACATCTTCACATCCGTCACTAAACCATAACGGAATCTTTCGCACCTTGCCCGCTCATCAGGTACCAGCTCAGGTGCATACTGACTGAGTCGCACAAACTGCACTTCATACTCAGCCACAGTCATGCTCCCCTGGGTAAGAGACATGAACTCACGCTTCTTCTCATCAAGATACCTCACACCAAGATACCTCCTCTTGAACACATTCTGAAAGAATGTACAAGTTACATCAGCTTCGGCCATCCCAGCTATAGTGGTCGTCCACCACGTATAAGCATCATCCCGCAGCAAGGATACAACACAACCCAGCTTTTGCACATCAGTGCAACTCATCTGACCCATGATCCTCTTGGTACTCTCCATCTAGGATTCAGAACCCTCAGCAGACATACCCCTGAACTCAGTCCCACCAAGACTGCGCAAACGCTCCAAAGGTAGTCTAACACCAGCATCTCCCTGATGCCCAGCTCCTTGAGCTCCAGCTACTGCCGCTCGAAAAGCACCAGCAATAGCTTGCCCCTGACCAATCTCAGGTCCAGCAGCTCCAGCACCAGCTGTAGCTTCAGCTCTTTCACTCTCAGCACCACCACCAGGTGGAGGAGGAGGTAACACCGCACTACCCGCGTTTTCCTCATTCTCATTCTCATTAGGAGCCGTAGCTCGCACATTACTTCTCAACTCTCTACGTGGTTCCATACTTTAACCATGCAATCACAATGCAAATAAACAAATTAGGTCCAACAAGGTAAGCAATCCAAGTACTCAAGCTCAATTTCATTTATAATCAACATCCTTACTTAGCTTTGATTTGGCAATGGGTACCCACAACATGCTTCACCATAGCATACAACTCAATTGCATCAAAAACACAAGCCACTAAACATGCTTTCAATCAATCAAGCATACATAGCATACATACTTCAATCATGCACACATTCATTCCCAATTACTCGAGAACTCAGCTCTGATACCACCAAATGTAACCCCCTTAACCCGGCCTAGACGGTTGACCCGAATTAAGAAAGTCACACGGGGAAAACCAAAGTCAACCCGAAAGTCAACCTTGATTAACGACCCTTTTTTTTCTTTTTAAACTTGTCTAGATGCACATTAACCCTAGTTTAACAGCATTATTGGTTTAAGAAAACGAAAGAGAGCGTAAGCTAAAGCTTAGTGAGGAATGCTCATTTAAAACCATTCAATAATGCATTTACAAATCACTTTATAAATCATACTTCAAAACATCATTTACTCATGCTCAAAAGCAATTTAAACAAGCATTACATGCTTCCATATCAATACATGTCATATTGGCCACAAGTGATAAGTTCCATCTTTTAAAAACAAGATCAACACAAGACTCACACATGGACTTTTAAACACCACTGTGATCTTATAATTTCCAAGAACCACACAAGGACTTTTAACCACCTTTGTGTTCTTCCCAAGGACTTTTAAACACCTTGGCCCCAAGGACTTTTAAACACCTTGGCCCATGGACTTTTAAACACCATGGCAAGGACCACACAAGGACTTTTAACCACCTTTGTGTCCTTAACAAGAACCATCCAAGGACTTTTAACCACCTTGATGTTCTTAGGTAGCAAGGCTCACTCAAGGACTTTTAACCACCTTAGTGACCTTAACAAGAATCACTCATGGACTTTTAACCACCATGAAGTTCTTAGAATCCACAAGGCTCACTCAAGGACTTTTAACCACCTTAGTGAACTTAACCTTTTTCAAAACATCACTTGCCAATATACATCATTAACATCAAATGATCCACTGTTTTAAAGCATCAAACCAAGCCATATTCATCATGCATTTTAAAGCATCAAGCCACATTTAATCCATGTTCAAAAACAAGGAACTCTTACCTTGAGCTTCCTTCAACATACGGCTTACAAAATCAGCAATTACCATGCTAAATCATGCTTTCAAAACAGAATTTAAAACATGCAATCAACCACATTGCATAACAACAAAACCATGGCCACCACTAGAGAGTTTTTCTGAAAACTTACACTTGAGCTTAGCAAAGTTGTTTAGACTTAAACTAAGCTCCCAAGACATTGGTTTCAAAGCTGAAAACCCAATTTCACTCACCGATTCCACTTCGCCTCTTGCCGAAGCACCAACTCAAGCTTCCGGATCACCAACACTTGGATCCAAAGATGACTCCCCTGTTTTAAACACATCAAAGTAGAGGATTAATGCATCATCATGCATTAATAGCTTCAATGAAAGCACCTAAACTCGCTGCTCTCATCCACACTTCATTTTCGGCCACCAAACACTACCGAAAATGCCTCCAAACCACTTCTCAACAAAGCCCAGCCATAAACCATCAAAACCTAACATCCTTTAACATCATTTAACATCTAAAAAGAGCCTAACAACATCCTTATACCTCCAGCAACATCAGATCCACAAGATCACCTCAAAAACAACCAAGAACCACAAGCTAAACTTAGGAAATTCAACCTATCCGGGATTGCATTAATCAAAACTCAATTCCTTATCAAATTAACATTCATTAATCATCAAAAACACATCTCAAATCACTGATTTAACAGATCAAACGAAAATCCACCAAAAATCACCAAATCTTGCATTTTAAGCCAAGATCCATTTCACAACTTTAAAAGCCATTTATAAAACATCAATTAAGGATTGAGAACTTAGGAATTTCAGTAAAGAACTGATAGTTTAGAGGAGAAGGACGTTCTTACCTCCAAACTTGAGTTTCCCCTCTTTTAGAACCAAAAAGCTTGAAGAATCAACTTGCAAATGGTGAGGTTTTGTTGATGTGATGATTAAAGATCCAAAGAGAATTGAAAAGGAAGATTTAAGTGACAAAATCAGAAAGAAATCTCTGGAGGGAAAGTGTTTGGGTTGAGAGAAAATGAGAGAAAAGCAAAATTGGAAAATATGGAAAGTTAGTTACAAAATAGCCAAAATGATTTCCCTCCACTTTTCATTTGTTTTAAAATCAGAATTAAACATTAAAACATCTTGGAAAATTCTGGAGAAACTCCCTTTGGAATAATAGCTCCTTAAAGATTCAAAGTTTCAATCCTTTCTAAAACAGTCACGCAACTTTCAAAAATTACATTTTAGTCACTAGCCAAAATGTCACCCTTCCAAACCTCATTTTGTAAAATTGATTTCTCAGTTCACTTATATATATTAAAAGATGATTTTAGAACATTTTCCATATTTTTAATGCAACCCGAACTAGGCGGGGCGTTACACTAAGTCTGTTCATGAGGTTCGTAGTTTCCTTGGTTTGACAGGATACTATCGGAGGTTTGTGGATGGGTTTTCTAAGATTGCTGCACCTTTGACGAAGTTGTTGCAGAAAGATGTTAAGTATGAGTGGACGGAGGCGAGACAGCAGGCTTTTGAGAAGCTGAAGGCGGCTTTGTTACAAGCTCCTATCTTGGTTCAACCTGAATCAGGGAAGGAGTTTGTGGTCTACAGTGATGCGTCCTATGTTGGTTTGGGTTGTGTGTTGATGCAAGAGGGTAAGGTTGTGGCTTATGCATCGCGGCAGCTGAAGGTGCATGAGCGCAATTATCCTACGCATGATATTGAGTTGGCTGCAGTGGTTTTTGCTCTGAATATTTGGAGACATTATCTGTATGGTGAGAAGTGTACTGTGTACACGGATCACAAGAGTTTGAGGTATCTGATGTCTTAGAAGGAGTTGAATCTCAGGCAGCGGCGTTGGTTGGAGTTGCTCAAGGATTATGATCTGACGATTGAGTATCACCCTGGGAAGGCTAATGTTGTAGCGGATGCCTTGAGTAGGAAGGTAGCTGTTGAGCTGAGGGCTATGTTTGCCAGTTTGAGTATTTCGCGTGATGGTGGTCTTGTGGCTGAGTTGGAAGTGAAACCATCTATGGTTGAGTTGATCAAGGAAAAGCAGTTGCTGGATTATTCCTTGGTGCCTCATGTCCAGGATATCGCGGAGGGTAGGCCTTTGGATTTCTGCTTTAATGATGATGGTGTGTTGTGTTTTGGGAGTCGAATAGTAGAGCCCAATGATGCTGAGTTGAGGCGTGCTATTCTGACTGAAGGTCATAGTAGTCCTTTTGCTATGCACCCTAGTAGTACTAAGATGTATCGTGATCTTCGTGATGAGTACTATTGGGTGGGTTTGAAGAAGGATGTTGCGGAGTTTGTGAGTAAGTGTTTGGTGTGTCAGCGAGTTAAGGCTGAGCATCAGGTTCCTTCAGGGTTGTTGCAACCGTTGAGAATCCCTGAGTGGAAGTGGGAAAGAGTTACCATGGATTTTGTATATGGTTTACCTTTGTCACCATCGAAGAAGAATTCTGTGTGGGTGATTGTGGATCGCCTGACGAAGTGTGCGCATTTCTTGCCTGTGCATACTACGTTTTCTTTGAATAAGCTTGCGGAGCTGTAAATTGCTGAGATTGTGCGGCTGCATGGTGTGCCTAAGTCGATTGTGTCGGATAGGGATCCGAGGTTCACATCGCGTTTCTGGCAGTGTTTGCATCAAGCTTTGGGTACAAGGTTGAATTTCAGTACTTCTTATCATCCTCAGTCGGATGGTCAGTCAGAGCGTGTTATCCAGATTTTGGAGGATATGTTGAGGTGCTGCGTGATTGAGTTTCAGGGCTCTTGGGAGAAGCATTTGCCTTTGGTGGAGTTTGCTTATAACAATAGTTATCAGGCAAGTATTCAAATGGCACCTTATGAGGCTTTGTACGGGAGGAAGTGTAGGACTCCTCTTTGTTGGGCTGAAACGGGTCAGAAGTTGGTTTCGATGCCGGCTTTGTTGAAAGGAACCACCGAGAAGGTGAAGCTCATTTGTGAGCGTTTGAAGACAGCTTCTGATCGACAAAAGTCTTACGCGGATTTGAAGCGTAAGGAGATTGAGTATGCGGTGGGTGACCGTGTGTTTTTGAAGGTTTCGCCTTGGAAAAAGGTGATGAGGTTTGGCCGGAAGGGTAAGTTGAGCCCTTGGTACATTGGACCATATGAGGTGGTTGAGCGTGTGGGTCCTGTTGCGTACAAGTTGAGGCTACCTCAAGAGTTGGAGAAGATTCATGATGTGTTTCATGTTTCTATGCTTCGGAAGTATAGATATGATCCTTCGCATGTGATGCCTGTGGAGGAAGTGGAATTGAATCCGGATTTGACCTATGATGAGGAACCGGTGAGGGTTCTGGATTCAGATAGCAAGGTTCTTCGTGGCAAGACCATTGAGTTGGTGAAGGTGTTGTAGAAGCACCGTGGTGTTGAGGAAGCCACGTGGGAGCGGAAGGATGACATGCTGAAGCAGTTTCCTTATCTCTTTCCTTCAGGTAAATTTCGGGGACGAAATTTCTTTAGGGGGGAGAGTTGTAACGCCCCGGTTTTTGGGCTTAGAAGTTTTGGGCTTGGACCGGTTCGGTCAAAGTGCTGTTCGAATATAAAAAGGTGAAATTAGGAAAGCCTAGTTCGGGTTGCATTAAAAATATGGAAAAATGATCTAAAATCCTCTTTTAATATATATAAGTGAACTGTGAAATCAATTTTACAAAATGAGGTTTGGAAGGGTGACATTTTGGCTAGTGACCAAAATGTAATTTTTGAAAACTGCGTGACTGTTTTAGAAAGGATTGAAACTTTGAATCTTTAAGGAGCTATTTACCCAAAGGGAGTTTCTCCAGATTTTTCTAAGATATTTAATGTTTTAATTCTGATTTTTAAACAAAAGGACAATGGAGGGAAGTTATTCTAACTAATTTTTCCTAAAATCTCATTTTCTTTTCTCTCATTTTCTCTCAAGCCAAACACCTTTTCTCCAGAGATTTTCTTTTGATTTTGTCACTTAAATCTCTCTTTTCAATTCTCTTTTGATTGCTAATCATCACATCAACAAAACCTCACCATTTGCTAATTGATTCTTCAAGCTTTTTGGTTCTAAAAGGGGAGAAACTCAAGTTTGGAGGTAAGAACGTCCTTCTCCTCTAAACTCTCAGTTCTTTACTGAAATTCCTAAGTTCTCAATCCTTAATTGATGTTTTATAAATGGTTTTTAAGTTGTGTAATGGATCTTGGCTTTAAATGCAAGATTTGATGATTTTTGATGGATTTTTGTATGATCTGATTGGGCTGTGTTTTAAGGTGTTAATTTGATGTTAAATGAATGTTAATTTGATTGGAAATTGAGTTTTAATTAATGCAATCCCAGATAGGTTGAATTTCCTAAGTTTAGCTTGTGATTCTTTGTTGTTTTGGAGTGATCTTGTGGATCTGTTGTTGCTGGAGCTATAAGGATGTTGTTAGGTCCTTTTTAGATGTAAAATGTTGTTAAAGGATGTTTAGTTTTGATGGTTTTTGGCTGGGCATTGTTGAGGAGTTGTTTGGATGCATTTTCGGTTGTGTTTGGTAGCCGAAAATGGAGTGTGGATGAGAGCAGCGAGTTTAGGTGCTTTCATTGAAGCTATTAATGCATGATGATGCATTAATCCTCTGCTTTGATGTGTTTAAAACAGGGGAGTCATCTTTGGATCCAAGTGTTGGTGATCCGGAAGCTTGAATTGGTGCTTCGGCAAGAGGTGAAGTGGAATCGGTGAGTGAAATTGGGTTTTCGGCTTTGAAACCAATGTCTTGGGAGCTTAGTCTAAGTCTAAACAACTTTACTAAGCTCAAGTGTAAGTTTTCGGAAAAACTCTCTAGTTGTGGCCATGGTTTGGTTGTTATGCAATGTGGTTTATTGCATGATTTAAATTCTGTTTTGAAAGCATGTTTTAGCATGGTTATTGCTGATTTTGTAAGCCATGTGTTGAAGGAAGCTCAAGGTAAGAGTTCCTTGTTTTTGAACATTGTTTAAATGTGGTTTGATGCTTAAAGATGCATGATGTTTATGGCTTGGTTAAATGCTTTAAAACAGTGGATTATTGGATGATAATGATGCATATTGGCAAGTGATGTTTAAGGTCACAAAGGTGGTTAAAAGTCCTTGTGTGAGCCTTGTTTATTTAAGAACATCAAGGTGGTTAAATGTCCTTGGATGGTTCTTGGTTAAGATCACAAAGGTGGTTAAAAGTCCTTGTGTGGATCTTGGAAAGTTTAAGAACATCAAGGTGGTTAAAAGTCCTTGGATGGTTCTTGGTTAAGGCTCAAGGTGGTTAAAAGTCCTTGGAATGCCTTGGTTACTTAAGAACTCCAAGGTGGTTAAAAGTCCTTGGGAGATTCTTGTTAAGGACACAAAGGTGGTTAAAAGTCCTTGTGTGGTCCTTGCCATGGTGTTTAAAAGTCCATGGGTCCATGGTGTTTAAAAGTCCATGGGGATAAGATCACAATGGTGTTTAAAAGTCCATGTGTGAATCTTATGTGAATTGTATCACTTGTTGCCAATATGACTTGTTATGAACTTGAAGCATGAGATGCTTGTTTAAAATGTTTAAGAGCATGTTTGATGTTACTTGAAGCATGAGATGCTTGTTTTAAATGTTTAAGAACATGTTATTGATGCTTGAAGCATGATTTATAAATGAGTTTTATAAATGCATTATTGAATGGTTTTAATGAGCATTCCTCACTAAGCTTGTTGAGTGTGTAAAAGTCCTATTATTTACACCCTTTTAACCCATATTTCTGCCGCATTCAAGCATCATTGCATTGCATTTAGGTTAGTTTTCAATTAAATATCACAATTATATAAAAGGCACGGATTCTACTAAAAGATGGTGTATTTTGCAGGTAGCTGCCTTGGTTGACGATGAAGGCAGGCGAAGGGCAGATAAGCAGGAAGGCGGAACTGAACAAGCAGCTGAAGGAGACGAACCTGTCATGGACCCGTCACGACAGCATGGTGACAGCAGATTATTGAAGAGGAAAAATGAAGTGGACATCGATGGATAGAGAAAAATCTGCTCATCTGTCGTGTGGCAGCCAAATAATTTTCCAAGCCCCGGATCAAAAGATATGTCAAGCCAAAGCTCAAAAGAGAGGAAATCCCTAAAAGCAAGGAGGCGGCTAGGAAGTAGGATACTTTAGAGATTTAATCTTTATTAGAGTCTTACTTTTAGTTAAAGTTGTAATCCTTGTTACCTTAGATAACTTGAGCCCAAAGCTTATATAAAGGGCATAGATTAAACCTAGGGCATAGCCGACTACCCCATAACCGAAACCAAAACCCTGCCGATTACCTGTCACCGATATGTTCTAAATTCCCCCTAGGGCTACGGGTTGTTTTGTAAAGTAGTTGCAAGGGTTGCTTTGTTTTAGGATTTTTCAAGTTCAATAAAATAAACTTCAAGTTCTTTTATCTTGGTTTTAATATCTTGCAAGAGTATCGGGAGAGCATTGTGAGGTTATCCATTTACTTAGCATCGGGAGAGTTAAGTATACGAAAGAGATAAAAGCGCGTTCTCTAGTTTATAGTTGAACCATCTCGTGCTTAGGGATAAGGCGAGGTTAAGTGGCTAAGGAAGAATTCATACACATCGGTGTTCATCCTTCGATTCACGCCGGGAGGTATCATCAAAGACGTGATCATCGATAGACTTGTGCCTAGGGATAGGGCAAGGCAGATCTGGGATTCTTGCCAAGCTTGAAGTACGGAGTTAGTGTTCGCTGCCGCGACAACTAACGGACAGACGCCGCGACAGGTGCTGTCGACGACGGGTGCGACGACAGAACTGGAGATCCTAAGCAATTCAATACCTACACTACTGAGCAACTCAATACCAGCCCATTCTCTCTATCTTGATATCTCAATTCCTTTTATTTACGTTTTTACTTTATTATTCGTGACAATTCTCTCAAACTATTTCTTTTACTTCGTGCAGTGAAATTAGGTGAAGCTATTAGCCCAATCCCTGTGGAGACGATATCCGATACTTTGTATCACTTTACTACTTGCGTCGTGTATACTTGCACTACAATTGCGATAGACTATTTTACACGCAACAAGTTTTTGGCGCCGTTGCCGGGGATTGGCAACATAACTACACCTTTCTTTCTTTGCACTTTTTGTTTTTATTTTTGTTTTTATTTTTACTTTTATTTTTACTTTTCTTTAATTTTTCTTTTGTGTTTTTTTAAACTCTTGCTTTTCACAAGGTTTTCCTGTTTATGCGCAGATCGAAAAGAGGTGAAGATCCTGAGTATAAATTAGATCCGGAGATTGAACGTTCCTTTAATCTCAAGAAACAGATTCGCCACCTCTTAGACCGAAACGAATACCTTGAAGAACAGCTAGAGCAGATGGCCCGTAATCAGCCTGCCGGTGAAGAAATCCCGCCTGTCGGTAACCCGCCTGCGGCAGGTGGACGACGGTCATGTCGTGACTACATGCTGAACGATCATGTAGAGTTGGAGACCACGCTGCCGGATATTGACGTTGACAACTTCGAGCTTAAACCTGTCATGTTTAGTATGATCAACAATGCCGGGCAGTTTGGTGGTTCTGCGACAGAAGATGCCAGGGAGCATCTCAAAACGTTCCAGGAGATCTGTGGTTCGTTTAGATTGCCAGGAGTTAGTCCGGAGATACTGAGGCTTCGGTTATTCCCCCATTCATTGAGGGACAGAGCTAAAACTTGGTGGAATAAACTTACACCGGGTTCTATCATGACTTGGGCAGATTTAACTCGTGAATTTTTGTCTCGTTTTAATCCTTCACATTTAGCTGAGCGATTACGTAATGAAATTGCTACTTTTCAACAGGAAGATGACGAGCCAATGCACGAGGCCTGGGACAGATTCACAACTCTTCTACGAAACTGCCCAATGCATGGATTCCCCGTCTGGAATCAGGTAACTAAGTTTTATAATGCTGCTAACTTACAAACTCGCATTCGAATTGATTCTGCAGCGAATGGACTATTATTGGATAAAGATCCGGACGAGGCCCTGCAAGTTTTGAAACATCTGGCTAAGAATGAGGAGCAGTTTCCAACCGCTAGAAGAGGGGGTAAACGGGTACTTGCTGTCAAGGATTATGAGGCCGATAGCACTATGAAATCACAGGTAGCATTCCTCACTAAAGCCATGAAACACTTATTGAGTGAAGAGGAAGTACGAGGGTTTGCTGTCGAGGAAGTTTGTGCTACATGTGAGGGAAATCTTAGTAGGGATGAGTGCCCTATAAATATAGAAGAAGGAAAATATGTTGGAAATTACAAGCCAAACTACAATTCCAACAATTACAACCCTAATTGGAGGAAAGACCCCAAATTTTCCTGGAGTAACCCCAACAATGCTCTAAATCCGCAAGCATATAATCAGAATCAGGGGGGTCCGAGATTGTTGACGCGACAGCAGCCACAGCCCCAAAACCTGCCGCAGAACCTGCCGCCTCAGCAACAACAGCAACCACCACCTGCCACGAGTAGTATATTGGAGCAGACTCTGGCCACCTTTATGTCTCAGACTGGCACGTATATGGATAACATCAATAAGTTTGTCAAGAAAACGGAAGACTTTATGGATGAGACTAAGATGAGAATGACAAACCATGAGGCCACCTTGAAATCTCTAGAGACACAAATGGGTCAGGTGTCGCAGCATATTAAGCCACGGCAGAATGGAGGTTTCCCTAGCAATACTGAAAATGCTAGAGCGCCCCCTCATGAGCAATGTAAGGCGATTACTACTAGGAGTGGGAAAAAGTTACCAGGGCCGGAAAAAGAAGCTGAAAAAGAAAAAGAACCGACCTTGGAAAAACCTGCCGAGGAAACTGCCCCGACAGGTGACAAACAGACTGCTGCCGATGAGCCTGTCACGACAGCAGAAGCGACAGAGGAGAAAAAGGAAGATTATCGTCCTCAGATTCGCATGCAGTGGGAAGGACGCATTGCTGATTACCGTCCTCCACCACCTTTTCCGCAACGGATACAGCAAGCTAAGCATGAATCTCAACTTAAAAAGATTTATGATATTTTTAAACAGGTTCATATTAACATTCCGTTGCTAGATGCTGTTAGGGAAATGCCCGGTTATGCTAAATTTCTCAAGGATGTCATGTCTAAAAAATCTAAACTTGGGGAATTTGAAACGGTAAGGATGCAAGAAGGTTGCATGAGTATTCTTCATCGACAACCACCCCAGAAAAAGAAGGATCCAGGGAGCTTCCTCATACCTTGCGTAATCGGAGATAAATTTGTGGGTAAGGCATTATGTGATCTTGGTGCTAGTGTTAATCTAATGCCCAAATCTGTTTTTCAGAAACTAGGTATTGGCAAGGCGCGGCCCACGACAGTTACCTTACAGTTAGCCGACCGCTCTTACGTTCACCCCGAGGGAAAAATTGAAGACATCTTGGTAAGAGTGGATAAACTTATTTTTCCTGCTGACTTTCTTATTTTAGATTGTGAGGCAGATGAGAACGCACCAGTCATCCTAGGGCGACCCTTCTTAGCCACGGGAAGATCATTGATTGATGTGGAAAAAGGAGAACTCACCATGCGCGTAAACGATCAAGAAATTAAGTTGAATGTTCTCCAAGCAATGAAACATGCTGATGTGGATGAAGAATGCAAGGCCATCATTGAGGTGACCTTTGATCAACCCTGCATCAGGTCGAGCTGTCAAGATACAAAATTTGGTCACTGCTGCGACAGCAATTTACAAGCCTGTCACGACAGTAACGACGACAGCGTCGACGACAGCAACTCCTCTGAATCCGATATATCTGATAATGAAGGTCATGAGGAGGTAGATTGGTTAGACCATCGCCCAGGTAAGTTATTCGAACCCTTAAATTACACTTCGGATAACCATTTAATTCAAAAGCCATCTACTGTCGAACCACCTGTCTTAGAACTTAAGCCCCTGCCAGGGCAGCTTAAATATGCTTATCTTGGTAGAGATAAAACACTACCCGTAATCATCTCTGCTAAGCTGCCACAGGAAGAGGAACGACAGCTGATCGACATGTTGAGGCAGCACAAAAGGGCGATCGGATGGACTATAGCAGACATTCAGGGCATTAGTCCGGCAATCTGTATGCACAAAATCCTCTTAGAGGAAGATCATAAGCCGACTATTGATGCCCAAAGGCGGTTAAACCTTGCAATGAAGGAGGTAGTGCGTAAAGAAATAATTAAATGGTTAGACGCTGGTATCATCTACGCCATCTCCGATAGCAAATGGGTAAGCCCGGTGCAATGTGTTCCCAAGAAAGGAGGCATGACTGTGATAACCAATGAAAACAACGAGTTAATCCCAACCAGGACTGTGACCGGTTGGAGGGTTTGTATGGACTATCGGAAGCTTAATAAAGCTACCCGAAAAGACCACTTTCCTTTACCCTTTATTGATCAAATGCTTGATAGATTAGCGGGTAAACCTTACTATTGTTTTCTTGATGGTTATTCAGGATATAATCAAATTGCTATTGCACCGGAGGACCAAGAGAAAACGACTTTCACATGCCCTTATGGAACATACGCATTCAGGAGGATGCCGTTTGGACTCTGTAACGCACCTGCCACCTTCCAAAGGTGCATGATGGCAATATTCTCCGACATGGTAGAGGACTTCCTTGAGATCTTCATGGATGATTTTTCTGTCTTTGGAGACGATTTTGAGAGCTGCCTTGGCAACCTTCAAAAGGTACTTGAAAGATGTGAAAAAGCTAATCTTGTTCTTAATTGGGAAAATGCCATTTTATGGTAGATGAGGGAATAGTTTTAGGCCATAAGATTAGCTGCCGTGGGATAGAAGTCGACAGGGCAAAGGTTGAAGTCATAGAGAAGCTGCCGCCGCCAACCACAGTCAAGGGTATTAGGAGTTTCCTAGGGCATGCTGGTTTTTATAGGAGATTCATTGCAAATTTCTCAAAAATCACGAAGCCCCTATGTCATCTCTTAGAGCAGAACCGACCCTTTGACTTTAATGAAGAATGTACTGAAGCATTCAAGGTTCTAAAGGAAAAACTAGTGACAGCCCCCATAGTACAGCCACCAGAATGGACGCAGCCATTTGAAATTATGTGTGATGCTAGTGACTATGCTGTCGGGGCAGCACTTGGGCAGCGCAAGGACAGGTTGTTTCATGTCATATATTATGCCAGCAAAACATTGAATGATGCCCATGTGAATTATACCACCACAGAAAAGGAGCTGTTAGCTGTGGTGTTTTCCATCGACAAGTTTCGTTCTTACATACTTGGAACGAAGGATATAGTGCACACCGATCATTCTGCTCTTAAATACTTGTTCGCAAAGAAGGATGCAAAACCTAGGTTGATACGATGGATCTTGCTATTACAAGAATTCGACCTTGAAATCAAAGATAAAAAGGGGACAGAAAATCAGGTGGCAGACCACTTGTCGAGGTTGGAATTGGGACAAAGTCTACCTGTAGATGAGACACACATACTAGAGACCTTTCCAGATGAACAGCTCTTTGCTGCCGCAATAGCTGTCGCGACAGCCATGGCGGCAGATCAGGTTATAAGGAGATGTATACCACAAGAAGAACAAGAGGACATTCTCCATCACTGTCATGCTTCACAATATGGAGGACACTTAGGAGGCAACAAAACTGCTGCCAAGGTGCTGCAGTCAGGTTTCTACTGGCCGACACTGTATAAGGACGCACAGGAATTTTACAAAAACTGTGACAGGTGCCAGCGGACAGGTAACATCTCAAGGAGAAACGAGATGCCACTGCAGAATATCCTAGAAGTCGAGATCTTCGACGTATGGGGGATTGATTTTATGGGACCGTTTCCATCCTCATGTGGAAATCTTTACATCCTCCTAGCAGTAGATTATGTCTCCAAGTGGGTAGAAGCAATCGCAACTCAAAAGAATGATGCCAAAACAGTCCAAAAGTTTTTGCACAAAAACATTTTTTCTAGATTTGGCATCCCTAGGGCGATTATCAGTGATGAAGGGAGACATTTTGACAACAGGGTAATTGCTGCCGCTTTGAGAAAATATGGTGTCAAGCACAAGATCGCGACAGCATACCACCCACAGACCAATGGACAGGCTGAGATTTCCAACAGGGAAGTAAAGAACATTCTTGAAAAAATGGTCAAACCAACTAGGAAAGATTGGTCTTTACTTCTGAATGATGCATTATGGGCATACAGGACAGCTTTCAAGACTCCATTGGGCATGTCTCCATTCCGATTGATCTATGGGAAAACCTGTCACCTGCCTGTCGAGATAGAGCACAAGGCATATTGGGCAATCAAAGCAGTGAACATGGACTTGGACAAGGCAGGTCAGAAAAGGCTGTTAGATTTGAATGAAATCGAGGAAATACGGACAATGGCCTACGACAACGCAAGAATATACAAGGAGAAAACAAAGAAGTGGCATGACAAGAAGTTGCTGCCGCGACAGTTCTGCCCAGGGCAGCTTGTGTTGTTGTTTAATTCGAGGTTGAAACTCTTTCCAGGGAAGCTCAAATCTAGATGGTCTGGACCATTTCAAGTAATTCAAGTTTTCCCCCATGGTGCCATTACAATTCAATCATTAAAAGACGGGCACCAATTCAAAGTCAATGGACAACGCCTCAAGCACTATCAAGGGACTGAAGCCCCAGGAATACAGGAAGTGGTTACTTTAGGTGATGCCCCACAAGGCATCCCTAATTTAACCTAATTCTTTTATTTTTATTTTTATTATTATTAATATTATTTATTAGGAATTAGATTTATTTTAATAATATTTTGTTTTTAATTTCAGTTTTTAGGAAATAAAGGAGGCAAGTGAGAAAGAAGAAGTGGCCCAAGCCCACCGCCCATCCATCAGCCCAAATAAAGTCCATTTATAATAACATGTCGTTTCGGCTGCCGGCGCAGACGGAGTTGACAGGCTGTCAACAGACGCACAGCAGACGAAGAATCGTGCGGCAGACGCAGCATTAATGTCCGTCAGACGTGTTAGACGCAACATTCAATCTGCCGCTCCGTTATTCCCGCCTGCCGTTGCGGCATTAAATGGGCAGCCCCCGACAGCTATATAAACCCCTTCTCCTTTTCATTTTTCCTCACTTCAGATTTTCTCTCTTGCTATTCTCTTCTAGTTTAATCTCTTTTCTTTCATTTTCAGCCCTTGCAACCAAACATGTCTTCACGACAAACCCGACAGAACGCTGCCGCCGCTTCCTCTTCCGCAGCAGCATCTCCGTTCGCCAACAAGGAACTTTGGGAGGAACGAAGCTTCATTTACAACAGAGATGCCCCTCTTTTTGGCCTCCGGCCGTTCATCATGAAAGCTATCACGGCGCAACTCTGGGAAGACTTTGCCGAGCAGCCGGCAGAGCTTAATGACACCCTGGTAAGGGAGTTCTATGCGGCGATCGAGAGCAAGACGGCAACATCTGTCACCGTCAGAGGAGTGACAGTCCCTTTTACCGCCAGCAGCATCAATCATGTCTTCGGCCTCTTCTTTGGCCCCAATGACGACGCTCATCAACAGTTTTGGGACTCTCTCGACGCTGCCGGCCACGATGCTGTCATGAGGGAATTGACAGAAAGGGGCACAACATGGAGCACCAGCAAAACGAATCCCAACTCCGTCAACCGGGCACAGCTGCTCCCCGAGGCTAAACTATGGAACGCTTTTATTAAAAAGCGTATCCTGCCCTCATCCCACCACACGACAGTCAACAGGCAGCGGCTTGCCCTCATCCACTCTATCATGCATGACAGGCCGATCAACGTGAGCAGGTACATGCGAGAAAGCATTCTCGATTGTGCTTTCAGAACGGACTCACGTCTATGCCTGCCCTTCACCATCACGGCCCTCTGCCGCTGCGCTGCCGTACCGGAGGACCCTTCAGACAAAATCAAGAAGGGCAGCGGCTGGACCGACAGCAACATCTCCAGCCTTATGGAGATCATCGTCGTAACGCCCCTCAACGCCTTCGATCCAAACGCCACACCTGCTGAATCTGATGATGAACCTGCCACCGAGCCTGCCCCAGAAGCTGCGACCAACACCGCTCCGGCAGGTCAGAACGCCGACATCTTAGCTGCCATCTTGAGGATAGAGGAGCGGCAGATGGGATTAATGACATTCATCCGCGACTTCTCCAACGCCACTGTAAACTTTATTACCAATACTTTGAATTTTTCGGATGTCTTTTTCCCTACCTTCCCCGCCCATTATTTCAATATCCCGTCCCCTACTCCCACACCACCTGTCTCTCCCCATGGAGAATCTGCCTCCTCCACACCTTCCCCGACGGCAGCCGACAGCCCACCAGCAGACACCTCCCCTCGAGGAACAAAGCGAGCTGCCACTGACGACAGCCCCCTTGTCCGGAGGAACTTGGACAGCGCCTTCACACGGGTGAAGCGTATCAAGCATGTGGCCAACAAGAGGATGCTGTCCAAGGCCATCACGAGTAACAGCTGGGATAGCAGCGGCAGTTCTGATGTTCGACTAGTGGAGCCACCTGCCCTTCAACCTGCTGACGACCCTATCCACCAACCGGAGGAGGAATCTGCACCTCAACAGGCTGAGGAACCTGTTGATCCACCTGCCCAGGAACCTACCCAGCCACCTCCCCAACGCAGACGCTACCATCAGATCCGCGTCAGCAGCAGTGATGAGGACAGCACTTAAAATTTAAGTTTTTATTTCTTTTTCCTCTCTTATTTGCTGCCTGCCTTTATATATTTGTGATGTACTTTTCTTTTTTTTTATGTTTTTCTTTAATTGTTTTTAGTGTCATCTTGCATTGAGGGCAATGCAACCCTCGAGTTTGGGGGTGGCAGCCCTCCATATTTAATGGAGTCCTTAGCACATCTTTTGTTTAATTGTTATGTCTAATTAGTTTCTTAATTTTTTTTAAGTTCTTCTTTAAATAAAAAAAAAATATTTAAACTGTTGGCTTAAAACTGTGAAATTAACTTACCGGTCATGACGTCTCTGTCGTGGCAGCATCTATAGGACAGGTTAAGGAAAAGTTTAGAGCCTTTCTATAGTTCTGAAAATTTAAACACTTTTGTGACTGTTATCTTGCTTAGACTTATTTTAGCCAAACTAGAATAGGATGCTTAGAGCTTGAAAAGCCCCTAGAGGTGCCTAACACTGGCTCTAGGAAAGAAGTTTAGCAAAAATCAAAAATAAACCTAGAGGTGCCCGAAACCGGCTCTAGGAAGCTAACTAGAGGTGCCCAAAACTGGCTCTAGAAAAACTTAGCTTGAAAATAGAAGAAAAAGCATGAAAATGTGCCTTCTAAAAGAAAGTAAACTTTGGCATAAAATTCAAGTTAAGAAGTTGAATATTCTAGTGAAACTAAGAGGGTCTTAGCATATAACTGTTAACAAGCATGCACACACTACACGAGAGCTATAGGGAGATTCTGGACAGATCCTAACCCTTCCGACAGGTTGCTGCCGCCATAGAGAATGAGCGACGGGTAAGGGACAGTTCACTTTTTGAAAGCCAACACAGAAAAAAAAAAATTCATTTTTCTTTAGGTTTAATTGCTTGAGGGCAAGCAAAGACTTGAGTTTGGGGGTGTGTTGAGTGTGTAAAAGTCCTATTATTTACACCCTTTTAACCCATATTTCTGCCGCATTCAAGCATCATTGCATTGCATTTAGGTTAGTTTTCAATTAAATATCACAATTATATAAAAGGCACGGATTCTACTAAAAGATGGTGTATTTTGCAGGTAGCTGCCTTGGTTGACGATGAAGGCAGGCGAAGGGCAGATAAGCAGGAAGGCGGAACTGAACAAGCAGCTGAAGGAGACGAACCTGTCATGGACCCGTCACGACAGCATGGTGACAGCAGATTATTGAAGAGGAAAAATGAAGTGGACATCGATGGATAGAGAAAAATCTGCTCATCTGTCGTGTGACAGCCAAATAATTTTCCAAGCCCCGGATCAAAAGATATGTCAAGCCAAAGCTCAAAAGAGAGGAAATCCCTAAAAGCAAGGAGGCGGCTAGGAAGTAGGATACTTTAGAGATTTAATCTTTATTAGAGTCTTACTTTTAGTTAAAGTTGTAATCCTTGTTACCTTAGATAACTTGAGCCCAAAGCTTATATAAAGGGCATAGATTAAACCTAGGGCATAGCCGACTACCCCATAACCGAAACCAAAACCCTGCCGATTACCTGTCACCGATATGTTCTAAATTCCCCCTAGGGCTACGGGTTGTTTTGTAAAGTAGTTGCAAGGGTTGCTTTGTTTTAGGATTTTTCAAGTTCAATAAAATAAACTTCAAGTTCTTTTATCTTGGTTTTAATATCTTGCAAGAGTATCGGGAGAGCATTGTGAGGTTATCCATTTACTTAGCATCGGGAGAGTTAAGTATACGAAAGAGATAAAAGCGCGTTCTCTAGTTTATAGTTGAACCATCTCGTGCTTAGGGATAAGGCGAGGTTAAGTGGCTAAGGAAGAATTCATACACATCGGTGTTCATCCTTCGATTCACGCCGGGAGGTATCATCAAAGACGTGATCATCGACAGACTTGTGCCTAGGGATAGGGCAAGGCAGATCTGGGATTCTTGCCAAGCTTGAAGTACGGAGTTAGTGTTCGCTGCCGCGACAACTAACGGACAGACGCCGCGACAGGTGCTGTCGGCGACGGGTGCGACGACAGAACTGGAGATCCTAAGCAATTCAATACCTACACTACTGAGCAACTCAATACCAGCCCATTCTCTCTATCTTGATATCTCAATTCCTTTTATTTACGTTTTTACTTTATTATTCGTGACAATTCTCTCAAACTATTTCTTTTACTTCGTGCAGTGAAATTAGGTGAAGCTATTAGCCCAATCCCTGTGGAGACGATATCCGATACTTTGTATCACTTTACTATTTGCGTCGTGTATACTTGCACTACAATTGCGATAGACTATTTTACACGCAACAAAGCTTTTGCTTACGCTCTCTCTCTTTTCTTAAACCAATAATGCAGAGCATTAAAGTGCATTGAGGGCAGCAAGGAAGACAAGCAATCAAGTGGAAACTAAGCTCAAGTATGGAAAGGTTTCTTAACACTTTTAGCTTTTGGCATTTGGCAATGGGGGACCTATGTGGATGTTTTGGGAGATGTTTTGAACTCCCTAAGTATGTTTAATGTTGTTGATATTGTTGGATTTTGTAATTGGCCATTATGTGTTGGTTTGGAGGTTTTGGAGCATGAATGGTTTGCTTGAGTAGGAAGCGTGCCTATAGATTTGGGGCTTTTCATATATGATGTTATAAAGATAAATGGTTGATGCAAATATGTCTCTTGTATGTTGTAAGAGTTGCTGGTAAAGTTTGGTAGCAATTGGAGCATGATTGGTTGGTGAATTGAGTGTTTAAGTAAGCATTTCTCTACATTCTGTGCAGGCCGTATCGGAACAGTGGCTACTGTTTCGGAACGGGTGCCTTGCAGCAGCCCAGGCGTCCGAAACGGAAGACATCGTTCCGAAACGGAAAGCTCTCTGCCAGCCCTCGTTTCGGAACGCGTTGCGGAACGGTCCCGCGTTTCGAAACAGGTTCTTCCTGTTTCGGAACACCTGACCGTTGGGGGCTGACATTAGTAGTTAAATGTTTTGAAATGTTTGTATTTTGGTCCTGAATCTTGTTTGTGCAACTGTATGATTTTGGGATGTCCGTTTGAGCTGAAAATTTGTAGAGAAGCATGAAACTTGACTAATTACAAGTTGGTAACTTTAATTTGGGTTAAGACCTTATAATTATCAGAATTTACAATTTGGTCCCTAAAGTTGTAAATTGTTCAATTGGGTCCCTGTTTGATCTCTGATGTTTATGATCTTTGAGTATGTTGTTTGAATGATCATAACTAGGGTTAATGTGCATCTAGACAAGTTTAAAAAGAAAAAAAAAGGGTCGTTAATCAAGGTTGACTTTCGGGTTGACTTTGGTTTTCCCCGTGTGACTTTCTTAATTCGGGTCAACCGTCTAGGCCGGGTTAAGAGGGTTACATATCTACCAAGGCAAAATAAGATTAAATGAAACTTGAAAGAAAGACTTACAATAATGAAAGAAGAAATGAGCAAACTTGACACATGCTAATGAATTTGTAAAGTAATGAAATTACATTAATAAAATGAGGAACATACTATCTTAAATTGTTCATTACTTGAAAGATAAGACATAAGGAAAAAGGACCCTATTCGAATTTGAAATGGGTGATCTCTATGCTTGATTGCTTAATGTGTTTGATTATTGCTAAAACATTGTTTGCTTGATCACCTAGTACTTGTGAATGGCAACTTGCTTGGCTTGTATGTTATGAGCATTGAAATGAATCTTGATTTACTTGATCTCATCCATTCGAATGATACATAGATAATCTAGCTAGGGCTTGTCTTTGCTTGACTAGGCTTAACATGGGTAGACTTGATTAAAATGAACAAAGCTTGATAGTAAGATTGAAATGTGTGTGCTCTTGTTTCTTGACTATGAAATTGTACAGTAAATAACTTACGAGAATGAATTAATGAACTTGTTACCCTAAGTATACTTGTAAAATTCAGTAATTAAATGTGGAAATAATGGCTCCTAATCGAATTCATAACATGTAATTGTTTGATTGAAGTTGCTTAATGATGGTAGTTATAACCCTTGCTTGATTGGTGTAACACCTCAAAATCCGATCTAGTCAGAATTAGGTTTCAGTGATCGGAAATCTCATATTGATAAAATCCAAATATTGTATCGGCTAGTTAATTATTGATATCAGACTCTAATTGAGATAAATTATTGTCATTGGACCTATCGAATAATATTGAAACCTATATAGTGGTTAAATTGAGAAAATGCAAGTTAGAGAGCAAAAGCATAGTATAGTGAGAGTTGAGGGACTAATCTTGCGATTAGCTCCTCCTTAATTAAAATCCCACCTACGTGGGATAGTCTGAGAGCTTTCCTTCAATTGAAAGAAATCTAAATAGCTTAAAATATATGTAAAACAAGAAAAGGGGGCAATAATAGAACTTACCCGATTACTAAGTCAAGCAAATACCTCTCCAAAACTCTTCATCTTCATCGTCTCCTACCCAAGCAGGCACCTCCATTGGATCTAGTTTCAAGCTTCGTTTTTCTTTGATTTATTTTTATCAAATCATTGCTATTGATCGGCTCCAGACAACGAAAAGGAATATCCATCAAATTCACCAAAGACTAGGAACAATAGAGTTGTCATCCGAGAGTTGTAGGAGCATCAGATTCTAAGGTGAGTGTAGTCGGAGTCTCGGGAATAGGTGATAAGCCTTCCTGAATCTATTAGTGTTGATTTCGGTTTAATAGCTAACATTCTTTTTTAAGGAAGTTGCATCGGATTGTTTGTCAGATGCACTAGTAAGCATTGGTAAGTTAGTATTGAATAACGGACATGGTCATTGGTATTGTCATCGTGCATTGTTATCGATATAACTACTGATATTGAAACTTAGTGAATGAACCATCCGATAATAATATTGACATTGAAACTATGAAATATTGACATTGAGTTATGATCACTGTAGGTAACTTGAAAGACATTGGTTATTGAAATTGTCATTGATTATTGACATTGGTTATTGGAATTGTCATTGATTATTGACATTGGTATTGAAACCTTGGATTTGAATGGACTTTGGATACAATTGACATGCCATATAATTCATGAGCTCAATGTACGAGTGGACTACGGTCCTAAGGCTACAACCTATATTGATTTGGCGAGGCGAAGGGATGTGTTGGTATTGGTTAAATTGATAAGGCAGAGGAATTGGACCATTCATTGATTTGGAAAGGCATAGGAATCCCCGTATCCACTATCTTAATTCAATGCAAGGATTATTAATGAATATGATATGTTAAACATTGTATAATGAGACTTTGCATTGACATTGATGAGCATGAGATTATGTAAAACTTCATATATTGTTATTCATATTGTTGTGACTACCTCACGAGGCAATGCATGCCTAATGTGTTTCATCTCATGCATTTCAGGTTGAAAAATCGACCCCCTTTTGAAGATCGGACGAGTCGTAGCAAGACAAGACACTACAAGCCAAGTAATGTAAATTGACCTTAAGAACTCCTAGTATGGTGTCAAAGTAGTTGAACTAGTCTTATATGCCTATTTTGTTATGCCTAATATGTGTAAGAGATGAAAAGTGGTTAAGGGCCTAAATATGACTTTTGGTTTGGCTATAACTTGGTAAAAATGACATATTTGGCTCATAAAGGTTACGCCTAATATGTGTAAGAGATGAAATTTGGCATGCCAGTAGTTTATGACATTTAAAAGTTGTGTGTAAAGTTTCATTGCATTTGAACACCATTTTGAAGTTAAAAGGCATAATCTTGTAGTTTGTAAAGTTTATAGTTTGATCACTAAGTATTGGATGTTTAAAATTAACGAGTAAATGAACTCCACATTATATGAAATTTTACAAGCTTGTTAATATTGTATTTAATTTCACTGTAGTACAATCAGTTGCATCGAAGGACCTATAATTTACTAGATTAAAAGTTTGGTCCCTAAAACTCGTAATAATTAAGAATTGGTCCTAAACTTTTAAGTATAGTTTCACAAAGAGTCGAATGGACTAAGATGTATATCAAGTAATATTTTGTTTGTGTAATATTGATCAATTGTCAATTAAGAAATGAAATTTTACTACACCGATCATCGTACAGTTCACCGCTAGCACACTCCAACCAGGTTCTCGACCAGGCCGAGAAGGGGGTGTTACATTTGTGGTATCAAAGCTAGAGTTTTGTCGATTCTAGGACTAAACTGAAGCTTGTTATGTGGTTATTGTGTTACTTTGCCACCTAGAAGTTATATGTTGTGTATATTTTGACTTGTCGACTTATCCGATCTTTCATATAGATATGTCTGAAACTAGTGAAGCTCACATTGACGAGCTTGCGACCAGCTCCTTGACACATGGCGAGGAGATTAGAAGAGGGAATCCTTCGAACCCACCACATTTGCATGATCCTCCTGCTAAGGGTACCGATCCTGTAGCTCTTGTTGCCCTGGCTGAATGTTACAAGAACATGACTGATATGTTCAAGTAGTTTATGACTGCTATGAGAGCTGAGCAGGTAGTGCAACCGATAGCTCGTGTTGTTCAACATACCTGATCTCCTATCGATAACCTTTTGATGTATTGAGCTTACATTTTTACTGTACAAGAGGACGACAACCCTGAAGTTTCCGAATACTGGTTGGAAAACACTTTGCGGATTTTTGATAAGCAACTTCAATGCTCGGATGAGCACAAGCTTGAGTGTGTCATCGTGTTGCTGGCTGATGAGGCACTTCATTGGTGGGAGGCTACTATATTAACGGTCCCTGAAGACACTGTGACTTGGGAGTTCTTCCTTAAGGAATTCCGCAAGAAATATATCAGTGAGTTTTACCTTGCTAAGAGGCAAAGTATCTTCGTCCACCTCTAACAAGGTGGGTGATCGATCGAGAAGTATATCCTTAACTTCTGTAAGTACTACAGATACAATGATGAGTATATTAAGAAGGAGGAAGAGAAGTGTTGGATGTTCATTGCAGGGCTGGATGATGAATTACGCCCTATGTTTACCGCACTAAGTATTGCTAATTTCTAAGATCTCGTGAATCGAGTTAAGGCCACTGAAGCTGCGCAGAAACCTCAACGAGTTGGTGGGTCTGAAAAGTCTGAGAAGAGGTTTAGGGATGATTCTCAACCTCCAAGATGGAACAAGAAAGGGAAATATCAAAACCCCGAGCAGAATGTCTATCCACAGCGCTCCCGTTCTGGAAATATTGAGAGGCCTCAGCCTGTAACGCAGTCTTTTGCTAAGGCAACGTCTGTTGATAGCACCGAAGGTTCAAATTGAACAAACGAATTTCCAGTTTGCAATTATTGTCAGAACATGCATCCAACGAGTAAATGTTGTAAGCAGACTGGAGCTTGTTACTACTGTTGTGAATAGGGACACTTCATTTGTGACTGTCCATTGAATGCAACCAAATATACTACTACACTGACTACTGTTGCCTCTCCTGCTCAATAAGCAAGGATAATCGGGAACTTATGGACGATCGAGTGGTTCAGAGAGACCATTCAATAAGCAAGATTCTAAAGCCCCTGCCCAAATATATCATGTGAGGAGCAGAGAAGAGGAGGATGAACCTGGCGTTATTGTAGGTACCATTGAGCTATATTCATATCCTTTGTATGCATTGATTGACCTTGGTTCTACTCACTCTTTTATAAGCACCATCATAGTTAAGAAGTATAGTATGTCTTCCGAGCCAATAGCATCGAGAATCTCTATAACCAATCCCTTAGGAGATTGTGTCAACGTAAGGGTCATGTACAAGAACTGCCCCTTATTGATCCAAGGGATCCCTTTCCCGGCTATTCTGCTGGCCTAACCGATCCATGGGTTCGATGTTATCTTAGGCTTAGATTGGCTTGGTGAGCATCAAGCATGGGTAGATTGTTGTAAAAGGAAGTTGTACCTTCGAGGTCTCGGCAAAGAAAGCGTTGCTTTGATGAACGCGAGAAATCCTTCATTATGTGCATTGACGTTAAAAGCTAAGGATGAATCACAATTACGGGACATTGACACCGTATACAAATTCCCTGATGTCTTCCCTGATGAACTTTCGGGATTTCCCCCAACTCGTGAAGTGGTGTTTGGCATCGAGGAGAAACCTGAGACTGCTCTAGTTTTTATTGCACCATATCGTATGGCAGTCGTTGAATTGAAGGTGTTGAAAGCTCAGATTCAAGAATTATTGAGCAAAGGTTTCATTCAATCGAGCTCTTCATCTTGGGGAGCACTGGTCCTCTTTGTAAAGAAGAAAGATGGTTCTATGCGATTGTGTATTGACTACCAACAATTGAACAAGAATACCATTAAGAACAAATATCCATTGCCTAGAATAGACGACCTTTTCGATCAACTAAAAGATTCCTCTGTGTTTTCCAAGATCAATTTAAGGTCGGGCTATTACCAAATTAGAGTTCAAGAATGTGATGTATCAAAGACTGCTTTCCGTATAAGATATGGACACTACGAATTCTTGGTGATCCCTTTTGGGTAAACCAATGCACCGGCAGCTTTTATGGATTTGATGAATCGTGTCTTTCGACCCTATCTTGACAAGTTCGTAGTGGTGTTTATAGATGACAGATTGATCTATTCCAAGAATGTAGCGGAACACCGATATCATATTCGTATCATGCTTCAAACTTTACGGGAGAAGCAGTTATATGCGAAGTTTTCCAAGTTTGAGTTTTGGCTCACCGAAGTTGCATTTCTTGGACACATTGTGTTGACTTCGGGGATTCATGTGGACCCTAGGAAAATCCAAGCTATTGTAGATTTGCATCCACCGAAGAACATTGGCAAAGTTAGAAGTTTCCTTGGGCTTGTTGGCTATTATAAGAGATTTGAGAAAGGGTTCCCTATGATAGTCGCTCCTTTGAGTAAATTATTGAGGAAAAAAACTCCTTTTATTTGGACCGAGGCTCAACAATGGTGTTTCGACCAATTGAAATAAGTGTTGACCCATGCACCAGTCCTAACCCAACCCGAGTCCAGAAAGGACTACACAGTTTTTAGTGATGCATCACACCTCGGGTTAGGATGTGTATTGATGTAATAAGGCAAAGTCATTGATTATGCTTCGAGATTACTTAAGCCACACGAAATGAATTATCCCACCCATGACCTTGAATTGGCTGCAAGTGTCTTAGCATTGAAAATCTGGACACATTACCTCTACTGAGAGAAATGTTACCTCTTCACTGATCATAAGAGCCTCAAGTATCTATTGACCCAAAAGGAGTTGATTCTTCGACAACGAAGGTGGATAGAACTCTTTAAAGATTGCGATCTTCTCATTGATTACCATTTGGGCAAGGCCAACGTTGTAGCTGATGCACTCAGCCACAAACCTTTGCCTAGTAAGTATTGACAATGAATATGGAGTTATATGAATTGTGCAGTACATTAACTCATTGTAATATCGTTGTATTGTAGCCCTTCGAGTAATTAACGCTCGCTTCCGACTTCGGAAGCATCATTGTCTTGTAGTTGAACTTTAAGTTCAGTTTACCATCATTTTGCGAATCAAGGTTTTGCAAGAGCAAGATCTTGAGCTCCAATCCATTGTTTCTAAGCTATCGGACCACCCTGACTTCAGAATTAACTCCGAAGGACTCTTATGTTTTCACGACCAGGTCTGTGTACCTAATGAAGAATCTCTTCGCACTGATATTCTCTCTGAAGCTCATTCGAGTTCTTTTACCGTTCACCCCAGGTCTGTGTAGATGTATAAGGACCTACGTGAACTCTGTTGGTGGCCGAGCATGAAGCAAACCATAGTTGACTACATTTCCAAATGTCTCACGTGCTAACGTGTTAAGACAGAACATTGTGCTCCTACCAGATTATTGCAACCTATCGATCCACCGAAATGGAAGTGGGAAAAGATCACTATGGGTTTTGTTAGCGGTCTATCTTTAACTCCCGTGAAGCATGATGCCATATGGGTCATTGTAGATCATTTCACAAAGTCGTCACATTTTATACCGGTTAGAATGGACTACGGTCTTCCCAAATTAGCTGACTTGTACATCAAGGAAGTGATCCGACTCTACGAAGTACCAAAGTCTATTATCTCTGATCGAGATCCCCAATTTGCATCTTAGTTTTAGAGAACCCTGCAAAGAGCTCTGGGAACCAGAGTTAATCTTAGCACAATCTTTCACCCACAATATGACGGCCAGTCAGAAAGGGTAATCCAGATCTTGGAAGATATGCTTCGAGCATGCATCACCGACTTTGGTGGAACATGGGAGAAAGCTCTATCGCTTGTTGAATTCGCCTACAATAATAGTTATCAGACATCAATTCGGTAACATCCCGGTTTAGGGTCTAGAAGGTCCGATGAGGTTTGGAGGTCTAAAAAGACAGGTGCTGAGTGTTTTGAGTAAGTTCATGGAAAGCGGTTCTCGGTTGTTGGGAATAATATGGAATAAATCTTTAAAATCCTTCTTAAATATGTAAAAGTTTTTGGTAAAAGCAATTTTGGAAAAACGATTTCGAAACTGTGACATTTTGGTTTAGTGAAAAAAATGTAAAGTTTGTAAAATCTATTTTTAGTGACCATTTTGTAAAAGAGTCAAAACATTGAATCTTTAAGGAGCTATTGGGCTGGGCCAATTTTGCTATTATCCCATTTTATTTTGACTATTCAAATATTTTAAAATAGCTTTTATGATTTAATTAAAATAAGGTTTTATCTAAAATCTCATTTTACGTCAAAAACCATTTTCAAGCTTTCTTATCTCTTATCTTCAACAAAACAACATTTGAGCTTGATTTCCAATCTTATTTCATTGTTTTTCTCAAGGATTTTTGCCAAACAAGGGGAAATGACTAGCATTGGGGGTGAGTAACGTGATTCTCCTGTAATGTAAGATTATTTAATGAAATTCTCATGCTTTGATTCTTTTAAATGCTAAGGTTTTATTCTGTTTTCTTAATCTTAATGAAATTTATCTAAAATTGATGAAAATGAGCTTTTGGTAAGATTTTTGGGTAAGATCTGTTTATGCTAGGTTTGTTGATGTTGTTACCTTTGTTTTGATATGATTATTGTGTTGAGATGATGGATGAATGGTAGGAATCTCGAAATGGGGTTGGGTGTTGAATTTTGAAGCATGAAAAAGTGTGTTTTGGGTGGATTTTGAGGTGAATCAATTGCTGGTGTTAATTTGAGGTTGGGGTGATGTTTTTAGATGTTTACCTATGTGTCTTGATGTTATCTAATGATGGGTTTTGCTGGAGATTGTCTGAATTGAGTTTTTTGATGTTTACGACTTGTATCAGATTTATTCGATAGATGTTTTGATTGGGTATTTGAATATCTACATTCCAGCAAATTAGACTGTTGAAAGTATCTCTAAATCCTCTGTTTTGGGTTGGTTAGAGGCAGGGATTAAAGATCTTGATTTGTTGAACTCATTTGTGGGCGAACCGGAAAGCTAGAAAGGGGTTTCGACTTGTTTTCGTAATTGCTGGTGAATGGAAATGATTTTTACAGTTTTATCAAGGTTGATGAAGTATTTTAAGGGTTTGGGTTGAGCCATTAGGCCAATCCAAGCTCAAGGGTATTTTTGGGCGTTGTTTCGACTTTTTGCCTTCTTATGTTTGATCATGTTTGGGATCACGTGCTTGTCATTTTAAATGATGTTTCCTCTGCTGTTGATATGCATTAAATGCATGTTGTTATTGTCCCATATGAATGCCATGTGATTTTTTGATTGTTGGTTGAGTTCATGTTATGCATGAGCTTGTGATTATGGCTTTTAGGATGTGTTTTGAGGAGGTGGTTCTCCCCGGTGAAAATCAGTGGTTCATGATGTTGCGATTAGTATATTGACACATAGGTTAGATCGGATAGATTGATCGATCAATAGGATGTGAAGTGCACTATTATTATGAAATTTGCGCGTGAGAAATTCTTCGGTTTCACAATAGGGGTTGTGCTATTGTGATGCGAGTGCTAGGGGTTGTGCTATCACCAACGGGTAATACGAGTAGTGGCATCCCGGCTGAAGGTGTTTGTGGTGAGGGTTGTTTCACCATGCGACTTGAAGGGGGTTGTGCCATCAAGGTGTCCTCATATCCGAGAAACGTGTCAATGATGCTGGTATACTCATTCGTGATGGTTTCATATGAGCTTGGTAAACTCATATGGTTGTGTAGATGTTCTTGAAGCATGTGAGATAATTATGGAGCCGGTAGGCTTGGTTTGCATGCATGGTTCATATATGGTTTATGCATGGTTGATGCATGTTCTTTTGCCTTTGGCATGCGTGGTTGCATTGCTTTGACTTTTACCAAGTTAGCATGTTAAAAAGAAATGGTTTTGGAAAGGATTTGTGAAAGAGATTTCAAGAAATGGTTTTGATTTCTAAATGAGGATTGTTTTCAAAATTACATTGTCGTAGTTGGTTTTTGAGCTCCACTCGCTAAGCTTTCTAGCTTACGCTCTTTTTTCCAACAATGCAGATCCGTAGACCCTTTGGAAGGCAATGGTGCAAGGGAGGTGATCCAAGTGTCCGCTCTTAGGTCAAATATGAACTTTCTTAGATAATGTCGTGTGTAGCAATGAGAGTGAACCTTGTTTATGTCTTGGGAGTGTTTGTAAACTCATTGTGTTGAGATCATGTTGATGTTTATCTTTTTAGTTTGTTCTTACCTTAAGTCTTGTGGTTATGGTTTTGGACCGTGTTATATATATGTTTGATCTTGAGGCTTTCTCTTTTAACCGTGTGTAAAGCATATTTATGTTTCTCTTGATCTTGGACATGTGTGATGGCTGATTTTAGTGTATGTATGCCTTCCTTGTTGTTTCTCTGATGTATGTGGTGATGGGAACCAAGTTAAATATCCTTTGAGATGCTTAAATTGCAGTTTCACTGTTTCTGGAGCAGGGTGTTTCGAAACAGGCTCGAACGTTTCGGAACAGCCCTTATTTTTGCCTTGGCGTTCCGAAACGCTTATCGAAACGGGCTAAGAAGGGCTGAAACGGTCGCAAGATGTTTCGGAACGTTTCATCTTTGTGAGGCACCGTTCTGATACGGGTATCGAAACGAGGGTCATTGAACTTAGTTAAAGGCATCTTTAAAGTTATTTTTCTTGCGTTTTAGTCCTAGTTTATACTGTTTTCAATTAAAGATGTTTTTCTGCATGTTTTATTTTGCATATCATCATGGAAGCATGAAATGGGTTTAATTAAATCAAGATCACCTTAATTACATCATAGATCCCTTTTATTACGATAGTTTTGCATTTTGGTCCCCAATTGCCTTTTTGTTCAAATCGATGCTCATTTTTGTTGTTCTTTCTTCCGCTGTGTGTTATTAAACATAAGGTTAATCTGAGCATCTAAGAAAGATAATAATCAATGCGTTTAGGGTTGCTAATCGGAGGGAAATCTTTGAATCTTTCTTCGATTAGTCCTGTGTAGTCCACTCGATACGGTCTGGTGGCAAGGCCGGGTCGAGGTGGTTACATTTGTTGGTTTCAAAGCGTAGGTTCCTTCGGAAAGGTTTGCGTTGGTTGTCGCGCAACAGAAAAGGTAGTGAGGTAAGTGTGTTGTGGTGGAGTATGCTTGTTTGTTGAGGTTTCTTGCTGTATAAGGTACTCATTGCCATATACTATTATCAGGGAAACCTATATATGATACTTGAGCACCTTTGACCCTTCATGTTGCTGACCCGAATCATTTCTTCTTGTCTTATTTGTTGTTGTTGTAGCATTGCATTTGTTGTTATGGCTAGACCTAGAAGAGTTCACACGAGTGGTGAACCGCGTGAGGATCCTGTTGAGGGTGCTAGGCATCCGCTAGAGGTAGAGTTACCTCCTCCTCCTCCTTCAAGTGGTGGGGCTAATGTGCGGGGTGAGGAGCCTCGCGGTGGCCAGGGACAAGCCGAAGCTGATATAAGCCGTTGATTCAGGCTAATATTGTGGCTTTTCAGTCTGCTTTTGCTGGGTTGCAGGCGGCTGCACGTCAGCATGGTCATAGGGAAGGGTTACCCCTCAAGATGCTCCGTAGTTTGGGTGGAGTAGAGTACCGAGGGTTATCGCCCGAGGGAACTGAGGCATGGTTAGCTAGTACTACCGGGATTTTGGGTCAGTTGGAGTGCAGTGATGCACGTAAGCTTGGTTATATGGATTCTCAACTTCAGGGTGACGCATATGTCTAGTGGACTACGATCATCGCGAGTATGGCTAATGCTGATATTACTTGGGATTTCTTCCGTTCTGCCTTTTGGAAGAAGTATTTGGGGCTGAGGTACCAAGATGAGAAGAAACATGAGTTCCTGGCTTTGGTTAAGCGGAGCATGACCATTTCAGAGTATGAGGTTCAGTTTGTTAGACTGAGTCAGTATGCTGTTGAGCTAGTTCCTACTGAGAAAGAACGTTGTGTGAGGTTTCGGTATGGTTTGACCGAAGGAGTGAAGACCTTTATGTTGGCTATTGATTATACAGATTTTGATGTGCTAGTAGCTCTAGCCAAAGATATTGAGCATAGTCTTGGTTTATCTTCTAGAGGAGGCGGGTCTAGTTCATGGAAACGACATGCATAGTGGAATCGCGATCGTGCCAAGGGGCATAAGGATAATAGGCAACATTTTGACCATAGACGTGGGGGTGGTAACCCTGGGCGTGGCCATCAAGGCCAAGGTTTTTCCCATCGTGCACTCGAATGCACCAAGTGTGGTAGGTCTCATCCAAGAGAGTGTTGGGGAACCTATGGTACATGCTGGCAGTGTGGATCGAAGGATCATCTCAAGCGAGATTGTTCTTAGCTAGCTAGAGGTGGTCAGGCACCGATACGAGCTATCGAGTACCAGCGAGGTCATGGGCGCTACCGAGGGAACTTTCAGTAACAGAACGAGGGACAGAGGAATGTGGCACATGTAGTTGTAGTTCAGCCTGAGGGAGGCGGACCAGTGAGAGTGTACGCACACACAGAGGGCGGGAAGGACACCGATGTTATTGTAGGTAATTTCATGTCACAGTTTTTGACATTGCTTTCGTTGATTGATTCTAGTTCTACGCATTCCTATATTTTGAGTGAGCATGCTAATAAGTTGGATGTACCGTGTGAAATTCTTGACGTGGGTATGAGTGTGACTAGTTCGTTTGGCGAGACAATTATGGTCAGAAAGATGTATCGCATATGTCTGTTGATGGTTCAGGGTCACTTGTTTCTAGTTGATATGATGGAATTTCCTTTCTATGGGTTTGATGTGATATTAGTAATGCATTGGTTAGTTGAACACAAGGCAAATGTACATTTTGAGACTAAGCGAGTGAGTTTGAGACTTTCAGATGATTATGAAGTAGTAGTGGTTGGTGAGAATGTTAAATTCTTATCCAACATAGTTTATGCCTTGGAGGCTCAGAAGATGTTAGATCAGAGATTTCAAGCGTACCTAGACTATGTGATGAATCCGGATATGAGTAAGGTTCGACCAAAAGACATTAGAGCATTTTGTAACTTTCCTTACGTGTTTTCTTAAGAGTTGTCTGGTTTGCCACCAGACAGAGAAGTCGAGTTTGCCATTGAGTTGTATTTTGATTCAGCTCCTGTATCGATTGCTCTGTATCAGATGGGTCCGAAAGAGTTAAAAGAACTGAAGACTCGGCTTTAGGAATTATTAGATCGTGGTTTTATCCGTACGAGTATATCACCTTGGGCTGCATCAATGTTTTTGGCAAGATGAAAGATGGAAGTATGTGTATGTGTATTGATTACCGTCAGTTGAATAAGTTAATTGTGAAGAATAAGTATCTGTTGCCGAGAATAGATGATTTGTTTGATCAGTTGCGGGATGCATCAGTGTTTTCGAATATAGACTTGAGATCAGGGTATTATTAGTTTAAAATGAAGGAGCAAGATATACCGAAAACAGGCTTCCATACACGTTATGGCCATTATGAGTTTTTGGTGATGCAATTTGGGTTGACTAATTGACCAGTCGCGTTTATGGACATGATGAACCGTGTCTTTCATGAGTTCCTAGATCAGTTTATTGTAGTGTTCATTGATGATATACTGATTATTCGTGCACTGAGGAAGACCATGATAGACATTTGTGACTTGTGTTGAAGACTTCGTTAGATAATCAGTTGTATGCGAAGTTTAGCAAATGCGAGTTTTGGATTAGAGAGGTAGTCTTTCTAGGTCATGTTAGTCAGCGGATGACATTAGAGTTGATCCTAAGAAAGTGAAATTGTGGTAAACTGGAGGTAACTGAAGTCTGTGACTGAGGTTCGTAGTTGCCTAGGCTTAGCAGGCTACTACCGTCGGTTTGTAGAAGGATTTTCTAAGATAGTTGCTCCGTTGACGAAATTGTTACAAAAGGATGCTAGATATGAGTGGACAAAAGCGATGCATATGGCTTTTGATCATTTGAAAGATGCTTCGACTAGAGAACCTGTGTTAGTGCAACCATTAATAGGGAAAGAGTATGTGATTTATAGTGATGCTTCGTATATAGGCCTAGGTTGTGTATTGATGCAAGATGGGAGAGTTGAAGACTCATGAAAAGAACTACCCCACGCATGATATTGAGTTAGCCGCTGTTGTGTTTGCTTTGAAAGTGTGGAGACACTATTTGTATGGTGAGAAATGTATAGTGTATACGGATCACAAGAGTCTGAAGTATTTGATGTCTTAGAAAGATTTGAATATTCGACATTGTAGATGGGTCAAGTTGTTGAAGGACTATGATCTTACTATTGAGTACCATCCAAGTAAAGCTAATGTGGTAGCCGATGCGTTGAGTAGGAAAGTGGCAGTTGAACTTCTAGCGATGTTTTCTAGGTTGAGTTTGTCACATGATGGTGGATTGATCGCACAATTGCAAGTGAATCCATCTCTTGAGCAGTTGATCCGTTAGAAACAGTCGCAAGATAGTTCCTTGGCTTCACATGTTTAGGATATTGCGGAAGGTAAACCGACCGAGTAGAGTTTCAGTGATAGTAATGTTTTATGTTTCAAAGATAGAGTTGTTGTGCCTAAAGATGTTGATTTGAGACGCACCATTTTGATCGAAGCACATACTAGTCCGTTTGCTATGCACCCAAGTAGCACCAAAATGTACCGAGATTTGAAGAATGGCTATTTCTAGGTTGGTTTGAAAAGGGATGTGGCTGAGATTTGAAGAATCAGTTTATGTCAGGATTGTTACAGCCTTTACGGATTCTGGAATGGAAATGGGAGAGGATACCCATGGATTTCGTACTAGGTTTACCTTTGTCTCCTTCGCGAAAGAATTCAGTTTGGGTAATAGTAGATCGACTCACCAAGTGTGCACATTTCCTAGCTGTTAACACGACTAATTATTTGGATATGTTGGCTGATTTGTATATTCCTAAGATAGCGAGATTGCACGGTGTACGAAATCGATTGTATTGGATCGAGATCCGAGGTTCACATCGAGGTTTTGGGATTGCTTGCATAGTGCTTTGGGTAGCCGATTGAATTTCAGTACCTCGTATAATCCTTAGTCAAATGGCCACTCAGAACGAGTAATACAAGTGCTTGAAGATATGCCATGTTGTTTTATTGATTTTCAAGGCTCGTGGGAGAAACATTTTTCGTTAGTTGAGTTTGCTTATAACAATAGCTATCATGCTAGTATTCAGATGGCACTATTTGATGCTTTGTATGGCAGGAGGTTTAGAACTCATGTTTGTTGGGCAGAAGCTGGTCAGAAATTGGTATCCTTACCTACTATGCTTAAGGGCACTACTGAGAAAGTGAAGTTGATATGTGAACGCTTGAAAGCAGTACCTGATCGACAAAAATCATATACCGATTTGAAGCGTCGTGAGATTGAATATACTGTGGGTGAGAAAGTCTTTTTGAAAGTATAGCCATGGAAGAAAGTGATGAGATTCGGTAGAAAAGGTAAACTGAGTCCGAGATTCATTGCCCCGTATGAGATCTGTAACGCCCCGGTTTTGGGCTCAGAAGTTTTGGGCGTTGACCGGTTCGGTCAAAGTGCTGATCGAATATATAAGAGTGAATTTAGGAAAGCCTAGTTCGGGTTGCATTAAAAATATGGAAAAATGTTCTAAAATCATCTTTTAATATATATAAGTGAACTGTGAAATCAATTTTGGAAAATGAGGTTCGGAAGGTTGACATTTTGGCTAGTGACCAAAATGTAATTTTTGAAAGTTGCGGGACAGTTTTATAAAGGATTGAAACTTTGAATCTTTAAGGAGCTATTATTCCAAAAAGGATTTCTCCAGATTTTTTCTAAGATATTTTAAGGCTTTATTCTGATTTTTAAAGATTATGAAAGGGAGGGAAATCATTTTAACCAATTTCTTAACTAACTTTCCATTTTCTCTCAATTTTCCTTTTCTCTCATTTTCTCTCAACCCAAACAAAATTCTCCAGATTTCTTTCTCTGATTTTGACATCTAAATCTCTCATTCCAACTCTCATTTGATTCCTAATCATCTCATCAACAAAACCTCTCAATTTGCAAGTTGTTTCATCAAGCTTTTTGGCTCTAAAATGGAGAAATTCAAGTTTGGAGGTAAGAACGTCCTTCTCCTCTAAACTATCAGTTCTTTACTGAAATTCCTAAGTTCTCAATCCTTGATTTATGTTTTGTTAATGGCTTTTCAATTGAGATCTTGATTTTTGGCTAAAATGCAAGATTTGGTGATTTTGGTGAAATTTTCGTGTGATCTGTTTGGGCAGTGTTTTGGAGTGTCAAAATGATGTTAAATGAATACTAAATTGATTAGAAGTTGAGGTTTAATCAATGCAATCCCGGATAGGTTGAATTTCCTAAGTTTGGCTTGAGTTTTTGGTTATTTTTGGAGTGTTTTTGGTGATCTGTTATACCTGGAGGTATAAGGACGTGGTTGTGATCATTTTGCATGTTAATTGATGTATAAAAATGGTTAGAAGTGATGGATCTTGGCTGGGTTAAGTTTTGGAAGTGTTTGGAGATGATTTCGGTTGTGTTTGGTAGCCAAATTGTTAAATTTGTGATGAGCAGCGAGTTGTGTTGTTGTTGCTGGTGTTTTAATGCATAAGGATGCATTAATGTTCTGTTTTTGTGTGCTTGAAACAGGGGAGTTTGATCCGTGAGCTTTGGAGGTGTTTGCGGAAGGTTTCGGATGCTTGGAAGGCTTGTTGGTTAGTCTTGTTTTGGTTATCGGTGAGTGAAGTTGGGATTTCAGCTTTTAAATCAAGGTTTGAAGGTTTTTGGGAGCTTAGTGTAAGTCTAAACAACTTTGCTAAGCTCAAGAGTAAGTGAATGGATTTTTGCTCTTGAATTGTGTTGTGATTTGGTTTTAAAAGCAAGAGTGGTTGATGTTTGAAATGCATGTGTTTTGCATGGTTTAATTCTGTTTTGTAAGCATGTTTTAGCATGGTTTAATGCTGGTTTTGAAAGCCATTTGAGAAGGATGCTCAAGGTAAGGGATCCTTGGTTTTGTATGTGGTAATTGTGATTTTGATGCATAGTGTTGCATGTTGATCAATGGCTTTGTATGATGCTTTAAAACAGTGAATTGATGATGGTAAATGTTACCTTTTGCATATTGGTTATGCATGTGAATCATTGGATTAATGAGGTAATGGTTTTGCATATTGGCTATGCATGTGAATCATTGGGCTAATGTTGTGATGGTTTTGCATTATGTTTATGCATGTGGAACATTGGATTGATATGGTAAGATGGTTATATTGGCAAGTGATGTAAATGGTTCTTGGTTTGTTGATCGGATATAGTTAGCCGGCTATAGGATTGGGTGCACCGTGAATTAAGTCGCCTTGGAGGTGGAGTGGTCAAGAGTGGACCGGATAAGCTCCCTTCAAGTATCCTAACGAGATGAGGTCATAGTGGAGGTTGTTGCCCACTCGAGGACCTTGGTTGATGAGGTCATAATGGAGGTGTTGCCCATTCGAGGACCTTGGTTGAGCAAAGGTTATATGGTGGTTAAAAGTCCATATGTGAGAACCTTGTGCTTGTTGAGATCACAATGGCAGTGTTAAGTCCATGTGTGGATCTTGTGTAGGGTGTCCCGGATCTCGTTAGTGATGTTCTACAACTACCAATCGGTTATGCAAAGGTTGTATGGTGGTTAAAAGTCCATACGTGGGAATCTTGTGCATGTCAAGGTTGTATGGTGGTTAAAAGTCCATACATGGGAACCTTGGGGAAAAAGCTAAGGTTGTATGGTGTTTAAAAGTCCATACATGGGAACCTTAGGATGTTGAGGTCATAATGGAGGTTGTTGCCCATTCGAGGACCTTGGATTGGGTAGGGTGTAGGGAGCGTAGGGACAACGCTCGGAATCCGCGTATCCGATCGGGTTGTTGAGTTGAAAAGTAGATGTGGTTGATCAATTGGAAGCCAATGTAATGTTCTTGATCATAAAGAAGCATGAGATGCTTGAAATGATGCATGGTTGCATGTGAAGCATGAGATGCTTGAAATGATGCATGATTGTATGTGAAGCATGGGATGCTTGAAATAATGCATAATTGCATGTGAGGCATGACATGCTTGAAAAGATGCATTGTTGCATGAAAAGTGTATGATGCTAGTGAATGCATGTTTACTTGTTAAGTTGAACAAGTGTTGGTTATCATTTGGTAAATGATGCATGTGAGCATGAAATATCTATATTGCATTGGAGTCTTGTAAGACTTGTTTTTAAAGGCATGTAAAGATGATGTTATGGTTTTTATGTTGCCTTGGTTAAATGCATGAGATAGAATATTTGAGCTATGGTTTTAAAAGGTTTCTTGCTTGATATGGTTTTCAAGTTTAAGAAAGGTATGTTGTGAAATGGGAGTGTTTTCCATGGTTTGGTTTAAGCTTGGCATATGGTGTTTATGCATGATTTGAGCTTGATGTTGAAAAGGGTTTTCAAACATGGCTTTGGTAAACAAATCGGGTTTGTTTTAAAAGTGTTTTAATGACCCGCTGCATTGATGGTGTTTTGGTTTTGAGCATTCCTCACTAAGCATTATGTGCTTACGCTCCTTTTTGTCCATCAATGAAGATTCTTGAAGTTTGGACAACAAGGAGCAAGGGATTCAAGGTGGACTCCAATGGAGATGTATGTCTCGGTGAATAGCTATAGTTAATAAGGGCAATGGGGTAGAATCTCTCGGGTTTATGTGTATGTGATCGTATATGTTTGATCAAGAATGTCTAAATGTTGTTGCTAATGTTGTTGGAACATGAATTGGCTTAAATGAGATTGTTTTGGAAGGTTTGTGCCTAAATGGTTGCTTGTGTAGGAAGCATGCCTATAGATTTGGGGCTTTTCTTATATGTTGTGTTCCTGTTGAATTGTTGATGCAAGTAAGTCTCATTTATGTTGAATTGCATGCTGGTAAAGTTTGGTGGCTTTTGGAGCATGTTTGAATGATCAATTGTGTGTTTGAGTGAGCAAAATGCAGCATTCTGGGCTAGGCGTTTCGGAACAGGTAACACCGTTTCGGAACGGGTGCCCTACATGAACCCAGGCGTCCGAAACGGGTGCCACCGTTCCGAAACGGAAAGCATTCTGCCAGACCCCCGTTGCGGAACGCGTTGCGGAACGACCCCGTGTTTCGGAACGGGCTTGGCCTGTTTCGAAACGGGTGACCGTTGGGGGCTGACATGGGCGGTTAAATGTTTCAAAATGTTTGCATTTTGGTCCTGAAACTTGTTTGTGCAATTGTATGAGTTTGGGTTATCCGTTTGAGCTGAAATTTGGCAGGGAAGCATGAAACATGATTAATTTTAAGTTGGTAACTTAAAATCTGGTTAAGTCCTTAAAGTTTTCAGAAATTACATTTTGGTCCCTAAAGTTGTAATTTGTTCAATTGGGTCCCTGTTTGATCTCTGATGTTTGTGATCTTTGAGTATGGTGTTTGTGTGATCACACCTAAGGTTAATGTGCATCTAGACAAGTTTAAAAAGAAAAAAAAGGGTCGTTAATCAAGGTTGACTTTCGGGTTGACTTTGGTTTTCCCCGTGTAATCTTCGTAGTTCGGGTCAACCGTCCAGACCGGGCTACGGGGGTTACATTTGGTGGTATCAGAGCTGAGTTGCGAAGGTTCGGGAAAACGGTAAGTTGATGTGATGTGTGTATGATGTTTACCCTGTTGTGTGGTTGAAAGTTGGTTGAAACATGTGTTTTTGAGTATGCTGTTGATGTTTCAGAGCATGTTGCTGATGTATGCAAGCATGTTTTGTGGTTATGAATCTTGATTGAGTTTATGTGGATATGTGCTGATGTTATGAGCTGATGTTATGCATGGTGAATGTGTTTTGAGCATGTTATGTTGCTAATATGCTGGTGCAATTGGATGTTGTTTGGTGTAAGCATGATCAAGGTATGTTGTTGATATGCTTGATGTTGTGATATCCATGTTGTGTTGACTGTTATGTCATGTAAAGGGGAGGATTCGGGATACCCATTGCCTTATTAATATAGCTAATGTGTTATTTGGAGTTGGAGTTTGAATCCTTGCTTAATGCTGGTCTAACTGGTTTGTTTGCTTGTTGTGATTGTATGTTGTTGTTGTTAGTGGTATGGCAAAGTCGATGAAAGAATGGCGGATGAAGGAGATGGTTGCTGCCTTGGGGCAGGTTGTTAAGGCAAGGAATTCACCCTTTTGTAGAGGTGTTTTGTCTCAGTCTTCTGTGCCTAGTGTTGAGGTGGTAAGGCAAGGGAAAGAAGCTGGTCCTGTGATGAAGAGTTCATTATCTATTGTTCAGGAGGTGTTGGGAACATCTCAGGCTGCGGTTGAGGTAAAGTCAGTGGATGTGCTGGCTAGATGTGAGGGTTTGCCGAAGCAGCATTTGCTTGGTTTGGGTGCTGTGGAATATCATGGTTCTACACCGGAGATGTTTGAGGCCTGGTTGGCCAGTGTGATTCTGATTTTGGATCAGGAAGGCTGTGATTATGCCTGTAAGCTGGGGAGTGTTGTTTCTTTGATGCTGGAAGATGCTTGTGCCTGGTGGACATCTGTGGCGGTGGCGTCACATATCCATGATATTGATTGGGATTTCTTTGTATCTGCCTTTTATGAAAGGTATCTTGGAGAGAAGTTTCCAAGGGTTAAGCAATGTGAAGGTAGTGCTATTGTGGAGCAAGTGTTGCTTGAGCACGGAGTGGAAGCTCAACCATCTGTGTGTGACCGATGTGAAAGGCGCCATGTTGGACGTTGTAGGGGCGCAAGTGCTTGTTGGAATTGTGGTTCTAAGTTGCATGTTAAGCGTGATTGTCCACATGGAGTGAAGTCAGCTTTGGTGTTAGCCAAAGGGCCTCAGAGAGGTCGTGGGCACGACCGGGGCAAGGTTCAGAGGTGGCAGAAAAAGCAGAAGGTTGTGAAGAGTTTGGGAAATGAAGTTTGCTGGAAATGTGGGTCTGCTGGACACATGAGGCGTGATTGTTTGATGTTGGCTCGGAACAGCCAAGGTTCCTTATCGCAAGGAGTTGATGTTGACCCTGGTGTGTTAGTTGGTGCTGCAGTTGTGCCGCAGGAGGATGTTGGTTCCGCAAGAAAGAGGGCTCGTCTGATGAAGCTTCAGGGTGGTGTTGTGCTTTCAGGTAACCTTGTTAAGTGATCTTTGCTTTAGTTGCCTTAGTTTGGTTTCTGTTGGTTTTCCTTTTGTGGTAAGTTTAGTCTTGTTGCTAGTATGTTTGGGGTAATGGTAGTTGTTTGGGAACATCTTTGGTGTGAAGAAGGCTGTAGTGAATATCTTGTGGGTAATGGTTGTTGGTATGATGGAGCTAGATAAGTTAGGAGTGAGTTAGGAGGTTGTTCTTAGACAGATTTTGAGGATGTTATTGGAGGGTGTGAACTGGCATTCATGCACAGTTAAAATCATTGTTATATGCTATATTATATATGTTGGTCCATGCAAACATGTGGCATGACACTAGAGGTTTTGCATACATGTACATCAGGCATTGATAGGGCATGTAGGTGATCATGCATACGATGTTCACGCTCGCTAATAACTAATCAAATCTGTTAGTGTTGTGGTTGGATTAGGTGGGATGATGGGTTTTTAGAGGTTGTTTGGTGCTGAGTGAGAGCTAGAAGTGTTGGAGTTTGGTAAACTAGTTGCTAGTGATGGTGAGAGTGGAATAGCTTGTTGGTAGAAGGATAGTGTTTGATGCTCAGAGGGTTTAGTGGTTTGGTGGTGAAGGGTATCAGTTGAGGTTAGTATCGGTTAAGTGGTTTGTTTAGCTAAAAGGAAGTGGTAGTTCCTTGGTGCTAAGTGATGTTGCAGTTTGAGGTTGTGTTCCCAAGTGCTGAGGTAGTTTAGCTTTTAAGTTGTTGTGAAAGGGTTGTGTTGGTTCTTAGCAACCTTTGAGGAGATCAGAAGCTGTTATGTGTGTTTTGGTTAAGTAATGTTCTGGTAATGCAAGTGTTCTGGTTGAAGTTTGTAGTGAAAGGGCTGCGAAAGATCAAAGGCTTTCGTTGGTTGTTTGGTTCTTGTGAGAAGTGGTTGGCTGGTTGTGGTTAAGAAAGTTCCGTTTGAAGTCAGTTGGTGGTGTGTGGAACGGCTGGCGGTTTCAAGTTGGGGTTGTGATGTAATTTTGGTATCTGGGTGAGTAGTCCTGGTGAGCTGTTATGGTAATGTTGTGACGGATGTGAAGGATTGTCAGCTTCGTTGGAAAGTTTGAGTAAATAGTTGATGTTTAAGGATTTTTGCTTGTTGGGAAAATCTTTGGAAGAGGTTTGGGAGTCGCAAGAGTTTTAGAAGCAGAGAAGTTGCCTAGTGGCTGAATTGGTTTGGTGGTTGTCTTTGTGTAGACAAGCTTTGGGAGTTGTGTGTTACAGTGTTGTCTGCTGTAAGAGCTGAAGTTTCTCAGGTTGATGTTGGGATTGTGTACAGTCCGGTTATGTGGAAGGTTAAGTCGTGGTTACCTTTGAGAGTTTGGATTTGTAAACAGTGTATGGTGGAGGTTTGGTGTGGAATGTGTTCAGTGAGGTTGAGGCGGTTGTGTTGTCTTGTGTGTTGCTTTGAGAAGGTTCTGTTTCTCTTTTCGCCGGTTGAAATTTCGAGGACGAAATTTCCTAAGGGGGGGAGAGTTGTAACGCCCCGGTTTTGGGCTCAGAAGTTTTGGGCGTTGACCGGTTCGGTCAAAGTGCTGATCGAATATATAAGAGTGAATTTAGGAAAGCCTAGTTCGGGTTGCATTAAAAATATGGAAAAATGTTCTAAAATCATCTTTTAATATATGTAAGTGAACTGTGAAATCAATTTTGGAAAATGAGGTTCGGAAGGTTGACATTTTGGCTAGTGACCAAAATGTAATCTTTGAAAGTTGCGGGACAGTTTTATAAAGGATTGAAACTTTGAATCTTTAAGGAGCTATTATTCCAAAAAGGATTTCTCCAGATTTTTTCTAAGATATTTTAAGGCTTTATTCTGATTTTTAAAGATTATGAAAGGGAGGGAAATCATTTTAACCAATTTCTTAACTAACTTTCCATTTTCTCTAAATTTTCCTTTTCTCTCAACCCAAACAAAATTCTCCAGATTTCTTTCTCTGATTTTGACATCTAAATCTCTCATTCCAACTCTCATTTGATTCCTAATCATCTCATCAACAAAACCTCTCAATTTGCAAGTTGTTTCATCAAGCTTTTTGGCTCTAAAATGGAGAAATTCAAGTTTGGAGGTAAGAACGTCCTTCTCCTCTAAACTATCAGTTCTTTACTGAAATTCCTAAGTTCTCAATCCTTGATTTATGTTTTGTTAATGGCTTTTCAATTGAGATCTTGATTTTTGGCTAAAATGCAAGATTTGGTGATTTTGGTGAAATTTTCGTGTGATCTGTTTGGGCAGTGTTTTGGAGTGTCAAAATGATGTTAAATGAATGCTAAATTGATTAGAAGTTGAGGTTTAATCAATGCAATCCCGGATAGGTTGAATTTCCTAAGTTTGGCTTGAGTTTTTGGTTGTTTTTGGAGTGTTTTTGGTGATCTGTTATACCTGGAGGTATAAGGACGTGGTTGTGATCATTTTGCATGTTAATTGATGTATAAAAATGGTTAGAAGTGATGGATCTTGGCTGGGTTAAGTTTTGGAAGTGTTTGGAGATGATTTCGGTTGTGTTTGGTAGCCAAATTGTTAGATTTGTGATGAGCAGCGAGTTGTGTTGTTGTTGCTGGTGTTTTAATGCATAAGGATGCATTAATGTTCTGTTTTTGTGTGCTTGAAACAGGGGAGTTTGATCCGTGAGCTTTGGAGGTGTTTGCGGAAGGTTTCGGATGCTTGGAAGGCCTGTTGGCTAGTCTTGTTTTGGTTATCGGTGAGTGAAGTTGGGATTTCAGCTTTTAAATCAAGGTTTGAAGGTTTTTGGGAGCTTAGTGTAAGTCTAAACAACTTTGCTAAGCTCAAGAGTAAGTGAATGGATTTTTGCTCTTGAATTGTGTTGTGATTTGGTTTTAAAAGCAAGAGTGGTTGATGTTTGAAATGCATGTGTTTTGCATGGTTTAATTCTGTTTTGTAAGCATGTTTTAGCATGGTTTAATGCTGGTTTTGAAAGCCATTTGAGAAGGATGCTCAAGGTAAGGGATCCTTGGTTTTGTATGTGGTAATTGTGATTTTGATGCATAGTGTTGCATGTTGATCAATGGCTTTGTATGATGCTTTAAAACAGTGAATTGATGATGGTAAATGTTACCTTTTGCATATTGGTTATGCATGTGAATCATTGGATTAATGAGGTAATGGTTTTGCATATTGGCTATGCATGTGAATCATTGGGCTAATGTTGTGATGGTTTTGCATTATGTTTATGCATGTGGAACATTGGATTGATATGGTAAGATGGTTATATTGGCAAGTGATGTAAATGGTTCTTGGTTTGTTGATCGGATATAGTTAGCCGGCTATAGGATTGGGTGCACCGTGAATTAAGTCCGCCTTGGAGGTGGAGTGGTCAAGAGTGGACCGGATAAGCTCCCTTCAAGTATCCTAACGAGATGAGGTCATAGTGGAGGTTGTTGCCCACTCGAGGACCTTGGTTGATGAGGTCATAATGGAGGTGTTGCCCATTCGAGGACCTTGGTTGAGCAAAGGTTATATGGTGGTTAAAAGTCCATATGTGAGAAACTTGTGCTTGTTGAGATCACAATGGCAGTGTTAAGTACATGTGTGGATCTTGTGTAGGGTGTCCCGGATCTCGTTAGTGATGTTCTACAACTACCAATCGGTTATGCAAAGGTTGTATGGTGGTTAAAAGTCCATACGTGGGAATCTTGTGCATGTCAAGGTTGTATGGTGGTTAAAAGTCCATACATGGGAACCTTGGGGAAAAAGCTAAGGTTGTATGGTGTTTAAAAGTCCATACATGGGAACCTTAGGATGTTGAGGTCATAATGGAGGTTGTTGCCCATTCGAGGACCTTGGATTGGGTAGGGTGTAGGGAGCGTAGGGACAACGCTCGGAATCCGCGTATCCGATCGGGTTGTTGAGTTGAAAAGTGGATGTGGTTGATCAATTGGAAGCCAATGTAATGTTCTTGATCATAAAGAAGCATGAGATGCTTGAAATGATGCATGGTTGCATGTGAAGCATGAGATGCTTGAAATGATGCATGATTGTATGTGAAGCATGGGATGCTTGAAATAATGCATAATTGCATGTGAGGCATGAGATGCTTGAAAAGATGCATTGTTGCATGAAAAGTGTATGATGCTAGTGAATGCATGTTTACTTGTTAAGTTGAACAAGTGTTGGTTATCATTTGGTAAATGATGCATGTGAGCATGAAATATCTATATTGCATTGGAGTCTTGTAAGACTTGTTTTTAAAGGCATGTAAAGATGATGTTATGGTTTTTATGTTGTCTTGGTTAAATGCATGAGATAGAATATTTGAGCTATGGTTTTAAAAGGTTTCTTGCTTGATATGGTTTTCAAGTTTAAGAAAGGTATGTTGTGAAATGGGAGTATTTTCCATGGTTTGGTTTAAGCTTGGCATATGGTGTTTATGCATGATTTGAGCTTGATGTTGAAAAGGGTTTTCAAACATGGCTTTGGTAAACAAATCGGGTTTGTTTTAAAAGTGTTTTAATGACCCGCTGCATTGATGGTGTTTTGGTTTTGAGCATTCCTCACTAAGCATTATGTGCTTACGCTCCTTTTTGTCCATCAATGCAGATTCTTGAAGTTTGGACAGCAAGGAGCAAGGGATTCAAGGTGGACTCCAATGGAGATGTATGTCTCGGTGAATAGCTATAGTTAATAAGGGCAATGGGGTAGAATCTCTCGGGTTTATGTGTATGTGATCGTATATGTTTGATCAAGAATGTCTAAATGTTGTTGCTAATGTTGTTGGAACATGAATTGGCTTAAATGAGATTGTTTTGGAAGGTTTGTGCCTAAATGGTTGCTTGTGTAGGAAGCATGCCTATAGATTTGGGGCTTTTCTTATATGTTGTGTTCCTGTTGAATTGTTGATGCAAGTAAGTCTCATTTATGTTGAATTGCATGCTGGTAAAGTTTGGTGGCTTTTGGAGCATGTTTGAATGATCAATTGTGTGTTTGAGTGAGCAAAATGCAGCATTCTGGGCTAGGCGTTTCGGAACAGGTAACACCCTTTCGGAACGGGTGCCCTGCATGAACCCAGGCGTCCGAAACGGGTGCCACCGTTCCGAAACGGAAAGCATTCTGCCAGACCCCCGTTGCGGAACGCGTTGCGGAACGGCCCCGTGTTTCGGAACGGGCTTGGCCTGTTTCGGAACGGGTGACCGTTGGGGGCTGACATGGGCGGTTAAATGTTTCAAAATGTTTGCATTTTGGTCCTGAAACTTGTTTGTGAAATTGTATGAGTTTGGGTTATCCGTTTGAGCTGAAATTTGGCAGGGAAGCATGAAACATGATTAATTTTAAGTTGGTAACTTAAAATCTGGTTAAGTCCTTAAAGTTTTCAGAAATTACATTTTGGTCCCTAAAGTTGTAATTTGTTCAATTGGGTCCCTGTTTTATCTCTGATGTTTGTGATCTTTGAGTATGGTGTTTGTGTGATCACACCTAAGGTTAATGTGCATCTGGACAAGTTTGAAAAGAAAAAAAAGGGTCGTTAATCAAGGTTGACTTTCGGGTTGACTTTGGTTTTCCCCGTGTAATCTTCGTAGTTCGGGTCAACCGTCCAGACCGGGCTACGGGGGTTACAAGATCGTTGGACGAGTTGGTCATGTGGCTTATAGATTTAGTTTGCCTCCGGAATTAGAGAAGATACAAGATGTATTCCATGTCTCTATGCTTCCGAAGTATAGGTCAGATCCATCGCATGTAATGCCTGTTGAGGAAATCGAGTTGAACCAAGATTTGTCATATGACTAGGAACCGATTGAGATACTAGCTACAGACAACAAGGTTTTTCATGGTAGATCTATTGAGTTAGTCAAGGTGAAATGGTGACACCGAGGTGTTGAAGAAGCCACTTGGGAGAGGAAAGACAACATGAAGCGTCAGTTTCCACATCTTTATCAGTGGGTCTAGAAGATCTAATGAGGCTTCGAGGTCCGAAAGACCGATGTTGACTGTTTTGAGTAAGTTCAGGGAAAGAGGTCCTCAGGTGTTGGGAAAATATGGAATAAATCTTTATAATCCTTCTTAAATATGTAAAAGGTTTTGGTAAAAGCAATTTTTGAAAAACGATTTCGGAACCGTAACATTTTGGTTTAGTGACCAAAATGTAAAGTTTGTAAAATCTGTTTTTAGTGACCATTATGTAAAAGAGTCAAAACATTGATTCTTTATGGAGCTATTTTGGTTGGGGCAATTTGGTTATTATCCCATTTTATATTGACTATTAAAATATTTTAAAATAGCATTTATGATTTAATTAAAATAAGGTTTTATCTAAAATCTCATTTTACGTCAAAAACCATTTTCAAGCTTTCTTATCTCCTCAATTCAGCAAAACAACATTTGAGCTTGATTTCCTCAAGGTAAAAGTGTTTTCTTATTAGTCTATTATTGCTAAATGGTTCTCCTACTACCTTGATTTCCAAAAAACCAATCTTATTTCATTGATTTTCTCAAGGATTTTTGCCAAACAAGAGGAAATAACTAGCATTGGGGGTGAGCAACGTGATTCTCCTCTAATGTAAGGTTCTTTAATGAAATTCCCATGCTTTGATTCTCTTAAATGCTAAGGTTTTATTCTCATGTCTTAATCTTAATGAAATTTAGCTAAAATTGATGAAAAATGAGCTTTTGGTAAGATTTTTGGGTAAGATCTGTTTATGTTGGGTTTGTTGATGTTGTTACCTTTGTTTTGATATGATTATTGTGTTGAAATGATGGATGAATGGTAGGAATCCCGATATGGGGTTGGGTGTTGAATTTTGAAGTATGAAAAAGTGAGTTTTGGGTGGATTTTGAGGTGAATCAATAGCTGGTGTTAATATGAGGTTGGGATGATGTTTTTTAGATGGTTATCTATGTGTCTTAATGTTATCTAATGCTTGGTTTTGCTGGAGATTGTCTGAATTGAGTTTTTCGATGTTTACGGCTTGTATTAGATTTATTCGATAGGTGTTTCGATTGGGTATTTGAATCTCTTCTTTCCAGCAAATTAGAGTGTTGAAAGTATCTCTAAATCATCTATTTTGGGATGGTTAGAGGCACGGATTAAAGATCTGAATTTGATGAACTTAATTGTGGGCGAACCGAAAAGCTAGAAAGGGGTTATAGCTTGTTTTGGTAATCGCTGGTTAGTTGAAATGATTTTTACTATTAAATCAAAGGTTGAGGAAGTATTTTAAGGGTTTGGGTTGAGCCATTAGGCCAATCCAAGCTCAAGGGTAAGTTTGGGCATTGTTTCGGCTTTTCGCCTTCTAATGTTTGATCATGTTTTGGATCATGTGCATGTCCTTTTAAATGATGTTTCATCTGTTGTTGATATGCATTAAATGCATGTTGTTATTGTCCCATATGAATGCCATGTGATTTATTGATTGTTGGTTGAGTTCATGCTATGCATGAGCTTGTGATTATGGCTTTTGGGATGTGTTTCAGGGAGGTGGTTATCCCCGATGAAAATCAATGATTCAAGATGTTGCGATGAGTATATTGACACATGGGTTATATCGGATAGATTGATCGATCAATAGGATGTGAAGTGCACTATAATTATGAAATTTGCGCGTGAGTAATTCTTCAGTTTCACAAAAGGGGTTGTGCTAGTGTGATGCGAGTGGTAGGTGTTGTGCTATCACCAACAGGCAATGCGGGTAACGGTATCCCAGCTGGAGGTGTTTGTGGTGAGGGTTGTTTCCCCTTGTGACTTGATGGGGGTTGTGCCATCAAGGTGTCCGCTTATCTGAGCAACGTGTCATTGATGCCGATATACTCATTCGCGATGGTTTCATATGAGCTTGGTAAACTCATATGGTTGTGTAGATGTGCTTGAAGCATGCGAGATAATTATGGATCCGATAGGCTTTGTTTGCATATATGGTTCATATATGGTTTATGCATGGTTGATGCATGTTCTTTTGCCTTTGGCATGTGTTGTTGCATTGCTTTTACTTTTTCCAAGTTAGCATGTTGAAAAGGAAATGGTTTTGGAAAGGATTTGTGAAAGAGATTTCAAGAAAAGGTTTTGATTTCTAAACCCGGATAGTTTTCAAAATTGCATTGTTGTAGTTGGTTTTTAAGCTCCGATCGCTAAGCTTTATAGCTTACGTTGTCTTTTTCAACAATGTAGATCTGTAGACCCTTTGGAAGGCAACGGTGCAAGGGAGGTGATCCAAGTGTCCGCTCTTAGCTCAAGTATGAACTTTCTTAGATAATAGTGTGTGTGGCAATGAGGGTAAACCTTGTTTATGTCTTGGTAGTGTTTGTAAACTCGTTGTGTTAAGATTATGTTGATGTTTATCTTGTTCGTTTGTTCTTACCTTAAGTCTTGTGGTTATGGTTTTGGATCGTGTTATATATATGTTTGATCTTGAGGCTTTCTCTTTTAACCGTGTTTAAAGCATGTTTATATTTCTCTTGATCTTGGACATGTGTGATGGCTGATTTTAGTGTATGTATGCCTTCCTTGTTGTTGCTCTGATGTATGTGGTGATTGGAACCAAGTTAAATACCCTTAGAGATGCTTAAATTGCAATTTCGTTGTTTCTGCAGCAAGGTGTTTCGAAACGGGCTCAAACGTTTCAGAATATCCCTTGTTTTGCCTTGGGGTTCCGGATCGCGTATAGAAATGAGCTAAGTAGGGCCGTAACGGTCTCAAGCCGTTTCGTAACGTTTCGTCACTGTGAAGCATCGTTCCGATACGAGTATCGAAATGGGGGTCGTTGAAGTTAGTTAAAGGCATCTTTAAAGTTATTTTTCTTGTGTTTTGGTCCTAGTTTATGTTTTTTGCAATTGTAGACGTTTTTATGCATGTTTTATAATGCATTTCATCACAGAAGCATGAAATGGGTTTAATTAAATCAAGATCACCTTAATTACATCATAGGTCCCCTATATTATGCTAGTTTTGCATTTTGGTCCCCAGTTGCCTTTTTGTTCGAATCAATGCTCGTTTTTGTTGTTGTTTCTTCCGTTGCGTGTTCATAAACATAAGGTTAATCTGAGCATCTAGAAAAGATAATAATCAATGCGTTTAGGATTGCTAATCGGAGGGAAATCTTCAGATCTTTATTCGATTAGTCATGTGTAGTCCACTCGATATGGTCTGGTGGCTAGGCCGGGTCGAGGGGGTTACAAACTTAAAAGGTGTTGGGTCCTGACTTACTTCGGGAAACCGAAGAGCGGGTCACCATCATACTTGATCATTTAAAGGTTGCTTTTGATCGACAGAAGGCTTATGTTGATATTAAAAGATTAGATATTGAGTATGGAGTTGGTGAAAAATCCTTTCTTAAAGTTTCACTATAGATGAAGGTCTTGAGGTTTGGCAAGAGGGAAAATTGAGTCCTCAATTCATTGGACCCTTTGAAGTTATAGAAAGAGTTGGCCATCGCGACATATCAATTATTATTGCCCTCTAAATATCGTTCTGATCCAGAAATATCGTTCTGACCCTTCGCACGTTGTGGAACCGGAATCTGTAGAAATCTAGCCAAATTTGTCCTACGAGGAAAAACCACTTCAGATTCTTGCAAGAGAGTTTAAAAGGCTTCACAACAAAACTGTACCGTTAGTTAAAGTGCTATTGAGGAGCAACACTATTGAAGAAGCTACCTGGGAAACTGAAGAGACCATGAAACAACAATATCCACATATCTTTGGTTTAGGTAAAAATTTGAGGAAGAAATTTCTTAAGGGGGAAGAGTTGTATCACCCTAAAATCTGGTCTACTCGGAATTAGGTGTCGGTGATAAAAAATCTCATATTGATAAAATCTAAATATTGTATCGGCTAGATAATGATTGATATCAGACTCCAATTGAGCTAAATTATTGTCATTGGACTCTGTCTGATAATATTGAAACCTATATAGTGGCTAAATTGAGAAAATACAAATTGTATAGCAAAACGATAGTATAGTGAGAATTGAGGGACTAATCTTGCAATTAGCCCCTCCTTAATTAAAATCCCACCTACTTGGGATAGTCTGAGAGCTTTCCTTCAATTGAAGGAAAGCTAAATAGCTTAAAATATATGTAAAACAAGAAAAGGGGGAAAGAATAGAACTTACCCAATTACTAAGTCAAGCAAATACCTCTCAAAAACTCTTCATCTTCATAGTCTCCTACCCAAGCAAGCACCTCCATTGGAGATAGTTTCAAGCTTCGTTTTTCTTCGATTTATTGTTATCAAATCATTGCTATTGATCGGCTCAAGGCAACGAAAAGGAACATCCATCAAATTCACCGAAGTCTAGGAACAAGGGAGTTGTCATCCGAGAGCCGTAGGAGCATCGGATTCTAAGGTGAGTGTAGTTGGAGTATCGAGAAAAGGCCAGGAGCCTTCTCGAATCTATTAATGTTGATTTCGGTTTAATAGCTAACATTCCTTTTTAAGGAAGTTGCATCGGTTTGTTAGTCGGATCCACTAGTAAGCATTGCTAAGTTAGTATTGAACATCGAACATGGTCATTGGTATTGTCATTATGCATTGTTAACAATATAAGTATTGATACTGAAACATAATGAATGAACCATCGGATAATAATATTGATATTGAAACCATGAAATATTTACATTGAGTTATAATCACTGTAGGTAACTTCAAAGACATTGGTTATTGAAATTATCATTGATTATTGACATTGGTTATTGGAATTGTCATTGATTATCGACATTAGTATTGAAACCATGGATTTGAATAGACTTTGGATATAATTGGCATGCCATAGAATTCATGAGCTCAGTGTACGGGTGGACTACAATCCTAAGGCTACATCCTATATTGATTTGGCGAGGCGGAGGGATGTGTTGGTATTAGTCTTATTGGTGAGGCGGAGGAATTGGATCATTCTTTTATTTGGCGAGGCGTAGGAATTCACGTATCCACTATCTTGATTCAATGCAAGGATTATTAATGAATATGATATGTTAAACATTGTATATTGAGACATTGCATTGACATTGATGAGCATGAGATTATGTATAACTTCATATATTGTTATACATATTGTTGTGACTACCTCACTAGGCAATGCATGCCAAATGTGCTTCATCCCATGCATTTTAGGCTGAAGAATCGACCCCCTTTTGAAGATCGGACGAGTCATAACAAGACAAGTCACTACAAGCCAAGTAATGTAATTGACCTTAAGAACTCCTAGTAAGGTGTCAAAGTAGTTGAACTAGTCTTATGTGCTTGTTTTGTTATGCCTAATATGTGTAAGAGAAGAAAAGTGGTTAAGGGCCTAAATATGACTTTTCGTTTGGCTATAACTTGGTAAAAATGGCATATTTCGCTCATAATAGTCAAAACCTAGTAAACATATTCATTTGATGATGAAATTTGGCATGTCGATAGTTTTTGACATTTAAAAGTTGTGTGTAAAGTTTATTGCATTTGAACACCATTTGGCAAGTCAATTCGATTGAAACCGTCAAAAATCTGTCATTACAGGTCAGGCCACATCGATACGGGTGATGGCATATCGAAATGGTTAAGCATAATTGGACTCTAATAACAGAGCGTTTCGATTCAGTCTGAGGTGGCATTGGAAAATTTTACTACTAGAATTCACTGTTTCGATACGAGTCTATAGTGTACCGAAACGGTGAAAGTGAAAGGGAGTCAACCCATATCAATACAGGGCTTGCACGTATCGATGCAGTTTAAAGGACAAGTCAACTTAAGTTTACCATTGTTCACCTGTTTCTAAACGCCCTTAAGGTGTTTCAATACAGGTTTAGTTAAGTTAGTTAAAATGCACAATCTGCCAGTTTGTATAGTTTACAGTTTGATCACTAGTATTGGATGTTTAAATTGAACGAGTAAATGAACTCCAAATTATATGAAATTTTACAGGCTTGTTAATATTGTATTGATTTTCACTGTAGTACAATTAGTTGCATCAAAGGACCTCTAATTTACAAGATTTACATTTTGGTTCGTAGAACTCGTAATAGCTAAGAATTGGTCCTAAACATTTAAATATTGTTTCATAAGGAGTCGAATGGACTAAGATGTATATTCGATAATGTCTTGTTTGTGTAATATTGATCAATTGTCGATTAATAAATAAAATTTTATTACACCGATCACCGTACCGTTCACCGGTAGTACACTCTGACCCAGTTCTCGACCAGGCTGGGAAGGGGGTGTTACAATTGGTGTGATGGATGACCTAGAGTATGTTTGGTGGTCAAAAATAGCTTGATTAATATTAGGGTTAAGGGTTAGCTTATAATTAGCTTAGTGATAACTTGTAAGCTAAGGAACTCTAGAAATGGAATCATATCTATAAATCTACTCAATTCGAATAGAGTTAATAATCTAAGTAATTAGACTAAATCTAAAGGAATTAATGTGGAATGATGCTATATAAGATAAGTTTATCTTGTTGTTGTTCAAATAGAACTAGATTCCTAAATTGCTTGTCTAGTTTAACCTAAAATGAATTAGAATTATGGATTTAATATAAGGGATTATTCATGTTAGCTTTGCATGCAAAAGTGATGCGCAAATTGCGTGCAAGTATACACGGTGCCAAGTTATAGTATTTAAGATATCGTCTCCATAGGGTCTGTGACAACCTTTCGGAGTTCACTTTTATGCACAAATAAAGTTAAAACACAAATAATGAGATTAGGTTGATTAAAGCTAAACTAAGCAAATAAAGTAAATTGAGATACCAAAGTGAGAGAATGGGTCGATATTGGATGTTTCATTGTGTGGAGATTGGATGTATTGTCTCGGCACAATTTTGAAGATCAACTTAACAACTTTTAATAGCCGCCCAAGACTATGCCTCATCAGGCACCCGCCTCGACAGAGAGCAAGTGAATGCTTGGGCAGTTAAGCGATGATTCAAGGTTCGACAAGGCTCCCTTCAATGACTCCCTCTTCTCCCGAAGCTTGAAGTACTATTGGCGAACACGTCTTGGATGTTACCTCCCGGCGTGAATCTAAGGGCGAACACCAACCGATTGTGGATCCTTTTTTAGCCGCTGAACTTCCGAACTTATCTCTAACCCGAAGTAGCTTTACCTTATGGTTGGATAAAACCGTGTTTACTCGTTTCTTGAGTTCAACTCTCTTGATATTGAACTAATAGATTGCCGCCCTCTTTTCTCCCGATAAAGATTGCGACAATCAAAAACCAAGAGTAAACAAACCATGACTTTTATTGCAAAATTGAAATCCTAAACGAATACAAGCAAACTCTAACAACTTCTACACAACCAACCCTTAGCCCAAGGGAAGGTTTAGAACATGGTGGTTTTGGATGGCATTAGGGTTTGGACAAGAAGGAGTTTCTCTCAAATCTCAATTGTGTTCTCTCATTCAAGTCGATTACATGTATATATACAGGGAAGGTGACTAGGTCTAGGTCGGTTTAGCGTAGGAATACTAGTTAGAATATGATTTCAACTTATTAAAAGATCATTAAATCCTCCTAGATTTCCTTTTGAATTTTCTTCAACATGACTTTAACCTTGACTTTTCTTTGTCTGCTGAGCTCCAATGCACGTGCAAGTGGTCTCTAAAAATTAGGTTTGATGAGCTCTTTTAGTCGCATACCGCTTTGCATTTTCCACTTTTCCTTGAGTTGCTGCCTCGGCGACACTCCCTTGATTGCCTTGGCAGAGATTTGGTATGGTGTGCAAGGGTTGGCACAGTTCGTAATTATAGTGTTCTCTTCCTCGATCAGCTCTCGAACCAGCTCTCCAGATGGTCTATCAGCTTTCTCAATCAGCTTCCAGCTTCACCTTTACTACCTCAGTGGCATATGCCTGGGTGGGTACCTCCGCAGTTAGAAAACACGCCTCAGCCGTATCTTTTAGATAAAAACAATTAAGTGCATCGAATAAGGCAGGATATAAGATCTATTCAATTTTGTGTATGTTTACCTAATAAGTGCAACTAAACAAAGCTTAAGAACAACGACAATTGAGCTACAATATGGCATAAATATAGGACTTTTGCACAATTAGCACACCCCAAACTTGAACTATTGCTTGTCCTCAAGCAATCTAATCTAATAATAACATGCCAAAACTATGTATCTCATGAGTGTGTGTGTTCCTTGTGATAAGAATGATTCTTCGGCTTCTAGGTAAACTTCGATAAACACCTTAATTCCCTTGGGTTTCCCTCTAGTTTCTATTGCAACATAAACCACTAGAGCCAATGATAGGCTTCTCTAATGATTTTTTTCTCTAGAGCCAGTTTTGGGCACCTCTAGCTTATCCTAGAGCCAGTTTCGGGCACCTCTACGACGTCTATTTTTTTCTTTTCTTTTCTCTCTTTTCCTTTACGAAAACATCAAGTTCTACCCAAGTTTACTAGGTGAAGTACCTAAGTTTCCTAAAAGTCCAAAAATCAAACTAGTCACAAAGAGTGTTTTCTTTTAAGTTCAGACCATAGTAGGATTCTAAGTTAACATAAAGTCATGCTAAGGTTGCCGCCTACGTGAGTCGTCTGCCGCGGCGGGTAAAAAGATACTCAAGAATTTTTCTCAAACTAAGAGTTCATTAGACTTTAAATAAAGGCATGTTATATTAGATCCTAACCTAAATGCAACTAAAAAAACAAAACATAAGAAATAAAAACATAAAAAATAGGAGAAAAAACAACAAAAGAAAAAAACTAGAGGACTAATTCCCCCTCCGAAACTCGAGAGGAGCATTGTCCTATATGCATGCCTACATACACAAAATGGTGCATAGATAAGATAAAAACAAAGTAGAAGAAGGGGAGAGAAGCTTATATTGGTTGTGATTTGGGGGAGCTATCGTTGTTACCGTCGACAATGATCACTCGCTTCCGTGTTGCCATCTTGAAGCGCATGGTCGTCCTCGGCGGCTGCTGGCGGGAAGGCGTACTTGGTTGAGCTTTTTGCATGACTTCTCTTTCACTGCCTTCTTCATTGTCGAGACAGACTTCTTTGGCAAAGTGTGTTCTCACGGCACCTGTGTAGAAGGACGGTTCGAGCTTCCTTGGGACTGGTCGAACCGTGTCTTGCCATACCGACTCGTTTGATAGGATGTTTTTGAGATAGGCTAAACCGGATGGTCCTGGTGCGTCGGCTGTTGCCCTTGACGCCTGCCCTTGTTCTTTATTTGGGGCTACCATTGTATCTCCATGTATTTCGGAGGTGGAGAGGACTTCAGTGGGCATGGCTTCTCTGGAGGCTTGATACTCGCTTGATATGGGGCGGTCGGAGTTGCGGAGGCTGTCGGGTGTGTTGCCGAGGCAGAAGGTGCAGCGGCTGTTTTTGGTGCTACCGCGACAAATATCTTGGCAGGGAACTCTAGAAAGTTGACCGCTGGGAACTTTTCTTTGATAGTGGTGGCGGTGACGTTGTTGAAGTTTTGAATTTAGGCTTTAAACTTCAACTGGCAGCGTTCCATTCTGTCTAGTTGTGCTACCAAGTCGTCGATGGTGGTTGCTAAGGCAGGTTGCTAGAATTGTTGCGGGCTGTCCATCTCTGATGTCGGGGCATAGTTCTTTATGGTGGCTAATTTGATCTCCATTTTTCGAAGGAAAATTTCCCTTGTCCACCCGGTTCTTTTCGGCGTCATGGTGTCGGTCAGGGCGGCTACAACATGTGCCTTCTCACACAACACCGTGATGAGGCTAGAGAAGTAGACTTGCCCCTTTGTTTTCTGCCCACACTCATAAATTTTGTTAGCAATAATCAAACCCACATTTATAAACCTCTTGTTGATAATGGAGTGGATGAGTGCTAATCTCGGCTTGTCGATGCTGTAGTTGTGGGTCGTGGGTAGCAAACGCCTCTTCACAAACGTGTTCCAAAGCTTCACCTAGTGCAGCAAATTTCGCTGATTGACGGTGCCTCTGTTTTGTTCCCTCATTTCATATCATTCCCGGTTCACAAAGTTCTTCCTTCATTGCTTCGTAGCTATCAACTGTGAGGGAGGCAAGGAACTCCGCATGCTGATCTTCGCGAATGTGGAGGCCGTAGTATAAGTTGATCTTGTCCTTGTTGATTAAAATTGGTTGCCCGTGGACATTCATTGTCGACAGGTCCTCCGTCCGACTGTAGGCATAGTATTCGCGCACCATAGTTTGGTTTTCCGGCTTTGGTTGCTGGGCAAAGATTTGCAATCGTTGGTGCGCAATTTTAGCGTATATGAACTGTTCAAGCCCTAGGTTTCTCTTCCCCATCTCGTAATAAAATCCTTGCTCCTCCCACACCGATCTTTCTTTGAATTTCTAATTGTGGCAGGCTTTAATCTCTGGTGTGGCGAAACGGTTCAGAGATTCCTCTGATCCTGCCTGGATAGCACGACGGTGGGGCGTTCTTGCCATTCTTTGTGTGGGCTTTAGTGTTTGTGTGGAGAGAGTTGTGAGAGTTTGAAGAACCCATGGAAAAAGAAATAGACTGAAAGCAAAAGAAATCTTTGAAACAATAAGCAAGAGATAGTAAGGAAGAGTTAATAGTGAAAAAATGAGGGGGGTTACATAGAGAAAGAGTGTTGTTGTTTCATCTACCGAGGCAGTTGTTGCCTGCGCAGAGAGCTGTTGGAACAGAACACGCTTCTCACGAACGGCTAGTCTGCAACGACTAGTTCTGGCACGAAGCAGCGTATGTTTGTCTGCCGCGACAGATTTGGCGGGCGGGCTGAAGCGGTTGTTGGATTTAGGCTTTCTTCTTCTCTCGTCTCTTGGTTCATTGTCTGTAACACCCCAAATTTAGACCTAGATGTTTTAGAGTCCGAATCGGACCGGTCGAGAACGGTTCGAATCTTAAAGAGAGTTTTAGGGAACACCTAGTTAGGGATGCTTTAAAAAATATAGAAAAATATCTAAAAATCCTCATTTTATATATAAAATATGATGGTGGAATCAATTTTACAAAATAAGGTTTGGAAATACTACATTTCGGTGTAGTGACCAAATCGCAGTTTTTGCAAAAGTTTAGTAATGATTGTTTTGTAAAGGAATAGAACTTTGAATCTTTAAGGAGCTAATTTTACCAAAATGTTATCATCAGATTTTTCCTTAATTTGGGTGATTTAATTAATGTTTTAATTAAAGGAAATGAAGGTTAATTAATTTAGAAACTACTTTGATTTTCCCTCATTTTATTTTCTCTCAAATTCCTTTCAACCAAACACATTCTCTCCAGCAAATGTACTTTGATTTTCACTTCATTTGATGAGATTTCAATCTTTCTTTGATTCTTAATCAATTCCTCATCAAATCCACTTTATTTCTACATTGAATTTTCAAGAAAACTTGCCCAAATCAAGGAGAAATCATCCATTAGAGGTAAACTTCGTCCTTCTCCTCTAATGATCAGTTCCTTACTAAAATTCCCAAGTTATCAATCCTTTGTTAATGATTTTTAAGTGGTTTTAATGTTAGAAACAAGAAATTGTCTTAGAACTCAAGATTTTGGAAGAGATCTTGAAGATTTTCGTGGTGAATGATTGGGCTTTGTTTTGAGGTAGTTTTAAAATGTATTATGGATGTTAATTGATGTTACAAATGAGGTTTTATCAATCAAATCCCGAATATGATTGTTTTCCTTAGTTTTGCTTGTTAGAATGATGGTTTTTGGGGTGATTTTGGTGTTCTGTCATAGCTGGAGGTATAAGGACGAGTTTATGGTCGTTTTTTATGTTAATTGATGGTTAGAAATGATTAGAAGCGATAGATCTTGGCTGGGTTTTGTTTTGGAAGAGTTTGGAGGTGATTTCGGTTGTGTTTGGTAGCTGAAATGTGGTTTTTTAGTATAGCAGCGAGTTTAGGTGTGTGGCTGATGATTTCAATGCATGATGATGCATTAATCCTCTGCTCTTTTGTGTTTAAAACATGGGAGACATCTTCGGACGCCTTTGGAGTTGATCCGAAAGCTTAGATAACATTTCGGCAAGCAAGCGAACCGTAATCGGTGAGAGCGTATGGTTTTAGAAGTCCTTGAGGGACAAAGAATCAAGGTTTGGGGGTTTAGGAAAGGTTTGAAACACCTTCATAAGTCCGGAAGTAACTATTTTCTAGATTGCTCTCTTGAATGTGGTGATTGCCCCTAAAATGCTTTTACATACTCATGGTTTGAGATAGATAAATTCCTACTATTTTTATGCATGTTTTATAGCATGAGATGATGCTTGAAATGATTTCATGAAGTAACATGGTGCATAGTTGAGATTTGAGCTTTTGAGTTAAAGCATAGCAAATGTTATGGTTTTGAAATGAGATGAGAATGTTTTGAGAATTGTTGCATGAAAAACAGTAGGTGAGGTGATGTTTTAACATAATATATTAGCATAGATGTTGATATACTTACCAGATATAATTGATCGATCAATAGGATGAGAGTGCACTATAAACTAAAAATTCGTACGTGCTCTTTGGTTAAGCCAAAGGGAGAGAACCGATGATGGGCATTCCATCGGGTAGGACTTGGTGAAATACCCAAGCTTTGTGGCGATGAGAGATTCTGCCATGTGAGTACGGTGATGTGAGATTCCACCGGAAACTATGTTGCTAGACGAGTGAGTACGGTGATGGTAGATGCCGCGGGAAGTGTCTAGTGAGATGTCCACATATCTGAGTAAGAATGAGATGTGAAATGCCAATATAAAATATGAAATTGTTTTGATTAACATGTACCTTTGATGAAATGATTTATGCTATGAGAAATGCATATGTGATTTGTATATGAAATGTTTTAGTGTACAAGCATGAGTATGGCTTTGCCATGAGATTTTGCATTGGTTTAAATGCATGAGATAGAATGAAGGTACATGTGCTTTCAATGAGAAGTTGCTTTGAATGGTTTTCAAGAATGAGATAGAATGAGCATGTTGTTTAAAAGCTTTTGAGAAATGTTTTCAAGAAATGCATTATTGTGTTGGTTTCTTTAGAGCATGCCTCGCTAAGCTTTTGTGCTTACGCTCTCGTTTACCAATAATGCAAATAATTGAGGTGTTTCCGGGCATCAAAGAGGTTAAGATCATCCAAAGAAGTTCAAGCTCATGTATGGTGAAGTTTTCACACACTTTAGTTTTGATATAATGGCAATAGGAAACCAAGATTGTATTTGGGAGATATGTTTGAACTCCCTAAGTTTGTGGCATGTTCATGTTGGTATTTTTGGGTTGTAAGCAGCCTTACATGTTTGGTTTGAGGTTGGATTGCTTATATTGTTTTTGAGATTAGGGAGCATGTCGTTAGACTGTATGAATTTGTGTTTGGTGCCTTGCTCCTGTTAGAATGTCCTAAATATGTTCCTTATGTGTTAAATGGTTTGCTGGTATGATGTGGGTGTCTTTGAGGCATGTTTGGTTAGGCTAAAGGATGAAAAACCAACAATAGCTGATGTTTCTGGGCAAGGTGTATTGAAACACCCTCTAGTGTTTCGAAACGAGGGCCTAAAATGGTCTTTGTGTTTTGAAACGATGGAGGCTCTTTCGAAATAGTTTGGCTACTGGAATGCCATGTTTCGGTACTGGTCTCGGAACATACCCACATACCGAAACGGTCAACACTGTTTCAATACACGCATTTTGGTACGGTGGGTAGGTGTTCCGTATTATGGATCAAATGGGATGCAACATGTGCGCAAGCAAAGATGCACAGTTTCTTTGCTGCAAGGCAATGCATATAGTTGGTGGACGACTACCACTGCCGGTATGAAACCCAATGAAGTAGATTGGGAGTATTTCAGGGGTGCCTTCAAGAGGAAGTATCTGGGGGTGAGATACTTGGACGAGAAGAAACATGAGTTTATGTCGCTAGTTTAGGGCAACCTTTCCGTGGTTGAGTACGAGGTCCAGTTCGTAAGCTTGAGCCAGTATGCCCATGAATTGATACCGAGTGAGAGGCATCATTGTGATCGCTTCCGGTATGGATTGGTGCAGGAAGTCAAAACCTATATGTTGGTTGCAGACTATACCGACTTTGATGTGCTTGTGTGTCGGGCCAAGGATATTGAACATAATCTGGGTCTGTCATCTCGAGGAAATGGTTCTAGCTCTGGAAAGAGAGTAGCTGAGTCTAGTTCCGGTGGTGGAGGTAACAAGAGGGGATGAGACAGGAGATACCAGCCTGCTGCTAGGTGGAGTAATGGTGGACATGGTGCACCTGCTCAGGGAGATAGGATGAGGGCTAATCAGAACACGTGATGGATGTATGGTATTCGAGGCCACCTAAGGCGAGATTGTCTGCATACAGCGAGAGAGGTGCATGCTCCAATTATGGTGATAGGAAATTCGTGCAAGAATTGTCGATCGACGGATCACATGAGGGGAGAGTGTCCCTTGTCGGCCGGTGGAGGCCAAAGGCGTGCACCTGTTGTGGCTGCACCTTAGAGAGGTCGTGTGCGCGGCGGAGGGAATTTCAGAGGAGATGCGAGGGCTAGAGAGGCATTGCTCATGTAGTGGCAGTTCGGCCTGAGAGAGACGGTCCTACGAGGGCCTATGCTTAGTGTGAGGAGCGCAATGATACCGATGTTATCGCAGGTAACTTTGTTCTTCATTATTTATCATTGCTGACTTTGATTGATTCTGGATCTACGCATTCTTATATCTTGAGTGAGCATGCGCATTTGCTTGATATACATGTTGAGTTGCTTGAAGTATGAATGCAAGTGACTAGTTCTTTTGGTGAGACCGTAGTCACTAGGAAGTTATATAAGAGATGCCCTTTATTTGTGCAAGGTCATGTTTTTCCTGTGGATTTAATGGAGTTACCCTTCTACAATTTCGATGTGATCCTTGGTATGGATTGATTTTCTGAGCATAGAGTGGTGGCTGACTTTGATGTCAAGCGGGTCACCTTAAAGCTGGCCGATGATTATGAGGTCGTGATAGTAGGCGAGAATTTGAAATTCTTGTCCAATGTGATTTCGACTTTGGAAGCAGTACGTATGCTAAGGATGGGCTGTAAGGCTAACATTGCCTATGTGATGAATCATGGCACGAAGGATGTGCGTGTGCAGGACATTCAAACTGTTTGCGATTTTCTGGGTGTCTTTCCGGAAGAATTGCCTGGGTTGCCACCAAACAGGGAGGTTGAGTTTGGTATCGAGTTGTATGAGATTATGAATCCGGTGTCTATTGCTCCTTATCGCATGGCACCTAGAGAGTTGAAGGAGTTGAAAACGCAACTGTAGGAGTTGTTGGATCGAGGGTTCATTCGGCCGAGTGTGTCACCTTGGGGTGCACCAGTCTTGTTTGTAAAGAAGAAAGATGGGACGATGCGAATGTGCATAGATTACCAGCAACTGATCAATTTGACAATCAAGAACAAGTATCTCTTGCCTAGGATTGATGATCTCTTTAATCAGTTCCGAGGAGCCTCGGTGTTTTCTAAGATAGACTTAAGGTCAGGGTATTACCAGCTGAAGGTGAAGGATGTGGACGTACCTAATGTAACGCCCCGGTTTTGGGCTTAGAAGTCTTGGGCGTTGACCGGCTGGTCAAACTGCTGTTCGAATCGTAAGAGGTTAAATTAGGAAAGCCTAGTTCGGGTTGCATTAAAAATATGGAAAAATGTTCTAAAATCATCTTTTAATATAATTAAGTGAAATGTGAAATCAATTTTGGAAAATGAGTTTTGGAAGTGTGACATTTTGGCTAGTGACCAAAATGTAATTTTTGAAAGTTTGGTGGCTGTTTTATAAAGGGTTGAAACTTTGAATCTTTAAGGAGCTATTTACCCAAAGGGAGTTTCTCCAGATTTTTCTAAGATATTTTGAGTTATAATTCTGATTTTTAAAGTATAACAAAAGGAGGGAAATCTCATTTAGCCATTTTCATAACTAACTCTCTATTTTCTTTCTCTCTTTTTCTCTCAACCCAAACACTCCATTTCCAGAGATTTGTTTCTGATTTTCTCACCTAAAATCCTCCTTTCAACTCTCATTTGATTCCTAATCATTGTATCTTCAAAACCTCTTCAATTGTTACAAGTTTCATCAAGGTTTTTCATTCCAAAAAGAGGAGAAACTCAAGTTTGGAGGTAAGAACGTCCTTCTCCTCTGAACTTCAAGTTCTTTACTGAAATTCCTAAGTTTTCAATCCTAAATTGATGTTTCATTAAAGGTTTTAAAGTGTTGAAATGGATCTTGGCTTATTATGCAAGATTTTGATGATTTTTGATGATTTTCGTTAGATCTGAGTAATCTGTGATTTGAGAGGTGTTTTTGATGTTAAATGATCTCTAAATTGATAAGGAAATGAGTTTTGATTGATGCAATCCCGGATAGGTTGAGTTTCCTAAGTTTAGCTTGTGTTTCAAGGTAGTTTTTGTGGTGATCTTGTGGATCTGATGTTGCTGGAGGTATAAGGATGTTGTTAGATTGTTTTTAGATGTTTTATGATGTTAATGGAAGTGAGGTTTTGCTGGTTTATGGCTGGGCTTTGTTTAGAAGTGTTTTGGATGCATTTTCGGTTGTGTTTGGTGGCCGAAAATGGAGGTTGTTTGAGAGCAGCGAGTTTAGGTGCTTTCATTGAAGCAATTAATGCATGATGATGCATTAATCCTCTACTTTGATGTGTTGAAACAGGGGAGGCATCCTTGGATCCAAGAGTTGTTGATCCGGAGGCTTGATTTGGTGCTTTGGCTTGAAGCAAAGTGGAAATCGGTGAGTGAAAATGGTTTTCGGCTTTGAAACCAAGGTTTTGGGGGCTTAGTCTAAGTCTAAACAACTTTGCTAAGCTCAAGTGTAAGTTTTCGGATTTTCTCTCTAGTGGTGGCCATGATTTTGATGTGATGCAAAATGATGATTTGCATGTTTTAATTAATGTTTTGAAAGCATGTTTTAGCATGGTATTTGCTGATGTTTTAAGCCATATGTTGAAGGTAACTCTAGGTAGGAGTTCCTTGAATTTATACATTGAAACAATGTGATTTGATGCTTTGAAATGCATGATGAAAATGGCTTGGTTTAATGCTTTAAAACAGTGGATTATGTGATGAAAAAGATGTATATTGGCAAGTGATGTTTGAAAAAGTGAAGGTCACTAAGGTGGTTAAAAGTCCTTGAGTGAGCCTTGTTACTTAAGAACATCAAGGTGGTTAAAAGTCCATGGATGGTTCTTGTTGCGGACACTAAGGTGGTTAAAAGTCCTTAGGTGCTCCTTTCCATGGTGGTTAAAAGTCCATGGGGCCAAGGTGTTTAAAAGTCCTTGGGACCAAGGTGGTTAAAAGTCCTTGGGGTGATTCAAGCTATGGACACAAAGGTGGTTAAAAGTCCTTGTGTGGTCCTCATTCATGGTGTTTAAAAGTCCATGGCCAATGTGTTTAAAAGTCCTTGGGGCCAAGGTGTTTAAAAGTCCTTGGGAAAATTGTTGAACTTGTTTTAATAAATGAAATGTATCACTTGAGCCAATATGACATGTTAAGAATATTGTGAAGCATGAGATGCTTGTTTTAATGATTATGTTGAAGCATGAGATTGCTTGTTTTAAAGTATGCTTTGAGCATGTGCAAAGGTTGATTATAAGCATGTTTTGTAAATGTTTTAAATTGCATTATTGAATGGTTTTTAAAGAGCACTCCTCACTAAGCTTTTGCTTACGCTCTCTCGTTTTCTTAATTCAATAATGCAGAGCACTAGAGTGTCTTGAAGGGCAGCAAGAAGGGCAAGAGTTTCAAGTACAAGTAGAGATCAATGTATGGAAGGTTTTTGTTAAGCAATTAAGCTTCTGGTTGATTTGGCAATGGGGGACCAATGTGTATGTTTTGGGAGGTGTTTGGAACTCCCTAAGTATGTTGAATGTTGATTTAAATGCTGGTTTTTGATTTGGATCCTTATATGCTTGTTTTGGAAGTTAATGCTTGAATAGCTAGCTTGTGTAGGAAGCATGCCTATAGAATTGGGGCTTTTTGCATGTGATGTTGTTTTGATGAATTGATGATGCAAATATGTCCTATATATGTTGAATTGCATGCTGGTAAAGTTTGGTAGCATTTGGAGCATGTTTGAGTGATCAATTGCATGTTTTGGTATGCTAGTTTGCTGGATTTCGTGCAGGCGTTTCGGAACAGTGAGCACCGTTTCGGAACGGGTGCCTGAATGAACCCAGCGGTCCGAAACGGGGTGCACCGTTTCGAAACGGTTTGGTCTCTGCCAGACCCCCGTTGCGGAACTGGTATCGGAACGGCCCGTGTTACGGAACAGGGTCAACCTGTTTCGGAACGGTCGACCGTTGGGGGCTGACATGGGCAGTTATATGTTTTGAAATGTTTGCGTTTTGGTCCCGAATCTTGTTTGTTCAATTGTATGAGCTTGGGAAGTCCTTTTGAGCTGAAATTTCACAGAGAAGCATGAAACCTGACAAATTTCAAGTTGGTAAGATTAATTTGGGTTAAGTCCTTAAATTTATCAGAAATTACAATTTGGTCCCTAAAGTTGTAATTCGTTCAATTGGGTCCCTGTTTGATCTCTGATGTTTGTGATCTTTGAGTATGTTGTTTGTGTGATCACAATTAGGGTTAATGTGCATCTAGATAAGATTAAAAAGAAAAAAAAGGGTCGTTAATCAAGGTTGACTTTCGGGTTATCTTTGGTTTTCCCCGTGTGACTTTCTTAATTCGGGTCAACCGTCTAGGCCGGGTTAAGGGGGTTACATTTGGTTGTATCAGAGCTGAGTTCTCGAGTAATTGGGAATGTTTGTATGCATGATTGAAGTACGTTTGGCTTGTATGCTTGTTGTATGAAAGCATGTTCAGTGGTTTGAGATGTTGATGCTTTTGAGATGTATGCTGTGATGATGCATGATGAGGGTACCCATTGCCAAACAAAAGCTAAAGAAATGATGTTGATTTTGAAAGAAATTGAGCTTGAATACTTGAAATTGCTTACCTTGCTGGGCCTAATTATGTTTTATTTGTATTGTTGTGCATGGTAAAAGTATGGCACCACGTAGAGAGTGAAGGAGTAGCGTGAGAGCTACGACCCCTGATGGGAATGATGAGAATGCGGGTAGTGCTGTGTTACCTCCTCCTCCGCCGGGTGGTGGTGGTGCTGAGGGAGGGAGAGCTGGAGCTGAAGCAGCTGGTGCTAGAGCTGCAGGGCCTGAGGTTGGTCAGGGGCAAGCTATGCCTGATATGTCGATGCTGGTACAAGCTATTGCGGGTGCTTTTCGAGCAGCAGTAGCTGGAGCTCAAGGAGCTGGGCATCAGGAAGATGCTGGTGTGAGACTACCCTTAGAGCGTCTGCACAGTCTTGGTGGGACTGGGTTTAGGGGTATGTCAGCTGAGAGGTCGGAAGCTTGGCTAGAGAGTACCAAGCGTATCTTGGGACAGATGAGCTGCACTGATGTGCAAAAGTTGGGATGTGTTGTGTCTTTGCTGCAGAGCGATGCTTATACGTGGTGGACGACCACAATCTCTGGAATGGCTGAAGCTGACATCACTTGGACATTCTTTCAGAATGCGTTCAAGAGGAGATATCTGGGAGTGAGATATCTGGATGAGAAAAAGCGTGAATTCATGACTCTGACCCAAGGGAGCATGAGTGTGGCTGAGTATGAGGTGCAGTTTGTGCGACTCAGTCAGTATGCACCGGAGCTGATTCCTGATGAGCGGGAGAGGTGCGAGAGGTTTCGTTATGGTCTCATAACGGAGGTAAAGATGTATGTGCTGGCCACTGAGTATGATGATTTTGATGTGTTAGTGGGCCGAGCAAAGGACATTGAGATGAATCTGAGTTTGTCTGCGAAAGGTGCTGGAGCAAGTTCTGGGAAGAGAGATGCTGAGTATAGTTCCGGAGGTGGACGGAACAAGAGGGGACGCGATCAGAGGTTTCAGTCCTCAGCTAAGAGAGGTGGAGGTGCACCTGCTAGGGGTGGCAATGCTAGAGCTGGCCCTAGTGCTTGTTGGATCTGCGGTTCACGTGGTCATTTGAAGCGTGACTGTCCTCGTGCTGTGAGGGAGGTGCAAGCTCCTGTTGCGGCAGCTGGTTATGAATGCTGGAATTGTGGTTCTGCTGACCACTTAAGGCGAGATTGTCCGAGGATGGCTGGTGGTCAAGAGCGTGCTCCTGTTGTTACTGCACCGCAGAGAGGTCGTGGGCGCGACCGTGGTAATTTTCAGAGGCGTGAGGAAGGTGGTCGTGGAGTAGCTCATGTTGTGGCTATTCAGCCTGAGGGTGGAGGCCAGGCGAGAGTGTATGCTCAGCGCGAGGGAAGGAATGATGCAGATGTGATTGCAGGTACCTTTACTTTGCAATCCTTGTCATTGCTTTCTTTGATTGATTCTGGATCTACGCATTCATACATTTTTGTGAGCATGCTGAATTGCTTGGTTTGCCTGTTGAGTCTTTGGATGTTGGTGTTCGTGTAACTAGTTCTTTTGGTGAAACTGTTGTGACTCGTAAGCTTTATAGAAGGTGTCCTTTGGTTGTCCAAGAGCATGTCTTTCATGTTGATCTTATGGAGTTGCCCTTTTATGGTTTTGATGTGATCCTTGGTATGGATTGGCTTGCTGAGCATCATGCTGTTGTGGATTGTGAGAATAAGCGGGTTTCGCTTAAGCTTGCGGATGATTATGAAGTGGTGGTGGTTGGTGAGAATGTGAAGTTTCTTGCCAATGTTGTTTCTACCTTGGAGGCGAGCAGGATGCTGAGGCAAGGTTGTGAAGCTTATCTGGCTTTTGTGATGAATCCTTGTTCGAAGGAGTTGAGGGTGCAAGATATCAGGGTTGTGAAGGAGTTTCCTGATGTTTTTCCTGAGGAGTTGCCTGGTTTACCTCCTAATCGCGAGGTGGAGTTTGGAATTGAGCTGTATGAGAATACAACTCCTGTGTCCATTACTCCCTATAGAATGGCACCTAAGGAGCTGAAGGAGCTGAAGACGCAGTTGCAGGAGCTGCTTGATCGTGGTTTCATCTGGCCGAGTGTGTCGCCTTGGGGTGCTCCTGTCTTGTTTGTGAAAAAGAAGGATGGCACTATGAGGATGTGCATTGATTACCGTCAGCTGAACAAGTTGACTATCAAGAATCGGTATCCTTTGCCGAGGATTGATGATCTCTTTGATCAATTTCGGGGAGCTGCTGTGTTCTCTAAGATTGACTTGAGGTCAGGGTATTATCAGTTGAAGGTGAAGGATGTGGATGTGCCTAAAACAGCTTTCAGGACAAGGTATGGGCATTATGAGTTCCTTGTGATGCCGTTTGGTTTTACAAATGCTCCTGCTGCTTTCATGGACATGATGAATCGTGTGTTTCATGAATACCTGGACAAGTTCATTGTGGTGTTCATTGATGATATCCTCGTGTACTCGCGTATTGAGGAGGAGCACGAAGAGCATTTGAGGATTGTGCTGCAGGCTTTGTTGGAGAATCAGCTTTATGCTAAGCTGAGCAAGTGTGAGTTTTGGCTTAGGGAGGTGGTGTTTCTTGGGCATGTGGTCTCAGCTGAGGGGATTCGTGTTGATCCTCAGAAGATTGAAGCGGTGATGAACTGGAAAGTTCCTAAGTCTGTTCAGGAGGTCCGTAGTTTCCTTGGTTTGGCAGGATACTACCGGAGGTTTGTGGATGGTTTTTCCAAGATTGCTGCTCCTTTGACGAAGTTGTTGCAGAAAGATGTTAAGTATGAGTGGACAGAAGTGAGACAGCAGGCTTTTGAGAAGCTGAAGATGGCTTTGACGCAAGCTCCTATCTTGATTCAGCCTGAATCAGGGAAAGAGTTTGTGGTCTACAGTGATGCATCTTATGTTGGTTTGGGGTATGTGCTGATGCAAGAGGGTAAGGTTGTGGCTTATGCATCGCGGCATTTGAAGGTGCATGATCGCAATTATCCTACGCATGATATTGAGCTGGCTGCAGTGGTTTTTGCTCTGAAGATCTGGAGGCATTATCTGTATGGTGAGAAGTGTACGGTGTACACGGATCACAAGAGTTTGAGGTATCTGATGTCTCAGAAGGAGTTGAATCTTAGGCAGCGGCGTTGGTTGGAGTTGCTCAAGGATTATGATCTGACGATAGAGTATCATCCTGGAAAGGCTAATGTTGTTGCGGATGCCTTGAGTAGGAAGGTAGCTGTTGAGCTGAGAGCTATGTTTGCTAGCTTGAGCATATCGCGGGATGGTGGTCTTGTTGCTGAGTTGCAGGTGAAACCATCGTTGGTTCAGTTGATCAAGGATATGCAGTTGTTGGATGATTCCTTGGTATCTAATGTTCAGGATATCGCGGAGGGTAGACCTTCGGATTTCTGCTTTAATGAGGATGGAGTGTTGTGTTTTGGGAGTCGAATAGTAGTGCCTGCTGATGCTGAGTTGAGGCGTGCTATTCTGACTGAAGGTCATAGTAGTCCTTTTGCTATGCACCCTGGTAGTACTAAGATGTATCGTGATCTTCGTGATGAGTACTATTGGGTGGGTTTGAAGAAGGATGTTGCAGAGTTTGTGAGCAAGTGTTTGGTGTGTCAGCGAGTTAAGGCTGAACATCAGGTTCCTTCTAGTTTGTTGCAACCGTTGAAAATCCCTGAATGGAAGTGGGAGAGGGTTACCATGGATTTTGTATCTGGTTTACCTTTGTCTCCATCGAAGAAGAATTCTGTTTGGGTGATTGTGGATCGCCTGACGAAGTGTGTGCATTTCTTGCCTGTGCATACTACGTTTTCCTTGGATAAGCTGGCAGAGCTGTACATTGCTGAGATTGTGAGGCTGCATGGTGTGCCTAATTCGATCGTGTCGGATAGGGATCCGAGGTTCACATCGCGTTTCTGGCAGTGTTTACATCAAGCTTTGGGTACAAGGTTGCATTTCAGTACATCCTATCATCCTCAGTCGGATGGTCAGTCTGAGCGAGTTATTCAGATCTTGGAGGATATGCTGAGATGCTGCGTGATAGAGTTCCAAGGTTCTTGGGAGAAGCATCTGCCTTTGGTTGAGTTCGCTTATAACAACAGTTATCAGGCGAGTATACAGATGGCACCTTATGAGGCTCTGTATGGGAGGAAGTGTAGGACTCCTCTTTGTTGGGCTGAAACTGGTCAAAAGTTGGTTTCGATGCCGGCTTTGTTGAAAGGAACCACCGAGAAGGTGAAGCTCATTTGTGAGCGGTTGAAGGCTGCTTCTGACCGGCAGAAATCTTACGCGGATTTGAAGCGTAAGGAGATAGAGTATGCGGTGGGTGATCGTGTGTTCTTGAAGGTTTCGCCTTGGAAGAAGGTGATGAGGTTTGGTCGGAAGGGTAAGTTGAGCCCTAGATACATTGGACCGTATGAGGTTGTTGAGCGTGTGGGTCCTGTTGCGTATCGGTTGAGGTTACCTCAGGAGCTGGAGAAGATTCATGTGTTCCATGTTTCTATGCTCCGGAAGTTTAGATCTGATCCTTCGCATGTGATGCCTGTGGAGGAAGTGGTATTGAATCCGGATTTGACCTATGATGAGGAACCGGTGAAGGTTCTGGATTCAGATAGCAAGGTTCTTCGTGGCAAGACCATTGAGTTGGTGAAGGTGCTGTGGAAGCATTGCGGTGTTGAGGAAGCCACGTGGGAGCGAAAGGAAGACATGCTGAAGCAGTTTCCTTATCTCTTTCCTTCAGGTAAATTTCGAGGACGAAATTTCTTAAGGGGGGGGAGAGTTGTAACGCCCCGGTTTTGGGCTTAGAAGTCTTGGGCGTTGACCGGCTGGTCAAAGTGCTGTTCGAATCGTAAGAGGTTAAATTAGGAAAGCCTAGTTCGGGTTGCATTAAAAATATGGAAAAATGTTCTAAAATCATCTTTTAATATAATTAAGTGAACTGTGAAATCAATTTTGGAAAATGAGTTTTGGAAGTGTGACATTTTGGCTAGTGACCAAAATGTAATTTTTGAAAGTTTGGTGGCTGTTTTATAAAGGGTTGAAACTTTGAATCTTTAAGGAGCTATTTACCCAAAGGGAGTTTCTCCAGATTTTTCTAAGATATTTTGAGTTATAATTCTGATTTTTAAAGTATAACAAAAGGAGGGAAATCTCATTTAGCCATTTTCATAACTAACTCTCTATTTTCTTTCTCTCTTTTTCTCTCAATCCAAACACTCCATTTCCAGAGATTTGTTTCTGATTTTCTCACCTAAAATCCTCCTTTCAACTCTCATTTGATTCCTAATCATTGTATCTTCAAAACCTCTTCAATTGTTACAAGTTTCATCAAGGTTTTTCATTCCAAAAAGAGGAGAAACTCAAGTTTGGAGGTAAGAACGTCCTTCTCCTCTGAACTTCAAGTTCTTTACTGAAATTCCTAAGTTTTCAATCCTAAATTGATGTTTAATTAAAGGTTTTAAAGTGTTGAAATGGATCTTGGCTTATTATGCAAGATTTTGATGATTTTTGATGATTTTCGTTAGATCTGAGTAATCTGTGATTTGAGAGGTGTTTTTGATGTTAAATGATCTCTAAATTGATAAGGAAATGAGTTTTGATTGATGCAATCCCGGATAGGTTGAGTTTCCTAAGTTTAGCTTGTGTTTCAAGGTAGTTTTTGTGGTGATCTTGTGGATCTGATGTTGCTGGAGGTATAAGGATGTTGTTAGATTGTTTTTAGATGTTTTATGATGTTAATGGAAGTGAGGTTTTGCTGGTTCATGGCCGGGCTTTGTTTAGAAGTGTTTTGGATGCATTTTCGGTTGTGTTTGGTGGCCGAAAATGGAGGTTGTTTGAGAGCAGCGAGTTTAGGTGCTTTCATTGAAGCAATTAATGCATGATGATGCATTAATCCTCTACTTTGATGTGTTGAAACAGGGGAGGCATCCTTGGATCCAAGAGTTGTTGATCCGGAGGCTTGATTTGGTGCTTTAGCTTGAAGCAAAGTGGAAATCGGTTAGTGAAAATGGTTTTCGGCTTTGAAACCAAGGTTTTGGGGGCTTAGTCTAAGTCTAAACAACTTTGCTAAGCTCAAGTGTAAGTTTTCGGATTTTCTCTCTAGTGGTGGCCATGATTTTGATGTGATGCAAAATGATGATTTGCATGTTTTAATTACTGTTTTGAAAGCATGTTTTAGCATGGTATTTGCTGATGTTTTAAGCCATATTGTTGAAGGTAACTCTAGGTAGGAGTTCCTTGATTTTATACATTGAAACAATGTGATTTGATGCTTTGAAATGCATGATGAAAATGGCTTGGTTTAATGCTTTAAAACAGTGGATTATGTGATGAAAAAGATGTATATTGGCAAGTGATGTTTGAAAAAGTGAAGGTCACTAAGGTGGTTAAAAGTCCTTGAGTGAGCCTTGTTACTTAAGAACATCAAGGTGGTTAAAAGTCCTTGGATGGTTCTTGTTGCGGACACTAAGGTGGTTAAAAGTCCTTAGGTGCTCCTTTCCATGGTGGTTAAAAGTCCATGGGGCCAAGGTGTTTAAAAGTCCTTGGGACCAAGGTGGTTAAAAGTCCTTGGGGTGATTCAAGCTATGGACACAAAGGTGGTTAAAAGTCCTTGTGTGGTCCTCATTCATGGTGTTTAAAAGTCCATGGCCAAGGTGTTTAAAAGTCCTTGGGAAAGTTGTTGAACTTGTTTTAATAAATGAAATGTATCACTTGAGCCAATATGACATGTTAAGAATATTGTGAAGCATGAGATGCTTGTTTTAATGATTATGTTGAAGCATGAGATTGCTTGTTTTAAAGTATGCTTTGAGCATGTGCAAAGGTTGATTATAAGCATGTTTTGTAAATGTTTTAAATTGCATTATTGAATGGTTTTTAAAGAGCACTCCTCACTAAGCTTTTGCTTACGCTCTCTCGTTTTCTTAATTCAATAATGTAGAGCACTAGAGTGTCTTGAAGGGCAGCAAGAAGGGCAAGAGTTTCAAGTACAAGTAGAGCTCAATGTATGGAAGGTTTTTGTTAAGCAATTTAGCTTCTGGTTGATTTGGCAATGGGGGACCAATGTGTATGTTTTGGGAGGTGTTTGGAACTCCCTAAGTATGTTGAATGTTGATTTAAATGCTGGTTTTTGATTTGGATCCTTATATGCTTGTTTTGGAAGTTAATGCTTGAATAGCTAGCTTGTGTAGGAAGCATGCCTATAGAATTGGGGCTTTTTGCATGTGATGTTGTTTTGATGAATTGATGATGCAAATATGTCCTATATATGTTGAATTGCATGCTGGTAAAGTTTGGTAGCATTTGGAGCATGTTTGAGTGATCAATTGCATGTTTTGGTATGCTAGTTTGCTGGATTTCGTGCAGGCGTTTCGGAACAGTGAGCACCGTTTCGGAACGGGTGCCTGGAATGAACCCAGGGGTCCGAAACGGGGTGCACCGTTTCGAAACGGTTTGGTCTCTGCCAGACCCCCGTTGCGGAACTGGTATCGGAACGGCCCGTGTTTCGGAACAGGGTCAACCTGTTTCGGAACGGTCGACCGTTGGGGGCTGACATGGGCAGTTATATGTTTTGAAATGTTTGCGTTTTGGTCCCGAATCTTGTTTGTTCAATTGTATGAGCTTGGGAAGTCCTTTTGAGCTGAAATTTCACAGAGAAGCATGAAACCTGACAAATTTCAAGTTTGTAAGATTAATTTGGGTTAAGTCCTTAAATTTATCAGAAATTACAATTTGGTCCCTAAAGTTGTAATTCGTTCAATTGGGTCCCTGTTTGATCTCTGATGTTTGTGATCTTTGAGTATGTTGTTTGTGTGATCACAATTAGGGTTAATGTGCATCTAGATAAGATTAAAAAGAAAAAAAAAAGGGTCGTTAATCAAGGTTGACTTTCGGGTTGACTTTGGTTTTCCCCGTGTGACTTTCTTAATTCGGGTCAACCGTCTAGGCCGGGTTAAGGGGGTTACACCTAAGATAGCTTTTCGAACAAGGTACGTGCATTACGAGTTCTTAGTGATGTCGTTTGGTTTGACCAACGCACCTACTACTTTCATGGACATGAGGAATCGTGTATTCCATGAATTCTTGGATCAGTTTGTGGTGGTGTTAATCGATGATATCCTTGTGTATTCTTGTAACGAGGAGGATCATGATAAACACTTGAGAATCATTTTGCAAGCGTTGATGGAGAACCAGTTGTATGCTAAGCTAAGTAAGTGTGAGTTTTGGCTTAAGAAGGTGGTCTTCCTAGGGCATGTTGTATCAGTTGAGGGTATTCGCGTTGATCCGCACAAAGTAGAGGCTGTGATGAGTTGGAAGGTGCCTAAGTCAATGACAGAGGTACGAAGTTTCCTTGGTTTAGCCGGGTATTACCAAAGGTTCGTCGAGGATTTCTCGAAGATTGCTACACCTTTGACCAAGTTGTTGCAGAAGAATGTTCGTTTTGAGTGGACAGATGTGAGGCATCAAGCTTTTGAGAAGCTGAAGGAAGCTTTGACGCAAGCTCTTGTTTTGATTCAACCTTAGTGTAGCAAGGAGTTTGTGGTCTATAGTGATGCGTCCATTGTTGGTTTGGGTTGTGTGTTGATGCAAGAGGGTAAGGTGGTAGCCTATGCATCTAGACAGTTGAAGGTGCATGAGCGTAACTACCCTACTCAAGATCTCGAGCTTGCGGCTGTCGTGTTTGCTCTGAAGATTTGGAGGCATGACCTATATGGTGAGAAGTGTGTCATGTTCAGAGATCATAAGAGCATGAAGTACCTTATGTCTCAGAAGGAGTTGAATCTTAGGCAATGTCGTTGGGTGGAGTTACTTAAGGATTATGATCTGACGATAAAGTACCATCCATGAAAGGCCAATGTTGTGGTCGATTCTTTTAGCAAGAAAGTGGTCGTGGAGTTGAGGCGATGTTTACTCACTTGAGCATATTGTGTGATGGTTGTCTTATCGCTGAATTGCATGTGAAACCATATCTGATTCAATTGATCAAGGATAAGCAGTTGCTTGATTATTCCCTTGTTCCTCATGTTCAGAACATTGCAAAGGGTAGACCTTCGGATTTCAGTTTTAATGATGACGATGTTCTGTGCTTTGGAAGTCGAATAGTGGTGCCATATGATGTTGAGTTGAGGCGCACTATTCTGGCTGAAGCTCATAGTAGTCCTTTTGCTATGCACCCTGGTAGTACGAAGATGTATCGTGATTTGAAGGATGAATACTAATGGGTGGGGTTGAAAAGGATGTGGCTGAGTTCGTTAGTAAGTGCATGGTGTGTCAGCGAGTGAAGGCTGAACATCAAGTTCCTTCTGGGTTGTTGCAGCCTTTGAGAATTCCAGAATAGAATTGGGAAAGGATCACCATGGATTTTGTGTCTAGATTTCCGTTGTCACCATCATAGAAAAATTTGGTTTGGGTGATTGTTGATCGGCTCACGAAGTGTGCACATTTCCTACATGTGCATACTACTTATACCTTGGATAAGCTGGTTGAGCTGTACATTGCTGAGATTGTACGGTTGCACGGTGTGCCAAAGTCTATAGTGTCGGATAGGGATCCGATGTTTATAGCACGATTTTGGTAATGTTTGCATCAAGCCTTGGGTACACGGTTGAATTCCAGTACTTCCTATCAACCTCAGACGGATGGACAGTCAGAACGTGTGATCCAGGTGCTTGAGGACATGTTGAGATGCTGCGTGATAGATTTTTAGGGTTCTTGGGAGAAACACTTGTCGTTGGTTGAGTTTGTGTATAATAATAGTTACCAGGCAAGTATTCAAATGGCTCCGTACGAGGCTTTGTATTGGAGAAGATGTAGAACCCCTCTTTGTTGGGCAGAAGCTGGGAAAAAGTTGATTTCGATGCAAGCTATGTTAAAGGGAACCACCGAGAAGGTGAAGCTCATTTGTGAGCGTTTGAAGGCAGCATCAGATAGGCAAAAGTCTTACGCAGATCTTAAGCGTAAAGAGATTGAGTTCGCGGTTGGCGAACGTGTGTTTTTTAAAGTGTCACCTTCGAAGATGGTGATGAGATATGGCCGTAAGGGTAAGCTTAGCCAAAGATTCGTTGGACCTTGCGAGGTTGTTGAGCGTATTGGTCTTGTGGCATATCGGTTGAGATTGCCTTGAGAGCTAGAGAAGTTACATGATGTGTTTCATATCTCGATATTATGGAAGTACATATCGGATCCTTCGCATGTGATGCCTGTTTAGGAGATAGAGTTGAATCCGAGTCTGTCATATGATGAGGAACCAGTGAGGATTCTAGATGTGAGCAGCAAGGTTCTTTGTTGCAAGACGATAGAGCTTGTGAAGGTGTTGTGGCGACACCAAGGAGTTGAGGAGGCCACGTGGGAAAGCAAGGCAGACATGCTGAAGCGGTTTCCACACCTTTTTCCTTTAGGTAAAATTTTGAGGATGAAATTTCCTACGTGGGGAGAGTTGTAACGCCCTAGTTTTGAGCCTAGATGTTTTAGATATCGGACTGGACCTATCGGAAACAATTCGAATCACGTAAGCTAATTTAGGGAGATCAAGGATCGAGATAGGATAAAAATATGGTAAAAGTTTCTAAAATCCTCTAAAATATGTTTAAGAGGTTGGTCAAATCAATTTTACAAAAAGAGTTTCTAAAGAGGTACATTTTGGGTAGTGACCAAATTGTAAAGTTTCAAAACTGAGGAAAAATGTAATTTTTTAAGGAGAAGCCAAAATCTTAGAATCTTTAGGGAGCTTTATGGCAATTTAGCTTTTTCTTAATATGACATGTGTTTAAAATGGTTTTAATAAAATAGTTTTTAATTTGCTTTTATTTTATTTAATCAATTAGGTGGTTAAATAGTGTGATTACATCACCTAACTACCGTTCTCTTCTCATTTTCAGGCTAATACAATTCTAACTCATTTTCTCTAGATTTCTTTCCTCTCAAACACTCTCTTCCACAATTCTAACTCAAAGGATTATTCCTAAATTCTTCAAGTCTTGTGAAGTAAAAACTTGTCATTCATTGAGGAAAGAAAGGATTGGAGGTAAATCCCGTTCTCAACCTCTAATAAAGGTTCTTTATTGAAATTCCCAAGATCTTTGGCTTCTAATTAATGTTTTTGGTTGAGTTTTCATTATAGTTTTGACTTGAGATCAAAATCTTGTAAAAATATGATTAAAATCTTGATTTTCGGTTTTGTTTTGTTAAGCTATATTTTGGAATGATTTTAATTGAGTTTCAAGTTGGTTATTATGTTGAAATGAGGTTTTGATAATATAGATCCTGAAATCCTTGAGATCTTTGAGTTTCTTGATAGTTTTAAGTGAGTTTTAGAGGTGAAATGGTGGAATTATGCTTCTGGAGGTATAAGGGTGGGTTTAGGTTGTTTTTAGATGTGTTCTGATGTTTGTAATTGATTGGAAGTGATGTATGTTGGTTGGACTTGGTTTAGGAAGCAATCGATTGAGTTTTCGGTTGTTTCGGATGGGTAAATTGGTGTAGTTTGGGTAAGAAACGAGTTTGAGATTGGTTATTGGGTTGAATTGCATTTTAATGCATTTAGATCTCTGTTTTGATGATGTGAAAACAGGGGATCTTGATCTGGGAGCAAACAAAGTGATTTTGGAGGCTCCGGAAAGGTGATTTTCGCGTTGACAAACGAGGTTTCGTGTATCGGTGAGTGGAAATGGATTTTCCAGCTTTGTAACGCTTTGAGCGTTGTCTTGGGAGCTTAGTGTAAGTTTGAAACACTTAGCTAAGCTCAAGAGTAAGTGATTCGAAAGTCTCTCTCAGAAATGTGCTATCTTTTGATGAAAATGCACTTGAGCTAATGTGGTTTTGATTACTATTTTAAAGCATGTTTTAAGCATGGTTAATGTTGGATTTTAATGCCATTATGTTAAGGATGCACTAGGTAAGTGATCCTTGGTTTTATGTGATAAATGCAGATGATGTTAAGCATCTTTACGCTTGTGGAAATGGCATTGTGTTTATGCTAGTAAAATAGTGGAATGTTGATGTTAAATGATTATATTGGCAAGTGATGAAAATGGATTTTTGTTAATTTAATCAGATATAGTTAGCCGCCTATAGGATTGGGTGCACCATGAATAAAGTCGCCTTGGATGTCGAGGGGTTGTGATTGTACCATATACTCCATCCAAGTACCCTAACGATTGACGTTAAGATCACAACGGTGGATGTTAATTCCGTGTGTGGATCATGTGTTATGTGTCTCGTGCTCTCATTAGTGGAATTATACAACTACCAATGTGTGGTGTTGAGGCGTTGTGATTATACCGTTATACTCCACCACGGGTGTCAAAACGATGGAGGGTTACTCTCGTGTGTGAGCCTTGTGTAGTCCGGTAGTGTGTATGAATCGTGTGGGACAACACTTGTAATCCGCGTATTTGATTGTGTCATTTGATATCGTTTTGGTATGGTTTGAGAATTCATCACTTCTAAGCCAATATAATGTTGTTGACTAATGGTTTAAGCATGAGATACTTGTGAATTATGCTAGAATGCATGTGATGCTTGGTAAAGCATGAGCAAAGGTTTATTTGTTGTTTTAAGTGATGCATATGAGCATGTGTTTTAAAAAGTGCATTGATGCTTTGAGAGGGCATGTTCTAAGTAAAGGCATGTGTTGATAAATGGTGATTTTCTGGTTGTGTAAAATGTATTGATGAATGTTCGATTTAGCGATCCTCAGTAAGCTTTACGCTTACGCTTATTTGTTTCATCAATGCAAATAATTAGGCTTTTGAGGCAGCAAGAAAGCATGAGGAATCGAATTACTTTGGTCTAAGCAAAGTATGTGGTTTTACTTTGGTGTAATAAGAGGCAATGGGTGGGATTTCTACTCTTGGATGTTTGAAGATGATGTTAATTACTTTTTTCATGTTTGGTCTGGGTATTTTGATTTGTAAATGGCCTTTGAGGATTGATTTGTGCTTGAACGTGGTTTTTAGTTTTGTATTCTTTTGAAGACTAGGATGTATGCCTATAGATCTAATGCTTGCATGAATGATGCTATGTTTTAGCTTGTGCTTCTTGATTGTGGTCTTTGATATGTATGCAAGTTGTATGTGGGTTGTAACATGAGTGGAAATGTATTCGAATGTGGAAAGTTGTATAAAACCAGCAAAGTTAGTTGTTGCAGAGCAGGACGTTTCAGAACGCCCTCATCCGTATCGAAACGATATCCTGTATTGGCCAGGGGTTTCAAAACGGGTGTGATCGTTCCGGAATATTTTGCTACTGTGAAGCCTGGTTTCGAAACTGGTTTCGGAACGCACCCGCGTATTGAAATGGTCAACATGGTTTTGAAACAGTCGTTTGGATATGGGGTACATCGTTCCGGAACATGTGACTTTTGAACATTGATTTTGAATTGCTCGAGGTTTATCTTTCTTGCAAAGTGACCCCTAAAATGTTTGTATGCTTAATTAGTTGAGTTTGGATGTACCGTTTGAGATTAGTTTTGACATGCAGGCATGTTACATGATTATTTTGGGTTTGGTAACTCTAAAATCTTGTTAGTCCTTGTAATTCTGAAAATTTACAATTTAGTCCATAAAAGTCAAATGTATGCAATTGAACCCATTAACGAACTTTGATCGCTACGTCGTTTTCTCCTATGTGTCATGCTATTTACCTAGATTAATATTGTGCATCTAGAAAAGATAAAAAGATAAAAAAGGGTCGTTAATCGAGGTTGACTTTTACGAGTTGACTTTGGTTTTCCCCGTGTAATCTTCTTAGTTTGGGTCGGGCGTCTAGACCAGGCTAAGGGGGGTTACACTCCTTGTCGAGTAATGTACCGTTGGCAGAGGAATCCAGCATCACCCTTGTTGGTGTGTTTACACCTTTATAGAATGTGGATACTAGTGTCCATTCTGGAAATCCATGGGAGGAGCATTTATTCAACAACTCGCAGTATCTCTCTCATGCCTCGTACATTGGTTCATCATCTTCCCGCCGAAAAGTAGTGATGCCAGTACACAATTTATTAGTCAGATTGACAGGATTAAATCGAGCTAAGAAATCTCGGCATAGTTCCATCCAAGACTCGATGGATTTCAATGGTAAGCTATTGAACCAAGTCTTTGCCCTATCCCTTAGTGAATAGGGAAATAATTTGAGACGTAGCACATTAGGATGAACTCCATGGATTTTGAAGGACTTGTAGATGTCCTGGAAGGATTTCATATGCTGGCGGGCATCTTCAATTATGGATCCTCCAAACTGTCCAAACGTTTTCAGCATATTGAACACGACAGTTTTTAGCTCGAAGTGGTCTGCTTCTATTTCTGGATCAATCACGACAGAGTTTACCTTCTAAGATCCTCTTTCAGGTAGTCACGTACTAGCCGCCGAGCGGCAGGAGGTTTCATGCCATTGCATGCCTCGTCATTGTCGCCTAGCGGCAGTGGTGGTATGTTCCGGTTGTCTTCTTGATCAACCATGGTTTTCTTGTTTGCTTGTCTTAGTCTGTGTGCAGTACGTTTAGGCTCTGGATCGTATTCTCGCAAGGGTGATTTATGGTTGGCTCTGGTCATAAACCAAAGAAAACCAGTGGGTTAAACAGAAAAATAAAAAGTGCAGAAAAATAAAAACAAAAAATTGTATGCCAATCCCTGGCAACAACGCCAAAAACTTGTTGCGTGCAAAAGTGATGCGCAAATTGCGTGCAAGTATACACAGTGCCAAGTTATAGTATTTAAGATATCGTCTCCATAGGGATTGTGACAACCTTTCGGAGTTCACTTTTCTGCACAAATAAAGTAAAAACACAAATAATGAGAGTTGGGTTGATTAAAGCTAAACTAAGCAAATAAAATAAATTGAGATATTAGAGTGAGGAGAATGGGCCGGTATTGGATGTTTCATAGTGTGGAGATTGGATGTATTGCCTCGGCACAAATTTACAGATCAAGTCAACAACTTTCAACAACCGCCCATGACTATGCCTCGGTATGTGCCCGCCTCAGTAGAGAGCGACTGCTTGGGCAGTTAAGCGATGATTCAAGGTTCGGCAAGGCTCCCTTCAATGACTCCTTCTTCTCCCGAAGCTTGAAGTACTATTGGCGAACACATCTTGGATAATACCTCCCAGCATGAATCTAAGGGCGAACACCAACCGATTGTGGATCCTCTTTTAGTCGCTGAACTTCTTAATTTATCTCTAAGCCGAAGTAGCTTTACCCTATGGTTGGATAAACCATGTTTGCTCGTTTCGTGAGTTCAACTCTCCCGATATTGAACAAATAGATTGACGACCTATTCTCTCGCGATAAAGATTGCGACAATGAAGAACCAAGAGTAAACAAACCTTGAATTTTATTACAAAACTAAAATCCTAAACGAATACAAGCAAACTCTCACAACTACTACACAACCAACCCTTAGCCAAGAGAAGGTTTAGAACATGATGGTTTTGGATGGCACTAGGGTTTCGACAAGAAGGGGTTTCTCTCAGATCTTAATTGTGTTCTCTCCATCAAGTCGATCACATGTATATAGGGGAGGATCCTAGGTCTAGGTCAGATTAGGGTAAGAATACTAGTTCGAATACGATTACAACTGATTAAAAGATCATTAAATCCTTCTAGATATCTTTTTTACTTTTGTTCAACTTGAATTTGACCTTGGCTTTTCTTTGTCTGCTGGGCTCCAATGCACGTGCAAGTGGTCACTAAAAATTAGGCTTGATCAGCTCTTTTAGTCGCATACCACTTTGCAATTTTCCACTCTTTCTTGAGTTGCTACCTCGGCGGGAATCTGTAGACTACCTCGACAGAGGTGTGGTTTGGTGTGGAGGGGTTGGAACAACTCGTCACTCTGGTCTTCTCCTCCTCGATCAGCTCTCGAACCACGCTTGAGCAGTATCTTTTAGATAAAAACAATTAAGAGCATCGAATAAGGCAGAATATCTAATCTATGCAATTTTGTGTATGTGTACCTAATAAATGCAACTAAACAAAGCTTAAGAACAACAATAATTGAGCTAAACTAGGGCATACATATAAGACTTTTGCACACTTAACAGCTAGCTTAATGGATTAAACTGATCCATAACTACATGTAATTGAATTGGCCAAGACTAAATGATGGATTACTCAAATAATGGATTAAAGGAATATGTGGTCTAGGGGAATAATGAAGTTAAAATCAAGACTAGTGAAATACGCCAAGAAAATTCTGTTATGGGCAGCAACTTTGAAAATTCACCATAAATTGCGTAGGTCGAATTAAGGGCTGAAACTTATATGGAATGAACCTTACGATGTCTATTTTCATTAAAAAACATAATTGAATTCTGATTTATGATCTGGAATCTAGAGATGAAAACCTCTGAATAGTGCAAACTGTCCAGAAATGTAAGTGCCCCATCCTAGAACTAAAAACTATATTAATTGGAAAGATATTACAATAAAAGGTCTTTAATGGTTGTAAAGAGGGTTAAGTAAGCTTTTAAATAGCGTAAACTAATTGAAGTTTCGACGTATAGAATGAAAATTATGTATGTTTAAGTAAACAGCGCACAAGCTGCCTAGCAGTAGTAGTCTAGGTGTTTTGGATAAATTGTAAATTGATTTGTAAACAGTTTGGATAGTTTGACACTGCCCTAAATGAAGTCAAGTTCTTAATTCTATTCGAATGACATAAGGTTTAACATAATAGTCAAATGGTTTTGAATGATATATGCTTAAATCCGCGTAAGACTTCTGACGATCCGATCCAGCCTTCAACTGCTCACATATGAGCTTCATCTTCTCTGTTGTTCCCTTGAGCATATCCGGCAAGAAAAGCAACTTTTGCCCCACCTCAGCCTAACAAAGGGGTCCTCTTCACTTCCTCTCATACAAGGCCTCATATGGTGCCATTTGTATACTTTCCTGAAAACTATTCTTATAAGCAAACTCAACCAACGACAGATGCTTTTCCCAAGAACCTTGGAAACCAATTACACAACATTGCAACATATCCTCAAGCACCTAGATAACTCGCTCTGACTGCCCATCCGACTGAGGATGATATGAAGTGCTGAAATTCAACCGCGTACCCAACGCCCGATGTAAACATTCCCAAAACCTCGCTGTAAACCTCGAATCTCTATCTTACACTATGGACTTGGGCACACCGTGAAAACGCACAATCTCAGCAATATACAACTCAGCTACCTTATCCAACATATACATAGTATGCACAGCCAAGAAATGTGCACACTTCATAATGGGATCCATAATCACCCATACTGAGTTCTTCTTCGATGGTGTTAATAGCAACCCAGATACGAAATCCATCGCAATCCTCTCCCATTTCTACATCGGTATCCTTAAAGGCTGTAACAACCCGAAAAGAAACTGATGCTCAACATTCACCCATTGGCAAACCATACTCTTGCTTACAAAATCAGCCACATCCTTTTTCAATCCCACCCAATAGTACTCATCATTCAAACCACGATTCATTTTAAGACTACCAGGGTGCATAGCAAAAGGACTACTATGAGCCTCATTCAAAATAGTGCACCTCAACTCAACATCTTGCGGTACCACTATCCAACTTTTGAAACATAGAACTCCACCATCATTAAAGCAGAAATCTGTAGCCTTACCATCAGCTATATCATGTACATGAGGTACCAATGAATCATCTAACAACTTCTTTTCCTTAATCAACTGAATCACGGAATGTTTCACTTGTAACCTGGTTATCAAGCCACCATCACGCAATATACTCGAACGAGCAAACATAGCTCTTAGCTCAATAACCACCTTCCTACTCAAAGTATTGGCCACAACATTGGCCTTTCTCGGATGATACTCAATCGTCAGATCATAATCCTTAAGCAAATTCAACCATCTTCGTTGCCTAAGATTCAACTCCTTTTGCGACATAAGATACTTCAAACTCTTATGATCGGTATAAACCACACATCTTTCACCATAAAAGGTAGTGTCTCCAAATCTTCAAAGCAAACACCACCGCCGCGAGCTCAAGATCATGCGAAGGGTAGTTGCGCTCATGCACCTTCAACTATCTAGACGCATATGCCACAACCTTCCCAACTTGCATTAACATGCATCCCAAACCAACATAGGACACATCGCTATACACTACAAACTCCTTACCAGATTATTGTTGAATCAAGACAAGAGCTTGTGTCAAAGCTTTCTTCAACTTTTCGAATGCTTGTTGCCTAACATCCATCCACTAAAAGCGAACATTCTTTTGCAACAACTTGGTCAAAGAGGCAACAATGTTAGAGAAACCTTCGACAAACCTTCAGTAATAACCAACCAAGCCAGGGAAACTACGCACTTCAGTTACTGACTTAGACGTCTTCCAATTCATCACCGGCTCAACCTTGTGTGGATCAACCCGGATACCTTCAGCTGACACCACGTGTCCAAGAAAAACTACTTCCTTGAGCCCAAACTCACAGTTTCTCAGCTTAGCATAGAGCTGATTCTCCAACAATACTTGCAGCACAATCCTCAAGTGCCTATCATGATCCTCCTCGGTACGCGAGTACACGAGAATATCATCGATAAACACTATAAAAAAATTGATCCAGAAACTCATGAAACACCCTATTCATCATGTCCATGAAGGCAACCGATGCATTTGTCAAGCCAAACGGCATCACCAAAATCTCATAATGACCGTACCTAGTTCGAAAAGTTGTCTTAGGTACATCCACAACCTTAACCTTAAGCTGATAGTACCCGAACCTCAGATCTATCTTCGAAAACACAGAAGCACCATGAAACTGGTCAAACAAATCATCGATCCTCGGAAAAGGGTACTTGTTCTTCATTGTCAACTTGTTCAGTTGCCGATAATCAATGTACATTCGCATGGTACCAAGGTGAAATACTCAGCCTTATGAATCCTCGGTCAAGCAACTCCTGAAGTTGCGTCTTCAACTCCTTCAACTCCTTATGTGCCATGCGGTAAGGAGCAATGGAAACCAGAGTCGTGTTTTCATACAACTCTATACCAAACACAACCTCCCGATTGGGTGGTAATCCTGGTAACTGCTCCGGAAAGACACCCGAAAACACACATATATTTTGTATGTCTTGCACACGCACTTCCTTCGTGTCAGGATTCATCACATACGCAAAGAAATCTTCGCATCCCGACTTCATCATCGGACTCGCTTCAAGAGCTGAAATTGCGTTAAATAAGAACTTCACGTTCTCACCCACGATTACTACCTCTTAATCATCCGCCAGCTTCAGGGTAAGACGCTTAACATCAAAATCCACCACAACTCGGTGCTCAACCAACCATTCAATTCCAAGAATCATATCAAATCCAGAAAAAAGGTAGTTCCATCAAATCAACAGAAAATACATGACCTTGAACAGACAATGGGCATCTCCTATACAGTTTCCTTGTAACAACAGTCTCACCAAAAGAACTCGTTACTTGCATTCCTACATCTAGCATCTCAACATAAATACCAACCAGATATGCATGCTAACTCAAGATGTACGAATGTGCAGATCCAAAATCAATCAAAGCTAACAAAGACAAGGATTACAATGTGATTGTACCTGCAATCACATCGGTGTCGTTGCATCCCTCGCAATGTTCATCCACCTTAGCGGGACCACCTCACACTGGCTGAACAACAACGACATGGCCCATACCTCTCTGGCCATCCTCTCTCCTCTGAAAATTACCACGGCCGCGCCCACGACCTCTCTGATGTGCAACTACAGGTGCACGACCATGACCATCTCCCACTAACAAGGGATAATCACGTCTCATATGGTCAACAGATCCATAGTTCCAACATGAATTAGCCCCAACTAGAGGAGCCTAAAGCTCATGAGCCACACTAGGGCAATCCCTTCTCAAGTGCTCCCGTGAACCACACGTTCTGCTCAACCCTCTATATGTTACCCTGAACCGGTGCACCTCGCCCGAAGTTGCCATGCCTAGAAGCAGGTTGAAATCAACAGTCCAGTTCCTCTTGTTCTGCCCACCACTAGGGTCCGCATCAGCAAATCTCTTGCCCAAACTAGAAACACCCCCACAGGAGGTCAGACCCAAGCTTTGCTATGTATCCTTGGCTCGAGTCACAAGCACATCAAAATCCGTATAATCCGTAGCTAGCATGTACATCTTCACGTCCTATACCAGGCCAAACTGAAAACAATCGCACCGAATACTATCACTCGGCACCAGCTTTGGAGCATACTCACTCAACAGTACGAAATGGACCTCGTACTCAGCTACAATCATATTCCCCTAAACTAGAGACAAAAACTCTCTCTTCTTATCATCCAAGTACCTAACTCCAAGGTACTTCCTCTTGAATGCAGACTGGAAGAACGTCCAATCTACATCTTTCAGCTCCAAGGCTGCGGTCGCAGTCGTCCACCATGTCTATGCATCACCGTGCAACAACGATATTGTGCAACCAATCATCTGTGCATCATTGCACACCATTTGATCCAATATCCATATCGTACTAGCCATCCATGCCTAAGACGCCTCAGGAGATAATCCTCAAAACTCTACTCCTCCCAAACTCCTCAATCGCTCCAGTGGCAATCCCACTTTCCTAGCTATAACACCTCAATTTTTGGCTTTGAAGTTTAGGGTCTGAACCGGACCGGTCTGGAAAGCGGATTCGAATATAAAAGAAGGTTTTAGGGAAAGCCTAGTTCGGGATGTTTTAAAAATATAGAAAAATATCTAAAAATCCTCATTTAATATATATAAGAGAATGGTGAAATCAATTTTAGAAAATTAGGTTTGGAAATACTACATTTCGATGTAGTGACCAAAATGCGATTTTTGCAAAGTTTAGTAGTGACTGTTTTGTAAAGGGTTGAAACTTTGAATCTTTAAGGAGCTAATTTACCCAAAATGTTTTTCTCCAGATTTTTCCTTAATTTGGGTGATTTAATTAATTTTTAATTAAATAAAAGAAAAGGGAAACTACTTTTTGGATTTTCATAACCACCTTTTCCTAATTTTCTCTAATTTCTTTTTCTCTCAAAATCCCATCATCTAAACACTTTTTCTCCAGCAACTTTCACTTAGATTTTCACTTCAATTGATGGGATTTCTATCATCTATTGGTTCCTAATCAATCTTGCATCAAATCCTTTTGATTTCCACATTGATTTTTCATGGAATTTGGCCCAAATCAAGGAGGAATCATCATTTATAGATAAGGATGTTCTTCTCCTCTAAATACTTAGTTCTTTACTGAAATCCCCAAGTTGTCAATCCTTTATTAAAGTTTTATAAATGGATTTAATGTTAGAAACTTGATTTTGGGTTAAAACTCAAGACTTGGAAGAGATCTTGAAGATTTTCGTTGTAATGGATTGGGCTCTGTTTTGAGATGATTCTCTAATGTATTTTGGATGTCTAATGATGTTAGAAATGAGGTTTTATCAATCCAATCCTGAATAGGTTGTATTTCCTAAGTTTTTGCTTATGAAAATGGTGGTTTTTGAGGCGTTCTGTTATAGCTGGAGGTATAAGGATGAATTTAGGTTTATTTTGGATGTTAATTGATGTTTAGAAATGGTTAGAAGTGATGGATCTTTGTTGGGTTAAGTTTTGGAAGAGTTTGGAGGTGTTTTCGGTTGTGTTTGGTGGCCGAAATGTTGGTTTTAGCTAGAGCAACGAGTTTAGGAGTGTTGGCTAAAGATTTCAGTGCATGATGATGCATTAATCCTCTGCTTTGATGTGTTTAAAACAAGGGAGACATCTTCGGACACTTTTGGAGTTGATCAGGAAGCTTAATTTGGTGTTTCGGCTAGCTAGCGAAACGAAATTGGTGAGTGGAGTTGGTTTCCAGCTTTGGAACAATTATTTGGAGGTTTTGGGAGCTTAGTTGAAGTCTAAACAACTTAGCTAAGCTCAAGAGTAAGTTTTCGGAAAAACTCCCTCGGATGTGCTAGATTGTGGTTTAATGCATTGCATATGAAATGCATGTTTAATTACTGTTTTGAAAGCATGTTTTAGTATGATTATGGCTGGTTTTGAAAGCCATGTATTGAAGGATTCTCAAGGTAAGAGATCCTTGGTTTGAAATCTTATTAATATGGTTTTGATGTATGATGATGCATGATGTTAAGTGGCTTTGATTAATGCTTTAAAACAGTGAATTGTTGATGGTATTTGATGTATATTGGCAAGTAATGCAATGGTTTTAAAGTACTTGAATCGGATATAGTTAGTCGGATATAGGATTGGGTGCACCATAAGTAAAGTCGCCTTGGATGTTGAGGGGTTGTGATTGTACCGTAAAATCCATCCAAGTACCCTAACGATTGAGGTAAGATCACAATGGTGGTTGTAAATTCCATGTGTGGATCTTGTGTCATGTGTCCCTTACTCTCGTTAGTGGAAGTATACAACTACCGGTGAGTGGTTTTGAGGGATTGTTATTGTACCGTTATACTCCACCACGGGTGTCACATCAATGGAGGAATTGCTCTTGAGTGTGGACCTTGTGTAGTCTGGTAGTGTGTATGTAGCGTGTGGGACAACGCTTGTAATCCGCGTATCCGATTGTGTTTTGTGTTGAAATGGTTATGAACTATCTCTTGGAAGCCAATATATTGTATTGAATGTAATGAAGCATGAGATGCTTGAAAAAGATGCTTGGTAGCATGAGAAAGAGAGTTGCATGTGGTTAAAAAGCTTTGTTAAAAGTGTTTTCTAAAATGCATTATTGTAATGGTTTTGTTTAGAGCATGCCTCACTAAGCATTTGTGCTTACGCTCTCTCTTACCAATAATGCAGATAATTGAGGTGTTTTGGGCATCAAGGAAGCTAAGTGCATCCAAGGGAATCAAAGCTCACGTATGGTGATGTTTTCATATACTATTGGTTTTGATAAATTGACAATGGGAACCTAAGACTTGTTTTGGGAGATGTGTGGAACTCCCTAGGTTGTGGCATGTTGCCTTTGTTGGTTTGAATTTGTAAACGGCCTTTAATTGCTTTATTTGAAGTTTGTTTTCTCTTTTTGGTTTGATAATAGGAAGCATGCCTCTAGACATGTGAAACTTCATGTTTGATGCTATGAATGCGTTTAGGAGTTCTAAACATGCACCTTACATGTTTATTGACTTGTTGGTATGTTTGGGAAGTCATTAGGATGAGTTTGAATGGATTTATGTATGAAAAATTAGCAAAATCTGCAGTTTCTGGGCAAACCGTATCGAAACACTCTCTGGCGTTACGAAAGGGGGGCCTGTAATGGCCTTCGTGTTTCGAAACGACTGGAGGTTGTTTCGAAACTATTTGGCTATTAGAAGGCCTCGTTTCGGAACCAGTCCTGGAACCAACCCGTATTTTAGAATTGTCAATGCCGTTTCTGTCCTCGTTCCGATACAGAAGGTTGGCGTTTCGAAACAGGTGACCGTTGGGCACTAGTTTGAATGGTGCTGAAGTTTGCTAGCTTTACATTTTAGTCCCGAAAGTTGAGGTTGCAATTGTATGACTTTGAGATGTCCAATTAAGGTGAAATTTGACAGTGAAGCATGTAATACAACTAATTTCATATTGGTAACATAAAAATCAGTAAATACCGTCTATTTCACAGAATTTACATTTTGGTCCCTATTCTTGTAATAAGTGCAATTGAGTCCCTGTTTGTTATCTGATCGCTATTCCTTTCTCAAAAAAGTTTTATGGAAACTCACTTAGGGTTAATGTGCATCTAGAGAAGATTAAAAAGGAAAAAAAGGATTGTGAATCAAGGTTGACTTTCAGGTTGACTTTGGTTTTCCCCGTGTAATCTTCGTAGTTCGGGTCAACTGTTGGGGCCGGGCTAAGGGGGTTACATTTGTTGGTATTAGAGCTTAGTTCTCGTGTAATTGGGAATTTTTATGTGGGCAATGTGTGTGTCTTTGCATGATGAGCCTTTTAGGTGAAAGAATGTTTTATGAATCGTGATGCATGGTTGCAATTGTGATGTTATGCTATGTTGAAGCGTGTTAGGGGAACCCATTGCCATATCAAAACTAATGAAACAGAGGCGGAATTTGGAGTAAAAGTTTGAGGGAGCCAACTTAAATTTTTAAAAAGTTTGGAGAATGAAGCGAAAAATTTCAAAAAAAAAATTGAGGATTTAACTAAAAATTTTAATAATTTTTAGAGAATTAACAAAAAAATAAAAATTTGAGAGGGAATTTAATTAAAAATATTCAAAATTTTAAAGTTTAATATAAATTTTTAAAAATCTTGAGGCGACCAAATTAATTTTTTAAACATTTTAGGGGTAAAATTCAAATTTCCTAAATTTTTGAGGGGTCCGTGGCCCCCACTGGTCCCTTAAGCGTTCCGCCCCTGTAATGATAGGAATTGTTTTTGGAAAATGAGCTAGAGTACATTGATTACTTACCTTGTTGAGCCTAATTGTGTTTATTGCATTTGTGTTAGTGCATTATTTTCTTTGTAAATGTGGCCACGAAGAGAAACGAGGATTAGTACAAGAGCTATGGCTCAGAATGAAAATGAGGAGAATGCTGAGAATGTTGTGGATTTACCTCCTCCGCCTGGTGGTGGACCACATGGTGGTGATGGTGGTGCTGGAGCTGGTAATGCTGAAGCTGGAGCTGGGGTCGCTGGACCTGAAGGTGTGCAGGAGCAAGCTGCTCCTGACATGACTCTGTTGATTCAGGATATTGCCGGAGCCTTTCAGGAAGCGGTAGCTGGAGCTCATGGAGCTGTGCATCAGAATGATGCTAATGTGAGATTGCCTTTGGAGCGTCTCCGCAGTCTGGGAGGGACTGAGTTCAACGGTTTGTCTCCGGAGGGATCTGAGTCTTGGTTGGAAAGCACCAAGAGGAATTTGGGGCAAATGAACTGCAATAATGTGCAGAAGTTGGGATGTGCAGTATCACTGCTGCATGGTGATGCTTATACGTGGTGGACGACCACTATCTCTGGAATGGAGAACAATGACGTAACTTGGACGTTTTCCTGAATGCGTTCAAGCGCAAGTATCTGGGTGAGCGATACCTAGATGAGAAGAAAAGAGAATTTATGTCTCTTGTGCAAGGCAACATGACGGTAGCTGAGTATGAGATCTAGTTTGTTCGCCTTAGTCAGTATGCACCTGAGCTGATCCCTGATGAGCGTGAGAGGTTTGAACGTTTTCATTATGGATTGGTGACAGACGTGAAGACATATATGCTTGCGACTAATTATACCGATTTTGATGTGCTTGTGTGTCGAGCGAAGGACATCGAGCAGAACATGGGTTTGTCTTCTAGAGGTGTTAGTTCTGGTTCGGGAAAAAGAGTCGCTGATCATAGTTCTAGTTGTGGACGAAACAAGAGAGGACGAGATAGGAGGTATCAGCCTACTGCTAGGCGTGGTGGTGGAAAACATGGTACGACTGTTTAGGGAGATAGGATGAGGGTTGAGCAGAACACCTACAGGACGTGTGGATCTTGTGGCCATTTGAGGCGAGATTGTCCTCGAGAAGCGATGGAGGTTCAGGCTCCTGTTGCAGTAACGGGTAACTCATGTTGGAATTGTGGTTCGGCAGACCACAGGAGGAGAGAGTGTCATTTGTAGGTCGGTGGTGGTCAGGGACGTGCTCCTAGGGTAGTTGCACCTCAAAGAGGCCGTGCGCGCGGCCGTGGTAACTTTCAACGCAGAGATGATGGTGGGAGGAATGTAGCGCATGTTGTTCTCATGGAATTTCCATTCTATGGTTTCGATGTAATCCTTGGTATGGATTGGCTTGTTGAGCATCGAGCTGTGGTAGATTTTGAAAGCAAGCGAGTTTTATTGAAACTTGCGGATGATTACGAAGTAGTGGTGGTTGGTGAGAATGTGAAGATTCATGCCAATGTGGTGTTTACGTTGGAAGCAAGTCGAATGTTGAGGCAGGGTTGTGAGGCTTACCTAGCTTTTGTGATGAATCCTAGTTCAAAGGAGTTGCGTGTTCAGGATATCAGAACCGTACGAGAGTTTCCTGAAGTATTTCCGGAGGAATTACCTGGATTGCCTCCTAGCCGAGAGGTGGAGTTTGGAATTGAGTTGTATGAAAACACAACGCCAATGTCCATTTCTCCATATAGCATGGCACCTAAGGAGTTTAAGAAGTTGAAGACACAACTTTAAGAGTTGCTTGACCGTGGTTTCAATCGACCTAGTGTGTCACCGTACGGTGAACCGGTCTTGTTTATGAAGAAGAAGGATGGCACTATGAGAATGTGCATTGATTATCGTCAGCTGAACAAGTTGACTATCAAGAATCGGTATCCTTTGCCGAGGATTGATGATCTTTTTGATCAATTTTGGGGAGCGGATGTGTTCTCTAAGATTGACTTAAGGTCAGGATACTACCAGCTTAAGGTGAAAGATGTGGATGTGCCAAAAACAACCTTTAGAATAAGGTATGGGCATTATGAGTTCCTTGTAATGTCGTTTGGTTTGACGAATGCTCCTGCAGCTTTTATGGACATGATAAATAGAGTGTTTCATGAATACTTGGATAAGTTTGTTGTAGTGTTCATTGACGATATCCTTCTGTACTCTCGTATTAAGGAGGAGCATGAAGGTCATTTGAGGGTTGTCTTGCAAGCGCTTCTGGAGAATCAGCTTTATGCTAAGTTGAGCAAGTGCGAATTTTGGATTAAGGAAGTTGTTTTCCTTGGTCATGTGGTTTCTGCTGAGGGGATTCGTGTTGATCCTCAGAAGGTTGAGGCGGTGATGAATTGGAAGCCTCCTAAGTCTGTTCATGAAGTCCGTAGAATCCTTGGGTTGGTAGGATATTACCGGAGGTTTGTGGATAGATTTTCGAAGATTGCTGCCCCTTTGACGAAGTTGTTGCAAAAAGATGTTAAGTATGAGTGGACAGAGGCAAGGCAACAAGCTTTTGAGAAGCTTAAGGCAGCATTGACGCAAGCTCCTATCTTGGTTCAGCCTGAATCAGGAAAAGAGTTTGTGGTGTACAGTGACGCATCCTATGTTGGTTTGGGGTGTGTGTTAATGAAAGAGGGTAAGGTGGTGGCTTATGCATTGCGCTAGTTGAAGGTGCATGAGCGCAATTATCCTACGCATGATATTGAGTTAGCTGCGGTGGTTTTTTCTTTGAAGATTTGGAGACATTATCTGTATGGTGAGAAGTGTATTGTGTACACGGATCATAAAAGTTTGAAGTATCAGATGTCTCAGAAGGAATTGAATCTTAGGCAACGACGTTGGATGGAGTTCCTTAAAGATTACGATCTGACGATCGAGTATAATCCGGGAAAAGCTAATGTTGTAGCGGATGCCTTGAGTAGGATGGTGGCGGTAGAGCTAAGGGCTATGGTTGCTAGCTTGAGCATTTCGCAAGATGAAGGTCTTGTGGCTGAATTACAGGTGAAACCATCTCTGGTTCAGATGATAAAGGATAAGTAGTTGTTGGATGATTCTTTGGTGCCACATGTTCAGGATATTGCTGAGGATAGACCATCGGATTTCTGTTTTAATGATGATGGAGTTTTGTGTTTCGGAAGGCGGATAGTAGTGTCGAATGATGCGGAGTTGAGGCGTACTATTCTGTCTAAAGCTCATAGTAGTCCTTTTGCTATGCACCCTGGTAGTACAAAGATGTATCGTGATCTGAGGGATGAGTACTATTGGGTGGGATTGAAGAAAGATGTTGCAGAGTATGTGAGTAAGTGTATGGTTTGCCAACGGGTTAAAGTTGAGCATTAGTTTCCTTCAGGGTTGTTGCAACAGTTGAGAATCCCTGAATGGAAGTGGGAAAGGATCACCATGGACTTCGTGTCTGGATTGCCTTTGTCGCCATCGAAGAAGAATTCGGTGTGGTTGATTGTGGATCGCCTTACGAATTGTGCGCATTTCTTACCTGTGTATACTACGTATACTTTGGATAAGCCTGCAAAGCTGTACATTGCTGAGATTGTGCGACTGCATGGTGTACGAAAGTCTATAGTGTCGGATAGAGATCCGAGGTTTACATCACGTTTTTGGGAGTGTTTGCATCAAGCTTTGGGTACGCGGCTGAATTTCAGTACTTCTAATCATCCACAGTCAGATGGACAGTCTGAGCGTGTTATCCAAGTGCTTGAGGATATGTTGAGGTGATGTGTGATTGAGTTTCAAGGCTCTTGGGAGAAGCATTTGCCTTTGGTGGAGTTTGCTTATAATAATAGCTTCCAGGCAAGTATTCAAATGGCACCTTATGAAGCCTTGTATGGGAGGAAGTGCAGATCCTTCGCATGTTATGCCTGTGGAGGAAATAGAGTTGAATCCAGATTTGACCTATGATGAGGAGCCGGTTGAGATTCTGGATTCGGACAGTAAAATTCTTCGAGGTAAGACCATTGAATTGGTTAAGGTGTTGTGGAGGCATCGTGGTGTTGAGGAAGCCACTTGGGAAAGAAAAGATGACATGAAGAAGCAGTTTCCTTACCTTTTTCCTCCAAGTAAATTTTGAGGACGAAATTTCTTAAGAGGGGGAGAGTTGTAACACCCCAATTTCGGGCTTAGAAGTTTAGGGTCTGAACTGGACCGGTATGGAAAGCGGTTCGAATATAAAAGGAGGTTTTAGGGAAAGCCTAGTTCGGGATGTTTTAAAAATATAGAAAAATATCCAAAAATCCTCATTTAATATATATAAGAGAATGATAAAATCAATTTTACAAAATTATGTTTGGAAATACTACATTTCGGTGTAGTGACCAAAATGCAATTTTTGCAAAGTTTAGTAGTGACTGTTTTGTAAAGGATTGAAACATTGAATCTTTAAGGAGCTAATTTACCCAAAATGTTTTTCTCCAGATTTTTCCTTAATTTGGGTGATTTAATTAATGTTTAATTAAATAAAAAGAAAAGGAAAACTACATTTTGGATTTTATACTTCATTTTCCTAATTTTCTCTCATTTCTTTTTCTCTCAAAATCCCAACATCCAAACACTTTTCCTCCAGCAACTTTCACATAGATTTTCACTTCAATTGATGAGATTTCCATCATCTATAGGTTCCTAATCAATCTTGCATCAAATCCTTTTGATTTCCACATTGAATTTTCATGGAATTTGGCCCAAATCAAGGAGGAATCATCATTTAGAGGTAAGGAATCATCATCTATAAATGGATTTAATGTTAGAAACTTGATTTTGGCTTAAAACTCAAGATTTGGAAGAGATCTTGAAGATTTTCGTTGTAATGGATTGAGCTCTATTTTGAGATGATTCTCTAATGTATTTTTGATGTCTAATGATATTAGAAATGAGGTTTTATCAATCCAATCCCGAATAGGTTGTATTTCTTAAGTTTTTGCTTATGAAAGTGGTGGTTTTTGAAGAGTTCTTGGTGTTCTGTTATAGCTGGAGGTATAAGGACGAGTTTAGGTTTATTTTGGATGTTAATTGATGTTTAGAAATGGTTAGAAGTGATGGATCTTGGCTTGGTTAAGTTTTGGAAGAGTTTGGAGGTGTTTTCGGTTGTGTTTGGTGGTCGAAATGTTGGTTTTGGGTAGAGCAGAGAGTTTATGAGTGTTGGCTGAAGATTTCAATGCATGATGATGCATTAATCCTCTGCTTTGATGTGTTTAAAACAGGGGAGACATCTTCGGACACTTTTGGAGTTGATCCGGAAGCTTAATTGGCGTTTCGGCAAGCTAGCGAAATGAAATTGGTGAGTGGGGTTGGTTTCCAGCTTTGGAACAATTATTTGGAGGTTTTGGGAGCTTAGTTTATATCTAAACAAGTTAGCTAAGCTCAAGAGTAAGTTTTCGGAAAAACTCCCCCGGATGTGCTAGATTGTGGTTTAATGCATTGGATATGAAATGCATGTTTAATTACTGTTTTGAAAGCATGTTTTAGAATGATTATTGCTGGTTTTGAAAGCCATGTACTGAAGGATGCTCAAGGTAAGAGATCCTTGGTTTGATATGTTATTTATATGGTTTTGATGCATGATGATGCATGATGTTAAGTGGCTTTGATTACTGCTTTGAAACAGTGAATTGTTGATGGTATTTGTTGTATATTGGCAAGTGATGCAATGGTTTTAAAGAACTTGAATCGGATATAGTTAGCCAACTATAGGATTGGGTGCACCGTAAGTAAAGTCGCCTTGAATGTTGAGGGGTTGTGATTGTACCGTAAACTCCACCCAAGTACCCTAACGATTGAGGTAAGATCACAATGGTGGTTGTAAATTCCATGTGTGGATCTTGTGTCATGTGTCCCTTACTCTCATTAGTGGAAGTATACAACTACCAGTGAGTGGTGTTGAGGGGTTGTGATTGTACCGTTATACTCCACCACGGGTGTCACATCAATGGAGGAATTGCTCTTGAGTGTGAACCTTGTGTAGTCCGGTAGTGTGTATGAAGCGTGTGGGACAACGCTTGTTATCCGCGTATCCGATTGCGTTCTGGAATGAGCCTCACTATTCTGAAACACCAAGGCCATTTCAGGCCACTGTTCTGAAATAGGTAAGGGCGTTCCGAAATGCCTGGGCCTGCAATTTTCTAAGAAGCTGGTTCAATTCAGTTTTCACCCTCCAGAATAATCCCGATATGTAACACCCTAATTTTGGGATTAGAAGTTTAGGGTTTAAACTGGACCGGTCTGAGAAACGGTTCGAATATAAAAGGGAGTTTTAGGGAACACCTAGTTCGGGATGCTTTAAAAATATAGAAAAATATCTAAAAATCCTCATTCAATATGTAACGCCCCGGTTTTGGGCTTAGAAGTTTTGGGTTTGGACCGGTTCGGTCAAAGTGCGGTTCAAATATAAAAAGGTGAAATTTAGGAAAGCCTAGTTCGGGTTGCATTAAAAATATGGAAAAATGTTCTAAAATCCTCTTTTATTATATATAAGAGTATGGTGGAATCAATTTTACAAAATGGGGTTTGGAAGGGTGACATTTTGGGCTAGTGACCAAAATGTAATTTTTGAAAACTGTGAGACTGTTTTAAAAAGGATTGAAACTTTGAATCTTTAAGGAGCTATTTACCCAATGGGAGTTTCTCCAGATTTTTCTAAGATATTAAATGATTTATTAATGGTTTTTAAATAAAACTAAAAAGGAGGGAAGATATTTTGGCATTTTCCAACTAACTTCCTAAAATTTCATTTCTATTTTCTCTCATCTTTTCTCTCAAACCAAACACTTTTCTCTAGAGCATTTCCTGCAGATTTTGATATCTAAACATGAGATTTTAATCCTCTTTTGATCTCTAAGCATCTCTTCAACAAAACCTTACCATTTGCTAATTGGATTTTCAAGATTTTGGTTCTAAAAAGGGAGAAACTCAAGTTTGGAGGTAAGAACGTCCTTCTCCTCTAAACTCTCAGATCTTTACTGAAATTCCCAAGTTCTCAATCCTTAATTTTTGTTTTATAAAAGGTTTTATTGATTTGCTCTTGATCTTGGCTTTAAAATGCAAGATTTGCTTGATTTTGGTGAAATTTCGTATGATCTGTTTGGGCAGTGTTTTGAGGTGTCAATTTTATGTTAAATTAATGTTAAATTGATAAGGAATTGAGGTTTAATCAATGCAATCCCGAATAGGTTGAATTTCCTAAGTTTAGCTTGAGTTTATGGTTGTTTTTGGAGTGATCTTGATGATCTGTTATAGCTGGAGGTATAAGTGCGTGGTTAGATCCTTGTTGGATGTTAATTGATGTTTAAGGATGTTTAGATTTGATGGATCATGGCTGGGTAGTGTTGTGGAGTTGTTTGGATGCATTTTCGGCTGTGTTTAGTAGCCGAAAATGGAGTGAGGATGAGAGCAGCGGGTTTAGGTGCTTTCATTGAAGCTATTAATGCATGATGATGCATTAATCCTCTGCTTTGATGTGTTTAAAACAGGGGAGTCATCTTTGGATCCTAGTGGTGGTGATCCGGAAGCTTGATTGGTGTTTCGGCAAGTGGCGAAACGGAATCGGTGAGTGGATTTTGGTTTTCGGCTTTGAAACCAATGTTTTGAAGGTTTGGGAGCTTAGTTTAAGTCTAAGCAACTTAGCTAAGCTCAAGAGTAAGTTTTCGGAAAAACTCTCTTGGTGATGGCCATGGATTGGTTGTATGCAATGTGGTTTGTTTGCATGTTTTGAATTCTGTTTTGAAAGCATATCTAGCATGTTTATTTGCTGAGATTATAAGCCATGTGTTGAAGAAAACTCAAGGTAAGAGTTCCTTGTTTTTAAACATTGTTTTAATGTGGTTTGATGCTTAAAAATGCATGATGTTTATGGCTTGGTTAAATGCTTTAAAACAGTGGATTATTGATGATAATGATACATATTGGCAAGTGATGGTTAAGGTCACAAAGGTGGTTAAAAGTCCTTGTGTGAGCCTTGTTTATTTAAGAACATCAAGGTGTTTAAAAGTCCTTGGATGGTTCTTTGTTAAGATCACAAAGCTGGTTAAAAGTCCTTGTGTGAATCTTGTGAATTTTAAGAACAACATGGTGTTTAAAAGTCCATGGTTGGTTCTTGGTTAAGGCTCAAGGTGGTTAAAATTCCTTGTGCAAGCCTTGTTTATTTAAGAACATCAAGGTGTTTAAAAGTCCTTGGATGATTCTTGTTAAGGACACAAAGGTGTTTAAAAGTCCTTGTGTGGTCCTTGCCATGGTGTTTAAAAGTCCATGGGGTTAAGGACACAATGGTGTTTAAAAGTCCATGTGTGGTCCTTGGAAAGTATAAGATCACAATGGTGTTTAAAAGTCCATGTGTGGATCTTATGTGAAATGTATCACTTGTTGCCAATATGACATGTATTGAAATGGAAGCATGTATTGCTTGTTTTAAATGCTTTAGTGCATGACTTAAGGTTGTTTTGGAGAATGGTTTATAAATGTGTTTAATAAATGCATTGTTGTGTGGTTTTAATGAGCATTCCTCACTAAGCTTTTGCTTACGCTCTCTCCTTTCTTAAACCAATAATGCAGAGCATTAAAGAGCATTGAGGGCAGCAAGGGGAACAAGAATCCAAGTGGTGAACAAAGCTCATGTATGGTGATAGTTTCTTAAACACAATTAGCTTTTGGCATTTGGCAATGGGGGACCTATGTTAATGTTTTGGGAGTTGTTTTGGACTCCCTAAGTTGGTTTAATGTTGTTAATAATGTTGTAGTTTGTAATTGGCCTATATGAAGTGGTTTTGGTGTTTTGATGCTTGAATGGTTGCTAAGTAGGAAGCATGCCTTTAGATTTAGGGATTTTCATAATTGATGCCATGTTGATGTTTGGTTGATGCAATTATGTTCCTTGTAACCCCCTTAACCACCAAATGTAACCCCCTTAACCCGGCCCAGACGGATGAACCGAATTAAGAAGTTTACACGGGGAAAACCAAAGTCAACCTGAAAGTCAACCTTGATTAACGACCCTTTTTTTCTTTTAACTCTTGTCTAGATGCACATTATCCCTAGATATGATCATACAAATAGCATACTAAAAGATCATAACCATCAGAGAACATTCAGGGACTCAATTGCACAAATTACAACTTTAGGGACCAAAATGTAAATTCTGGAAACTTTAAGGACTTAACTCAATTTTAAGTTACCAACTTGAAATTAGTCATATTTCATGCTTCTCTGTCAAATTTCAGCTCAAACGGACTTCTCAAACTCATACAATTGCATAAACATGTTTCAGGACCAAAACGCAAACATTTCAAAACATATAACTGCCAGTGTCAGCCCCCAACGGTCAGGTGTTCCGAAACAGGGAGAACCTGTTTCGAAACGCGGGGCTGTTCCGCAACGTGTTCCGAAACATGGTCTGGCAGTGGCCAAACTGTTCCGAAACAGTGCCTCCCGTTTCGGAACGCCCAGGCCATTTCAGGCCCCCGTTCCGATACGGTAGCACCTGTTCCGAAACAGGATGCCCAGATTGCAGAAAATTAGCTGGTTTAATGCTCAATTAACCTATCAAACATGCTCCAAATGCAACCAAACTTCACCAGCAAGTCATTCAACACATAAGGAACATAATTGTATCAACCAAACATCAACATGGCATTAATTATGAAAATCTCCAATTCTAAAGGCATGCTTCCTACTTGCAAACCATTCAAGCATCAATTTACCAAAACCATCACATAAAGGCCAATTACAAATATCAACATTAACAACAACATAAATCAAACTTAGGGAGTCCAAAACATCTCCCAAAACAACCACATAGGTTCCCCATTGCCAAATGCCAATAGCTAATAGTGTTTAAGAAACCATCACCATACATGAGCCTTGTTCACCACTTGGATTCTTGTCCACCTTTTTGCCCTCAATGCACTTTAATGCTCTACATTATTGGTTTAAGAAAAGAGAGAGCGTAAGCAAAAGCTTAGTGAGGAATGCTCGTAAAAACCACACAATAATGCATTTACAAAACACATTTATAAACCATGATTCAAATCATCATTTGTACATGCTCATAAGCATTTAAAACAAGCAATACATGCTTCCATTTCATTACATGTCATATTGGCAACAAGTGATACATTTTCACATAAGATCCACACATGGACTTTTAAACACCATTGTGATCTTATACTTTCCAAGGACCACACATGGACTTTTAAACACCATTGTGTCCTTAACCCCATGGACTTTTAAACACCATGGCAAGGACCACACAAGGACTTTTAAACACCTTTGTGTCCTTAACAAGAACCATCCAAGGACTTTTAAACACCTTGATGTTCTTAAATAAACAAGGCTTTACACAAGGAATTTTAACCACCTTGAGCCTTAACCAAGAACCAACCATGGACTTTTAAACACCATGTTGTTCTTAAAATTCACAAGATTCACACAAGGATTTTTAAACACCTTTGTGATCTTAACCAAGAACCATCCAAGGACTTTTAACCACCTTGATGTTCTTAAATAAACAAGGCTCACACAAGGACTTTTAACCACCTTTGTGACCTTAACCATCACTCGCCAATATGTATCATTATCATCAATAATCCACTGTTTTAAAGCATTTAACCAAGCCAATAACATCATGCATTTTTAAGCATCAAACCACACTAAAACAATGTTCAAAAACAAGGATCTCTTACCTTGAGCATCCTTCAACACATGGCTTACAACATCAGCAATAATCATGCTAAATATGCTTTAAAAACAGAATTAAAAACATGCAAACAATCACATTGCACCCAACCATCTCATGGTTCCTCAACAAGAGAGTTTTTTCCGAAAACTTACACTTGAGCTTAGTAAAGTTGTTTAGACTTAGACTAAGCTCCCAAACCTTCAAAACATTGGTTTCAAAGCCGAAAACCCAATTCCACTCACCGATTCCGTTTCGCCTCTTGCCGAAACACCGATTCAAGCTTCCGGATCACCACCACTTGGATCCAAAGATGACTCCCCTGTTTTAAACACATCAAAGCAGAGGATTAATGCATCTTCATGCATTAATAGCTTCAATGAAAGCACCTAAACCCGCTGCTCTCATCCACACTCCATTTTCGGCCACCAAACACAACCGAAAATGCATCCAAACAACTTCACAACATTACCCAGCCATGATTCATCAAATCTAAACATCCAAAAAGGATCTAACAACATCCTTATACCTCCAGCTATAACAGATCCACAAGATCACTCCAAAAACAACCAAGAACACAAGCTAAACTTAGGAAATTCAACCTATCCGGGATTGCATTGATTAAACCTCAATTCCCTATCAATTTAACATTCATTTAACATCAAAAATACACCTCAAATCACTGCTTTAACAGATCATACGAAATTTTCATCAAAATCAACCAAATCTTGCATTTAAAAGCCAAGATCAATAACACAACCTTAAAACCATTTATAAAACACAAATTAAGGATTGAGAACTTAGGAATTTCAGTAAAGAACTGAGAGTTTAGAGGAGAAGGACGTTCTTACCTCCAAACTTGAGTTTTCTTCCTTTTTGGAACCAAAATCTTGAAAATCCAATTAGCAAATGGTGAGGTTTTGTTGAAGAGATGATTAGCAATCAAAAGAGAATTAAAATCTCATGTTTGGACATCAAAATCAGAAAGAAATGCTCTGGAGAAAAGGTGTTTGGTTTGAGAGAAAATGAGAGAAAATAGAAATGGAAGATTTGAGAGAAAAGTTAGTTATGGCCAAAAATATCTTCCCTCCACTTTTGTTTTTATTTAAAAACCTTTAATTAATCATATATATTACAGAAAAATCTGGAGAAACTCCCTTTTAGGTAAATAGCTCCTTAAAGATTCAAAGTTTCAATCCTTTTTAAAACAGTCTCACAGTTTTCAAAAATTACATTTTTGTCACTAGCCCAAAATGTCACCCTTCCAAACCACATTTTGCAAAATTGATTCCACCATACTCTTATATACAATAAAAGAGGATTTTAGAACATTTTTCCATATTTTTAATGCAACCCGAACTAGGTTTTCCTAAATTCACCTTTTTATATTCGAACAGCACTTTGACCGAACCGGTCCAAGCCCAAAACTTCTAAGCCCAAAACCGGGGCGTTACAACTCCCCCCCCCTTAAGAAATTTCGTCCTCGAAATTTACCTAAAGGAAAGAGGTAAGGAAACTGCTTCAGCATGTCATCCTTCTGTTCCCACGTGGCTTCCTCAACACCACGGTGCTTCCACAACACCTTTACCAACTCAATGGTCTTGCCACGAAGAACCTTGCTATCCGAATCCAGAATCTTCACCGGTTCCTCATCATAGGTCAAATCCGGATTCAATTCCACTTCTTCCACAGGTATCACATGCGAAGGATCAGATCTATACTTCCGGAGCATAGAAACATGAAACACATCATGAATCTTCTCCAACTCTTGAGGTAGCCTCAACTTGTACGCAATAGGACCCACACGCTCAATCACCTCGTATGGTCCAATGTACCTAGGGCTCAACTTACCCTTCCGGCCAAACCTCATCACCTTCTTCCAAGGTGAAACCTTCAAAAACACACGGTCACCCACCGCATACTCAATCTCCTTACGCCTCAAATCCGCGTAAGACTTTTGCCGATCAGAAGCTGCCTTCAAAAGCTCACAAATGAGCTTCACCTTCTCGGTGGTTCCTTTCAACAAAGCCGGCATCGAAACCAACTTCTGACCCGTTTCAGCCCAACAAAGAGGAGTCATACACTTCCTCCCGTACAAAGCCTCATAGCAAAAGGACTACTATGACCTTCCGTCAGAATAGCAAGCCTCAACTCAGCATCATTGGGCACTACTATTCGACTCCCAAAACACAACACTCCATCATCATTAAAACAGAAATCTGAAGGCCTACCCTCCGCAATATCCTGAACATGAGATACCAAGGAATCATCCAGCAACTGCTTTTCCTTGATCAACTGAACCAAAGATGGCTTCACTTGCAACTCAGCCACAAGACCACCATCGCGCGAAATACTCAAACTAGCAAACATAGCCCTCAGCTCAACAGCTACCTTCCTACTCAAGGCATCCGCTACAACATTAGCCTTTCCAGGGTGATACTCAATTGTCAAATCATAATCCTTGAGCAACTCCACCCAACGTCGCTGCCTAAGATTCAACTCCTTCTGAGACATCAGATACCTCAAACTCTTGTGATCCGTGTACACAGTACACTTCTCACCATACAGATAATGTCTCCAGATCTTCAAAGCAAAAACCACTGCAGCCAACTCAATGTCATGCGTAGGATAATTGCGCTCATGCACCTTCAACTGTCGCGATGCATAAGCCACCACCTTACCCTCTTGCATCAACACACATCCTAAACCAACATAGGACGCATCACTATACACCACAAACTCTTTCCCTGATTCAGGTTGAACCAAGATAGGAGCTTGCGTCAAAGCAGCCTTAAGCTTCTCAAAAGCCTGATGTCTCGCTTCCGTCCACTCATACTTAACATCCTTCTGTAACAACTTCGTCAAAGGTGCAGCAATCTTAGAAAACCCATCCACAAACCTTCGGTAGTATCCCGCCAAACCAAGGAAACTACGAACTTCATGAACAGACTTAGGAAGTTTCTAATTCATCACCGCCTCAATCTTCTGAGGATCAACACGAATCCCCTCAGCAGAAACTACATGCCCAAGAAACACCACCTCACGAAGCCAGAACTCACACTTGCTCAGCTTAGCATAAAGCTGATTTTCCAACAAAGCTTGCAACACAATCCTCAAATGCTCTTCATGCTCCTCCTCAGTACGCGAGTACACGAGGATATCATCAATGAACACCACAACAAACTTGTCCAGGTATTCATGAAACACACGATTCATCATGTCCATGAAAGCTGCAGGAGCATTTGTCAAACCAAACGGAATCACAAGGAACTCATAATGCCCATACCTTGTCCAGAAAGTTGTCTTAGGCACATCCACATCCTTCACCTTCAACTGGTAATACCCTGACCTCAAGTCAATCTTAGAGAACACAGCTGCTCCCCAAAATTGATCAAAGAGATCATCAATTCTCGACAAAGGATACCGATTCTTGATAGTCAACTTGTTCAGCTGACGATAATCAATGCACATTTCTCATAGTGCCATCCTTCTTCTTCACAAACAAGACCGATGCACCCCAAGGTGACACACTCGGCCGAATGAACCCACGATCAAGCAACTCTTGCAATTGCGTCTTCAGCTCTTTCAGCTCCTTAGGTGCCATTCTATAAGGGGTAATGGACACAAGAGTTGTATTCTCATACAGCTCAATCCCAAACTCCACTTCGCGATTAGGAGGTAATCCTAGCAACTCCTCAGGAAACACACCAGGAAACTCTCGCACAATCCTGATATCTTGCACACGCAACTCCTTAGAGCTAGGATTCAACACAAAAGCTAGGTAAGCTTCACAACCTTGCCTCAGCATCCGACTCGCCTCCAACGTAGACACCACATTGGCAAGAAACTTCACATTCTCACCAACCACAACCACCTCATAATCATCCGCAAGCTTCAGCGAAACTCGCTTATTTTCACAATCCACAACAGCTCGATGCTCAGCAAGCCAATCCATACCAAGGATTACATCAAAACCATAGAAAGGCAACTCCATAAGATCAACATGAAAAACATGATCTTGAACAACCAAAGGACACCTTCTATAAAGCTTTCGAGTCACAACAGTCTCACCAAAAGAACTAGTGACACGCACACCAACATCCAAAGACTCAACAGGCAAACCAAGCAATTCAGCATGCTCACGCAATATGTATGAGTGCGTAGATCCAGAATCACTCAAGGAAAGTAATGACAAGGATTGCAAAGTAAAGGTACCTGCGATCACATCCGCGTCATTCCTCCCCTCCCGCTGAGCATACACCCTAGCTTGGCCACCACCCTCAGGCTGAATAGCCACAACATGGGCCACTCCTCGACCACCTTCCTCTCTTCGCTGAAAGTTGCCACGGCCGCGCCCACGACCTCTCTGTGGTGCAGCAACAACAGGAGCACGCACTTGGCCACCAGCCAACATAGGACACTCACGCCTCATGTGATCCGTAGATCCACAGTTCCAGCACCCATTACCAGCTGCCGCAACAAGAGCTTGCACCTCCCTCACAACACGAGGACAATCACGCTTCATATGACCACGCGAACCACATGTCCAACATGCACTCGGATCAACTCTAGCATTGCCTCCCCGAGCAGGCACACCACCGCCTCGCTTAGCTGAGGATTGATACTTCTGATCACGTCCCCTCTTGTTCCGTCCACCACCGGAACTATACTCAGCTGATCACTTTCCAGCACTAGACCCATCACTTCTAGTAGATAAACCCAAGTTCATCTCAATATCCTTTGCTCGTCCCACTAACACATCAAAATAATCATACTCGGTAGCCAGCACATACATCTTAACATCCGTCACTAAACCATAACGGAACCTTTCACACCTTTCCCGCTCATCCAGAACAAGCTCAGGTGCGTATTGACTGAGTCGAACAAACTGCACTTCATACTCAGCTACAGACATGCTCCCCTGGGTAAGAGACATGAACTCCCTCTTCTTTTCATCTAGGTACCTCACACCAAGATACCTCCTCTTGAACGCATTCTGAAAGAATGTCCAAGTTACATCAGCTTCCGCCATCCCAGCGATAGAGGTAGTCCACCAAGTGTAGGCATCATCTTGCAACAATGATACTACACAGCCCAGCTTTTGCACATCAATGCAACTCATCTGACCCAAGATTCTCTTGGTACCCTCTAACCAAGGCTCCGAACCTTCAGCTGACATACCCCTGAACTCAGTCCCTCCTAGACTGCGCAAACGCTCCAAGGGTAATCTAACTCCAGCATCTCCCTGATGCCCAGCTCCTTGAGCTCCAGCTACAGCTGCTTGAAAAGCTCCAGCAATAGCTTGAATCAACACCGTCATGTCAGGAACAGCTTGTCCCTGACCAGCCTCAGGTCCAGCGACCCCAGCACCAGCTGCAGCTCCAGCACCTTCACCCTCAGCACCACCACCACCAGGTGGAGGAGGTAACACTGCACTCTCAACGTTCTCTTCGTTCTCATTCCCATTCTCATTCTGAGCCGTAGCTCTCACATTACTCCTTAACTCTCTACGAGATGCCATACTGTAACAATGCAATCACAATGTAAATAAACAAAGTCAGGCCCAGCAAGGTAAGCAATCCAAGTACCCAAGCTCATTTTCACTTAAAAACAACATCATTTCATTAGCTTTGATTTGGCAATGGGTACCCACAACATGCTTCACCATAGCATACATCTCAATTGCAACACATATACAATTCACTCAACATGCTTTCACTCAACAAGCATACAAAGCATAAATGTTCAAATCAACCACACAACCATTCCCAATTACTCGAGAACTCAGCTCTGATACCACCAAATGTAACCCCCTTAACCCGGCCCAGACGGATGAACCGAATTAAGAAGTTTACACGGGGAAAACTAAAGTCAACCCGAAAGTCAACCTTGATTAACGACCCTTTTTTTTTCTTTTAACTCTTGTCTAGATGCACAATATCCCTAGATATGATCATACAAACAGCATACTCAAAGATCATAACCATCAGAGAACATTCAGGGACTCAATTGCACAAATTACAACTTTAGGGACCAAAATGTAAATTCTAGAAAATTTAAGGACTTAACTCAATTTTAAGTTACCAACTTGAAATTAGTCATATTTCATGCTTCTCTGTCAAATTTCAGCTCAAACGGACTTCTCAAACTCATACAATTGCATAAACATGTTTCAGGACCAAAATGCAAACATTTCAAAACATATAACTGCCAGTGTCAGCCCCCAACGGTCAGGTGTTCCGAAACAAGGAGAACCTGTTTCGAAACGCGGGGCTGTTCCGCAACGTGTTCCGAAACATGGTCTGGCAGTGGCCAAACTGTTCCGAAACACTGCCTCCCGTTTCGGAACGCCCAAGCCATTTCAGGCCCCCGTTCCGATACGGTAGCACCTGTTCCGAAACAGGATGCCCAGATTGCAGAAAATTAGCTGGTTTAATGCTCAATTAACCTACCAAACATGCTCCAAATGCAACCAAACTTCACCAGCAAGTCATTCAACACATAAGGAACATAATTGTATCAACCAAACATCAACATGGCATTAATTATGAAAATCCCCAATTCTAAAGGCATGCTTCCTACTTGCAAACCATTCAAGCATCAATTTACCAAAACCATCACATAAAGGCCAATTACAAATATCAACATTAACAACAACATAAATCCAACTTAGGGAGTCCAAAACATCTCCCAAAACAACCACATAGGTTCCCCATTGCCAAATGCCAATAGCTAATAGTGTTTAAGAAACCATCACCATACATGAGCCTTGTTCACCACTTGGATTCTTGTCCACCTTGCTGCCCTCAATGCACTTTAATGCTCTGCATTATTGGTTTAAGAAAAGAGAGAGCGTAAGCAAAATCTTAGTGAGGAATGCTCGTAAAAACCACACAATAATGCATTTACAAAACACATTTATAAACATGATTCAAATCATCATTTGTACATGCTCATAAGCATTTAAAACAAGCAATACATGCTTCCATTTCATTATATGTCATATTGGCAACAAGTGATACATTTTCACATAAGATCCACACATGGACTTTTAAACACCATTGTGATCTTATACTTTCCAAGGACCACACATGGACTTTTAAACACCATTGTGTCCTTAACCCCATGGACTTTTAAACACCATGGCAAGGACCACACAAGGACTTTTAAACACCTTTGTGTCCTTAACAAGAACAATCCAAGGACTTTTAAACACCTTGATGTTCTTAAATAAACAAGGCTTTACACAAGGAATTTTAACCACCTTGAGCCTTAACCAAGAACCAACCATGGACTTTTAAACACCATGTTGTTCTTAAAATTCACAAGATTCACACAAGGACTTTTAACCACCTTTGTGATCTTAACCCAGAACCATCCAAGGACTTTTAACCACCTTGATGTTCTTAAATATACAAGGCTCACACAAGGACTTTTAACCACCTTTGTGACCTTAACCATCACTTGCCAATATGTATCATTATCATCAATAATCCACTGTTTTAAAGCATTAAACCAAGCCAATAACATCATGCATTTTTAAGCATCAAACCACACTAAAACAATGTTAAAAAACAAGGATCTCTTACCTTGAGCATCCTTCAACACATGGCTTACAACATCAGCAATAATCATGCTAAATATGCTTTAAAAACAGAATTAAAAACATGCAAACAATCACATTGCACCCAACCATCTCATGGTTCCTCAACAAGAGATTTTTCCGAAAACTTACACTTGAGCTTAGTAAAGTTGTTTAGACTTAGACTAAGCTCCCAAACCTTCAAAACATTGGTTTCAAAGCCGAAAACCCAATTCCACTCACCGATTCCGTTTCGCCTCTTGCCGAAACACCGATTCAAGCTTCCGGATCACCACCACTTGGATCCAAAGATGACTCCCCTGTTTTAAACACATCAAAGAAGAGGATTAATGCATCTTCATGCATTAATAGCTTCAATGAAAGCACCTAAACCCGCTGCTCTCATCCACACTCCATTTTCGGCCACCAAACACAACCGAAAATGCATCCAAACAACTTCACAACATTACCCAGCCATGATTCATCAAATCTAAACATCCTTAATCATCATTTAACATCCAAAAAGGATCTAACAACATCCTTATACCTCCAGCTATAACAGATCCACAAGATCACTCCAAAAACAACCAAGAACACAAGCTAAACTTAGGAAATTCAACCTATCCGGGATTGCATTGATTAAACCTCAATTCCCTATCAATTTAACATTCATTTAACATCAAAAAATACACCTCAAATCACTGCTTTAACAGATCATACGAAATTTTCATCAAAATCAACCAAATCTTGCATTTAAAAGCCAAGATCAATAACACAACCTTAAAACCATTTATAAAACACAAATTAAGGATTGAGAACTTAGGAATTTCAGTAAAGAACTGAGAGTTTAGAGGAGAAGGACGTTCTTACCTCCAAACTTGAGTTTTCTCCCTTTTTGGAACCAAAATCTTGAAAATCCAATTAGCAAATGGTGAGGTTTTGTTGAAGAGATGATTAGCAATCAAAAGAGAATTAAAATCTCATGTTTGGACATCAAAATCAGAAAGAAATGCTCTGGAGAAAAGTTGTTTGGTTTGAGAGAAAATGAGAGAAAATAGAAATGGAAGATTTGAGAGAAAAGTTAGTTATGGCCAAAAATATCTTCCCTCCACTTTTGTTTTTATTTAAAAACCTTTAATTAATCTTATATATTTCAGAAAAATCTGGAGAAACTCCCTTTTAGGTAAATAGCTCCTTAAAGATTCAAAGTTTCAATCCTTTTTAAAACAATCTCACAGTTTTCAAAAATTACATTTTGGTCACTAGCCCAAAATGTCACCCTTCCAAACCACATTTTGTAAAATTGATTCCACCATACTCTTATATACAATAAAAGAGGATTTTAGAACATTTTTCCATATTTTTAATGCAACCCGAACTAGGTTTTCCTAAATTCACCTTTTTATATTCGAACAGCACTTTGACCGAACCGGTCCAAGACCAAAACTTCTAAGCCCAAAACCGGGGCGTTACAAGAGGGTAAGGTGGTGGCTTATGCATCGTGGCAGTTGAAGGTGCATGAGCGCAATTATCCTACGCATGACATTGAGCTGGCTGCGGTGGTCTTTGCTTTGAAGATCTGGAGACATTATCTGTATGGTGAGAAGTGTACTGTGTACACGGATCACAAGAATTTGAAGTATCTGATGTCTCAGAAGGAGTTGAATCTTAGGCACCGACGTTGGGTGGAGTTGCTCAAGGATTATGATCTGACGATTGAGTATCACCCTGGAAAGGCTAATGTTGTAGCGGATGCCTTGAGTAGGAAGGTAGTTGTTGAGTTGAGGGCTATGTTTGCCAGTTTGAGTATTTCGCGTGATGGTGGTCTTGTGGCTGAGTTGCAAGTGAAACCATCTTTGGTTCAGTTGATCAAGGAAAAGCAGTTGCTGGATGATTCCTTGGTACCGCATGTTCAGGATATCGCGGAGGGTAGGCCTTCGGATTTCTGTTTTAATGATGATGGAGTGTTGTGTTTTGGGAGTCGGATAGTAGTGCCCAATGATGCTGAGTTGAGGCGTGCTATTCTGACTGAAGGTCATAGTAGTCCTTTTGCCATGCACCCAGGTAGTACTAAGATGTATCGTGATCTTCGTGATGACTACTATTGGGTGGGTTTAAAGAAGGATGTTGCGGAGTTTGTGAGCAAGTGCATGGTGTGTCAACGAGTTAAGGCTGAGCATCAGTTTCCATCAGGTTTGTTGCAACCGTTGAAGATTCCTGAGTGGAAGTGGGAAAGGATTACCATGGATTTTGTATCTGGTTTACCTTTGTCGCCATCGAAGAAGAATTCGGTGTGGGTGATTGTGGATCGCCTGACGAAGTGTGCGCATTTCTTGCCTGTGCATACTACGTTTTCTTTGGATAAGCTTGCAGAGTTGTATATTGCTGAGATTGTGCGGCTGCATGGTGTGCCTAGGTCGATTGTGTCGGATAGGGATCCGAGGTTTACATCGCGTTTCTGGCAGTATTTGCATCAAGCTTTGGGTACAAGGTTGAATTTCAGTACATCTTATCATCCTCAGTCGGATGGTCAGTCCGAGCGTGTTATCCAGGTTTTGGAGGATATGTTGAGGTGCTGCGTGATTGAGTTTCAGGGCTCTTGGGAGAAGCATTTGCCTTTGGTGGAGTTTGCTTATAACAATAGTTATCAGGCAAGTATTCAAATGGCACCTTATGAGGCTTTGTACGGGAGGAGGTGTAGGACTCCTCTTTGTTGGGCTGAAACGGGTCAGAAGTTGGTTTCGATGCCGGCTTTGTTGAAAGGAACCACCGAGAAGGTGAAGCTCATTTGTGAGCGTTTGAAGGCAACTTCTGATCGGCAAAAGTCTTATGCGGATTTGAAGCGTAAGGAGATTGAGTGTGTAGTGGGTGACTGTGTGTTTTTGAAGTTTTCGCCTTGGAAAAAGGTGATGAGGTTTGGCCGTAAGGGTAAGTTGAGCCCTAGGTACATTGGACCATACGAGGTGATTGAGCGTGTGGGTCCTGTTGCGTACAAGTTGAGGCTACCTCAAGAGTTGGAGAAGATTCATGATGTGTTTCATGTTTCTATGCTCCGGAAGTATAGATCTGATCCTTCGCATGTGATGCCTGTGGAGAAGTGGAATTGAATCCGGATTTGACCTATGATGAGGAACCGGTAAAGGTTCTGGATTCGGATAGTAAAGTTCTTCGTGGCAAGACCATTGAGTTGGTAAAGGTGTTGTGGAAGCACCGTGGTGTTGAGGAAGCCACGTGGGAACGGAAGGATGACATGCTGAAGCAGTTCCAGTATCTCTTTCCTTCAGGTAAATTTCGAGGACGAAATTTCTTAAGGGGGGAGAGTTGTAATGCCCCGGTTTTGGGCTTAGAAGTTTTGGGTTTGGACCGGTTCGATCAAAGTGCGGTTCGAATATAAAAAGGTGAAATTTAGGAAAGCCTAGTTCGGATTGCATTAAAAATATGGAAAAATGTTCTAAAATCCTCTTTTATTATATATAAGAGTATGGTGGAATCAATTTTACAAAATGGGGTTTGGAAGGGTGACATTTTGGGCTAGTGACCAAAATGTAATTTTTGAAAACTGTGAGACTATTTTAAAAAGGATTGAAACTTTGAATCTTTAAGGAGCTATTTACCCAATGGGAGTTTCTCTAGATTTTTCTAAGATATTAAATGATTTAGTAATGGTTTTTAAATAAAACTAAAAAGGAGGGAAGATATTTTTGGCATTTTCCAACTAACTTCCTAAAATTTCATTTCTATTTTCTCTCATCTTTTCTCTCAAACCAAACACTTTTCTCCAGAGCATTTCCTTCAGATTTTGATATCTAAACATGAGATTTTAATCCTCCTCTGATCTCTAAGCATCTCTTCAACAAAACCTCACCATTTGCTAATTGGATTTTCAAGATTTTGGTTCTAAAAAGGGAGAAACTCAAGTTTGGAGGTAAGAACGTCCTTCTCCTATAAAATCTCAGTTCTTTACTGAAATTCCCAAGTTCTCAATCCTTATTTGTGTTTTATAAAAGGTTTTATTGATTTGCTCTTGATCTTGGCTTTAAAATGCAAGATTTGCTTGATTTTGGTGAAATTTTGTATGATCTGTTTGGGCAGTGTTTTGAGGTGTCAATTTGATGTTAAATGAATGTTAAATTGATAAGGAATTGAGGTTTAATCAATGCAATCCCGAATAGGTTGAATTTCCTAAGTTTAGCTTGAGTTTGTGGTTGTTTTTGGAGTGATCTTGATGATCTGTTATAGCTGGAGGTATAAGTGCGTGGTTAGATCCTTGTTGGATGTTAATTGATGTTTGAGGATGTTTAGATTTGATGGATCATGGCTGGGTAGTGTTGTGGAGTTGTTTGGATGCATTTTCGGTTGTGTTTGGTAGCCGAAAATGGAGTGAGGATGAGAGCAGCGGGTTTAAGTGCTTTCATTGAAGCTATTAATGCATGATGATGCATTAATCCTCTGCTATGATGTGTTTAAAACAGGGGAGACATCTTTGGATCCTAGTGGTGGTGATCCGGAAGCTTGATTGGTGTTTCGGCAAGTGGCGAAACGGAATCGGTGAGTGGATTTTGGTTTTCGGCTTTGAAACCAATGTTTTGAAGGTTTGGGAGCTTAGTTTAAGTCTAAGCAACTTAGCTAAGCTCAAGAGTAAGTTTTCGGAAAAACTCTCTTGGTGATGGCCATGGATTGGTTGTATGCAATGTGGTTTGTTTGCATGTTTTGAATTCTGTTTTGAAAGCATATCTAGCATGTTTATTTGCTGAGATTATAAGCCATGTGTTGAAGGAAACTCAAGGTAAGAGTTCCTTGTTTTTAAACATTGTTTTAATGTGGTTTGATGCTTAAAAATGCATGATGTTTATAACTTGGTTAAATGCTTTAAAACAGTGGATTATTGATGATAATGATACATATTGGCAAGTGATGGTTAAGGTCACAAAGGTGGTTAAAAGTCCTTGTGTGAGCCTTGTTTATTTAAGAACATCAAGGTGTTTAAAAGTCCTTGGATGGTTCTTGGTTAAGATCACAAAGGTGGTTAAATGTCCTTGTGTGAATCTTGTGAATTTTAAGAACAACATGGTGTTTAAAAGTCCATGGTTGGTTCTTGGTTAAGGCTCAAGGTGGTTAAAATTCCTTGTGTAAGCCTTGTTTATTTAAGAACATCAAGGTGTTTAAAAGTCCTTGGATGATTCTTGTTAAGGACACAAAGGTGTTTAATAGTCCTTGTGTGGTCCTTGCCATTGTGTTTAAAAGTCCATGGGGTTAAGGACACAATGGTGTTTAAAAGTCCATGTGTGGTCCTTGGAAAGTATAAGATCACAATGGTGTTTAAAAGTCCATGTGTGGATCTTATGTGAAATGTATCACTTGTTGCCAATATGACATGTATTGAAATGGAAGCATGTATTGCTTGTTTTAAATGCTTTAGTGCATGACTAAAGGTTGTTTTGGAGAATGGTTTATAAATGTGTTTAATAAATGCATTGTTGTGTGGTTTTAATGAGCATTCCTCACTAAGCTTTTGCTTACGCTCTCTCTTTTCTTAAACCAATAATGCAGAGCATTAAAGAGCATTGAGGGCAGCAAGGGGAACAAGAATCCAAGTGGTGAAGAAAGCTCATGTATGGTGATAGTTTCTTAAACACTATTAGCTTTTGGCATTTGGCAATGGGGGACCTATGTTAATGTTTTTGGAGTTGTTTTTGACTCCCTAAGTTGCTTTAATGTTGTTAATAATGTTGGAGTTTGTAATTGGCCTATATGAAGTGGTTTTGGTGTTTTGATGCTTGAATGGTTGCTAAGTAGGAAGCATGCCTTTAGATTTAGGGATTTTCATAATTGATGTCATGTTGATGTTTGGTTGATGCAATTATGTTCCTTGTATGTTGAATGACTTGCTGGTATAGTTTGGTTGCATTTGGAGCATGTTTGGTAGGTCAATTGTGTGTTTAAACAACAACTTTTCTGCAATTTGAGCAGGCCGTATCGGAACGGGAGCTACCGTTTCGGAACGGGAGCCCTGTAGTGGCCCAGGCGTTCGAAACGGAAGGTACCGTTTCGAAACAAAAATGTCTCTGCCAGGCCTCATTTCGGAACACGTTGCGGAACGGTCCCGCGTTTCGAAACAGGTTCTCCCTATTTCGGAACACCTGACCGTTGGGGGATGACATGGGCAGTTATATGTTTTGAAATGTTTACGTTTGGTCCTGAAACATGTTTATGCAATTGTATGAGTTTGAGAAGTCCGTTTGAGCGGAAATTTGACAGAGAATCATGAAAGATGATTAATTTCAAGTTGGTAACTTTAAATTGGGTTAAGTCCTTCAAGTTTTCAGAATTTACATTTTGGTCCCTAAAGTTGTAAATTGTTCAATTGAGTCCCTGAATGTTCTCTGATTGTTATGATCTTTGAGTATGTTGTTTGTATGATCATATCTAGGGTTAATGTGCATCTAGACAAGAGAAAAAAAAGGGTCGTTAATCAAGGTTGACTTTCGGGTTGACTTTGGTTTTCCCTGTGTGATCTTCTTAATTCGGGTCGATCGTCTAGGCCGGGTTAAGGGGGTTACACAATATATAAAAGTGAATTGTGAAATCAATTTTACAAATAGGGTTTGGAAATACTACATTTCGGTGTAGTGACCAAATTGCAGTTTTTGCAAAGTTTAGTAGTGACTGTTTTGTAAAGGATTGAAACTTTGAATCTTTAAGGAGCTAATTTACCAAAAATATTTTCATCAGATTTTCCTTAATTTGGGTGATTTAATTAATGGTTTAATTAATTAAAATAAAGGTGATAAACTACCTTTGACTTTCATAACTACATTCTCTAATTTTCTCTCATTTCATTTTCTCTCAAAATCCTCTCAACCAAACACTTTTTCTCCAGCAAAATTTACTTTGATTTCCACTTCATTTGATGAGATTTTCTTCACTCATTGATTCCTAATCAATCCTTCAACAAATCCATTTGATTTCTACAATGTATTTTCATGGAAACTTGCCCGAATCAAGGAGAAATCACCTTTTAGAGGTAAGATTGTTCTTCTCCTCTAAATACTCAGTTCTTTACTAAAATTCCCAAGTTGTCAATCCTTTATTAAAGATTTATGAATGGTTTTGATGTTGGAAACAAGAATTTGGCTTAAAACTCAAGATTTTGGAAGATATCTTGATGATTTTCGTGGTAATTGATTGGGCTCTATTTTGAGATGGTTTTCTAATGTATTTTGGATGTTAAATGATGTTAGAAATGAGGTTTTATCAATCAAATCTCGAATATGTAGTTTTTCCTAAGTTTTTGCTTGTGAAAATGGTGGTTTTGTGGTGTTTTTGGTGTTCTGTTATAGCTGGAGGTATAAGGACGAGTTTAGGGTTGTTTTTAATGTTTATTGATGTTTAGAAATGATTAGAAGTGATAGATCTTGTTGGGTTAAGTTTTGGAAGAGTTTGGAGGTGATTTCAGTTGTGTTTGGTAGCCGAAATGTTGTGTTTGGATAGAGGAACGAGTTTTGGAGTGTTGGCTGAAGATTTCAATGCATGATGATGCATTAATCCTATGCTTTTATGTGTGTAAAACATGGGAGACATCTTCGGACACTTTTGGGGTTGATCCGGAAGCTTAATTGGTGTTTCGGCAAGCAAGCGAAACGAAATCGGTGAGTGCATATGGTTTTAGAAGTCCTTGAGGGACAAAGAATCAAGGTTTGGGGATTTAGGAAAGGTTTGAAACACCTTCCTAAGTCCAGAAGTAAGTATTGGCTAGATTTCTCTCTAGAATGTGGTGGTTGCCCCTTAAATGCTTTTACATGCTCATGATTTTAGATTGATAAATTCCTACTGATTTTATGCATGAAATATAGCATGAGATGATGCTTAAAATAATTACATAAAGTAACATGTTGCATAATGGAGATTTGAGCTTTTGTGTTGTAGTATGACAAATGTTATGATTTTGAAAAGGGATGAGAATTGTTGAGTTTTAATGCTTGAAAAATAGTAGGTGAGATGTTGATTTGACATAATATATTGGCATAGATGTTGAGATACTTACCGGATATAATTGATCGATCAATAGGATGAGAGTGCACTATAAACTAAAAATCCGTACGTGCTCTTTGGTTAAGCCAAAGGGAGATATTTCGATGATGGGCATTCCATCGGTTAGGACTTGGGAAATACACAAGCTTGGTGGCGATGAGAGATTCCGCCATGTGAGTACGATGATGAGAGATTCCACCGGAAACTATGTTGCTAGACGAGTGAGTACGATGATGAGATATGCCACCGGAAGTGTCTAGTGAGATGTCCACATATCCGAGTAGTAAATAGATGTGAAATGCCAATATAATGTATGTTATGGTTTTTGATTCACATGTGCCTATGATGCAATGATCTATGTTACGAGAAATGCTTATGTTGTTTGTTTATGAAATGCTTTAGAGTGCAAGCATGAGTTGGCTTTGCCATGGGTTTTCCATTGGTTTAAATGCATGAGACAGAATGAAGTTACATGTGGTTTCAATGAGAAATTGCTTTGAAAGGTTTCCAAGCATGAGATAGAAATGAGCACGTGGTTTTAAAAGCTTTTGATGAAAGTGTTTTCAAAATTTGCATTATTGTGTTGGTTCTTTAGAGCATGCCTCACTAAGCATTTGTGCTTACGCTCTCTTTTTTACCAATAATGCAGATAATTGAGGTGTTTTCGGGCATCAAGGAAGCTGAGTACATCCAAGGAAATCCAAGCTCACGTATGGTGAAGTTTTCATACACTTTAGTTTTGATAGATTGGCAATGGGAAACCAAGTTTGTATTTGGGAGATGTGTTAAACTCCCTAAGGTTGTGGCATGTTTGTTTTGGCTTGTTGGTTTGTAAATGGCCTTGATTGCTTGTTTTTGAGGTTGGGTTGCCTATTTGTGTTTTGATATTAGGAAGCATGCCTCTAGACTAATGAGATTTCCTGTTTGATGCCTTGGTTATGTTTGAGTGTTCCAAATATGTACCTTATATGTATGTTGACTTGTTGGTATGATTAGAGAGTCCTTGTGATGTGTTAGATTAGGTTTTTGAGTGAAAAACCAGTCGTTGCTGCAGTTTCTGGGCAAACCGTATCGAAATACCCTCTAGTGTTTCGAAACGGTAGCCTGTAATGGCCTTCGTGTTTCGAAACGATGGAGGCTGTTTCGAAACGATTTGGCTACTGGAATGCCATGTTTCGGAACTGGTCTCGGAACACACCCGCGTACCGAAACGGTCAACGCCGTTTCGATCCAGTTTTTCGATACGGCAGGAGGGTGTTTCGAAACGGGTGACCGTTGGACTCAGATTTGAATTGTTCTCATGTTAGCATGTTTTACATTTTTGTCCTAAATTTGAGATTGAAATTTCTTGAGCTTGAGATGTCCAATTAAGTTGAAATTTGACAGAGAAGCATGTAACATGACTAATTTCATATTGGTAACCTTAAAAATCAATGAAGACCTTCTAATTTACAGAAATTTCAATTTGGTCACTAAACTCGTGTAAAGTGAAAGTGAGTCCCTATATGATATCTGTTTGCTGTGCCTTTCTCAATCGTATCTCGTGAGTACTCACTTATGGTTAACATGTAACTAGACAAGATTAAAAAGAAAAATAAGGGTAGTGAATCAAGGTTGACTTTCAAGTTGACTTTGGTTTTCCCTGTGTAATCTTCGTAGTTGGGGTCAATCGTCTAGGCCGGGCTAAGGGGGTTACATTTGGTGGTATCAGAGCTTGGTTCTCATGTAATTGAGGTTTGTTATGTGGATGGTGTATGTGTAATTGCATGATGTGTCTTTTTGGTGAAAGAATGTTGTGTGAATAGTGATGTTTGATTCACTTTGTGATATGCTTGTGATGTAATGCTATGTTGGAGTGTGACAGGGGAACCCATTGCCAAATTAAAACTAATGAGAAGAATTGTTTTCGAAAATGAGCTTGAGTACTTGGATTACTTACCTTATTGTGCCTAATTGTGTTTATTGCATTTTTGTCAGTGCATTGTTTTCTAAATAATGGGGCCACGTAGAGAGACGAGGATAAATACAAGAGCTATGGCTTAGAATGAGAATTAGGAGAATGCAGAGAATCTACCTCCTCCTCCCACTGGTTGTGGACCAACCAGTGGTGGTGGTGTTGGAGCTGGTAATGATGGTGCTGGTGTTGGGGTCGTTGGACCCGAGGGTGCGCAGGGGCAAGCTGCTCCTGACATGACCATGTTGATTCAGGCTATTGCTGGAGCTTTCCAGGCAAGAGTAGCTGGAGCTCATGGAGCTACACATCAGGATGATGCCAATGTGAGGTTGCCTTTGGAACGTCTTTGCAGTCTAGGAGGGACTGAGTTCAGGGGTTTATCTCTGGAAGGATCCGAGTCTTGGTTTGAGAGCACCAAGCGGATTTTGGGATAGATGAACTGCAATAATGTGCAGAAGCTGGGTTGTGTTGTATCACTGTTGCATGGTGATGCTTATACGTGGTGGGCGACCACTATTTTTGGGATGGAGGATAGTGAGATGACTTGGACGTTCTTCTTGAATGCGTTCAAGCGGAAGTATCTGGGTGTGCGTTACCTAGATGAGAAGAAAAGAGAGTTTATGTCTCTTATGCAAGGTAGAATGTCGATAGCCGATTATGAAATTCAGTTTGTCCGCCTCAGTCAGTATGCACCTGAGCTAATCCCTAATGAGAGAGAGAGGTGCGAACAATTTCGTTATGGGTTGGTAACGGATGTGAAGACTTTCATGCTTGTGGGTGATTATACAGATTTCGATGTCTTGGTCACTAGAGCCAAGGACATTGAGTCAAACCTTGGTCTGGCTAGTCGATCGGGTGGATCTAGCTCCGGGAAGCGAGCAGATGAACGCGATTATGGTAGAGATCGCAGTAAGAGGCATAAGGATATGAGGCCGCATTATGATGCTAGGCGTGGGGGTGGTAACACTGGTAGAGGTCAGCAAGGACCTAATGTTGTTCTCAGGACTCCTGAGTGTAACCGTTGTGGTAGACGGCATGGTGGCGAGTGTTGGGGCAACCTTGGGACATGCTAGAATTTTGGGAACCGTGGACATTTGAAGAAGGATTGTCCTCAGCCTCTAAGAGAGGGACATGCTCCGGTGAGAGCAGCTGAGCCACAAAGAGGTCGTGGGCGTGGTCGTGGTAATTTTCAGCGCAGAGATGATGGTGGCAGGAATGTAGCACATGTTGTGGCTGTTCAACCTGAGGGTGGTGGTCAGGCTTGAGTGTATCCCCATTGTGAGGGAGGGAATGATACGGATGTGATCGCAGGTACATTTACTTTGCAATCCTTATCATTACTTTCTTTGATTGATTCTGGATCTACACACTCGTACATATTGCGTGAACATGCTCAAATGCTTGGTTTACCTGTTGAGTCTTTGGATGTTGGTATGCGTGTGACTAGTTCCTTTGTGAGAAGGTTGTAACGCGAAAGTTGTATAGGAGATGTCCCTTGAAAGTGAAAAATCATGTTTTCCTTGTTGATCTCATGGAATTGTCATTCTATGGTTTTGATGTAATCCTTGGTATGGATTGGCTTGTTGAGCATCGAGTTGTAGTGGATTTTGAGAGCAAGCGAGTTTCGTTGAAACTTGTGGATGATTATGAAGTGGTGGTAGTGGGTGAGAATATGAAGTTTCTTGCCAATGTGGTGTCTACATTAGAAGTGAGTCGAATGCTGAGGCAAGGTTGCGAGGCTTACCTAGCCTTTGTGATGAATCCTAGTTCCAAGGAGTTGCGCGTTCAGGATATAAGAACTATACGTGAGTTTCCTGGAGTGTTTCCAGATGAGTTACCTGGATTGCCGCCTAGTCGAGAGGTGGAGTTTGGAATTGAGCTGTATGAAAACACAACTCCAGTGTCCATTGCTTTCTATCGCATGGCACCTAAAGAGTTGAAGGAATTGAAGAGGCAACTTTAGGAGTGTCTTGACCGCGGTTTCATACGGCCTAGTGTGTCACCTTGGGCTGCACCGGTCTTGTTTGTGAAGAAGAAGGATGGCACTATGAGAATGTGCATCGATTATCGTCAGCTGAACAAGTTGACTATCAAAAATAGGTATCCTTTGCCGAGGATTGATGATCTTTTTGATCAGTTTCGGGGAGCGGCTGTGTTTTCCAAGATTGACTTGAGGTAAGGGTATTACCAGCTTAAGGTGAAAGATGTGGATGTGCCGAAAACAACCTTTAGAACGAGGTATGGGCATTATGAATTCCTTGTAATGCTGTTTGGCTTGACGAATGCTCATGCTGTTTTCATGGACATGATGAATAGAGTGTTCCATGAATACTTGGACAAGTTCGTTGTGGTGTTCATCGACGATATCCTTGTGTACTCTCGTACTGAGGAGGAGCATGAAGGTCATTTGAGGGTTGTCTTGCAAGCGCTTCTAGAAAACCAGTTTTATGCTAAGCTGAGCAAGTGTGAGTTTTGGCTAAAGGAAGTTGTGTTCCTTGGTCATGTAGTTTCGGTAGAGGGGATTCATGTTGATCCTCAGAAGGTTGAGGTGGTGATGAATTGGAAGCCTCCTAAGTCCGTTCATGAAGTCCGTAGTTTCCTTGGATTGGAATGATATTACAGAAGGTTTGTGGATGAATTTTCAAAAGTTGTCTCCCCTCTAACGAAGTTGCTGAAAAAATATGTTAAGTATGAATGGACAGAAGCGAGACAACAAGCTTTTGAGAAGCTTAAGGAAGCTTTGACGCAAGCACATATCTTGGTTCAACCTGAATCAGGAAAAGTGTTTGTGGTGTACAGTGACGCATCCTACGTTGGTTTGGGGTGTGTGCTAATGCAAGAGGGTAAGGTGGTCGCTTATGCATCGCGACAGTTGAAGGTGCATGAGCGCAATTATCCTACGCATGATATTGAGTTAGCTGCGGTGGTTTTTGCTTTGAAGATCTGGAGACATTATCTTTATGGTGAGAAGTGTAATGTGTACATGGATCACAAGAGTTTGAAGTATTTGATGTCTCAGAAAGAGTTGAATCTTAGGCAACGGTGTTGGGTGGAGTTGCTTAAAGATTACGATCTAACAATCGAGTACCATACGGGAAAAGCTAATGTTGTGGTGGATGCCTTGAGCAGGAAAGTGGCGGTAGAGTTAAGGGCTATGTTTGCTAGCTTGAGTATTTAGCGAGATGGAGGTCTTATGGCTGAATTGCAAGTGAAACCATCTATGGTCCAGTTGATAAAGGGTAAACAGTTGTTGGATGATTCTTTGGTGCCACGTGTTCAGGATATTGCTGAGGGTAGACCCTCAGATTTCTGTTTTAACGATGATGGAGTTTTATGTTTCGGAAGACGGATAGTAATGTCGAATGATGTGGAGTTGAGGCGTGCTATTCTAACCGAAGCTCATAGTAGTCCTTTTGCTGTGCACCGTGGTAGTACAAAGATGTATCGTGATCTGAAGGATGAGTTCTGTTGGGTGGGTTTGAAGAAAGATGTTGCAAAATATATGGGTAAGTGCATGGTTTGTCAGCGGGTTAAGGCTTAGCATCAGTTCCCTTCAGGGTTGTTGCAACCGTTGAGGATTCCTGAATGGAAGTGGGAAAGAATCACCATGGACTTTGTGTCTGGTATACCTTTGTCGCCGTCGAAGAAGAATTCGATGTGGGTGATTGTGGATCGCCTTACGAAGTGTGCGCATTTCTTACCTGTGCATACCACGTATACCTTGGATAATCTTGCAGAGTTGTACATTGCTGAGATTGTACGTCTGCGTGGGGTACCAAAATCTATATTGTCGGATAGATATCTGAGGTTCACATCGCGATTTTGGGAGTGTTTGCATCAAGCTTTGGGTATGCGACTGAATTTCAGTACTTCTTATCATCCACAGTCGGATGGACAGTCTGAGCGTGTTATCCAAGTGCTTGATGATATGTTGAGGTGCTGCGTGATTGAGTTTCAAGACTCTTGGGAGAAGCATTTGCCTTTGGTGGAGTTTGCTTATAATAATAGTTACCATGCAAGTATACAAATGGCACCTTATGAGGCCTTGTATGGGAGGAAGTGCAGAACTCCTCTTTGCTGGGTTGAAACAGGTCAGAAGTTGGTCTCGATGCCGGCTTTGTTGAAAGGAACCACCGAGAAGGTGAAGCTCATTTGTGAGCGGTTAAAGGCAGCTTTTGATCGTCAGAAGTCTTACGCGGATTTGAAGCGTAAGGATATTGAGTTTGCGGTGGGTGACCGTGTGTTCCTAAAGGTTTCACCTAGGAAGAAGGTGGTGAGGTTTGGCCGGAAGGGTAAGTTGAGCCCTAGGTATATTGGACCATACGAGGTGATAGAATGTGTGGGTCATGTTGCTAATAAGCTGAGACTACCACAAGAGTTGGAAAAGATACATGATGTGTTTCATGTCTCCATGCTTCGGTGGTATAGATCGGATCCTTCGCATGTTATGCTTGTAGAGGATGTTGAGTTGAATCCAGATTTGACCTATGATGAGGAGCCGGTTGAGATTCTAGATTCGGACAATAAAGTTTTTTCGAGCTAAGACCATTGAGTTGGTTAAGGTGTTGTGGAGGCACGTGGTGTTGAGGAAGCTACGTGGGAAAGGAAAGATGACATGAAGAAGCAGTTTCCTTACCTTTCTCCTCCACGTAAATTTCGAGGATGAAATTTCTGAAGAGGGGGAGAGTTGTAACACCCCAATTTTTGGCTTAGAAGTTTAGGGTCTGAACCGGACTGGTCTGAGAAACGATTCGAATATAAAATGGAGTTTTAGGGAACACGTAGTTCGGGATGCTTTAAAAATATAGAAAAATATCTAAAAATCCTCATTTAATATATAAAGTGAATGGTGAAATCAATTTTACAAAATCGGGTTTGGAAATACTACATTTCGGTGTAGTGACCAAACCGCAGTTTTTGCAAAGTTTAGTAGTGGTTGTTTTGTAAAGGATTGAAACTTTGAATCTTTAAGGAGCTAATTTACCAAAAATATTTTCATCAGATTTTTCCTTAATTTGGGTGATTTAATTAATGGTTTAATTAATTAAAATAAAGGTGATAAACTACCTTTGACTTTCATAACTACTTTTCTCTAATTTTCTCTCAAAATCCTATCAACCAAACACTTTTTCTCCAGCAAAATTTACTTTGATTTCCAGTTCATTTGATGAGATTTTCAACACTCATTGATTCCTAATAAATCCTTCAACAAATCCATTTGATTTCTACATTGTATTTTCATGGAAACTTGCCCAAATCAAGGAGAAATCATCTTTTAGAGGTAATATTGTTCTTCTCCTCTAAATACTCGGTTCTTTACTGACATTCCCAAGTTGTCAATCCTTTGTTAAAGATTTATGAATGGTTTTGATCATGGATACAAGAATTTGGCTTAAAACTCAAGATTTTGGAAGAGATCTTGATGATTTTCGTGGTAATTGATTGTGCTCTGTTTTGAGATGATTTTCTAATGTATTTTGGATGTTAAATGATGTTAGAAATGAGGTTTTATCAATGCAATCCCGAATAGGTTGTTTTCCTAAGTTTTTGCTTGTGAAAATGGTGGGTTTGGGGTGTTTTTGGTGTTCTGTTATAGCTGGAGGTATAAGGAAGAGTTTAGGGTTGTTTTTGATGTTTAGAAATGATTAGAAGTGATGGATCTTGGATGGGTTAAGTTTTGGAAGAGTTTGGAGGTGATTTCGATTGTGTTTGGTAGCCGAAATGTTGTGTTTGGATAGAGCAGGGAGTTTAAGAGTGTTAACTGAAGATTTCAATGCATGATGATGCATTAATCCTCTGCTTTTATGTGTCTAAAACAAGAGAGACATCTTCGGACACTTTTGGGGTTGATCCGGAATCTTAATTGGCGTTTCGGCAAGCAAGCGAAATGTGAGTACGGAAGTATGTATTGGCTAGATTGCTCTCTAGAATCAAGGTTTGGGAATGTAGGAAAGGTTTGAAACACCTTCCTAAGTCCGGAAGTATGTATTAGATTGATTGCTCTCTAGAATGTGGTGATTGCCCCTTAAATGCTTTTACATGCTCATGATTTTATATTTGATAAATTCCTACTATTTTTATGCATGACATGCAGCATGTGATGATGCTTGTAATGAGTTCATAAAGTAACATGTTGCATAAATGAGATTTGAGCTTTTGTGTTGTAGTATGGCGAATGTTACGATTTTGAAAAGGGATCAGAATTGTTGAGTTTCAATGCATGAAAAATAGTAGGTTAGATGTTGATTTGACATAATATATTGGCATAGATGTTGAGATACTTACCAGATATAATTGATCGATCAATAGGATGAGAGTGCACTATAAACAAAAAATTCGTCCGTGCTCTTTGGTTAAGACAAAGGGAGATATTCCAATGATGGGCATTCCATCGGGTAGGACTTGGGAAATACCCGAGCTTGGTGGCGATGAGAGATTCCGCCATGTGAGTACGGTGATGAGAGATTCCACCGGAAACTATGTTGCTAGACGAGTGAGTACGGTGATGAGAGATGCCACCGGAAGTGTCTAGTGAGATGTCTGCATATCCGAGTAGTAAATAGATGTGAAATGCCAATATAATATATGTTATGGTTTTTGATTCACATGTACCTATGATGCAATGATTTATGCTATGAGAAATGCATATGTTGTTTGTTTATGAAGTGCTTTAGAGTGCAAGCATGAGTTGGCTTTGCCATGGGTTTTGCATTGGTTTAAATGCATGAGATAGAATGAAGGTACATGTGGTTTCAATGAGAAATTGCTTTGAAAGGTTTCCAAGCATGAGAAAGAAATGAGTATGTGGTTTTAAAAGCTTTTGATGAAAGTGTTTTCAAAATGTGCATTATTGTGTTGGTTCTTTAGAGCATGCCTCACTAAGCATTTGTGCTTATGCTCTCTCTTTTACCAATAATGCAGATAATTGAGGTGTTTTTGGGCATCAAGGAAGATAAGTCCATCCAAGGAAATCCAAGCTCACGTATGGTGAAGTTTTCATACACTTTAGTTTTGATAGATTGGCAATGGGAAACTAAGTTTGTATTTGGGAGATTTGTTAAACTCCCTAAGGTTGTGGCATGTTTGTTTTGGCTTGTTGGTTTGTAAATGGCCTTGATTGCTTGTTTTTGAGGTTTGGTTGCCTATTTGTGTTTTGATATTAGGAAGCATGCCTCTAGACTACTGAGATTTCCTGTTTGATGCTTTGGTTGTGTTTGAGTGTTCCAAATATGTACCTTATATGTATGTTGACTAGTTGGTATGATTATAGAGTCCTTGGGATGTGTTAGATTAGGTTTTTGAGTGAAAAACCAGTCTTTGCTGCAGTTTCTGGGCAAATCGTATCAAAACACCCTCTAGTGTTTCGAAACGGGGGCCTGTAATGGCCTTCGTGTTTCGAAACGATGGAGGCTGTTTCGAAACGATTTGGCTACTAGAATGCCATGTTTCGGAACTGGTCTCGGAACACACCCGCGTATCAAAACGGTCAACGCCGTTTTGATCCAGAGTTTCGATATGGCAGGAGGGTGTTTCGAAACCGGTGACCGTTGGACACAGATTTGAATTGTTCTGACGTTAGCATGTTTTACATTTTAGTCCTAAATGTTTAGATTGCAATTGCTTGAGCTTGAGAAGTCAAATTAAGTTGAAATTTGGCAGAGAAGCATGTAACATGACTAATTTAATATTGGTAACATTAAAATCAATGAAGACCTTCTAATTTATAGAAATTACAATTTGGTCCCTAAACTCGTGTAAAGTGCAATTGAGTCCCTATATGATATCTGTTTGATGTGCCTTTCTCAATCGTATCTCGTGAGTACTCACTTATGGTTAACATGTAACTAGACAAGATTAAAAAGAGGAAAAAAGGGTCGTGAATCAAGGTTGACTTTCAGGTTGACTTTGGTTTTCCCCGTGTAATCTTCGTAGTTCGGGTCAATCGTCTTGGTCGGGCTAAGGGGATTACACGATACATGCCCTAGCATACGAACAACTTAAATATGTTTCAGTGGCAACTTGTACGCAGCATAATCAACATTAAGGCATCATTCTTGGAAACAATGGAACTAGAGGATACTTCCTAGAAGATAAAAGCACCAAAAGGCTAAAATCCAAAAGCAAGCATATACCAAAACTCAAAGGCCAATTACAAGTCAAAAAATGCATCATAAACTTGCTCAAAACTAGAAATGAACAAATCATTAACATTCAATGCATCGAACACCCCCATTGCCCTTATTACACTAGTTCAAGTATGCACAAATCATAAACAAGCTTAATGAGGATTTCCCAAAACTACAAACATCATCAATGCACAAAACCGTTTTCACTCTTTTCAAAACCATCATGCCTTTGGTATCAAATCATGCACCTTAACTTCAAAACCATTGTATTAACCATCAAGCAATGTGATTCAATTAAATTCAGCAATTAAACCATTGCTACTCATTTTCCAAGGCTTTCAAGCATAAATACCATTATGCTAAGCTTAAACCAAAACATGCATCTTTCCAAAATATGCATTACATCATTTCCACATTGATTCATTTCATTATACTGGCTCACAAGTAATAAACATCAACCTCAAAAACACATATATCGGATACACAGATTACCAAGGGTTGTCTCACACCCTTCATACACTCTACCGACATTTCAAGGCTCACACACGAGAGCAACCCTCCATCGCTGTGACACTCGTGGTGGAGTATTCGGTACAATCACAACCCCTCGACACCACTCATCGATAGATGTATAACCGACTAACGAGAGACGAGACACACACAAGGTTCGCACCCGGGAGCTACCCTCAACCATTGCAACCTTAAAGAATCCTCAATCGTTAGGGTTCTTGGATGGAGTATTCGGTACGATCACAACCCCTCAACATCCAAGGCGACTTGTTTATAGTACACTCAATCCTATAGCCGGCTAACTATATTCGATTTCATTTATAAAACATTTTATTCAACATCACTTACCAATATAACCCATACCTCATGAATAACTCATTGTTTTTACAAAGCATTCATGATAAGCCACCAACAAGCATTAATCCATGCTTAAAACCTCATGCATCAACACATGCATAATAGGACCACTTACCTAGTGCATCCTTAAACCACATGGCATCATCATACACAATTTATATTCATGCAAGTAAAATCAAGTGCAGCCAAATGCTCTAAACTAGCACAACCGAAGGAGAAATTTCGATTTACTTACTTCCAAACTTAATAAAGCATTTCAATCTTTTATTAAGTTCCCAAAACATTTTTAAAACGTTTCAACGCTGGAAAACCAAATTCCACTCACCGACTCGCGAAACCATGTCTGCTGACGCAACTACCAATCCTCCAAAGCCTCCAAAAACACTCCGTTTGCTTCCGGATTACTATCCCCTATTTTCAACACATCAAAATAGAGGTTCAATGCATTAAAATGCACCCAAAACTCCAGCACACGCAAGAAATCCCGTTGCACTGCTCTAAAGCATCAAAACACTCATCCGAAACAACCGAAAACTCAATCGATTGACCTCAAACCTCAGCCCAGCCACTACCCAGCTCATCCAACCTGTTTTAGGCATTAATCAACATCCAAAAACAACCTAAAACCATGCTTATACCTCCAAAAACTCAAATTCCTCAAGAACACCTTAAAAACTCACCCAAAAAAAAACTTCAAAAACTAAGGATCTCAAGAATTTCGAGATCTATATGATTAAGACTCCACCAGAACACCAAAAACCTCTCAAAACTCATTTAACAACAATCTAAAACCAGCCCAACTAATCAAAAATCCGAAAATCACATTTTAAACCAAATTTTCATCAAGATTTCAAGAGTTTATCAATCTAACCACAAAACCTCAATCAAAATCAGTATTAAAGAGTCGAATATCTTTGGAATTTATTAAAGAACTTAGATCAGAGGGATAGCACGAAAATTACCTCCAATCCTTGCTTCTCCTGTAATTTGGCAAGATATGCTTGAAGGAACTTAAAGGAAAATGGAAGAAATCAATAAGAAAAAGGTAGAACTCAAAAGAAGATTTGAGAGTGAAGAAAATCTGGATATTTGAGAGAAAATGAGAAATATTTGGCTAAAGTGTAAGAGAGAAATGAAAATAATCGTGAAAACTTTTTAACCAATTAACTAACTTTTTAATTAAACCAAATTAAAAGACTTTTTATTTTTTAACAACATTTAAAACACATGCCAAATTAGGGAAAAGATATAATTGCCAAGTAGCTCCCTAAATATTCTAAGATTTTGACTCTTCTTGAAAAGCACATACTTTCCAACTTTTAAATCTTTACATTTTGGTCACTACCCAAAATGTATACTTTCGAAAACCCATTTTGTAAAATCGATTTGACCAACCTCTTAAATATAATTTTAAAGGATTTTAGGAATTTTTATCCTATCTCAAACATCGATCCCCCTAAACCACCTTTTAACGGTTCAAACAACCAACATCGGTTCCACCGGCCCAACCCGACTCGCCAAAACATCTAAGCCCAAAACCGGGGAATTACAAAAGTTATCCCATCAATGCTTGACTTTGAAGCTATCTTTCTTGGACGCGAAGCAAGATAAACGAGACTCGAAGTATGATTATAAATTTACATGTATTCTCCTAGTTGGTGGGACATAGCTTGTCATGCATTTTTATTTGGCTAAAGAATGTGAATATAATCTTGACCAAGTCTTGTAATGTTTAAAGATACCTTGAATGTAAATAAAAGTATTTAAGTAATAGTTCTTGTAAACAATGTGAACTTGTTTAAGTAATGGTCTTTGTGAAATTATGGTATTATCTAAAGAATGAATGCATTAGAATCTTGATTACAAGCTTGCTTTATTCGAGTTGATCTTTTGAACTATAAAATGGAACTTGTCAAATTAACGCTAGCTATGCCTAGTTAAATTGACTCTGTTTCGAGTAGATTTATGAAGTTTAGGTCACTAGCTTAACTCACCTATATGTTATAGGTGTCTAGACTAAACTACATGTATTGATCATGGAAATTTAATGAACTTAATGGTCTATTAGCTGCGCATATAAACATTAAAATATAATGAACTTGCTTCTAATTATTGAGTGAATTCGAAAGCTTATAGGTAATAAATGAAGCTAAGTTAATGGATGGCTAATCTTATTGTCTAACTTAATTAAATAGTTTCTTGATCATTAAGTTAATGAAAGATAGATGGTAGTAGCTTGCTAGATAATAATTGAATGGTTAGTTAATCTTAAAGGATGGTGTTTAAATAGTACCTTGTGCAGTAAGTTAAAGGAAATATTTTAATTGACTCGTATTTTCTTGTTTCGCTCGTCTTGTTTTCTTGTCGTAACGCTTCTCGCTCTTAACCCGGGCGAGGAGTATTACAGAAATTCTCCCATCGGATGTGCCTTACCGCTTATTCTCCCATAAAATATTTTCTAGAAGAATACCAAGTAGAAGCAATGACTGAAGATTAGTGGAAGGATGGTTTCTGTGACCTTTGTGATGACACTATTAGGTGGAAAATACAATGGATAATTCTAATTGAATTTCTGTACTGATGCGGAGAGTATGACTAGGTTCCCTTGCCGACGATTTGGGGTGGAGTTGGATATTTCCCCCTGCTCATGTCACGCCAGTACGGTTTGATGCAATTCATTCCCGCCACTTGCCTTTAAAAACAAGTCTTACAAGACTCCAATGCAATATAGATATTTCATGCTCACATGCATCATTTACCAAATGATAACCAACACTTGTTCAACCTAACAAGTAAACATGCATTCACAAGCATTAAACACTTTTCATGCAACAATGCATCTTTTCAAGCATCTCATGCTTCACACGCAATCATGCATCATTTCAAGCATCCCATGCTTCACATGCAATCATACATCATTTCAAGCATCTCATGCTTCATTATGATCAAGAACATTACATTGGCTTCCGAGTGATCCACCACATTCACTTTTCAACTCAACAACCCAATCGGATACGCAGATTCCGAGCGTTGTCCCTACGCTCTCTACACCCTACCAATCCAAGGTCCTCGAATGGGCAACAACCTCCATTATGACCTCATCATCCTAAGGTTCCCATGTATGGACTTTTAAACACCATACAACCTTAGCTTTTTCCCCAAGGTTCCCATGTATGGACTTTTAACCACCATACAACCTTGACATGCACAAGATTCCCTCGTATGGACTTTTAACCACCATACAACCTTTGCATAACCGATTGGTAGTTGTAGAACATCACTAACGAGATCCGGGACACCCTACACAAGATCCACACATGGACTTAACTCTGCCATTGTGATCTCAACAAGCACAAGGTTCTCACATATGGACTTTTAACCACCATATAACCTTTGCTCAACCAAGGTCCTCGAATGGGCAACAACCTCCATTATGACCTCATCTCGTTAGGATACTTGAAGGGAGTTTCCCGGTCCACTCTTGACCACTCCACCTCCAAGGCGACTTAATTCACGGTGCACCCAATCCTATAGCCGGCTAACTATATCCGATCAACAAACCAAGAACCATTTGCATCACTTGCCAATATAACCATCTTACCATATTAATCAAATGTTCCACATGCATAATCATAATGCAAAACCATCACAACATTAGCCCAATGATTCGCATGCATAACCAATATGCAAAACCATTACCTCATTAATCCAATGATTCACATGCATAACCAATATGCAAAAGGTAACATTTACCATCATCAATTCACTGTTTTAAAGCATCATACAAGGCCATTGATCAACATGCAACACTATGCATCAAAACCACAATTACCACATACAAAACCAAGAATCCCTTACCTTGAGCATCCTTCTCAAATGGCTTTCAAAACCAGCATTAAACCATGCTAAAACATGCTTACAAAACAGAATTAAACCATGCAAAACACATGCATTTCAATCATCAACCACATTTGCTTTTAAAACCAAATCACAACACAATTCAAGAGAAAAAATCCTTTTACTTACTCTTGAGCTTAGCAAAGTTGTTTAGACTTACACTAAGCTCCCAAAAACCTTCAAACCTTGTTTTAAAAGCTGAAATCCCAACTTCACTCACCGATAACCAAAACAAGACTAGCCAACAAGCCTTCCAAGCTTCCGAAACCTTCCGCAAACACCTCCAAAGCTCACGGATCAAACTCCCCTGTTTCAAGCACACAAAAACAGAACATTAATGCATCCTTATGCATTAAAACACCAGCAACAACAACACAACTCGCTGCTCATCACAAATCTAACAATTTGGCTACCAAACACAACCGAAATCACCTCCAAACACTTCCAAAACTTAACCCATCAAAGATCCATCACTTCTAACAATTTTTATACATCACTTAACATACAAAATGATCACAACCACGTCCTTATACCTCCAGGTATAACAGATCACCAAAAACACTCCAAAAACAACCAAAAACTCAAGCCAAACCTAGGAAATTCAACCTATTCGGGATTGCATTGATTAAACCTCAACTTCTAATCAATTTAGCATTCATTTAACATCATTTTGACACTCCAAAACACTGCCCAAACAGATCACACGAAAATTTCACCAAAATCACCAAATCTTGCATTTTAGCCAAAAATCAAGATCTCAATTGAAAAGCCATTAACAAAACATAAATCAAGGATTGAGAACTTAGGAATTTCAGTAAAGAACTGATAGTTTAGAGGAGAAGGACGTTCTTACCTCCAAACTTGAATTTCTCCATTTTAGAGCCAAAAAGCTTGATGAAATAACTTGCAAATTGAGAGGTTTTGTTGATGAGATGATTAGGAATCAAATGAGAGTTGAAATGAGAGATTTAGATGCTAAAATCAGAGAAGGAAATCTAGAGAATTGTGTTTGGGTTGAAAGAAAATGAGAGAAAAGGAAAATTGAGAGAAAATGGAAAGTTAGTTAAGAAATTGGTTAAAATGATTTCCCTCCCTTTCATAATCTTTAAAAATCAGAATAAAGCCTTAAAATATCTTAGAAAAATCTAGAGAAATCCTTTTTGGAATAATAGCTCCTTAAAGATTCAAAGTTTCAATCCTTTATAAAACTGTCCCGCAACTTTCAAAAATTACATTTTGGTCACTAGCCAAAATGTCAACCTTCCGAACCTCATTTTCCAAAAATGATTTCACAGTTCACTTACATATATTAAAAGATGATTTTAGAACATTTTTCCATAATTTTAATGCAACCCGAACTAGGCTTTCCTAAATTCACTCTTATATATTCGATCAGCACTTTAACCGAACCGGTCAACGCCCAAAACTTCTGAGCCCAAAACCGGGGCGTTACAAGTACGGTTTGATGCAATTCATTCCCGCCACTCATGGTTTGGATACATCTAGTTTTGAACATCAAGGTAATGGTTATAAAGCATTGGTCCAGAAAATGAATCGGTCTTCGAAAAGTATGCATAAGGTTGAAGTTTATGAAGAGGACTCTCCGTTCACTCCGGGTTATGAGCAATGGAGACTTAGCCAAGTCAACGACCTCATTCCTCCTGCTAATCGAGAGAACGTGCAGCCTATGGAAGAACATATGTGGAATTTTCCCTCAAACCTAGAAAAGGCTAAAATGGCCTATAGGAAAGAGGTGCGTGCTTTGGAAAATCATGTTTCTGACCTCGAAGCTACTTGAAGATACTTGAAGATGACCATGAAGATTTAAGGAAAGATTGGCTAGAATTGAAGCAAATTTTGCGAAGGAATGTTTTGGGCACCACTACAAAATAACTAACAATTAAGCTCGTAAAAGCGAGGAATAGTGTAACGCCCCGGTTTTGGGCTTAGAAGTTTTGGGCTTGGACCGGTTCGGTCAAAGTGCTGTTCGAATATAAAAAGGTGAAATTAGGAAAGCCTAGTTCGGGTTGCATTAAAAATATGGAAAAATGCTCTAAAATCCTCTTTTAATATATATAAGTGAACTGTGAAATCAATTTTACAAAATGAGGTTGGGAAGGGTGACATTTTGGCTAGTGACCAAAATGTAATTTTTGAAAACTGCGTGACTGTTTTAAAAGGGATTGAAATTTGAATCTTTAAGGAGCTATTTACCCAAAGGGAGTTTCTCCAGATTTTTCTAAGATATTTAATGATTTAATTCTGGTTTTTAAACAAAAGAAAAGTGGAGGGAAGTTATGTCCTATTTTCAACTAACTTTTCCAATTCTTCTTTTCTCTCATTTTCTCTCAACCCAAACACCTTTTCTCCAGAGTTTTTCCTCTGATTTTGTCACCTAAATATCTCTTTTCAATTCTCTTTTGATTGCTAATCATCTCATCAACAAAACCTCACCATTTGCTACTTGGATTTTCAAGATTTTGGTTCAAAAGAGGAGAAAACTCAAGTTTGGAGGTAAGAACGTCCTTCCCCTCTAAAATCTCAGTTCTTTACTGAAATTCCTAAGTTCTCAATCCTTAATTGATGATTTATAAATGGTTTTAAAGTTGTGTAATGGATCTTGGCTTAAAATGCGAGATTTGGTGATTTTTGATGGATTTTCGTATGATTTGATTGGGCTGTGTTTTAAGGTGTTAATTTGATGTTAAATGAATGTTCAATTGATAAGGAATTGAGTTTTAATTAATGCAATCCTGGATAGGTTGAATTTCCTAAGTTTAGCTTGTGTTCTTGGTTGTTTTTGGAGTGATCTTGTGGATCTGTTATAGCTGGAGGTATAAGGATGATGTTAGATCCTTTTTGGATGTTAATTGATGTGTAAGGATGTTTAGATTTGATGAATTTTGGCTGGGCTTTGTTGAGGAGTTGTTTGGATGCATTTTCGGTTGTGTTTGATAGCCGAAAATGGAGTGTGGATGAGAGCAGCGAGTTTAGGTGCTTTCATTGAAGCTATTAATGCATGATGATGCATTAATCCTCTGCTTTGATGTGTTTAAAACAGGGGAGTCATCTTTGGATCCAAGTGGTGGTGATCCGGAAGCTTGATTTGTGTTTCGGCAAGAGGCGAAACGGAATCGGTGAGTGGAATTTGGTTTTCGGCTTTGAAACCAGTGTTTTGGAGGTTTGGGAGCTTAGTTTAAGTCTAAGCAACTTAGCTAAGCTCAAGAGTAAGTTTTCGGAAAAACTCTCTTGGTGATGACCATGGTTTTGGTTGTATGCAATATGGTATGTTTGCATGTTTTTAAATCTGTTTTGAAAGCATATCTAGCATGTTTATTTGCTGAGATTTTAAGCCATGTGTTGAAGGAAGCTCAAGGTAAGAGTTCCTTGTTTTTGAAAATTGTTTAAATGTGGTTGATGCTTGAAAATGCATGATGTCTATGGCTTGTTTAAATGCTTTAAAACAGTGGAATATTGATGATGATGAAACATATTGGCAAGTGATGGTTAAGGTCACAAAGGTGGTTAAAAGTCCTTGTGTGAGCCTTGTATATTTAAGAACATCAAGGTGGTTAAAAGTCCTTGGATGGTTCTTGGTTAAGATCACAAAGGTGGTTAAAAGTCCTTGTGTGGATCTTGTAAAGTTTAAGAACAACATGGTGTTTAAAAGTCCATGGTTGGTTCTTGGTTAAGGCTCAAGGTGGTTAAAAGTCCTTGTGTAAGCCTTGGTTACTTAAGAACTCCAAGGTGTTTAAAAGTCCTTGGGAGATTCTTGTTAAGGACACAAAGGTGGTTAAAAGTCCTTGTGTGGTCCTTGCCATGGTGTTTAAAAGTCCATGGGCCATGGTGGTTAAAAGTCCATGGGGATAAGATCACAATGGTGTTTAAAAGTCCATGTGTGGATCTTATGTGAAATGTGTCACTTGTTGCCAATATGACTTGTTATGAACTTGAAGCATGAGATGCTTGTTTTAAATATTTAAGAACATGTTTAATGTTGCTTGAAGCATGGTTTATAAATGAGTTATATAAGTGCATTATTGTATGGTTTTTAAATGAGCATTCCTCACTAAGCTTTTTCTTACGCTCTCTTTCTTTTTCTTAAACCAATAATGCAGAGCATTAAGGTGCATTGAGGGTAGCAAGGAAGGCAAGCAATCAAGTGGAAGTTAAGCTCAAGTATGAGAAGGTTTTCTTAAACACTTTTAGCTTTTGGCATTTGGCAATGGGGGACCTATGTGGATGTTTTGGGAGATGTTTTGAACTCCCTAAGTTGTTTAATGTTGTCATTAATGCTGGAACATGTAATTGGCCATTATGTGGTTGATTTGGAAATTTAGTGCTTGAATGGTTTGCTAAGTAGGAAGTATGCCTTTAGAGTTGGGGCTTTTCATATTTGATGCCATGATGATGATTGAATGATGCATTTATGTTCCTTACATGTTGAATGTCTTGTTGGTAAAGTTTGGTTGCATTTGGAGCATGTATGGTTGATCAATTGTGTGTTTTAGCAGTCAATTTTCTGCATTCTGTGCAGGCCGTATCGGAACGGGAGCTACCGTTTCGGAACGGGTGCCCTGTAATAGCCCAGGCGTCCGAAACGGAAGACATTGTTCCGAAACGGAAAGTCCTCTACCAGCCCTCGTTTCGGAACACGTTGTGGAACGGCCCCGCGTTTCGAAACAGGTTCTTCCTGTTTCGGAACACCTGACCGTTGGGGGCTGACATTGGCAGTTATATGTTTTGAAATGTTTGCATTTTGGTCCTGAAACTTGTATGTGCAATTGTATGAGTTTGGGATGTCCGTTTGAGCTGAAATTTGGCAGTGAAGCATGAAACTTGATTAATTATAAGTTGGTAACTTTAATTTGGATTAAGCTCACATAATTATCAGAATTTACAATTTGGTCCCTAAAGTTGTAAATTGTTCAATTGGGTCCTTGTTTGATCTCTGATGTTTATGATCTTTGAGCATGCTGTTTGAGTGATCATAACTAGGGTTAATGTGCATATAGAAAAGTTTAAAAAGGAAAAAAAGGGTCGTTAATCAATGTTGACTTTCGGGATGACTTTGGTTTTCCCCGTGTGACTTTCTTAATTCGGGTCAACCGTCTAGGCCGGGTTAAGGGGGTTACATTTGGTGGTATCAGAGCTGAGTTCTCGAGTAATTGGGAATTAATGTGTGCATGATTGAAGTATGTATGCTATGTATGCTTGTTGAGTGGAAGCATGATGATTGGTTTATGAATTTGATGCAATTGAGTTGTATGCTATGGTGAAGCATGTTGTGGGTACCCATTGCCAAATCAAAGCTAATGAAATGATGATGATTTTAAATGAAAATGAGCTTGAGTACTTGGATTTGCTTACCTTGCTGGACCTGACTTCATTTATTTGCATTGTGATTGCATGGTTAGAATATGGCCCCTCGTAGAGAGTTGAGGAGTAATGTGCGAGCTACGGCTCCGAATGAGAATGAGAATGAGGAGAATGCGGGAAGTGCGGTGTTACCTCCTCCACCTGGTGGTGGTGGTGCTGAGGGTGAAAGGGCTGAAGCTGCAGCTGGTACTGGGGTCGCTGGACCTGAGGCTGGTCAGGGGCAAGCTGTTCCTGACATGACGATGTTGATTCAAGCTATTGCTGGAGCTTTTCAAGCCGCAGTAGCTGGAGCTCGAGGAGCTGGGCATCAGGAAGATGCTAGAGTTAGACTACCCTTGGAACGCTTACGCAGTCTAGGCGGGACTGAGTTCAGGGGTTTGTTTGCGGAAGGTTCTGAATCCTGGATGGAGAGTACCAAGAGGATCTTGGGTCAGATGAGTTGCACTGATGTGCAAAAGCTGGGGTGTGTTGTATCCTTGCTTCAGGATGATGCTTATACGTGGTGGACGACCACTATTGCTGGGATGGCAGAAGCTGATGTAACTTGGACATTCTTCCAGAATGTGTTCAAGAGAAGATATCTTGGTGTGAGGTATCTGGATGAAAAGAAGCGAGAGTTCATGTCTCTTACTCAGGGGAGCATGTCTGTGGCCGAGTATGAAGTGCAGTTTGTTCGACTCAGTCAATATGCACCCGAGCTTGTTCCGGATGAGCGAGAAAGGTGTGAAAGGTTCCGTTATGGTTTAGTGACGGAGGTGAAGATGTATGTGCTGGCTACCGAGTATAGTGATTTTGATGTGCTGGTGGGCCGAGCCAAGGATATTGAGATGAACTTGGGTTTATCTGCTAAAAGTGCTGGTTCTAGTGCTGGGAAGCGAGCTGCTGAATATAGTTCCGGTGGTGGATGAAGCAAGAGGGGACGTGATCAGAAGTATCAGTCCTCAGCTAAGAGAGGTGGTGGTGCACCTGCTCGGGGAGGCAATGCTAGAGCTGATCCGAGTGCTTGTTGGACATGTGGTTCGCGTGGCCATATGAAGCGTGATTGTCCTCGTGCTGTGAGGGAGGTGCAAGCTACGGTTGTGGCAGCTGGTAATGGGTGCTGGAATTGTGGATCTACGGATCACATGAGGAGGGAGTGTCCTATGTTGGCCGGTGGCCAAGTGCGTGCTCCTGTTGTTGCTGCACCACAGAGAGGTCGTGGGCGCGGCCGTGGTAACTTCCAGCGAAGGGAGGAAGGTGGTCGAGGAGTGGCCCATGTTGTGGCTATTCAGCCTGAGGGTGGAGGTCAAGCTAGGGTGTATGCTCAACGGGAGGGAAGGAATGACGCGGATGTGATTGCAGGTACTTTTACTTTGCAATCCTTGTCGTTACTTTCCTTGATAGATTCTGGATGTACGCACTCATACATATTGCGTGAGCATGCTGAATTGCTTGGTTTGCCTGTTGAGTCTTTGGATGTTGGTGTTCGTGTCACTAGTTCTTTCGGTGAGACTGTTGTGACTCGAAAGTTGTTTAGAAGATGTCCTTTGGTTGTTCAAGAACATGTTTTTCATGTTGACCTTATGGAGCTTCCTTTCTATGGTTTTGATGTAATCCTTGGTATGGATTGGCTTGCTGAGCATCGTGCTGTTGTGGATTGTGAAAATAAGCGAGTTTCGCTGAAGCTTGCGGATGATTATGAAGTTGTTGTGGTTGGTGAGAATGTGAAGTTTCTTGCTAATGTGGTGTCTACGTTGGAGGCGAGCAGGATGCTGAGGCAAGGTTGTGAAGCTTACCTAGCTTTTGTAATGAATCCTAGCCCTAAGGAGTTGCGGGTGCAAGATATCAGAGTTGTGAAGGAGTTTCCTGGTGTGTTTTCTGAGGAATTGCCTGGTTTACCTCCTAATCGCGAGGTGGAGTTTGGAATTGAGCTGTATGAGAATACAACTCCTTGTGTCCATTACCCCTTATAGAATGGCACCTAAGGAGCTGAAGGAGCTGAAGACGAAGTTGCAAGAGTTGCTTGATCGCGGTTTCATTCGGCCAAGTGTGTCACCTTGGGGAGCACCGGTCTTGTTTGTGAAGAAGAAGGATGGCACTATGAGAATGTGCATTGATTACCGTCAGCTGAACAAGTTGACTATCAAGAATCGGTATCCTTTGCCGAGGATTGATGATCTCTTTGATCAATTTCGGGGAGCAGTTGTGTTCTCTAAGATTGACTTGAGGTCAGGGTATTACGAGTTGAAAGTGAAGGATGTTGATGTGCCTAAGACAGCTTTCAGGACAAGGTATGGGCATTATGAGTTCCTTGTGATGCCGTTTGGTTTGACAAATGCTCCTGATGCTTTCATGGACATGATGAACCGTGTGTTTCATGAATACTTGGATAAGTTCGTTGTGGTATTCATTGATGATATCCTCGTGTACTCGTGTACTAAGGAGGAGCATGAAGAGCATTTGAGGATTGTGCTGCAAGCTTTGTTGGAGAATCAGCTTTATGCCAAGCTGAGCAAGTGTGAGTTCTGGCTTAAGGAGGTGGTGTTTCTTGGGCATGTAGTTTCTGCCGAGGGGATACGTGTTGATCCTCAGAAGATCGAGGCGGTGATGAATTGGAAGGTTCCTAAGTCTGTTCATGAGGTTCGTAGTTTCCTTGGTTTGGCGGGATACTATCGGAGGTTTGTGGATGGGTTTTCTAAGATTGCTGCACCTTTGACGAAGTTGTTGCAGAAGGATGTTAAGTATGAGTGGACGAAAGCGAGACAGCAGGCTTTTGAGAAGCTTAAGGCGGCTTTGACACAAGCTCCTATCTTGGTTCAACCTGAATCAGGGAAAGAGTTTTTTGTCTACAGTGATGCGTCCTATGTTGGTTTGGGATGTGTGTTGATGCAAGAGGGTAAGGTGGTGGCTTATGCATCGCGGCAGTTGAAGGTGCATGAGCGCAATTATCCTACGCATGATATTGAGTTGGCTGCAGTGGTTTTTGCTCTGAAGATTTGGAGACATTATCTGTATGGTGAGAAGTGTACTGTGTACATGGATCAAAAGAGTTTGAGGTATCTGATGTCTCAGAAGGATTTGAATCTCAGGCAGCGGCGTCGATTGGAGTTGCTCAAGGATTATGATCTGACGATTGAGTATCACCCTGGAAAGGCTAATGTTGTAGCGGATGCCTTGAGTAGGAAGGTAGCTGTTGAGTTGAGGGCTATGTTTGCTAGTTTGAGTATTTCGCGTGATGGTGGTCTTGTGGCGGAGTTGCAAGTGAAACCATCTTTGGTTCAGTTGATCAAGGAAAAGCAGTTGCTGGATGATTCCTTGGTGCCTCATGTTCAGGATATCGCGGAGGGTAGGCCTTCGGATTTTTGTTTTAATGGTGATGGTGTGTTGTGTTTTGGGAGTCGAATAGTAGTGCCCAATGATGCTGAGTTGAGGCGTGCTATTCTGACTGAAGGTCATAGTAGCCCTTTTGCTATGCACCCTGGTAGTACTAAGATGTATCGCGATCTTCGTGATGAGTACTATTGGGTGGGTTTGAAGAAGGATGTTGCGGAGTTTGTGAGCAAGTGTATGGTGTGTCAGCGAGTTAAGGCTGAGCATCAGGTTCCTTCAGGGTTGTTGCAATCGTTGAGAATCCCCGAATGGAAGTGGGAAAGGGTTACCATGGATTTTGTATCTGGTTTACCTTTGTCACCATCAAAGAAGAATTCGGTGTGGGTGATTGTGGATCGCCTGACGAAGTGTGCGCATTTCTTGCCTGTGCATACTACGTTTTCTTTGGATAAGCTCGCGGAGCTGTACATTGCTGAGATTTTGCGGCTGCACGGTGTGCCTAAGTCGATTGTGTCGGATAGGGATCCGAGGTTTACATCGCGTTTCTGGCAGTGTTTGCATCAAGCTTTGGGTACAAGGTTGAATTTATGTACATCTTATCATCCTCAGTCGGATGGTCAATCTGAGCGTGTTATTCAGATTTTGGAGGATATGTTGAGGTGCTGCGTGATTGAGTTTCAGGGCTCTTGGGAGAAACATTTTCCTTTGGTGGAGTTTGCCTATAACAATAGTTATCAGGTGAGTATTCAAATGGCACCTTATGAGGCTTTGTACGGGAGGAAGTGTAGGACTCCTCATTGTTGGGCTGAAATGGGTCAGAAGTTGGTTTCGATGCCGGCTTTGTTGAAAGGAACCACCGAGAAGGTGAAGCTCATTTGTGAGCGTTTGAAGGTAGCTTCTGATCGGCAGAAGTCTTACGCGGATTTGAAGCGTAAGGAAATTGAGTATGCTGTGGGTGACCGTGTGTTTTTGAAGGTTTCGCCTTGGAAAAAGGTAATGAGGTTTGGTCGTAAGGGTAAGTTGAGCCCTAGGTACATTGGACCATACGAGGTGGTTGAGCGTGTGGGTCCTGTTGCGTACAGGTTGAGGTTACCTCAGGAGTTGGAAAAGATTCATGATGTGTTTCATGTTTCTATGCTCCAGAAGTATAGATCTGATCCTTCGCATGTGATGCCTGTGGAGGAAGTGGAATTGAATCCGGATTTGACCTATGATGAGGAACCAGTGAAGGTTCTGGATTCGGATAGCAAGGTTCTTCGTGGCAAGACCATTGAGTTGGTGAAGGTGTTGTGGAAGCACGGTGGTGTTGAGGAAGCCACGTGGGAGCAGAAGGATGACATGCTGAAGCAGTTTCCTTATCTCTTTCCTTCAGGTAAATTTCGGGGACGAAATTTCTTAAGGGGGGGAGAGTTGTAACGCCCCGGTTTTGGGCTTAGAAGTTTTGGGCTTGGACCGGTTCGGTCAAAGTGTTGTTCGAATATAAAAAGGTGAAATTAGGAAAGCCTAGTTCGGGTTGCATTAAAAATATGGAAAAATGTTCTAAAATCCTCTTTTAATATATATAAGTGAACTGTGAAATCAATTTTACAAAATGAGGTTGGGAAAGGTGACATTTTGGCTAGTGACCAAAATGTAATTTTTGAAAACTGCGTGAGTGTTTTAAAAGGGATTGAAACTTTGAATCTTTAAGGAGCTATTTACCCAAAGGGAGTTTCTCCAGATTTTTCTAAGATATTTAATGATTTAATTCTGGTTTTTAAACAAAAGAAAAGTCGAGGGAAGTTATTTTCCTATTTTCAACTAACTTTTCCAATTCTTCTTTTCTCTCATTTTCTCTCAACCCAAACACCTTTTCTCCAGAGGTTTTCCTCTGATTTTGTCACCTAAATATCTCTTTTCAATTCTCTTTTGATTGCTAATCATCTCATCAACAAAACCTCACCATTTGCTACTTGGATTTTCAAGATTTTGGTTCAAAAGAGGAGAAAACTCAAGTTTGGAGGTAAGAACGTCCTTCTCCTCTAAAATCTCAGTTCTTTACTGAAATTCCTAAGTTCTCAATCCTTAATTGATGATTTATAAATGGTTTTAAAGTTGTGTAATGGATCTTGGCTTAAAATGCGAGAATTGGTGATTTTTTATGGATTTTCGTATGATTTGATTGGGCTGTATTTTAAGGTGTTAATTTGATGTTAAATGAATGTTAAATTGATAAGGAATTGAGTTTTAATTAATGCAATCCCGGATAGGTTGAATTTCCTAAGTTTAGCTTGTGTTCTTGGTTGTTTTTGGAGTGATCTTGTGGATCTGTTATAGTTGGAGGTATAAGGATGATGTTAGATCATTTTTGGATGTTAATTGATGTGTAAGGATGTTTAGATTTGATGAATTTTGGCTGGGCTTTGTTGAGGAGTTGTTTGGATGCATTTTCGGTTGTGTTTGGTAGCCGAAAATGGAGTGTGGTTGAGAGCAGCGAGTTTAGGTGCTTTCATTGAAGCTATTAATGCATGATGATGCATTAATCCTCTGCTTTGATGTGTTTAAAACAGGGGAGTCATCTTTGGATCCAAGTGGTGGTGATCCGGAAGCTTGATTTGTGTTTCGGCAAGAGGCGAAACGGAATCGGTGAGTGGAATTTGGTTTTCGGCTTTGAAACCAGTGTTTTGGAGGTTTGGGAGCTTAGTTTAAGTCTAAGCAACTTAGCTAAGCTCAAGAGTAAGTTTTCGGAAAAACTCTCTTGGTGATGACCATGGTTTTGGTTGTATGCAATATGGTATGTTTGCATGTTTTTAAATCTTTTTTGAAAGCATATCTAGCATGTTTATTTGCTGAGATTTTAAGCCATGTGTTGAAGGAAGCTCAAGGTAAGAGTTCCTTGTTTTTGAACATTGTTTAAATGTGGTTGATGCTTGAAAATGCATGATGTCTATGGCTTGTTTAAATGCCTTAAAACAATGGAATATTGATGATGATGAAACATATTGGCAAGTGATGGTTAAGGTCACAAAGGTGGTTAAAAGTGCTTGTGTGAGCCTTGTATATTTAAGAACATCAAGGTGGTTAAAAGTCCTTGGATGGTTCTTGGTTAAGATCACAAAGGTGGTTAAAAGTCCTTGTGTGGATCGTGTAAAGTTTAAGAACAACATGGTGTTTAAAAGTCCATGGTTGGTTCTTGGTTAAGGCTCAAGGTAGTTAAAATTCCTTGTGTAAGCCTTGGTTACTTAAGAACTCCAAGGTGTTTAAAAGTCCTTGGGAGATTCTTGTTAAGGACACAAAGGTGGTTAAAAGTCCTTGTGTGGTCCTTGCCATGGTGTTTAAAAGTCCATGGGCCATGGTGTTTAAAAGTCCATGGGGATAAGATCACAATGGTGTTTAAAAGTCCATGTGTGGATCTTATGTGAAATGTGTCACTTGTTGCCAATATGACTTGTTATGAACTTGAAGCATGAGATGCTTGTTTTAAATATTCAAGAACATGTTTTTTAAATGAGTTATATAAATGAGTTATAAATGAGTTATATAAATGCATTATTGTATGGTTTTTAAATGAGCATTCCTCACTAAGCTTTTGCTTACGCTCTCTTTCTTTTTCTTAAACCAATAATGCAGAGCATTAAGGTGCATTGAGGGCAGCAAGGAAGGCAAGCAATCAAGTGGAAGTTAAGCTCAAGTATGGGAAGGTTTTTTTAAACACTTTTAGCTTTTGGCATTTGGCAATGGGGGACCTATGTGGATGTTTTGGGAGATGTTTTGAACTCCCTAAGTTGTTTAATGTTGTCATTAATGCTGGAACATGTAATTGGCCATTATGTGGTTGATTTGGAAATTTAGTGCTTGAATGGTTTGCTAAGTAGGAAGTATGCCTTTAGATTTGGGGCTTTTCATATGTGATGCCATGATGATGATTGAATGATGCATTTATGTTCCTTACATGTTAAATGTCTTGCTGGTAAAGTTTGGATGCATTTGGAGCATGTATGGTTGATCAATTGTGTGTTTTAGCAGCCAATTTTCTGCATTCTGTGCAGGCCGTATCGGAACGGGAGCTACCATTTCGGAACGGGTGCTCTATAATAGCCCAGGCGTCCGAAACGGAAGACACAGTTCCGAAACGGAAAGTCCTCTGCCAGCCCTCGTTTCGGAACACGTTGCGGAACGGCCCCGCGTTTCGAAACAGGTTCTTCCTGTTTCGGAACACCTGACCGTTGGGGGCTGACATTGGCAGTTATATGTTTTGAAATGTTTGCATTTTGGTCCTGAAACTTGTATGTGCAATTGTATGAGATTGGGATGTCCGTTTGAGCTGAAATTTGGCAGTGAAGCGTGAAACTTGATTAATTATAAGTTGGTAACTTTAATTTGGATTAAGCTCACATAATTATCAGAATTTACAATTTGGTCCCTAAAGTTGTAAATTGTTCAATTGGGTCCCTGTTTGATCTCTGATGTTTATGATCTTTGAGCATGCTGTTTGAGTGATCATAACTAGGGTTAATGTGCATCTAGACAAGTTTAAAAAGAAAAAAAGGGTCGTTAATCAAGGTTAACTTTCGGGTTGACTTTGGTTTTCCCCGTGTGACTTTCTTAATTCGGGTCAACCGTCTAGGCCGGGTTAAGGGGGTTACAAATAGGACTGATAGCTATGGTCCGAAGTACGAAGCTAGCCAAAAATAGGTTGAGAAAAACTCTAAGGAATTAGAAACTATCACTTAGAAGTTGACTCTTAGCCAAGATCAGAATCAAGAATTAGCGACTCAGCTAGCCCAATAGGGGTTTCTAACACCCCCTTCCCGGTCTGGTCGAGAACCGGGTCTGAAGGTGATATCAATGTTCAATATAGTACACAATGCAAAAAAAATTCTTCTTTTATTTTTTTTCATATTAACCTTCAAATCAGTATCATACAATAAACATTGCCTTAACACAATTTACTCCAATTAATCCATACGGAGCTAAAATTTAACAATCGAGGCTAAACTGCAAATAATACAAGTTTTAGGGACCAATATGTGAATCCAATAAATTAGGTGTCCTATGATGCAACTGAACATACTACAATGAAATTCTCTATAAAAACAACATGCCTGTAAAATTTCATCCAATTTGAAGTCCCTTAACTCATTCAATTTAATCAATGACTAAATTGTGAAAGTTGTAATTTGTTTAACCAGTGACTAACCCTCTATTGAAACACCCTAGTGTTGTTTCGAAACGGGTGAAAGATGGCCAACTCCTTTTGACTTTCCCCTTTAGGCCGTATCGATACGGGCATGCCATGTATCGAAATGGGTTGACCTCATTTGACTTTTGACCCGTTTCGATACGCTATAAACTCGTATTGAAACAGGGGATTCCGGTGGCAAAATGTTTCAAAACGGACATGAACCGTTCCGATACACTTTATTCCCCAGGCTAAATTATGCTTACCCGTATCGAAACGCCATCACCCGTTTTGATACGGCCTGACTTGTAATGACAAATTTTTGCTGGTATTTATTAAATTTCACCTATCGAACAATCTCCAAATGCAACGAAACTTAACACACAATATTTCAATGATATAAACTACAAGCATGAAAAATTTCATGACCATATGTTGCGTGTAAAAGTGTCTATCGCAATTGTAGTGCAAGCGTACACGACACAAGTAGTAAAGTGATACAGAAGTATCGGATATCGTCTCCACAGGGACTAGGCTAATAGCTTCACCTTGAATTACTGCACACGAGTAAAGAAAATAATTGAGAAAGTTGTCACGAGAATAATAAAGAAAACTTAAATAAAAGAGTAGAAAAATCAAGATAGAGAGAATGGGCTGGTATTGAATTGCTCTGTAGTGTAGGTATTGCTATGTCTAGGAAATCGAGTTCTGTCGTCGTCCCCGTCGTGGCAGCACCTGTCACGGTAGTAGTCTGTTGCTTGTCGCGGCAGCGAACACTAAACTCTGTACTTCAAGTTTGGAAAGAATCCCTGTTGTGCCTTGGCCTATCCCTAGGTCCATGTCTGTCGATGATCACGTCTTTGATGATACCTCCCGGCGTGAATCGCAGGATGAACACCGATGTTGATGAATTCTTCTTTAGCCACTTAACCTCGTCATATCCCTAGGTCTGAGATAGTTCAACTATAAACTAGAGAACTCGCACTTATTCCTTTCGTATACATAACTCTCCCGGTATTAAGTAAATAGATAACCTCACAATGCTCTCTCGATGCTCTTGCAAGATGTTAATACCTAGAATAAGAGAACTTGAAGTTTATTTTATTGAACTGAAAATTCCTAAAACAAAAACAACCCTTGCAACTACTTTACAAAACAACTCGTGGCCCTAAGGGGAATCTAGAACATGTTGAGGGAAGGAAAACGACTAGGGTTTGGGAAGAAGGCTAGAGAATGCGTGATATCCCCCCTAGGTCGAAATACACGCCCTTATATAGGCTTTGGGTCCAAGTTTTCTAAAATAGCAAGAATACAACTTTAAATTAAAGTACAACTCTAATAAAGACTAAATCTTCAGAGGATCTAACTTTAAATTGTCCTCTTTCTTGCTTGGGATTTTCTCTCCTTGAACTTTGGGCTTGTCATTCCTTCCTATCTGGGGCTTGGAAAAATATGGTGGTTTTACACGACAGACGGGCTGAATTTTATCTATCTGTCGAGGTCCACTTTGCTTCTTCTCCTCAAAACTGTTACCGTCCTCTGCTGTCACGGCGGCAACCATGGATGCATCGTCCTCCTTGACTGCTCATCCAGTTCCAGCTCTTCCGCTTCACTGCCCAGCGTCTGCCTCTTCTATCTGCTACAACAGCAACCTGCAAAAGCAACCAATTTCACTAGAAACTGTGCCTTTTAATATATTTGTGATGTTTAACTGTAAACTGACCTAAATGCAATAAATAATGCTTGAATGCAGCCGAAATATGGGTTAAATAGGGGGTAAATAATAGAACTTTTACACACTCATCACACCCCCAAACTCAAGTTTTTGCTTGCCCTCAAGCAACTAAGACTTAAAAGAAAAATAAAATATTTTTGTTTTGGCTTAAAACAGTGAACTTTCCCTTATCCTTCATTCGTACCCTGTGGCGGCAGCACCCTGTCAGATAATTTAGGATCTGTCCGGAGTATCACTATAGTCATCGTGCAGTGTGTGCATGCTTGTGAACAGTTATATGCCAATACTCTCTTAGTTTCACTAGAATATTTCAGCCCTTAACTCGAATTTTTATGCCAAAGTTCATCTTTTGAAGGAACTTTTTCATTCTCCTTTGATTTTTTTGTTTTTACTCGATTTCACTATTTTTTAAGCTAAAGTTTCACTAGAGCCAGTTTTGGGCACCTCTAGCTAACTTCCTAGAGCCAGTTTCGGGCAACTCTAGGGCTGTTGAGTCTCTTTTTGCTAAACTTCTTTCCTAGAGCCAGTGTTAGGCACCTCTTGGGGCTATTCAAGTGCTAAGCTTCCCACTCTATTTAACTAGAAGAGTTCTAGGCAGTATAACATTCACCAATGTGTTTAAGTTTTCAGAACTATAGAAAGGCTCTAAACTTCTCCTAACACTATCCTAAAGGCACTGCCACGACAGAGCTGTCACGGCAGGTAAGTTCAGTTCACAGACATAAGCCAAAATTTTTCAATATTTTCATTTTTTAAAGAGAACTTAAACTAAGTAAAAGGCACAAATTTTTAAAAACTAAAATGGACTCCATTAATGGAGGGATGCCACCCCCAAACTCGAGGGTTGCATTGCCCTCAATGCAAATGACAAGATAAAAAAAGATAAAAGCAGTACATCACAAAATATATATGCAGACAGCAAAAGAAGATAAGAAACTTAATTTTTTAATCACTATCTTCGCTGCTGCTGCTGATTCTGATCTGGCAGCGGGCACGAGCTTTCGGAGCAGGCTGGCAGATCGGGGAGGCAGATGTGTTCTTTGCTTTGGCCGCCCGTGGTGGTTGGATCCTGGTTGGGGAGATATGAGGGGGTTGCTCCACAACCTGGACTTCAGAGCTGTTGCTACTGTCCTCACCGCTACTGCTGTCACTACTGCTGCCGCTAGCTTTTGGCATATTGTTTTTGTCCGCCATTCGCTTCTGCCTCTTCACCGGTGAGAATTCCTTCGATAGATCCCTCTTAATAGAGGGTTCATTATCACTGGAAGCCCAAACGGAGGAGGACGAGAACCCGGCGATGAAGGCATCAAGCTCCTCCGATGCCCTTCTGCGTTTCGTGCCACAGGCAGACGGCTCAGCTCGGTTGCTGCCGGTGGTTGTCGGGGAAGGTGATGGCGTTGAGGCGGCAGAGGGTGTCTGTGGTGTGGCAGCAGGTGTGGGGGTGTGGGCATGTGCGGTGACAGTAAAATAATGTGCAGAGAAAGTGGGGAAGATAGCATCAGGGAAATTTAAAGAGTTATGGATAAAGTTTACCGTCGAGGTAGTAAAATCCCTGATGAAAGTCATCAGACCGAGCAGTCGTTCCTCCATCTTCTGAATGACAGCTAAGATCTGGGAGGAGGAGTCTGTCGGGGCGGCTGCTGTGGCAGCTGGTTCAGTCTCTGGCTGCTCTGTCATGTTGGCTATCGTGGCAGGTGGATCGAATGATGACAGAGGAGTGGCAACAGTCAGTGTTGCGTGTAAAATAGTCTATAGCAATCGTAGTGCAAGTGTACACGACGCAAGTAGTAAAGTGATACGAAGTATCGGATATCGTCTCCACAAGGATTGGGCTAATAGCTTCACCTTAGTTCACTGCACGAAAGTAAAGGAAATATTTGAGAGAATTGTCACGAGAATAATAAAGTAAACGTAAATAAAAGAATTGAGATATCAAGATAGAGAGAATGGGCTGGTATTGAATTGCTCAGTAGTGCAGGTATTGCAATGCTTAGGAACTCCAGTTCTGCCGTTGCACCCGTCGCGGCAGCACCTGTCGCGGCAGCAGTCCGTTGGTCGTCGCGGCAGCAAACACACCAACTCAGTACTTCAAGTTTGGCAAGAATCCCAGATCTGCCTTGGCCTATCCCTAGGTCCAAGTCTGTCGATGATCACATCTTTGATGATACCTCCCGGCGTGAATCGAAGGATGAACACCGATGTGTATGAATTCTTCTTTAGCCACTTAACCTTGCCCTATCCCTAGGCACAAGATAGTTCAACTATAAACTAGAGAACTTGCTCCTATTTCTTTCATATACTTAACTCTCCCGATGCTAAGTAAATGGATAACCTCACAATGCTCTCCCGAAGCTCTTGCAAGATATTAATAACCAAAATAAGAGAACTTGAAGTTTTATTTTATTGAACTTGGAAAATCCTAAAACAAAGCAACCCTTGCAACTACTTTACAAATCAACCCGTGTAACCCCCTTAACCCGGCCTAGACGGTCGACCCGAATTAAGAAGATCACACGGGGAAAACCAAAGTCAACCCGAAAGTCAACCTTGATTAACGACCCTTTTTTTAAACTTGTCTAGATGCACATTAACCCTAGTTATGATCAATCAAATAACATACTCAAAGATCATAAACATCAGAGATCAAACAGGGACCCAATTGAACAATTTACAACTTTAGGGACCAAATTGTAAATTCTGTAAATTATAAGGACTTAACTCAAATTATTGTTACCAACTTATGATTAATCAAGTTTCATGCTTCTCTGTAAAATTTCAGCTCAAACGGACATCCCAAACTCATACAATTGCAGATACAAGATTCAGGACCAAAATGCAAACATTTAAAAACATATAACTGCCAATGTCAGCCCCCAACGGTCAGGTGTTCCGAAACAGGGAGAACCTGTTTCGAAACGCGGGACCGTTCCGCAACGCGTTCCGAAACGAGGGCTGGCAGAGAGCTTTCCGTTTCGGAACGGTGTCTTCCGTTTCGGACGCCTGGGCTGCTACAAGGCACCCGTTCCGAAACGGTAGCTACTGTTCCGATACGGCCTGCACAGAATGTAGAGAAATGGCTGCTAAAACACACAATTGACTTGCCATCCATGCTCCAAATGCTACCAAACTTTACCAGCAAGAAATTCAACATATAAGGAACATACATGCATCATTCAATCAACATCATATCATCAATTATGAAAAGCCCCAAATCTAAAGGCATACTTCCTACTTTAGTAACCATTCAAGCATTGCATCACCAAACCAAACACATAATGGCCTATTACACAATCCAACATTATTCACAACATTAAACAAACTTAGGGAGTTCCAAAACACCTCCCAAAACATCCATATAGGTCCCCCATTGCCAAATGCCAAAAGCTAAAAGTGTTAAGAAACCTTTCCATACTTGAGCTTAGTTTCCACTTGATTGCTTGCCTTCCTTGCTGCCCTCAATGCACTTTAATGCTCTGCACTATTGGTTTAGGAAAAGAGAAAGAGAGCGTAAGCAAAAGCTTAGTGAGGAATGCTCATTAAAACCATTCAATAATGCATTTATAAAACTCATTTATAAACCATGCTTCAAGCAACATTAAACATGCTCTTTAACATTTAAAACAAGCATCCCATGCTTCAAGTGACATTAAACATGCTCTTAAACATATTAACAAGCATCTCATGCTTCAAGTTCATAATAAGTCATATTGGCAACAAGTGACACATTTCACATAAGATCCACACATGGACTTTTAAACACCATTGTGATCTTATCCCCATGGACTTTTAAACACCATGGAACCATGGACTTTTAAACACCATGGCAAGGACCACACAAGGACTTTTAACCACCTTTGTGTCCTTAACAAGAATCTCCCAAGGACTTTTAAACACCTTGGAGTTCTTAAGTAACCAAGGCTTTCCAAGGAATTTTAATCACCTTGAGCCTTAACCAAGAACCAACCATGGACTTTTAAACACCATGTTGTTCTTAAACTTTACAAGATCCACACAAAGACTTTTAACCACCTTTGTGATCTTAACCAAGAACCATCCAAGGACTTTTAACCACCTTGATGTTCTTAAATATACATGGCTCACACAAGGACTTTTAACCACCTTTGTGACCTTAACCATCACTTGCCAATATGTATCATTATCATCAATATCTCACTGTTTTAAAGCATTTAACCAAGCCATAAACATCATGCATCTTTAAGCATTAAACCACATTTAAACAATGTTCAAAAACAAGGAACTCTTACCTTGAGCTTCCTTCAACACATGGCTTAAAATCTCAGCAAATAAACATGCTAGATATGCTTTCAAAACAGATTTAAAATCATGCAAACAACACATTGCATACAACCAAAAACCATGGCCATCACCAAGAGAGTTTTTCCGAAAACTTACTCTTGAGCTTAGTTAAGTTGCTTAGACTTAAACTAAGCTCCCAAACCTTCAAAACACTGGTTTCAAAGCCGAAAACCAAATTCCACTCACCGATTCCGTTTTGCCTCTTGCCGAAACACAAATCAAGCTTCCGGATCACCACCACTTGGATCCAAAGATGACTCCCCTGTTTTAAACACATCAAGCAGAGGATTAATGCATCATCATGCATTAATAGCTTCAATGAAAGCACCTAAACTCGCTGCTCTCATCCACACTCCATTTTCGGCTACCAAACACAACCGAAAATGCATCCAAACAACTCCTCAACAGTGCCCAGCCAAAAACCATCCAAACTAAACATCCTTTAACATCAATTAACATCTAAAAAGAACCTAACAACATCCTTATATCTCCAGCAACAACAGATCCACAAGATCACTCCAAAACAACCAAGAATCACAAGCTAAACTTAGGAAATTCAACCTATCCGGGATTGCATTAATTAAAACTCAATTTCCAATCAAATTAACATTCATTTAACATCAAATTAACACCTTAAAACACAGCCCAATCAGATCATACGAAAATCCATCAAAAATCATCAAATCTTGCATTTAAAGCCAAGATCCATTACACAACTTTAAAACCATTTATAAATCATCAATTAAGGATTAAGAACTTAGGAATTTCAGTAAAGAACTGAGAGTTTAGAGGAGAAGGACGTTCTTACCTCCAAACTTGAGTTTCTCCTCTTTTAGAACCAAAAAGCTTGAAGAATCAACTAGCAAATGGTGAGGTTTTGTTGATGAGATGATTAGCAATCAAAAGAGAATTGAAAATAGATGTTTAGGTGACAAAATCAGAAGAAAAACTCTGGAGAAAAGGTGTTTGGGTTGAGAGAAAATGAGAGAAAGTAAAATTGGAAAATATGGAAAGTTAGTTGCAAAATAGGAAAATAACTTCCCTCCACTTTTCTTTTGTTTTAAAAATCAGAATTAAAACATTAAATATCTTACAAAAATCTGGAGAAACTCCCTTTGGGTAAATAACTCCTTAAAGATTCGAAGTTTCAATCCTTTCTAAAACAGTCACACAGTTTTCAAAAATTACATTTTGGTCACTAGCCAAAATGTCACCCTTCCCAACCTCATTTTGTAAAATTGATTTCACAGTTCACTTATATATATATTAAAAGAGGATTTTAGAACATTTTTCCATATTTTTAATGCAACCCGAACTAGGCTTTCCTAATTTCACCTTTTTATATTCGAATAGCACTTTGACCGAACCGGTCAACGCCCAAAACTTCTAAGCCCAAAACCGGGGCGTTACAATCCGTGGCCCTAGGGGGGTTTTAGAACATATCGACGGCGGGTAAACATCAGAGGGTTTTAGGTTATCGGTTTAAAGGGAAATCAGCTATGGGTTATGAGATATGCCCTAGGTTAAAATATATGCCCTTATATAAGCTTTGGGATCAAGTATTCTAAGTTAACAAGGATTACAACTTTAATTAAAAGTATGATTCTAATAAAGACTTAATCTTCAAGGATCCTACTTTTCAGCCGTCCTCCTTGTTTCTTGGGATTTTCTCTCCTTGAGCTTTGGCTTGACATATCTTTTGATCTGGGGGTTGGAAAAATATAAGGTTTTCACACGACAGACGAGCATAATTTTCTCTATCTATCGAGGTCCACTTTTCTTTTTCTCCACTAACTTGTTGTCTTCCTCTGCTGTCACGGCAGCTCCATGGCAGCATCGTCCTCGTCGTTTGCCTGTCCAGTTCAGCTCTTCTGCTTCACTGCCCTGCGTCTGCCTTCTTCGTCTACTATGGCGGCAACCTGCAAAATCAGCCATCTTTTAGTAGAATCTGTGCCTTTAATATATTTGTGATGTTTTGCTGTAAACTAACCTAAATGCAATGCAATGATGCTTGAATGCAGCAGAAATATGGGTTAAAAAGGGTATAAATAATAGAACTTTTACACACTCAACACACCCCCAAACTCAAGTTTTTGCTTGCCCTCAAGCAATTAAGACCTAAAAGAAAAATGAATATTTTTGTTTTGGCTTTCAAACAGTGAACTTTCCCTTACCGGTCGCTCATTCTCTGTGGCGGCAGCAACCTGTTGGAAAGATTAGGATCTGTCCGGAGTCTCACTATAGTCCTCGTGGAGTGTGTGCATGCTTGTGAACAGTTATATGCTAAGAATCTCTTAGTTTCACTAGAATACTCAACTTTTTAACTCGAATTTTTATGCTAAAGTTTATTTTTGAAGACACATTTTCAGGCGTCTTTTCTTCTATTTTCAAGCTAAGTTTTACTAGAGCCAGTTTTAGGCACCTCTAGTTAGCTTCCTAGAGCCGGTTTCGGGCACCTCTAGGTTTTTGAGTTTCTTTTGCTAAACTTCTTTCCTAGAGCCAGTGTTAGGCACCTCTAGGGGCTATTCAAGTACTAAGCTTCCTATTCTAGTTTGGCTAAAAGAAATCTAAGCAGTATAACAGTCACAATGGTGTTTAAGTTTTTCAGAACTATAGAAAGGCTCTAAACTTCTCCTTAAACTGTCCTAAAGATGCTGCCACGACAGAGCTGTCATGACAGGTAAGTTCAATTCATAGTTTTAAGCCAACAATTTTGTTTTTTTTATAAGAGAAAAAAATGAGACACAGCAAATAAATAAGATGTACTAAGACTCCATTAAAATGGAGGGTTGCCACACCCAAACTCGAGGGTTGCATTGCCCTCAATGCAAAATGACAAAATAAAAATGAAGCAGTATATCACAAAATATAGATAAGGCAGCAGCAATAAGAAGAAATTAAGAGACTTAAATTTAAACGTTGTCTTCACTGCTGCTGCTGACACGGATTTGGCGGCGGATTGTGGGTTGTGGGGCAGGCTGGCCTTTTCCAAATTCCTCCGAATAGGAGGTTCTGCCTCGATGTTAGCCCAGACGGAGGAAGAGGAGAATCCAGCTACAAAAGCATCGATGTCATCCGAGGGCGGTCTCTTTGTTCCTCGGGCGGATGTGTCTGCCGGAGGACTGCCAGCTGCCGTCGGGGCAGGTGATGGGGTGGAAGCAGCAGAATGTGTGTGTGGGGAGGCAGGAGGTGTAGGTGTGTGGGCAGGGGTGGGGATGGTGAAATAGTGGGCAGGGAAGGTGGGAAAGACAACATCGGGATAATTTAAAGTATGGGTAATAAAATTTACCATGTAGTTGGTGAAATCACTAATGAATGTCATCAGACCCAGCTGTCTGTCTTCCACCCTCTGAATGGCAGCAAGGATCTGAGCAGATTGGTCTGTCAGAGCAGCTGCTGCGGCAGGTTCAGTGTTGGGCTGCTCGGAGGATTCTGCTGGGGCGGCATTAGGGTTGACGGAAGAGATGGGGGTCGTGACTGTCAGCTCCATGAGGCTGATAATGTTCTTATCGGTCCAGCCCCTTCCTTTACTAGTTTATCGGTGGTGGCTTCTGGTACGGCAGAGCAACGACAGAGTGATGTAATCATGAAAGGTAGGCAGAGGAGGGCGGTTGATCTGTGGGTGCAGTCCAAGATACTCTCCCTCATGTAGCGTCCCACATTAATAGGCCGGTTGTTCATGATGGAATGGATGAGGGCTAGCCTCTACTGATCCATTGTCGTGTGATGGGAGGATGGCATAATTCGCTTCTTGATGAAAGCGTTCCATAATTTGGCTTCTGGAAGCAGCTGCCCCCTTCTGACGGTGTTGGGATTTTTCTTGCTAGTGTTCCATTCCGTTCTTTCCTCTGTCACCTCTGCCATGACAGCACCGAAGGCAGCGGTGTCGAGGGTGTCCAAAAACTGCTGATGGGCATCGTCGTTGGGACCAAAGTAGAGGCCATACATATTATTGATGCGTTCTGCTGTGAAAGGCACTTATGTCCCTCGGACAGTTACTGTTGTTGCCGTCCTGCTGTCTATGGCAGCGTAGAATTCCCTCACCAGCGTTTCATTCATTTCAGTTGGTTGTTCTGCAAATTGCCCCCATAGCAGAGCCTTTATCGCCCTTGCGATTAATGGTTTGAGCCCCATGTTCTCTGCCTTTCGGATGTAGATAAAGCCTTTTTCTTCCCATAGTTCCTTAGTTGCGAAGGACTGTGGGGTGGGTGCTACCGGTGAAGAGGTTGAAGCAGCACTACGGCGGGTTCTTCTGGAAGACATGTTACTTGCAAGGGTTTGTGAAAGTAAAGAAAACAAAGAAAAAAACGAGAGAGGAGAGCAAGTAAGAATAAGCAGAAGTGAGGAAAATGAAAATGAAGCGGGGTTATATAGAGGAAAAGTTGCTGCACGTTTAATGTTGTAACGGCAGGCGTGAATAACGGGGCGACTGTTGAGCTTTAGCGTGTCTGACGCGTCTGACACGCATTTATGCGTCTGTTACGCGTCTGTCACACGTTTCAACGTCTGCCGTGACAGTCTGATGACAGCCTGTCTTATCCGTGTCTGCGGCGGCAGCTGGAACGACAAGCTTCAATAATGGGCTCTGTTGGGCTGATGGATGGATGGTGGGCTTGGGTCACTTCTCCTTTTCTTCTTGACTCCTTTATTTCCTAAAAACAGAAAATATAAAAACATTATTCGAATAAAATAAACCTAATTTCCTAATAAATAATAAATAAAAAAATAAGATTTAGGTTAAATTAGGGATGCCTTGTGAAGCATCTCCTAAAGTAACCACTTCCTGTATTCCTGGGGCTTCAGTCCCCTGATAGTGCTTGAGGCGTTGTCCATTGACTTTGAATTGGTGCCCGTCTTTTAATGATCGGATTGTGATGGCACCATGGGGAAAAACTTGTACAACTTGGAACGGGCCAGACCATCTAGATTTTAGCTTCCCTGGGAAGAGTTTCAGTCTAGAATTGAACAACAATACGAGCTGCCCTGGGCAGAACTGTCGTGGCATCAACTTCCTGTCATGCCACTTCTTAGTCTTCTCCTTGTAAATTCTTGCATTGTCGTAGGCCATTGTCCGTATTTCTTCAATCTCGTTCAGATCTAATAGCCTTTTATGGCCTGCCTTGTCCAAGTCCATATTCACTACCTTGATTGCCCAATATGCTTTGTGCTCTATCTCGACAGGCAGATGAAAGGTTTTTCCATAAATCAATCGGAATGGAGACATGCCCAATGGAGTTTTAAAAGTTGTCTTATATGCCCACAATGCATCATTAAGGAGTAAAGACCAATCTTTCCTAGTTGGCTTAACCATCTTCTCAAGAATGTTCTTAACTTCCCTATTGGATATCTCAGCTTGTCCATTGATCTGTGGGTGGTATGCTGTCGCGATCCGATGCTTGACACCATATTTCTTCAAGGCGGCAGCAATTACCCTATTATCAAAATGTCTCCCTTCATCACTGATAATCGCCTTAGGGATGTCAAACCTCGAAAAAATGTTTTTGTGTAGAAATTTTTGGACTGTCTTGGCATCATTCTTTTGAGTGGTGATAGCTTCAACCCACTTAGAGATATAATCCACTGCTAGGAGGATGTATAGATTTCCACATGAAGATGGAAAAGGTCCCATAAAATCAATCCCCCAAACGTCGAAGATCTCGACCTTTAGAATGTTCTGCAGTGGCATCTCGTTTCTCCTTGAGATGTTACCTGTCCGCTAGCACCTGTCACAGTTCTTGTAGAAGTCCTGTGCATCTTTATACAGTGTCGGCCAGTAGAACCCTGACTGCAGCACCTTGGCAGCAGTTTTGTTGCCTCCTAAGTGACCTCCATATTGTGAAGCATGGCAGTGATGGAGAATGTCTTCTTGCTCTTCTTGTGGTACACACCTTCTTATGACTTGATCTGCACATAGTTTGAAAAGAAGAGGTTCGTCCCAATAATAATGCTTAACATCATTTTGGAACCTCTTCCTGGCTTGATAATTAAGATCAGAAGGAAGTATTCCACTAACTATAAAATTAACGAAATCAGCATACCAGGGGAGTTCAGAAGACTTACCTACCGCCATAACTGTTGCGGCAGCGATTGCGGCAGCAAAGAGCTGATCATCTGGGAAGGTCTTCAGTATGTTTGTCTCATCTATTGGCAGACTCTGTCCCTTCTCCAACCTTGACAAGTGGTCTGCCACCTGATTTTTTGTCCCTTTTTTGTCCTTGATTTCAAGGTCGAATTCTTGCAATAGCAGGATCCACCGTATCAATCGAGGCTTTGCATCCTTTTTCGCGAACATATATTTCATGGCAGAATGGTCTGTGTGCACTATTACCTTCGTTCCAAGTATGTAAGAACGAAACTTGTCAATGGAGAATACCACAGCTAATAGCTCCTTTTCTGTGGTGGTGTAGTTCACTTGGGCGTCATTCAATGTCTTGCTGGCATAATATATGACATGAAACAGCTTATCTCTGCACTGCCCAAGTGCTGCCCCGACAGCATAGTCACTAGCATCACACATAATCTCGAATGGCTGTGTCCAGTCTGGTGGCTGTACTATTGGGGTTGTTACCAGATTTTCCTTCAGAACCATGAATGCTTCAGTACATTCATCATTAAAGTCAAAGGGTCGGTTCTGCTCTAAAAGATGGCATAGGGGCTTAGTGATTTTTGAGAAATTTGCAATAAATCTTCGATAAAAACCAGCATGCCCTAAGAAACTTCTAATGCCCTTGACTGTGGTCGGCGGTGGCAGCTTCTCGATCACTTCTATTTTAGCCCTGTCGACTTCTATCTCACGGCAGCTAATCTTATGGCCAAGGACTATCCCTTCATCCACCATAAAGTGGCATTTTCCCAATTCAAAACAAGATTTGCTTTTTCACATCTTTCAAGTACCTTTTGTAGATTGCCGAGGCAGCTCTCAAAATCGTCTCCAAAGACAGAAAAATCATCCATAAAAATCTCAAGGAAGTCCTCCACCATATCGGAGAATATTGCCATCATGCACCTTTGGAAGGTGGCGGGTGCATTGCATAGTCCAAACGGCATCCTCCTAAAAGCGTATGTTCCGTAGGGGCATGTAAAAGTCATCTTTTCTTGATCCTCCGGTGCGATGGCAATTTGATTGTAACCTGAGTAACCATCAAGAAAACAATAGTAAGGTTTTCCCGCTAATCTATCAAGCATTTGATCAATAAAGGGTAAAGGAAAATGGTCTTTTCGGGTAGCCTTGTTAAGCTTCCGATAGTCCATACAAACCCTCCAACCGGTCACAGTCCTGGTTGGGATTAACTCATTGTTCTCATTGGTTATCACGATCATTCCTCCTTTCTTGGGAACACATTGCACCGGGCTCACCCATTTGCTGTCGGAGATGGCGTAAATAATACCAACATCTAACCATTTGATTATCTCTTTACGCACCAACTCTTTCATTGCATGGTTGAGTCGTCTTTGGGTATCAATAGTCGGCTTATGATCTTCCTATAGAAGGATTTTGTGCATGCATAACGCCGGACTAATGCCTTGTATATCAGCAATCGTCCATCCAATCGCCTTTTTGTGCTGCCTCACCATGCCGATTAGCTGTCGTTCCTGTTCCTGCGGCAGCTTAGAAGAGATGATTACGGGCAACGTATCATTTGAACCAAGAAAAGCATATTTTAACTTCCTGTTCCTGATCTTCGGTATCAGATGTATCTGATTCAGAGGAGTTGATGTCGTCGGTGCTGTCGTCAGTGCTGTCGTGACAGTCCTATAGATGGCTGCCGCGGCAGTGACCAAATTTAATATCGTGACAGCCTGACCTGATGCAGGGTTGATCAAGGGTAACATCAGTGATAGCCTTGCATTCCTCGTCCACATCAGCATGTTTCATCGCTTGGAGAACATTCAACTTAATCTCTTGATCGTTCACTCGCATGGTGAGTTCTTCTTTCTCCACATCAATCAGTGATCTTCCTGTGGCTAAGAAGGGTTGCCCAAGGATGACTGGTGCATTTTCGTCTGCCTCACAATCTAGAACAAGAAAGTCAGTAGGAAAAATAAACTTATCCACTCTTACCAGAATATCTTCAATTTTTCCTTCTGGATGAACATAAGAGCAGTCTGCCAGCTGCAGAGTTACTGTCGTGGGTCGCGCCTTTCCAATACCTAATTTCTGAAAAACAGACTTTGGCATTAAATTAACACTAGCACCAAGATCACAAAGTGCCTTACCCACAAATTTATTTCCGCTTACGCAAGGTATGATGAAGCTCCCCAGATCCTTCTTTTTTTTGGGGTGGCTGTCGATGAAGAATACTCATGCAACCTTCTGTCATCTTTACCGTTTCAAACTCCCCAAGTTTAGATTTTTTCGACATAACATCCTTGAGAAATTTAGCATAACCGGGCATCTCCCTAACGACATCTAACATCGGAATATTAATATGAACCTGCTTAAAAATATCATAAATCTTTTTAAGTTGAGATTCTTGCTTAGCTTGATGTATCCGTTGGGGAAAAGGTGGCGGGGAATGATAATCAGCAATACGTCCTTCCCCCTGCATATGAATCTGAGGACGTTTGGGTTCATCGATTTTCTCCTCTGTCGCTTCTGCTGTCGTGACAGGCTCATCGGCAGCAGTCTGTTTATCACCTGTCGGGGCAGCTTCCTCGGCAGGTTTATCCAAGGCAGGTTCCTTTACTGTTTCAGCTTCTTTTTCCGGCCCTGGTAGTTTCTTCCCACTCCTAGTAGTAATTGCCTTACATTGCTCATGTGTGGGCTGCCTAGACTTTCAGTATTGCTAGGGAATCCTCCAGTCTGCCTCGGCTTAATATGTTGGGAAACCTGACCCATTTGTGTCTCTAGAGATTTCAAAGTAGCTTCATGATTTGTCATCCTCATCTCTGTTTTATCCATGAAATTCTCTGTTTTCTTGACAAACTGATTCATATTCTCAATATAAGTACCTGTCTGAGACATAAAGGTGGCAAGAGTCTGTTCCAGTATACTGCTTGTGGCAGCTGGTTGCTGCTGTTGCTGGTGCGGCGGCAGTTGCAGCGGCAGTTGCGGCGGCAGTTGCTGTTGCGTCAGCAATCTAGGTCCTCCCTGATTCTGATTATGTGCTTGAGGATTCAGGGCATTATTAGGATTACTCCAAGAAAATTTGGGATCCTTCCTCCATTTGGGATTATAATTGTTGGAATTATAATTCGGCTTGTAGTTTCCAACATATTTTCCCTCTTCTACTTGTATTGGGCACTCATCCCGACTATGATTTCCCTCACAGATGTCACATACTTGACAACAAGTACTCTTTTACCTGTGATTATAATCGTTTCATTGCTTTAGTAAGGAATGCTACCTGTGATTTCATCGTGCTGTCGGCTCTATAATCCTTGACAGCAAGTACTCGTTTACCCCCTCTTCTTGCAGTCGGAAACTGCTCCTCATTCTTGGCCAGATTTTTCAAAACTTGCAATGCCTCGTCCGGATCATTATCCAATAATAGTCCATTTGCTGCAGAATCAATTCGAATACGAGTTTGTAAGCTGGCAGCATTATAAAACTTAGTTACCCGATTCCAGACGGGGAATCCATGCATTGGGCAGTTCCGTAGAAGAGAAGTAAATCTATCCCAGGCCTCGTGCATCGGATCGTCATCTTCGTGTTCAAAAGTAGCAATTTAATTACGTAATCGCTCAGATAAATGCGAAGGATTAAAAAGAGATAAAAATTCAAGAGATAAATCTGCCCAAGTTATAATTGAACCCGACGTCAGTTTATTCCACCAAGTTTTAGCTTTGTCCCTCAATGAATGAGGGAATAACCGAAGCCTCAGTATCTCCGGATTAACTCCTGGCAATCTAAACGAACCACAGATCTCTTGGAACGTTTTGAGATGCTCCCTAGCATCCTCTGTAACAGCACCACTAAACTGCCTGGCATTGTTGATCATACTAAACATGACACGTTTAAGCTTGAAGTTATCAACATCAATATCCGGCAGCGTGGTCTCCAGCTCTACATGATCGTTCAAGATGTAGTCACGGCAGGACCGTCGTCCGTCAACGGCAGGCGGGTCGCCGACAGGCGATATACCACCACTAGCGGGCGAGACATGAGCCATCTTCTCTAGCTGTTCCTCAAGGTACTCGTTCCTGGCTAAAAGGTGACTGAGTTGTTTCTTAAGATTGAAGGAAAGTTCAACTTCCGGATCTAATGGATACTCAGGATCTTCACCTCTTTTAGATCTGCGCATAAACAAGAAAACCTCGTGAAAAGCAAGAGTTGAAAGCACCAAAGAGAAAACAGAAAAATAAAAATAAAAACAAAATAAAAACAAAAACAAAAAGTGCAATAAAAGAAAGGTAGAGTTATGTTGCCAATCCCCGGCAACGGCGCCAAAAACTTGTTGCGTGTAAAATAGTCTATCGCAATGGTAGTGCAAGTGTACACGACGCATGTAGTAAAGTGATACGAAGTATCGGATATCGTCTCCACAGGGATTGGGCTAATAGCTTCACCTTAGTTCATTGCACGAAAGTAAAGGAAATAATTGAGAGAATTGTCACGAGAATAATAAAGTAAACGTAAATAAAAGAATTGAGATATCAAGATAGAGAGAATGAGCTGGTATTGAATTGCTCAGTAGTGCAGGTATTGCAATGCTTAGGAACTCCAGTTCTGTCATTGCACCCGTCGCGGCAGCAGTCCGTTGGTCGTCGCGGCAGCAAACACACCAACTCAGTACTTCAAGTTTGGAAAGAATCACAGATCTGCCTTGGCCTATCCCTAGGTCCAAGTCTATCGATGATCACGTCTTTGATGATACCTCCCGGCGTGAATCGAAGGATGAAAACCGATGTGTATGAATTCTTCTTTAGCCACTTAACCTTGCCCTATCCCTAGGCACAAGATAGTTCAACTATAAACTAGAGAACTTGCTCCTATTTCTTTCGTATACTTAACTCTCTCGATGCTAAGTAGATGGATAACCTCACAATGCTCTCCCGATGCTCTTGCAAGATATTAATAACCAAAATAAGAGAACTTGAAGTTTTATTTTATTGAACTTGGAAAATCCTAAAACAAAGCAACCATTGCAACTACTTTACAAAACAACCCGTGGCCCTAGGGGGGTTTTAGAACACATCGACGGCGGGTAAACGGCGGAGGGTTTTAGGTTGTCAATTTAAAGGGAAATCGGCTATGGGTTATGAGATATGCCCTAGGTTAAAATATATGCCCTTATATAAGCTTTGGGCTCAAGTATTCTAAGTTAACAAGGATTACAACTTTAATTAAAAGTATGATTCTAATAAAGACTTAATCTTCAAGGATCCTACTTTTCAGTCGTCCTCCTTGTTTCTTGGGATTTTCTCTCCTTGAGCTTTGGCTTCACATATCTTTTGATCCGGGGCTTGGAAAAATATAAGGTTTTCACACGACAGACGAGCATAATTTTCTCTATCTATCGAGGTCCACTTTGCTTTTTCTCCACTAACTTGTTGTCGTCCTCTGCTGTCACGGTAGCTCCATGACAGCATCGTCCTCGTCCTCTGCTTGTCCAGTTCAGCTCTTCTGCTTCTCTGCCTTGCGTCTGCCTTCTCCGTCTACTATGGCGGCAACCTGCAAAATCAGCCATCTTTTAGTAGAATCTGTGCCTTTAATATATTTGTGATGTTTTGCTGTAAACTAACCTAAATGCAATGCAATGATGCTTGAATGTAGCAGAAATATGGGTTAAAAAGGGTGTAAATAATAGAACTTTTACACACTCAACAGTCAGCTCTATGAGGCTGAGGATGTTCTTTTCAGTCCAACCTTTCCCTTGGACTCGAAGATCAGTGGGCACTTCTGGTACGCCATGGCCACGACAATGCGATGTGATGAGGTATGGGAGGTAAAGTGGACCCGTCGGTCTGTGTGCGCACTCCAAGATGCTCTCACCGATATAGCTGCCCACGTTAATGGACCTCTCATGTAAAATGGAGTGGATTAAAGCTAACCTTGGCTGGTCGACTGTGGTATTGTGGGACGACGACATGATACGCTTTTTGATAAAAGCATTCCATAATTTAGCCTCCGGCAGCAGTTGAGTCCTCTTTACCGTCCGTGGGTTCTTGCGGCTAGTGTTCCATTGAGTGCCCTCATCTGTCAGCTCTGCCATGACAGCATCATAGGCAGCAGGGTCTAATGTGTTGAGGAACTGTTGGCGAGCGTCGCCGTTGCTGCCGACGTAATCCATACAGTGTGTTAATGTACTCTGCTTCGAACGACACTTCTTTTCTTCGTACAAGCACCACTGTCGCCGTCCTGCTGCTAATGGCAGCATAAAATTCTCGTACCAATGAGACGTTCATCTCTTCAGGTTGTTCAGCAAAAGTTTGCCACTGTAGAGCTTGAATTTTCCGGGCGATGAACGGCTTTAGGCCCAAATTTTCCTCCTTTGATGTGTAAATGAATCCTCTCTATTCCCACATATATCTGATCGCAAATGAACGTTGGGTGGTTGCTGTCGGTGTGGAGCTAGAAGCAGCATTCCTACAGGTTTTCCTAGAAGACATTTTTGCAAGGGTTGTGGAAATAAAAATGAAAGCAAGTAAAATCTAGATTGAGCAAGTAAGAAGAGTAGGAGTGAGTGAAAATGAAAAATGAAACGGGGTTATATAGAGAAGGATTTGCTGCCCGTTGAAGCTGTAACCGCATGAGTGAATAACGGGGCCAGCTGTTACGCGGTAGCGTTTCTGACACGCCTGTCACGTGTTTCCGTGTCTGCTGCGCGTCTATGACGTGTTTCCGCATCTGTCGTGACAGCGTGTTGACAGCATGTATTTTCCGCGTCTGTCGTGACAGCATGTATTTTCCGCGTCTGTCGCGGCAGCTGTAACGACAGGCTCCAAAATTTGGGCTTTGTTGGGCTGGTGGATGGATTGTGGGCTCAGTTCACTTCTCCTGTTCTTCTTGTCTCCTTTATTTCCTAAAAACAGAAAAATAAAAACATTATTCAACTAAAATAAATCTTATTTCCTAATAAATAATAAGTAATAATAAAACTAAAAATAAAAATTAAAGTTAGGTTAAATTAGAAATGCCTTGTGGGGCATCTCCTAATGTAACCACTTCCTGCATTCTTGGGGCTTCAGTCCCCTGATAATGCTTTAAGCGCTGTCCGTTGACTTTGAATTGGTGCCCGTCTTTTAATGATCAGATTGTGATGGCACCATGGGGAAAAACCTGTACTACTTGGAACGAGCCAGACCATCTAGATTTTAGCTTCCCTGGGAAAAGTTTCAATCTAGAATTGAATAGCAAAACAAGCTGCCCTGGGCAGAACTATCGTGGCAGCAACTTCTTGTCATGCCTTTTTTTAGTTTTATCCTTGTAGATTCTTGCATTGTCATAGGCCATTGTCCGGATTTATTCAATTTCGTTCAGATCCAATAGCCTTTTCTGCCCTGCTTTGTCCAAGTCCATATTCACTGCCTTGATTGCCCAGTATGCCCTGTGCTCAATCTCGACAGGTAGATGACATGTTTTCCCATAAATCAATCGGTATGGAGACATTCCTAATGGAGTTTTAACAGTTGTTCTATAAGCCCATAATGCATCATTAAGGAGTAAAGACCAATCTTTCTTAGTTGGCTTGACCATCTTCTCAAGAATGTTCTTAACTTCCCTGTTGGATATTTCAGCCTGTCCATTAGTTTGAGGGAGATATGCTGTTTGCGATCCGATGCTTTACACCATACTTCTTTAAGGCAGCAGAAATAACCCTGTTGTCGAAATGTCTCCCTTCATCACTGATGATCTTCTTAGGGATGCCAAACCTAGAAGAATGTTTTTGTGTAAAAATCTTTGAACTGTTTTGGCATCATTCTTTTGAGTGGCGATAGCTTCAACCCACTTAGAGACATAGTCTACTGCCAGGAGAATGTATAGATTCCCACATGAAGATGGGAATGGTCCTATAAAATCAATCCCCCAAACGTCGAAGATTTCGACTTCAAGAATGTTCTTTAGCGGCATCTCGTGTCTCCTTGAGATGTTTCCTGTCCGTTGGCACTTGTCACAACTCTTGTAGAAGATTTGCGCATCTTTATACAGTGACGACCAATAAAACCCTGACTGCAACACCTTGGCAGCAGTTTTGTTGCCTCCTAAGTGTCCTCCATACTGTGAAGCATGGCAATGATGAAGTATATCTTCTTGCTCCTCCTGTGGTACACATCTCCTTATAACCTGATCTGCACAGATTTTGAAAAGAAGAGGTTCGTCCCAATAATAATGCTTAACATCATTTTGGAACCTCTTCCTGGCTTGATAATTGAGGTCAGAAGGAATTATTCTGCTAACTAAGAAACTAACGAAATCTGCATACCAGGGGAGTTCAGAAGACTTACCTGCCGCCATGGCTGTCGCGATAGTGATTACGACAACAAAGAGCTGCTCATCTGGGAAGGTCTCCAATATGTTTGTCTCATCCGTCGGTAGACTCTTTCCCTTCTCCAACCTTGACAAGTGATCTGCTACTTGATTTTCTGTCCTCTTTTTGTCCTTGATTTCAAGATCGAATTCTTGCAATAGCAGGATCCAACGTATCAATCGAGGCTTTGCATCCTTTTTCGCAAACAGATACTTCAAGGCAAAGTGGTATGTGTGCACTATGACCTTCGTGCCAAGTATGTAAGAACGGAACTTGTCAATGGAGAATACCACAGCTAATAACTCCTTTGTGGTGGTGTAGTTTACTTGGGTGTCGTTCAGAGTTTTGCTGGCATAATATATGACGTGAAACAATTTGTCTCTTTGTTGCCCAAGTGCTGCCCCGACAGCATAGTCACTAGCATCACACATGATCTCAAATGGCTGTGTCCAGTCTTGTGATTGTACTATTGGGGCTGTTACCAGCTTTTCCTTCAGAACCATGAATGCTTCAGTACATTCATCGTTAAAGTCAAATGGTCAGTTCTGCTCCAGAAGATGACATAGGGGCTTGGTGATTTTTAAAAAATTCGCAATGAACCTTCGATAAAAACCGGCATGTCCTATGAAACTTCTGATTCCCTTGACTGTGGTGGGCTGCGGCAGCTTTTCGATCACTTCTATCTTAGCCCTGTCGACTTCTATGCCACGTCAGCTAATTTTATGGCCAAGGACTATCCCTTCATCCACCATGAAGTGACATTTTTCCCAATTCAAAACTAGGTTTCTTTTTCACATCTTTCGAGTACCTTTTGTAGGTTGCCTAGGCAGCTGTCAAAATCGTCTCCAAAGACTGAAAAGTCATCCATAAAAATCTCACGGAAGTCCTCAACCATATCGGAGAATATGGCCATCATGCACCTTTGGAAGGTTGTTGGTGCATTGCATAGTCCAAATGGCATCCTCCTAAAAGCATATGTGTCGTACGAGCATGTGAATGTCTTCTTTTCTTGATCTTCCGGTGTGATAGCTATTTGATTGTAACCTGAATAACCATCAAGAAAACAATAGTAAGGTTTACCCGTTAATCTATCAAGCATTTGATCAATAAAGGGGAAAGGGAGGTGGTCCTTTCGGGTAGCTTTGTTAAGCTTCCGGTAGTCCATACAAACCCTCCAACCGGTTACAGTCCTGGTTGGGATTAGCTCATTGTTTTCGTTGGTCACCACGGTCATTCCTCCTTTCTTGGGAACACATTGCACCGGGCTCACCCATTTGCTGTCCGAGATGGCGTAGATTATTCCAGCATCAAGCCATTTGAGTATCTCTTTTCGCACCACTTCTTTCATCGCATGGTTTAGCCGCCTTTGAGCATCTATAGTCGGCTTATAATCATCCTCAAGGAGGATTTTATGTATACATAATTCCGGATTAATGCCTTGAATATCTGCTATCGTCCATCCAATAGCCTTTTTGTGCTGCTGCAGCATCCCTATTAACTGCTATTCCTGTTCCTGCATCAACTTGGAAGAGATGATTACGGGCAACATATCATTTAAACCAAGAAAAACATATTTTAGCTGCCCTGTCAGGGCTTCAGTTCTAATATAGGGGGCTCAACAGTTTACCTCCTCCTGTTCTTCAGTATCAGATGTATTGGATTCTGAGGAGTTGCTGTCGTCGGTGCTGTCGTGACAGTCCTGTAAGTGGCTGCCGAGGCAGTGACCAATTTTGATGTCGTGACAGCCTGACCTGATGTAGGGTTGGTCAAGGGTAACTTCAGTGATAACCTTGCATTCCTCTTCTGCATCAGCATGCTTCATAGCTTGGAGAACATTCAACTTTATCTCTTGATCGTTCACTCTCATGGTGAGTTATCCTTTTTCCACATCAATCAGTGATCTTCTCGTGGCTAAGAAGGGTCGCCCCAAGATGATTGGTGCGTTTTCATCTGCTTCACAATCTAAAACAAGAAAGTCAGCAGGAAAAATGAATTTATCCACTCTTACCAGAATATCCTCGATTTTTCCTTCCAGATGAACATAAGAGCGGTCTGCCAGCTGCAGAATTACTGTCGTGGGCCGAGCTTTTCCAATACCTAATTTCTGAAAAACAGATTTTGGCATTAAATTAATACTAGCACCAAGATCACAAAGTGCCTTACCCACATATTTATATCCGATTACACAAGGTATGATGAAGCTCCCCGGATCCTTCTTTTTCTGTGGTGGATGCATGTGCAGAATACTCTTGCATCTTTCTGTCATCTTAACCGTTCAAATTCCCCAAGTCTGGATTTCTTCGACATAGCATCCTTGAGAAATTTAGCGTAACCGGGCATCTCCCTAACGGCATCTAACAGCGGGATATTAATATGAACCTGCTTAAAAATATCATAAATCTTTTTAAGTTGTGATTCTTGCTTCAATTGATGTAAACGTTGAGGAAAAGGAGGTGGGGGACGATAATCAGCAATACGTCCTTCCCACTGCATACGAATCTGAGGAGGTTTTGGTTCATCATTTTTCTCCTCTGTCGCTTCTGCTCTCGTGACAGGCTCATCGGCAGCAGGCTGTTTGTTACCTGTCGGGGCAGCTTCCTCGGCAGGTGATTCAAAGGCTGGTTTCTTCACTGTTTCAACTTCCTTCTCTGGCCCTGGTAGTTTCTTCCCACTCCTAGTAGTAATAACTTTACACTGCTCATGTGTGGGCTGCCTAGCATTTTCAGTATTGCTAGGAAATCCTCCAGTCTGCCTTGGGTTGATATGCTGAGAGACCTGACCCATCTGTGTCTCCAACGATTTTAGAACAGCTTCATAATTTGTCATCTGCATCTCTATTTTATCCATGAACGTCTCTGTCTTCTTGACGAATTGATTCATGTTCTCAATATAAGTTCCTGTTTGAGACATAAACGTAGCCAGAGTCTGTTCCAGTATACTGTTAGTGGCAGTTGGTGGTTGTATTTGCTGCTGCTGCGGCTGCAATTGTTGTCGAGTTGATGAGTGTGTAAAAGTTCTATTATTTATACCCTTTTAACCCATATTTATGCTGCATTCAAGCACCATTTCATTGCATTTAGGTCAGTTTACAGCAAAACATCACAAATATATAAAAGGCACGGATTCTACTAAAAATGGCTGTTTTTGGCAGGTTTCTGTCGTCGTAGACAGTGAAGGCAGGCGCGGGGCAGCGAAGCAGAAGAGCTGAACTAGACAAGCAGACAAAGAGGACGATGCTGCCATGGAGCTGCCGTGACAGCATGGTGACAGCACTCAGGGCAGCAGCCATGACAGCACCCAGGGCAGCAATCGTGGCAGGCGCAGGGCAGATAAGCAGGAAAGCTGAACTGAACAAGCAGACGAAGAAGATGAACCTGTCATGGAACCTGTCGTGACAGCAAGGTGACAGCAGACTTATGAAGAGGAAAAGTAAAGTGGACCTCGATAGATAGAGAAAAATCTGCTCGTCTGTCGTGTGAAAGCCAAATATTTTTCCAAGCCCCGAATCAAAAGATATGTCAAGCCAAAGCTCAAGGAGAGGAATTCCGATAAAGCAAGGATGCGGCTGGAAAGTAGGAATCCTTAAGAGATTATGCATTTATTAGAATCTTACTTTTCATTAAAGTTGTAATCCTTGTTAACCTAGAATACTTGAGCCCAAAGCTTATATAAGGGCATAGATTTAACCTAGGAGGATAATCCCTCATTCTACCCCAAAACCGACATCTAAAACCCCTCCGCCGTTTACCCGTCGTTTACCTGTCACCGACATGTTCTAAAACCCCCTAGGGCCACGGGTTGATTTGTAAAGTAGTTGCAAGGGTTGTTTTGTTTTAGGAATTTTCAGTTCAATAAAATAAACTTCAAGTTCTCTTATTTTGGTTATTAATATCTTGCAAGAGCATCGGGAGAGCATTGTGAGGTTATCCATTTACTTAGCATCGGGAGAGTTAAGTATACGAAAGAAATAAGAGCAAGTTCTCTAGCTTATAGTTGAACTATCTCGTGCCTAGGGATAGGGCGAGGTTAAGTGGCTAAAGAAGAATTCATACACATCGGTGTTCATCCTTCGATTCACGCCGGGAGGTATCATCAAAGACGTGATCATCGACAGACTTGTGCCTAGGGATAGGGCAAGGCAGATCTGGGATTCTTGCCAAGCTTGAAGTACGGAGTTGGTGTGTCTGCTGCCGCGACAGCCAACGGACAGCTGCCGCGACAGGTGCTGTCGGCGACAGGCGCGACGACAGGACTGGATTCCCTAAGCACTGCAATACCTGCACTACTGAGCAATTCAATACCAGCCCATTCTCTCTATCTTAATTTCTCTACTTTTATTTTCCAGTATTCTTTATTATTTTCGTGACAATATCTTAATCTACTCTTTTCCCCTTGTGCAGATAGCGAAGGAAAGGGTTAGCCCAGTCCCTGTGGAGACGATATCCGATACTCTAGTATCACTTTATTACTTGCGACGTGTACACTTGCACTCAATTGCGATAGACACTTTTACACGCAACAAGTTTTTGGCGCCGTTGCCGGGGACTGGCAACACACTCTTACCCTAGCTTCTGCACTTTTCTATTATTTTTATTATTTTTATTTTTTTTAACAAAAACTCAGGTGAAAATACAGGTTCAAGGGCATCAACATGCCAGGAAAAACCATTCGAGAGTTGATGTGGGAAAGTTCTTGCAATTACCGTAAAGACATGCTGCCACGACAGCAACAGGGGCAGCAAATGTCGATGCCGCAACAGCAAAATTTTTTATGGTACGATCAAAACCCACAAAATTTTTTATACCGTAACAGTTTTGCTACAGAACCCGACCTGCCCTGGCAATGTCATCATCCTCAAGAGCAGTCAAAATCCTTAGAAGACACACTGCAAGCCTTCATGGCAATCACTCAAAAAGTGTCGGCTTCTACGAACGCAAGTATCGCCAAGATGGATGAACTCTTGAGCAGACCTGTCCTCATTCATGCCACAGATGAACCTGAAATCATGAGGCAATGTGACGAGGATGCCTATGTGAAGGAATACCCAACATATGATGAGTCTGAGCAACAACTTGCCATGGCAATGATCGAGGAGCCGGAATGGAGCAACACCGCGACAACGCTGAGTGGAATTCAAGAGAATGTCACGGCAGCAACCACTTCTGAGGCAGAAACTGCCACCTTGACAGCAACTGCCGCCTCGACAGCAACTGCCGCCTCGACAGCAACTGCCGCCTCGGTAGAAACTGCCGCCTCGATAGAAACTGCCGCCTTGACAGCAACTGCCGCCTCGACAGCAACTGTCGCCTCGACAGCAACTGCCGCCTCGACAGAAACTGCCGCCTCGATAGAAACTGCCGCCTTAACAGAAACTGCCGCCTCGACAGAACTTGTCGCCTTGACAGCAACTGCTGCCTCGACAGCAACTGATGCTGAAGCAGCAACCACATCAGAGGCAAATTCTCAACCCACCACCTCGATTATGCCTGACCAAGATTGCACACATCCATCCCTGTCATGGCACTCGCACGACCACCTAGAAGAGCTACCCAATGACAATGCCTCACCGATGGAATATGAGCAAGTAATAAACGAACCTTTTGAATTATATGAAAACTCACCAATTTCATTGCAGGTATTTGAGGAACCAAAACCGGTGGACACAGAATCATCAAAGTCTCTACTGATGGAGATCTACGAGTGGTCAACAGAATTTGGTATAGAGAGTGACGGCACTTACCAATGTCCCATTGACCTGTAAAGTAACCTGATAAAGAACTGTCAAAATAACTACCTGCCGCAGCAGCGGGCACGGCAGCAAGGGATACATTCAACCACAACAACATTCAACGAAAACAAGGTAAGTTTATGGTCGAATGTCAATTTGATTTTTTCTAATCATATGTTCATGCCCTAAGAAACATTACCAAGAATGGAGGACTTCATGGACTACAAAGGGAAGAGAAAGAAAGGAGCCCCCAACATGAGAATAATCACCAGATGGAAGGTACGGATGGACTTCAAGAAGTACCGGAAACGACGCCTCAAGCATCATTAGGGGACTGAAGCCCCATGAATACAGGAAGTGGTTACCTTAGGAGATGCCCCACATGGCATCCCTAACTTAACCTAACTTTTATTTTTATTTGTTTTATTATTATTATTTATTAGGAAATAAGGTTTATTCTATCTTAATAATGTTTTTATAGGAAATAAAGGAGTCAAGAAGGATAGGAGAAGTGAACTCAGCCCACCATCCATCCATCAGCCCAACAACGCCCAATATTGCAGCCTGTCGATCCACCTGTCGCGGCAGACACGGAGAAGACAGGCTGTCACCATGCTGTCACGACAGACGTGTGACAGACGCGTAACAGACGCGAAAACGTGTGTCAGACGCATCAGACACACTAAAGCTCGACAGCCGCCCCGTTATTCGCGCCTGTCGTTACAGTTTCAACGGGCAACAATTCTTTTTCTATAAAACTCCGTTTCATTTTCATTTTCACTCACTTCTGCTTTTCTTACTTGCTCTCCATATTTAGTTTTCATTTGCTTTCAAATTACTTTTCACAACCCTTGCACTAACATGTCTTCCAGAAAAAAAACCCGCCGGAATGCTGCCTCTACTTCCTCGGCGGCAGCAACTCCCCCACAGTCCTTTGCAACCAGAGATCTGTGGGAAGAACGAGGCCTCATTTATACTCCAAAGGCAAAGAATCTGGGCCTCAAGCCTTTCATCACCTGCCGCCTCCATACCATCTGTCGCCTCCATACCATCACCTGCCCCGACGGCAGCCGGCAGCACCCATGCCGAAACATCTGCCCGAGGAACCCTCCGACAAAATAATCAAGGGCAGAGGCTGGACAGACAACAACATCAACAGCCTCATGGAGCTGGTAATGGCTACACCTGTCTCATCTTTCAATCCAGCCGGCTCCCCAGAAGAATCATCAGAGGAGCCTGTCCCTGAACCTGCCGCCGCAGCCGCTCCGACAGACCAGTCTGTCCTCATCCTTGCTGCGCTACAACGGGTAGAGGAGAGACAAATGGGACTGATGACGTTCATTCGGGACTTCGCTAACTCGACGGTAAACTTCATTACCCAACTTTAAATTTTCCCGATGTTCAATTCCCTACATTTCCTGCCCATTATTTCCATATCCCCTCCCCTGTCCACACACCCAAACCACCTGCCTCTCCACATTCCCACTCGACTGCTTCCACCCCATCACCTGCCCCGACAAGAAACACGTGGCAGACAAAAAAACGGCTGCCCAAGGCTAGCACCACCACCAGCAGCAGTTGGGACAGTGGCAGCAGTTCCGATGTCCAGCTTGTAGAGCAACCTGCCCCGGAACCTGCTCATGAACCTGCCTAGCCTCATCCACAGCCCAGACGCCGTCGTCAGATCCGTGTCAGCAGCAGCAGCGAGGACAGCGACTAAAAAATTAAGTTTTTCTTTTCCTCTTATTGCTGCCTGCCCTTATCTTTTGTGATGTACTCTTTTTTTATTTTGCATGTCATTTTGCATTGAGGGCAATGCAACCCTTGAGTTTGGGGGTGGCAACCCTCTATCATTAATGGAGACTTAAGTACATTTTTTTATTATTGTTGTGTCTTTTAAGTTCTCTTAAAAAAATCAGAAAATTTAAATTGTTGGCTTAAAAACTGTGAAGTTAACTTACCTGTCATGACAGCTCTGTCGTGGCAGCTTCTTTAGGACAGTTTAAGGAGAAGTTTAGAGCCTTTCTATAGTTCTAAAAACTTAAACACCATTGTGACTGTTATATTGCTTAGATTTCTTTTAGCCAAACTAGAATAGAAAGCTTAGAACTTGGATAGCCCCTAGAGGTGCCTAACACTGGCTCTAGGAAAGAAGTTTAGCAAAAGAAAATTCAAAAAAACCTAGAGGTGCCCGAAACCGGCTCTAGGAAACTAACTAGAGGTGCCCGAAACTGGCTCTAGAAAAACTTAGCTTGAAAAAAAAAGAAATCAAAGAAGCATGAAAATGTGTCTTCAAGAAAATAAACTTTGGCATAAAAATTCAAGTTAAAGAGTTGAATATTCTAGTGAAACTAAGAGAGTCTTAGCATATAACTGTTCACAAGCATGCACACACTGCACGAGAGCTATAGGGAGATTCCGGACAGATCCTAACCTTTTCCGACAGGTTGCTGCCACCATAGAGAATGAGCGACGGGTAAGGGACAGTTCACCGTTTGAAGGCCAACACAAAAATTTTCATTTTTCTTTTAATTCTTAGTTGCTTGAGGACAAGCAAAAACTTGAGTTTGGGGGTGTGATGAGTGTGTAAAAGTTCTATTATTTATACCCTTTTAACCCATATTTATGCTGCATTCAAGCACCATTTCATTGCATTTAGGTCAGTTTACAGCAAAACATCACAAATATATAAAAGGCACGGATTCTACTAAAAATGGCTGTTTTTGGCAGGTTTCTGTTGTCGTAGACAGTGAAGGCAGGCGCGGGGCAGCGAAGCAGAAGAGCTGAACTAGACAAGCAGACAAAGAGGACGATGCTGCCATGGAGCTGCCGTGACAGCATGGTGACAGCACTCAGGGCAGCAGCCATGACAACACCCAGGGCAGCGGGTTGATTTGTAAAGTAGTTGCAAGGGTTGTTTTGTTTTAGGAATTTTCAGTTCAATAAAATAAACTTCAAGTTCTCTTATTTTGGTTATTAATATCTTGCAAGAGCATCGGGAGAGCATTGTGAGGTTATCCATTTACTTAGCATCGGGAGAGTTAAGTATACGAAAGAAATAAGAGCAAGTTCTCTAGCTTATAGTTGAACTATCTCGTGCCTAGGGATAGGGCGAGGTTAAGTGGCTAAAGAAGAATTCATACACATCGGTGTTCATCCTTCGATTCACGCCGGGAGGTATCATCAAAGACGTGATCATCGACAGACTTGTGCCTAGGGATAGGGCAAGACAGATCTGGGATTCTTGCCAAGCTTGAAGTACGGAGTTGGTGTGTCTGCTGCCGCGACAGCCAACGGACAGCTGCCGCGACAGGTGCTGTCGGCGACAGGCGCGACGACAGGACTGGATTCCCTAAGCACTGTAATACCTGCACTACTGAGCAATTCAATACCAGCCCATTCTCTCTATCTTAATTTCTCTACTTTTATTTTCCAGTATTCTTTATTATTTTCGTGACAATATCTTAATCTACTCTTTTCCCCTTGTGCAGATAGCGAAGGAAAGGGTTAGCCCAGTCCCTGTGGAGACGATATCCGATACTCTAGTATCACTTTATTACTTGCGACGTGTACACTTGCACTCAATTGCAATAGACACTTTTACACGCAACACGAGTCAGCAATCTGGGTCCTCCCTGATTCAGATTATTGTGTGCTTGAGGATTTAGGGCATTATTGGGATTACTCCAAGAAAACTTGGGATCCTTTTTCCAGCTGGGATTGTAGTTGTTGGAGTTGTAATTCTGCTTATAGTATCCAACATACTTTCCCTCTTCTAACTGTATAGGACACTCATTCGAACTACGATTTCCCTCACAGATTTCACATACCTCCTCGACAGCAAATACCGGTTGTGAATCATCGTTCAAGAGCTTTTTCATTACCTTAGTAAGGTATGCCACCTGTGATTTCATCGTGCTGTCGGCCTCATAATCCTTAACAACTAAGACTCGTTTACCCCCTCTTCTTACTGTCGGAAACTGCTCCTCATTCTTAGCCAAATTTTTCAATACTTGCATTGCCTCGTCTGGGTCTTTATCCAATAGTAATCTGTTTGATGCTGAATCAATTCGAATACGAGTTTGTAAGTTGGCAGCATTATAAAACTTGGTTGCCTGGTTCCAAACGGGGAATCCAAGCATTGGGTAGTTCCGTAGAAGAGTGGTAAATCTGTCCCAGGCATCGTGCATCGGCTCGTCATCTTCCTGTTGAAAAGTAGCAATTTCATTACGTAATCGCTCAGATAAGTGTGAAGGATTAAAACAAGATAAAAATTCACGAGACAAATCTGCCCAAGTTCTAATTGAACCCGGCGTAAGTTTATTCCACCAAGTCTTTGCTTTGTCCCTCAATGAATGGGGAAATAACCGAAGCCTCAGTTTTTTCTAAATTAACTCCTGGTAGTCTAAACGAACCACAGATTTCCTAGAACGTTTTTAGATGCTCCCTAGCATCCTCGGTAGCAGCACCACTGAATTGACCGACATTGTTGATCATGCTAAACATAACAAGTTTCAGCTCGAAGTTGTCAGCATCTATATCCGGCAGCGTGGTTTCCAGTTCTACATGCCCATTCAACATGTAGTCACGACAGGATCGTCGTCCGGCAGCGACAGGCGGGTTGCCGACAGGAGGTATAATCTCTCCATCTCCGACAGGGGGTCATTACCCGGGGGGTTCCCTTGGTTTTGCATCGTTTCTAACTGTTCCTCAAGATAATCGTTCCTTGCTAGTATGTGACGAAGGCGATTCTTAAGATTGAATGAACGTTCAATTTCTGGATCTAATGGATATTCAGGTTCTTTTCCTCGTCTCGATCTGCGCATAAACAAGAAACCTTGTGAAAAGAAAGAGTTGAACAAACCAAAGAAAAACAGAAAATAAAAATAAAAACGAAAAGTGCAGTAAAAGAAAAGGTAGAGTTATGTTGTTAGTCCCCGGCAACGGCGCCAAAAACTTGTTGCGTGTAAAAGTGTCTATCGCAATTGTAGTGCAAGTGTACACGATGCAAGTAGTAAAGTGATACGGAAGTATCGGATATCATCTCCACAGGGACTGGGCTAATAGCTTCACCTTGAATTACTGCACAAGAGTAAAGAAAATAATTGAGAAAGTTGTCACGAGAATAATAAAGAAAACTTAAATAAAAGAGTAGAAAAATCAAGATAGAGAGAATGGGCTGGTATTGAATTGCTCAGTAGTGCAGGTATTGCTAAGTGTAGGAAATCCAATTCTGTCGTCGTCCTCGTCGCGGCAGCACCTGTTGCGGCAGCAGTCTGTTGCTTGTCGCGGCAGCGAACACTCAACTCTGTACTTCAAGTTTCGTAAGAATCCATGATGTGCCTTGGCCTATCCCTAGGTCCAAGTCTGTCGATGATCACGTCTTTGATGATACCTCCCGGCGTGAATCGAAGGATGAACACTGATGTTGATGAATTCTTCTTTAGCCACTTAACCTCGTCCTATCCCTAGGTCCCAGATAGTTCAACTATAAACTAGAGAACTCGCACTTATTCCTTTCGTATACTTAACTCTCCCGATATTAAGTAAATAGATAACCTCACAATGCTCTCCCGATGCTCTTGCATGATGTTAATAACCAGAATAAGAGAACTTGAAGTTTATTTTATTGAACTGAAAATTCCTAAAACAAAAACAACACTTGCAACTACTTTACAAAACAACCCGTGGCCCTAAGGGGAATCTATAACATGTTGAGGGAAGGAAAACGGCTAGGGTTTTGGAAGAAGGCTAGAGAATGCGTGATATCCCCCCTAGGTCGAAATACATGCCGTTATATAGGCTTTCGGTCCAAGTTTTCTAAAATAGCAGGAATACAACTTTAAATTAAAGTACAACTCTAATAAAGACTAAATCTTCAGAGAATCTAACTTTAAATCGTCATCCTTCTTACTTGGGATTTTCTCTCCTTGAACTTTGGGCTTGGCATTCCTTTTGATCTGGGGCTTGGAAAAATATGGTGGTTTTACACGACAGACGGGCTGAATTTTCTCTATCTGTCGAGGTTCACTTTGCTTCTTCTCCTCAAAACTGTTGTCGTCCTCTGCTGTCACGGCGGCAACCATTGCAGCATCGTCCTCCTTGACTGCTCGTCCAGTTCCAGCTCTTCTGCTTCACTGCCCAGCGCCTGCCTCTTCTATCTACTACAACAGCAACCTGCAAAAGCAACCAATTTCAGTAGAAACTGTGTCTTTTAATATATTTGTGATGTTTAACTGTAAACTGACCTAAATGCAATAAATAATGCTTGAATGCAGCAGAAATATGGGTTAAATAGGGGGTAAATAATAGAACTTTACAACACTCAACACCATATGAATACATTTACTATGTTTTTACCTTTTTAAGCTATGTATGTAATTTTCAACCATTTTAAGATAACCAAAAAGGCTATTTAGGGCCATAAACCATATTATAACATATGTATACCACAAATATAACGAAATGGGCATATTTGACTAGTTCAACTACCTTGCCACCTTCCTAGGAGTTCTTAAGATCAAAATACATCATTTTGAGGCTTGTAGTGACTTTTCTTGCCTTGACAATCCGATCTTCCGGCAGTCGATCTTTTCAACCTGAAAATGCATGAGATCAGACATGTTAAGCATACAATCCCTAGTGAGGTAGACATAAGCAATATGAACAACAATATGTCAAGTATCAATATATATGATCTCATGCTTATCAATGTCAATGCTATACAACAATAAACAATGTTTAACATATTCTTCTCATCATTAATCCTTGGATTAAATCTAGATATTGGATACACGAATTCCTACGCCTCACCAAATAAATGAATGATCTATTCCCTCTGCCTCGCAAATATGACCAATATCAATACACATCCCCCGCCTCGCCAAATCAATATAGGTCGTAGCCTTAGGACTGTAGTACACCCGTACACTGAGCTCATGAATTCTATTGCATGTCAATTGTATCTTGTATCCAATGTCTATTCAATCCAAGGTTCCAATGTTTTTATTCATTTCAATAATCAACAAGTATTCCAATAACCAATGATTTCAATATTACCAATGACAAATATATCTCATTATCAGTGTTTCATGGTGGATGCAAATATCAATGTCCAATGGTTTCTATCCGATGACAATGACTATATCAATGACAATGCACAATGATGATATCAATGACTAAGTCCGATATTCAATGTCAAACTTACCAACACATACCAAGGTGTCCGATTAACCATCCCATGCAATTTCTTCAGTAATAATATTAGCGATATGATCTAAAACATCAATTAAAGATTCGGGAAGGATTTTCGCCTAATCCCGAGACTTCGACTACACTCACCTTAAAATTTGATGCTCTTACGGCAAATTCTAATTGAAGAGGGGCTAATCGCAAGATTAGTCCCTCAACTCACATAATTATTTGGTTTTGCTCCCTAACTTGCTCTCTAATTGAAAGATCTTTAATGGTTGTAAAGAGGGTTTAGTAAGCTTTTAAATAGCGTAAACTAATTGAAGTTTCAACGTATGGAATGAAAATTATGTATGTTTAAGTGAGCAACGCACAAGCTTCCTAGCAGTAGTAGTCTAGGTGTTTTGGATAAATTGTAAATTGATTTGTAAACAGTTTGGATAGTTTGGTACTGCCCTAAATGAAGTCTTGTTCTTAATTCTATTCGAATGACATAAGGTTTAACATAATAGTCAAATGGTTTTGAATGATATATGCTTAAATGGTGTAAGACTTCTTTACGCTTTAAATCCACGTAAGACTTCTGATGATCCGATGCAGCCTTCAACCGCTCACATATGAGCTTCATCTTCTCTGTTGTTCCCTTGAGCATACCCGGCAAGGAAAGCAACTTTTGCCCCGCCTTAGCCTAACAAAGAGGCGCTCTACACTTCCTCTCATACAAGGCCTCATACGATGCCATTTGTATACTTTTCTAATAATTGTTGTTATAAGCAAACTCAACCGTCGATAGATGCTTTTCCCATGAACCTTGGAAATCAATCACAGAACATCGTAACATATCCTCAAGCACCTAGATAAGTCGTTTTGACTGCCCATTCGATTGAGGATGATATGAAGTGCTCAAATTCAACCGCGTACTCAACGCCTGATGTAAACATTCCCAAAACCTCCCTGTAAACCTCGAATCTCTATCTAAAACTATGGACTTGGGCAGACCATGCAAACGCACAATCTTAGCAATTTAGAACTCAGCTAACTTATCCAACGTATACGTAGTATGCACAACCAAGAAATGTGCACAATTCGTAAGGGGATCCATAATCACCCATACTGAGTTCTTCTTTGATGGTGTCAATAGCAACCCAGATATGAAATCCATCATAATCCTCTCCCATTTCCACTATGGTATCCTCAAAGGCTGTAACAACCCGGAAGGAAACTGATGCCCAGCATTCACCCGTTGGCAAACCATACACTTGCTTACAAAATCAACCACATCCTTTTTCAATCCCACCCAATAGTACTCATCATTCAAACCACGATACATTTTAGTACTACCAGGGTGCATAGCAAAAGGACAACTACGAGCCTCAGTCAAAATAGTGCGCCTCAACTCAACATCTTCCGGTACCACTATCCAACTTTTGAAACATAGAACTCCATCATCATTAAAGCAGAAATCCATAGCCTTACCATCAGCTATATCATGTACATGAGGTGCCAACAAATCATCCAACAACTGTTTTTCCTTAATGAACTGAATCAAAGAATGTTTCACTTGTAACTCGGCTATCAAGCCACCATCATGCGATATACATAAACGAGCAAACATAGCTCTCAGCTCAATAACCACCTTCCTACTCAAAGTATTGACCACAACATTGGCCTTTCCCGGATGATACTCAATGGTCAGATCATAATCCTTAAGCAAATCCAACCATCTTCGTTGCTTAAGATTCAACTCCTTTTGTGACATATGATACTTCAAACTCTTATGATCGATATAAACCACACATATTTCACCATAAAGGTAGTGTCTCCAAATCATCAAAGCAAACACCACCGCCTTGAGCTCAAGATCATGCGTAGGGTAGTTGCGCTCATGGACCTTCAACTATCTAGACGCATACGCCACAACCTTCCCACCTTGCATTAACATGCAACCCAAACAAACCGTTTCGAAACACGGGGCCGTTCCGCAACGCGTTCCGCAACGGGGGTCTGGCAGTAGCCAAACCGTTCTGGAACGGTGGCACCCGTTTCGGACGCCTGGGTTCATGCAGGGCACCCGTTCCGAAACGGTGTCATCTGTTCCGAAACGCCTAGCCCAGATTGCTGCATTTTGCTCACTCAAACACATCATTGACCATCCAATCATGCTCCAAAAGCCACCAAACTTTACCAACATGCAATTCAACATAAATGAGACATACGTGCATCAACAATTCAACAGAAACACAACATATAAGAAAAGCCCGAAATCTATAGGCATGCTTCCTACACAAGCAACCATTTAGGCACAAACCTTCCAAATCAATCTCATTTAAGCCAATTCATGTTCCAACAACATTAGCAACAACATTAAAACATTCTTGATCCAACATATACGATCACATACACATAAACCCGAGAGATTCTACCCCATTGCCTTTATTAACTATAGCTATTCACCGAGACATACATCTTCATTGGAGTCCACCTTGAATCCCTTGCTCCTTGTTGTCCAAACTTCAAGATTCTGCATTGATGGACAAAAAGGAGCGTAAGCACATAATGCTTAGTGAGGAATGCTCAAAATCAAAACACCATCAATGCAGCGGGTCATTAAACACTTTTAAAACAAACCCGATTTGTTTACCAAAGCCATGTTTGGAAACCCTTTTCAACATCAAGCTCAAAACCATGCATTGCACATACATGAAAACCAACCCTTAGCTTAGCAAGCTAGGAAAACCTTTTCAAAGAACAACTCACAAAAGAAAATCAACCATTTAGCCAATCCATGCATAAACACCATATGCAAAGCTTAAAACAAAACCATGGAAAACACTCCCATTTCACAACATACCTTTCTTAAACTTGAAAGCCATCTCGAGCAAGAAACCTTTTAAAACCGTAACTCAAATAATTCATCACATGCATTTAACCAAGGCAACATAGGAACCATAACATCATCTTCACATGCCTTTAAAAACAAATCTTACAAGACTCCAATGCAATAAAGATATTTCATGCTCACATGCATCATTTACCAAATGATAACCAACACTTGTTCAACTTAACAAGTAAACATGCATTCACAAGCATTATACACTTTACATGCAACCATGCATCTTTTCCAAGCATCTCATGCCTCACATGCAATTATGCATCATTTCAAGCATCCCATGCTTCTTTACAATCAAGAATATCATATTGGCCTTCAAGTGATCAACCACCTTCACTTTTCAACTCAACATCCAATCGGATACGCGGATTCCGAGCGTTGTCCCTACGCTCCCTACACCCTACCAATCCAAGGTCTCCCAAATGGACTTTTAACCACCATTTGACCTCAACATCCTAAGGTTCCCATGTATGGACTTTTAAACACCATACAACCTTAGCTTTTCCCCAAGGTTCCCATGTATGGACTTTTAACCACCATACAACCTTGACATGCACAAGATTCCCATGTATGGACTCTCAAACACCATACAACCTTTGCATTCACCGATTGGTAGTTGCAGAACATCACTGACGAGATCCGAGACACCCTACACAAGATCCACACATGGACTTAACACTGCCATTGTGATCTCAACAAGCACAAGGTTCTCACATATGGACTTTTAACCACCATATAACCTTTGCTCAACCAAGGTCCTCGAATGGGCAACACCTCCATTATGACCTCAATCATCTCGTTAGGATACTTGAAGGGAGTTTCCCGGTCCACTCTTGACCACTCCACCTCCAAGGCGACTTAATTCACGGTGCACCCAATCCTATAGCAGCTAACTATATCCGATCAACAAACCAAGAACCACTTACATCACTTGCCAATATAACCATCTTACCACATTAGTCCAATGTTTCACATGCATAACCAATATGCAAAACCATTCCACTTTAATCCAATGATTCACATGCATAACCAATATGCAAAACCATCATTTATCATTATGAATTCATTGTTTTAAAGCATTACACAAAGCCATGAAACACCATGCAACACCATGCATCAAAACCACATTTTCAATGTATAAAAACCAAGGATCTCTTACCTTGAGCATCCTTCACATACGGCTTTCAAAACCAGCATTAAACAATGCTAAAATATGCTTACAAAACAGAATTAAACCATGCAAAACACATGCATTTCAATCATCAACCACATTTGCTTTTAAAACCAAATCACAACACAATTCAAGAGTGAAAATCCTTTTACTTACTCTTGAGCTTAGCAAAGTTGTTTAGACTTAAACTAAGCTCCCAAAACCTTCAAACCTTGGTTTAAAAGCTGAAAACCCAACTTCACTCACCGATAACCAAAACAAGGCTAGCCAACAAGCCTTCCAAGCATCCGAAACCTTCCGCAACACCTCTAAAGCTCACGGATCAAACTCCCCTGTTTCAAGCACACAAAAACAGAACATTAATGCATCATTATGCATTAAGAACACCAGCAACAAGACTCAACTCGCTGCTCATCACAAATCCAACAATTCGGCTACCAAACACAACCGAAATCACCTCCAAACACTTCCAAAACTTAACCCAGCCAAGATCCATCACTTCTAACCATTTTTATACATCAATTAACATCCAAAATGATCACAACCACGTCCTTATACCTCCAGGTATAACAGATCACCAAAAACACTCCAAAAACAACCAAAAACTCAAGCCAAACTTAGGAAATTCAACCTATCCGGGATTGCATTGATTAAACCTCAACTTCTAATCAATTTAGCATTCATTTAACATCATTTTGACACTCCAAAACACTGCCCAAACAGATCACACGAAAATTTCACCAAAATCACCAAATCTTGCATTTTAGCCAAAAATCAAGATTCCAATTGAAAAGCCATTAACAAAACATAAATCAAGGATTGAGAACTTAGGAATTTCAGTAAAGAACTGATAGTTTAGAGGAGAAGGACGTTCTTACCTCCAAACTTGAATTTCTCATTTTTAGAGCCAAAAAGCTTGATGAAACAACTTGCAAATTGAGAGGTTTTGTTGATGAGATGATTAGGAATCAAATGAGAGTTGAAATGAGATATTTAAATGCCAAAATCAGAGGAGGAAATCTGGAGAATTGTGTTTGGGTTGAGAGAAAATGAGAGAAAAGAAAAAATTGAGAGAAAATGGAAAGTTAGTTAAGAAATGGTAAAAATGGTTTCCCTCCACTTTCATAATCTTTAAAATCAGAATAAAGCCTTAAAATATCTTAGAAAAATCTGGAGAAATCCTTTTTGGAATAATAGCTCCTTAAAGATTCAAAGTTTCAATCCTTTATAAAACAGTCACCAAACTTTCAAAAATTACATTTTGGTCACTAGCCAAAATGTCAACCTTCCGAACCTCATTTTCCAAAATTGATTTCACATTTCACTTATATATATTAAAAGATGATTTTAGAACATTTTCCCACATTTTTAATGCAACCCGAACTAGGCTTTCCTAAATTCACTCTTATATATTCGATCAGCACTTTGACCGAACCGGTCAACGCCCAAAACTTCCAAGCCCAAAACCGGGGCGTTACAAATAAGAAAATTATTTCGAAATTAAATGATAAAAATGACTCACTCTCTCAAGTTAACTTAAAATTTGAGAAAAATGTTTTAGGTTTGAAAGATGAACTTAAATTCTTCCAAGATGAAAATGTTGACCTAAATAATCTTCTTTCTCAATGCAATAGTGAACACCCAAAGGTGCTAGACGAGCTTAACAAGCTCAAAGAGTCTTTAAAAAATGTTGGTAATGTGAAGCATGAAAAAGGGGAATCATCTAAAACAAACCAACCTAGGAAAAAGCCTAATAACTACAAACAAAGTAGCTTCCCTAGACATAATAGAACTAAAAAGATTAGGAGTGTATGGGTTCCTAAGGAACTTCTCAAATCTAATGATTTTGTTGCTATGTCACCTTGGATTCCTAAGGGAACCAAGCTTTTGGGAGCTAACACACGTGGACCCAAAATGATTTGGGTACCAAAAAAAAAGTTTAATATCTTTGTTTGTAGGGGGAGCATTGCAACAAGGCCAAAGCCCGAAGTCAAAATTCTTGGTACCTTGATAGTGGTTGCTCAAGGCATATGACCGGATACATGAGTAGATTCATGGACTTAAAGCCAAAAAGTGGAGGAGTGGTGACATTTGGTTACAACTCCAAAGGCCACATTAAAGGTATTGGCTCCATAGGTAATCACCGTACCATTCTTATTGAAAATGTCTTGTATGTCGATGGTCTTAAACATAATTTGTTGAGCGTAAGCCAATTATGTGATAAATGATTTAATGTCTTATTTGATAAAAATTGGTGCAAAATTGTTGACATTAAATCAAATAATATTATGGTCATAGGTCATCGCATAGGTAACATTTACATGGTGCATTTAGATGACATTCATACATCCCATGCACATTTAGTAGCTCAAAATGAAAATGATGCATGGCTATGGCATAGGAAACTAGGACATGCTAGCATTAGTGCTTTAGAAAAATTAGTTTCCCGAGATCTAGTTAGAGGTTTACCCAAAATTAAGTTCTCAAATGATAAAATTTGTGATGCATGCTCTAAGGGTTAAAAACATAAGTCATTCATTAAATCCATTAATGATGTTTCTACAAGTAGGTGCTTACAACTTATTCACATGGATTATTTGGGCCAATTAGGACTATGAGCTTGGGTGGTAAATCTTATGGATTTGTACTAGATGATGATTTTTCTAGATTTACTTGGGTTCTATTTTTAAGTACTAAAGACGAGGCTTTAGAAAAAGTCATCACATTTTCAAAACTAACCCAAAAAGATCTTGAACTTAGAATTTATCATATTAGAAGTGATCATGGAACCGAATTTCAAAATCTAGGGTTTGAAGAGTTTTTAAATGAAAATGGTATTAGCTACAATTTTTTGGCTCCTTGAACTCCTCAACAAAATGGGGTACTTGAGAGGAAAAATAGAACTTTACAAGAAATGGCTAGAATCATGCTTTGTGAAAACAATTTACCGAAATATTTTTGGGCGGAAGCCACAAACACCGCTTGCTAAAATGTAAACCGAGTAATGATTAGGCCAATTTTAAAGAAAACATCATATGAGATTTTAAAATCTAAAAAGCCTAACATTAGCAATTTTCATCCATTTGGTTGCAAGTGCTTTGTTTTAAATAATGGAAAAGATAACTTAGGTAAATTTGATGCAAAAAGTGATGAAGCTATTTTCATAGGATATTTTTTAAACTCTAAACCCTATCGTGTATTTAACAAGAGAACTTTAGTAGTAGAGGAATCTATACATGTATTCGATGATAACCTCATTCCAAGGAATAATTCTTGTGATGATGATGATGTAGGAATCATTAATGCCTTTGATGGAGGACAAACTTCAAAGGAATATGAGATTCCAACAAAGAAGAGGACACACAAAATCCACCTCTTGATGCCTTGAAGGACTTGGCTCTTGAGGAAAAGGAAGTGAGCTACCCAAGGGAGTTCAACTATGTCAAAGATGGTGAAATCTTGGCTGATCCATCCAAGGGGCTAACCACTAGATCTTGTCTTAAACTTATGAACCATGTTGCATTTATCTCATGCATAGAGCCTAAGAATATAAAAGAAGCATTAAAAGATGATTTTTGGATTATGGCTATTGAAGAAGAGTTAAATCAATTTGAGAGAAGTAATGTTTGGACATTAGTTGATAGGCCTAGTAATCAATCACTATAGGAACTAAATGGGTCTTTAGGAACAAACTACATGAGAGTGTAACATTGTAAGAAGTAAAGCTAGATTAGTATCACAAGGTTACACTCAAGAAGAGGGAATTGATTTTGTTGAAACCTATGCTCCCGTAGCTAGAATGGAAGCCATTAGGATGTTGCTTGCATATGCATGTTATCATGATTTCAACCTTTTTCAAATGGATGTTAAAAGCGCATTTTTAAATGGTTTTATAAATGAGGAAGTGTATCTGGAACAACAACCGGGTTTTGAAGACTCAAAATTTCCAAATCATGTTTTCAAACATACTAAAGCTCTTTATGGTTTAAAACAAGTTCCTAGAGCTTGGTATGAAAGACTTTCAAACTTTTTAATTGAAAATGGTTCTGAAAAAGGTAAGGTGAACACTACACTTTTCATAAAAAGGTATAAAAATGACATCTTAGTAGTACAAATTTATGTTGATGATATTGTTTTTGGATCTACTAATGAATGTCATTGCAAAGAGTTTGCTAAGTTAATGCAAGGTTAATTCGAGATGAGCATGATGGGGGAGCTCTCATTATTTTTGGGACTCCAAATCAAGCAAAGGAAGGATGGCACCTTCATCAATCAAGCAAAGTACATCAAGGATATGCTCAAGAAGTTTGGCTTGGAGAATGCAATGCCTCAAGCCACACCTATGAGCTCATCTACAAAGCTTGACAAGGATGAAGGAGGTAAGTGTGTTAACTCTAAGCTTTACCATTCTATGATTGGATCATTGCTTTACCTTACCGCAAGTAGACCAGATATTTTGTTTAGTGTTTGCTTGTGTGCTCTGTTTCAAGCTAGTCCTAGAGAGTCTCACCTCATAGCTGTTAAGAGAATCTTTAGGTACCTTAGAGATACCCCTTGTTTAGGTCTTTGGTACCCTAGAGACTCCACCTTCAACCTTCATGCTTATTCGGATGCAGATTATGGGGGATGTAAAATCGATAGGAAGAGTACTTCGGGAACATGTCAATTCTTAGGTAGTATGCTCATATCTTGGTTCTCTAAGAAACAAAATAGTGTAGCCTTATCTACCACCGAAGCCGAGTACATATCCTTAGGGAGTTGTTGTGCTCAAGTCCTTTTGATGAAGCAACAACTATTAGATTATGGTATTAAAGTTGAAACCATGCCCCTTAAGTGTCATAACACTAGTGACATATGTTTAACAAAAAATCCCATGCAACACTCTAGAACCAAACATATAGAAATAAGGCATCATTTCATTAGAGATCACATCCTTAAGGAAGATGTTGTTATAGAGTATGTTGACACCTTAAACCAACTAGCGGACATCATTACAAAGCCTTTAGATAAAGAGCGTTTTTGGTCCTTTAGGAGAGAGTTAGGTCTAACTAGCCTATCTTGACCTTTTAGGACCCTTTTTGTGCTTAAATTGCTTGATCTTGTGAATTTGCATGTTAATGTGTTGTAACTCTTGAAAATATCCATGATTATAGCTAGGGGAGTATGATTTTGTTAAAATATGCTTAAAACTGCTCATTCATCATTTTCATTCATTTAGGAGATGTTAGAATCGAGCTTTTGGTTGTTCTTCAAGCCTACAATGTATTTATGGGCATAGGGTATCGATACGACCTTAAGCGTATCGATACAAGTAATGTATTAGCTTCCCAGACTTCATTTTGCCTAAAATGGGTATCGATACAGTTAAACCCGTTTCGATACGGGCAATAATCGTTTCGATACAGATTGCATCTGTTTTGATACTAACCTTCAACGGGCATTTTAATTGGAATTATGTTTTTACCTCCATATCGATACACCCTCAAGCTAATCGATACGCGATTGTGCATATAGCTATCAATTGGCATTTAAGAGTTCAACTTTTACCAAAATTAAAATTTCTCAAAACCCTAGAAACCCTAGCCTTTTTCACTCTATAAATAGCCTCTTTTTCCATCATATTTTCACACCACAACTCAAAATTTCTAGAGAGTTTTCAAAATCAAGCAAAGCTCTAAGTCTTTTCATCAATTGGGTGCTAAGCTCTTCTTTCATTCCTCTCTAATCAATATCAAGCTAAAACTCTTTATTTTTATTTTTATTTTTTATTTTATTTTCGTTTTAAAATTTCTCTTGTCTTGTTTTTATTTTGTCTTCTCAAACCAAAATCTCCTTTCAAACTTTTTTTATAATTTTTTTAACCTTGATTATTGGTTTCAATGAGTTGAATAAAGAAATCTTAATGAATACATTGTTTTATCTAGTTAATGGCACATTCTAAGAAGAGAACACGCACTAGTGAGGGTGGTGAAGGATCCAATACCTGAGGTGGTGCTCGTCCGAATCCCACTTATATCTATCAACTATCTTTTGAATCCCCCATAGCTCTCGCCCACTTTCATCAATTTCAAAACTATAACATCCGTCCGGAGAGGGTAATCTCTATTCCTTTTCTTAACTCGGAGCGATTCAAATTTTAATATCTACCTTTGCTCCAAGAATGGAAGTTTATGGATTTTCTCACTATTCCCGGGTTTTACTTTCGCATTTTGGTTTTAATCTTTTATGCTAATGTCAAATGTTGTGCCAATCGAGATGGTGTTGTTATGGTCGTTAATTCTCATCATATGGGTAAAATGATCACTCTAGATGTTCAATCTATTTGTGATGTGTTCAAGTTGGAGGATGAAGGCTATGATGATGAGAATGCCCTTGACCATGTTCTAAGTGGTTTCGTCACCGCCCTAAATGCTCAGGATCGGATCCTCCATTTGATAGTCTCTTGGTGGTTTAGGCCCTGGGGAGGGAAGTATTCCACTATCCGCCAAGTGGATGACTTTTGTATTCGATGCTTCCATGAGAGAAAACGTCCGAACCTTGCTCGTATCATGTTTGCGGAGATTGTCTATCTCGTGCAACATCGCCACACCACACTTGTCACTTCCTTCACGTATGGCACAGCCCTAAGTTACTTCTTCCAACAAAAGGAGTTTGACTGCTCGCATGACTTCCCAACTCCCCTCACCGATACTATCGATGAACGCTCTCTTGCAAGGGGTAAGTTCCATTACTTTAATGGTAATTGGCTAAGTCTATTCGAGCTCCCTAGTGAGGCCGCAGAAGAATTTGCTAATCCTCAAGTTGAACAAGTTCCTCAAGCTCCTCCTCCACCTTCCATGGATGCTCTAATGACTTTCCTCAATAAGCAATTCATGGGTTTGCGCATGGACATGGCTTCGGGGTTTACCACGATTGATACTCGTTTCACAAGCCTTGAAGATTGAATGAAGAACGTGGAGACTTGACTAACTTCTCTTGAAGGCGGTCACAACTCAATGAATATCTCTCTCACCGCTTTCCATGACGAGTGGCGTCAAACCTTGAGGAATGATGATCCAATTGAGGAAGATGATGAAGATGATGAAGAAGGCGATAAAGATGCATAGTAGCCTATCTTTGCATACCATTCATATCATTTAGGATATATTCTTTATGCACCTTTTCTTTATTTTTTAGGATTAAGTTTGAATTATTCTAATACTTATGCTTTGTTTTTTCTGTTATTTGGATTTTTAAGTTGATGTTATCCTTTATTTGAACTTAATGATATTAGGTTGCTTGCTTATTTATAATTTTTTCCTATTTATGCACTTTACATTATGTCTCAATTATTTTTGATCTAACAAAAATGGGGAGAGGGAAGCTCACACTTAAAAATTTTCATTTTCAAACTTAAAAGTTACCTAGCTAATATTAAGGGGGAGTTATTTTGCAAAGTTTTTCAAAGTATAAAAAATTTCAAGTTTTAGTTTTGTTATATCAAAAAGGGGGAGATTGTAAAACCTATGTTTGATTTTGATATAATTAAGTTGTTAAGGATTAAATTGAAAACTTGAAATTGATTTCTAAGTCCCTTTAATAATTTATAAATCACCAACACTTTAAACTGATTTGAAAAACTCAAACTCCAAATATTTTCTAAGTGTTCCAAGGCCAAAGTATTGAAAATCGTCTAGGTGTATCGATATGCCTCCAGCCGTATTGATACCTTTTTTACAAAGTTGGCTACTGGAAAGACGCGTTTCGATACGCTCTTAACCGTATCGAAACAGATTCAATCTGTATTGATACGCCCTCTGCAAAAACTGAAGGAGATTGAATGGTGTACCGATACGACTTAACCCGTATCGATACGGGTTTAACTGATTTTTTAATTCGAAATGTTTTAAATGGTTTCGACCATTGGTTTCAGTCGTTAGGTAACTAACATTTAAAGTAGCAGTTGTCCCATATCGATACGGTGTACCCCCGTATCAAAACGGAGACTTCAAGTTAGCTAAGTTGAGAAAAAAGGTATCGATACGGTCTCTTCCGTATCCAAACGGTCCCTGTCCCGTACCGATACGCTAACGAGTGTTTCGATACGCCCTATTTATTATGTACAATGGCTCTTTCTATTTAGAGACAAGTATCGATACAGCTCCCCGTGTATCGATACAGATAGCTGCAGAAATGCATTTATGGTGGAAAGAGAGGGTCCCAACGGCTATAATCAATACCCTAACCACCCTAATGGCTAGAATTGATAGAGAATGTATAAATTGAAGCTCATTGAAGACCAGCAACAACTATTGCATTAAAGATAAACATCCAAGCAAAAATCCAACCTCAAGTGTGCCTATTTTCCAATTTCTTGTAAACCCCAAGTTGAGTTGTATTCAATTCTTATTCTATCTTCAAATTTGGGTTGAGTGTTGTACTTCAAGGGACAATATTGTATTTGAGAGATATATTTCTTTTCCACTTTCTTCTTTGTTTATTTATGAGGATTGGTCAAATTTTGGGTAGAAAATTTGACCGGTTGTGTAAAGGTTACCTCCTAAGCCTTGAAAAGGGGAAGAACAAATTAGTGAATTGTTGCAAATACTTAGTGGTAACTAAGGTAGTGGATGTAGAGTTCATTTGGAACTTGAACCACTCTAAAATCCTTTGTTCTTCATTTTTAGTTGTCCATTCACTCCAACAAAGTTTTAAAATCCCAATTCACCCCCTCTTAGTCTTGATCAATCCATCGATCCACTCAACAACAATGTAATGCCATAACACGTTAACACGTGAGACACTTAGAAATGAAATCAACTATGGTCTGCTTCATTCTTTGCCACCAATAGAGTTTGCGTAGGTCTTTATACATCTTCACAGACCTGATGTGAACAGAAAAAGAACTCGAATGAGCTTCAGAAAGGATATCGGTGCAAAGAGAATCATCATTAGGTACACAAACTCAGTCATGGAAACACAAGAGTCCATTAGAGTTAATTCTGAAGTTAGGGTTCTCTGATAGTTTAGAGACAATGGGTTGAAGTTTAGGATCTTGCTCTTGCAAATCCTTGATTCATGAAACGATGGTAGACTGAACTTGAAATTCATATACAAGGTAACGATGCTTCTGAAGTCGGAAGTGAGCATTAATAGCTCGAGGGGCTACAATATTGCAATGTTACAATAAGTTAACGTACTATACAATACGTATGACTCCAAATTCATTGTCAATGGTTATCAGGCAGTGGTTTGAGGCTTAGTGCATCAGCTACAACGTTGGTCTTGCCCGAGTGGTAATTAATAACAAGATCACAATCTTTAAGGTGTTCCATCCATCTCCGTTGCAGAAGGTTCAACTCTCTTTGAGTCAACAGATAGTTAAGGCTCTTATGTTTGGTGAAGAGATAACATCTTTCTCCATATAGAGAATGTCTCCAAATTTTCAATGTAAAGACTACTGTAGCCAATTCAAGATTGTGGGTGGGGTAATTCATCTCGTGTTGCTTAAGTTGTCTCAAAGCATAAGCGATGATTTTACCTTCTTGCATCAATACACATCCCAACCCAAGATGCGAAGCATCACTATAAATTGTGTAGTCCTTTCCAGACTCGGGTTGGGTTAGGATTGATGTATGCGTCAATACTTGTTTCAACTGATCGAAACTTCGTTTTTGAACCTCGGTCCAAACAAAAGGAGCTCCTTTCCTCAATGATTTAGTCAAAGAAGAAACTATTATAAAAATCCTTTCACAAATCTTTGATAATAGCCAAGAAGCCCAAGGAAGCTTATGACCTCTCCTATATTCTTCGGTGGATGCCAATCTACGATAGCTTGCATTTTCTTCGGGTCCACTTGAATGACCGAAGCCGACATGATATGTCCTAGAAAGACAACTTCGATGAGCCAGAACTAACACTTAGAGAACTTCGCGTACAACTGCTTTTCTCTCAAGGTCTGAAGCATAATACGACGATGATCTCGGTGTTTCGCTTCATTCTTGGAATAGATCAATGTATTATCTATAAACACCACTATAAACTTATCAAGATAGGGTTGAAAGACCTAATTCATCAAATCCATAAAAGCTGCCAGTTCCTTGGTTAGCCCAAAGAGCATCACCAAGAATTCGTAGTGTCCATAACTCGTATGGAAGGCAGTCTTTGGTACATCACACTCCTTAACTCTCATTTGATAGTAGCCCGACCTTAAGTCGATCTTGGAAAACACAAAAGCATCTTTTAGTTGATCGAACAGGTCGTCTATTCTAGGTAATGAATATTTATTCTTGAAGGTTACTTTATTCAATTGTCGGTAGTCAATACACAATCGCATAGAACCATCTTTCTTTTTAATAAAGTGAACCGGAGTTCCCAGGGAGAAGAGCTCGGTTGAATGAAACCTTTGCTCAATAGATCTTGAATCTGAGTCTTTAATTCTTTTAATTCCACAGCTTCCATACGGTATGGTGCAATGGAAACTGGAGCAGTCCCAGGTTACACCTCAATGCCAAACTCCACTTCACGGGTTGAGGGCAATCCTGGAAGCTCATCAGGGAATTTACATACGGTGGCAATGTGTAGCAATTATGACTGTCTCTAAATTCCGACACCAAAGCGAACAATGATGGATTTCTCACATTCATTAATATAACACTCTCCTTACCCAAACCCCGAAGATACAATTTCCTCTTACACCAATCTACCAAGGCTTGATGCTTACTAAGCAAGTCCAAGCTTAGGATTACATCGAATTCATGGATCAATAAAGCCAATAAATTGTCCGGAAAAGGAATTCCTTGGATCATCAAGAAGTAGTTCTTACACACTACCCTCACGGTGACACAATCTCCTAGGGGATTGGATACAGAAATCTTCGATGATATTGGTTCAAAAGACATATTATAATTCTTGACTACAATGGTACTTATAAAAGAATGAGTAGAACCAGGGTCAATCAATGCATATAAAGAATGCGAATATAACTCGATGGTACGTGCAATAACATCATGTTCATCCTATTTTTCTCTGCCCCTCACATGATACATTTGGGGAGGAGCTTTTGAATCTTGCTTGTTACATGGTGTCCCTCGACCACTCGGTCGCCCAAAAGTTCCCGATGATCCTTGTTTCGATCCTTTACCTTGAAAGGATTGAGTAGGAGTAGCAATAGTAGTCGGTGTAGCAATAAATTTAGTTGCATTCGAAGGACAGTCACGTATAAAGTGTGTAACCCCCTTAGCCCAGTCTGGACGTTTGACCCAAACTACGATGGTTACACGGAGAAAACCAAAGTCAACCCGAAAGTCAACCTTGATTTACGATCCTTTTTTTCTTTTATCTTCTCTAGATTCATAATATTAACCTATGAGTTCAACAATGCGATTAGGGGAAAACGACACAGCGATCGGAGTTCAACTAGGGGTTCAATTGAATACATTTGAGTTTTAGAGACTAAACTATAAATTCCAAAAATTATAGTGACTTTCATGATTTTAATATTACCAAACCTCAATTAATCACATAGCATGCCATCATGTCAAAAATCAACTCAAGCAGATCATTCAAACTCACTAATTTAAGCAGCCAACATTTAAGGACCAAAATGTAAGAATCAGAAACTCAAGACAGCTCAAAATTCAAATCCAACGGTCATCTGTTTTGGAATGCCTACCCTGGTATCGAAACAGTCGTATCGAAACTGAATTGACCGTTTTGGTACTCGGGCTTGTTTCGGAACCTGTATCGAAACAGGGTCTTCCAGTAGCCAAAGTGTTCCGAAACACCTTCATCCATTCTGAAACACTATGGCCATTTCGGGCCCCTGTTTCGAAACAGATAATGGTGTTCCGATACACCCTGCCCTGCAACAGCAGATTTTGCTGGTTTTTCATGCTTTTTCAGATTCGAAACCTACCCAAAACATACCACAACATACATACATCACATATACATACCATAGACCATATTTATGAAGCTTGAACTAGATCATGGCATCACTTATGCAATCATATCTATTAAAGGCATGCTCCCTAGTTTATCAAACCGCCACAAGCCATAACTTTATACAAACCAAAATCCAAACACCAAAGGCCATTTACAACTCAAGTATAGGCAATCTACCATGCTCAAAGTAAAGGAAAACATCCTCAAACATTCCAAAATATAAATCCCACCCATTGCCTCTTATTACACTAAGGGTGAACCACATACATCTCTTTAGCAAAACCTTGGATTCCTCTTGCTTTTGGGATGCCTTCAAATGTTCAATTCTCTGCATTAATGAAACAAAAGAGCTTAAGCAATAAGCTTAGTGAGGCTCACTAAACAACATTCATCAATGCATTTAACATGACTTGCAAAGCCACCTCTTTGATCACATGCCTTTTCATAAACCATGTCCCTCAAGACAACAATGCATTTTATAAACACATGCTCATATGCAATATCATAAACAACAATTAAATCATTGCTCATGCTTTACCAAGCATCTCATGCATTCTTGCATCGTACACAACTATCTCATGCAACCTTGCATCAAATACAAGCATCCCACGCTTCATTTTATTCATATACATTATATTGGCTTTCAAGTGATAATCCATAAACCATTTCAACAAAAGACACAATCGGATACGCGGATTACAAGCGTTGTACCTCACACTTCATACAAACTATCGGTCTACACAAGGTAAAGACAAATGGCACAATAACAACCCCTCAACACCCGTGATGGAGATTAATGGCACAATCACAACCCCTCAACATCACTCATCGGTAGTTGTATAGTTCCACTAACGAGAGTATGGGACACATACACAAGACTCACACACGGGACTAACCATTCACCTTTGTGATCTTAACCTCAATCATTAGGGTACTTGGATGGAGATTTCGGCACAATCACAACCCCTCGACATCCAAGGTGACATTATTCACGGTGCACCAAATCCTATAGCCGGCTAACTATATCCGATTAAAGTAACCAAAATACATTTCATCACTTGCCAATATAATCTTTTAACTATATTAATCCACTATTTTACAAGCATAACCACAATGCCATTTCCACAAGCATAACATGCTTAACATCATATGCATTCAACACATGAAAACCATGGATCACTTACCTAGTGCATCCTTAACATAATGGCATTAAAATACAGCATTAAACCATGCTTAAACATGCTCAAAAACAGTAAACCAATCCACTCTTACACCAAGTGCAATTTCATCAAACATAGCAGATTTCCAAGAGAGGGATTACCGGAACACTTACACTTGTGCTTAGTTAAGTGTATCAAACTTACACTAAGCTCCCAAGATCGCGTACAAATCGTTACAAAGCAAGAGATTGCATTTCCACTCACCGATATATGAAGCCTCGTTCGCCAACACGGAAATTACACCTTCGGAGACTCCAAAATCACCTCGTTTGCTTCCGGATGAAGATCCTCTGTTTTCACATCATCAAAACAGAGATATAAATGCATTAAAATGCATTCTAACACCAGCAACAATTCATACTCGTTGCCCACTCAAAGTACACCAAAATACCCTTTCAAAACAACCGAAAACTTAATCGATTGCTACCTAAACCAAGCCCAGCCATCATTCATCACTTCCAAACAATTATCAACATCAAAACACATCTAATAAACATCCTAACTCATTCTTATACCTCCAGCAATCAAGATTCCACCATTTCACCCCAAAATCTCACTTAAAACTACCAAGAAACTCAAAGATCTCAACGATTTCGGGATCTATGTTATTAACACATCATTTTAACATGTAAACCAACTTAGAAATCAATTAAAATCAACAAAAAATAGAGCCCAACTCATCAAGTCATAAAATCAAGATTTCATCCACAATTTCACAAGATTTTGATCTTAAATCAAAACTATATTGAAAACTCACTCAAAAATTGTATTTAGAAGCCAAATATCTTGGGAATTTCAATAAAGAACTTAGATTAGAGGTTGAGAATGAGATTTACCTCCAATCCTTGCTTCCTTCAATAGATGACAAGATTTCCTTGCAAAAACCTTGAAGAATTAAGGAAGATCTCTTGAAAATGATTTACAAAATGTTGAGAGAGTTTTTGAGAGGAAGAATTCTGGAAAACGATGAGAGAAAATGGTGTTTGGCTAAAAATGAGAGGGAATTGGTAGTTACGTAAATGAAAATCCCACTAACTACCTTTTAGTTAATTAATATAAAAATCCATTAAAAATCATTTAATTAAAAACCCTTTTAAATTCACATGTCATATTGAAGAAAGGTCAAATTGACTTAAAGCCCCCTAAAGATTCTATGATTTTGGCTTCCACCTTAAAAATCACATTTTCCCTGTTTTGAAATTTTACAATTTGATCACTACTCAAAATATCCAATTTCCAAAACCCTTTTTTGTAAAATTGACTTTACCAACCTCTTAATTATATTTTTAGAGGACTTAAGCAATTTTTATCACAATTTTATCTTATCTCTATCCTTGATTTCCTAAAATCACCTTACGCGATTCAAACCATTCTCGACCGGTCTGATCCGATGTCTAAAACATCCAGGCCCAATACTAGGGCGTTACAAAGTGACCTTGCTCACCACAGTAGTAACAGCCTCCAGTCTGCTTACGACTTTGACCCGCTGGATGCCTATTCTGACAATAATTGTAGAATGGATGTTGGTTGCCTCGATTCGAACCTCTAGTGCTTTCAACGGACGCGACTTTAGCAAAAGATTGTATCACAGACTGAGGTCTCTCGATGTTCCCTGAACGGGAGGGTTGTGGATAAATATTCTGTTTGGACCCTTGATACCTTCCTTTCTTGTTCCATCTTTGAGGTCGAGAATCATCCCTGAACCTCTTCTCAGACTTTCCAAACCCACCAACTCGTTGAGCTCTCTGCAAAGCTTCGGTGGCTTTAAATTGATTCACCAAATCTTGGAAATCAGAAATGTCAAGCGCAGTGAACATAGGACCTAGCTCATTGTTAAGCCCTATACTAAACATCTGACACTTTTCTTCCTCTTTCTTAATGTAATCAGCATCGTATCTACAGTACTTGCAGAAGTAGTGGATGTAGAGTTCGATCGGTCGACCACCTTATCTAAGGTGAAGGAAGATGGTTTTGTCTTTCAACAGCGTAAAATTCACTAACACATTTCTTGTGGAATTCTTTAAGGAAGAATTCCCAAGTCATTGTATCCTTCAAAACTATCAAAATGGTAGTTTCCCACAAATGGAGTGCCTCATCGACTAGCAATGCGATAGCGCACTCAAGCTTGTGCTCGTCCGAGCAATGAAGTTGCTTATTCAGAATCCGCATGCTGTTGTCCAACCAATATTCGGTAACTTCTGGGTCATCATCATCTTACCCGGTAAAAGTATAAGCTCAGTACTATGAGAGCTTATCAATAGGTGCTCGATTGTATTGAACGACATGGGTGATAGGTTGCAAAGTCAATTCGGTCCACATAATAGTCATAAAACTGCTCGAACATGTCAGCCATGTTCTTATAACACTCGGCCTCAGCGGTAGGTGTTGAAGGTCCAGTACCCTGAACAAGAGGGTCCTGCGGTTGCGGTGTGTTCTGAGGATTTCCTCTTCTGATCTCCTCACCATTCTTTTAGGAGCCGATAGCAAGCTCGTCAATGTGAGCTTCTTTAGTCTCAAACATATCTATATGAAAGATCAGATTAGTCGATAAATCACAATATACACAATATATAACTCCTAGGTGGTAAAGTAACAAAATAACAATGCAACAAACTTTGGTTTAGTCCTAGAATCGACTAAACTCTAGCTCTAATACCACAAATGTAACATCGCCTTCCCGGTCTTGTTATGAACCAGGTCGGACGGTGATATTGATTGTAACGCCCCGGTTTTGGGCTTGGAAGTTTTGGGCGTTGACCGGTTCGGTCAAAGTGCTGATCGAATATATAAGACTGAATTTAGGAAAGCCTAGTTCGGGTTGCATTAAAAATGTGGAAAAATGTTCTAAAATCATCTTTTAATATATATAAGTGAACTGTGAAATCAATTTTGGAAAATGAGGTTCGGAAGGTTGACATTTTGGCTAGTGACCAAAATGTAATTTTTGAAAGTTTGGTGACTGTTTTATAAAGGATTGAAACTTTGAATCTTTAAGGAGCTATTATTCCAAAAAGGATTTCTCCAGATTTTTCTAAGATATTTTAAGGCTTTATTCTGATTTTAAAGATTATGAAAGTGGAGGGAAACCATTTTTACCATTTCTTAACTAACTTTCCATTTTCTCTCAATTTTCCTTTTCTCTCATTTTCTCTCAACCCAAACACAATTCTCCAGATTTCCTTCTCTGATTTTGGCATCTAAATCTCTCATTTCAACTCTCATTTGATTCCTAATCATCTCATCAACAAAACCTCTCAATTTGCAAGTTGTTTCATCAAGCTTTTTGGCTCTAAAAAGGAGAAATTCAAGTTTGGAGGTAAGAACGTCCTTCTCCTCTAAACTATCAGTTCTTTACTGAAATTCCTAAGTTCTCAATCCTTGATTTATGTCTTGTTAATGGCTTTTCAATTGGAATCTTGATTTTTGGCTTAAAATGCAAGATTTGGTGATTTTGGTGAAATTTTTGTGTGATCTGTTTGGGCAGTGTTTTGGAGTGTCAAAATGATGTTAAATGAATGCTAAATTGATTAGAAGTTGAGGTTTAACTAATGCACTCCCGAATAGGTTGAATTTCCTAAGTTTGGCTTGAGTTTTTGGAGTATTTTTGGTGATCTGTTATACCTGGAGGTATAAGGACGTGTTTGTGATAATTTTGGATGTTGATTGATGTATAAAAATGGTTAGAAGTGATGGATATTGGCTGGGTTATGTTTTGGAAGTGTTTGGAGGTGATTTCGGTTGTGTTTGGTAGCCGAATTGTTGGATTTGTGATGAGCAGCGAGTTGAGTCTTGTTGCTGGTGTTCTTAATGCATAATGATGCATTAATGTTCTGTTTTTGTGTGCTTGAAACAGGGGAGTTTGATGCGTGAGCTTTAGAGGTGTTGCGGAAGGTTTCGGATGCTTGGAAGGCTTGTTGGCTAGCCTTGTTTTGGTTATCGGTGAGTGAAGTTGGGTTTTCAGCTTTTGAACCAAGGTTTGAAGTTTTGGGAGCTTAGTTTAAGTCCAAACAACTTTGCTAAGCTCAAGAGTAAGTAAAAGGATTTTCACTCTTGAATTGTGTTGTGATTTGGTTTTAAAAGCAAATGTGGTTGATGATTGAAATGCATGTGTTTTGCATGGTTTAATTCTGTTTTGTAAGCATATTTTAGCATGGTTTAATGCTGGTTTTGAAAGCCGTATGTGAAGGATGCTCAAGGTAAGAGATCCTTGGTTTTTATACATGGAAAATGTGGTTTTGACGCATGGTGTTGCATGGTGTTTCACGGCTTTGTGTAATGCTTTAAAACAGTGAATTGATGATGATAAATGATGGTTTTGCATATTGGTTATGCATGTGAATCATTGGATTAATGTGGAATGGTTTTGCATATTGGTTATGCATGTGAAACATTGGGCTAATGTGGTAAGATGGTTATATTGGCAAGTGATGTAAGTGGTTCTTGGTTTGTTGATCGGATATAGTTAGCCGGCTATAGGATTGGGTGCACCGTGAATTAAGTCGCCTTGGAGGTGGAGTGGTCAAGAGTGGACCGGGAAACTCCCTTCAAGTATCCTAACGAGATGATTGAGGTCATAATGGAGGTGTTGCCCATTCGAGGACCTTGGTTGAGCAAAGGTTATATGGTGGTTAAAAGTCCATATCTGAGAACCTTGTGCTTGTTGAGATCACAATGGCAGTGTTAAGTCCATGTGTGGATCTTGTGTAGGGTGTCCCGGATCTCGTTAGTGATGTTCTACAACTACCAATCGGTGAATGCAAAGGTTGTATGATGTTTGAGAGTCCATACATGGGAATCTTGTGCATGTCAAGGTTGTATGGTGGTTAAAAGTCCATACATGGGAACCTTGGGGAAAAGCTAAGGTTGTATGGTGGTTAAAAGTCCATACATGGGAACCTTAGGATGTTGAGGTCAAATGGTGGTTAAAAGTCCATTTGGGAGACCTTGGATTGGTAGGGTGTAGGGAGCGTAGGGACAACGCTCGGAATCCGCGTATCCGATTGGATGTTGAGTTGAAAAGTGAAGGTGGTTGATCACTTGAAGGCCAATATGATATTCTTGATAGTAAAGAAGCATGGGATGCTTGAAATGATGCATAATTGCATGTGAGGCATGAGATGCTTGGTAAAGATGCATGGTTGCATGTAAAGTGTATAATGCTTGTGAATGCATGTTTACTTGTTAAGTTGAACAAGTGTTGATTATCATTTGGTAAATGATGCATGTGAGCATGGAATATCTTTATTGCATTGGAGTCTTGTAAGACTTGTTTTTTAAAGGCATGTGAAGATGATGTTATGGTTCTTATGTTGCCTTGGTTAAATGCATGTGATGGATTATTTGAGTTATGGTTTTAAAAAGGTTTCTTGCTCGAAATGGCTTTCAAGTTTAAGAAAGGTATGTTGTGAAATGGGAGTGTTTTCCATGGTTTTGTTTTAAGCTTTGCATATGGTGTTTATGCATGGATTGGCTAAATGGTTGATTTTCTTTTGTGAGTTGTTCGTTGAAAAGGTTTTTCTTCGCTTGCTAAGCTAAGGGTTGGTTTTCATGTATGTGCAATGCATGGATTTGAGCTTGATGTCGAAAAGGGTTTCCAAACATGGCTTTGGTAAACAAATCGGGTTTGTTTTAAAAGTGTTTAATGACCCGCTGCATTGATGGTGTTTTGGTTTTGAGCATTCCTCACTAAGCATTATGTGCTTACGCTCCTTTTTGTCTATCAATGCAGATTCTTGAAGTTTGGACAGCAAGGAGCAAGGGATTCAAGGTGGACTCCAATGGAGATGTATGTCTCGGTGAATAACTATAGTTAATAAAGGCAATGGGGTAGAATCTCTCGGGTTTATGTGTATGTGATCGTATATGTTTGATCAAGAATGTTTTAATGTTGTTGCTAATGTTGTTGGAACATGAATTGGCTTAAATGAGATTGATTTGGAAGGTTTGTGCCTAAATGGTTGCTTGTGTAGGAAGCATGCCTATAGATTTGGGGCTTTTCTTATATGTTGTGTTTCTGTTGAATTGTTGATGCAAGTATGTCTCATTTATGTTGAATTGCATGTTGGTAAAGTTTGGTGGCTTTTGGAATATGATTGGATGGTCAATGATGTGTTTGAGTGAGCAAAATGCAGCAATCTGGGCTAGGCGTTTCGGAACAGATGACACCGTTTCGGAACGGGTGCCCTACATGAACCCAGGCATCCGAAACGGGTGCCACCGTTCCGGAACGGTTTGGCTACTGCCAGACCCCCGTTGCGGAAAGTGTTGCAGAACGGCCCCGTGTTTCGAAACGGGCTTTGCCTGTTTCGGAACGGGTGACCGTTGGGGGCTGACATGGGCGGTTAAATGTTTCAAAATGTTTGCATTTTGGTCCTGAATCTTGTTTGTGCAATTGTATGAGTTTGGGAGGTCTGTTTGAGCTGAAATTTGGCAGAGAAGCATGAAACCTGATTAATTTTAAGTTGGTAACTCAAAATCGGGTTAAGTCCTTAAAGTTTTCAGAATTTTCTTTTTGGTCCCTGAAGTTGTGATTTGTTTAATTGGGTCCCTGTTTGATCTCTGATGTTTGTGATCTTTGAGTATGGTGTTTGTGTGGTCACAATTAGGGCTAATGTGCATCTAGACAAGATTAAAAAGAAAAAAAAGGGTCGTTAGTCAAGGTTGACTTTCGGGTTGACTTTGGTTTTCCCCGTGTGACTTTCTTAATTCGGGTCAACCGTCCAGACCGGGTTAAGGGGGTTACATTTGGTGGTATCAGAGCTGAGTTGCGAATGTTGGGGAAAACAGTAAGTTGTTGTGATGTGTGTTTGATGTTTACCTTGTTGTGTGGTTGAAAGTTGGTTGAAACATGTGTTTCTGAGCATGTTGCTGATGTATGCAAGCATGTTTTGTGGTTATGAATCTTGGTCGAGTTTATGTGGTTTTATGCTAATGCTGTGAGCTGGTGATATGCTTGATGAACTTGTAATGAGTATGTTATGTTGCTAGTATGCTGTTGCAAGTGAATGCTGTTTGGTGTAAGCATGATCAAAGTGTATTGTTTGATATGCTTGATGTTGTGATATCCATGTTGTGTTGACTGTTATGTCATGTAAAGGGGAGGATTCGGGATACCCATTGGCTTATTAATATAGCTATTGTGTTATTTTGGAGTTGGAGTTTGAATCCTTGCTTAATGCTGGTCTAACTGGTTTGTTTGCTTGTTGTGATTGTATGTTTGTTGTTGTTAGTGGTATGGCAAAGTCGATGAAAGAATGGCAGTTGAGTGAGATGGTTGCTGCCTTGGGGCAGGTTGTTAAGGCAAGGAATTCACCCTTTTGTAGAGGTGTTTTGTCTCAGCCTTCTGTGCCTAGTGTTGAAGTGGTAAGGCAAGGGAAAGAAACTGGTTCTGTGATGAAAAGTCCATTATCTGTTGTTCAGGAGGTGCTGGGAACATCTCAGGCTGTGGTAGAGGTAAAATCAGTGGATGTGCTGGCGGGATGTGAGGGTTTGCCGAAGCAGCGTTTGCTTGATTTGGGTGCTGTGGAATATCATGGTTCTACACCGGAGATGTTTGAGGCCTGGTTGGTCAGTGTGATTCTGATCTTGGATCGGGAAGGCTGTGATTATGCCTGTAAGCTGGGGAGTGTTGTTTCTCTGATGTTGGAGGATGCGTGTGCCTGGTGGACATCTGTGGCTGTGGCGTCACATATTCCTGATATTGATTGGGATTTCTTTGTATCGGCCTTTTATGGGAGGTATCTTGGAAGGGAATTTCCAAGGGTTAAGCAAGGCGCGGGTAGTGCTGTTGCGGGGCAAGTGTTGCTTGGGCAAGGAGTGGAAGTTCAGGCACCGGTATGTGACCGTTGTGAAAGGCGCCATGTTGGAGGTTGTTGGGGCGCAGGTGTTTGCTGGAATTGTGGTTCTAAAGTGCATGTTAAGCGTGATTGTCCACATGGAGTGAAGTCAGCTTTGGTGTTAGCCAAAGGGTCTCAGAAAGGTTGTGGGCACGGCCGAGGCAAGGTTCAGAGGTGGCAGAAAGAGCAGGAAGTTGTGAAGAGTGTGGGAAAGGAGAGTTGTTGGAAATGTGGGTCTGCTGGACACATGAGACGTGATTGTTTGATGTTGGCTCGGAATAGCCAAGGTTCTTTACCGCAAGGAGTTGGTGGTGACCCTGGTGTGTTAGCTGGTGCTGCAATGGTGCGGCAGGAGGATGATGGTTCCGCAAGAAAGAGAGCTCGTCTGATGAAGCTTCAGGGTGGTGTTGTGCTTTCAGGTAACCTTGTTAAGTGATCTTTGCTTTAGTTACCATGGTTTAGGTTCTGTTGGTTTTCCTTGCGTGGTAAGTCTAGTCTTGTTGCTAGTATATTTGGGGTTATGGTAGTTGTGGTTTGGTAACATCTTTGATGTGAAGAAGGCTTAAGTTAGTATCTTGTGGTTAATGGTTGTTGGTATGATGGAGTTAGATAAGTTAAAGGTGAGTTAGGAGGTTGTTCTTAGACGGATTTGAGGATGTTATTGGAGGGTGTGAACTGGCATTCATGCACAGTTAAAAATCATTGTTATATGCTATATTATATATGTTGGTCCATGCATACATGTGGCATGACACTAGAGGTTTTGCATACATGTACATCAGGCATTGATAGGGCATGTAGGTGATCATGCATACGATGTTCACGCTCGCTAATAACTAATCGAATCTGTTAGTGTTGTGGTTGGATTAGGTGGGATGATGGGTTTTTAGAGGTTGTTTGGTGCTGAGTGAGAGTTAGAAGTGTTGGAGTTGGTAAACTAGTTGCTAGTGATAGTGAGAGTGGTATAGCATGTTTGTAGAAGGATAGTGTTGTTGCTTAAAGAGAGTTTAGTGGTTTGGTGGTGAGGAGTACTGGTTGAGGATAGAATCGGTTTGGTGGTTTGAATAGCTAAGTGGAAGGGGTAGTTCCTTGGTGCTAAGTGATGTTGCAGCTTAGTGGTTGTGTTCCCAAGTGCTGAAGCAGCTTAGCTTTTAAGCTGTTGTGGAAAGGTTGTGTTTGTAAGTGTTGGTTCTTAGCAACCTTCGAAGAGTTGAGAAGATGGTCTGTATGTTTAAGCTGGGCGATGTTCTAGTAAAGCAAGTGTTGTGGTCAAAGCTTGAAGTGGAAGGACAATGAAAGATCGAAGGCTTTCGTTGGTTGTTTGGGTTCTTGTGAGAAGTGGTTGGCTGGTTGTGGTTAAGAAAGTTCCGTTTGAAGTCAGCTTGTGGTGTGTGGAGCGGCTGACTGATTCAAGTTAGGGTTGTGATGTAATTTTTGGTATCTGGGTGAGTAGTTCTAGTGAGCTGTTGTGGTAATGTTTATGGCGGATGTGAAGGATTGTCAGCTTCGTTGAAGAGCTTGAGTAAACAGTTGATGTTTAAGGATTTTTGCTTATTGGGAAAAATCTTTGGAAGAGGTTTGGGAGTCGCAAGAGTTTTAGAATCAGAGAAGTTGCCTAGTGGCTGATTTGGTTTGGTGGTTGTCTCTGTGTAGACAAGTCTTGGGAGTTGTGTGTTACAGTGTTGTCTGCTGAAAGAGCTGAAGTTCTTCAGGTTGATGTTGGGATTGTGTATAGTCCGGTTATGTGGAAGGTTAAGTCGTGGTTACCTTTGGGAGTTTGGATTTGTGAACAGTGTATGGTGGTGTTAAGTTTTGGTGGAGGTTTTGTGTGGAACGTGTTCAGTGAGGTTGAGGCGGTTGTGTTGTCTTTTGTGTTGCTTTGAGAAGGTTGTGGTTCTCTTTTCGCCGGTTGAAATTTCGAGGACGAAATTTCCTAAGGGGGGAGAGTTGTAACGCCCCGGTTTTGGGCATGGAAGTTTTGGGCGTTGACCGGTTCGGTCAAAGTGCTGATCGAATATATAAGAGTGAATTTAGGAAAGCCTAGTTCAGGTTGCATTAAAAATGTGGAAAATGTTCTAAAATCATCTTTTAATATATATAAGTGAACTGTGAAATCAATTTTGGAAAATGAGGTTCGGAAGGTTGACATTTTGGCTAGTGACCAAAATGTAATTTTTGAAAGTTTGGTGACTGTTTTATAAAGGATTGAAACTTTGAATCTTTAAGGAGCTATTATTCCAAAAAGGATTTCTCCAGATTTTTCTAAGATATTTTAAGGCTTTATTCTGATTTTAAAGATTATGAAAGTGGAGGGAAATCATTTTTACCATTTCTTAACTAACTTTCCATTTTCTCTCAATTTTCCTTTTCTCTCATTTTCTCTCAACCCAAACACAATTCTCCAGATTTCATTTTTTGATTTTGGCATCTAAATCTCTCATTTCAACTCTCATTTGATTCCTAATCATCTCATCAACAAAACCTCTCAATTTGCAAGTTGTTTCATCAAGCTTTTTGGCTCTAAAAAGGAGAAATTCAAGTTTGGAGGTAAGAACGTCCTTCTCCTCTAAACTATCAGTTCTTTACTGAAATTCCTAAGTTCTCAATCCTTGATTTATGTCTTGTTAATGGCTTTTCAATTGGAATCTTGATTTTTGGCTTAAAATGCAAGATTTGGTGATTTTGGTGAAATTTTCGTGTGATCTGTTTGGGCAGTGTTTTGGAGTGTCAAAATGATGTTAAATGAATGCTAAATTGATTAGAAGTTGAGGTTTAACTAATGCAATCCCGGATAGGTTGAATTTCCTAAGTTTGGCTTGAGTTTTTGGTTGTTTTTGGAGTGTTTTTGGTGATATGTTATACCTGGAGGTATAAGGACGTGTTTGTGATCATTTTGGATGTTGATTGATGTATAAAAATGGTTAGAAGTGATGGATCTTGGCTGGGTTAAGTTTTGGAAGTGTTTGGAGGTGATTTCGGTTGTGTTTGGTAGCCGAATTGTTGGATTTGTGATGAGCAGCGAGTTGAGTCTTGTTGTTGGTGTTCTTAATGCATAATGATGCATTAATGTTCTGTTTTTGTGTGCTTGAAACAGGGGAGTTTGATCCATGAGCTTTAGAGGTGTTGCGGAAGGTTTCGGATGCTTGGAAGGCTTGTTGGCTAGCCTTGTTTAATGCTGTTTTTGTGTTTCGGATGCTTGGGAGTTTGATCCATGAGCTTTTGATCCATGAGCATTCTGTTTTGTAAGCATATTTTAGCATGGTTTAATGCTGGTTTTGAAAGCCGTATGTAAAGGATGCTCAAGGTAAGAGATCCTTGGTTTTTATACATGGAAAATGTGGTTTTGACGCATGGTGTTGCATGGTGTTTCACGGCTTTGTGTAATGCTTTAAAACAGTGAATTGAAGATGATAAATGATGGTTTTGCATATTGGTTATGCATGTGAATCATTGGATTAATGTGGAATGGTTTTGCATATTGGTTATGCATGTGAAACATTGGGCTAATGTGGTAAGATGGTTATATTGGCAAGTGATGTAAGTGGTTCTTGGTTTGTTGATCGGATATAGTTAGCCGGCTATAGGATTGGGTGCACCGTGAATTAAGTCGCCTTGGAGGTGGAGTGGTCAAGAGTGGACCGGGAAACTCCCTTCAAGTATCCTAACGAGATGATTGAGGTCATAATGGAGGTGTTGCCCATTCGAGGACCTTGGTTGAGCAAAGTTTATATGGTGGTTAAAAGTCCATATGTGAGAACCTTGTGCTTGTTGAGATCATAATGGCAGTGTTAAGTCCATGTGTGGATCTTGTGTAGGGTGTCCCGGATCTCGTTAGTGATGTTCTACAACTACCAATCGGTGAATGCAAAGGTTGTATGGTGTTTGAGAGTCCATACATGGGAATCTTGTGCATGTCAAGGTTGTATGGTGGTTAAAAGTCCATACATGGGAACCTTGGGGAAAAGCTAAGGTTGTATGGTGGTTAAAAGTCCATACATGGGAACCTTAGGATGTTGAGGTCAAATGGTGGTTAAAAGTCCATTTGGGAGACCTTGGATTGGTAGGGTGTAGGGAGCGTAGGGACAACGCTCGGAATCCGCGTATCCGATTGGATGTTGAGTTGAAAAGTGAAGGTGGTTGATCACTTGAAGGCCAATATGATATTCTTGATAGTAAAGAAGCATGGGATGCTTGAAATGATGCATAATTGCATGTGAGGCATGAGATGCTTGGTAAAGATGCATGGTTGCATGTAAAGTGTATAATGCTTGTGAATGCATGTTTACTTGTTAAGTTGAACAAGTGTTGATTATCATTTGGTAAATGATGCATGTGAGCATGGAATATCTTTATTGCATTGGAGTCTTGTAAGACTTGTTTTTTAAAGGCATGTGAAGATGATGTTATGGTTCTTATGTTGCCTTGGTTAAATGCATGTGATGGATTATTTGAGTTATGGTTTTAAAAAGGTTTCTTGCTCGAAATGGCTTTCAAGTTTAAGAAAGGTATGTTGTGAAATGGGAGTGTTTTCCATGGTTTTGTTTTAAGCTTTGCATATGGTGTTTATGCATGGATTGGCTAAATGGTTGATTTTCTTTTGTGAGTTGTTCGTTGAAAAGGTTTTTCTTCGCTTGCTAAGCTAAGGGTTGGTTTTCATGTATGTGCAATGCATGGATTTGAGCTTGATGTCGAAAAGGGTTTCCAAACATGGCTTTGGTAAACAAATCGGGTTTGTTTTAAAAGTGTTTAATGACCCGCTGCATTGATGGTGTTTTGGTTTTGAGCATTCCTCACTAAGCATTATGTGCTTACGCTCCTTTTTGTCTATCAATGCAGATTCTTGAAGTTTGGAAAGCAAGGAGCAAGGGATTCAAGGTGGACTCCAATGGAGATGTATGTCTCGGTGAATAGCTATAGTTAATAAAGGCAATGGGGTAGAATCTCTCGGGTTTATGTGTATGTGATCGTATATGTTTGATAAAGAATGTTTTAATGTTGTTGCTAATGTTGTTGGAACATGAATTGGCTTAAATGAGATTGATTTGGAAGGTTTGTGCCTAAATGGTTGCTTGTGTAGGAAGCATGCCTATAGATTTGGGGCTTTTCTTATATGTTGTGTTTCTGTTGAATTGTTGATGCAAGTATGTCTCATTTATGTTGAATTGCATGTTGGTAAAGTTTGGTGGCTTTTGGAACATGATTGGATGGTCAATGATGTGTTTGAGTGAGCAAAATGCAGCAATCTGGGCTAGGCGTTTCGGAACAGATGACACCGTTTCGGAACGGGTGCCCTGCATGAACCCAGGCGTCCGAAACGGGTGCCACCGTTTCGGAACGGTTTGGCTACTGCCAGACCCCCGTTGCGGAACGCGTTGCGGAACGGCCCCGTGTTTCGAAACGGGCTTTGCCTGTTTCGGAACGGGTGACCGTTGGGGGCTGACATGGGCGGTTAAATGTTTCAAAATGTTTGCATTTTGGTCCTGAATCTTGTTTGTGCAATTGTATGAGTTTGGGAGGTCCGTTTGAGCTGAAATTTGGCAGAGAAGCATGAAACCTGATTAATTTTAAGTTGGTAACTCAAAATCGGGTTAAGTCCTTAAAGTTTTCAGAATTTTCTTTTTGGTCCCTGAAGTTGTGATTTGTTCAATTGGGTCCCTGTTTGATCTCTGATGTTTGTGATCTTTGAGTATGGTGTTTGTGTGGTCACAATTAGGGCTAATGTGCATCTAGACAAGATTAAAAAGAAAAAAAAAGGTCGTTAATCAAGGTTGACTTTCGGGTTGACTTTGGTTTTCCCCGTGTGACTTTCTTAATTCGGGTCAACCGTCTAGACCGGGTTAAGGGGGTTACATTGATGTTCAATACAGTAGACAATGCAACAAGATTTCTTCTTTTTTGTTTTTATCATATTAACCTTCAAATCAATATTATACAATAACACACTGCCTCAATACAATTTAGTCCAATTAATCCATACGGAGCAATAATTTAACAATCGGGGCTAAATTGCAAATAATACAAGTTTTAGGGACCAATATGTTAATTTGATAAATTATGGGTCCTATGATGCAACTGAACATACTGCAATGAAATTCACTATAAAAACAACATGCCTGTAAAATTTCCTCCAATTTGGACTCCCCTAACTCATTCAATTTAATCTTTCAATAATCAGTGACTGAACTGTGAACGTTGTAATATGTTTAATAAGCCTTTAACCAACTTAACTAACCTCGTATCGAAACACCCTAGTGTTGTTTCAAAACGGGTGAAAGATGGTCAACTCATGTTGACTTTCCCCTTTAGGTTGTATCGATACGGGCATGCCATGTATCGAAACGGGTTGACCTTCTTTGACTTTTAACTTTGACTTGTTTCGATACGCTATAAACTCGTATCGAAACAAGAGATTCCAGTGGTAAAATATTTCGAAATGATCATGAACCATTCCAATAAACTCTATTCCCCCGGGCTAAATTATGCTTACCTGTATCGAAACGCCATCACCCATTTCGATACGGCCTGACTTGTAATGACATATTTTTGCTGGTATTTATTCAATTTGACCTATCAAACAATGTCCAAATGCAACGAAACATCACACACAATAATTCAATGATACAAACAACTAGCATGCCAAATTTCATGGCCATATTAATACGTTTACTATGTTTTTAGCTTCTAGAGCTAAGTATGCAATTTTAACCATTTTAAGATAACCAAAAAGGCTATTTAGGGCCATAGTCCATATTACAACATATGCATACCACAAACATAACAAAATGGCCATATTTGACTAGTTCAACTACCTTGCCACATTCCTAGGAGTTCTTAAGATCAAAATACATTACTTTAAGGCTTGTAGTTAGTTGTCTTGCCGTGACAATCCGATCTTCCGTCACTCGATCTTTTCAACCTGAAAATGCATGAGATGAGACACATTAGGCATACAATGCCTAGTGAGGTAGTCATAAGCAATATGAACAACAATGTAACCCCCTTACCCGACCTAAACGTTTGACCCGAACTGCGAAGATTACATGGGGAAAACCAAAGACAACCCGAAAGTCAACCTTGAGTCACAACCTTTTTTATCTTCTCTAGATGCACATTAAGCCTATGTGATTACTCAAGAAGAATAGGAGAGAAGGACATTGCGATCAGAAAACATTTAGGGACTTAATTGCAAGATTTACGCATTTTAGAGACCAAAATGTAATTTTCAGAAATTATAAGGACTTGGCTGAATTAAAGTTTACCGATATGTAATTAATCTTATTTCATGCCTCTCTAACAAATTTCAACTGAAAAGGACATTCCAAGACCAAGCAATTACATCCATAACATTCAGGACTAAAACATAAAACATGGAAACTTGAAACAATTCAAAATCATCATCCAACGGTCATCCTCTCTGGAACACCAAACCTTCGTACCGAAACGCCCGTAACGAGACGGTGTTGACCGTTTCGGTACTCAGGTGTGTTCCGAGACCAGTATCGAAACATGCCTCTCTAGTGGCCGAACTTTTCCGAAACACCTTCAGTTGTTCTGAAACGCTATGGCAATTACAGGCCTCCGTTTCGAAACAGTTAAGGGTGTTTCGATACACCCTGCACTGTGACAACAGAAAATGCTGGTTTTTCATGTTTTTTCATACTCCAATCAACCCCGAGACATGCCACAACATGCATACATCAAGGATACATAACAACAACCATCATATTGAAGCTATAGCCTAAACATAGCAACAAATACCACAACAAAGGCACTAAAGGCATGCTTCCTAGCTCACCCAAAACCATAACAAGTCAAAACTCCAAATAAACCACAATCTATTCTCCAAAGGCCATTTACACTTCAAATATAGTCAAACCAATATGCTCAAAGTAAAAGGAACATTTTCAAACATTCCAAAGTATAAGTTCCCACCCATTGCCTCTTATTACACTAAGGGTGAACTACATACATTTCTTTAGCAAAACCTTGGATTCCTCTTGCTCGTGAGATGCCTCCAAATGTTCAATTCTCTGAATTGATGAAACAAACGAGCGTAAGCAATAAGCTTATTGAGGATCGCTAGAAAACATTCATCAATGCATAACTCATGATTCCCAAAAGCAACACTTTACAACACATGCCCTTTATAAAACAAGTCTTCTCTAGACTTCAATGCACTTTTGAAACCTCATGCACATAAGCATCAATTACAACAACAAATAATCCTTTTCTCATGCTTTAACAAGCATCACATGCATTCTTGCATCATACACATATTTCTCATTCACCCTTGCATCATTTACAAGCATCTCATGCTTAACTTAGTTCATTTACATTATATTGGCTTTCAAGTGATAATCCACAAATCATTTCAACACAAGACACAATTGGATACGCGGATTACAAGCGTTGTCCCTCTCGCTTCATACAAACTACCGGACTACACAAGGTGGGGACAAATAGCACAATCACAACCCCTCAACACCCGTGATGGAGACTAATTGCACAATCACAACCCCTCAACATCACTCATCGGTAGTTGTATAATTCCACTAACGAGAGTATGGGACACATACACAAGACTTACACATGGGACCAACCATTCATCTTTGTGATCTTAACCTCAATCGTTAGGGTACATGGATGGATATTACGGCACAATCACAACCCCTCAACATTCTTGCCGACTTTATTCATGGTGCACCCAATCCTATAGGCGGTTAACTATATCCGATTAAAGTAACCAAAAACCATTTCGTCACTTGCCAATATAATCATTTAACCACATTAATTCCCTGTTTTTCAAGCATAACCACAATGTCATTTCTAGAAGCACACATGCTTAACATCATATGCATTTTCATATGAAAACCAAGGATCACTTACCTAGTGCATCCTTACCATAATGACATTAAAATCTAGCATTAAACTATGCTTAAACATGCTTAAAAACAGTTAACAAACCACTCTCACATCAAATTCATTTTCAACCAACTTAACACATTTCCAAGAGAAGGATTACTGAAACACTTACACTTGAGATTAGTTAAGTGTATCAAACTTACACTAAGTTCCCAAGAGTACGCGAAAGCGTTACAAAGCAGGAAATTGCATTTAAACTCATCGATACGCGAAGCCTTGTTCGCCGACACAGAAATTACACCTCTAGAGCTTCCAAAATCACCTCGTTAGCCTCTAGATCAAGATCCCATATTTTCACATCAACAAAACAGAGATCTAAATGCATTAAAATGCATTCTAACAACAGTAACAATCTATAGACTCGTTGCCCACCCAAACTACACCAAAATACCCTTCCAACACAACCGAAAACTCAATCGATTGCCTCCTAAACCAAGCCCAGCCATCATGTAACACTTCCAAAGCATTAACAACATAAAAACACATCTATTAAATATCCTAACTCATCCTTATACCTCCAGCAACCACAATTCCACCATTAGATCCCAAAATCACACTTAAAACCACCAAGAAACTCAAGGATCTTAAGGATTTCGGGATCTATGTTAATAACACATAATCTTAACATATAAATCAACTTAAAAATCAATTAAAATCAATACCATACAGTGCCCAACTCATCAAGTCCGAAAATCAAGATTGCACTCACATTTCACAAGATTTTGATCTCAAATCAAAACTATATTAAAAACTCAATCAAAAATAGTTATTAGATGACAAATATCTTAGGAATTTCAATAAAGAACTTAGAATACAGGTTAAGAACGGGATTTACCTCCAATCCTTGCTTCCTTCAATAGATGACAAGTTTTCCTTGCAAAAATCTTGAAGAATCAAGGAAGATCTCTTGAAATTGATTTAGAAAATGTTGAGAGAACTTTTGAGAGAAAGAATTCTCTAAAAGTTGAGAGAAAATGGTGTTTGGCCAAATGAGAGGGAATTGGTAGTTACATAAAATGAAAATCCACTAACTACCAATCTATTAATATCTTATTTTAATTAAAACCCTTTAATTAAATTCCATTTAAAACATATGTCATATTTGAAGAAAGGTTAAATTTACATAAAGCCCCCTAAAGATTCTATGACTTTGGCTTCCACCTTTAAAATCACATTTTCCTAGTTTTGAAACTTTACAATTTGGTCACTACTCAAAATATCCATTTTCCAAATCCCTTTTTGTAAAATTGATTTGACCAACCTCTTAATTATATTTTTTGAGGATTTTAGTAATTTTAATCACAATTTTATCCTATCCCGATCCTTGATTCCTTAAAATCACCTTACGAGATTTGAACCGTTTCCGAACGGTCTGATCCGAAGTCTAAAACATCTGGGCCCAACATCAGGCCCACTTAGGAAGTTTCGTCCTTGAAATTCTTACTTGATGGAAAGAGATGCGGAAACTGCCTCAGCATGTCCGCCTTGCTTTCCCACGTGGCTTCCTCAACTCCTCGATGTCGCCACAACACCTTCACAAGCTCTATCGTCCTGCCACGAAGAACTTTACTACTCACGTCCAGAACCCTCATCGGTTCCTCATAATATGATAGATCCGGATTCAACTGTATCTCCTCAACAGGCATCACATACGAAGGATCTGATCTATACTTTCGTAACATGGAGACATGAAACACATCAGTTATCTTCTCCAACTCTACATGCAATCTCAACCGATATGCCACAGAAACAATACGCTCCACAATCTCGTAAGGTTCAATAAACCTTGGGCTAAGTTTACCCTTACACCCAAATCTCATCACCTTCTTCCAAGGTGAAACTTTCAAGAACACACATTTGCGAACCGCGAACTCAATTTCCTTACGCTTCAAGTCCGCATAAGACTTTTGCCTATTCGATGCCGCTTTGAACCGCTCACAAATGAGCTTCACCTTCTCGGAGGTTCCCATAAGCATATCCGGCGTCGAAATCAACTTTTGCCTAGCTTCTGCCCAACAAATGGGGGTTCTATATCTCCTCCCATACAGAGTCTCGTATGGAGCCATTTGGATACTTGCCTGGTAACTAGTGTTATACGCAAACTCAACCAACAACAAGTGCTTCTCCCAAGAACCCTGAAAATCTATCACACAACATCTCAACATGTCCTGAAGCACTTGAATCACACGTTCTGACTGTCCATCCGTCTGCGGATGATAAGAAGTGCTGAAATTCAACCGTGTACCCAAGGCTTGTTGAAAACATTCCCAAAATCGTGTTGTAAACCTTGGATCTCTATCCGACACAATGGACTTTGGCACACCGTGCAACCGCACAATCTCCACTATGTACAGCTCAGCCAACTTATCCAAGGTATACGTAGTATCCACATGCAGAAAATGTGCACACTTCGTAAGCGGATCCACAATCACCCAAACTGAATTCTTCTTTGTCGATGACAAAGGCAAACCAGACACAAAATCCATGGTGATTCTCTCCCTTTTCCATTGTGGAATTCTCAAAGGCTGCAACAATCTAGAAGGGACCTGATGCTCAGCCTTGACTCGCTGACACACCATACACTTACTAACAAACTCCGCAACATCCTTTTTCAACCCCACCCAGTAGTACTAATCCTTTAGGTCATGATATATCTTTGTACTACCCGGGTGCATATCAAAAGGACTACAATGAGCTTCAGTCAGAATAGTGCGCCTTAACTCAACATCATTTGGCACCACTATTCGACTCCCAAAACACATAACACCATCATTACAAAAGCTGAAATCCGAAGGTCTATCATCCGCAATGTCTTGAACATGGAAAACAAGAGAATCATCAAGCAACTGTTTCTCTTTAATCAACTATAACAAAGATGCTTTCACTTGTAACTCCGCCACAAGACCACCTTCATGCAATATGCGCAAACGAGCGAACATCGCTCTCAACTCAACAGCCACCTTCTGGCTCAAAGTATCAGCCACAACATTACCCTTGCATGGGTGGTGCTCAATCGCCAGATCATAATCCTTAAGCAACTCCACCCAACATCGCTGCCTAAGATTTAACTCCTTCTGAGACATAAGGTACTTCAAGCTCTTATGGTCCGTGAACAGAACACATTTCTCACCATACAGGTAATGCCTCTAAATCTTTAAGGCAAACACCACAGCTGCAAGATCAAGATCATGAGTAGGGTAGTTGCGCTCATGCACCTTCAACTGCCTAGATGCATTGGCCACTAACTTACCCTCCTACATCAACACACTGCCCAAAACAACAATGGACGCATCAGTGTAGACCACAAACTCCTTAGCAGACTCAGGTTGAATCAAAACAGGAGCTTGCGTCAAAGATTCCATCAGCTTCTCAAAAGCTTGTTGCCTCGCCTCTATCCACTCAAAGCGAACATTCTTTTGCAACAGCTTGGTCAAAGGTACTGCTATCTTTGAAAAACCCTCGACAAACCTACGGTAGTACCCAGCCGACCCAAGGAAACTCCGTACTTCCGTCACTGACTTAGGCACTTTCCAATTCGTCACAGCCTCTACCTTTTGCGGTTCAACACGAATACCCTCAGCCGACACAACATGCCCAAGGAAGACCACTTCCCTAAGCCAAAACTCACACTTGCTTTGTTTGGCATATAACTGATTCTCCAACAACGTTTGCAAAACGATTCTCAGGTGCTTATCATGATCCTCCTCAGTACGCGAATACACAAGGATATCATCGATGAACACCACCACAAACCGATCCAAGAATTCATGGAATACACGATTCATCATGTCCATGAAAGCAACAGGCGCGTTGGTCAAACGAAATGGCATCACCAAAAATTCATAATGCCCGTACCTCGTCCGAAAAGTAGTTTTAGGTACATCCACATCCTTCACCTTCAACTGGTAGTACCCCGATCTCAAGTCTATCTTCGAAAACAATGAGGCTCCCTGGAATTGATCAAAGAGATCGTCAATTCTAGGCAAGGGATACTTGTTCTTGATCGTCCACTTGTTCATTTGCCGATAATCTATACACATTCTCATCATCCCATCTTTCTTCTTTACAAACAGGACCGGTGCACCCCAAGGTGACACACTAGGCCGGATGAAACCTCGATCCAAAGACTCTTGCAACTGTGTTTTCAACTCCTTTAACTCTTTGGGTGCCATGCGATAAGGAGAAATGGACACCGGAGTTGTATTCTCATACAACTCTATACCAAATTCAACCTCCCTATTTGGTGGTAATCCAGGAAATTCTTCCGGAAAGAGACCCGTAAAATCGCAAACCGTTCGGATGTCCTGTACACGCTCATCCTTAGTTCCAGGATTCCTCACATAAGAAAGGTAAGCCTCACACCACAACCTCATCATACAGTTTGCTTCCAAGGATGAAATCGCATTCGACGAGAATTTCACATTCTCGCCTACCACAACAACCTCATAGTCGTCAGCCAACTTTAGGGTGACTCGCTTAACATCGAAGTCAACCACAACTCTGTGCTACGTCAACCAATCCATGCCAAGGATTACATCAAATCCGTAGAAAGGCAATTCCATCAAATCCACAAGGAAAACATGACCTTGCACAGACAGAGGACACCTCCTATACAACTTCCTAGTGACTATAGTCTCACGAAAACAACTAGTCACTTGCATTCCTACTCCAAGCATCTCAACAGGTATATCAAGAAAACGTGCATGCTCACTCAAGATATAAGAATGCGTGGATCCAGAATCAATCAAAACCATCAAAGACAAAGACTGGAGAGCAAAGGTACCTGCAATCACATCGCTATCGTTGCGCTCCTCGCGCTGAGTATACACCCTAATTGGTCCACCTCCCTTAGGTCTAACGGCTACAACGTGAGCAATACCTCTCTGCCCCTCATCCCTCCTCTAAAAATTCCCACGGCCGCGCCCACGACCTCTCTGAGGTGAAGCCACCACAGGAGCACGTCCTTGGCCTCCACCAGCCAACAAAGGACAATCCCTCCTCATATGGTCTGCCGAACCACAATTCCAGCAGGAGTTCCCTATCACTACGACAGGAGCCTGAACCTCTCTAGCCGCTCGAGGACAATCTCGCCTCAAATGGGCCCTCGAACCACAAGTCCAGCATGTAAGTTGCTCGGACCTCATACGACCTCCTTGAACTTGCCCAACTCGACCTAGAACACCACGCCTTCCCTCAAGCTGATGTTTCCTGTCAAGGTCTCTATTGTTTCATCCACCACCGGAACCATATTCAGCAGCCCTCTTTCCAAAGCTAGAACCAACACCTCTAGCAGACAAGCCCAGGTTCTGCTCGATGTTCTTTGCTCGACACACAAGCACATCAAAATCTGTGTAGTCTGCAGCTAGCATGTACGTCTTAACATCTTGCACCAATCCATACCGGAAGCGATCACAGTGATGCCTCTCACTCGATACAGGCTCAGGAGCCTACAGGATCAATCGTACGAACTGAACCTCTTATTCAGCCACCGATAGGTTACCCTAAACGAGAGACATAAACTCCTGATTCTTCTCATCCAAGTATCTTCAACTAGATACTTTCACCGGAAGGCACCCCTGAAGAACTCCCAATCAACTTCATTAGGTTCCATACCAGTTGTGGTAGTCGTCCACCAGATGTAAGCATCACCTTGCAGCAAGGAAACTACACATCCAAGCATGCGCTCATCACTACAACCCATTTGATCCATTATGCGGATCGTACTAGCCAACCAGGCCTCAGACGCCTCAGGTGCCAAACCATAGAACTCTACTACTCCCAATCTTCTCAACCTCTCCAAAGGTAGACTCACCTGCCCAGCTGCAGGGGCCTGCACTTGCGCTCCGGCAACAGCAGCCTGAAACACTCCGGTAATCGCCTCAACTAGTGGCGCCAAATTACCCAATCCAGGACCAGCTTGTCCTTGTCGCACCTGATCCCGACCTCCAGGTGGTGGCAGAGGAGGTAGATCTCCACCAAGAGGGACATCAGCCCCCTACTCAGCATGGTTTTCCTGCTCGGCTGCAGGCACTATTGTATTGGACCTCAATTTCCTTCTGGGTCCCATGTGATATTTTAAACAAACACAACAATGAAAACAAATCAAACCATTTAGGCTAGCTGCAAACAAGAATCCAAGTTTACAAAACATTCGTTTAGTGTAATAAGGCAACGGGCACCCAATTTCCCCACAAAGCATAGCATACATAAATATCATGCTCACATATTTTCCATCAATCCAAATCAGCACATATCCACACAACATCATCATCATGCAATCATGCTCGCCTCACATGAAATTCACATCAACCAACATGGCCTAAGTTCAAAAATTTAAATATTAACATGCTTTTCAAACATCATACTTTAACTCACGTCAACAACACATACCAACATTCCCAATTCTTTCGAAACCTGGCTCTGATACCAACAAATGTAACCCCCTTAGCTCGACCTAGACGTTTAACCTGAACTACGAAGATTACACGGGGAAAACCAAAGTCAACCCGAAAGTCAACCTTGATTCACAACCTTTTTTTTATCTTCTCTAGATGCACATTAAGCCTATGTGATTACTCAAGAAGCATAGGAGAAAAGGACATTGCGATCAGCAAACATTTAGGGACTCAATTGCAAGATTTACATATTTTAGGTACCAAAATGTAATTTTCAGAAATTATAAAGACTTGGCTGAATTAAAGTTTACTGATATGTAAATAATCGTATTTCATGCCTCTCTGCCAAATTTCAATTGAAAAGGACATTCCATGACCAAGAAATTACATCCACAACATTCAGGACTAAAACGTAAAACATGGAAACTTGAAACAATTCAAAATCATCATCCAAAGGTCATCCGTTCCGGAACACCAAACCTTCGTACCGAAACGCACGTTACGAAATGGTGTTGACCGTTTCGATACTCGGGTATGTTCCGAGACCAGTATCGAAACATGCCTCTCCAGTGGCCAATCTGTTCTGAAACACCTTCAGCTGTTCTGAAACGCTATGGCCATTACAGGCTTCTGTTTCGAAACAATTAAGGGTGTTTCAATACACTCTACACTGTGATAGCAGAAAATGTTGGTTTTTCATGCTTTTTCATACTCCAATCAACCTCGAGACATGGCACAACATGCATACATCAAGGATACACAACGTCAACCATCATTTCGAAGCTATAACCTAAACGTAGCAACAAATACCCAAGCAAAGTCACTAAAGGCATGCTTTGTAGCTCACCCAAAACCATAACAAGTCAAAACTCCAAATAAACCACAATCCATACTCCAAAGGCCATTTACACTTCAAATATAGTCAAACCAATATGCTCAAAGTAAAAGGAACATTCTCAAACATTCCAAAGTATAAGTTCCCACCCATTGCCTCTTATTACACTAAGGGTGAACCATATACATTTCTTTAGCAAAACCTTGGATTCCTATTGCTTGTGAGCTGCCTCCAAATGATCAATTATCTACATTGATGAAACAAACCAGCGTAAGCAATAAGCTTAGTGAGGATCGCTAGACAACATTCATCAATGCATAACTCATGATTCACAAAAGCAACACTTTACAACACATGCCCTTTATAAAACAAGTCTTCTCTAGACTTCAATGCACTTTTGAAACCTCATGCACATATGCATCAATTACAATAGCAAATAAACCTTTGCTCATTCTTTAACAAGCATCACATGCATTCTTGCAAACACATATTTCTCATGCACCCTTGCATTAGTTACAAGCATCTAATGCTTCACTTAGTTCATTTACATTATATTGTCTTTCATGTGATAATCCACAAATCATTTCAACACAAGACACAATCGGATACGCAGATTACAAGCGTTGTCCCTCACGCTTCATACAAACTACCGGACTACACAAGGTGGAGACAAATGGCACAATCACAACCCCTTAACACCCGTGATGGACACTAATGGCATAATCACAACCCCTCAACATCACTCATCGGTAGTTGTATAATTCCACTAACGAGAGTATGGGACACATACTGAAGACACACACACACGGGACCAACCATTCACCGTTGTGATCTTAACCTCAATCGTTAGGGTGCTTGGATGGAGATTACGACATAATCCCAACCCCTCAACATCCAATGAGACTTTATTCACGGTGCACCCAATCCTATAGCCGGCTAACTATATCCGATTAAAGTAACAAAAAACCATTTCATCACTTGCCAATAAAATCATTTATCCACATTAATTCACTGTTTTTCAAGCATAACCACAATGTCATTTCCACAAGCACACATGCTTAACATCGTATGCATTTTCATATGAAAACCAAGGATCACTTACCTAGTGCATCCATACCATAATGACATTAAAATCTAGCATTAAACCATGCTTAAACATGCTTAAAAACAGTAAACAAACCACTCTCACATCAAATGCATTTTCAACCAACTTAACACATTTCCAAGAGAGGGATTACTGAAACACTTACACTTGAGCTTAGTTAAGTGTATCAAACTTACACTAAGCTCCCAAGAGTACGCCAAAGCGTTACAAAGCAGGAAATTGCATTTAAACTCACCGATACGCGAAGCCTTGTTCGCCGACACGGAAATTACACCTCTAGAGCTTCCAAAATCACCACGTTAGCCTCTAGATCAAGATCCCATATTTTCACATCAACAAAACAGATATCTAAATGCATTAAAATGCATTCTAACAACAGTAACAATCTATATACTCGTTGCCCACCCAAACTACACCAAAATACCCTTCCAACACAACCGAAAACTCAATCGATTGCCTCCTAAACCAAGCCCAGCCATCATGTAACACTTCCAAAGCATTAACAACATAAAAACACATCTATTAAATATCCTAACTCATCCTTATACCTCCAGCAACCACAATTCCACCATTAGATCCCAAAATCACACTTAAAACCACCAAGAAACTCAAGGATCTTAAGGATTTCGGGATCTATGTTAATAACACATCATCTTAACATATAAATCAACATAAAAATCAATTAAAATCAACACCAAACAATGCCCAACTCATCAAGTCTGAAAATTAAGATTTCACTCACATTTTCACAAGATTTTGATCTCAAATCAAAACTATATTAAAAACTCAATCAAAAATAGTTATTAGAAGCCAAATATCTTGGGAATTTCAATAAAGAACTTAGATTAGAGGTTAAGAACGAGATTTACCTCCAATCCTTGCATCCTTCAATAGATGACAAGTTTTCCTTGCAAAAATCTTGATGAATTAAGAAAGATATCTTGAAATTGATTTAGAAAATGTTGGGAGAACTTTTGCGAGAAAGAATTATGGAAAAGATGAGACAAAATGGTGTTTGGCTAAAATGAGAGGGAATAGGTAGTTACGTAAAATGAAAACCACTAACTACCAATTAATTAATATCTTATTTTAATTAAAATCATTTAATTAATATCCATTTAAAACACATGTCATATTTGAAGAAGGGTCAAATTGACTTAAAGCCCCCTAAAGATTCTAAGACTTTGGCTTCCACCTTTAATATCACATTTTTCTTAGTTTTGAAACTTTACAATTTGGTCACTACTCAAAATGTCCATTTTCCAAATCCCTTTTATGTAAAATTGATTTGACCAACCTCTTAATTATATTTTTAGAGGAATTTAGCATTTTAATCAAAATTTTATCCTATCCCGATCCTTGATTCCTTAAAATCACCTTACGCAATTCGAATCGTTCCCGACCGGTCCGATCCGAAGTCTAAAACATCTAGGCCCAAAACCAGTGCGTCACAAACAATGTGTCAAGTATCAATATATATGATCTCATGCTTATCAATGTCAATGTTATACAACAATAAACTATGTTTAACATATTCTTTTCATCATTAATCCTTGGATTGAATCAAGTTAATGGATACGCGAATTCCTACGCCTCGCCAAATCAATGAATGGTCTATTCCGTCCGCCTCGCCAATAGGACCAATATCTATACACATCCCTCCGCCACGCTAAATCAATATAGGCCATAGGCTTAGGACCGTAGTCCACGCGTACACTAAGCTCATGAATTCTATGGCATGCCAATTGTATCCAATGTCTATTCAAATGAAAGGTTCCAATGTTCATATCCATTTCAATAATCAACAAATATTCCAATGACCAATGGTTACAATACTACAAATGACAAATATATCTCATTATCAATGTTTCATGGTTGATGTTAATATCAATGTCCAATGGTTTCTATACAAAAATCCAATGATAATGACTATATCAGTGATGATATCAATGGCGATATCGATGACTATGTCCGATATTCAATATCAAACTTACTGACACTTACCAAGGTGTCCGATTAACCACCCCACGCAAGTTCTTTTGTAACGCCCCGATTTTGGGCTTAGAAGTTTTGGGCGTTGACCGGTTCGGTCAAAGTGCTGTTCGAATATAAAAAGGTGAAATTAGGAAAGCCTAGTTCGGGTTGCATTAAAAATATGGAAATTTTTTCTAAAATCATCTTTTAATATATATAAGTGAACTGTGAAATCAATTTTACAAAATGAGGTTTGGAAGGGTGACATTTTGGCTAGTGACCAAAATGTAACTTTTGAAAGTTGCGTGACTGTTTTAGAAAGGATTGAAACTTTGAATCTTTAAGGAGATATTTACCCAAAGGGAGTTTCTCCAGATTTTCCTAAGATATTTTATGATTTAATTCTGAGTTTTAAACAAAAGAAAAGTGGAGGGAAGTTATTTTCCATTTTCAACTAACTTTCCCAATTTTCCTTTTCTCTCATTTTCTCTCAACCCAAACATTCTCTCCAGAACTTTTCCTCTGATTTTTGTCACCTAAATACCTCTTTTCAATTCTCTTTTGATTGCTAATCATCACATCAACAAAACCTCACCATTTGCCAGTTGATTCTTCAAGCTTTTTGGTTCTAAAAGAGGAGAAACTCAAGTTTGGAGGTAAGAACGTCCTTCTCCTCTAAACTCTCAGTTCTTTACTGAAATTCCTAAGTTCTCAATCCTTAATTGATGTTTTATAAATGGTTTTTAAGTTGTGTAATGGATCTTGGCTTTAAATGCAAGATTTGAGGATTTTTGGTGAATTTTCGTTTGATTTGTTAAAGCAGTGATTTGAGGTGTGTTTTTGATGTTAAATGAATGTTAATTTGATAAGGAATTGAGTTTTGATTAATGAAATCCCGGATAGGTTGGATTTCCTAAGTTTAGCTTGTGATTCTTGGTTGTTTTTGGTGTGATCTTGTGGATCTGTTGTTGCTGGAGCTATAAGGATGTTGTTAGGTTGTTTTTAGATGTAAAATGATGTTGAAGGATGTTTAGTTTTGATGGTTTATGGCTGGGATTTGTTGAGGAGTTGTTTGGATGCATTTTCGGTTGTGTTTGGTGGCCGAAAATGGAGTGTGGATGAGAGCAGCGAGTTTAGGTGCTTTCATTGAAGCTATTAATGCATGATGATGCATTAATCCTCTGCTTTGATGTGTTTAAAACAGGGGAGTCATCTTTGGATCCAAGTGGTGGTGATCCGGAAGCTTGATTTGTGCTTCGGCAAGAGGCGAAGTGGAATCGGTGAGTGAAATTGGGTTTTCGGCTTTGAAACGAATGTCTTGGGAGCTTAGTTTGAGTCTAAGCAACTTTGCTAAGCTCAAGTGTAAGTTTTCGGAAAAACTCTCTAGTGGTGGCCATGGTTTGGTTGTTGTGCAAAGTGGTTTATTGCATGTTTTAAATTCTGTTTTGAAAGCATGATTTAGCATGGTTATTGCTGATTTTGTAAGCCATATGTTGAAGGAAGCTCAAGGTAAGAGTTCCTTGTTTTTGAACATTGTTAAATGTGGTTTGATGCTTAAAAATGCATGATGTTTATGGCTTGGTTAAATGCTTTAAAACAGTGGATTATTTGATGATAAATGATGCATATTGGCAAGTGATGTTTTGAAAAGGTTAAGGTCACTAAGGTGGTTAAAAGTCCTTGAGTGAGCCTTGTGGATTCTAAGAACTTCATGGTGGTTAAAAGTCCATGAGTGATTCTTGTTAAGGTCACTAAGGTGGTTAAAAGTCCTTGAGTGAGCCTTGTTACTTAAGAACATCAAGGTGGTTAAAAGTCCTTGGATGGTTCTTGTTAAGGACACAAAGGTGGTTAAAAGTCCTTGTGTGGTCCTTGCCATGGTGTTTAAAAGTCCATGGGCCAAGGTGTTTAAAAGTCCTTGGGGCCAAGGTGTTTAAAGGTCCTTGAGGTGAAACTTGAAAAGGACACAAAGGTGGTTAAAAGTCCTTGTGTGGTCCTTGTGAATTATAAGATCACAATGGTGTTTAAAAGTCCATGTGTGAGTCTTATGTTGATCTTGTTTTTAAAAGATGGAATTTATCACTTGTGGCCAATATGACATGCATGGATATGGAAGCATGTATTGCTTGTTTAAGAATGCTTGTAAGCATGTATAAATGATGTTTTGAAGTATGATTTATAAAGTGATTTATAAATGCATTATTGAAAGGTTTTTAATGAGCATTCCTCACTAAGCTTTTGCTTACGCTCTCTTTCGTTTTCTTAAACCAATAATGCAGAACATTAAGGTGCATTGAGGGCAGCAAGGAAGGAAGGCAATCAAGTGGAAATTAAGCTCATGTATGGAAAGGTTTTCTCAAACACTTTTAGCTTTTGGCATTTGGCAATGGGGGACCTATGTGGATGTTTTGGGAGATGTTTTGAACTCCCTAAGTATGTTTATTGTTGTTGATATTGTTGGATTTTGTATTTGGCCAATATGTGTTGGTTTGGAGGTTTTGGAGCATGAATGGTTTGCTTGAGTAGGAAGCATGCCTATAGATTTGGGGCTTTTCATATATGATGTTATAATGATAAATGGTTGATGCAAATATGTCTCTTGTATGTTGTATGAGTTGCTGGTAAAGTTTGGTAGCAATTGGTGCATGATTGGTTGATCAATTGTGTGTTTAAGCAAGCAAATTGCTGCATTCTGTGCAAGCTGTTTCGGAACAGTGGCTACCGTTTCGGAACGGGTGCCTTGCAGCAGCCCAGGCGTCCGAAACGGAAGACACCGTTTCGAAACGGAAGACACCGTTTCGAAACGGAAAGCCCTCTGCCAGCTCTCGTTTCGGTACGCGTTGCGGAACGGCCCCGCGTTTCGAAACAGGTTCTCCCTGTTTCGGAACACGTGACCGTTGGGGGCTGACATTGGTAGTTAAATATTTTGAAATGTTTGCATTTTGGTCCTGAATCTTGTTTGTGCAATTGTTTGAGTTTGGGATGTATGTTTGAGCTGAAACTTGGCAGTGAAACATGAAACCTGATTAATTTCAAGTTGGTAACATTAATTTGGGTTCAGACCTTATAATTTACAGAATTTACAATTTGGTCCCTAAAGTTGTAATTTGTTCAATTGGGTCCCTGTTTGATCTCTGATGTTTATGATCTTTGAGTATGCTGTTTGAATGATCATAACTAGGCTTAATGTGCATCTAGACAAGTTTAAAAGAAAAAAAAAAGGTCGTTAATCAAGGTTGACTTTCGGGTTGACTTTGGTTTTCCCCGTGTGACTTTCTTAATTCGGGTCAACCGTCTAGGCCGGGTTAAGGGGGTTACATCTTTAGTAATAATATTAACGATATGATCTAAAACATCAATTAAAGATTCGTGATGGCTCTTCGCATAATCTCGAGACTCTGACTACACTCACCTTAATATCCGATGCTCTTACGGCTCTTGGATGACAATACCCTAGCTTATAGCTTTCAATGGAGATGGTGAAACCTCTCCCTCCACTTCTTGATCTAGAAAATCAACAAGGAGATGATTAGGGTCGATATTACGATATCGAAACCAATATAATGATATCAAAATCGATATCTGATTCCTATATAAACAACAAAGATTAAATATCCATGGATGATCAAAACCCTAACTTACGATTAAACATGTTTTATCCATGAATTCAATAATTGGTTGAGGAATTTACCTTACCCGATCGATAGCAATGATTCGATATCTATCGAGCGAAGAAAGAGCAAAGCTTAAAATTATCTCCAATGGAGGTGCTTGCTTAGTATAAGATGAAGATAGCTACGAAGGTGTTTCCTTTTTAAAGCGCGGTAAGTTTTCTATTCTCTTTTTTCTTTGTTTTACAATTATAATTTAGGCTATTTAGCTTTCCTTCAATTGAAGAAAAGCACACACTTAGGAAAATTCTAATTTAGGAGGGGCTAATCGCAAGATTAGTCCCTCAACTCACACCACTCTTTGGTTTTGCTCCCTAACTTGCATTTTCTTCAATTTAGTCACTATATAGGTTTCAATACTATTCAATAGAATCCGATGACGATATTTTAACTTAATTAGTGTCCTATATCAATAATTAACTAGCCGACACAATATTTAGACTTCATCAATGTAAAAAATTCTGATCACCGGAACCCAATTCCGAATAGAACGGATATTGGTGTCTTATAGGGTTAGCTCATCAAGCCAGTTAGAGTTTACTCGAACAGAAAATGGAAGAATGAGAGCAATTGTTCAAGAACAAACTATAACACCCCCTTCCTAGTCTAGTCGGGAACTGGGTCGAAAGGTGAAACCGATGATCAATACGGAAATTGGTACAATAAAATTTCATTTTGTTATTAACATTTTAACCAATATCATACAACGAATCATTACTACCATGTAGCTTAGTCCATACAAAAAAATAATAAATCAATTAGGGCTAAATATTAACTATCACAAGTTTTAGGGACCAATTTGTAAATTCGATAATTTAGGGGTCCTTCAATGCAATTGACTACACTAGATTGAAACTCGTCACAATATTAACATTCTTGTAAAATTTCATACAATTTGGGGTCTAGCTCATTCAATTTAATCTTTCAATGTTTAGTGACTAAACTATGAACCTTGCAAACTGCTTAATTATGGCTTTAACTAATTTAACTAACTCTTATCGAAACACCCTAGGGTTGCTTCGAAACGGGTGGACAATGGTCAACCTTTGTTGACTTTACCTTTTAGGTCATATCGATACGGGCATGCCATGTACCGAAACATATTGACTTCTTTTGACTTTGGCTTTGACTTTGACCCGTATCGATACTCTATAAAGCCGTACCGAAACTAGGGATTCCAGTGACAAAATGTTTCGAGTCGGCCATGAACCATTTTGGTACGCTCCATTCCTCATGTACAAATTATGCTTACACGTATCAAAATGCCATCACCCGTTTCGATACGGTATGACCTGTAGTGACAGATTTTTACTGTTATTTATTCAATTTGACTTACCGAACGATGTCAAAATGTAACGAAACTTCATACACAACATTTCAATGATATAATCTACTAGCATGCCAAGTTTTATGACCATACAAATACGTTTACCATGTTTTGACCATTATTAGCCATGTATGCACTTTTAACTACTTTAAGCCAAACAAAAAGGCCATATAGGGCCATCAACCATATTAAAACATAGGCATATCACAAACATATCAAAATGGGCATAAATGACTAGTTCAACTACTTTGCCACCTTCCTAAGAGTTCTTAAAATCAAAACACATTACTTTAGGGTTTGTAATGACTTGTCTTGCCTTGATAATTTGATCCTTCTACGCACGATATTTCAACCTAAAATACGTGAGATGAGACACGTTAGGCATACATTGCCTAGTGAGGTAGTCATAAACATTATGCACATCGATGTAAGAAATATCAATATACATGCTCTCATGCTTATCAACATCAATACTATGTATCACAAACAAAATTTAACATATTTATTCATCATTAATTCCTTGGATTGAATAAAAATAATGGATACGCGAATTCCTACGCCTCGCCAAATGTAACCCCCTCGACTCGACCTAGCCGATAAATCGAACCGATCACACGGGGATTATTGAAGTAAACCGGGAAAGTTTACCTCCATAAATGACCCTTTTTTTCTTTTTATCTAGTCTAAATGCAGCTTAGGTTCCTATGTGAACACACACAAATAGCGGATAAAAACATCAACATGTTCGCCAATTAATTAAAGCCGAATAAGGTTTAGGGACCATTTTGTAAAATTTGAAAATTATAAGGACTTTTGTCAAATTCAAGTTACTGACCTTTAATTAAGTTTGTGCATGCTTAAAATGAAATCTCGGCTCAAAATGACATTTAGAACTCATTCAATCACAAACAAGGAAAACAAGGACTAAAATCTAAGAAGACAACTCAGGACAATTCAAATATAGATCCAACGGTCAAGTGTTTCGCAACAGAAGACCCCGTATCGGAACAGCCGTTTCGAAACATGGTTGACTGTTTCGATACGCGGGTTTGTATCGAAACTCCTAATGATACATTTCGATACGCCACTACATGCACTTTTTCCAAAACAAATAAGGGAGTTCCGAAATGCATGGGCTTGCAACTTTCGAAAAAGCTGGTTTAAATCAACTTTTACCCTCCGGAACCATCCTGACACATGCATACAACATAAATACGCATCAATGACCACCAATACGAAGCACAAGCTACCTCATAGCATCACTCTTGCAAGTTATAGGACTAAACGCATGCTTCCTTGATGTCAAAACCACCAAAAGACTAAAAACCAGTTACAAGCACAAACCAATACTCAATAGCCTTTTATAAATCCAAATATGCATCATAAACTTTCTCAAAAACCAGAAATCAACAAATCATTAACATTCAATCCAAATATGCAACATACTTTTAGCAAAATTTCTTGGTGTGATTCCTCAAAGATGCTGCCACCGAAAGTCTAATTATATGCATTGATGAAACAAAAAGAGCATAAGCATACAAGCTTAGTGTGGGTTGCTCAAAACCACAAACGTCATTAATGCACAAAATCATTTTACACTCTTTTCAAAACAATCAAGCTTTTCTGGACAAACCATGCGTTTTTCATCAAATTCATTGCAATAAACATCATGAGCCATGATTAATACAAATTCAACAATTAAATCACTGCTACTCGTATTTCAAGCCTTCCAAGCATAAACTCTCTTATGCTAAGCTTAAACCAAAACATGCATCATTCATATCATGCATTAGCAACTTTTCCACATTAATCAAATCCATTATATTGGCTTACAAGTCATAACAACAAACTCAAAATCAAAGTATCGGATACACGGATTTCCAAGGGTTGTCCCACACCCTTCATACACTTTACCGACATAATAAGGCTCACGCACAAGAGCGATCCTCCATCATTTTGACACTCGTGGTGGAGTATTCGGTACAATCACAACCCCTCAACACCACTCATCGGTAAATGTATAACCCACTAACGAGAGACAAGACATACACAAGGTTCGCACCCGGGAGCTACCCTCAACCGTTGCAACCTTAAACAATCCTCAATCATTAGGGTACTTGGATGGAGTATTCGGTACAATCACAAACCCTCAACATCCAAGGCGACTTGTTTATTGTGCACTCAATCCTATAGCCGGCTAACTATATCCGATTTCATTTATAAAGCACTTTAACCACCATCACATGCCAATATAATCCAAATCTCATGCATGCCTCACTATTTTTACACCGCATACATGATAAGCCATAAACAAGCATTAAACCATGCTTAAAATCTCATGCATCAACACATGCATACAAGGATCACTTACCTAGTGCATCCTTAAACCACATGGCATCATCGTACACAATTTATATACTCAATACATGCTTTGAAACAGTTGGTACATGCATTTAAAATCAATTGCAACCAAGGTGTTGAGTGTGTAAAAGTTCTATAATTTACCCCCTATTTAACCCAAATATCTGCTGCATTCAAGCATAATTCATTTCATTTAGGTTAGATTTCATTATACATCACAAATATATTAAATGGCACAGTTTGTACTGAAATTGGTTGCTTTTGCAGTTAGCTGTTGTACCAGATGGAGAAGCAAGCGCTGGGCAGTGATGCAACAAAGCTGGAACTGGATATGCAGACGAGGAGGACGATGCTGCCATGGCCGCTTCCGTGGCAGCCAAGGACGACAACAATGTTGAGGAGAAGAAGCAAAGTGGGCCTCGACAGAAAGAGAAAATTAAGCCAATCTGTCGTAGAGCACCCATATATTTTTTCGAGCCCTAGATCAGAATGAAGGCCAAGCCCAAGGTTCAAGGAAGAAACTCCAAGCAAGAAGGAAGGACGAATTAAAGATATATTCTCTGAAGATTTAGTCTTTAATACAGTTGTACTTTAGTTTAAACTTGTATTCTTGCCATGTTAGAAAACTTGAACCCAAGGCCTATATAAAGGCATGTAATTCGACCTAAGAAAGGACATCATCTTCATCTCCAGCCTTCTTCGCAAACCCCTGGCCGTTTTCCCCTTCTCAACATGTTCTAAATTCGCCCTAGGGCCAGGGGTTGATTTGTAAAGTAGTTGCACGGATTGCTTTTGTTTTAGGAATTTTTTGTTCAATAAAATAAACTTCAAGTTATCTTATTCTGGTCTTCAGCATCTTGCAAGAGTATCAGGAGAGCATTGTGAGATTATCTATTTACTTAATATCGGGAGAGTTAAGTATACGAAAGGAATAAGTGCGGGTTCTCTAGTTTATAGTTGAACTATCTCGGACCTAGGGATAGGATGAGGTTAAGTGGCTAAGGAAGAATTCTACAACATTGGTGTTCATCCTTTGATTCACGTCAGGAGGTATCATCAAATACGTGTTCATCGACAGACTTGGACCTAGGGATAGCCAAGGCACATCAGGGATTCTTGCCAAGCTTGAAGTACAGAGTTGTGTGATCGCTGTCGCGACTAAAAACAGACCGCTGTCGTGACAGTTGTTGCCGCGACAGGGACAACGACAGAACAAATATTCTCAGACATTGCAACACCTACACTACTGAGCAATTCAATAGCAGCCCATTCTCTCTATCTTGATTTCATTACTCTTTTATTTAAGTATTCTTTATTATCCCGGGACAACAACTTAAATAAATCTCTTCTCTTTCGTGCAGTAATCCAAGGTGAAGCTATTAGCTCAGTCCTTGTGGATACGATATCCGATACTTCCGTATCACTTTACTACTTGCGTCGTATACACTTGCACTACATTGCGATAGACACTTTTACACGCAACAAGTTTTTGGCGCCGTTGCCAGGGACTGACAACATAACTTTACCCTACCTTTTACTATATTATTTTTATTTTTCTGTTTTATTTATGATTGTTCAACCTGTGCTTTTCACAAGGTTTCTTGTTTATGCGCAGATCGAGACAAGGAATGGAACCTGAGTATCCATTAGATCCTGAAATAGAACGTTCGTGCAATATTAGGAACCGACTTTGCTTCGTACTATCCAGAAAAGAATAACTTGAAGAACAGTTAGAGGCCATGAACAACCAAAGGAATCTCGAGGATAATAACAATCATGCCGGAGATGGAGGGAACGATCCACCTGTCGACCCTCCTACCGCACACCGGTCATGCCGAGACTACATACTCAACGATCATGTAGAACTAGAAACCACCCTGCCAGATGTAGATGTTGACAACTTTGAGTTGAAACATGTTATGTTCAGCATGATCAAAAACGCTGGCAAATTTAGTGGTGCTGCTACAGAGGATGCTAGGGAGCATCTGAAAACGTTCCAGGAAATCTGTGGTTCGTTTAGACTACAAGGAGTTAATCCGGAGATACTGAGGCTTCGATTATTCCCTCATTCATTGAGGGACAGGGTAAAGACTTGGTGGAATAAACTAACGTCGGTTTCAATTCGAACTTGGGCAGATTTAACTCGTGAATTTTTGTCTAGTTTTAATCCTTCACACTTATCTGAGCGATTACATAACGAAATTGCTACTTTTCAATAGGAAGATGACGAGCCAATGCACGAAGCCTGAGACAGATTTACCACTCTATTAAGGAACTACCTGATGCATGGATTCCCCGTTTGGAACCAAGTAACTAAATCCTATAATGCTGCTAATTTACAAACTCGTATAAGAATTGATTCAGCAGCAAACAGATTACTGCTGGACAAAGATCCAAATGAGGCAATGACAGTTTTGAAAAACCTGGCGAAGAATGAGGAACAGTTTCCTACAGCAAGAAGGGGGGTAAACGAGTTCTAGCTGTAAAAGATTATAAGGCCGACAGTTCGTTAAAATCACATGTGGCATATCTCACTAAGGCAATGAAAAAGCTCTTGAAAGAAGATTCACAGCTTGTTTACTCTGCTGAAGAGGTATGCAAAACTTGTGAAGGAAATCGCAGTTCGGAGGAATGTCCATTACAGTTAGAAGAAGGGATGTATGTTGGGAACAACAATAAGTAGAACTATAACTCCAACAACTACAATCTCAACTGGAGAAAGGATCTCAAGTTCTCTTGGAGCAATCCTAATAATGCCCTAAATCCTCAAGCACAGAATACACAGAACCAGGGAGGACCTAAATTGCTGACTCGGCAGCAACCGTAGCAGCAGCAGCAACAACTGCCAGCTACCACAACCATTATACTGGAACAGACTTTGGCTACATTTATGTCTCAAAAAGGAAACTACATTGAGAACACGAATCACTTTGTCAAGAAAACGGAGACATTCATGGATAAAACAGAGATGCAGATGACCAATCATGAAGCTACTCTGAAATCATTGGAGACACAGATGGATCAGGTTTCCCATCATATTAAACCAAGGCAGAATGGAGGATTTCCTAGCGATACTGAAAACGCTAGACAGTCCACACTAGGAGTGGGAAGAAATTACTAGGGCCAGAGAAGGAAGCTGAATCAGTTAAGAAACCAACCTTGGAGTCGACTGTCGAAGAAGCTGCCCCGACAGTTAACAAATAGCCTGCTGCAAGTGAGTCTGTCACGACAACAGAAAGGACTGAGTGGGAAGATGATGAACCAAAACCTCCTCAGATCCGAATACAGTGGGAAGGACGTATTGCTGATTATCGTCCTCCACCTCCTTTTCCTCAACGGTTACAGAAATTGAAAAAGAATCCCAGCTTAAGTAAATTTATGATATTTTTAAGCAGGTCCATATCAACATTCCGCTTTTAGACGCCATAAAGGAGATGCTTGTTTATGCCAAATTTCTAAAGAATGCCATGTCAAAGAAATCCAAACTTGGGGAATTTGAAACGGTTAAGATGACTGAAGGATGCATGAGTATTCTGCACAAGCATCCACCCCAGAAGAAGAAGGATCCTGGGAGCTTCATCATACCATGCAAAATCGGAGACAAATTTGTGGCTAAGGCACTCTGTGATCTTGGTGCTAGTATAAACTTAATGCCCAAATCTGTTTTTCAGAAATTAGGTATTGGAAAAACTCGGCCCACGACAATAGTACTGTAGCTGGCAGACCGCTCTTACGTTCATCCAGAAGGAAAAATTGAAGATATTCTGGTAAGAGTGGATAAGTTTATTTTTGCTGCTGACTTTCTTGTCTTAGATTGTGAAGGAGATGAAAACGCACCAATAATCCTGGGGCGACCCTTCTTAGCCACAGGAAGATCACTAATTGATGTGGAAAAAGGAGAACTCACCATGAGAGTGAACGATCAAGAAATCAAGTTGAATGTTCTGCAAGCAATGAAACATGCTGATGCAGAAGAAGAATGCAAGGCTATCACTGAAGTTACCCTTGACCAACCCTGCATCAGGTGGGGCTGCCACGACATAAAAATTGGTCACTACCTCGGCAACCACATAGAAGACTGTCACGACAGCACTGACGACAACAGCTCCTCAGAATCTGATACATCTGATACTGAAGATCTAGAGGAGGTAAATTGGATGGGCAATCATCCAGGTAAGTTTTCGAGCCCTTAAACTACACCTCGGATAACCATGTAATTCAAAAGCCATCAACTGTTGAGCCCTCTATTCTAGATCTTAAGCCCCTGCCAGGGCAGCTAAAATAAGTTTTCCTTGGTTTAAATGATACGTTGCCCATAATCATATCTTCCAAGTTGATTCAGGAACAAGAACAGCAGCTGATAGGGATGCTGCAGCAGCACAAGAAGGCTATTGGATGGACGATAGCTGATATCCAAGGCATCAGTCCGTCATTATGCATGCATAAAATTCTTTTAGAGGATGATCATAAGCCGACCATTGATGCACAAAGACGTCTGAACCATGCTATGCAAGAAGTGGTGCGTAAAGAGATCATAAAATGGCTAGATGCTGGAATAATCTATGCCATCTCGGATAGCAAGTGTGTGAGCCCGGTGTAGTGCGTTCCCAAGAAAGGAGGAATAACTATGGTAACCAACAAAGAAAACGAGCTAATCCCAACCAGGAATGTGACCGGTTGGAGGGTTTGTATGGATTACCGGAAGCTTAACAAAGCTACCCGGAAGGACCACTTCCCCTTACCCTTTATTGATCAAATGCTTGATAGATTAGCTGGTAAGCCTTACTATTGTTTTCTTGATTGTTACTCAGCTTATAATCAAATAGCCATCGCACCGGAAGATCAAGAAAAGACGATGTTCACATGCCCTTACGATACTTATGCTTTTCGGAGAATGCCATTTGGACTTTGTAATGCACCAGCCACCATTCAAAGGTGCATGATGGCAATATTCTCCGATATGGTGGAAGATTTCCTAGATATATTTATGGATGATTTTTCAGTCTTTGGAGACAACTTTGAAAGCTGCCTAGGAAACCTACAGAAGGTGCTCAAAAGATGTGAAAAAGCAAACTTGGTATTGAACTGGGAAAAGTGTCACTTCATGGTGGATTAAGGGATAGTCCTTGGCCATAAAATTAGCTGTCGTGGCATAGAGGTCGACAGAGCTAAAATAGAAGTGATCAAAAAGCTGCCGCCACCTACCACAGTCAAGTGAATCAGAAGTTTCTTAGGACATGCTGGTTTTTATCGGAGGTTCATCGCAAACTTTTCAAAGATCACCAAGCCCTTATGCCATCTTCTGGAGCAGAACCATCCCTTCGACTTTAACGCTGAATGTACTAAGGCATTCAAGGTTTTGAAAGAAAAACTGGTAACAGCCCCAATAGTACAGCCACCAGATTGGAAACTGCAGTTTGAGATCATGTGTGATTCTAGTGACTATGATGTCGGGGCAGCACTTGGGCAGAGAAAAGACAAGCTCTATCATGTCATATACTATGCCAGCAAAACATTGAACGACGTCCAAGTGAAATACACTACCACAGAGAATGAACTATTAGTTGTGGTATTCTCTATTGACAAGTTTCGTTCTTATATACTTGGAACGAAGGCCATAGTCCACACAGACCACTCTGCATTGAAGTATCTGTTCACCAAAAAGGATGCAAAGCCTTGGCTGATACGTTGGATTCTGCTATTGCAAGAGTTCGACCTTGAAATCAAGGACAAAAAGGCGACAGAGAATCAAGTTGCAGATAACTTTACAAGGTTGGAGAAGGGAAAGAGTCTACCGGTAGACGAGACACACATATTGGAGACCTTCCCTGACAAGCAGTTGTTTGCTACCACAAGCATTGCCGCGACAGCCATGGCGGCAAGTATGTTTTCTGAACTCCCCTAGTATGTTGATTTCGTTAATTTTTTAGTTAGCAGAATAACTCCTCCTAACCTTAATTATCAAGGTAGGAAGATGTAACCCCCTTAACCCGGCCTAGACGGTTGACCCGAATTAAGAAAGTCACACGGGGAAAACCAAAGTCAACTCGAAAGTCAACCTTGATTAACGACCCTTTTTTTTCTTTTTAATCTTATCTAGATGCACATTAACCCTAATTGTGATCACATAAACATCATACTCAAAGATCACCAACATCAGAGATCAAACAGGGACCCAATTGAACAAATTACAACTTTAGGGACCAAATTGTAATTTCTGATAAATTAATGGACTTAACCCAAATTAATCTTACCAACTTGAAATTAGTCAGGTTTCATGCTTCTCTGTGAAATTTCTGCTCAAAAAGACTTCCCAAGCTCAAACAATTGAACAAACAAGATTCAAGACCAAAACGCAAACATTTCAAAACATATAACTGCCCATGTCAGCCCCCAACGGTCGACCGTTCCGAAACAGGTTGACCCTGTTCCGAAACACGGGTCGTTCCGAAACCAGTTCCGCAACGGGGGTCTGGCAGAGGCCAAACCGTTTCGAAACGGTGCATACCGTTTCGGACCCCTAGGTTCATTCCAGGCACCCGTTCCGAAACGGTGCACACTGTTCCGAAACGCCTGCACAAAATTCAGCAAACTAGCATACCAAAACATGCAATTGATCACTCAAACATGCTCCAAATGCTACCAAACTTTACCAGCATGCAATTCAACATATATAGGACATATTTGCATCATCAATTCATCAAAACAACATCACATGCAAAAAGCCCCAATTCTATAGGCATGCTTCCTACACAAGCTAGCTATTCAAGCACAAACTTATAAAACAAGCATATAAGGTTCCAATCCAAAAACAAGCATTCAAATCAACATTCAACATACTTAGGGAGTTCCAAACACCTCCCAAAACATACACATTGGTCCCCCATTGCCAAATCATCCAAAAGCTAAAATGTTTAACAAAAACCTTCCATACATTGAGCTCTACTTGTACTTGAACTCTTGCCCTTCTTGCTGCCCTTCAAGATACTCTAGTGCTCTGCATTATTGAATTAAGAAAACGAGAGAGCGTAAGCAAAAGCTTAGCGAGGAGTGCTCTTTAAAAACCATTCAATAATGCAATTAAAAACATTTACAAAACATGCTTATAATCAACCTTTGCACATGCTCAAAAGCATACTTTAAAACAAGCAATCCCATGCTTCAAAATAAACATTAAAACAAGTATCTCATGCTTCACAATATTCTTAACATTTCATATTGGCTCAAGTGATACATTTCATTTATTAAAACAAGTTCAACAACTTTCCCAAGGACTTTTAAACACCTTGGCCCCAAGGACTTTTAAACACCTTGGCCATGGACTTTTAAACACCATGAATGAGGACCACACAAGGACTTTTAACCACCTTTGTGTCCATAGCTTGAATCACCCCAACGACTTTTAAACACCTTGGCCCCAAGGACTTTTAAACACCTTGTCCCCATGGACTTTTAAACACCATGGAAAGGATCACCTAAGGACTTTTAACCACCTTAGTGTCCGCAACAAGAACCATCCAAGGACTTTTAACCACCTTGATGTTCTTAAGTAACAAGGCTCCCTCAAGGACTTTTAACCACCTTAGTGACCTTAACATTTTCAAAACATCACTTGCCAATATACATCTTTCACATCATATAATCCACTGTTTTAAAGCATTAAACCAAGCCATATTCATCATGCATTTCAAAGCATCAAACCACATTATTTCAATGTATAAAATCAAGGAACTCCTACCTAGAGTTACCTTCAACATATGGCTTTAAACATCAGCAAATACCATGCTAAAACATGCTTTCAAAACAGTAATTAAAATATGCAAATCATCATTTTGCATCACATCAAAATCATGGCCACCACTAGAGAGAAAATCCGAAAACTTACACTTGAGCTTAGCAAAGTTGTTTAGACTTAGACTAAGCTCCCAAAACCTTCAAACCTTGGTTTTAAAATCTGAAAACCCAACTTCACTCACCGATTTCCACTTTGCTTCAAGCCAAAGCACCAAATCAAGCCTCCGGATCAACAACTCTTGGATCCAAGGATGCCTCCCCTGTTTCAACACATCAAAGCAGAGGATTAATGCATCATCATGCATTAATTGCTTCAATGAAAGCACCTAAACTCGCTGCTCTCATTCAACCTCCATTTTCGGCCACCAAACACTACCGAAAATGCATCCAAACCACTTCTAAACAAAGCCCAGCCATAAACCAGCAAAACCACACTTCCAATAACATCATAAAACATCTAAAAACCACCTATTAACATCCTTATACCTCCAGCAACATCAGATCCACAAGATCACCACAAAAACTACCTTGAAACACAAGCTAAACTTAGGAAACTCAACCTATCCGGGATTGCATCAATCAAGACTCAATTCCTTATCAATTTAGAGATCATTTAACATCGAAAACACCTCTCAAAACACAGATTACTCAGATCTAATGAAAATCATCAAAAATCATCAAAATCTTTCATAATAAGCCAAGATCCATTTCAACACTTTAAAACCTTTAATTAAACATCAATTTAGGATTGAAAACTTAGGAATTTCAGTAAAGAACTAATAGTTTAGAGGAGAAGGACGTTCTTACCTCCAAACTTGAGTTTCTCCTCTTTTTGGAATCAAAATCCTTGTTGAAACAAGTAGCAATTGAAGAGGTTTTGAAGAAACAATGATTTGGAATCAAATGAGAGTTGAAAGGAGGAATTTAGGTGAGAAAATAAGAAACAAATCTCTGGAAATGGAGTGTTTGGGTTGAGAGAAAAAGAGAGAAAGAAAATAGAGAGTTAGTTGAGAAAATAGCCAAATGAGATTTTCCCTCCTTTTTGATGTCTTTAAAATCAGAATTATAACTCAAAATATCTTAGAAAAATCTGGAGAAACTCCCTTTGGGTAAATAGCTCCTTAAAGATTCAAAGTTTCAACCCTTTATAAAACAGCCACCAAACTTTCAAAAATTACATTTTGGTCACTAGCCAAAATGTCACACTTCCAAAACTCATTTTCCAAAATTGATTTCACAGTTCACTTAATTATAATAAAAGATGATTTTAGAACATTTTTCCATATTTTTAATGCAACCCGAACTAGGTTTTCCTAATTTAACCTCTTATGTTTCGAACAGCACTTTGACCAGCCGGTCAACGCCCAAGACTTCTAAGCCCAAAACCGGGGCGTTACAGAAGAGGTTCCAAAATGATGTTAAGCATTATTATTGGGACGAACCTCTTCTTTTCAAATGTTGTGCGGATCAGGTTATACGAAGATGTGTACCACAAGATGAACAAGAATATATATTACATCACTGTCATGCTTCACAGTATGGAGGACACTTAGGAGGTAACAAAACTGCTACCAAGGTTTTGCAGTCGGGATTTTATTGGTCGTCACTGTACAAGGATGCACAAATATTCTACAAGAACTGTGACAAGTGTCAACGGACTGGAAACATCTCAAGGAGACACGAGATGCCACTAGAAAATATTCTTGAAGTCGAGATCTTCGACGTTTGGGGGATAGATTTTATGGGACCATCCCCAACTTCATGTGGGAACTTATATATCCTCATGGCAGTGGATTACGTGTCCTAGTGGGTTGAAGTGATCACCACTCAGAAAAATCATGCCAAGACGGTTCAAAGGATTTTGCATAAAAACATTTTTTTCCAGATTCATCATCCCTAAGGCGATCATCAGTGATGAAGGGAGGCATTTTGACAATAGGGTTATAGCTACTGCCTTGAAAAAGTATGGTGTCAAACATCGGATTACAACAGCGTACCACCCTCATACCAATGGACAAGCTAAAATATCCAACAGAGAGGTGAAAAACATTCTTGAAAAGATGGGTAAGCCAACTCGGAAACACTAGTCTCTACACCTCAATGATGCATTATGGGCCTACAGGACATCGTTCAAAACTCCATTGAGATTGTCCCCCTATCGGCTAATTTATGGGAAAACGTGTCATTTACCTGTCGAGATTGAGCACAGAGCATACTGGGCCATCAAGGCAGTTAATATGGACTTGGAAAAAGCAGGGCAGGAAAGGCTACTTGATCTGAACGAAATTGAAGAAATTCGAACAATGGCCTATGACAACGCAAGAATCTACAAGGACAATACCAAGAAGTTGCTGCCACGACAGTTCTGCCCAGGGCAGCTTGTGTTGTTGTTTAACTCTAGGTTGAAACTCTTCCCATGGAAGCTAAAATCTAGATGGTCTAGCCCATTCCAAGTGGTGCAGGTTTTTCCCCATGGTGCCATCATGATCAGATCTTTAAAAGACGGGAACCATTTCAAAGTCAATGGACAACGATTGAAGCATTATCAGGGGACTGAAGCCCCAAGAATGCAGGAAGTGGTTACCTTAGAAGATGCTCCACCTGGCATCCCTAATTTAACCTAATTTTTATTTTTATTAATTATTATTTATATATTAGGAAATTAGAATTATTTTATTTTCAGGAAATAACGTCTTTTATTTTTATTATTTTTAGGAAATAAAGGAGACAAGAAGAAAAGGAGAAGTGAATTCAGCCCACCATCTTTCCATCAGCCCAAAAAGCCCAACTTTGGAGCATGCCGTTAAAGCTGCCGCGACAGACGCGAAAAATACAGTCTGTCGACACGTTGTCGCGGCAGACACGCAAACACGTAACAGACGCATAGCAGACACAGAAACACGTGACAGACGCGTCAGAAACTGCGTAACAGCTGGCCCTATTATTCGCGCCTGGCGTTACACCTCCAACGGGCAGCAAACTCTCCCCTATATAAACCCCGTTTTACTATACATTTTTCACTCACTTCTACTGTTTCTACTTAGTTTCTCTAGAATTTTTACTTGCTTTCATTTTTTTACACAATCCTTGCAACTTGCCTTCTAGAAACACCCGCCGAAGTGCTACTTCAGGCTTTGCCCCGGCAGCATCAACTCCACGATCCTTCCAGATTCGCGACATGTGGCAGGAGAAGGGTTTTATTTACACTTCAAAAACGGGGAACATGGGACTGTAGCCATTCATAGCTAAGAAAATCAAAGCCCTGAAGTGGCAGATATTCGCGGAACAGCCAGAAGAGATGAACGCGTCTCTTGTCCGAGATTTTAATGCAGGCATCGTCAGCAGGAACGCGATAGCAATCACAGTAAGAGGGAGAGAGGTTCCCTTCGAACCCGACTATATCTACACTCTCTACGGGTTCTATGTGGGCATGAATGAAGATGGCCACCAACAATTTCTAGAGAGTCTCGGGCCTTCCGACTATGACGCTGTGATGGCAGAGCTCACGTATGAAGGTACCTAGTGGAACACTAATCCGAAAAACCCAAGGACGGTGAGGAGAGTCCACTCACCTCGGAGGACAAATTGTGGAACACCTTCATCAAAAAGTGAATTATGCCATCCAGGTTAGCCCTCATTCATTCTATATTAAATGAGAGGCCAATTAACGTTGGCAGATACATCCAGGAGAGTATATTGGAATGTGCACACCGGTCGACAGGACCACTCTTTTTCCCTTATCTCATCACTGCCCTCTTCCGCGACCATCATGTACCAGAAGCTTCCACCGATTTACGAGTCCAAGGGAAGGGCTGGATTGAGAGAAATATACTCAGCCTGATGGAACGAACTGCTGCCACCCCGATGTCGCCTTTCGACCCTACTGCCATAGCAGCAGAGCCGACATAACCTACCGACAGTGAGCCTGCTGCCACAGAACCCAAGTAGCCTACAGCAACAGCACCTCCGGCCGACACCTCCTCTCAGATCCTCACTGCCATACAAAAAATGGAGGAACGACAACTCGGCCTCATGAGTTTCATTAGAGATTTCACCTCTTCCACGGTACATTTCATCCATACTTCTTTAAATTTCCCTAATGTTGTATTCCCTGCCTTTCCAAATCAATATTTCGCTGCCACCACCCCTACCCATACCCCTACACCTGCTGCCACGCCCAAGAAGCCATCTACAGCATCCACACCGACCCCTGCCGCAACAGCTGCAGGCAGCAGCCGCGCAACCGACACCTCTGCCCGAGGAACCAAGAGAAGGATGCCTTCGGCTGAACTCGATGCCTATATAGTAGGCTTCTCCTCTTCCTCAATTTGGGAGGAATTCGACGGCGAACCCTATGTCAAGAGGAATTTGTCCAAGGAGTTCACACCAGTAAAGTGGCAGAAAACAGTAGCGAACAAAGGAAAAGAAGATAGCGGCAGTGGCAGTAGCAGTAGCAGCAGCAGCAACTCCGAGGTTCGAGTAGTGGAGAAACCTCCTCACATCTCCCCTATCCGTAATCAACCTCCAAGGGAGGCCAAAACGAAGAATACCTCTGCCTCCCCCATCCGGCAGCCAGCCAAGAAGGTTCATGCCCGCCGACAGATCTGACTGAGCAGCAGCAGCAGCAGTGACGACATCACCTAAAATTTAAGTTTCTTATCTTATTTTGTTGTCTGCCTTTTCTATATATTTTGTGATGTATTTTGTTTATTTCTTATGTCATTTGTATTGAGGGCAATGCAACCCTCGAGTTTGGGGGTGGCATCCCTCCATTAATGGAGTCTTTTTAGTTTAAAAATTGTGTCTTTTACTTAGTTTATTTTTGCTTAAAAAATGAAAAAATGAAAATTTTGGCTTAAGTCTTTGAACTGAACTTACCTGCCGTGGCAGCCTCTATCGTGGCAATGCCTTTAGGATAGTTTTAGGAGCAGTTTAGAGCCTTACTATAGTTCTAAAACTTAAACACTATTTGTGACTTTTATACTGCCTATAACTCTACTAGTAAACTAGAATAGGAAGCTTAGCACTTCAGTTGCCCCAAGAGGTGCCTAACACTGGCTCTAGGAAAAGAAGTTAAGAAAATAGACTCAATACACCTAGAGGTGCCCGAAACCGGCTCTAGGAAGTTAGCAAGAGGTGCCCGAAACCGGCTCTAGTCAAACTTAAGCTTGAGAAAATAAAATCGAGTCTAAATAAAAACTAAATGAGCCTAAGAATTGCCTCCAAAAAGATGAAATTTGGCATAAAAATTCAAGTTAGAGGCTAAACTATTCTAGTGAAACAAGGGAGTCTTGACATATAATTGTTCACAAGCATGCACACACTACACGAGAATTATAGCAAGGTCCGGACAAATCCTGAATTATCCGACAAGGTGTTGCTCACAATAGGGAATGAATGGAAGGTAAGGGAAAGTTCACTGTTTTAAGCCAAACCAAAATATTTTATTTTTCTTTTAGGTCTGAATTGCTTGAGGGCAAGCAAAAACTTGAGTTCGGGGGTGTGTTGAGTGTGTAAAAGTTCTATAATTTACCCCTTATTTAACCCATATTTCTGCTGCATTCAAGCATAATTCATTGCATTTAGGTTAGATTTCAGTTATACATCACAAATAAATTAAATGGCACAGTTTCTACTGAAATTGGTTGCTTTTGCAGGTAGCTGCTGTAGCAGATGGAAAAGCAGGCGCTGGACAGTGATGCAACAAAGCTAGAACTAGATATGCAGACGAGGAGGACGATGCTGCCATTACCGCTGCCGTGGCAGCCAAGGACGACAACAATGTTGAGGAGAAGAAGCAAAGTGGGCCTCGACAGAAATAGAAAATTAAGCCCATCTGACGTAGAGCACCCATATATTTTTCCGAGCCCTAGATCAGAATGAAGGCCAAGCCCAAGGTTCAAGGAAGAAACTCCAAGCAAGAAGGAAGGACGAATTAAAGATATATTCTCTGAAGATTTAGTCTTTAATAGAGTTGTACTTTAGTTTAAACTTGTATTCTTGCCATATTAGAAAACGTGAACCCAAGGCCTATATAAAGGCATGTAATTCGACCTATGGAAGGACGTCATCTTCATCTATAGTCTTCTTCCCAGAACCCTAACCGTTTTCCCCTTCTCAACATGTTCTAAATTCCAACTAGGGCCACGCGTTGATTTGTAAAGTAGTTGCAAGGATTGCTTTTGTTTTAGGAAATTTCTGTTCAATAAAATAAACTTCAAGTTCGCTTATTCTGGTTTTAAACATCTTGCAAGAGTATCGGGAGAGCATTGTGAGATTATCTATTTACTTAATATCAGGAGAGTTAAGTATACGAAAGGAATAAGTGCGGGTTCTCTAGTTTATAGTTGAACTATCTCGGACCTAATGATAGGACGAGGTTAAGTGGCTAAGGAAGAATTCAATAACATCGGTGTTCATCCTTCGATTCACGCCGGGAGGTATCATCAAAGACGTGTTCATCGACAGACTTGGACCTAGGGATAGGCCAAGGCACAACAGGGATTCTTGCCAAGCTTGAAGTACAGAGTTGTGTGATGGCTGCCACGACTAACAATAGACCGTTGCCGTGACAGGTGCTGCCGCGACAAGGACAACGATAGAACAAATATTCCCAGACATTGCAACACCTACACTATTGAGCAATTCAATACCAGCCCATTCTCTCTATCTTGATTTCGTTACTCTTTTTTTAAGTATTCTTTATTATCCCGTGACAACAACTTAAATAAATCTCTTCTCTTTCGTGCAGTAATCCAAGGTGAAGCTATTAGCCTAATCCCTGTGGAGACGATATCCGATACTTCCGTATCACTTTACTACTTGCGTCGTGTACACTTGCACTACATTGCGATAGACACTTTTACACGCAAGAAGTTTTTGAGGCTCTAAACTAGCACAATCGAGGAAGAAATTTTGATTTACTTACTTCTGAACTAAATAAAGCGTTTCAAGCACTTATTAAGTTCCCAAAACCTTTTTAAAAATGTTTCCATGCTGGAAAACAAAATTTCACTCACCGACTCGCGATACCACGGTTGTCGATGCAGCTACCGATCATGTGAAGCCTCCAAAAACACCTCGTTTGCTTCCAGATCACTTTCCCTTGTTTTCAACATATCAAAATAGAGGTTCAATTCATTAAAATGAATCCAAAAACCCAGCTCACACAAGAAATCCTGCAGCCCTTCTCTAAAGCAACAAAACACTCATCCGAAACAACTGAAAACTCAATCGATTGTCCTTAAAACTCAGCCCAGCCATTACCCAACTCATCCAACAAAATCTAAGCATTAATCAACATCCAAAAACAACCTAATACCAACCTTATACCTCCAACAACTCGAATTTCTCAAGAACACCCAAAATACTCACCCAAAAACACTTCAAAAACTAAGGATATCAAGGATTTCGGGATCTATATGATTAAGACTCCACATTAACACCAAAAACCTTTCAAAACTCATTCAGAAACAATCTCAAAACAGCCAAATCAATTAAAGTCCGAAAATCACATTTTAAACCAATATTCCATCAAGATTTCAAGAGTTTAATATCCTAACAACAAAACCTCAATCAAATTCAGCATTAAAGAGTCAATTCTTTGCTTCTCCTTTAATGTGGCAAGATTTGCTTGAGTAAACTTGAAGGAATATGGAAGAAATCAATGGAGAAAAGATAGAAATCAAGAGAGGATTTGAGAGAAAAGAAAATATGGAGATTTTTAATAGCATTTAAAACACATGCCAAATTAGGGAAAATACATAATTGCAAAGGAGTTCCCTAAAGATTCTAAGATTTTGACTCTTTTAAAAAAAACCCTTTTCCCAACTTTTAAATCTTTACATTTTGGTCACTACCCAGAATGTATACTTTCGAAAACTCGATTTGTAAAATTAATTCGACCAACCTCTTCAGCGCCATTTTAGAGGATTTTAGAGATTTTTATCACATTTTTATCTTATCTCGAACTCTGATCTCCCTAAACCACCTTTTAAATAGGGCGTTTCAACTCTCCCCCACCTAGGAAATTCCATCCTCGAAATTTTACTTATAGGAAAAAGTTGAGGGAATTGCTTTTGTAACCCCCTTAACCCGGCCTAGACGGTTGACCCGAATTAAGAAAGTCGCACGGGGAAAACCAAAGTCAACCCGAAAGTTAACCTTGATTAACGACCCTTTTTTTTTCTTTTTAATCTTATCTAGATGCACATTATCCCTAATTGTGATCACACAAACAACATACTCAAAGATCACAAACATCAGAGATCAAACAGGGACCCAATTGAACAAATTACAACCTTAGGGACCAAATTGTAATTTCTGATAAATATGAGAACTTAGTCCAAATTAAAGTTACCATCTTGAAATTAGTCAGGTTTCATGCTTCCCTGTGAAATTTCAGCTCGAAAGGACTTCCCAAACTCATTCAATTGAACAAACAAGATTCAGGACCAAAACGTAAACAAAACAAAACATATAAAGATACTTTCAACCGAATTAACGGTCTGGTATCGATACGCCAGGTGTCGTATCGATACGCGGGGAAGGCAGTAACCAAACTCCAAAGACGGTATCGATACGAGATCCCGCGTTTCGATACGGCATTCATACGGTATCGATACCCATACGACCGTACCGATACGCCTGGGCAGAAATGAGCATATTTGGCTCAGGCGTATCGATACGCAAGCCCGAGTACCGATACCCCTGCCTGAAATCGACTCAAAATCAACAATATACATGCTTCAAACTTCAATCAAACATCACCAAATCATACCACATAATCAAACAACATGCAGGGACCATAATTGCATCACCAATTCAGCATATAACCAACACATATGAAAAACCCCAATTTTAATGGCATGCTTCCTACTTAAGCTAACCATTCATGCATAAACCTTCATAGCCAAGCATAATAAAGCCAATCCAAAACCAGCAATACAAATCAACACTCAACATACTTAGGGAGTTCCAACATCTCCCAAAAACACACTCATAGGTCCCCCATTGCCAAATCACCCCAAAAGCTAAAAGCACTTATAAAACCTTCATACATTGAGCTTTACTTGAACTTGATTGCTTGCCCTTTCTTGCTGCCCCTCAAGGTACTCTAATGCTCTGCATTATTGAATTAAGAAAACGAGAGAGCGTAAGCAAAAGCTTAGTGAGGAGTGCTCTTTAAAAACCATTCAATAATGCAATGTAAACATTTACAAAACATGCTTATAATCAACCTTTGCACATGCTCAAAAGCATACTTTAAGACAAGCAACTCCATGCTTCAAAATACATTTAAACAAGCATCCCATGCTTCAACATAATCATTAAAACAAGCATCTCATGCTTCACAATACACTTTACATGTCATATTGGCTCAAGTGATACATTTCATTTATTAAAACAAGATCAACAACTTTGCCCAAGGACTTTTAAACACCTTGGCCCCAAGGACTTTTAAACACCTTGGCCATGGACTTTTAAACACCATGAATGAGGACCACACAAGGACTTTTAACCACCTTTGTGTCCAATGCTTGAATCACCCCAAGGACTTTTAAACACCTTGGCCCCAAGGACTTTTAAACACCTTGGCCCCATGGACTTTTAACCACCATGGAAAGGAGCACCTAAGGACTTTTAACCACCTTAGTGTCCGCAACAAGATTCATCCAAGGACTTTTAACCACCTTGATGATCTTAAGTAACAAGGCTCACTCAAGGACTTTTAACCACCTTAGTGACCTTAATCTTTTAAAAACATCACTTGCCAATATACATCATATTCATCATTTAATCCACTGTTTTAAAGCATTAAACCAAGCCATTTTCATCATGCATTTCAAAGCATCAAACCGCATTATATCAATGTATAAAAACAAGGTACTCCTACCTAGAGTTACCTTCAACATATGGCTTACATCATCAGCAAAATCCATGCTAAAACATGCTTTCAAAACAGTAATTAAAACTTGGAAATCATCATCTTGCATTACATTGAAAACATGGCCACCACTAGAGAGAAATCCGAAAACTTACACTTGAGCTTAGCAAAGTTGTTTAGACTTAAACTAAGCCCCCAAAACCTTGGTTTCAAAGCCGAAAACCATTTTCACAAATGCACTCACCAATTTCCACTTTGCTTCAAGCCAAAGCACCAAATCAAGCCTCCGGACCAACAACTCTTGGATCCAAGGATGCCTCCCCTGTTTCAACACATTAAAGCAGAGGATTAATGCATCATCATGCATTAATTGCTTCAATGAAAGCACCTAAACTCGCTGCTCTCACAAAACCTCCATTTTCGGCCACCAAACACAATAGAAAATGCATCCAAAACACTTCTAAACAAAGCCCAGCCATAAACCAGCAAATCCACACTTCCATTAACATCAAAGAACATCTAAAAACAACCTAACAACATCCTTATACCTCCAGCAACATCAGATCCACAAGATCACCTCAAAAACTACCTTGAAACACAAGCTAAACTTAGGAAACTCAACCTATCCGGGATTGCATCAATCAAAACTCATTTCCTTATCAATTTAGAGATCATTTAACATCAAAAACACCTCTCAAATCACAGATCTAACGAAAATCATGTAAAATCATCAAAATCTTGCATAATTAGCCAAGATCCATTTCAACACTTTAAAACCTTTAATTAAACATCAATTTAGGATTGAAAACTTAGGAATTTCAGTAAAGAACTTAAAGTTCAGAGGAGAAGGACGTTCTTACCTCCAAACTCGAGTTTCTCCTCTTTTTGGAATGAAAAACCTTGATGAAACTTGTAGCAATTGAAGAGGTTTTGAAGAAACAATGATTTGGAATCAAATGAGAGTTGAAAGGAGGAATTTAGGTGAGAAAATCAGAATCAAAACTCTGGAAATGGAGTGTTTGGGTTGAGAGAAAAAGAGAGAAAGAAAATAGAGAGTTAGTTATGAAAATGGCTAAATGAGATTTCCCTCCTTTTGTTTTACTTTAAAAATCAGAATTTTAACTCAAAATATCTTAGAAAAATCTGGAGAAACTCCCTTTGGGTAAATAGCTCCTTAAAGATTCAAAGTTTCAACCCTTTATAAAACAGCCACCAAACTTTCAAAAATTACATTTTGGTCACTATCCAAAATGTCACCCTTCCAGAACTCATTTTCCAAAATTGATTTCACAGTTCACTTAATTATATTAAAAGATGATTTTAGAACATTTTTCCATATTTTTAATGCAACCCGAACTAGGCTTTCCTAATTTAACCTCTTACGATTCGAACAGCACTTTGACCAGCCGGTCAACGCTCAAGACTTCTAAGCCCAAAACCGGGGCGTTACAACTCTCCCCCCCTTAAGAAATTTCGTCCTCGAAATTTACCTGAAGGAAAGAGATAAGGAAACTGCTTCAGCATGTCTTCCTTCCGCTCCCACGTGGCTTCCTCAACACCTCGATGCTTCCACAGCACCTTCACCAACTCAATGGTCTTACCACGAAGAACTTTGTTATCTGAATCCAGAACCTTCACCGGTTCCTCATCATAGGTCAAATCCGGATTCAAAACCACTTCCTCCACAGGCATCACATGCGAAGGATCAGATCTATACTTTCGGAGCATAGAAACATGGAACACATCATGAATCTTCTCCAGCTCCTGAGGTAACCTCAACCGATACGCAACAGGATCCACTCGCTCAACAACCTCATACGGTCCAATGTATCTAGGGCTCAACTTACCCTTCCGACCAAACCTCATCACCTTCTTCCAAGGCGAAACCTTCAAGAACACACGATCACCCACCGCATACTCTATCTCCTTACGCTTCAAATCCGCGTAAGATTTCTGCCGGTCAGAAGAAGCCTTCAACCGCTCACAAATGAGCTTCACCTTCTCGGTGGTTCCCTTCAACAAAGCCGGCATCGAAACCAACTTTTGACCAGTTTCAGCCCAACAAAGAGGAGTCCTACACTTCCTCCCATACAGAGCCTCATAAGGTGCCATCTGTATACTCGCCTGAAAACTGTTGTTATAAGCGAACTCAACCAAAGGCAGATGCTTCTCCCAAGAACCTTGGAACTCTATCACGCAGCATCTCAACATATCCTCCAAAATCTGAATAACTCGCTCAGACTGACCATCCGACTGAGGATGATAGGATGTACTGAAATGCAACCTTGTACCCAAAGCTTGATGCAAACACTGCCAGAAACGTGATGTGAACCTCGGATCCCTATCCGACACGATCGACTTAGGCACACCATGCAGCCTCACAATCACAACAATGTACAACTCTACCAACTTATCCAAAGAAAACATAGTATGCACAGGCAAGAAATGCGCACACTTCGTCAGGCGATCCACAATCACCCAAACAGAATTCTTCTTTGATGGAGAAAAAGGTAAACCAGATACAAAATCCATGGTAACCCTCTCCCACTTCCATTCATGGATTTTCAACGGTTGCAACAAACCAGAAGGAACCTGATGTTCAGCCTTAACTCGCTGACACACCAAACACTTGCTCACAAACTCTGCAACATCCTTCTTCAAACCCACCCAATACTACTCATCACGAAGATCACGATACATCTTAGTACTAACAGGGTGCATAGCAAAAGGACTACTATGACCTTCAGTCAGAATAGCACGCCTCAACTCAGCATCGTCAGGCACTACTATTCGACTACCAAAACACAACACTCCATCCTCATTAGAGCAGAAATCTGAAGGTCTACCCTCCGCGATATCCTGAACATGAGACACCAAGGAATCATCCAACAACTGCTTATCCTTGATCAACTGAACCAACGATGGTTTCACCTGCAACTCAGCAACAAGACCACCATCCCGCGATATGCTCAAACTAGCAAACATAGCTCTCAGCTCAACAGCTACCTTCCTACTCAAGGCATCCGCAACAACATTAGCCTTTCCAGGATGATACTCTATCATCAGATCATAATCCTTGAGCAACTCCAACCAACGCCGCTGCCTAAGATTCAACTCCTTCTGAGACATCAGATACCTCAAACTCTTGTGATCCGTGTACACAGTACACTTCTCACCATACAGATAATGCCTCCAGATCTTCAGAGCAAAAACCACTGCAGCCAGCTCAATATCATGCGTAGGATAATTGCGCTCATGCACCTTCAACTGTCGCGACGCATAAGCCACAACCTTACCCTCTTGCATCAGCACACACCCCAAACCAACATAGGATGCATCACTATAGACCACAAACTCTTTCCCTGATTCAGGCTGAATCAATATAGGAGCTTGAGTCAAAGCCACCTTCAGCTTCTCAAAAGCCTGTTGTCTCGCTTCTGTCCACTCATACTTAACATCTTTCTGCAACAACTTCGTCAAAGGAGCAGCAATCTTGGAAAAACCATCCACAAACCTTCGGTAGTATCCTGCCAAACCAAGGAAACTACGAACCTCCTGAGCAGACTTAGGAACGTTCCAACTCATCACCGCTTCAATCTTCTGAGGATCGACCCGAATCCCCTCAGCTGAGACCACATGTCCAAGAAACACCACCTCTCTAAGCCAAAACTCACACTTGCTCAGCTTAGCATAAAGCTGATTCTCCAACAAAGCTTGCAGCACAATCCTCAAATGCTCTTCGTGCTCTTCCTCAGTACGCGAGTACACAAGGATATCATCAATGAACACCACAACGAACTTGTCCAGGTATTCATGAAAAACACGATTCATCATGTCCATGAAAGCAGCAGGATCATTTGTCAAACCAAACGGCATCACAAGAAACTCATAATGCCCATACCTTGTCCTGAAAGCTGTCTTAGGCACATCCACATCCTTAACCTTCAACTGATAATACCCTAACCTCAAGTCAATCTTAGAGAACACTGCAGCTCCCCGAAATTGATCAAAGAGATCATCAATCCTCGGCAAAGGATACCGATTCTTGATAGTCAACTTGTTCAGCTGACGGTAATCAATGCACATCCTCATAGTGCCATCTTTCTTCTTCACAAACAAGACAGGAGCACCCCAAGGCGACACACTCAGCCGGATGAAACCACGATCAAGCAGCTCTTGCAACTGCGTCTTCAGCTCCTTCAGCTCCTTAGGTGCCATTCTATAGGGAGTAATGGACACAGGAGTGGTATTCTCGTACAGCTCAATACCAAACTCCACCTCGCGATTAGGAGGTAAACCAGGCAACTCCTCAGGAAAAACACCAGGAAACTCTTTCACAACCTTGATATCCTGCACCCTCAACTCCTTAGAACAAGGATTCATCACAAAAGCCAGATAAGCTTCACAACCTTGCCTCAGCATCCTGCTCGCCTCCAAGGTAGAAACAACATTGGCAAGAAACTTCACATTCTCACCAACCACCACCACTTCATAATCATCCGCAAGCTTAAGCGAAACCCGCTTATTCTCACAATCCACAACAGCATGATGCTCAGCAAGCCAATCCATACCAAGGATCACATCAAAACCATAGAAGGGCAACTCCATAAGATCAACATAAAAGACATGCTCTTGAACAACCAAAGGACACCTTCTATAAAGCTTACGAGTCACAACAGTTTCACCAAAAGAACTAGTGACTCTAACACCAACATCCAAAGACTCAACAGGCAAACCAAGCAATTCAGCATGCTCACGCAAAATGTATGAATGCGTAGATCCAGAATCAATCAAAGAAAGCAATGACAAGGATTGCAAAGTAAAGGTACCTGCAATCACATCTGCATCATTCCTTCCCTCGCGCTGAGCATACACTCTCGCCTGGCCTCCACCCTCAGGCTGAATAGCTACAACATGAGCTACTCCACGACCACCTTCCTCACGCCTCTGAAAATTACCACGGCCGCGCCCACGACCTCTCTGCGGTGCAGCAACAACAGGAGCACGCTCTTGACCACCAGCCATCCTCGGACAATCTCGCCTCAAGTGGTCAGCAGAACCACAATTCCAGCACTCATAACCAGCTGCCACAACAGGAGCTTGCACCTCCCTCCCAGCACGAGGACAGTCACGCTTCAAATGACCACGTGAACCGCAAATCCAACAAGCACTAGGGTCAGCTCTAGCATTGCCACCCCTAGCAGGTGCACCTCCACCCCTCTTAGCTGAGGACTGAAACCTCTGATCACGTCCCCTCTTGTTCCGTCCACCTCCGGAACTATACTCAGCAGCTCTCTTCCCAGAACTCGCTCCAGCACCCTTCGCAGACAAACTCAGATTCATCTCAATGTCCTTTGCTCGGCCCACTAGCACATCAAAATCACTGTACTCAGCAGCCAACATGTAGGTCTTTACCTCCGTCACCAAGCCATAACGGAACCTTTCGCACCTCTCTCGCTCATCAGGTATCAGCTCCGGTGCATACTGACTGAGGCGTACGAATTGTACTTCATACTCAGCCACACTCATGTTCCCTTGGGTAAGAGACATGAATTCACGCTTTTTCTCATCCAGATATCTCACTCCCAGATATCTCCTCTTGAACGCATTCTGAAAGAATGTCCAAGTGATGTCAGCATCAGCCATTCCAGAGATTGTGGTCGTCCACCACGTATAAGCATCGCTCTGCAGCAAAGACACAACACATCCCAGCTTTTGCACATCCGTGCAGCTCATCTGCCCCAAGATACGCTTGGTACTTTCCAGCCAAGCTTCCGACCTCTCAGCTGACATACCCCTAAACTCAGTCCCACCAAGACTGCGCAGACGCTCTAAGGGTAGTCTAGCTCCAGCTTCTCCCTGATGCCCAGCTCCTTGAGCTCCAGCTACTGCTGCTCGAAAAGCACCCGCAATAGCTTGTACCAGCAACGTCATGTCAGGCATCGCTTGCCCCTGACCAACCTCAGGTCCTGCAGCTCTAGCATCAGCTGCTCCAGCTTCAGCTCTCCCTCCCTCAGCACCCCCACCACCAGGTGGAGGAGGAGGTAACACAGCACTACCCGCATTCTCATCATTCCCATCAGGGGTCGTAGCTCTCACGCTACTCCTTAACTCTCTACGTGGTGCCATACTTTTACCATGCATAACAATACAAAAATAAACAAAGTCAGGACCAGCAAGGTAAGCAATTTCAAGTATTCAAGCTCAATTTCTTTCAAAACCAACATCATTTCTTTAGCTTTTGTTTGGCAATGGGTACCCTAATCATGCATCATCACAACATACATCTCAAAAGCATCAACATCTCAAACCACTGAACATGCTTTCAAACAACAAGCATACAAGCTAAACATACTTCAAACATGCATACATACATTCCCAATTACTCGAGAACTCAGCTCTGATACCACCAAATGTAACCCCCTTAACCCGGCCTAGACGGTTGACCCGAATTAAGAAAGTCACACGGGGAAAACCAAAGTCAACCCGAAAGTCAACCTTGATTAACGACCCTTTTTTTTCTTTTTAATCTTATCTAGATGCACATTATCCCTAATTGTGATCACACAAACAACATACTCAAAGATCACAAACATCAGAGATCAAACAGGGACCCAATTGAACAAATTACAACCTTAGGGACCAAATTGTAATTTTTGATAAATATGAGGACTTAGTCCAAATTAAAGTTACCATCTTGAAATTAGTCAGGTTTCATGCTTCCCTGTGAAATTTCAGCTCGAAAGGACTTCCCAAACTCATTCAATTGAACAAACAAGATTCAGGACCAAAACGTAAACAAAACAAAACATATAAAGATACTTTCAACCGAATTAACGGTCTGGTATCGATACGCCAGGTGTCGTATCGATACGCGGGGAAGGCAGTAACCAAACTCCAAAGACGGTATCGATACGAGATCCCGCGTTTCGATACGGCATTCATACAGTATCGATACCCATACGACCGTACCGATACGCCTGGGCAGAAATGAGCATATTTGGCTCAGGCGTATCGATACGCAAGCCCGAGTACCGATACCCCTGCCTGAAATCGACTCAAAATCAACAATATACATGCTTCAAACTTCAATCAAACATCACCAAATCATACCACATAATCAAACAACATGCATGGACCATAATTGCATCACCAATTCAGCATATAACCAACACATATGAAAAACCCCAATTTTAATGGCATGCTTCCTACTTAAGCTAACCATTCATGCATAAACCTTCATAGCCAAGCATAATAAAGCCAATCCAAAACCAGCAATACAAATCAACACTCAACATACTTAGGGAGTTCCAACATCTCCCAAAAACACACTCATAGGTCCCCCATTGCCAAATCACCCCAAAAGCTAAAAGCACTTATAAAACCTTCATACATTGAGCTTTACTTGAACTTGATTGCTTGCCCTTTCTTGCTGCCCCTCAAGGTACTCTAATGCTCTGCATTATTGAATTAAGAAAACGAGAGAGCGTAAGCAAAAGCTTAGTGAGGAGTGCTCTTTAAAAACCATTCAATAATGCAATGTAAACATTTACAAAACATGCTTATAATCAACCTTTGCACATGCTCAAAAGCATACTTTAAGACAAGCAACTCCATGCTTCAAAATACATTTAAACAAGCATCCCATGCTTCAACATAATCATTAAAACAAGCATCTCATGCTTCACAATACACTTTACATGTCATATTGGCTCAAGTGATACATTTCATTTATTAAAACAAGATCAACAACTTTCCCCAAGGACTTTTAAACACCTTGGCCCCAAGGACTTTTAAACACCTTGGCCATGGACTTTTAAACACCATGAATGAGGACCACACAAGGACTTTTAACCACCTTTGTGTCCAATGCTTGAATCACCCCAAGGACTTTTAAACACCTTGGCCCCAAGGACTTTTAAACACCTTGGCCCCATGGACTTTTAACCACCATGGAAAGGAGCACCTAAGGACTTTTAACCACCTTAGTGTCCGCAACAAGATTCATCCAAGGACTTTTAACCACCTTGATGATCTTAAGTAACAAGGCTCACTCAAGGACTTTTAACCACCTTAGTGACCTTAATCTTTTAAAAACATCACTTGCCAATATACATCATATTCATCATTTAATCCACTGTTTTAAAGCATTAAACCAAGCCATTTTTATCATGCATTTCAAAGCATCAAACCACATTATATCAATGTATAAAAACAAGGTACTCCTACCTAGAGTTACCTTCAACATATGGCTTACATCATCAGCAAAATCCATGCTAAAACATGCTTTCAAAACAGTAATTAAAACATGCAAATCATCATCTTGCATTACATTGAAAACATGGCCACCACTAGAGAGAAATCCGAAAACTTACACTTGAGCTTAGCAAAGTTGTTTAGACTTAAACTAAGCCCCCAAAACCTTGGTTTCAAAGCCGAAAACCATTTTCACAAATGCACTCACCAATTTCCACTTTGCTTCAAGCCAAAGCACCAAATCAAGCCTCCGGACCAACAACTCTTGGATCCAAGGATGCCTCCCCTGTTTCAACACATTAAAGCGGAGGATTAATGCATCATCATGCATTAATTGCTTCAATGAAAGCACCTAAACTCGCTGCTCTCACAAAACCTCCATTTTCGGCCACCAAACACAACCGAAAATGCATCCAAAACACTTCTAAACAAAGCCCAGCCATAAACCAGCAAATCCACACTTCCATTAACATCAAAGAACATCTAAAAACAACCTAACAACATCCTTATACCTCCAGCAACATCAGATCCACAAGATCACCTCAAAAACTACCTTGAAACACAAGCTAAACTTAGGAAACTCAACCTATCCGGGATTGCATCAATCAAAACTCATTTCCTTATCAATTTAGAGATCATTTAACATCAAAAACACCTCTCAAATCACAGATCTAACGAAAATCATGTAAAATCATCAAAATCTTGCATAATTAGCCAAGATCCATTTCAACACTTTAAAACCTTTAATTAAACATCAATTTAGGATTGAAAACTTAGGAATTTCAGTAAAGAACTTAAAGTTCAGAGGAGAAGGACGTTCTTACCTCCAAACTCGAGTTTCTCCTCTTTTTGGAATGAAAAACCTTGATGAAACTTGTAGCAATTGAAGAGGTTTTGAAGAAACAATGATTTGGAATCAAATGAGAGTTGAAAGGAGGAATTTAGGTGAGAAAATCAGAATCAAAACTCTGGAAATGGAGTGTTTGGGTTGAGAGAAAAAGAGAGAAAGAAAATAGAGAGTTAGTTATGAAAATGGCTAAATGAGATTTCCCTCCTTTTGTTTTACTTTAAAAATCAGAATTTTAACTCAAAATATCTTAGAAAAATCTGGAGAAACTCCCTTTGGGTAAATAGCTCCTTAAAGATTCAAAGTTTCAACCCTTTATAAAACAGCCACCAAACTTTCAAAAATTACATTTTGGTCACTATCCAAAATGTCACCCTTCCAGAACTCATTTTCCAAAATTGATTTCACAGTTCACTTAATTATATTAAAAGATGATTTTAGAACATTTTTCCATATTTTTAATGCAACCCGAACTAGGCTTTCCTAATTTAACCTCTTACGATTCGAACAGCACTTTGACCAGCCGGTCAACGCTCAAGACTTCTAAGCCCAAAACCGGGGCGTTACAGCTTTAGTATGTCCGCTTTACTTTGACACGTGGCCTCCTCAACTCCTCAGTGTTTCCGCAACACCTCCACAAGTTCAATTATCTTGCCACGAAGAACTTTGCTACTTGCATGAAGAATCTTCACCGGCTCCACATCATAGGAAAAATTCGGATTCAACTCAACTTCCTCAACCGACATCACATGCGAAGGATCCGATCTATATCTCTGCAACATAGATACATGAAACACATCATGGACACCGGAGTCGTATTCTAAAACAACTCTATACCAAACTCAACTTCCCGGTTGGGTGGCAACCCTAGCAACTCCTCCGGAAAGACACCCAGAAACTCACATATAGTTCGTATATCTTACGCACGCACCTCCTTCATGCAAGGATTCATCACATACCCAATAAAGCTTCACATCCAAACTCCATCATTCGAATCGCCTCCAGAGCCGAAATTGCGTTAGATAAGAACTTCAGGTTCTCACCCACGATTACTACCTCGTAATCATCCCCAAGCTTCAGGGTGACACGCTTAGAATCAAAATCCACCACACCTCAGTGCTCGACCAACCAGTCCATTCCAAGAATCACGTCAAAACCATAAAAGGTAATTCCATCAAATCAACAGGAAATATATGACCTTGAACAGACAAAGAACATCTCCTATACAATTTCCTTGTAACCACAGTCTCACCAAAAGAACTTGTTACTTGCATCCCTACATCTAACATCTCAATAGGAATATCAAGCAAACGTGAATGCTCACTCAAGATGTAAGAACGCGTAGATACATAATCAATCAATGCTAACTCCAAGTACAAATTCTCTCTTGTTGTCGTCCAAGTACCTAACTCCAAGGTACTTCCTTTTGAAAGCAGACCGGAAAAACGTCCAATCCACCTATTCCGGCTCTAAGGCTGTGGTCACAGTAGTCCAACAGGTGTATGCATCACCATGCAATAACGATATTGCGCAACCCAATTTTCGTGCAACATTGCACCCCATCTGATCCAATATATGGATCGTACTAGCTAGCCATGCCTCATACGCCTCGAGAGATAATCCGCGAAACTATACTCCTCCCAAACTCCTCATTTGCTCTAATGGAAAACCCGCTTGCCCAGCAGCAGGAGCCTGAACATGCACTCCAGCAATAATAGCTCGGAGTGCCCAGTCATCGTTTGCACCAGAGACGTCAAATCTCCCAACACCGGACCAACATGTCCGTGTTAGCCCTGCCCATCACCCTCAGGTTGTGGTGGCGGAGGAGGAGGTAGGTTTCCACCAGGTGGAACCTCATTTTCTTGATCACATTGTACCTCAAAAGGAGCTATCTCTCTAGAACGCAACTCGCGTCTCGATCCCATTGTGCTAGTTATCATTAAAACATGAACATAAAACAAGCAATTGATCAGGCCAGCTCTTAACTAGGATCCCAGGACTTTCAAAACCAATTTAAAACACTTTACTAGGTAATAAGGCAATGGGCATTCCAATTTCCCCCCAACATAGCACAAAGCATATCACATGCATACTTGAGCATCATAGGACAAATCTAGATTCAACTCAATTTCCTCAACTGACATCACATGCAAAGGATCCGATCTATATCTCCGCAACATAGATATTGGAAATACATCATGGATATTTTCCAACTCGGGAGGCATCTTCAACCGATAGGCCACCGGACCAACTAGCTCTACAACCTCATAGGGTCCAATAAACCTTGGACTAAGCTTTCCCATACGCCCGAAGTTCATCACCATCTTCCAAGACGATACCTTAAGAAACACGCAATCTCCAACCACAAACTCAACCTCTTTACGCTTCAAATCCGCGTAAGACTTATGACGATCTGATACAGCCTTCAACTGCTCACATATGAGCTTAACTTGTTCAGTTGTTCCTTTGAGCATATCCGGCAAGGAAAGCAACTTTTGCCCCGCTTCAGCCCAACAAAGAGGCGTTCTTCATTTCCTCCTATACAAGGCCTCATAAAATGCCATTTGAATACTTTCCTGGAAGTTGTTATTATAGGCAAATTCAACCAAAGACAGATGCTTTTCCCAAGAACCATGGAAATCAATCACACAACATCGCAACACATCATCAAGCACCTGGATAACACGCTCTGATTGTCCATCCGACTAAGGATGATGTAAAGTGCTGAAATTCAAACATGTACCCAACGCCTGATGTAAACATTCTCGGAACCTCGCTGTAAACCTCAGATCTCTATCTGACACTATGGACTTGGGCACACCGTGAAAATGCACAATCTCAACAATATACAGCTCACCTATCTTGTCCAACGTATACATAGTATGCACAACCAAGAAATGCGTACACTTCGTAAGGCGATCCACAATCACCCACACTGTGTTCTTCTTCGACGGTGTCAAAGGCAATCTGTATACGAAATCCATCGTAATCCTCTCCCATTTCCATTCCGGTATCCTCAAAGGTTGTAACAAACCGAAAGGAAACTGATGCTCAGCCTTCACTCGCTGGTAAACCATACACTTGCTTACAAAATCCGCCACATCCTTTTTCAACCCCACCAAGTAGTACTCATACTTTAAGCCACGATATATCTTTGTACTACCAGAGTGCATAGCAAAAGAACTGCTATGAGCCTCAGTCAAAATAATGCGCCTCAACTAAACATCTTCTGGCACAACTATACGACTTTTGAAACATAGGACTCCATCATCATTAAAGCAGAAATTTGTAGCCTTACCATCAGCTATATCCTAAACCTGAGGCACCAATGAATCATCCAACAACTAATTTTCCTTAATCAACTGAATTAGCGAAAGCTTCACTTGTAACTCGGCTATCAAGCCACCATCACATGATATACTTAAACGAGCAAACATAGCTCTCAGCTCAACAGCTACCTTCCAGTCAAAGCATCAGCCACAACATTGGCCTTTCCCGAATGATGCTCAATGGTCAGATCGTAATCCTTAAGCAACTCCAACCATCTTCGTTGCCTAAGATTCAACTCCCTCCGAGACATGAGATACTTCAAACTCTTATGGTCGGTGTAAACCACACACCTTTCACTGTAACGTGGTGTCTCCAAATCTTCAAAGCAAACAGCACCGCAGCGAGCTCAAGATCATACATAGGATAATTGCACTCATGCACTTTCAGCTATCTAGACGCATAAGTTACAACCTTCTCACCTTGCATCAATACGCAACCCAAACCAACATATGGTGCATCGCTATAAACTACAAACTCCTTACCCGATTCTGGTTGAATCAAGACATGAGCTTGCGTCAAAGCTTCCTTCATCTTCTCAAAAGCTTGCTGCCTAACATCCTTACACTCGAATTCAACATTCCTTTGCAATAACCTGGTCAAAGGAGCAACAATCTTAGAAAAGCCTTCAACAAACCTTCGGTAGTAACCAGCCAACCCAAGGAAACTGCGCACTTCAATCATTGACTTGGGCGTCTTCCAACTCATCACCGTCTCAACCTTGTGTGGATCAATTCGGATACCTTCAGCTGACACCACATGTCCAATAAAAACCACTTCCTTGAGCCAAAACTCACACTTGCTCAGCTTAGCATAAAGTTGATTCTCCAACAACACTTGCAACACAATCCTTACGTGCTTATCATGATCCTCCATGATACGTGAGTACAAAAGAATATGATCGATAAACAAAACCACAAACTGATCCAGAAACTCATGGAACACACTATTCATCTTGTCTATAAATGCAGTTGGTGCATTTGTCAATCCAAATGGCATCATCAAAACCTCATAATGGTCGTACCTAGTCCAAAATGTTGTATTAGGTATATCAACATCCTTAACCATAAGCTGATAGTACCCAGACCTCAAATCTATCTTTGAAAACATTGAAGCACCATGAAACTGATCGAACAAATCATCGATCATCGGTAACGAGTATTTATTTTTAATCATCAACTTGTTTACATGCCGATAATCAATTCACATACGCGTGGTTCTATCCTTTTTCTTCACGAACAAGACAGGGGCACCCCAAGGTGAAATACTCGGCCTTATGAACCCTCGGTCAAGCAACTCCTGGAGCTGCCTCTTCAACTCCTTAGGTGCAATGCGATAAGGAGCAATGGACACTAGAGTCGTATTCTCATACCACTCTATACCAAACTCAACTTCCTGGTTGGGTGGCAACCTTTGCAACTCCTCTAAAAAGTCACCCGAAAACTCACAAACAGTTCGTATGTCTTGCGCACGCACCTCCTTCGTGCCAGGATTCATCACATATGTCAAGAAAGCTTCACATTCCAACTTCATCATTCGGCTCTCCTACAGAACCGAAATTGCGTTAGATAAGAACTTCACGTTCGCACCCACGATTACTACCTCGTAATCATCCGCAAGCTTCAAGGTGAAACGCTTAACATCGAAATCCACCACATTTCGGTTCTCAACCAACCAGTCCATTCCAAGTTTCACGTCAAAACCATAAAAAAGCAATTCCATCAAATCAACATGAAATATATGACCTTGAAAAGACAACGAGCATCTCCTATACAATTTCCTTGTAACAACAATCTCACCAAAAGAACTTGTTACTTGCATTCCTGCATCTAACATCTCAATAAGAATATCAAGCAAATGTGCATGCTCACTCAAGATGTAAGAATATGTAGATCCAGAATCAATCAATGCTAACAAGGATAGGGATTGCAACGTGAAGGTACATGCAATCACATGGTGTCTTTGCGCCCTTCGTGATGTGCTAACACCCTCGCCGGACCACCTCCCTCTGGCTTAATGGCAACGACATGGGCCACACCCTTCTGGGCATCCTCTTTTCTCTGAAAGTTGCCTCGGCCGCGCCCATGACTTCTCTACTATGCAATAGCTGGTGCACGACCCTCACTACCTGCTGCTAACAAGGGACACTCACACCTCATATGGTGAGCGCATCCACAATTACAACATGAATTAGCTCCAACCACAGGATAGGCCCTCTCAAGCCGCACGAGGGCAATCCCCCCTCAAATGCTCCTGTGATCCATACGTCCAGCACATGTTCTGTTCAACCCTCTTTTTGTTGCCCTGAACCGGTGCAGCACATTCGAAGTTGCCACGCCTACCCGCAAGCTGATATCTACGGTCTCGATTCTTCTTACTCTACCCACCACGAAGGCCAGCTTCAACTGCTCTCTTACCTAGACTGGAATAACCCCCACACGAGGTTAGATCTAAGCTTTGCTCTATATCTTTAGCTCGAGTCACGAGCACATCGAAATCCATATAATCTGTCGCAATCATATATGTCATCACCTCTTGTACCAGATCGTACCGAAAATGGTCACATCAATGCCTATGACTCGACATCAACTCTAGAGCATACTGACTCAACCGTACGAACTGGACCTCATACTCTACTACAGTCATACTCCCTTGAACTAGAGACATAAATTCTCTCTTCTTGTCGTCCAAGTACCTAACTCCAAGGTACGTCCAATCCACCTCTTCTAGCTCCAAGGCTGCAGTCGCAGTAGTCCACCAGGTGTATGCATCACCATGCAATAACGATACTGCACAACCAAATTTTCCTGCATCATTGCACCCCATCTGATCCAATATATGGATCGTACTAGCTAGCCATGCCTCAGATGGCTTGAGAGATAATCCGTGAAACTCTACTCCTCCAAAACTCCTCAATCGCTCTAACAGCAAACCTGCTTGCCCAGCAGCAGGAGCCCGAACATTCACTCCAGCAATGGTAGCCTGGAATGCCCCAGTCATCGCCTACACCAGAGGCGTCAAATCTCCCAAAACCGGACCAGCCTGTCCGTGTTGGCCCTGCCCATCACCCACAGGTGGTGGCGGCAGAGGAGGAGGTAGGTTTCCACCAGGTGGCACCTCATTTTCCCGATGACGCTATACCTCAGTAGGAGCTATCGCTCCAGAACGCAACTCGCGTCTTGGTCCCATTGTGCTAGTTATCATTAAAACATGAACATTAAACAAACAATTGATGAGGCCAGCTCTTAACAAGGATCCCAAGACTTTCAAAACCAATTTAAAACACTTTACTAGGTAATAAGGCAATAGGCATTCCAATTTCCGCCCAACATAGCACAAAGCATATCACATGCATACTTCAGCATCATATGACTCAAGCATCAAGATTCAGCTCAATCATAATCACATCCACATTCATTCATAATGTACATAATCACTATTACGCATTCAGCAATAACATGCTTAAACATTCAATGGATAAAGCAAATAGCACAAAAATACATATCCGCTTCGCAAATCACTTACCCACAACCTACCATTACCCCAACCTATTGAAACCTGGCTCTAATACCACCAAATGTAATGCCCTCGACCTGGCCTGGCCGATAGACCAAACCGAACAGATCACACTGTGATGATTGAAGTAAATGGGAAAGTTTACCTCAATAAGCGACCTTCTTTTCTTTTTAATTTGTCTAAATGCATCTTAGGTTCCTATGTGAACACACACAAACAGCGGATAAAAACATCAACACGTTCGCCAATTAATTAAAGCTTATTATTGTTTAGGGACCATTTTGTAAATTTAGAAAATTATAAGGACTTTTGTCAAATTCAAGTTACCAACTTTTAATTAAGTTCATTACATGCTTAAAGAAGAAATCTCGGCTCAAAATGACATTTAGAACTCATTCAATTGCAAACAAGTAAAACAGGGGCCAAAATGCAAGAAGACAAAACTCAGGACAATTCAAATATAGATCCAATGGTCAAGTGTTTCAGAACAGAAGACCTCGTATCAGAATGGAAATTTCGAAACATGGTTGATTGTTTCGTTATGTGGGTTTGTTTCGAAACTCCTAATGACACATTTCGATACAATGGTTCACAGAGGCAAAATTTTCCGGAACGAGGCTCACCGTTCCGAAACAACAAGGCCATTACAAGCCCCTGTTTCGAAACAGGAAAGGACGTTCCAAAACGCCTGGGCCTGGAACTTTCCAAAAAGCAGGTTTAAATCAACTTTTACCCTCCGGAACCATCCTGACACATGCCCCAACATATATACAACATAAATACACATCAATGACCATCAATACGAAGCACGAGGTACCTCATAGCATCACTCTTGCATGTTATAGGACTAAAGGCAAGCTTCCTAGATGTCAAAAACACCAAAAGGGTAAAAACCAATTACAAGCACAAACAAATACTCAATGGCCATTTACAAATCCAAATATGCATCAGACACCCCCATTGCCTTTATTACACTAGTTCAAGTATACAACATACTTTTAGCAAAATGTCTTGGTGTGATTGCTCGAAGATGCTGCCACCGAATGTCTAATTATCTGCATTGATGAAACAAAAAGAGCATAAGCATACAAGCTTAGAGTGGGTTGCTCAAAACCACAAACGTCATCAATGCACAAAACCGTTATACACTGTTTTCAAAACCATCAAGCCTTTCTTGACAAACCATGCACTTTTAATCAAACTCATTGCAATAAACATCATGCGTCATGATTCATACAAATTCAGCAATTAAATCATTGCTACTCGTATTTCAAGCCTTCTAAGCATAAACTCTCTTATGCTAAGCTTAAACCAAAACATGCATCTTTCAAATCATGCATTAGCAACTTTTCCACATTAATCAAATCCATTATATTGGCTTACAAGTCATAACAACAAACTCAAAATCAAAGTATCGGATACACGGATTACCAAGGGTTGTCCCAAACCCTTCATACACTTTACCGACATATCAAGGCTCACACACAAGAGCGATCCTCCATCGTTTTGACACCCATGGTGGAGTATTCGGTACAATCACAACCCCTCAACACCACTTATCAGTAAATGTATAACCCACTAACGAGAGACGAGACACACACAAGGTTCGCACCCAGGAGCTACCCTCAACCGTTGCAACCTTAAACAATCCTCAATCATTAGGGTACTTGGATGGATTATTTGGTACAATTAGAAACCCTTAACATCCAAGGCGACTTGTTTATAGTGCACTCAATCCTATAGCCGACTAACTATATCCGATTTCATTTATAAAACAATTTAACCACCATCACATGCCAATATAATCAAAATCTCATGCATGCCTCACTATTTTTACACCGCATACATGATAAGCCATAAATAAGCATTAAACCATGCTTAAAATCTCATGCATCAACACATGTATACAAGGATCACTTACCTAGTGCATCCTTAAACCACATGGCATCATCGTACACACTTTATATACTCAAATCATGCTTTAAAACAATTGGTACATGCATTTAAAATCAATTGCAACCAAGGTGTTGAGTGTGTAAAAGTTCTATAATTTACCCCCTATTTAACCCATATTTCTGCTGCATCCAAGCATAATTCATTTCATTTAGGTTAGATTTCAGTTATAAATCACAAATATATTAAATAGCACAGTTTCTACTGAAATTGGTTGCTTTTGCAGTTAGTTGTTGTACCAGATGGAGAAGCAAGCGATGGGCAGTGATGCATCAAAGCTGGAACTGGATATGCAGACGAGGAGGACGATGCTGCCATGGCCGCTTCCGTGGCTGCCAAGGACGGCAACAATGTTGAGGAGAAGAAGCAAAGTGGGTCTCGACAGAAAGAGAAAAATTAAGCCCATCTGTCGTAGAGCACCCATATATTTTTCCGAGCCCTAGATCAGAATGAAGGCCAAGCCCAAGGTTCAAGGAAGAAACTCCAAGCAAGAAGAAAGGCCGAATTAAAGATATATTCTCTGAAGATTTAGTCTTTAATAGAGTTGTACTTTAGTTTAAACTTGTATTCTTGCCATGTTAGAAAACTTGAACCCAAGGCCTATATAAAGGCATGTAATTCGACCTAGGAGAGGACATCATGTTCATCTCTAGCCTTCTTCCCAAACTCCTGGCCGTTTTCCCCTTCTCAACATGTTCTAAATTCGCTCACAAGTGATAACAAAAAACTCAAAATCAAAGTATCAGATACATGGATTACTAAGGGTTGTCCGTCACCCTTCATACACATTACCGGCATATTAAGGCTCACACACCAGAGCGACCCTCCATCGTTGTGACACCCGTGGTGGTGTATTCGGTACAATCACAACCCCTCAACTCCACTCATCGGTAAATGTATAACCCACTAACGAGAGACGGGGCACACACAAGGTTCGCACTTGGGAGCTACCCTCAACCGTTGCAACCTTAAACAATCATCAATCGTTAGGGTACTTGGATGGAGTATTCGGTACAATCACAACCCCTCAACATCCAAGGCGACTTGTTTATAGTGCACTCAATCCTATAGCCGACTAACTATATCTGATTTCATTTATAAAACACTTCAACCAACATCACTTGCCAATATAATCCATATCTCATGCATACCTCACTGTTTTTACAAAGCATACATGATAAGCCATAAAGAAGCATTAAACCATACGTAAAATCTCATGCATCAACACATGCATACAAGGATCACTTACCTAGTGCATCCTTAAACCACATGGCATCATCGTACACAATTTATATACTCAAATCATGCTTTAAAACAGTAGGTACATGCATTTAAAATCAAATGCAACTAAGGCTCATAACTAGACAATCGAGGAAGAATTTTTGATTTACTTACTTCCAAACTTAATAAAGCGTTTCAAGCTCTTATAAAGTTCCCAAAACCTTTTTAAAAACGTTTCCATGCTGGTAAACCAAATTCCACTCAGCGACTCGCGATACCACGCTTGCCGATGCAACTACCAATCCTCCGAAGCCTCTAAAAACACCTCATTTGCTTCCGGATCACTATCCCTTCTTTTCAACACATCAAAAAAGAGGTTCAACGCATTAAAATGCATCCAGAACCCAGACACACAAGAAATCCCGCAGCCTTGCTCTAAAGCAACAAAACACCCATCCGAAACAACCGAAAACTCAATCGATTATCCTTAAACCTCAGCCCTTCCATTACCCAACTCATCCAACACAATCTAAGCATTAATCAACATCCAAAAACAACCTAAAACCAACCTTGTACCTCCAACAACTCAATTTTTTCAAGAACACCCCAAAAACTCACCCAAAAAACAATTCGAAAACTAAGGATCTCAAGGATTTCGGGATCTATATGATTAAGACTCCGCATCAACACCAAAAACCTTTCAAAACTCATTTAGAATCAATCTCAAAATAGCCAAATCAATTAATGTCTGAAAATCACATTTTAAACCAATTTTCCATCAAGATTTCAAGAGTTTAATATCCTAACAACAAAACCTCAATCAAATTTAGTATTAGAGAGTGAAATCCTTGCTTCTCCTTTAATTTGGCAAGTTTTGCTTGAAGAAACTTGAAGGAAATGGAAGAAATCAATGAAAAAAAGATAGGAATCAAGAGAGGGTTTGAGAGAAAAGAAAATATGGAGATTTGAGAGAAAAGAAGAGTGTTTGGCTGAAGCAAAAGAGAGAAAATGAAAGCTCGTGAAACTTTTGATTAACTGTCCAACTACCTTATTTAATTAACCCAAATTAAAAAGCCTTTTAATTTTTAATAGCATTTAAAACACATGGCAAATTAGGGAAAAGGCATAATTTCCAAGTAGCTCCCTAAAGATTCTAAGATATTGACTCTTATTTAAAAAACCCTTTTCCCAACTTTTAAATCTTTACATTTTGGTCACTACCCAAAATGTATACTTTTGAAAACCCGGTTTGTAAAATTGATTCGACCAACCTCTTAAACACCATTTTAGAAGATTTTAGAAATTTTTATCACATTTTTATCCTATCTCGAACTCTGATCTCCCTAAACCACCTTTTAAACGGTTCGAACAACCATCACCGATTCCACCGGTCCAACCTGACTCGCCAAAATATCTAAGCCCAAAATCGGAGAGTTACACCAAGTCAATGAATGTTCTAATCCCTCTGCCTTGCTAATATGACCAATATCAATGTGCATCCCTCTACCTCGCCAAATCAATATAGGTCGTAGCCTTAGGACCGTAGTCCACCCGTACATTGAGCTCATGAATTCTATGGCATGTCAATTGTATCCAATGTCTATTCAAATCCAAGGTTCCAATGTCATATCCATTTCAATAATCGATGAGTATTCCAATGACCAATGATTTCAATATTATCAATAACCAATATCTCTCATAATCAATGTTTATTGATTCAATGTTAATAACAATAATCAATGATTTCTTTGCAATGTTTCAATAACAATATCTATATCAATGACAATGCTAAATGATGATACCAATAACTATGTCCGATACTCAAAGACAAACTTACCGACAGTTACCAAGGTGTCCGTCTAATTATCTGATGTAACTTTTTTCCAATAGCAATGTGAGTAAAATGATCGAAGACAACAATAATAGATTTGGGTAACAATATCCTTGTTCCTAGCTTTGGATGGAGACGATGGATGTTCTTTATCAATTTCTTGAGCTACGAAATCAATAAGGAGATTATTAGGTTTGATATTACAGCATCAAAATTGTTGAGTGTGCAAAAATTCTACATTTTACCCCTTATTTAACCCATATTTCTGCTGCATTCAAGCATAATTCATTGCATTTAGGTAAAGTTCCGCATATACATCACAATTAGATAAAATAACATATTTGCTATTGATTTTAGCTACTTTTGTAGGTATCTGCAATGGCAGACTCAGGACAACGAAGGAGCAGAGCTGGAACATAGGACTAGAGTCAAGAAGGAAGATGTTGCCGTGGCCACTGCCGTGGCAGCCATGACGACAACATTGGTAAAGGGAAAAGTGAAGTGGAGCTCGACATATAGAGGAATTCAAGCCAGTCTGTCATGGACCACTCCTATATTTTTCTAAGCCCTAGATCAGAATGAAGGTCAAACCCAAAGTTCAAGGAAGAAACCCAAAGCAAGAAAAGAGGACGAATTAAAGGCATCTACTAAGAAGATTTAACCTTAATTAGAGTTGTACTTTAGTTTGAACTTGTATTCTTACCTTTTTAGAAAATTTGAACCGAAGGCATATAAAAAGGCATGTAATTCGACCTAGGGAAGGATATCTCATCTCTAGCAATCTTTCCCAAAACCCTTGTCATTTCCCCTTCTCATCATGTTCTAAACTTCCCCTAGGACTAAGGGTTGATTCTGTAAAGTAGTTGCAAGGATTGTACAGTGTTAGGAATTTTTTGTTCAATGAAATAAAACTTCAAGTTTGCTTATTCTTGTTTCAACATCTTGCAAGAGTATCAGAAGAGCATTGTAAGATTATCTATTTACTTAATATTGAGAGAGTTAAGTATACGAAAGGAGTAAGTACGGATTCTCCGGTTTATGGTTGAACTATCTCGGACCTAGGGATATGAGGAGGTTAAGTGGCTAAGGAAGAATTCAACAACATTGGTGTTCACCTTCCGATTCACGCCGGGAGGTATCATCCAAGAAGTGCTCATCAACTATGATTAGTCCTAGGGATATGACAAGTCATAGCAGGGATTCTTGCCAAGCTTGAAGTACAAAGTTGTGTGATCGCTGCCGCGACAACAACAGACTTCTGTCGCGACAGGGACGACGACAAAACAATAATTTCTTTTCAATACAACACCTACACTACCGAGCAAATCAATACCAACCTATCTATTAACCCTAAATCCTTATTCTTATATATTCATCATCCTCGAATATTATTTTCCAAACAATTTAAACTCTTTCTTTCTCTTGTGCAGCAATTCAAGGATAATGCTATTTCCAGTCCCTGTGGATTCTTCCAAAAGTCCAGGTGAGGAAATTGATTTGTCGGGCACGGGAGTGTCAAACTCACGAAAGAATTAAGCACAGTCTCATCTTGTCGAGGTTTTGACTAATTCGGCTTAGACATAAGTTTGAGTTTCAGCGGCTAAGAGGAGCAACCAAACGTTGATTGTTTGTGTTAGGTTTACACTGAGATTGTTAGGTATTGCCTACATCATGTGGTGAAAAATCTTTGCCTAAACATAAGGAGGATCACATCAGAATTACTCTACCAAACTTGGAGTATATGCCAGACTTGCCGCCAGGACCTATCTCCATCCCACCTACTGAGACAAAGAAAGTTGCAAGAGCGAAGATCCGCTGCGGCCGCGTGACAGGGTCACAGCTGCCATCCGCCATTAACTGCAAAGGAAGAAAATCGTGGCAACACAAAACACACCTAGACTTTACAATGCAGCCTACACACTACTGAGTTGCAATCACCTTACCCGATCTATTGACCTTATCTCTACTTATCATCCGTATCATCTCTATCTTTTACTTGTGTTTTTATTTTTCCACATTCAAAAGTTTAATTGTGCATTTACTAAATCTTTTTGCAGGAAAACATTCATAGTAGCTGCTCCAATCCCTATGAGAGACGATATCTTTTATACTATAACTTAACAAGAGTGTGCACTTGCGCTCATAAAAAGGGAACACCTACACACCCTACAAGTTTTTGGCGCCATTGACGGGGATTGGCAACATCAACTGTGTTTGAATTTTTGCACTTCTATTTTAGTTTTTGCGCTTAAATTTCTATTTAATTTAATTCTCAAAAAATGCCTCTTGTTTGTCTTTGGTGTATGTCCCGCCAGGGCGGCGAAGATGGCATCCAACACCCACCTAAGGAGAGGATGGCATTCAAAAACTTGTTGGGCGTGTAGGTGTTCCCTTTTTACGAGCGCAAGTGCACACTCTTGTCAAGTTATAGTATAAAAGATATCGTCTCCCATGGGAATTGGAGCAGCTACTATGAATGTTTTCCTGCAAAAAGATTTAGTAAATGCAAAATTAAACTTCTAAATGTGGAAAAAATAAAGACACAAGTAAAAAATAGAAAGGATAGAGATGATACGGATGATAGGGAGAGATAAGGTCGATATATCGGGTAAGGTGATTGCAGCTCAGTAGTGTGTAGACTGCATTGTAAAGTCTAAGTATGTTTTGCGCTGCCACGATTTGCTGGCTCGGCGGGTAATGGCGGAAGGTAGCTGCGACCCTGTCACGCGGCCGCAGCGAATCTATGCTCTTGCAACTTTCTCTATCTCGATTGGTGGGTGGAGATAAGTCCTGGTGGCAAGTCTGGCAGATACTCCAAGTTCGGCAGATGAATTATGATGTGATCCTCCCTATGTCTAGGTAAGGTTTCTGTCACCATGTGATGTAGGCAATACCTAGCAATATCATTGTAAACCTAACACAAGCAGTCGACGTTTGGTTGCTCCTCTTAGCCGCTGAAACTCAAACTTATGTCTAAGCCGAATTAGTCAAAACCTCGACGTGATGAGACCATGCTTAATTCTTTCGTGAGTTTAACACTCTCGTGCCCGACAAATGGATTTCCTCAACTGGACTTTTGGAACTAATTGAAGAAGTGAAGAACATGAATTAAGCAAACTTGCGAATATTTTATTGAAAACACTTAAACTATTACAATCGTTTCTCACAACTACATTACATACAAAAACCTAAACCCTAGAAGGGTTGGGTCGCGACCTTCAACACTTCCATTTAATCTATCTATCTACCACTCTGTTATGCGTTGTGCCCCTATACCCTCACATACATGGGTATATATAGGGCTCATGGTCTAAGTTTGAGTCATCCTTGGAGTAGAAGTCCTTAAAGTAACTTTACATTAAATGTTGACTTCTTTGTGACTTGATTATGGACTCTTTGGACGTTGCCTTTTCCCGCAAGTAAGGATAAGTACTCCTACTTACCAATCCTGGATCAGATCTATAAGTCCCTGTAGGCTTCAGATAATTGTAAGACTGGGCTCATTGGGCTTAGGGAATTGCCCTCCTTCAATCGCAACCCGTCTTGGTTAAGTCGGTTTAACTCTTTCCTAGCGGCACTTGGCGGCTCTATTGGTACAACGACATCGTTGGCGGCATCTGGAACTGCTTCAGTACTGCTCCTTTTTGCATGCACAAGCCTTCTACAAAATTTGTGACAAATTCCAAAGGACGAGGAACATCTCGAGAAGGCATGAGATGCCACTGCAAAACATTTTAGAAGTCGAAATATTCGATGTATGGGGAATTGATTTCATGGGACCGTTCCCAACAGCTTGTGGGAACCTGTACATCCTACTGGCAGTAGATTATGTGTCCAAGTGAGTAAAAGTGATCACCACTCAGAAAAATGACGCCAAAACTGTTCAGAGATTTCTACACAAGAATATTTTCTCTAGATTTGGCATTCCTAAGGCGATCATCAGTGATGAGGGGAGGCATTTTGACAATACGGTAATTACTGCTGCCTTGAGAAAATACGGAGTAAAGCACCGGATTGCAACAACATACCATCCTCAAACCAATGGACAAGCCGAAATATCCAACCGAGAAGTAAAGAACATACTTGAGAAGATGGTTAAACCCACTCGAAAAGATTGGTCTTTACACCTCAATGATGCACTCTAGGCCTATAGAACAACATTCAAAACACCATTGAGAATGTCACCCTACTGGCTTATCTATGGGAAAACATCCCACTTACCTGTTGAGATAGAACATAGAGCTTACTTGGCTATAAGGTAGTAAATATGGACTTGGATAAGGCATGATAAAACATGCTACTGGACTTGAATGAAATTGAAGAAATTCGAGCAATGGCCTACGACAATGCCAGGATATACAAAGATAAAACCAAAATGTGGCACGACAGGATACTGCTGCCACGACAGTTCTGCCCAGGGCAGCAGGTGTTGTTTAACTCTAGGTTAAAACTTTTCCCAGGAAAGCTTAAATCTAGATGGTCTGGTCCTTTCCAAGTATCAGGGGACAAAGACTAAAGCATTATCAGGGGACTGAAGTATTATCAGGGGACCGAAGCCCAAGGATGCAGGAAGTAGTTACTTAAGGAGATGCCCCTCAAGGCATCCCTAATTTAACTTACTTTTTATTTTATTTATTTATTTATTAGGAATTTAGATTTAATTATTTTATTTTAGGAATTAATATTTTATTTTATTTATCAATATTTAGGAAACAAAGGAAATAGGCCAAAGAGAAAGAATGAACAAGCCCACCATACCCATAGCTGCCCAAAAAGCCGAACGAACGAATCTGTCGTCATAGCCTGTCATCAGCTGTCACGACAGACTCGGAAATGACAGCCTGTCACCAAGTTGTCGCGATAGACACGGAAACGCGTAACATACGCGCAGTAGACACGAAAAAGCATGACAGACGCGTCAGAAACCGCGTAACAGCTGGCCCCGTTATTCGTGCCTGCTCTTACAACTCCAACGAGCATAAAATCACCCATCTATATAAACCATCATTGACTATTCATTTCTCACATCATTCTCATTTTCTACACTTGTTTCCTCTGTTTAAGATCTTTAACATTTTTCTTACATTTTCCACATTCCTTGCAAAATGACTAGCAGACAAACCCGTCGAAGTGCTGCCTCAAGTTCTGCCACAACATTAAGCACCCCAAGCCATAACGCCATTCCAGACCGTTTCGCCTCCACCGACTCCGCCACAAGATACCATAGCTCCTTCAAGAAGAGGGACATGTGGGAGGAAAGAGGGTTCCTCTACACCGAACCCACAAGAAACCTTGGGCTTGAAAGCTTCATAGCAAGAAAATTCCAAGCCCTCAAATGGCAGCAGTTTGATGCCCAACCGGAAGAGATGAACATCACGCTCGTTAGGGAATTCTATGCTGCTGTCGACAGCAAAGACACTACGACAGTGACAGTTCGAGGTAAACAACTCTCCTTCGAGCCTTCTTACATCAACACTCTCTACTGTTTATATGTGAGTAAGAAGGAGGACTCCCACAAGAGATTCAACAATAGTCTGACGCCGGTAGACTACGACGCGGTAATGGGAGAGCTTACCGAGGAAGGGACAGAATAGATACTGACCCTAAACACCGATGGACGGTGCAGAGAACTTAACTGAATCCATAGGTTAAATTATGGAATCACTTTGTGAAGAAGCGCATCGTGCCGTCATCCCACAACAACACCGTCGACAGACCAAGGTTAGCCCTTGTACATTCCATTTTAAACGAGAGATCTATAAATGTCGATGCTACATACGAGAGGGAATTCTTGAATGTGCCCTTCGACCATTGGGATCCCTCGTCTTCCCATACCTCATCACCACCATATGTCGGGGTCACAATGTACCGGAAATTGCTAAAGACGTCAAAGTTGAAAGTTGCCACCACACTATCCTATTTCAACCCCTCTACCACTGCAGAGCAAACATCAGGCCCCAGCTTTGCCGAACCTGCCGCAGCAGAACAGCTGCCAACGGCAGCAGCTCCACCACCAGACACCTCTGCTCAGATGCTGTCGATGCTTAAAAGAATGGAGGAGAGGTAGATCAGACTTATGAGCTACATGAGGGATTTCACGGCAGCAACGATAAATTTTATTCATAATGATTTACATTTTATACATGTGTCGTTCCCCTCCTTCCCAGAACAGTTCTTTGCTGCCCCCCACACCTACTCATACCCCTACTGCGAGCCCTAAAACTCCGTCTGCCGCCTCTACACCTACATCGGCTACGACAGCTGAAGGTGGCAGCCAAATTGTCACTGCCAGAGGTGAGAAAAGAAAGGAGCCCCTGCCAGAACTCAACGAAGAATAGTTTGAAGGGTTCTCCTCATCGTCCGTCTGGCAGGATTATGACGGGGAGCCCTCAGTTGCCCGAAACCTCTCTAAGGACTTCACGCCAATGAAAAGGCAAAAGGTCAACGAGGCTGGCCAAGGACCCTCCGGCCAAGGCAAATCAGCCAGCAATAACAACAGCTCCGACTGTAACCCCCTTAACCCGGCCTAGATGGTTGACCCGAATTAAGAAAGTCACACGGGGAAAACCAAAGTCAACTCGAAAGTCAACCTTGATTAACGACCCTTTTTTTTCTTTTTAATCTTATCTAGATGCACATTAACCCTAATTGTGATCACATAAACATCATACCCAAAGATCACCAACATCAGAGATCAAACAGGGACCCAATTGAACAAATTACAACTTTAGGGACCAAATTGTAATTTCTGATAAATTAATGGACTTAACCCAAATTAATCTTACCAACTTGAAATTAGTCACGTTTCATGCTTCTCTGTGAAATTTCAGCTCAAAAGGACTTCCCAAGCTCAAACAATTGAACAAACAAGATTCAGGACCAAAACGCAAACATTTCAAAACATATAACTGCCCATGTCAGCCCCCAACGGTCGACCGTTCCGAAACAGGTTGACCCTGTTCCGAAACACGGGCCGTTCCGAAACCAGTTCCGCAACGGGGGTCTGGCAGAGGCCAAACCGTTTCGAAACGGTGTATACCGTTTCGGACCCCTGGGTTCATTCCAGGCACCCGTTCCGAAACGGTGCACACTATTCCGAAACGCCTGCACAAAATTCAGCAAACTAGCATACCAAAACATGCAATTGATCACTCAAACATGCTCCAAATGCTACCAAACTTTACCAGCATGCAATTCAACATATATAGGACATATTTGCATCATCAATTCATCAAAACAACATCACATGCAAAAAGCCCCAATTCTGTAGGCATGCTTCCTACACAAGCTAGCTATTCAAGCACAAACTTATAAAACAAGCATATAAGGATCCAATCCAAAAACCAGCATTCAAATCAACATTCAACATACTTAGGGAGTTCCAAACACCTCCCAAAACATACACATTGGTCCCCCATTGCCAAATTACCCAAAAGCTAAAAGGTGCTTATAAAACCTTCCATACATTGAGCTTTACTTGAACTAGAATGCTTTCCCTCCTTGCTACCCTTTAAGGTCCTTTAATGCTCTGCATTATTGAATTAAGAAAACGAGAGAGCGTAAGCAAAAGCTTAGTGAGGAGTGCTCTTTAAAAACCATTCAATAATGCAATTAAAAACATTTACAAAACATGCTTATAATCAACCTTTGCACATGCTCAAAAGCATACTTTAAGACAAGCAATCCCATGCTTCAAAATAAACATTAAAACAAGTATCTCATGCTTCACAATATTCTTAACATGTCATATTGGCTCAAGTGATACATTTCATTTATTAAAACAAGTTCAACAACTTTCCCAAGGACTTTTAAACACCTTGGCCCCAAGGACTTTTAAACACCTTGGCCATGGACTTTTAAACACCATGAATGAGGACCACACAAGGACTTTTAACCACCTTTGTTTCCATAGCTTGAATCACCCCAAGGACTTTTAAACACCTTGGCCCCAAGGACTTTTAAACACCTTGGCCCCATGGACTTTTAAACACCATGGAAAGGATCACCTAAGGACTTTTAACCACCTTAGTGTCCGCAACAAGAACCATCCAAGGACTTTTAACCACCTTGATGTTCTTAAGTAACAAGGCTCACTCAAGGACTTTTAACCACCTTAGTGACCTTAACATTTTCAAAACATCACTTGCCAATATACATCTTTCACATCATATAATCCACTGTTTTAAAGCATTAAACCAAGCCATATTCATCATGCATTTCAAAGCATCAAACCACATTATTTCAATGTATAAAATCAAGGAACTCCTACCTAGAGTTACCTTCAACATATGGCTTTAAACATCAGCAAATACCATGCTAAAACATGCTTTCAAAACAGTAATTAAAACATGCAAATCATCATTTTGCATCACATCAAAATCATGGCCACCACTAGAGAGAAAATCCGAAAACTTACACTTGAGCTTAGCAAAGTTGTTTAGACTTAGACTAAGCTCCCAAAACCTTCAAACCTTGGTTTTAAAATCTGAAAACCCAACTTCACTCACCGATTTCCACTTTGCTTCAAGCCAAAGCACCAAATCAAGCCTCCGGATCAACAACTCTTGGATCCAAGGATGCCTCCCTTGTTTCAACAAATCAAAGCAGAGGATTAATGCATCATCATGCATTAATTGCTTCAATGAAAGCACCTAAACTCGCTGCTCTCATTCAACCTCCATTTTCGGCCACCAAACACAACCGAAAATGCATCCAAACCACTTCTAAACAAAGCCCAGCCATAAACCAGCAAAACCACACTTCCATTAACATCATAAAACATCTAAAAACCACCTATTAACATCCTTATACCTCCAGCAACATCAGATCCACAAGATCACCACAAAAACTACCTTGAAACACAAGCTAAACTTAGGAAACTCAACCTATCCGGGATTGCATCAATCAAGACTCAATTCCTTATCAATTTAGAGATCATTTAACATCAAAAACACCTCTCAAAACACAGATTACTCAGATCTAACGAAAATCATCAAAAATCATCAAAATCTTGCATAATAAGCCAAGATCCATTTCAACACTTTAAAACCTTTAATTAAACATCAATTTAGGATTGAAAACTTAAGAATTTCATTAAAGAACTGATAGTTTAGAGGAGAAGGACGTTCTTACCTCCAAACTTGACTTTCTCCTCTTTTTGGAATCAAAATCCTTGTTGAAACAAGTAGCAATTGAAGAGGTTTTGAAGAAACAATGATTTGGAATCAAATGAGAGTTGAAAGGAGGAATTTAGGTGAGAAAATCAGAAACAAATCTCTGGAAATGGAGTGTTTGGGTTGAGAGAAAAAGAGAGAAAGAAAATAGAGAGTTAGTTGAGAAAATAGCCGAATGAGATTTTCCCTCCTTTTTGATGTCTTTAAAATCAGAATTATAACTCAAAATATCTTAGAAAAATCTGGAGAAACTCCCTTTGGGTAAATAGCTCCTTAAAGATTCAAAGTTTCAACCCTTTATAAAACAGCCACCAAACTTTCAAAAATTACATTTTGGTCACTAGCCAAAATGGCACACTTCCAAAACTCATTTTCCAAAATTGATTTCACAGTTCACTTAATTATATTAAAAGATGATTTTAGAACATTTTTCCATATTTTTAATGCAACCCGAACTAGGCTTTCCTAATTTAACCTCTTATGTTTCGAACAGCACTTTGACCAGCCGGTCAACGCCCAAGACTTCTAAGCCCAAAACCGGGGCGTTACAACTCTCCCCCCCTTAAGAAATTTCGTCCTCGAAATTTACCTGAAGGAAAGAGATAAGGAAACTGCTTCAGCATGTCTTCCTTCCGCTCCCACGTGGCTTCCTCAACACCGCGATGCTTCCACAGCACCTTCACCAACTCAATGGTCTTGCCACGAAGAACCTTGCTATCTGAATCCAGAACCTTCACCGGTTCCTCATCATAGGTCAAATCCGGATTCAAAACCACTTCCTCCACAGGCATCACATGCGAAGGATCAGATCTATACTTCCGGAGCATAGAAACATGGAACACATCATGAATCTTCTCCAGCTCCTGAGGTAACCTCAACCGATACGCAACAGGACCCACACGCTCAACAACCTCATACGGTCCAATGTATCTAGGGCTCAACTTACCCTTCCGACCAAACCTCATCACCTTCTTCCAAGGCGAAACCTTCAAGAACACACGATCACCCACCGCATACTCTATCTCCTTACGCTTCAAATCCGCGTAAGATTTCTGCCGGTCAGAAGCAGCCTTCAACCGCTCACAAATGAGCTTCACCTTCTCGGTGGTCCCTTTCAACAAAGCCGGCATCGAAACCAACTTTTGACCAGTTTCAGCCCAACAAAGAGGAGTCCTACACTTCCTCCCATACAGAGCCTCATAAGGTGCCATCTGTATACTCGTCTGATAACTATTGTTATAAGCGAACTCAACCAAAGACAGATGCTTCTCCCAAGAACCTTGAAACTCAATCACGCAGCATCTCAACATATCCTCCAAAATCTGAATAACCCGCTCAGACTGACCATCCGACTGATGATGATAGGATGTACTGAAATGCAACCTCGTACCCAGAGCTTGATGCAAACACTGCCAGAAACGCGATGTGAACCTCGGATCCCTATCCGACACAATCGACTTAGGCACACCATGCAGCCTCACAATCTCAGCAATGTACAGCTCTGCCAGCTTATCCAAAGAAAACGTAGTATGCACAGGCAAGAAATGCGCACACTTCGTCAGGCGATCCACAATCACCCAAACAGAATTCTTCTTTGATGGAGACAAAGGTAAACCAGATACAAAATCCATGGTAACCCTCTCCCACTTCCATTCAGGGATTTTCAACGGTTGCAACAACCCAGAAGGAACTTGATGTTCAGCCTTAACCCGCTGACACACCAAACACTTGCTCACAAACTCTGCAACATCCTTCTTCAAACCTACCCAATAGTACTCATCTCGAAGATCACGATACATCTTAGTACAACCAGGGTGCATAGCAAAAGGACTACTATGACCTTCAGTCAGAATAGCACGCCTCAACTCAGCATCAGCAGGCACTACTATTCGACTCCAAAAACACAACACTCCAACCTCATTAAAGCAGAAATCCGAAGGTCTACCCTCCGCGATATCCTGAACATGAGACACCAAGGAATCATCCAACAACTGCTTATCCTTGATCAACTGAACCAAAGATGGTTTCACCTGCAACTCAGCAACAAGACCACCATCCCGCGATATGCTCAAGCTAGCAAACAAAGCTCTCAGCTCAACAGCTACCTTCCTACTCAAGGCATCCGCAACAACATTAGCCTTTCCAGGATGATACTCTATCGTCAGATCATAATCCTTGAGCAACTCCAACCAACGTCGCTGCCTAAGATTCAACTCCTTCTGAGACATCAGATACCTCAAACTCTTGTGATCCGTGTACATAGTACACTTCTCACCATACAGATAATGCCTCCAGATCTTCAGAGCAAAAACCACTGCAGCCAGCTCAATATCATGCGTAGGATAATTGCGCTCATGCACCTTCAACTGCCGCGATGCATAAGCCACCACCTTACCCTCTTGCATCAACACACACCCCAAACCAACATAGGATGCATCACTGTAGACCACAAACTCTTTCCCTGATTCAGGCTGAATCAAGATAGGAGCTTGAGTCAAAGCCATCTTCAGCTTCTCAAAAGCCTGCTGTCTCGCTTCTGTCCACTCATACTTAACATCTTTCTGCAACAACTTCGTCAAAGGAGCAGCAATCTTGGAAAAACCATCCACAAACCTTCGGTAGTATCCTGCCAAACCAAGGAAACTACGGACCTCCTGAACAGACTTAGGAACTTTCCAGTTCATCACCGCTTCAATCTTCTGAGGATTCACACGAATCCCCTCAGCTGAGACCACATGTCCAAGAAACACCACCTCCCTAAGCCAGAACTCACACTTGCTCAGCTTAGCATAAAGCTGATTCTCCAACAAAGCCTGCAGCACAATCCTCAAATTCTCTTCGTGCTCCTCCTCAGTACGCGAGTACACGAGGATATCATCAATGAACACCACAACGAACTTTTCCAGGTATTCATGAAACACACGATTCATCATGTCCATGAAAGCAGCAGGAGCATTTTTCAAACCAAACGGCATCACAAGGAACTCATAATGCCCATACCTTGTCCTAAAAGCTGTCTTAGGCACATCCACATCCTTCACCTTCAACTGATAATACCCTGACCTCAAGTCAATCTTAGAGAACACAGCAGCTCCCCGAAATTGATCAAAGAGATCATCAATCCTCGGCAAAGGATACTGATTCTTGATAGTCAACTTGTTCAGCTGACGGTAATCAATGCACATCCTCATAGTGCCATCTTTCTTCTTAACAAACAAGACCGGAGCACCCCAAGGTGACACACTCGGCCGGATGAAACCACGATCAAGCAGCTCTTGCAACTGCGTCTTCAGCTCCTTCAGCTCCTTAGGTGCCATTCTATAAGGAGTAATGGACACAGGAGTTGTATTCTCATACAGCTCAATTCCAAACTCCACCTCGCGATTAGGAGGTAAACCAGGCAACTCCTCAGGAAAAACATCAGGAAACTCCTTCACAACCCTGATATCTTGCACCCTCAACTACTTAGAACAAGGATTCATCACAAAAGCTAGATAAGCTTCACAGCCCTGCCTCAGCATCCTGCTCGCCTCCAAGGTAGAAACAACATTGGCAAGAAACTTCACATTCTCACCAACCACCACCACTTCATAATCATCTGCAAGCTTAAGCGAAACCCGCTTATTCTCACAATCCACAACAGCACGATGCTCAGCAAGCCAATCCATACCAAGGATTACATCAAAACCATAAAAGGGCAACTCCATAAGATCAACATGAAAGACATGCTCTTGAACAACCAAAGGACACCTTCTATAAAGCTTACGAGTCACAACAGTTTCACCAAAAGAACTAGTGACACGAACACCAACATCCAAAGACTCAACAAGCAAACCAAGCAATTCAGCATGCTCACGCAAAATGTATGAATGCGTAGATCCAGAATCAATCAAAGAAAGCAATGACAAGGATTGCAAAGTAAAGGTACCTGCAATCACATCTGCATCATTCCTTCCCTCGCGCTGAGCATACACTCTCGCCTGGCCTCCACCTCAGGCTGAATAGCCACAACATGGGCTACTCCACGACCACCTTCCTCACGTCTCTGGAAATTACCACGGCCGCGCCCACGACCTCTCTGCGGTGCTGCAACAACAGGAGCACGCTCTTGGCCACCAGCCAACCTCGGACAATCTCGCCTCAAGTGGTTAGCAGAACCACAATTCCAGCATTCAAAACCAGCTGCCGCAACAGGAGCTTGCACCTCCCTCACAGCACGAGGACAGTCACGCTTCAAGTGACCACGTGAACCGCAGATCCAACAAGCACTAGGGTCAGCTCTAGCATTGCCACTCCTAGCAGGTGCACCTCCACCTCTCTTAGCTGAGGACTGAAACCTCTGATCACGTCCCCTCTTGTTCCGTCCACCTCCGGAACTATACTCAGCAGCTCTCTTCCCAGAACTTGCTCCAGCACCCTTCGCAGACAAACTCAAATTCATCTCAATGTCCTTTGCTCGGCCCACTAACACATCAAAATCATCATACTCAGTGGCCAGCACATACATCTTTACCTTCGTTATGAGACCATAACGAAACCTCTCGCACCTCTCCCGCTCATCAGGAATCAGCTCCGGTGCATACTGACTGAGTCGCACAAACTGCACCTCATACTCAGCCACACTCATGCTCCCTTGGGTCAGAGTCATGAATTCACGCTTTTTCTCATCCAGATATCTCACTCCCAGATATCTCCTCTTGAACGCATTCTGAAAGAATGTCCAAGTGATGTCAGCTTCAGCCATTCCAGAGGTTGTGGTCGTCCACCACGTATAAGCATCGCCCTGCAGCAAGGACACAACACATCCCAACTTTTGCACATCAATGCAGCTCATCTGTCCCAAGATACGCTTGGTACTTTCTAGCCAAGCTTCCGACCTCTCAGCTGACATACCCCTAAACTCAGTCCCACCAAGACTGCGCAGACGCTCTAAGGGTAGTCTCACACCAGCATCTCCCTGATGCCCAGATCCTTGAGCTCCAGCTACTGCTGCTCGAAAAGCACCCGCAATAGCTTGTACCAGCATCGTCATATCAGGCATAGCTTGCCCCTGACCAACCTCAGGTCCTGCAGCTCTAGCACCAGCTGCTTCAGCTCCAGCTCTCCCTCCCTCAGCACCACCACCACCAGGTGGAGGAGGAGGTAACACTGCACTACCCGTGTTCTCTTCATTTTCATTCTCATTCTGAGTCGCAGCTCGCACATTACCCCGTAACTCTCTACGTGGTGCCATACTTTTACCATGCAATCACAATGCAAATAAAACATAGTCAGGTCCAGCAAGGTAAGCAATTCCAAGTATTCAAGCTCAATTTCTTTCAAAATCAACATTATTTCTTTAGCTTTTGTTTGGCAATGGGTACCCTCATCATGCAACATCACAGCATACATCTCAAAAGCATCAACATCTCAAGCCACTGAACATGCTTTCATACAACAAGTATACAAGCCAAACATACTTCAATCATGCATACAAACATTCCCAATTACTCGAGAACTCAGCTCTAATACCACCAAATGTAACCCCCTTAACCCGGCCTAGACGGTTGACCCGAATTAAGAAAGTCACACGGGGAAAACCAAAGTCAACTCGAAAGTCAACCTTGATTAACGACCCTTTTTTTCTTTTTAATCTTATCTAGATGCACATTAACCCTAATTGTGATCACATAAACATCATACCCAAAGATCACCAACATCAGAGATCAAACAGGGACCCAATTGAACAAATTACAACTTTAGGGACCAAATTGTAATTTCTGATAAATTAATGGACTTAACCCAAATTAATCTTACCAACTTGAAATTAGTCAGGTTTCATGCTTCTCTGTGAAATTTCAGCTCAAAAGGACTTCCCAAGCTCAAACAATTGAACAAACAAGATTCAGGACCAAAACGCAAACATTTCAAAACATATAACTGCCCATGTCATCCCCCAACGGTCGACCGTTCCGAAACAGGTTGACCCTGTTCCGAAACACGGGCCGTTCCGAAACCAGTTCCGCAACGGGGGTCTGGCAGAGGCCAAACCGTTTCGAAACGGTGCATACCGTTTCGGACCCCTGGGTTCATTCCAGGCACCCGTTCCGAAACGGTGCACACTATTCCGAAACGCCTGCACAAAATTCAGCAAACTAGCATACCAAAACATGCAATTGATCACTCAAACATGCTCCAAATGCTACCAAACTTTACCAGCATGCAATTCAACATATATAGGACATATTTGCATCATCAATTCATCAAAACAACATCACATGCAAAAAGCCCCAATTCTGTAGGCATGCTTCCTACACAAGCTAGCTATTCAAGCACAAACTTATAAAACAAGCATATAAGGATCCAATCCAAAAACCAGCATTCAAATCAACATTCAACATACTTAGGGAGTTCCAAACACCTCCCAAAACATACACATTGGTCCCCCATTGCCAAATTACCCAAAAGCTAAAAGGTGCTTATAAAACCTTCCATACATTGAGCTTTACTTGAACTAGAATGCTTTCCCTCCTTGCTACCCTTTAAGGTCCTTTAATGCTCTGCATTATTGAATTAAGAAAACGAGAGAGCGTAAGCAAAAGCTTAGTGAGGAGTGCTCTTTAAAAACCATTCAATAATGCAATTAAAAACATTTACAAAACATGCTTATAATCAACCTTTGCACATGCTCAAAAGCATACTTTAAGACAAGCAATCCCATGCTTCAAAATAAACATTAAAACAAGTATCTCATGCTTCACAATATTCTTAACATGTCATATTGGCTCAAGTGATACATTTCATTTATTAAAACAAGTTCAACAACTTTCCCAAGGACTTTTAAACACCTTGGCCCCAAGGACTTTTAAACACCTTGGCCATGGACTTTTAAACACCATGAATGAGGACCACACAAGGACTTTTAACCACCTTTGTGTCCATAGCTTGAATCACCCCAAGGACTTTTAAACACCTTGGCCCCAAGGACTTTTAAACACCTTGGCCCCATGGACTTTTAAACACCATGGAAAGGATCACCTAAGGACTTTTAACCACCTTAGTGTCCGCAACAAGAACCATCCAAGGACTTTTAACCACCTTGATGTTCTTAAGTAACAAGGCTCACTCAAGGACTTTTAACCACCTTAGTGACCTTAACATTTTCAAAACATCACTTGCCAATATACATCTTTCACATCATATAATCCACTGTTTTAAAGCATTAAACCAAGCCATATTCATCATGCATTTCAAAGCATCAAACCACATTATTTCAATGTATAAAATCAAGGAACTCCTACCTAGAGTTACCTTCAACATATGGCTTTAAACATCAGCAAATACCATGCTAAAACATGCTTTCAAAACAGTAATTAAAACATGCAAATCATCATTTTGCATCACATCAAAATCATGGCCACCACTAGAGAGAAAATCCGAAAACTTACACTTGAGCTTAGCAAAGTTGTTTAGACTTAGACTAAGCTCCCAAAACCTTCAAACCTTGGTTTTAAAATCTGAAAACCCAACTTCACTCACCGATTTCCACTTTGCTTCAAGCCAAAGCACCAAATCAAGCCTCCGGATCAACAACTCTTGGATCCAAGGATGCCTCCCCTGTTTCAACACATCAAAGCAGAGGATTAATGCATCATCATGCATTAATTGCTTCAATGAAAGCACCTAAACTCGCTGCTCTCATTCAACCTCTATTTTCGGCCACCAAACACAACCGAAAATGCATCCAAACCACTTCTAAACAAAACCCAGCCATAAACTAGCAAAACCACACTTCCATTAACATCATAAAATATCTAAAAACCACCTATTAACATCCTTATACCTCCAGCAACATCAGATCCACAAGATCACCACAAAAACTACCTTGAAACACAAGCTAAACTTAGGAAACTCAACCTATCCGGGATTGCATCAATCAAGACTCAATTCCTTATCAATTTAGAGATCATTTAACATCAAAAACACCTCTCAAAACACAGATTACTCGGATCTAACGAAAATCATCAAAAATCATCAAAATCTTGCATAATAAGCCAAGATCCATTTCAACACTTTAAAACCTTTAATTAAACATCAATTTAGGATTGAAAACTTAGGAATTTCAGTAAAGAACTGATAGTTTAGAGGAGAAGGACGTTCTTACCTCCAAACTTGAGTTTCTCCTCTTTTTGGAATCAAAATCCTTGTTGAAACAAGTAGCAATTGAAGAGGTTTTGAAGAAACAATGATTTGGAATCAAATGAGAGTTGAAAGGAGGAATTTAGGTGAGAAAATCAGAAACAAATCTCTGGAAATGGAGTGTTTGGGTTGAGTGAAAAAGAGAAAAGAAAATAGAGAGTTAGTTGAGAAAATAGCCAAATGAGATTTTCCCTCCTTTTTGATGTCTTTAAAATCAGAATTATAACTCAAAATATCTTAGAAAAATCTGGAGAAACTCCCTTTGGGTAAATAGCTCCTTAAAGATTCAAAGTTTCAACCTTTTATAAAACAGCCACCAAACTTTCAAAAATTACATTTTGGTCACTAGCCAAAATGTCACACTTCCAAAACTCATTTTCCAAAATTAATTTCACAGTTCACTTAATTATATTAAAAGATGATTTTAGAACATTTTTCCAAATTTTTAATGCAACCCGAACTAGGCTTTCCTAATTTAACCTCTTATGTTCCGAACAGCACTTTGACCAGCCGGTCAACGCCCAAGACTTCTAAGCCCAAAACCGGGGCGTTACACCGACGATGAGGTAGAGGTGCTGGACAAGCCCCCACACATCTCACCAACCCATGTCCAGCCACCGAGGGAAGAAAAGAAGAAGACAACCTCTGCCTCCCCCAACACACTGCCAGCCCCTACCATGAAAGTCACTGCCCGCCGGCAGCTCCAGATTAGCAGCAACAACGATGACAGCTCATCAACTTAAGTTTCTAACTTATATTTGTTGTCTTGCTGTTTTTTTATTTTGTGTTGTATTTTGTTTTTTGTTTTTATTCTCATCCTGACATGCATTTAGGGAAATGCAACCCTCGACTTTGGGGGTGGCATCCCTCCATTAATGAAGTTGTCAGTTGTGTCTAAATTTCGTGTCTAATTTTTAGTTATTTTTAAGTTTATTTTTGTGTCAAATAAATAAATATATTTGGATTAAGTCTTTGAACTGAACTTACCTGCCGCGACATACTCTGTCGTGGCAATGCCTTTAGGATGTTTTTAGGAACTGTTTAGAGCCTTGTTATAGTTCTGATCTTTTAAACACCCTTTGTGACTCTTATATGTTGTCTAGACTTCTGTTTGTAAACTAGAGTAGGAAAGCTTAACCACTTGAGTTGCCCCTAGAGGTGCCTAACACTGGCTCCAGGAAAAGAAAATAAGAAAAGGAAAACTTATACTCAATACCCCTAGAGGTGCCTAATACCGGCTCTAGGAAGTTGGCTTGGGATGCCCAAAAACATGCTCTAGTCAACTTAAAATAAGAAAAAACATCGAGTCTAATTCAGAAAGATCTAAAGGAGCCTAAGAATTGCCTCCAAGAAAATGAAATTTGGCATAAAACACGCACACACTACACGAGACCTATATCATGGTTCCAAATAAATCATGAAATGTCCGACAAGGTACTGCTCGTGATAGGGCATGTGTTGTAGGTAATGAAAAGTTCATTGAATTAAGCCAAACAAAAAAATTCTTAAATTTAGTTAGGTCATATTTGCTTGAGGGCAAGCAAGAACTTGAGTTTGGGGGTGTGTTGAGTGTGCAAAAGTTTTATATTTTACCCCTTATTTAACCCATATTCCTGCAGCATTCAAGCATAATTCATTGCATTTCGGTAAAATTTCACATATACATCAAAATTAGATAAAATAGCACATTTGCTACTGATTTTGGTCATTTTTGCAGGTAACTGTTGTGGCAGACTCAAGACAGCAAAGGAGTAGAGCTAGAACACAGGACTGGGTTCGAGAAGCAAGATGCTGTCGTGGCCACTGCCACGGCAGCCATGACGTCAACATTGGTAAAAAAAGTGAAGTGGAGCTCGACAGATAGAGGAATTCAAGTTGGTCTATCGTGGACCACTCCTATATTTTTCTGAACCCTGGAGCAGAATAAAAGCCAAGCCCAAAGTTCAAGGAAGAAACCCAAAGCAAGAAAAGAGGACGAATTAAAGGCATCTACTCAGAAGATTTAATCTTAAATAGAGTTGTAGTTTAGTATGAACTTGTATTCTTACCTTATTAGAAAACTTGAACCCAAGACCTATATAAAGGCATGTAATTCGACCTAGGGAAGGATATCTCATCTCTAGCCGTCTTCCCCAAACCTTGTCGTTTTCCCCTTCTCATTATGTTCTAAACCTTCCATAGGGCTAAGGGTTGATTATGTAAAGTAGTTGGAAGGATTGTACTATTTAGGAATTTTATGTTCAAGCAATAAAACTTCAAGTTTATTTATTCTTGTTTTTCACATCTCGTAAGAGTATCGGGAGAGCATCGCGAGGTTATTTATTTGCTTGATATCGAGAGAGTCAAGCATACGAACGAAATAGATACGAGTTTTCCAGTTTATGGTTAAACCATCTCGGCTTAGGGATAAGTACGAGGTTAAGTGGCTAAGGAAGAATTCAACAACATTGGTGTTCACCCTTGATTCACGCCGGGAGGTATCATCCAAGAAGTGGTCAGCAACAACACTTGAGCCTAGGGATAGGACAAGTCACAACAGGGATTCTTGACAAGCTTGAAGTACAGAGTTGTGTGATCGCTGTCGTGACAACAATAGACTTATGCCACGACAGGTGATGTCGCGACAGGGACGAAGACAGAACAAGAATTTCTCTTTAGTGCAATAGATGCACTACCGAGCAAATCAATACCAGCCTATCTCTTAACCCTAAATCTTTTATCTTTTGTATTCCTTATTCTCCAATATTACTTTCCAAACAAATCATACTCTTTCTTTCTCTCGTGCAGCAACTATAAGATAAAGCTAATTCCAGTCCATATGGAGACGATATCCGATACTCCAAGTATCACTTTACTACTTGCATCGTATACACTTGCACTATATTGCGATAGGACTTTTGACACGCAACAAATTGTTATGTTTAAGAAGGACCAATTACGGGCTTGGTTATAAGCCTAGTATGCTGCAAAGAAAAGAGGAGTATAGAAAGAGGGAAGAACGAAAGAGAGCCAGTTTAAGGGAAAAGATATCCAATGGAAGCCGATGACTTTTCCTCACCTAAAAGATATCTTTGTGTTTTGTGAAGAATTTGAAGTGATGCTTATCAACATGATATCTGATGGTGGAAATGTCAACAGGTTTTTAGCTAGAATCTGCCCTTGCCTTCCCATGGAGAAGCTCAATAATTGGATCAATATTGATCTACATGTAGTTTTTAGGACAGAATTAGAGTAATGCTCTGAACCAACCCTTTGCTTTTGCCCGTAAGCATTAGAGATCTTTTGTAAAAGGGATGCTATGTTAATATACTTGAACTGCAATGAAAATGATGTTTTTCACGCTTTCTCAAATGGCAAACATTTCATTTATTACATGTATTTATCATTTATCTTTTTCATTCATTTCATACGAATATTATTTTATCCTAATACATATTTGTTTCTTTAATTCGTGCAAGGTCCCTACGATTAACTGCATGAATGATTCTGAATCTAATCCTAAGATAGACTTCGAGCAACCTTTTTGTTTGACAGAAATCAATGAGAGGGAAGATGAGATAGAATACGAAGTCCCAAAGGAACTGCTAAAGATGATTGCAAGTGAGGAGAAAAAAATCTTACCTCACAAAGAGGAAGTAGAGTGTAACCCCCTTAGCCCGGCTTAGACGTTTAACCCGAACTACGAAGATTACACGGGGAAAACCAAAGTCAACCCGAAAGTCAACCTTGATTAACGACCTTTTTTATCCTTTCTAGATGCTCAATGATCGGAGTTCCATTAGGGGTTCAATTGCATACATTTGACTTTTAGGGACTAAACTGTATATTTCATAAATTACAGAGACTTTCATGATTTTAAAGTTACCAAACCTCAATTTATCACATAACATGCCATCATGTCAAAAATCAACTCAAACGGGTCATTCAAACTCATTAATTTAAGCAGCCAACATTTAAGAACCAAATTGTAAGAAACAGAAACTAAGAACATCTCAAAATTCAAATCCAACGGCGAAATGTTTTATACGAAAGGCTCTGTTAACGAAACGGTCGTTTCGAAATAGGGTTGACCATTTCGATACTCGGGTGCGTTCCGAGACCCGTATCGAAACCCCCCTTCTAGTAGCCAAAGCGTTTCGATACGCCTTCATCCGTTCCGAAATCTTAAGGCCATTTTGGGCCCTTGGTCCGAAACAGGCAAAGGCGTTCTAATACACCTTGCCTTGCAACAACAGACTTTGCTGGTTTTTCATGCTTTAACACATTCAAATCATTTCCGAGACATGCCACAACATTCATACAACATGGATACATATCAACAATCATCATAACGAGGCAATAGCTTAAACATGGAAACCAACATGTAAGTAAAGGTGTTGCGTGTAAAATAGTCTATCGCAATCATAGTGCAAGAATACACGACGCAAGTAGTAAAGTGATACGAAGTATCGGATATCGTCTCCACAGGGATTGGGCTAATGACTTCACCTTATTTCACTGCACGAAGTAAAAGAAATAGTTTGAGAGAATTGTCACGAAAATAATAAAGAATACTGGAAAATAAAAGTAGAGAAATTAAGATAGAGAGAATGGGCTGGTATTGAGTTGCTCGGTAGTGCAGGTATTGAATTGCTTAGGATCTCCAGTTCTGTCGTCGCACCCGTCGCCGACAGCACCTGTCGCGGCGTCTGTCCGTTAGATGTCGCGGCAGCGAACACTAACTCAGTACTTCAAGCTTGGCAAGAATCTCTGATCTGCCTTGCCCTATCCCTAGGCAAAAGTCTGCCTTGCCCTATCCTTAGCCACTTAACCTCGCCCTATCCCTAGGCACGAGATGGTTCAACTATAAACTAGAGAACGCGCTCTTATCTCTTTCGTATACTTAACTCTCCCGATGCTAAGTAAATGGATAACCTCACAATGCTCTCCCGATGCTCTTGCAAGATATTAAAACCAAGATAAAAGAACTTGAAGTTTATTTTATTGAACTTGAAAAATCCTAAAACAAAGCAACCCTTGCAACTACTTTACAAAACAACCCGTAGCCCTAGGAGGTTTTTAGAACATATCGGTGACAGGTAAACGGCAGGGTTTAGGTTTTGGTTATGGGGTTATCGGTTATGCCTTAGGTTTAATCTATGCCCTTATATAAGCTTTGGGCTCAAGTTATCTAAGGTAACAAGGATTACAACTTTAATTAAAAGTAAGATTCTAATAAAGACTAAATCTCTAAAGTCTCCTACTTTCCAGCCGCATCCTTATTTTGTGGGAATTCCTTTCCTTGAGCTTTGGCTTGACATATCTTTTGATCCGGGGCTTGAAAAAATATTTGGCTTTCACACGACAGACGAGCAGATTTTTCTCTATCTATCGAGGTCCACTTTACTTTTCCTCTTCATAAGTCTGCTGTCACCATGCTGTCACGACAGGTTCATGACAGGTTCGTCTTCTTCAGCTGCTTGTCCAGTTCAGCTCTCCTGCTTATCTGCCCTGCGCCTGCCTTCGACATCTACTGTGACAGATACCTGCAAAAATAGCCATCTTTCAGTAGAATCCGTGCCTTTTATATAATTGTGATGTTTTATTGAAAACTAACCTAAATGCAATGCAATGATGCTTGAATACAGCAGAAATATGGGTTAAAAAGGGTGTAAATAATAGAACTTTTACACACTCAACACACCCCAAACTCAAGTTTTTCCTTGCCCTCAAGCAATGAAGACTTAAAAGAAAACTGAAAATTTTTGTGTTGGCCTTCAAACAGTGAACTGTCCCTTACCTGTCGCTCATTCTCTATGGCGGCAGCAACCTGTCGGAAAGGTTAGGATCTGTCCGGAATCTCCCTATAGCTCTCGTGCAGTGTGTGCATGCTTGTGAACAGTTATATGCTAAGACTCTCTTAGTTTCACTAGAATATTCAACTCCTTAACTCGAATTTTTATGCCAAAGTTTACTTTCTTTTAGAAGGCACATTTGCATGCTTTTTTTTTCTATTTTCAAGCTAAGTTTTTTCTAGAGCCAGTTTTGGGCACCTCTAGTTAGCTTCCTAGAGCCGGTTTCGGGCACCTCTAGGTTTTTGATTTTCTTTTGCTAAACTTCTTTCCTAGAGCCAGTGTTAGGCACCTCTAGGGGCTATTCAAGTTCTAAGCATCCTACTCTAGTTTGGCTAAAAGAAATCTAAGCAATATAACAGTCACAAAAGTGTTTAAGTTTTCAGAACTATAGAAAGGCTCTAAACTTTTCCTTAACCTTTCCTAAAGATGCTGCCACGACAGAGCTGTCATGACAGGTAAGTTAACTTCACAGTTTTTAAGCCAACAGTTTAAATTTTCTAATTTTTTTTTTAAGAATTTAAAAATAACACAACAATTAATAAAAAGACATAAAACTCCATTGATGATGGAGGGTTGCCACCCCCAAACCCGAGGGTTGCATTGCCCTCAATGCAAAATGACATGAAAAATAAAAGAAAGAAAAACAAAGTACATCACAAAATATAAAGGCAGGCAGCAGTAAAAGAAAAAAAAATAAAAACTTAAATTTTTATTCGCTGTCCTCGCTGCTGCTGCTGACGCGGATCTGATGGCGACGTCAGCGCTGTGGAGGGGGCTGGGCAGGTTCCAGAGCAGGTTGATCAACAGGTTCATCAGCCTGTTGAGGGGCAGGTTCATCGGCAGGTTGAGGGGCAGGTGGCTCCACTAGCCGGACGTCGGAACTGCTGCCGCTGTCCCATGAGCTGCTGGTTGTGATGGCTTTGGACAGCCTTCTCTTGTTTGCCACGTGCTTAATACGTTTTACCCGCGTGAAGTCGCTGTCCAAATTCCTCCGGACAAGAGGGCTGTCATCAGTGGCAGCTCGCTTGGTTCCTCGAGGGGAGGTGTCTGCCGGTGGGCTGCCGGCTGCCGTCGGGGCAGGGGATGGTGTGGAAGTGGCAGATTGTGTATGGGGAGAGACAGGTGGTGTGGGAGTAGGGGAGGGGATATTGAAATAATGGGCGGGGAAGGTGGGGAAGATGACATCCGAAAAATTCAAAGTATTAGTAATGAAATTTACCGTTGCAGTTGAGAAGTCACGGATAAAGGTCATCAAACCCATTTGGCGCTCCTCTACCCTCAGGATGGCAGCAAGGATGTGGGCGTTCTGATCTGCCGGAGCGGTGTTGGTGGCAGCTTCTGGGGCAGGTTCGGTGGCAGGTTCATCATCGGAATCAGCAGGAGGGGCGTTTGGATCGAAGGCATTGAGGGGCGATACGACTATGACCTCCATGAGGCTGGAGATGTTGTTGTCTGTCCATCTGCTGCCCGTCTTGATTTTGTCTGATGGCTCCTCCGGTACGGCAGCGCAGCGGCAGAGGGCGGTGATGGTGAACGGGAGGCAAAGTCGTGAGTCTGAACGGAAGGCACAATCGAGGATGCTGTCCCTCATATATCTGCCCCACATTGATGGGCCTATCGTGCATAATGGAGTGGATAAGGGCCAGCCGCTGTCGGTTGACTGTCGTATGGTGGAACGAGGGCAGGATACGCTTTTTGATGAAAGCGTTCCATAGTTTTGCCTCAGGGAGTAGCTGCGCCCTATTGACGGAGTTGGGGTTCTTCTTACTGGTGCTCCATGTCGTTCCCGCCTCTGTCAACTCCCTCATGACAGCATCATGTCCAGCAGCGTCGAGGGTGTCCCAAAATTGTTGGTGAGCATCATCATTGGGGCCAAAGAAGAGGCCGAACGTGTGGTTGATGCTGTTGGCGGTGAAGGGAACTGCCACTCCTCGGACGGTGACAGATGTCGCCGTTTTGCTGTCGATGGCCTCATAAAATTCTCGGACCAAAATATCATTAAGCTCTGCCGGCTGCTCGGCGAAATCCTCCCAAAGTTGTGCTGTTATGGCCTGCATGATGAACGGCCGGAGTCCCATATGGGGGGCATCTCTGTTGTATATAAAGCCACGCTCCTCCCATAGTTCCTTTTTGGCGAATGGTGATGCTGCTGCTGAAGAAGAAGCGGCAGCAGCGTTTTGACGGGTTTGTCTTGATGACATTTTGGTTGCAAGGGCTGAAAAAGAGAGAAAATAGATAAAACTAGAGGAGAATAACAAGAGAGAAAAATCAGAAGTGATGAAAAATGAAAATGGGAAGGGGTTTATATAGCGGTCGAGTAGCTGCCCATTTAATGCCGCAACGGCAGGCGGGAATAACGGGGCGGCAGATTGAATGTAGCGTGTCTGACGCGTCTGACACGTATTTATGCGTCTGCTGTGCGTCTGCCGCACGCTTCTGCGTCTGCAGTGTCAGCCTGTTTGTAACGCCCCGGTTTTTGGCTCAGAAGTTTTGGCGTTGACCGGTTCGGTCAAAGTGCTGATCGAATATATAAGAGTGAATTTAGGAAAGCCTAGTTCGGATTGCATTAAAAATATGGAAAATGTTCTTAAATCATCTTTTAATATATATAAGTGAACTGTGAAATCAATTTTGGAAAATGAGGTTCGGAAGGTTGACATTTTGGCTAGTGACCAAAATGTAATTTTTGAAAGATGCGGGACAGTTTTATAAAGGATTGAAACTTTGAATCTTTAAGGAGCTATTATTCCAAAAAGGATTTCTCCAGATTTTTCTAAGATATTTTAAGGCTTTATTCTGATTTTTAAAGTTTAAGAAAGGGAGGGAAATCATTTTAACCAATTTCCAACTAACTTTTCATTTTCTCTCAATTTCTCTTTCCTCTCATTTTCTCTCAACCCAAACAAAATTCTCCAGATTTCTTTCTCTGATTTTGACATCTAAATCTCTCATTTCAACTCTCATTTGATTCCTAATCATCTCATCATCAAAACCTCTCAATTTGCAAGTTGTTTCATCAAGCTTTTTGGCTCTAAAATGGAGAAATTCAAGTTTGGAGGTAAGAACGTCCTTCTCCTCTAAACTATCAGTTCTTTACTGAAATTCCTAAGTTCTCAATCCTTGATTTATGTTTTGTTAATGGCTTTTCAATTGAGATCTTAATTTTTGGCTAAAATGCAAGATTTGGTGATTTTGGTGAAATTTTCGTGTGATCTGCTTGGGCAGTGTTTTGGAGTGTCAAAATGATGTTAAATGAATGCTAAATTGATTAGAAGTTGAGGTTTAATCAATGCAATCCCGGATAGGTTGAATTTCCTAAGTTTGGCTTGAGTTTTTGGTTGTTTTTGGAGTGTTTTTGGTGATCTGTTATACCTGGAGGTATAAGGACGTGGTTGTGATCATTTTGGATGTTAATTGATGTAAAAAAATGGTTAGAAGTGATGGATCTTGGCTGGGTTAAGTTTTGGAAGTGTTTGGAGGTGATTTCGGTTGTGTTTGGTAGCCAAATTGTTAGATTTGTGATGAGCAGCGAGTTGTGTTGTTGTTGCTGGTGTTTTAATGCATAAGGATGCATTAATGTTCTGTTTTTGTGTGCTTGAAACAGGGGAGTTTGATCCGTGAGCTTTGGAGGTGTTTGCGGAGGGTTTCGGAAGCTTGGAAGGGCTTGTTGGCTAGTCTTGTTTTGGTTATCGGTGAGTGAAGTTGGGATTTCAGCTTTTAAAACAAGGTTTGAAGGTTTTTGGGAGCTTAGTGTAAGTCTAAACAACTTTGCTAAGCTCAAGAGTAAGTGAATGGTTTTTGCTCTTGAATTGTGTTGTGATTTGGTTTTAAAAGCAAATGTGGTTGATGATTGAAATGCATATGTTTTGCATGGTTTAATTCTGTTTTGTAAGCATGTTTTTAGCATGGTTTAATGCTGGTTTTGAAAGCCATTTGAGAAGGATGCTCAAGGTAAGAGATCCTTGGCTTTGTATATGGTAAATGTGATTTTGATGCATAGTGTTGCATGTTGATCAATGGCTTTGTATGATGCTTTAAAACAGTGAATTGATGATGATAAATGTTACCTTTTGCATATTGGTTATGCATGTGAATCATTGGATTAATGAGGTAATGGTTTTGCATATTGGTTATGCATGTGAATCATTGAGCTAATGTTGTGATGGCCTTGCATTATGTTTATGCATGTGGAACATTGGATTAATATGGTAAGATGGTTATATTGGCAAGTGATGTGAATGGTTCTTGGTTTGTTGATCGGATATAGTTAGCCGGCTATAGGATTGGGTGCACCGTGAATTAAGTCGCCTTGGAGGTGGAGTGTTCAAGAGTGGACCGGATAAGTTCCCTTCAAGTATCCTAACGAGATGAGGTCATAGTGGAGGTTGTTGCCCACTCGAGGACCTCGGTTGATGAGGTCATAATGGAGGTGTTGCCCATTCGAGGACCTTGGTTGAGCAAAGGTTATATGGTGGTTAAAAGTCCATATGTGAGAACCTTGTGCTTGTTAAGATCACAATGGCAGTGTTAAGTCCATGTGTGGATCTTGTGTGGGATGTCCCGGATCTCGTTAGTGATGTTCTACAACTACCAATCGGTTATGCAAAGGTTGTATGGTGGTTAAAAGTCCATACGGGAGAATCTTGTGCATGTCAAGGTTGTATGGTGGTTAAAAGTCCATACATGGGAACCTTGGGAAAAAGCTAAGGTTGTATGGTGTTTAAAAGTCCATACATGGGAACCTTAGGATGTTGAGGTCATAATGGAGGTTGTTGCCCATTCGAGGACCTTGGATTGGGTAGGGTGTAGGGAGCGTAGGGACAACGCTCGGAATCCGCGTATCCGATCGGGTTGTTGAGTTGGAAAGTGAATGTGGTTGATCTTTTGGAAGCCAATGTAATGTTCTTGATCATAGTGAAGCATGAGATGCTTGGATTGATGCATGGTTGCATGTGAAGCATGAGATGCTTGGATTGATGCATGGTTGCATGTGAAGCATGAGATGCTTGGATTGATGCATGGTTGCATGTGAAGCATGAGATGCTTGGATTGATGCATGGTTGCATGTGAAGCATGAGATGCTTGGATTGATGCATGATTGCATGTGAAGCATGAGATGCTTGAAAAGATGCATTGTTGCATGGAAAGTGTATGATGCTAGTGAATGCATGTTTACTTGTTAAGTTAAACAAGTGTTGATAATCATTTGGTAAATGATGCATGTGAGCATGAAATATCTATGTTGCATTGGAGTCTTGTAAGATTTGTTTTAAAGGCATATGAAGATGATGTTATGGTTTTATGTTGCCTTGGTTAAATGCATGAGATGGATTATTTGAGCTATGGTTTTAAAAGGTTTCTTACTTGATATGGTTTTCAAGTTTAAGAAAGGTATGTTGTGAAATGGGAGTGTTTTCCATGGTTTTGTTTAAGCTTGGCATATGGTGTTTATGCATGATTTGTGCTTGATGTTGAAAAGGGTTTTCAAACATGGCTTTGGTAATCAAATCGGGGTTGTTTTAAAGGTGTTTTAATGACCCGCTGCATTGATGGTGTTTTGGTTTTGAGCATTCCTCACTAAGCATTATGTGCTTACGCTCCTTTTTGTCCATCAATGCAGATTCTTGAAGTTTGGACAGCAAGGAGCAAGGGATTCAAGGTGGACTCCAATGGAGATGTATGTCTCGGTGAATAGCTATAGTTAATAAGGGCAATGAGGTAGAATCTCTCGGGTTTATATGTATGTGGTCGTATATGTTTGATCAAGAATGTTTAAATGTTGTTGCTAATGTTGTTGGATCATAAATTGGCTTAAATGAGATTGTTTTGGAAGGTTTGTGCCTAAATGGTTGCTTGTGTAGGAAGCATGCCTATAGATTTGGGGCTTTTCGTATATGTTGTGTTTCTGTTGAATTGTTGATGCAAGTATGTGTCATTTATGTTGAATTGCATGTTGGTAAAGTTTGGTGGCTTTTGGAGCATGTTTGAATGATCAATTTTGTGTTTGAGTGAGCAAAATGCAGCAATTTGGGCTAGGCGTTTCGGAACAGGTAACACCGTTTCGGAACGGGTGCCCTATATGAACCCAGGCGTCCGAAACGGGTGCCACCGTTCCGAAACGGAAGGCATTCTGCCAGACCCCCGTTGCGGAACGCGTTGCGGAACGGTCCCGTGTTTCGGAACGGGCTTGGCCTGTTTCGGAACGGGTGACCGTTGGGGGCTGACATGAGCGGTTAAATGTTTTAAAATGTTTGCATTTTGGTCCTGAATATTGTTTGTGCAATTGTATGAGTTCGGGATGTCCGTTTGAGCTGAAATTTGGCAGAGAAGCATGAAACATGATTAATTTTAAGTTGGTAACTTAAAATCTGGTTAAGTCCTTAAAGTTTTCAGAAATTACAATTTGGTCCCTAAAGTTGTAATTTGTTCAATTGGGTCCCTGTTTGATCTCTGATGTTTGTGATCTTTGAGTATGGTGTTTGTGTGATCACATCTAAGGTTAATGTGCATCTAGACAAGATTAAAAAGAAAAAAAAAGGGTCGTTAATCAAGGTTGACTTTCGGGTTGATTTTGGTTTTCCCCGTGTAATCTTCGTAGTTCGGGTCAACCGTCCAGACCGGGCTACGGGGGTTACATTTGGTGGTATCAGAGCTGAGTTGCGAAGGTTGGGGAAAACGGTAAGTTGATGTGATGTGTGTTTGATGTTTACCTTGTTGTGTGGTTGAAAGTTGGCTGAAACATGTGTTTCTGAGTATGTTGTTGATGTTTCTGAGCATGTTGCTGATGTATGCAAGCATGTTTTGTGGTTGTGAATCTTGGTTGAGTTTATGTGGATATGTGCTGATGCTATGAGTTGATGTTAAGCATGGTGAATGTGTTTTGAGCATGATATGTTGCTAATATGCTGTTGCAATTGGATGTTGTTTGGTGTAAGCATGATCAAGGTATGTTGTTGATATGCTTGATGTTGTGATATCCATGTTGTGTTGACTGTTATGTCATGTAAAGGGGAGGATTCGGGATACCCATTGCCTTATTAATATAGCTATTGTGTTATTTTGGAGTTGGAGTTTGAATCCTTGCTTAATGCTGGTCTAACTGGTTTGTTTGCTTGTTGTGATTGTATGTTTGATGTTGTTAGTGGTATGGCAAAGTCGATGAAAGAATGGCGGATGAGGGAGATGGTTGCTGCCTTGGGGCAGGTTGTTAAGGCAAAGAATTCACCCTTTTGTAAAGGTGTTTTGTCTCAGTCTTCTGTGCCTAGTGTTGAGGTGGTAAGGCAAGGGAAAGAAGCTGGTTCTGTAGTGAAAAGTTCATCATCTGTTGTTCAGGAGGTGTTGGGAACATCTCAGGCTGTGGTTGAGGTAAGGTCAGTGGATGTGCTAGCTAGATGTGTGGGTTTGCCGAAGCAGCGTTTGCTTGATTTGGGCGCTGTGGAATATCATGGTTCTACACCGGAGATGTTTGAGGCCTGGTTGGCCAGTGTGGTTCTGATTTTGGATCAGGAAGGCTGTGATTATGCCTGTAAGCTGGGGAGTGTTGTTTCTTTGATGCTGGAGGATGCTTGTGCCTGGTGGACATCTGTGGCTGTGGCGTCGCATATCCTTGATATTTATTGGGATTTCTTTGTATCGGCTTTTTATGAAAGGTATCTTGGAAGGGAATTTCCAAGGGTTAAGCAAGGCACGGGTAGTGCTGTTGTGGGGCAAGTGTTGCTTGAGCAAGGAGTAGAAGCTCAGCCATCTGTGTGTGATCGTTGTGAAAGGCAACATGTTGGAAATTGTTGGGGCGCAGGTGTTTGCTGGAACTGTGGTTCTAAAGTTCATGTTAAGCGTGATTGTCCACATGGAGTGAAGTCAGCTTTGGTGTTAGCCAAAGGATCTTTAAAAGGTCGTGGGCACGGCCGAGGCAAGGTTCAGAGGTGGCAGAAAAAGCAGAAGGTTGTGAAGAGTTTGGGAAATGAAGTTTGCTGGAAATGTGGGTCTGCTGGACACATAAGGCGTGATTGTTTGATGTTGGCTCGGAACAGCCAAGGTTCCTTATCGCAAGGAGTTGATGTTGACCCTGGTGTGTTAGCTGGTGCTGCAGTTGTGCCGCAGGAGGATGATGGTTCCGCAAGGAAGAGGGCTCGTCAGATGAAGCTTCAGGGTGGTGTTGTGTTTTCATGTAACCTTGTTAAGTGATCTTTGCTTTAGTTGCCTTAGTTTGGTTTCTGTTGGTTTCCTTGTGTGGTAAGTTTAGTCTTGTTGCTAGTATGTTTGGGTAATGGTAGTTGTGGTTTGGTAATATCTTGGGTGTGAGGAAGGCTTGGGTGAGTATCTTGTGGTTAATGGTTGATGGTATGATGGAGTTAGATAAGTTAGGAGTGAGATGGGAGGTTGTTTTAGACAGATTTTGAGGATGTTATTGGAGGGTGTGAACTGGCATTCATGCACAGTTAAAATCATTGTTATATGCTATACTATATATGTTGGTCCATGCATACATGTGGCATGACACTAGAGGTTTTGCATACATGTACATCAGGCATCGATAGGGCATGTAGGTGATCATGCATACGATGTTCACGCTCGCTAATAACTAATCGAATCTGTTAGTGTTGTGGTTGGATTAGGTGGGATGATGGGTTTTTAGAGGTTGTTTGGTGCTGAGTGAGAGTTAGAAGTGTTGGAGTTTGTTAAACTAGTTGCTAGGATAGTGAGAGTGGAATAGCCTGTCGGTAGAAGGATAGTGTTTGATGCTCAGAGAGAGTAGTGGTTTGGTGGTGAAGGGTATCGGTTGAGGTTAGTATCGGTTAAGTGGTTTGTTTAGCTAAGTGGAAGTGGTAGTTCCTTGGTGTTAAGTGATGTTGCAGTTTGAGGTTGTGTTTCCAAGTGTTGAGGTAGTTTAGTTTTTAAGTTGTTGTGAAAGGGCTGTGTTGGTTCTTAGCAACCTTTGAGGAGTTCAGAAGCTGTTATGTGTGCTTTGGTTAGGTAGTGTTCTGGTTGAAGTTTGTAGTGAAAGGGCTGTGAAAGATCGAAGGTTTTCGTTGGTTGTTTGGGTTCTTGTGAGAAGTGGTTGGCTGGTTGTGGTTAAGAAAGTTCCGTTTGAAGTCAGTTGGTGGTGTGTGGGACGGCTGACGGTTTCAAGTTGGGGTTGTGATGTAATTTTTGGTATTTGGGTGAATAGTCCTGGTGAGCTGTTATGGTAATGTTTTTGGCGGATGTGTAGGATTGTCAGCTTCGTTGAAGAGCTTGAGTAAACAGTTGATGTTTAAGGATTTTTGCTTGTTGGGAAAATTTTTGGAAGAGGTTTGGGAGTCGCAAGAGTTTTAGAAGCAGAGAAGTTGCCTAGTGGCTGATTTGGTTTGGTGGTTGTCATTGTGTAGACAAGTCTTGAGAGTTGTGTGTTACAGTGTTGTTTGCTGTAAGAGCTGGAGTTCTTCAGGTTGATGTTGGGATTGTGTACAGTCCGGTTATGTGGAAGGTTAGGTCGTGGTTACCCTTGAGAGTTTGGATTTGTGAACAGTGTATGGTGGAGGTTTTGTGTGGAATGTGTTCAGTGAGGTTGAGGCGAATGTGTTGTCTTGTGTGTTGCTTTGAGAAGGTTGAGGTTCTCTTTTCGCCGGTTGAAATTTCGAGGACGAAATTTCCTAAGGGGGGGAGAGTTGTAACGCCCCGGTTTTGGGCTCAGAAGTTTTGGCGTTGACCGGTTCGGTCAAAGTGTTGATCGAATATATAAGAGTGAATTTAGGAAAGCCTAGTTCGGGTTGCATTAAAAATATGGAAAAATGTTCTTAAATCATCTTTTAATATATATATAAGTGAACTGTGAAATCAATTTTGGAAAATGAGGTTTGGAAGGTTGACATTTTGGCTAGTGACCAAAATGTAATTTTTGAAAGTTGCGGGACAGTTTTATAAAGGATTGAAACTTTGAATCTTTAAGGAGCTATTATTCCAAAAAGGATTTCTCCAGATTTTTCTAAGATATTTTAAGGCTTTATTCTGATTTTTAAAGTTTAAGAAAGGGAGGAAAATCATTTTAACCAATTTCCAACTAACTTTTCATTTTCTCTCAATTTCCCTTTTCTCTCATTTTCTCTCAACCCAAACAAAATTCTCCAGATTTCTTTCTCTGATTTTGACATCTAAATCTCTCATTTCAACTCTCATTTGATTCCTAATCATCTCATCATCAAAACCTCTCAATTTGCAAGTTGTTTCATCAAGCTTTTTGGCTCTAAAATGGAGAAATTCAAGTTTGGAGGTAAGAACGTCCTTCTCCTCTAAACTATCAGTTCTTTACTGAAATTCCTAAGTTCTCAATCCTTGATTTATGTTTTGTTAATGGCTTTTCAATTGAGATCTTGATTTTTGGCTAAAATGCAAGATTTGGTGATTTTGGTGAAATTTTCGTGTGATCTGCTTGGGCAGTGTTTTGGAGTGTCACAATGATGTTAAATGAATGCTAAATTGATTAGAAGTTGAGGTTTAATCAATGCAATCCCAGATAGGTTGAATTTCCTAAGTTTGGCTTGAGTTTTTGGTTGTTTTTGGAGTGTTTTTGGTGATCTGTTATACCTGGAGGTATAAGGACGTGGTTATGATCATTTTGGATGTTAATTGATGTAAAAAAATGGTTAGAAGTGATGGATCTTGGCTGGGTTAAGTTTTGGAAGTGTTTGGAGGTGATTTCGGTTGTGTTTGGTAGCCAAATTGTTAGATTTGTGATGAGCAGCGAGTTGTGTTGTTGTTGCTGGTGTTTTAATGCATAAGGATGCATTAATGTTCTGTTTTTGTGTGCTTGAAACAGGGGAGTTTGATCCGTGAGCTTTGGAGGTGTTTGCGGAGGGTTTCGAAAGCTTGGAAGGGCTTGTTGGCTAGTCTTGTTTTGGTTATCGGTGAGTGAAGTTGGGATTTCAGCTTTTAAAATAAGGTTTGAAGGTTTTTGGGAGCTTAGTGTAAGTCTAATCAACTTTGCTAAGCTCAAGAGTAAGTGAATGGTTTTTGCTCTTGAATTGTGTTGTGATTTGGTTTTAAAAGCAAATGTGGTTGATGATTGAAATGCATATGTTTTACATGGTTTAATTCTGTTTTGTAAGCATGTTTTTAGCATGGTTTAATGCTGGTTTTGAAAGCCATTTGAGAAGGATGCTCAAGGTAAGAGATCCTTGGCTTTGTATATGGTAAATGTGATTTTGATGCATAGTGTTGCATGTTGATCAATGGCTTTGTATGATGCTTTAAAACAGTGAATTGATGATGATAAATGTTACCTTTTGCATATTGGTTATGCATGTGAATCATTGGATTAATGAGGTAATGGTTTTGCATATTGGTTATGCATGTGAATCATTGAGCTAATGTTGTGATGGCCTTGCATTATGTTTATTCATGTGGAACATTGGATTAATATGGTAAGATGGTTATATTGGCAAGTGATGTGAATGGTTCTTGGTTTGTTGATCGGATATAGTTAGCCGGCTATAGGATTGGGTGCACCGTGAATTAAGTCGCCTTGGAGGTGGAGTGGTCAAGAGTGGACCGGATAAGCTCCCTTCAAGTATCCTAACGAGATGAGGTCATAGTGGAGGTTGTTGCCCACTCGAGGACCTCGGTTGATGAGGTCATAATGGAGGTGTTGCCCATTCGAGGACCTTGGTTGAGCAAAGGTTATATGGTGGTTAAAAGTCCATATGTGAGAACCTTGTGCTTGTTAAGATCACAATGGCAGTGTTAAGTCCATGTGTGGATCTTGTGTGGGATGTCCCGTATCTCGTTAGTGATGTTCTACAACTACCAATCGGTTATGCAAAGGTTGTATGGTGGTTAAAAGTCCATACGAGAGAATCTTGTGCATGTCAAGGTTGTATGGTGGTTAAAAGTCCATACATGGGAACCTTGGGAAAAAGCTAAGGTTGTATGGTGTTTAAAAGTCCATACATGGGAACCTTAGGATGTTGAGGTCATAATGGAGGTTGTTGCCCATTCGAGGACCTTGGATTGGGTAGGGTGTAGGGAGCGTAGGGACAACGCTCGGAATCCGCGTATCCGATCGGGTTGTTGAGTTGGAAAGTGAATGTGGTTGATCTTTTGGAAGCCAATGTAATGTTCTTGATCATAGTGAAGCATGAGATGCTTGGATTGATGCATGGTTGCATGTGAAGCATGAGATGCTTGGATTGATGCATGGTTGCATGTGAAGCATGAGATGCTTGGATTGATGCATGGTTGCATGTGAAGCATGAGATGCTTGGATTGATGCATGGTTGCATGTGAAGCATGAGATGCTTGGATTGATGCATGATTGTATGTGAAGCATGAGATGCTTGAAAAGATGCATTGTTGCATGGAAAGTGTATGATGCTAGTGAATGCATGTTTACTTGTTGATAATCATTTGGTAAATGATGCATGTGAGCATGAAATATCTATGTTGCATTGGAGTCTTGTAAGATTTGTTTTAAAGGCATATGAAGATGATGTTATGGTTTTATGTTGCCTTGGTTAAATGCATGAGATGGATTATTTGAGCTATGGTTTTAAAAGGTTTCTTACTTGATATGGTTTTCAAGTTTAAGAAAGGTATGTTGTGAAATGGGAGTGTTTTCCATGGTTTTGTTTAAGCTTGGCATATGGTGTTTATGCATGATTTGTGCTTGATGTTGAAAAGGGTTTTCAAACATGGCTTTGGTAATCAAATCGGGGTTGTTTTAAAGGTGTTTTAATGACCCGCTGCATTGATGGTGTTTTGGTTTTGAGCATTCCTCACTAAGCATTATGTGCTTACGCTCCTTTTTGTCCAATAATGCAGATTCTTGAAGTTTGGACAGCAAGGAGCAAGGGATTCAAGGTGGACTCCAATAGAGATGTATGTCTCGGTGAATAGCTATAGTTAATAAGGGCAATGGGGTAGAATCTCTCGGGTTTATATGTATGTGATCGTATATGTTTGATCAAGAATGTTTAAATGTTGTTGCTAATGTTGTTGGATCATGAATTGGCTTAAATGAGATTGTTTTGGAAGGTTTGTGCCTAAATGGTTGCTTGTGTAGGAAGCATGCCTATAGATTTGGGGCTTTTCGTATATGTTGTGTTTCTGTTGAATTGTTGATGCAAGTATGTGTCATTTATGTTGAATTGCATGTTGGTAAAGTTTGGTGGCTTTTGGAGCATGTTTGAATGATCAATTGTGTGTTTGAGTGAGCAAAATGCAGCAATTTGGGCTAGGCGTTTCGGAACAGGTAACACCGTTTCGGAACGGGTGCCCTGTATGAACCCAGGCGTCCGAAACGGGTGCCACCGTTCCGAAACGGAAGGCATTCTGCCAGACCCCCGTTGCGGAACGCGTTGCGGAACGGTCCCGTGTTTCGGAACGGGCTTGGCCTGTTTCGGAACGGGTGACCGTTGGGGGCTGACATGGGCGGTTAAATGTTTTAAAATGTTTGCATTTTGGTCCTGAATCTTGTTTGTGCAATTGTATGAGTTCGGGATGTCCGTTTGAGCTGAAATTTGGCAGAGAAGCATGAAACATGATTAATTTTAAGTTGGTAACTTAAAATCTGGTTAAGTCCTTAAAGTTTTCAGAAATTACAATTTGGTCCCTAAAGTTGTAATTTGTTCAATTGGGTCCCTGTTTGATCTCTGATGTTTGTGATCTTTGAGTATGGTGTTTGTGTGATCACATCTAAGGTTAATGTGCATCTAGACAAGATTAAAAAGAAAAAAAAGGGTCGTTAATCAAGGTTGACTTTCGGGTTGACTTTGGTTTTCCCCGTGTAATCTTCGTAGTTCGGGTCAACCGTCCAGACCGGGCTACGAGGGTTACACTGTTGACAGCCTGTCAAGTCCGTCTGCGCCGGCAGCTGAAACGACAGGTTATCATAAATGGGCTTTATTGGGCTGGTGGATGGGCGGTGGTCTTGGGCCACTTCTTCTTTCTCACTTGACTCCTTTATTTCCTAAAAACTGAAATTAGAAAAATAAAACATTATTCGAATAAAATTTAACCTAATTTCCTAGTAATAATAAATAAATAAATAAATAAAAATAAAAATTAGGTTAAATTAGGGATGCCTTGTGGGGCATCACCTAAAGTAACCACTTCCTGTATTCCTGGGGCTTTAGTCCCCTGATAATGCTTGAGGCGTTGTCCATTGACTTTGAATTGGTGCCCGTCCTTTAATGATTGAATTGTAATGGCACCATGGGGAAAAACTTGAACCACTTGGAACGGGCCAGACCATCTAGATTTAAGCTTCCCTGGGAAGAGTTTCAACCTAGAATTAAACAACAACACAAGCTGCCCTGGGCAGAACTGACGTGGCAGCAATTTCTTGTCATGCCACTTCTTTGTTTTCTCCTTGTATATTCTTGAGTTGTCGTAGGCCATCGTCCGTATTTCATCGATCTCATTCAAATCTAACAGCCTTTTCTGGCCTGCCTTGTCCAAGTCCATGTTTACTGCCTTGATTGCCCAATATGCCTTGTGCTCGATCTCGACAGGCAGGTGACAGGTTTTCCCATAAATCAAACGGTATGGAGACATGCCCAATGGAGTTTTGAAAGCTGTCCTGTATGCCGATAATGCATCATTCAGAAGTAAAGACCAATCTTTCCTAGTTGGTTTAACCATCTTTTCAAGAATGTTCTTCACTTCCCTGTTGGATATCTCAGCCTGTCCATTGGTCTGTGGGTGGTATGCTGTCGCGATCCTATGCTTGACACCATATTTTTTCAAGGCGGCAGCAATTACCCTATTATCGAAATGTCTCCCTTCATCACTGATAATCGCCCTAGGGATGCCAAATCTAGAAAAGATGTTTTTGTGCAAAAACTTTTGGATTGTTTTGGCATCATTCTTTTGAGTTGCGATTGCTTCTACCCACTTGGAGACATAATCCACTGCTAGGAGGATGTAAAGATTTCCACATAAAGATGGAAAAGGTCCCATAAAATCAATCCCCCAAACGTCGAAGATCTCGACTTCTAGGATATTCTGCAGTGGCATCTCGTTTCTCCTCGAGATGTTACCTGTCCGCTGGCACCTGTCACAGTTCTTGTAAAAGTCCTGTGCATCTTTATACAGTGTCGGCCAGTAGAACCCTGACTGCAGCACCTTGGCAGCAGTTTTGTTGCCTCCTAAGTGTCCTCCATATTGTGAAGCATGACAGTGATGGAGAATGTCTTCTTGTTCTTCTTGTGGTACACACCTCCTTATAACCTGATCTGCGCACATTTTGAAAAGAAGAGGTTCGTCCCAATAATAATGCTTAACATCATTTTGGAACCTCTTCCTGGCTTGATAATTAAGATCAGAAGGTAATATTCCGCTAACTATAAAATTAACGAAATCAGCATACCAAGGAAGGTCAGAAGACTTACCTGCCGCCATGGCTGTCGCGACAGCGACTGCGGTAGCAAAGAGCTGTTCATCTAGGAAGGTCTCCAGTATGTGTGTCTCATCAAATGGTAGACTCTGTCCCTTCTCCAACCTCGACAAGTGATCTGCCACCTGATTTTCTGTCCCCTTTTTGTCTTTGATTTCAAGGTCGAACTCTTGTAATAGCAAGATCCATCGTATCAACCTAGGCTTTGCATCCTTCTTTGCGAACAAGTACTTAAGGGCAGAATGGTCGGTGTGCACTATTACCTTCGTTCCAAGTATATAAGAACGAAAGTTGTCGATGGAGAACACCACAGCTAACAGCTCCTTTTCTGTGGTGGTATAGTTCACTTGGGCATCATTCAATGTTTTACTGGCGTAGTATATGACATGAAACAGCATGTCCTTGCGCTGCCCAAGTGCTGCCCCGATAGCATAGTCACTGGCATCACACATGATCTCAAATGGTTGTGTCCAGTCTGGTGGTTGTACTATGGGGGCTGTCACTAGCTTTTCCTTCAGAACCTTGAATGCTTTAGTACATTCTTCATTAAAGTCAAAGGGTCGGTTCTGCTCTAAGAGATGACATAGGGGCTTCGTGATTTTTGAGAAATTCGCAATAAATCTCCTATAAAAACCAGCATGCCCTAGAAAACTCCTAATGCCCTTGACTGTGGTTGGCGGCGGCAGCTTCTCAATTACCTCTATTTTGGTCCTGTCGACTTCTATCCCACGCCAGCTAATCTTATGGCCAAGAACTATCCCCTCATCCACCATAAAGTGCCATTTTTCCCAATTTAAAACAAGATTTGCTTTTTCACATCTTTCAAGTACCTTTTGTAAGTTGCCGAGGCAGCTCTCAAAGTCGTCTCCAAAGACGAAAAAATCATCCATGAAAATCTCAAGGAAGTCCTCTACCATGTCGGAGAATATGGCCATCATGCACCTTTGGAAGGTGGCAGGTGCATTGCCGTAGGGGCATGTGAACATCGTTTTCTCTTGATCCTCTGGTGCAATAGCGATTTGATTGTAACCTAAGTAACCATCAAGAAAACAATAGTAAGGCTTACCCGCTAATCTATCAAGCATTTGATCAATAAAGGGTAAAGGAAAGTGATCCTTTCGGGTAGCTTTGTTAAGCTTCCGATAGTCCATACAAACCCTCCAACCGGTCACAGTCCTGGTTGGGATTAACTCATTGTTTTCGTTGGTTATCACGGTCATGCCTCCTTTCTTGGGAACACATTGCACCGGGCTTACCCATTTCCTATCGGAGATGGCGTAAATAATGCCAGCATCTAACCATTTAATGATTTCCTTACGCACTACCTCCTTCATCGCATGGTTTAACCGCCTTTGGGCATCTATAGTCGGCTTATGATCTTCCTCAAGGACGATTTTGTGCATGCATAATGCCGGACTAATGCCTTGAATGTCTGCTATCGTCCATCCAATCGCCTTCTTGTGCTGCCTTAACATGTCAATCAGCTGTCGTTCCTGTTCCTGCGGCAGCTTAGCAGAGATGATTACGGGCAGTGTGTCATCACAACCAAGATAAGCATATTTAAGTTGCCCTGGCAGGGGCTTAAGTTCTAAGACAGGTGGTTCAACAGTAGATGGCTTTTGGATTAAATGGTTATCCGAAGTGTAATTCAAAGGTTCGAATAACTTACCTGGATGATGGTCTAACCAGTCTACCTCCTCATGACCTTCAGTATCAGATGTATCGGATTCAGAGGAGTTGCTGTCGTCGGTGCTGTCGTCGTTGCTGTCGTCATTGCTGTCGTGACAGATCTGTAGATGGTTGTCGCAGCAGTGACCAAATTTTATATCACGGCAGCCCGACCTGATGCAGGGTTGATCAAAGGTCACCTCAATGATGGCCTTGCATTCCTCATCCACATCAGCATGTTTCATCGCTTGGAGAACATTCAACTTAATTTCTTGATCGTTCACGCGCATGGTGAGTTCTCCTTTCTCCACATCAATCAATGATCTTCCCGTGGCTAAGAAGGGTCGCCCAAGGACGACTGGTGCGTTCTCATCTGCCTCACAATCTAAAATAAGAAAGTCAGCAGGAAAAATAAGCTTATCCACTCTTACCAAAATATCTTCAATTTTTCCCTCGAGGTGAACGTAAGAGCGGTCGGCTAGCTGTAAGGTAACTGTCGTGGGCCGCGCCTTGCCAATACCTAGTTTCTGAAAAACAGATTTGGGCATTAGATTAACACTAGCACCAAGATCACATAATGCCTTACCCACAAATCTGTCGCCGATTACACAAGGTATGATGAAGCTCCCCGGATCCTTCTTTTTCTGGGGTGGCTGCCGATGAAGAATACTCATGCATCCTTCTTGCATCCTTACCGTTTCAAATTCCCCAAGTTTAGATTTTTTCGACATCACATCCTTGAGAAATTTAACATAACCGGGCATCTCCCTAACAGCATCTAACAACAGAATATTGATATGAACCTGTTTAAAAATATCATAAATCTTTTTAAGTTGAGATTCATGCTTAGCTTGCTGTATCCGTTGCGGAAAAGGTGGTGGAGGACGATAATCAGCAATGCTTCCTTCCCACTGCATGCGAATCTGAGGACGATACTCATCTTTTTTCTCCTCTGTCGCTTCTGCTGTCGTAACAGGCTCATCGGCAGCAGTCTGTTTATCACCTGTCGGGGCAGCTTCCTCGGCAGGTTTATCCAAGGCAGGTTCCTTTTCTGTTTCAGCTTCTTTTTCCGGCCCTGGTAACTTTTTCCCACTCCTAGTAGTAATTGCCTTACATTGCTCATGTGGGGGTGGTCTAGCATTTTCAGTATTGCTAGGAAAACCTCCATTCTGCCTTGGCTTAATGTGCTGCGACACCTGACCCATTTGTGTCTCTAGAGATTTCAAGGTAGCCTCATGATTTGTCATTCTCATCTTGGTTTCATCCATAAAGTTTTCCGTCTTCTTGACAAACTGATTAATATTCTCCATATATGTACCAGTCTGAGACATAAAGGTGGCCAGAGTCTGCTCCAATATACTACTCGTGGCAGGTGGTGGCTGCTGTTGCTGCTGAGGCGGTAGGTTCTGCGGCAGGTTCTGCGGCAGGTTCTGTCGCGTCAACAATCTAGGACCCCCCTGATTCTGATTATGCGCTTGTGGATTCAGAGCATTGTTAGGGTTACTCCAGGAAAATTTGGGATCCTTCCTCCAATTAGGGTTGTAGTTGTTGGAATTATAGTTCGGCTTGTAATTTCAAACATATTTTCCCTCTTCTATATTTATCGGGCACTCATCCCTACTATGATTTCCCTCACAAGTAGCACAAACTTCCTCGACAGCAAATCCTTGTAATTCATCATCATTCAATAACTTTTTCATGGCTTTAGTAAGGAATGCTACCTGCGATTTCATAGTGCTGTCGGCCTCATAGTCCTTGACAGCAAGTACCCGTTTACCCCCTCTTCTTGCGGTTTGAAACTGCTCCTCATTCTTAGCCAGATGTTTCAAAACTTGCAGGGCCTCGTCCGGATCTTTATCCAATAATAGTCCATTTGCTGCAGAATCAATTCGAATGCGAGTTTGTAAGTTAGCAGCATTATAAAACTTAGTTACCTGATTCCAGACGGGAAATCCATGCATTGGGCAGTTTCGAAGAAGAGTTGTGAATCTGTCCCAGGCCTCGTGCATTGGCTCGTCATCTTCCTGTTGAAAAGTAGCAATTTCATTACGTAATCGCTCAGCTAAATGTGAAGGATTAAAACGAGACAAAAATTCACGAGTTAAATCTGCCCAAGTCATAATAGAACCCGGTGTAAGTTTATTCCACCAAGTTTTAGCTCTGTTCCTCAATGAATGGGGAAATAACCGAAGCCTCAGTATCTCCGGACTAACTCCTGGCAGTCTAAACGAACCACAGATCTCCTGGAACGTTTTGAGATGCTCCCTGGCATCTTCTGTCGCAGAACCACTAAACTGCCCGGCGTTGTTGATCATACTAAACATGACAGGTTTAAGCTCGAAGTTGTCAACATCAATATCCGGCAGCGTGGTCTCCAGCTCTACATGATCGTTCAGCATGTAGTCACGACATGACCGTCGTCCACCTGCCGCGGGCGGGTCACCGACAGGCGGGATTTCTCCACCGGCAGGCTGATTACGGGCCATCTGCTCTAGCTGTTTCTCAAGGTATTCGTTCCTGTCTAAGAGGTGACAAATCTGTTTCTTAAGATTAAAGGAACGTTCGATCTCCGGATCTAATTTATACTCAGGATCTTCACCTCTTTTCGATCTGCGCATAAACAGGAAAACCTTGTGAAAAGCAAGAGTTTAAAACACTAAAGAAAAATTAAAGAAAAATAAAAATAAAAACAAAAAACAAAAACGAAAATAAAAACAAAAAGTGCAAGGAAAGAAAGGTGTAGTTACGTTGCCAATCCCCGGCAACGGCGCCAAAAACTTGTTGCGTGTAAAATAGTCTATCGCAATTATAGTGCAAGTATACACGACGCAAGTAGTAAAGTGATACGAAGTATCGGATATCGTCTCCACAGGGATTGGGCTAATGACTTCACCATATTTCACTGCACGAAGTAAAAGAAATAGTTTGAGAGAATTGTCACGAAAATAATAAAGAATACTAGAAAATAAAAGTAGAGAAATTAAGATAGAGAGAATGGGATGGTATTGAGTTGCTCGGTAGTGCAGGTATTGAATTGCTTAGGATCTCCAGTTCTGTCGTCGCACCCGTCGCCGACAGCACCTGTCGCGGCGTCTGTCCGTTAGATGTCGCGGCAGCGAACACTAACTCCGTACTTCAAGCTTGGCAAGAATCCCTGATCTGCCTTGCCTTATCCCTAGGCACAAGTCTGTCGATGATCACGTCTTTGATGATACCTCCCGGCGTGAATCGAATGATGAACACCGATGTGTATGAATTCTTCCTTAGCCACTTAACCTCGCCCTATCCCTAGGCACGAGATGGTTCAACTATAAACTAGAGAACGCGCTCTTATCTCTTTCGTATACTTAACTCTCCCGATGCTAAGTAAATGGATAACCTCACAATGCTCTCCCGATGCTCTTGCAAGATATTAAAACCAAGATAAAAGAACTTGAAGTTTATTTTATTGAACTTGAAAAATCCTAAAACAAAGCAACCCTTGCAACTACTTTACAAAACAACCCGTAGCCCTAGGAGGTTTTTAGAACATATCGGTGACAGGTAAACGGCAGGGTTTAGGTTTTGGTTATGGGGTTATCGGTTATGCCCTAGGTTTAATCTATGCCCTTATATAAGCTTTGGGCTCAAGTTATCTAAGGTAACAAGGATTACAACTTTAATTAAAAGTAAGATTCTAATAAAGACTAAATCTCTAAAGTCTCCTACTTTCCAGCCGCATCCTTATTTTGTGGGAATTCCTTTCCTTGAGCTTTGGCTTGACATATCTTTTGATCCGGGGCTTGAAAAAATATTTGGCTTTCACACGACAGACGAGCAGATTTTTCTCTATCTATCGAGGTCCACTTTACTTTTCCTCTTCATAAGTCTGCTGTCACCATGCTGTCACGACAGGTTCATGACAAGTTCGTCTTCTTCAGCTGCTTGTCCAGTTCAGCTCTCCTGCTTATCTGCCCTGCGCCTGCCTTCGACATCTACTGTGACAGATACCTGCAAAAATAGCCATCTTTCAGTAGAATCCGTGCCTTTTATATAATTGTGATGTTTTATTGAAAACTAACCTAAATGCAATGCAATGATGCTTGAATGCAGCAGAAATATGGGTTAAAAAGGGTGTAAATAATAGAACTTTTACACACTCAACAAAAGGCTGTTGGGATGTGTGGAGCTCGATTCGATCAACCAATTATGCTCACCAAGTGGTGGAGAGGTGGATATTTGGGTGGAAGGATTTAGGAAGCTAAAAAGATTAAAGACACAATGATTTATAGTGGTTCGGCCTTCTAACAAGCACCTACATCCACTACCTTAGCTTCCCACTAAGGATTTCACAATCAATCCACTAATTGATTCGTCCCCTTTTCTAGGATTAGGAGGAAACCCTTACAACCGATCAAGCTTCTACCCAAGCCTTGATCAAAACCCTCTTTTACAAAGATACAAATGAAAGCAAACTTAAACCCTCTAATAGGTGTTTGTTTGGACACTTAAGCACTCACCCAAAACCTAAAACACTTGAGAAAATTTGACAATTTTGGCTCACTAGTGTTTGTCTATACAAGAAATGACACTTTGAGCACTAAGACAATTTCTTGATCATTTGTTGATTGACAATTGAAGCATTAGTCTTCTCTTGATGCTTGGAGGTCCCTTTTATACTCCCAATTAAGTTTATAGCCGTTTAGGACCGTTGGAGTTGAAATAGAGTCATTGGAGGCTTTAATTCCCTCCATAAATGCAGTTCTGCAGCTCCCCGTTTCGAAACGCTCGAACCTGTTTCGGAACACCCTCAATATAGAAAGAGCCGTTGCAGTCTGTCAGGGTACCCGTTTCGGAACACCCCCTTGCCGTTTCGGAACGCGTATCGGAACGCCCTTAGCCCGTATCGAAACGACCTGCATTTAATAGTTAGTTGGGAAAGAGCCGTTGGGGTTTATGACCGTTGGGGTCAGTGCCACGTGGGCGTATCGAAACGGCCTAGCCTGTTTCGAAACGCTGGCCCCGTTTCGATACGAGTATCGAAACGTTTTGGCCACTGGAGGCACCTGTTTCGAAACGCCCTAAGGTGTTTCGAAACACATTGTCAGTTTTGTGAAAATTGGCCTTTGAAAACATGAAAAACCTTTATGAAAAATTCCTTAAATATTATTTCAAGTTGTCTGGACTTTGGAAATGTTTTAAATGCTTTTTAAATCAGTCCAAAACATTTTTCAATTATTATATCAAAACATTAGTTCTACAATCTCCCCCTTTTTGATATAATAAAACCACTTGAATTTTTTTTTTGGAATTCTCCCCCTTTAACTTTAAAAAGTGAATAAGAGATTAAAAATTTTAATTCACATAAGGCTCCCCCTTATTCATTTGAAAATTCAATTTTTCAAACCATTTCTCCTCCTTTTTGTTATATCAAAAAGAATTTAAAACATGAAGTTCAAAAATAACAATAGAGGTAAAAATTTGGATAAAAGTAAGAATTTGGTTTTAAAATGGCTCCCCCTTACTCAAAGCATCATTGAAATGTTAGTCACAACATATATGATCATCTAGTTGACATAAATAGAAGATAAAACAAATAAACACTAAAGCAACTAGATTTTTACCACACTTGAACTCAAGGGAGGATGTGAAGCCTTCCTTCTTCAAGTGTTCATCCTTGTGTGCATGGAGCTCCCCCTCAATGTTTGACTTGTTGAACATCTCCATCACACCTAGCAAAAGACAATCAAGTGATTTTTGGTATCCAAATTGCTTTGGATCCATGAACATTAGTAGCACAAATTTTTGACCACTTAGGAATCCATTTTTCAATGTCATCCTTTTTAATTGAAGTGGTTAGTCCTTTTGGGACTCAAACACTTCTAAAACATTTTCCTTTAATAAATCTAGGGGCACTAGATTGTCTAACATAAAAATTTGATTTTCCAAAATTGTTTTTCTTTTCAAGCTCTTTGGAAATCAAATCTTTTTCTCCTTGAACTTTTTGAAGCAATTTTTGTAAATCAAGACATTTTAACTCAAACTCTTCAAGTTTTGCTTCAAGTTCAAGTTTGGTTTTAGAAAGCAAATCATTTTGAATTTTTAACTTTGAAATCAATTTATTGTTTTTCAAAATGTGGCTTTTAAAATCTAAAACCAAATCGTCATAGGCATCTTGTAATTCATCAAAAGTGTAAGAACATGAAGTAGATGAATTAGAAGTTACCCTTGAATCTTCTTCGATGGCCATAAGGAAAAGGTTGGCTTGTTCATCGTCGGTGGAGTCCTCATCACTCCAAGTAGCCACATGTGCCTTCTTCTTATGGCTTGAAGTGCTTGCCCTCTCCTTTCTTTTAGGTTCTCGTTCAAGCTCTCTCAAAGCTTTCTTCATGAAAGGGGCACACTTCTTGAAGAGATGAACTATCTCTTCATCTTCCTCCTCTTCACTTGAGTAGACATGATGGCAAGTGGAGGATTTGAGAGCCATGGCACTTGCATTGATGCCAAGCCCTTTGATTTTCTTCTCTCCCATAGCTCGAATTTCTTCCCTCTTCTTCTCATCCTCCTTGTTCTTCTTCATGATTTGATGAGTAAGAAGTGACCCCATGAGTTCATCAAGCTTCAAGGTCTTCAAATTTTTGGCTTCGATGATGGCGGTCCTCTTTGAGTCCCAAGACTCGGGAAGTGAGTAGATGAGCTTTCGAACAAGCTTCTCCTCCGGGATGGCTTCTCCATAGCCTTTAAGACCATTTGTGATGGTGGAGAACCGATCAAACATCTTCTCGATGTTCTCTTCCGGATCCATTTTGAAGTTCTCATACTCCAAGGTTAGGAGCCCAATCTTGGTCTCCTTGACTTCGTTTGTCCCCTCGTATGTGACTTCAAGCTTGTCCCATACCTCCTTGGCACTCTCACAAGAAGACATCTTCTCATAGATGGAGGGACCAAATGCACAAAACAATATGTGCAAGGCTTTGCAATTAAGCTCCATCTTCTTGCGATCGTCGGCACTCCACTCTGCTTTACTTCTTTTAGGCACGAACGGACCATCTTCAACTACATCCCATAGCTTGTAATCTCTTGATTTGATGAAGAACTTCATCTTTGTCTTCCAATGAGCATAGTGAGCTCCGTCAAAGAAGGGCGGTTTGTCGATTGATTGTGCCATTGAGCCGGTTGATGAAATAGTGATCGAGCTTGCCGGATCTTCTCAATAGGATGTGAATCCTCACCGATTGAGCCAAGCTCTGATACCAATTGTTGGGATGTGTGGAGCTCGATTCGATCAACCAATTATGCTCACCAAGTGGTGGAGAGGTGGATATTTGGGTGGAAGGATTTAGGAAGCTAAAAAGATTAAAGACATCATGATTTATAGTGGTTCGGCCTTCTAACAAGCACCTACATCCACTACCTTAGCTTCCCACTAAGGATTTCACAATCAATCCACTAATTGATTCGTCCCCTTTTCTAGGATTAGGAGGAAACCCTTACAACCGATCAAGCTTCTACCCAAGCCTTGATCAAAACCCTCTTTTACAAAGATACAAATGAAAGCAAACTTAAACCCTCTAATAGGTGTTTGTTTGCACACTTAAGCACTCACCCAAAACCTAAAACACTTGAGCAAATTTGACAATTTTGGCTCACTAGTGTTTGTCTATACAAGAAATGACACTTTAAGCACTAAGACAATTTCTTGATCATTTGTTGATTGACAATTGAAGCATTAGTCTTCTCTTGATGCTTGGAGGTCCCTTTTATACTCCCAATTAAGTTTATAGCCGTTTAGGACCGTTGGAGTTGAAATAGAGTCGTTGGAGGCTTTAATTCCCTCCATAAATGCAGTTCTGCAGCTCCCCGTTTCGAAACGCTCGAACCCGTTTCGGAACACCCTCAATATAGAAAAAGCCGTTGCAGTCTGTCAGGGTACCCGTTTCGGAACACCCCCTTGCCGTTTCGGAACGCGTATCGGAATGCCCTTAGCCCGTATCGAAACGACCTGCATTTAAAAGTTAGTTGGGAAAGAGCCGTTGGGGTTTATGACCGTTGGGGTCAGTGCCACGTGGGCGTATCGAAACGGCCTAGCCTGTTTCGAAACGCTGTCCCCGTTTCGATACGAGTATCGAAACGTTTTGGCCACTGGAGGCACCTGTTTCGAAACGCCCTAAGGTGTTTCGAAACACATGGTCAGTTTTGTGAAAATTGGCCTTTGAAAACATGAAAAACCTTTATGAAAAATTCCTTAAATATTATTTCAAGTTGTTTGGACTTTGGAAATGTTTTAAATGCTTTTTAAATCAGTCCAAAACATTTTTCAATTATTATATCAAAACATTAGTTCTACAAAGGCACTAAAGGCATGCTCCCTAGTTCATCAAAACCATAACAAGCTATAACATCATACAAATACAAATCCAAACACCAAAGGCTATTTACAACTCAAGTATAAGCAATCTAACATGCTCAAAGTAAAGGGAACATCCCCAAACATTCCAAAATATAAATCCCACCATTGCCACTTATTACACAAATGGTGAACCACATAAATCCATTTAACAAAGCCTTGGATTCCTCTTGCTTTTGGGCTGCCTTCAAATGTTCAATTCTCTGCATTGATGAAACAAAAGAGCGTAAGCATAAAGCATAGTTAGGATCGCTAAACAACATTTATCAATGCATGTCTCATGTTTTGCAAAACCAACACTTTACATCTCATGCCATTTATAAAACATGTCTTCTCAAGACCCCAATGCACTTTTTAACCACATGCTCATATGCATCATTTTAAAACAACAAATAATCCTTTGATCATGCTTTGACAAGCATCACATGCATTCTTGCATCATACCAAAATATCTCATGTAAACTTGCATCATATACAAGCATCTCATGCTTCACTTTATTCATTTACATTATATTGGCTTTCAAGTGGTAATCCATAAACCATTTCAACACAAGACACAATCAGATACGCGGATTACAAGCGTTGTCCCCCACGCTTCATACAACTCACCGGACTACACAAGATGGAGACAAATGGCACAATCACAGCCCCTCAACACCAGTGATGGAGATTAATGGCAGAATCACAACCCCTCAACATCATTGATCGGCAGTTGTATAATTCCACTAACGAGAGTATGGGACACATACACAAGATTCACACACGGGACTAACCATTCATCGTTGTGATCTTAACCTCAATCATTAGGGTACTAGGATGAAGATTACGGCACAAGCACAACCCCGCGACATCCAAGGTGACTTTATTCACGATGCACCCAATCCTAGAGCCGACTAACTATATCTTATTAAAGTAACCAAAAACCATTTCCATCACTTGCCAATATAATCATTTATCATCAATAATCCATTATTTTACAAGCAAAACCACAATGCCATTTTCACAAGCATCACATGCTTAACACCATATGCATAATCATATGAAAAACCAAGGGTCACTTAACTAGTGCATCCTTAAAATCGTGGCATTAAAATCCAGCATTTAAATCATGCTTAAACATTATGCTCCCAAGACAACGGTTAGAGCGTTACAAAGCAAGAAATTGCATTTCCACTCACCGATACACGAAGCCTCAATCTCCGACACGAAAATTACACCTCCGGAGCCTCCAAAATCACCTCGTTTGCTTCCGAATCAAGATCCCCTGTTTTCACATCATCAAAACAGAGATTTGAATGAATTAAAATGCATTCTAACACCAGCAAGCAATTCATAAACTCGTTGCCCACTCAAACTACACCAAAATAGCCTTCCAAAACAACCGAAAACTCAATTGATTGCTTCTTAAACCAAGCCCATCCATCACACATCACTTCCAAACAATTATCAATATCAAAACACATCTAATAAACATCCTAACTCATCCTTATACCTCCAGCAAGAAAGATTCCACCATTTCACCCCAAAATCTCACTTATAACTACCAAGAAACTCAAGGATCTCAAGGATTTCGGGATCTATGTTATTAACACATCATTTTAGCATATAAACCAACTTAGAAATCAATTAAAATCAACACAAAATCGAGCCCAACTCATTAAGTTCGAAAATCAAGATTTCATCAACAATTTCACAAGATTTTGATCTCAAATTAAAACTATATAGGAAACTCACTCAAAAATAGTATTTAGAAGCCAAATATCTTGGGAAAATCAATAAAGAACTTAGATTAGAGGTTGAGAACGAGATTTACCTCCAACCCTTGCTTCCTTCAACAGATGACAAGTTTTCCTTGCAAAAATCTTGAAGAATTAAGGAAGATATCTTGAAAATGATTTAGGAAATGTTGAGAGAGTTTTTGGGAGGAAGAATTCTGGAAAAAGATGAGAGAAAATGGTGTTTGGCTGAAAATGAGAGGGAATTGGTAGTTACGTAAATGAAAATCCCATTAACTACCTTTTAGTTGATTAATATAAAAATCCAATAAAAAATTATTTATTTAAAAACCCTTTTAAATCACATGTCATATTGAAGAAAGGTCGAATTGACTTAAAGTCCCGTAAAGATTCTAAGATTTTGGCTTCCACCTTAAAAATCACATTTTTCCCAGTTTTGAAACTTAACAATTTGGTCATTACACAAAATGTCCATTTTCCAAAACCTTTTTTTTGTAAAATTGACTTGACCAACCTCTTAAATATATTTTTAGAGGATTTTAGAAATTTTTTTAACATTTTTATCCTATCCCAATCATTGATTTCCTAAAATCAGCTTACGCGATTCAAATTGTTCTCTACCGGTCCGATCCGATGTCTAAAACATCTAGGCCCAAAACCACGGTGTTACAACTCTCCCCCACTTAGGAAATTTCTTACTCGAAATTCTTACATGTTGGAAAGATATGAGGAAACTGCTTCAGCATGTCCGCCTTCCTTTCCCACGTGGCCTCCTCAACTCCTCGGTGTCGCCACAACACCTTCACAGGCTCTATCGTCTTACCACGAAGAACTTTTCTACTGACATCCAGAACCTTCATTGGTTCCTCATCATACGACAGATCTGGATTCAACTCTATCTCCTCAACAAGAATCACATGCGAAGGATCCGATCTGTACTTCCGTAACATGGAGACATGAAACACATCATGTATCTTCTCCAACTCTACAGGCAATCTCAACTCTGCAGGCAATCTCAACCGATATGCCACAGGACCAATACGCTCCACAATCTCGTAAGGTCCAATAAACCTTTGGCTAAGCTTACCCTTACGCCCAAATCTCATAACCTTCTTCCAAGGCGATACTTTCAAGAACACACGTCCGCCAACCGCGAACTCAAGTTCCTTACGCTTCAAGTCCGCGTAAGACTTTTTCCTATCCGATGCTGCTTTTAACCACTCACAAATGAGCTTCACCTTCTCAATGGTTCCCTTAAGCATAGATGGAATTGAAATCAACTTTTGCCCAGCTTCTGCCCAACATAGAGTGGTTCTACACCTTCTCAGTATCTGTTATTATACGCAAACTCAACCAACGGCAAGTGCTTCTCCCAAGAACCGTGAAAATCTATCACACAGCATCTCAACATGTCCTCAAGCACTTGAATCACACGTTCTGACTGTCCATCCGTCCCCGGATGATAAGAAGTACTAAAATTCAACCGTGTACCCAAGGCATGAGGCAAACATTTTCAAAATCGTGATGTGAACCTCGGATCCCTATCTGACACAATGGACTTTAGCACACCGTGCAATCGCACAATCTCAGCTATGTACAGCTCATCCAACTTATCCAAGGTATAAGTAGTATGCACATGCAGAAAATGCGCACACTTCGTAAGCCAATCCACAATCACCCAAACTGAATTATTCTTTGTCGGTGACAAAGGTAAACCAGACACAAAATCCATGGTGATTCTCTCCCACTTCCATTCTGGAATTCTCAAAGGCTGCAACAATCCAGAAGGAACCTGATGCTCAGCCTTCACTCGCTGACACACCATGCACTTACTAACGAACTGAGAAACATCCTTTTTTAACCCTACCCAGTAGTACTCATCTTTTAGGTCACGATACATCTTGGTACTACCAGGGTGCATAGCAAAAGGACTACTATGAGCTTCAGTCAGAATAGTGTGCCTTAACTCAGCATCGTCTGGCACCACTAATCGACTCCCAAAGCACAGAACACCATCATCACTAAAGCTGAAAACCGAAGGTCTACCTTCTACAAAGTCCTGAACATGCGAAACAAGAGAATCATCAAGCAACTGCTTATCTTTGATCAACTGTATCAGAGATGGCTTCACTTGCAATTCTGCAATAAGACCAACATCAAGCGATATACTAAAGCGAGCAAACATCGCTCTCAACTCCACAGCTACTTTCCTGCTCAAAGCATCAGCTACAACATTAGCCTTTCCCGGGTGATACTCGATCGTCAAATCATAATCCTTAAGCAACTTCACCCAACGTCGTTGACTAAGATTCAACTCTTTCTGAGACATAAGGTATTTCAAGCTCTTGTGGTCTGTAAACACAACACATTTCTCACCATACATGTAATGCCTCCAAATTTTCAATGAAAACACCAAAACAACAAGTTCAAGATCATGAGTAGGGTAGTTGTGCTCATGCACCTTCAACTGCCTAGATGCATAGGCCACTACCTTACCGTCCTGCATCAACACGCATCCCAAACCAACAATGGACGCATCACTATAGACCACAAACTCCTTACCAGACTTAGGTTTGCAACAACATGATCAAAGGCGTTGCTATCTTCGAGAAACCCTCGACAAACCTACGATAGTACCCAGCCAATCCAAGGAAACTTCGTACCTCCATCACTAACTTAGGCACTTTCCAACTCATCACAACCTCTACCTTTTGTGGATCAACGCGAATACCCTCAGTCGATAAAACATGTCCAAGGAAGACCACTTCCCTAAGCCAATATTCACACTTACTCAGCTTTGTATACAACTAGTTTTCCAATAACTCTTGTAAAACAATTTTCAAAAGCCTATCATGACCCTCCTCATTACGCGAATACACAAGGATATCATCAATGAACACCACCACAAACTGATCCAAGAATTTATGGAATACACGATTCATCATGTCTATGAAAGCAGCAGGCTCGTTGGTCAAACCGAACGACATTACCAAAAATTCACAATGTCCATACCTCGTGCAAAAAGTTGTCTTAGGTACGTCCACATCCTTCACCTTTAGTTGATAATACCCTGATCTCAAGTCTATCTTAGAAAACACTGAGGCTCCCCAGAACTGATCAAAGAGATCATCAATTCTTGGCAAGGGATACTTCTTCTTGATCATCAACTTGTTTAGTTGCCGATAATCTATACACATTCTCATCGTCCCATCTTTCTTCTTCACAAACAAGACCGGTGCACCCCCAAGGTGACATACTCGGCCGAATGAAACCTCAATCCAACAACTCCTGCAATTGTGTCTTCAAATCTTTTAAACCTTTAAGTGTCATGCGATAGGGAGCAATGGACATCGAAGTTGTGTTCTCGTACAACTCTATACCAAACTCAACTTCTCTGTTTGGTGGCAACCCATGTAATTCCTCCGGAAAGACACTCGGAAAATCGCGAACAGTTCGAATGTCCTGCACACGCACATCCTTGATGCTAGGATTCATCACGTAAGCAAGGTAAGCCTCGCAACCCAACCTCATCATATGGGTTACTTCCAAAGCCGAAATCACATTCGACAAGAATTTCACATTCTCGCCTACTACTACAACCTCGTAATCATCGGCCAACTTTAAGGTGACTCGCTTAACATCAAAGTCAACCACCGCCCTATGCTCCGTCATCCAATCCATACCAATGATTACATCAAATTCGTAGAAAGGTAACTCCATCAGATCCACAAGGAAAACATGACCTTGCACAAACAAATGACATCTCCTATACAACTTTCTAGTGACTACATTCTCACTAAAAGAACTAGTCACTTGCATTCCTACCTCAAGCAACTCAACATGTATATCAAGCAAATGTGCATGCTCACTCAAGATATAAGAATGCGTGGATCCAGAATCAATCAAAGCCAAAAAAGATAAAGACTGGAGAGCAAAGGTACCTGCGATCACATCGGTATTGTTGTGCTCCTCGCGCTGAGCATACACCCTCGCCGGTCCACCTCCCTCAGGTTGAACGGATACAATGTTAGCAATACCTCGTTGCCCCTCATCCCTCCTCTAAAAGTTTGCACGGCCGTGCCTTCGGCCTCTCTGAGATGCAGCTACCACAGGAGCACATCCCTGGCCTCCACCAGCCAACAAAGAACACTCCCTCCACATATGATCTGCGAACCACAATTCCAACACGAGTTCCCTGTCACCACAACAGGAGCCTGAACCTCTCTAGCTGCTTGAGGACAATATCGCCTCAAATGGTCCCTCGAACCACATGTCCAACATGTATGCTGCTCAAATCTCCAACGACCTCCCTAAGCCTGTCCACCTCGACCCGGAACACCACGCCTTCCCTCAGGCTTATGTCTCATATCACGGCCTCTTTTGTTCTGTCAACCACCGAAACTATACTCAACAACTCTCTTCCCAGAGCTAGAACCAACACCTCTAGATGACAAACCCAGATTCTACTTGATGTCTTTGGCTCGACACACGAGCACATCAAAGTCAATATAATCAGCAGCCAGCATGTACGTCTTAACTTCCTGTACCAAACCGTACTAGAACCGATCACATCGATGCTTCTCACTAGGTACCAACTCAGGAGCATACTGGTTCAAGCGTACGAACTCGACCTCGTACTCAGCCACCGAAAGGTTGCCCTGAACAAGCGACATAAACTCTCGTTTCTTCTCATCCAAGTATCTCACACCTAGATACTTTCTCCTGAAGGCAGCTCTGAAGAACTCTCAATCAACTTCATTGGGTTCCATACTAGCTATGGTAGTCGTCCACCAGTTGTAAGCATCACCTTGTAGCAAAGATATTGCGCATCCTAGCTTGCACACATCATTACAACCCATTTGATCCATAATGCAGATGGTACTTGCTAACCAGGCCTCAGACGCCTCAGGAGACATACCATAAAACTATACAGCTCTCAAGCTCCTCAACCTCTCCAAAGGTAAGCCCAACTGCCCAGCTGCAGGGGCCTGTACATGCGCTCTGGCAACAGCAGCCTGAAATGCTCCGGTGATCGCTTGAACTAGTGGTGCCAAATCACCCAAACCAGGACCAGCTTGTCCTTGTTGCACCTGCTCCCCACCTCCAGGTGGTGGTGCAGGAGGTAGATCTCCACCAGGAGAGACACCAGCCCCTTGCTCAGCCTGGTTACACTGCTCAACTGCAGGCACTATCGTATTGGACCTCAACTCCCTTCTAGGTCCCATTGTGCTATTTTAACCAAACACAACAACAAAAACAAATCAAACCATTTAGGCCAAATGCAAGCAAGAATCCAAGTTTACAAAATATTTGATTAGTGTAATAAGGCAATGGGAACCCAGTTTTCCCCACGGAGCATAGCATACATGAAACATCATGTTCACATACTTTTCATCATCCCAAAATCAGTACATAACCACATAACATCATCATCAAACAGTCATATTCATTCCATATGCAATTCGCATCAATCAAGCATGGCATAAGGTTCAAAATTCAACCAATAGCATGCTTATCAAACATCATACTTCATTGCATAATAATTTCGCATACCAACACTCCCAATTCTGTCGAAACATGGTTCTGATACCAACAAATGTAACCCCCTTAGTCCGGCTTAGACGTTTGACCCGAACTACGAAGATTACATAGGGAAAACCAAAGTCAACCCAAAAGTCAACCTTAATTAACAACCATTTTTTATCTTTTCTAGATGCTCAATATTAACCTATATGATTAGCAAAGCGATATGGTGAAAGCAGCGCAACGATCGGAGTTCAATTAGGGGTTCAATTGCATAAATTTGATGTTTAGGGACTAAATTGTAAATTTCTTAAATTACAGAGACTTTCATAATTTTAAAGTTACCAAACCTCAATTTATCACATAACAGGCCATCATGTCAAAAATCAACTCAAAAGGATCATTCAAACTCATTAATTTAAGCAACCAACATTTAACGACCAAAATGTAAGAAATAGAAACTCATAACAGCTCAAAATTCAAATCCAACGGCCAAGTGTTTCGATACGGAAGACCATGTACCGAAACGTTCGTTTCGAAACAGGGTTGACTGTTTCGATACTCGGGCGCGTTCCGAGACTCGTATCGAAACACCCCCTTCTGTGGCCAAAGCATTTCGATACGCCTTCATCCGTTCCGAAACCTTAAGGCCATTTTGGGCCCTTGTTCCGAAACAGGCAAGGGCGTTCCGATACGCCTTTCACTGCAACAGCAGACTTTGCTGGTTTTTCATGTTTTAACACGTTCAAATCATTCCCGAGACATGCCACAACATTCTTACAACATGGATACATATCAACAATCATCATAACGAGGCAATAGCTTAAACATGGCAACCAACATGTAAGTAAAGGCACTAAAGGCATGCTCACTAGTTCATCAAAACCATAACAAGCTATAACATCATACAAATCAAAAATCCAAACACCAAAGGTCATTTACAACCCAAGTATAAGCAATCTAACATGCTAAAAGTAAAGGGAAACATCCTGAAACATTCTAAAATATAAATCCCACCCATTGCAACTTATTACACTAAGGGTGAACCACATACATCACTTTAACAAAGCCTTGAATTCCTCTTGCTTTTGGGCTGCCTTCAAATGTTCAATTCTCTGCATTGATGAAACAAAAAAGCGTAAGCATAAAGCTTAGTGAGGATCGCTAAACAACATTCATTAATGCATGTCTCATGTTTTGCAAAACAAACACTTTACATCTCATGTCATTTATAAAACATGTCTTCTCAAGACACCAATGCATTTTTTAACCACATGCTCATATGCATCATTTTAAAACAGCAAATAAACCCTTGGTCATGCTTTGACAAGCATCAAATGCATTCTTGCAGCATACCAAAATATCTCTTGCAACCTTGCATCATATACAAGCATCTCATGCTTCACTTTATTCATTTACATTATATTGGCTTTCAAGTGATAATACATAAACCATTTCAACACAAGACACAATCGGATACACGGATTACAAGCGTTGTCCCCCACGCTTCATACAACTTACCGGACTACACAAGGTGGAGACAAATGGCACAATCACAACCTCTCAACACATGTGATGGAGATTAATGGCACAATCACAACCCCTCAACATCACTCATCGGTAGTTATATAATTCCACAAATGAGAGTATTGTAACCCCCTTAACTCGGCCCAGACGGTTGAACCGAATTAAGAAGTTTACACGGGGAAAACCAAAGTCAACCCGAAAGTCAACATTGATTAACGACCCTTTTTTTCTTTTTAAACTTATCTAAATGCACATTAACCCTAGTTATGATCATACAATCAGCATACTCAAAGATCAGCGCATTCGGAAAACATTCAGGGACTTAATTGAACAAAACACGTATTTAGGGACCAAATTGTAAATTCTAGAAACTACAAGGACTTAGCCAACTTTTGAGTTACCAATATGAAATTAGTCATGTTTCATGCTTCTCTGCCAAATTTCAGCTCAAACGGACATCTCAAACTCATACAATTGCATATGCAAAGTTCAGGACCAAAACGCAAGGATTTCAAAACATATAACCGTCCATTTCAGTGCCCAACGGTCGGGTGTTCCGAAACAGGGAGGACCTGTTCCGAAATGCGGGACCGTTCCGAAACTAGTTCCGGAACAGGGTCTGGCAGTAGCCAAACTGTTCCGAAACAGTTCCACCCGTTTCGGAACGCCAAGACCATTTCAGACCCCCGTTCCGATACGGTAGCACCTGTTCCGAAACAGGTTGCCCAGATTGCAGAAAAATAGCTGGTTTATCATGCTTTTGACCAAACAAACATACTCCAAAGGCAACCAAATTATACCAGCAAGTCATTACATGCATAAGGGACATAATTGCATCATTCATACTCAAGCATGGCATCAATATAAGAAAAACCCAATTCTATAGGCAAGTATCCTATATAGCAAACCATGCAATCCTCAAATCACCAAAACAAATACCAAGAGGCCAATTACATGTTCCAACATCATCAACAACATAAAACCAACCTAGGGAGTCCAAAACATCTCCCAAAACAACAATATAGGTTTCCCATTGCCAAATGCCCAAAAGCTAATAGTGTTAGAAAACATTCACCATACATGAGCTTAAACCTTCACTTGGATTCTTGGCTCCTTGCTGTCCTTATAAGCACTTCAATGCTCTGCATTATTGGTTTAAGAAAAGAGAGAGCGTAAGCCAATAGCTTAGTGAGGAACGCTCATTTAAAACAACTCAACAATGCATTTATAAACACCTTTATAAACCTTAATTGAAAACATCATTTGTACATGCACTTTAGCATTTAAAACAAGCATTTCATGCTTCAAGTTTATAACATCATGTCATATTGGCAACAAGTGATACATTCAACACAAGAATCATCCATGGACTTTTAACCACCATGATGTTCTTCAATTCCCAAGGACCACACAAGGACTTTTAACCACCTTTGTGTCCTTAACAAGAATCACCCATGGACTTTTAACCACCATGGTGTTCTTAAATACACAAGGCTCACATAAGGACTTTTAACCACCTTTGTGACCTTAACCAAGAACCAACCATGGACTTTTAACCACCATGTTGTTCCTAAAATATACAAGATTCACACAAGGACTTTTAACCACATTTGTGATCTTAACCAAGAACCAACCATGGACTTTTAACCACCATGTTGTTCTTAAAATATACAAGATTCACACAAGGACTTTTAACCACCTTTGTGATCTTAACCAAGAACCAACCATGGACTTTTAACCACCATGTTGTTCTTAACACAAGAACCATCTATGGACTTTTAACCACCATAGTGTTCTTAGCCATTCTCAAATCATCACTTGCCAATATACAACATTTAACAACAATATTCCACTGTTTTAAAGCATTTAACAAAGCCATAATCATCATGCATCGTTAAGAATCAAAACCACATTTAACAATGTTCAAAAACAAGGATCCCTTGCCTTGAGCATCCTTCAACACATGGCTTATAAAATCAGCAAATAATCATGCTAAAATATGCTTTCAAAACAGAATTTAAAACATGCAAACAAATCACATTGCACTCAACCAACTCATGGTTCATCATCAAGAGAGTTTTTCCGAAAACTTACTCTTGAGCTTAGCAAAGTTGTGTAGACTTAAACTAAGCTCCCAAACCTTCAAAACATTGGTTTCAAAGCTGAAAACCAAAATCCACTCACCGATTCCGTTTCGCCACTTGCCGAAACAACAATCAAGCTACCGGATCACCACCACAAGGATCCAAAGATGACTCCCCTGTTTTAAACACATCAAAGCAGAGGATTAATGCATCATCATGCATTAATATCTTCAATGAAAGCACCTAAACTCGCTGCTCTCATCCATACTCCATTTTCGGCTACCAAACACAACCGAAAACACATCCAATCAACTCCACAACACTACCCAACCAAGATCCATCAATTCTAAACATCCTTAAACATCAATTAACATCCAAAAAGGATCTAACCACGTCCTTATACCTCCAACTATAACAGATCATCAAGATCACTCCAAAAACAACCAAAAACTCAAGCAAAACTTAGGAAATTTAACCTATCCGGGATTGCATTGATTAAACCTCAATTTCTCATCAATTGTACATCCATTTTACATCAAAATGACATCTCAAAACAATGCCCAATCAGATCATACGAATTTCATCAAATTAAAAGCAAATCTTGCATTTTAAAGCCAAGATCAAGAACACAACTGTAAAACCTTTTATAAAACACAAATCAAGGATTGAGAACTTGGGAATTTCAGTAAAGAACTGAGAATTTGGAGGAGAAAGACGTTCATACCTCTAAACTTGAGTTTCTCCCTTTTTGGAACCAAGATTCTTGAAAATCCAATAAGCAAATGCCAAGGTTTTGTTGAAGAGATGATTAGAGATCAAAAGAGGATTGAAAACTCATCTTTAGTTGTCAAAATCAAAGGGAATTTTGCTAGAGAAATGTGTTTGGGTTGAGAGAAAAGTTGAGAGAAAAGGAAAATGGAAATTTTAGAAAAGTTAGTTATGAAAAACAAAATATCTTTTTCCCTCCTTTTACATTTAATTAAAAGCCATTAATTAAATCATAATTATTAAGAAAAATCTGGAGAAACTCTTTTGGGTAAATAGCTCCTTAAAGATTCAAAGTTTCAATCCTTTTTAAAACAGTCACACAATTTTCAAAAATTACATTTTGGTCACTAACCCAAAATGTCACCCTTCCAAACCTCATTTTGTAAAATTGATTTCACCAAACTCTTATATATAATAAAAGAGGATTTTAAGACATTTTTCCATATTTTTAATGCAACCCAAACTAGGCTTTCCTAAATTCACTCTTTTATATTCGAACCGCAACCCGACCGGCCCGGTCCAAACCCAAAACTTCTAAGCCCAAAATTGGGGTGTTACAACTCTCCCCCCCCCCTTAAGAAATTTCGTCCTCGAAATTTACCTGAAGGAAAGAGGTACGGAAACTGCTTCAGCATGTCATCTTTCCGTTCCCACGTGGCTTCTTCAACACCACGGTGCTTCCACAACACCTTTACCAACTCAATGGTCTTGCCTCGAAGAACCTTACTATCCGAATCCAGAATCTTCACCGGTTCCTCATCATAGGTCAAATCCAGATTCAATTCCACTTCTTCCACAGGCATCACATGTGAAGGATCCGATCTATACTTCCGAAGCATAGAAACATGAAACACATCATGAATCTTTTCCAACTCTTGCGGTAACCTCAACTTGTACGCAACAGGACCCACACGCTCAATCACCTCGTATGGTCCAATTTACCTACGGCTCAACTTACCCTTTCGGCCAAACCTCATCACCTTCTTCCAAGGCGAAACTTTCAAAAACACACGGTCACCCACCGCATACTCAATCTCCTTACGCTTCAGATCCGCGTAAGACTTTTGCCGATCAGAAGCTACCTTCAAACGCTCACAAATGAGCTTCACCTTCTCGGTGGTTCCTTTCAACAAAGCTGGCATCGAAACCAACTTCTGACCCATTTCAGCCCAACAAAGAGGAGTCATACACTTCCTCCCGTACAAAGCTTCATAAGGTGCCATTTGAATACTTGCCTGATAACTATTATTATAGTCAAACTCCACAAAAGGCAAATGTTTCTCCCAAAAGCCCTGAAACTCAATCACGCAACACCTCAACATATCCTCCAAAACCTGAATAACACGCTCAGACTGCCCATCCGACTGAGGATGATAAGATGTATTGAAATTCAACCGTGTACCCAAAGCTTGATGCAAACACTGCCAAAAACGCGATGTAAACCTCGGATCCCTATCTGACACAATCGACTTAGGCACACCATGAAGCCGCACAATCTCAGCAATGTACAGCTCCGCAAGCTTATCCAAAGAATACGTAGTATGCACAGGCAAGAAATGCGCACACTTCGTCAGGCGATCCACAATCACCCACACCGAATTCTTCTTCGATGGTGACAAAGGTAAACCAGACACAAAATCCATGGTAATCCTTTCCCACTTCCATTCAGGAATTCTCAACGGTTGCAACAACCCTGAAGGAAACTGATGCTCAGCCTTAACCCGCTGACACACCATGCATTTGCTGACAAACTCAGCAACATCCTTCTTTAAACCCACCCAATAGTACTCATCACGAAGATCACGATACATCTTAGTACTACCAGGGTGCATAGCAAAAGGACTACTATGACCTTCTGTCAGAATAGCACGCCTCAACTCAACATCATTGGGCACTACTATCCGACTCCCAAAACATAACACTCCATCATCATTAAAACAAAAATCCGAAGGCCTACCCTCCGCGATATCCTGAACATGTGGTACCAAGGAATCATCCAACAACTGCTTTTCCTTGATCAACTGAACCAAAGATGGTTTCACTTGCAATTCAGCCACAAGACCACCATCTCGCGAAATACTCAAGCTGGCAAACATAGCCCTCAACTCCACTGCCACCTTTCTACTCAAGGCATCCGCTACAACATTATCTTTTCCCGGATGGTATTCGATCGTTAGATCGTAATCTTTAAGCAACTCCACGCAACGTCGTTGCCTAAGATTCAACTCTTTTTGAGACATCAGATACTTCAAACTTTTGTGATCCATGTACACGGTACACTTCTCACCATACAAGTAATGCCTCCAAATCTTCAAAGCAAAGACCACCGCAGCTAACTCAATATCTTGCGTAGGATAATTGCGCTCATGCACCTTCAACTGGCGTGATGCATAAGCCACCACCTTACCCTCTTGCATCAACACACACCCCAAACCAACATAGGATGCGTCGTTGTACACCACAAACTCTTTCCCTGATTCAGGTTGAACCAAGATAGGAGCTTGTGTCAAAGCTGCCTTAAGCTTCTCAAAAGGTTGTTGTCTTGCCTCTGTCCACTCATACTTGACATCCTTCTGCAACAACTTCGTCAAAGGTGCAGCAATCTTTGAAAATCCATCCACAAACCTCCGATAGTATCCTGCCAACCCAAGGAAACTACGGACTTCATGAACAGACTTAGGAGGCTTCCAATTCATCACCGCCTCAATTTTCTGAGGATCAACACGAATCCCATCCGCAGAAGCCACATGACCAAGGAAAACAACTTCCCTAAGCCAGAATTCGCACTTGCTCAACTTAGCATAAAGCTGATTCTCCAACAACTCCTGCAACACAATCCTCAAATGCCCCTCATGCTCCTCCTCAGTACGAGAGTACTCAAGGATATCATTAATGAACACCACAACAAACTTGTCCAAGTATTCATGAAACACTCTATTCATCATGTCCATAAAAGCTGCATGAGCATTTGTCAAGCCAAATGACATCACAAGGAACTCATAATGCCCATACCTCTTTCTAAAGGTTGTTTTGGCACATCCACATCTTTCACCTTGAGCTGATAATAACCTGACCTTAAATCAATCTTAGAGAACACAGCCGCTCCCCGGAACTGATCAAAAAGATCATCAATCCTCGGCAAAGGATACCGATTCTTGATAGTCAACTTGTTCAGCTGACGATAATCGATGCACATTCTCATAGTGCCATCCTTCTTCTTCACAAACATGACCGGTGCACCCCAAGGTGACACACTCGGCCGAATGAAACCACGATCAAGCAACTCCTGAAGTTGCGTCTTCAGCTCCTTCAACTCCTTAGGTGCCATTCGGTAAGGAGTAACGGACACTTGGGTTGTGTTTTCATACAACTCAATCCCAAACTCCACTTCGCGATTAGGAGGTAACCCAGGCAACTCCTCAGGAAACACACCAGGAAACTCTCGCACAGTCCTGATATCTTGTACACGCAACTCCTTAGAACTAGGATTCATCACAAAAGCTAGGTAAGCTTCACAACCCTGCCTCAGCATCCGACTCGCCTCCAATGTAGACACCACAATGGCAAGAAACTTCATATTCTCACCAACCACAACAACCTCATAATTATCCGCAAGCTTCAGCGAAACTCGCTTATTCTCAAAATCTACCACAACTCGATGCTCAACAAGCCAATCCATACCAAGGATTACATCAAAACCATAGAAAGGCAATTCCATAAGATCAACAGGAAAAACATGATCTTGCCAAAAACCTTTTAAAATACCTCAAACATTATTTCAAGTTGTTTGGACTTAAAACCAAGATTTAAATTCTTTTCAAATTAGTCCAAAACATTTTTCAATTATTATATCAAAACATTAGTTCTACAATCTCCCCCTTTTTGATATAATAAAACTCACTTGAAAAATTGTTTGGGATTCTCCCCCTTTAACTTTAAAAATGTGAATAAGAGATTAAAGATATGAAATCAAATAAAGCTCCCCCTTATTCATTTGAAAATTCAATTTTTCAAACCATTTCTCCCCCTTTTTGTTATATCAAAAAGAATTTAAAACATTAAGTTTCAAAATAACACTAGAGAAAAAAAATTGACACATTTAAAATTTTGGTTTAAAATTGGCTCCCCCTTACTCAAAGCATCATAAGAATGTTAGTTCAACATATATGATTATCTAGTTGACTCAAATGAAAATTAATCAAATAAAAGCAAAAACAACTAGATTTTAGCACACTTGAACTCAAGGGAGGATGCGAAGCCTTTCTTCTTCAAGTGTTCTTCCTATGTGTGCATGGAGCTCCCCCTCAAAGTTTGACTTGTTGATCACTCTCTATCACACCTATCAAAAGACATTCAAGTAATTTTTGGTATCCAAATTGCTTTGGATCCATAGACATTAGTAGCACAAAATTTAGTCCCCTTAGGAATCCTTTTTCAATTTCATCCTTTTTAGTTGAAGTGGTTTGTCATTTTAGGACCCAAACACTTCTTAAACATTTACCATTCATAAATCTAGGGGCACTAGATTGTCTTACATAAAAATTTGATTTTCCAAAATTATTTTTCTTTTCAAGTTCATTGGAAATCAAATCTTTTTCTTTTTGAACTTTAAGAAGCAAATTTTGTAGATAAAGACATTTTTGTTCAAAATCTTTCAATTTTGCTTCAAGTTGAAGATTTGTTTTGGAAAGCAAATCATTTTCAATTTTTATTTTTGAAATCAACTTTTTGTTCTTGGAAAATGATCCCTTGAATTCCAAAAGCAAATCATCATAGGCATCTTGTAATTCATCAAATGTATAAGAATTTGAAATAGATGAGTTTGAAGTTACCTCCCCCTCATTGAGGGCCATCAAGCATAGGTGGGCTACTTCATCATCGGTGGAGTCTTCATCACTCCATGTGGCCACATATGCTTGTTTTGAAGAAGATCCATTCTTTTTGGATATGTGAGAGTCCTTCATCTTCTTCATCGATTCATGCTTGGATTTTTCCATTTTACTTTTCATGAACCGGGCAAATTTGTTGAAGAGATAGGCCATCTCTTCATCTTCACTTTCCTCCTCACTTGAACATAAATGATGGCATGTGGAGGATTTGAGAGCTACGGCACTAGCATTGATGCCTAGCTCCATGATCTTCTTCTTCCCCATCGCTCTAATCTCTTCCTTCTTCTTCTCCTCTTCTTTGTTTTTCTTCATTATTTGGTGAGTAAGAAGTGACCCCATTAGTTCATCAAGCTTCAAGGTTTTGAGATTCTTGGCTTCGATGATGGCGGTCCTCTTTGAGTCCCATGACTCGCGAAGGGAGTAGATGAGATTTCGGACAATCTTCTCTTTCGGGATGGCTCTCCATGTCCTTTAAGTCCATTTGTGATAGTAGAGAACCTATCAAACATCTTCTCGATGTTTTCTTCCGGATACATCTTGAAGTTCTCATACTCTAAGGTGAGAAGCCCAATCTTGGTCTCTTTGACTTCATCGGTTCCCTCGTATGTGACTTCAAGCTTGTCCCATACCTTCTTGGCACTCTCACAAGAAGACATCTTCTCATAGATGGTTGGGCCAAATGCACAAAAAAGCATGTGCAAGGCTTTGCAATTAAGCTCCATCTTCTTGCGATCGTCGGCACTCCATTCCGCTTTGCTTCCTTGAGGCACGAACAGACCATCTTCAACTATGTCCCATACCTTGTAGTCTCTTGACTTCAAGAAGAATTTCATCTTTGTCTTCCAATGGGCATAGTGATTTCCGTCGAAGAAAGGCGGTTTGTCGATGGATTGCGCCATTTGAGCCGGTTGGTGAAATATTAATCGAGCTTGTCGGATCTTCTCAATAGGATCTGAATCCCCTTCGATTGAGCCAAGCTCTGATACCATTTGTTGAGATTTTAGGTGCTCGATTCGATCAACCGTTCTTGCTCGCCAAGTGTAGAGAAGTTGGATAATTGGGTGTTTTAGTGGGAGATGAAAATTAAGAAATTTGACACAAGGATTTATAGTGGTTCAACCTTTTAACCAAGGTCTACATCCACTACCTTAGCTCCCCACTAAGGATTTCCAAACAAATTCACTAAGAATTTTGTCCCCTTTTCTAGGCTAAGGAGGCAACCTTTACAACCCTCAAAGTTTTCTACCCAAAGCTTGAGGAAACACTATCTTGTACAAAGAAAGACTTAGCAAACCAGAAATCCCTCTAATAGGTGTTTGTTTGCAATTCTAAGCAGTCACCCAAAACCTAAACACTTGAGCAAATTTAACAATGTAAGCTCACAAGTGTTGTCTAAGTAAGAAATAAACAATTTAAGCTCTAGACAAATTTTGACATCATAATGTTGTAACAATTGAAGCATTAGCTTTTACTTGATGCTTGGAGGTCCCTTTTATACTCCCAATTGAGTTTGTAGCCGTTACTAGCCGTTGGGATCAAATTGGAGCCATTGAGGACTTTATTTCCCTTCATTAATGATGTTCTGCAGCCATCTGTATCGATACGCTTGGATCCGTATCGGTATGGCCTTCATCAGAAACTAGCCGTTGGGCTCTTGCTAGCTTGGGCGTATCGATACGCTTGAGGGCATATCGGTACGGGTTCACTTTTAAATGACCGTTGGGAAAGTAGTCGTTTGGTAGTGACCAAACTGGGGCAAAAAGGTATCGGTACGGGTACAGCCGTATCGATACGGGTAACTTGAAAAGTCAAGTTTGACTCTTTAAAATTTGTAAAAACATTGCCAAAAACCTTTTAAAATACCTCAAACATAATTTCAAGTTGTTTGGACTAAAAACCAAGTTTTAAATTCTTTTCAAATTACTCCAAAACATTTTTCAATTATTATATCAAAACATTAGTTCTACAAGTAGCCAAAGTGTTCTGAAACACCTTCATCCGTTCCGAAACATTATGGCTATTTCGAGCCCCTGTTTCGAAAAAGATAAGGGTGTTCCGATACACCCTGCCCTGCAACATCAAATTTTGCTGGTTTTTCATGCTTTTTCACATTCGAAACCTACCCGAAACATACAACAACATACATACATCACATATACATACCATAGACCATATTTATGAAGCTTGAACTAGATCATGGCATCACTTATGCAATCATAGGTACTAAAGGCATGCTCCCTAGTTTACCAAAACCACAACAAGCCATAACTTCATACAATCCAAAATCCAAACACCAAAGGCCATTTACAACTCAAGTATAGGCAATCTAACATGCTCAAAGTAAAGGAAAACATCATCAAACATTCCAAAATATAAGTCCCACCCATTGCCTCTTATTACACTAAGGGTGAACCACATACATCTCTTTAGCAAAACCTTGGATTCCTCTTGCTTTTGGGCTGCCTTCAAATGTTCAATTCTCTGCATTGACGAAAGAAAAGAGTGTAAGCATAAAGCTTAGTGAGGCTCACTAAACAACATTCATCAGTGCATTTAACATGACTTGCAAAGCCACCTCTTTTATCACATGCCTTTCCATAAACCATGTCCCTCAAGACAACAATGCATTTAATAAACACATGCCTATATGCAACGTCATAAACAACAATTAAACCATTGCTCATGCTTTACCAAGCATCTCATGCATTCTTGCATTATACACAACTATATCATGCAACCTTGCATCAAATACAAGCATCTCATGCTTCATTTTATTCATTTACATTATATTGGCTTTCAAGTGATAATCCATAAACCATTTCAACAGAAGACACAATCGGATACGCGGATTACAAGTGTTGTCCCTCGCGCTTCATACAAACTACCAGACTACACAAGGTGGAGACAAATGACACAATCACAACCCCTCAACACTCGTGATGGAGATTAATGGCACAATCACAATCCCTCAACATCACTCATCGGTAGTAGTTTAATTCCACTAACGAGAGTATGGGACACATACACAAGACTCACACACGGGACTAACGTTTCACCGTTGTGATCTTAACCTCAATCTTTAGGGTACTTGGATGGAGATTTTGGCACAATCCCAATCCCTCGACATCCAAGGCGACTTTATTCACGGTGCACCCAATCCTATAGTCGGCTAACTATATCCGATTTAAGTAACCAAAAACCATTTCATCACTTGCCAATATAATCTTTTAACCACATTAATCCACTATTTTACAAGCATAACCATAATGCCATTTCCACGATCATAACATGCTTAACATCATATGCATTCAACACATGAAAACCAATGTAACGCCCCGGTTTTGGGCTTGGAAGTCTTGGGCGTTGACCGGTTGGTCAAGTGCTGTTCGAATCGTAAGAGGTTAAATTAGGAAAGCCTAGTTCGGGTTGCATTAAAAATATGGAAAAATGTTCTAAAATCATCTTTTATTATAATTAAGTGAACTGTGAAATCAATTTTGGAAAATGAGTTTCGGAAGTGTGACATTTTGGCTAGTGACCAAAATGTAATTTTTGCAAGTTTGGTGGCTATTTTATAAAGGGTTGAAACTTTGAATCTTTAAGGAGCTATTAATCCAAAGGTTATTTCTTCAGATTTTTCTAAGGTTTTATAAGCCAATTATCTGATTATTAAAGATCCAAAAAGGAGGGAAACTTCATTTTGCTATTTTCTCATCTAACTTCCCATTTTCTTTCTCTCTTTTTCTCTCAACCCAAACACTCCATTTCCAGAGTTTTGTTTCTGATTTTCTCACCTAAATTCCTCCTTTCAACTCTCAATTGATTGCAAATCATCATATCTTCAAAACCTCTTCAATTTCTACAAGTTTCAACTAGCATTTTGGTTCCAAAAAGTGGAGAAATACAAGTTTGGAGGTAAGAACGTCCTTCTCCTCTGAACTTCAAGTTCTTTAATGAAATTCCTAAAGTTTTCAATCCTAATTTGATAATTGATTAAAGGTTTTAAGGTTGATTTATGGATCTTGGCTAATTATGCAAGATTTTGATGATTTCACTTGATTTTTCGTTTGATCTGTTAAATCTGTGTTTTGAGGAGTGTTTTTGATGTTAAATGATCATTAAATTGATGTGGAAATGAGTCTTGATTGATGCAATCCCGGATAGGTTGGGTTTCCTAATTTTAGCTTGTGTTTTAAGGTAGCTTTTGTGGTGATCTTGTGGATCTGGTGTTGCTGGAGGTATAAGGATGGTTGTAGGTTGTTTTTAGATGTGTTATGATGTTAATGGAAGTGAGGTTTTGCTGGTTTGTGGCTGGGCTTTGTTTAGAAGTGTTTCGGATGCATTTTCGGTTGTGTTTGGTGGCCGAAAATGGAGGTTTAGTGAGAGCAGCGAGTTTTGATGCTTTCATTGAAGCAATTAATGCATGATGATGCATTAATCCTCTGCTTTAATGTGTTGAAACAGGGGAGGCATCCTTGGATCCAAGAATTGTTGATCCGGAGGCTTGTTTTGGTGCTTTGGCTTGAAGCGAAGTGGTAATCGGTGAGTGAAAATGGATTTACAGCTTTAAAACCAAAGGTTGAAGGTTTTGGGAGCTTAGTTTAAGTCTAAACAACTTTGCTAAGCTCAAGTGTAAGTTTTCGGATTACTCTCTTAAGTGGTGGCCATGTTTGATGAAATGTGAAATGATGATTTTGCATGATTTGCTACTGTTTTGGAAAGCATGTTTTAGCATGTTAATTGCTGATGATTTAGCATGATTTATGTTGATGTTTTAAGCCATGTGTTGAAGGTGTCTCTAGGTAAGAGTACCTTGTTTTATGCATTGTTAAATGATGATTTAATGCTTTGAAATGCATGATGAAATGGCTTGATTTAAATGCTTTAAAACAGTGGGTTATATGATGTATAAAGTGTGTATTGGCAAGTGATGGTTTGTAAAAGTGAAGGTCACTAAGGTGGTTAAAAGTCCTTGAGTGAGCCTTGTTATCTAAGATCATCAAGGTGGTTAAAAGTCCTTGGATGAATCTTGTTGCGGACACTAAGGTGGTTAAAAGTCCTTAGGTGCTCCTTTCCATGGTGGTTAAAAGTCCATGGGGCCAAGGTGTTTAAAAGTCCTTGGGGCCAAGGTGTTTAAAAGCCCTTGGGGTATCTCAAGCTACGGACACAAAGGTGGTTAAAAGTCCTTGTGTGGTCCATTCATGGTGTTTAAAAGTCCATGGCCAAGGTGTTTAAAAGTCCTTGGGGTCCAAGGTGTTTAAAAGTCCTTGGGGAAAGTTGTTGAACTTGATTTCATAAATGAAATGTATCACTTGAGCCAATATGACATGTATAGTACATGAGATGCATGAGATGCATGATTTAATGTTTATGTTGAAGCATGAGATGCTTGTTTAAATGAAATGTGGAAGCATGGAATTGCTTGATTTAAAGTATGCTTTGAGCATGTACAATGGTTGATTATAAGCATGTTTTATAAATGGTTTTAGTTGCATTATTGAATGGTTTTAAAGAGCACTCCTCACTAAGCTTTGGCTTACGCTCTCTCGTTTTCTTGATTCAATAATGCAGAGCATTAGAGTACATTGAGGGCAGCAAGAGAAGGCAAGCATACAAGTTCAAGTAAAGCTCAATGTATGGAAGGTTTTGTTAAACATTTTAGCTTTTGGTTGATTTGGCAATGGGGGACCAATGTGTATGTTTTGGGAGGTGTTTGAGACTCCCTATGGATGTTAATTGTTGTTTGAATTGCTGGATTTTGGATTGATTTTCTATTGCTTGCTTATGAAGGTTTAATGCTTGTATGGTAGCTTAAGTAGGAAGCATGCTATATGAATTGGGGCTTTTCATATGTGTCGTTTAAATGTTGAATTGTTGATGCAATTGAGGTCCTTGCATGTTGTATGATTAAGTGATATGGTTTGGTGATGTTAATTGGGTGTTTAATGCATGTTTGATGCTGATTTTGAGTTGTTTCCAGGCAGGGGTATCGATACTCGGGCTTGGGGTATCGATACACCTGAGCCAAATATGCATGTTTCTGCCCAGGGGTATCGATACCTCTGAACAAGTATCGATACCATATGAATGGGGTATCGATACCAGGGGGAAGGTATCGATACCTCTGCTAGAGTTTGGTTTCTGCCTTCCCCGAGTATCGATACGACACGTGGCGTATCGATACCCGACCGTTAAAATCAGTTGAAAGTATCTTTGGATGTTTCGTTTTGTTTACGTTTTGGTCCTAAATCTTGTTTGATCAATTGAATGAGTTTGGATTGTCCGTTTGAGCTGAAATTTCACAGAGAAGCATGAAACCTGACTAATTTCAAGACGGTAACTTTAATTTGGGTTAAGTCCCTTAATTTATCAGAATTTACATTTTGGTCCCTAAAGTTGTAATTTGTTCAATTGGGTCCCTGTTTGATCTCTGATGTTTGTGATCTTTTGATATGTTGTTTGTATGATCACAAGTAGGGTTAATGTGCATCTAGATAAGATTAAAAAGAAAAAAAAAGGTCGTTAATCAAGGTTGACTTTCGGGTTGACTTTGGTTTTCCCCGTGTAATCTTCGTAGTTCGGGTCAACCGTCTAGACCGGGCTACGGGGGTTACATTTGGTGGTATCAGAGCTGAGTTCTCGAGTAATTGGGAATGTGTGAATGCATGATTGAAGCATGGTTTGGTTTGTATGCTTGTTGAGTGAAAGCATGTTCAGTGATATGATGTGATGATGTGTATGTGATGCATGTTGTGATGATGCATGATGAGGGTACCCATTGCCAAACAAAAGCTAAAGAGATGATGTTGTTTTTGAAAGAAATTGAGCTTGAATACTTGGAATTTGCTTACCTTGCTGGTCCTGACTTGTTTTATTTTGTATTGTTATGCATGGTAAAGTATGGCACCACGTAGAGAGTTAAGGAGTAGCGTGAGAGCTACGACCCCGGAAGGGAATGTGAATGATGAGCACACGGGTAGTGCTGTGATACCTCCTCCTCCACCTTGTGGTGGTGGTGCGGAGAGGGAAAGAGCTGGAGCTGAGGCAGCTGGTGCTAGAGCTGCAGGACCTGAGGTTGGTCAGGGGCAAGCGATGCCTGACATGTCTGTGCTGGTACAAGCTATTGCGGGTGCGTTTCGAGCAGCAGTAGCTGGAGCTCAAGGAGCTGGGCATCAGGGAGATGCTGGAGCTAGACTACCCTTGGAACGTTTGCGCAGTCTTGGTGGGACTGAGTTTAGGGGTATGTCGGCTGAGAGGTCAGAAGCATGGCTGGAGAGTACCAAGCGTGTCTTGGGACAGATGAGTTGCACTGATGTGCAGAAGCTGGGATGTGTGGTGTCACTGCTGCAAGGTGATGCTTATACGTGGTGGACGACCACAATCTCTGGGATGGCTGATGCTGATGTTACGTGGACGTTTTTTCAGCATGCGTTCAAGAGGAGATATCTGGGAGTTAGATATCTGGATGAAAAGAAGCGTGAATTCATGTCTCTGACCCAAGGGAGCATGAGTGTGGCGGAGTATGAGGTACAGTTTGTACGTCTTAGCCAGTATGCACCGGAGCTGATACCTGATGAGCGCGAGAGGTGCGAAAGGTTTCGTTATGGTTTGGTGACGGAGGTTAAGACCTATATGTTAGCTGCGGAGTATAATGATTTTGATGTGCTGGGTAGTCGGTCCAAAGACATCGAGATGAACCTGAGTTTGTCTGCTAAGGGTGCTGGGGCTAGTTCTGGAAAGAGAGCTGCAGAGTATAGTTCTGGTGGTCGGAACAAGAGAGGGCGTGATCAGAGGTTTCAGTCCTCGTCTAAGAGAGGTGGAGGTGCACCTGCTAGAGGTGGCAATGCTAGAGCTGACCCTAGTGCTTGTTGGATTTGTGGTTCCCGTGGTCACTTGAAGCGTGACTGTCCTCGTGCTGGGAGGGAGGTGCAAGCTCCTGTTGTGGCAGCTGGTTATGAGTGCTGGAACTGTGGTTCAGCTGATCATCTGAGACGTGATTGTCCGAGGATGGCTGGTGGTCAAGAGCGTGCTCCTGTTGCAGCACCGCAGAGAGGTCGTGGGCGCGGCCGTGGAAATTTTCAGAGGCGAGAGGAAGGTGGTCGAGGAGTAGCTCATGTTGTGGCTATTCAACCTGAGGGTGGAGGCCAAGCGAGGGTGTATGCTCAGCGCGAGGGAAGGAATGATGCTGATGTGATTGCAGGTACCTTTACTTTGCAATCCTTGTCATTGCTTTCTTTGATAGATTCTGGATCTACGCATTCATACATTCTTCGGGAGCATGCTGAGTTGCTTGGTTTGCCTGTTGAGTCTTTGGATGTTGGTGTTAGAGTCACTAGTTCTTTTGGTGAAACTGTTGTGACTCGTAAGCTTTATAGAAGGTGTCCTTTGGTTGTTCAAGAGCATGTCTTTCATGTTGATCTTATGGAGTTGCCCTTTTATGGTTTTGATGTGATCCTTGGTATGGATTGGCTTGCTGAGCATCGTGCTGTTGTGGATTGTGAGAATAAGAGGGTTTCGCTTAAGCTTGCGGATGATTATGAAGTAGTGGTGGTTGGTGAGAATGTGAAGTTTCTTGCTAATGTTGTTTCTACCTTGGAGGCGAGCAGGATGTTGAGGCAGGGTTGTGAAGCTTTTCTGGCTTTTGTGATGAATCCTAGTTCGAAGGAGCTGAGGGTGTAGGATATCAGGGTTGTGAAGGAGTTTCCTGATGTTTTTCCTGAGGAGTTGCCTGGTTTACCTCCTAATCGTGAGGTGGAGTTTGGTATTGAGCTGTATGAGAATACCACTCCTGTGTCCATTACTCCGTATAGAATGGCACCTAAGGAGCTGAAGGAGCTGAAGACGCAGTTGCAAGAGTTGCTTGATCGTGGTTTCATCCGGCCGAGTGTTTCGCCTTGGGGTGCTCCTGTCTTGTTTGTGAAGAAGAAGGATGGCACGATGAGGATGTGCATTGATTACCGTCAGCTGAACAAGTTGACTATCAAGAATCGGTATCCTTTGCCGAGGATTGATGATCTCTTTGATCAATTTCGGGGAGCTGCTGTGTTCTCTAAGATTGACTTGAGGTCAGGGTATTATCAATTGAAGGTGAAGGATGTGGATGTGCCTAAGACAGCTTTCAGGACAAGGTATGGGCATTATGAGTTCCTTGTGATGCCGTTTGGTCTGACAAATGCTCCTGCTGCTTTCATGGATATGATGAATCGTGTTTTTCATGAATACCTGGACAAGTTTGTTGTGGTGTTCATTGATGATATCCTTGTGTACTCGCGTACCGAGGAAGAGCACGAAGAGCATTTGAGGATTGTGTTGCAAGCTTTGTTGGAGAATCAGCTTTATGCTAAGTTGAGTAAGTGTGAGTTCTGGCTTAGAGAGGTGGTTTTTCTTGGACATGTGGTCTCAGCCGAGGGGATTCGTGTTGATCCTCAGAAGATTGAAGCGGTGATGAACTGGAAAGTTCCTAAGTCTGTTCAGGAGGTTCGTAGTTTCCTTGGTTTGGCAGGATACTACCGAAGGTTTGTGGATGGTTTTTCCAAGATTGCTGCTCCTTTGACGAAGTTGCTGCAGAAAGATGTTAAGTATGAGTGGACAGAAGCGAGGCAGCAAGCTTTTGAGAAGCTGAAGATGGCTTTGACGCAAGCTCCTATCTTGATTCAGCCTGAATCAGGGAAAGAGTTTGTAGTCTACAGTGATGCATCCTATGTTGGTTTGGGGTGTGTGCTGATGCAAGAGGGTAAGGTTGTGGCTTATGCGTCGCGGCAGTTGAAGGTGCATGAGCGCAATTATCCTACGCATGATATTGAGCTGGCTGCAGTGGTTTTTGCTCTGAAGATCTGGAGGCATTATCTGTATGGTGAGAAGTGTACTGTGTACACGGATCACAAGAGTTTGAGGTATCTGATGTCTCAGAAGGAGTTGAATCTCAGGCAGCGACGTTGGTTGGAGTTGCTCAAGGATTATGACCTGACGATAGAGTATCATCCTGGAAAGGCTAATGTTGTTGCGGATGCCTTGAGTAGAAAGGTAGCTGTTGAGCTGAGAGCTATGTTTGCTAGCTTGAGTATATCGCAGGATGGTGGTCTTGTTGCTGAGTTGCAAGTGAAACCTTCGTTGGTTCAGTTGATCAAGGATAAGCAGTTGTTGGATGATTCCTTGGTGTCTCATGTTCAGGATATCGCGGAGGGTAGACCTTCGGATTTCTGTTTTAATGAGGATGGAGTGTTGTGTTTTGGTAGTCGGATAGTAGTGCCTGCAGATGCTGAGTTGAGGCGTGCTATTCTGGCTGAAGGTCATAGTAGTCCTTTTGCTATGCATCCTGGTAGTACAAAGATGTATCGCGATCTTCGTGATGAGTACTATTGGGTAGGTCTGAAGAAGGATGTGGCAGAGTTCGTGAGCAAGTGATTGGTGTGTCAGCGCGTTAAGGCTGAACATCAGGTTCCTTCTGGTTTGTTGCAACCGTTGAAAATCCCTGAGTGGAAGTGGGAGAGGGTTACCATGGATTTTGTATCTGGTTTGCCTTTGTCTCCGTCAAAGAAGAATTCTGTTTGGGTGATTGTGGATCGCCTGACGAAGTGTGCGCATTTCTTGCCTGTGCATACTACGTTTTCTTTGGATAAGCTGGCAGAGCTGTACATTGCTGAGGTTGTGAGGTTGCATGGTGTGCCTAAGTCGATCGTGTCAGATAGGGATCCGAGGTTCACAACGCGTTTTTGGCAGTGTTTGCATCAAGCTCTGGGTACAAGGTTGCATTTCAGTACATCCTATCATCCTCAGTCGGATGGTCAGTCTGAGCGAGTTATTCAGATTTTGGAGGATATGTTGAGATGCTGTGTGATAGAGTTCCAAGGTTCTTGGGAGAAGCATCTGCCTTTGGTTGAGTTCGCTTACAACAACAGTTTTCAGGCGAGTATACAGATGGCACCTTATGAGGCTCTGTATGGGAGGAAGTGTAGGACTCCTCTGTGTTGGGCTGAAACTGGTCAAAAGTTGGTTTCGATGCCTGCTTTGTTGAAAGGAACCACTGAGAAGGTGAAGCTCATTTGTGAGAGGTTGAAGGCTGCTTCTGATCGGCAGAAGTCTTACGCGGATTTGAAGCGTAAGGAGATAGAGTTTGCGGTGGGTGATCGCGTGTTCTTGAAGGTTTCGCCTTGGAAGAAGGTGATGAGGTTTGGGCGGAAGGGTAAGCTGAGCCCTAGATACATTGGACCGTATGAGGTTGTTGAGCGTGTGGGTCCTGTTGCGTATCGGTTGAGGTTACCTCAGGAGCTGGAGAAGATTCATGATGTGTTCCATGTTTCTATGCTCCGGAGGTATAGATCTGATCCTTCGCATGTGTTGCCTGTGGAGGAAGTGGAATTGAATCCGGATTTGACCTATGATGAGGAACCGGTGAAGGTTCTGGATTCGGATAGCAAAGTTCTTCGTGGCAAGACCATTGAGTTGGTGAAGGTGCTGTGGAAGCATCGCGGTGTTGAGGAAGCCACGTGGGAGCGGAAGGAAGATATGCTGAAGCAGTTTCCTTATCTCTTTCCTTCAGGTAAATTTCGAGGACGAAATTTCTTAAGGGGGGGAGAGTTGTAACGCCCCGGTTTTGGGCTTGGAAGTCTTGGGCGTTGACCGGTTGGTCAAGTGCTGTTCGAATCGTAAGAGGTTAAATTAGGAAAGCCTAGTTCGGGTTGCATTAAAAATATGGAAAAATGTTCTAAAATCATCTTTTATAATAATTAAGTGAACTGTGAAATCAATTTTGGAAAATGAGTTTCGGAAGTGTGACATTTTGGCTAGTGACCAAAATGTAATTTTTGCAAGTTTGGTGGCTATTTTATAAAGGGTTGAAACTTTGAATCTTTAAGGAGCTATTAATCCAAAGGTTATTTCTCCAGATTTTTCTAAGGTTTTATAAGCCAATTATCTGATTTTTAAAGATCCAAAAAGGAGGGAAACTTCATTTTGCTATTTTCTCATCTAACTTCCCATTTTCTTTCTCTCTTTTTCTCTCAACCCAAACACTCCATTTCCAGAGTTTTGTTTCTGATTTTCTCACCTAAATTCCTCCTTTCAACTCTCAATTGATTGCAAATCATCATATCTTCAAAACCTCTTCAATTTCTACAAGTTTCAACTAGCATTTTGGTTCCAAAAAGTGGAGAAATACAAGTTTGGAGGTAAGAACGTCCTTCTCCTCTGAACTTCAAGTTCTTTAATGAAATTCCTAAAGTTTTCAATCCTAATTTGATAATTGATTAAAGGTTTTAAGGTTGATTTATGGATCTTGGCTAATTATGCAAGATTTTGATGATTTCACTTGATTTTTCGTTTGATCTGTTAAATCTGTGTTTTGAGGAGTGTTTTTGATGTTAAATGATCATTAAATTGATGTGGAAATGAGTCTTGATTGATGCAATCCCGGATAGGTTGGGTTTCCTAATTTTAGCTTGTGTTTTAAGGTAGCTTTTGTGGTGATCTTGTGGATCTGGTGTTGCTGGAGGTATAAGGATGGTTGTAGGTTGTTTTTAGATGTGTTATGATGTTAATGGAAGTGAGGTTTTGCTGGTTTGTGGCTGGGCTTTGTTTAGAAGTGTTTCGGATGCATTTTCGGTTGTGTTTGGTGGCCGAAAATGGAGGTTTAGTGAGAGCAACGAGTTTTGATGCTTTCATTGAAGCAATTAATGCATGATGATGCATTAATCCTCTGCTTTAATGTGTTGAAACAGGGGAGGCATCCTTGGATCCAAGAATTGTTGATCCGGAGGCTTGTTTTGGTGCTTTGGCTTGAAGCGAAGTGGTAATCGGTGAGTGAAAATGGATTTACAGCTTTAAAACCAAAGGTTGAAGGTTTTGGGAGCTTAGTTTAAGTCTAAACAACTTTGCTAAGCTCAAGTGTAAGTTTTCGGATTACTCTCTTAAGTGGTGGCCATGTTTGATGAAATGTGAAATGATGATTTTGCATGATTTGCTACTGTTTTGGAAAGCATGTTTTAGCATGTTAATTGCTGATGATTTAGCATGATTTATGCTGATGTTTTAAGCCACGTGTTGAAGGTGTCTCTAGGTAAGAGTACCTTGTTTTATGCATTGTTAAATGATGATTTAATGCTTTGAAATGCATGATGAAATGGCTTGATTTAAATGCTTTAAAACAGTGGGTTATATGATGTATAAAGTGTGTATTGGCAAGTGATGGTTTGTAAAAGTGAAGGTCACTAAGGTGGTTAAAAGTCCTTGAGTGAGCCTTGTTATCTAAGATCATCAAGGTGGTTAAAAGTCCTTGGATGAATCTTGTTGCGGACACTAAGGTGGTTAAAAGTCCTTAGGTGCTCCTTTCCATGGTGGTTAAAAGTCCATGGGGCCAAGGTGTTTAAAAGTCCTTGGGGCCAAGGTGTTTAAAAGTCCTTGGGGTATCTCAAGCTACGGACACAAAGGTGGTTAAAAGTCCTTGTGTGGTCCATTCATGGTGTTTAAAAGTCCATGGCCAAGGTGTTTAAAAGTCCTTGGGGTCCAAGGTGTTTAAAAGTCCTTGGGGAAAGTTGTTGAACTTGATTTCATAAATGAAATGTATCACTTGAGCCAATATGACATGTATAGTACATGAGATGCATGAGATGCATGATTTAATGTTTATGTTGAAGCATGAGATGCTTGTTTAAATGAAATGTGGAAGCATGGAATTGCTTGATTTAAAGTATGCTTTGAGCATGTACAATGGTTGATTATAAGCATGTTTTATAAATGGTTTTAGTTGCATTATTGAATGGTTTTAAAGAGCACTCCTCACTAAGCTTTGGCTTACGCTCTCTCGTTTTCTTGATTCAATAATGCAGAGCATTAGAGTACATTGAGGGCAGCAAGAGAAGGCAAGCATACAAGTTCAAGTAAAGCTCAATGTATGGAAGATTTTGTTAAACATTTTAGCTTTTGGTTGATTTGGCAATGGGGGACCAATGTGTATGTTTTGGGAGGTGTTTGAGACTCCCTATGGATGTTAATTGTTGTTTGAATTGCTGGATTTTGGATTGATTTTCTATTGCTTGCTTATGAAGGTTTAATGCTTGTATGGTAGCTTAAGTAGGAAGCATGCTATATGAATTGGGGCTTTTCATATGTGTCGTTTAAATGTTGAATTGTTGATGCAATTGAGGTCCTTGCATGTTGTATGATTAAGTGATATGGTTTGGTGATGTTAATTGGGTGTTTAATGCATGTTTGATGCTGATTTTGAGTTGTTTCCAGGCAGGGGTATCGATACTCGGGCTTGGGGTATCGATACACCTGAGCCAAATATGCATGTTTCTGCCCAGGGGTATCGATACCTCTGAACAAGTATCGATACCATATGAATGGGGTATCGATACCAGGGGGAAGGTATCGATACCTCTGCTAGAGTTTGGTTTCTGCCTTCCCCGAGTATCGATACGACACGTGGCGTATCGATACCCGACCGTTAAAATCAGTTAAAAGTATCTTTGGATGTTTCGTTTTGTTTACGTTTTGGTCCTAAATCTTGTTTGATCAATTGAATGAGTTTGGATTGTCCGTTTGAGCTGAAATTTCACAGAGAAGCATGAAACCTGACTAATTTCAAGACGGTAACTTTAATTTGGGTTAAGTCCCTTAATTTATCAGAATTTACATTTTGGTCCCTAAAGTTGTAATTTGTTCAATTGGGTCCCTGTTTGATCTCTGATGTTTGTGATCTTTTGATATGTTGTTTGTATGATCACAAGTAGGGTTAATGTGCATCTAGATAAGATTAAAAAGAAAAAAAAGGGTCGTTAATCAAGGTTGACTTTCGGGTTGACTTTGGTTTTCCCCGTGTAATCTTCGTAGTTCGGGTCAACCGTCTAGACCGGGCTACGGGGGTTACAACCAAGGATCACTTACCTAGTTCATCCTTAACATAATGGCATTAAAATCCAGTATTAAACCATGCTTAAACGTGCTTAAAAACAGTAAACAAATCCATTCTTACACCAAGTGCAATTTCATCAAACATAGCATATTTCCAAGAGAGGGATTACCGAAACACTTACACTTGAGCTTAGTTAAGTGTATCAAACTTATACTAAGCTCCCAAGATCACGCCCAAAGCGTTACAAAGCAAGATATTTCATTTCCACTCACCGATACGTGAAGCCTCGTTCGTCGACACGGAAATTACACCTCCGGAGCCTCCAAAATCACCTCGTTTGCTTCCAGATTAAGATCCTCTGGTTTAACATCATCAAAACAGGGATCTAAATGCATTAAAATTGCCCACTCAAACTACACCAAAATACCTTTCCAAAACAACCGAAAACTCAATCGATTGCTCCCTAAACCAAGCCCAGCCATCATTCATCACTTCCAAACAATTATCAACATCAAAACACATCTAATAAACATCCTAACTCATCCTTATACCTCCAGCAATAAAGATTCCACCATTTCACCATAAAATCTCACTTAAAACTACCAAGAAACTCAAGGATCTCAAGGATTTCGGGATCTATGTTATTACAACATCATTTTAACATATAAACCAACTTAGAAATCAATTAAAATCAACACAAAACAGAGCCCAACTCATCAAGTCCGAAAATCAAGATTTCATCCATAATTTCACAAGATTTTGATCTTAAATCAAAACTATATTGAAAACTCACTCAAAAATAGTATTTAGAAGCCAAATATCTTGGGAATTTCAATAAATAACTTAGATTAGAGGTTGAGAGCGGGATTTACCTCCAATGCTTGCTTCATTCAATAGATGACAAGTTTTCCTTGCAAAAATCTTGAAGAGTTAAGGAAGATCTCTTGACAATGATTTAGGAAATGTTGAGAGAGTTTTTGAGAGGAAGAATTCTGGAAAAATATGAGAGAAAATGGTGTTTGGCTGAAAATGAGAGGGAATTGGTAGTTACGTAAATGAAAATCCCATTAACTACCTGTAACCCCCTCGTCCCGGTCTGGCCGGATGACTGGTCTGAGTGAGCTACACGGGGAAAACCGAGTGAAACCCCCTTAAGGATTCCCCCTCAGTTAGCAACCCTATTATTTTTTTTCATTTAAATCTTGTCTAGAGGAGTATTAGATCCTATGTGATCATACAGCGGAACAACATTCACGGGACAAACAAACGAACTCAACCCAACATTTTACAGCCCAATTTTAAACTTAAACTGCAGGCGGTATCGATACACTTAAGGAGTGTATCGATACCCCTTGACTAGGTCAACTGGTCAAGGTCAACCCGTGGAGACCGGATCGATACGCCCAAGGAGTGTATCGATACTCTCCCCAACGGTTGACTTCTCACGGTCAACGCTAAGATTACCGTATCGATACGCCAGAGACCCGTTCCGATACCAAAATGGACAGAAGCTTCAGTGACCAAAAAGGTATCGATACGCCCCCAACGCGTATCGAAACAAGAGGCCTGAAACAAGAAGGTCGTATCGATACGGGACCAACCGTATCGATACCACTGCACTGCGAAACTCCCAAACTCAGATAAATCATACAAGACTCGAACCTAGATGCAATTTAAGACTTCCCTAACCCCAACCAATCATTCATACAACATTTACAGATCACTATTTAGCCATACAAGCACCCAACATGTGCATACATCAAGAAAATCGTGCAATTGCTCATAGAAGACATTTGAGCATTCAAGTCTCATACTCCAACACTCAAACATAAGGACAACCTCAAAGGGCACATAGCCAATATTCATGGTAAGCAATTTAGGCATGGTTTACAATCCAATCATGGCATCAACAAGCCAATCAAAACAACATAATTAAGGAGTCTAAACATGCTCCTAAACAACCAACAATAGCACAAATCAACAGCACCTATCCCATTGCTTTACTATTACAATCTTTAAATTTAACTATCATACTTGAGCTAACCGTAAGGAACACTTGGAGGCCTTTACTTGCCCTTGCCACCCACAAGCTATTTATCTGCATTGTCGAACAGAAGAGAGCGTAAGCATAAAAGCTTAGTGATGGTAAGCTCGTAAAACAAACCTCGACAATGCAGGGTCCAAGCACGAGCTACAACCAAGATAAAATGCATGACCTTACCTCCGATCCACACGAGCCATAATTATAAAAGATGCATGAACATATATTCAATATCATGTCATGCTCAACATGTTTAAATCCACAACATATGAAATCACATATATTAAACTATGTTAGCAACACATCCCAAATCACATTGGCTAACAATTAATCACATATTGGCAACATAAACCACAATCCGTATTGGCACCTAGCTATGACTTGAATACGCGGATAACCGTTGGAACTCACATCCAACAACACAACCATTACCTGACGGTGGGATTACACTCATCACCGTTCACGCGGAGGGGATTCCACTCATCCTCACGCCTCATTTCACGCGGAGGGGATTCCACTCATCCTCACGCCCGTCGATGGGATTCCACTCATCACCAACTATTATATATATAAGAAGATTTCTGGGCGAACCCGTACTCCATCTTGATGACTACCATCATCAAGACCACGCGCGCATTTTGACTCACGTGTGCACACTAAACATCCTAATGATCGATCATTTATACCCAAGCATACTAGTGCCAATACTACACATTTCATTAATCTATCACAATATCAATCCATAACAACTTCCGTGCTTAGCACGTACTCACCATGACTCACCGTCATGCACAAACCACATTTCCTGCCTAGCATGTACTCACCATGATCCTCGGATCATACAATTACCTCATAACATCATTACACATGTCAACACTACATGCATCTCAATAACACAAATGTCACATCATATTTCATACATATCTATATCTCTATCACATTTATCATCAACATGCATGTAACAATGCATTAAGCCATGCCTCCACATACATGTATAACAACATAAGCATAACCACCATAAGCATGATTAAACATGAGTCATAATTCAACACTTTAAAGATCAACCAAGGTCTCTAACTAACGTTTAGGATTAGGCCACCACCCTAATCCCAACTCTAGGTAGGTCTACCAATCCCAACCTAGTTCACATGCTTGAACCAACACTTAAAAACCATTTAAAAATATTTAACCACTCACCTCTACCTCCAAGCTCATCTACCAAGAAACCATGGTCTTCAATTTCCGGATTTGTTCCCAAGGCCTCACCAACACAAATTCCCGCTTCTAAACAACCTCAAACACAATTCAAACAATTCCAAATCAGCCCAACATCAAAAGACCAACCCGGAATACAATTCAAATACAATTTACAATATTGCAAGCCATGACCAAACCCCATACCTTGCAATCTCGGACAGCCCACATACCCCTTCCAAAATACATGTTTCCAATACCCATTGCACCCACAAATGATCCCAAATCAACCCCCAACCATAGCACTACCAATAGCCTATCAATTCTCACCTAAAACAACCCCCAAAACTCACCCAAAACCCTCCAAAAACCCCATTTATACTCAAATTCGGGAATTCATTTAAAATGCTCTAAAAATTATATATGTTGAACCATTTGGTTTACAAACATCATATCTAACATAAATAAACCAAAAGCCTTGATAAAAACTCATAAAGTTTTAACCTTTAGCTTAAAACTTTGAAAAACCCAAATGTAAAATACATGGTTTTAGTGAAATCTAAAAATACTAAAATGTAGAGGATAGCAAGGCCAAGTCAAAACTATATTTACCTTTCAAAAAGCTCAAAGGATGAGGAAGAAAGGAGGTGGAAGAGTGAGGTGAAGAGAAGCCCTCTTCTCACGTTGGGAATGGAAAATAGGGAGGAGGATGAAGATGAGCACATGCTCATCTTTTGCTTTATTTTAAATTCACCCAAAAACAATGTTTACCACTATGCCCTTAATGAAAGTCCAAAACATAGTTGTAAATATTTTGAAATCCCGAGGCCCGCGAAAATATTTTATTATCTAAATTGTAAAACCGAACCCAAAATAATATTAAAATATTATTTTCACTCGACCCCTAAACCCGGGTGTTACAACTCTCCCCCACTTAAGGAAATTTCGTCCCCGAAATTTATCGGACACGAACCCACTTTCCTTCACACCACAACACACTAACCAATCTCGGTGTACTTACCACACATCAATAGATATCAGATGCTAAGATCTCAACTGATTCTTCGTTGCACGCAATTTTCAAACTCAACTCAATCTCTCCAACAAACATAGCACGACCCATATCTGACTCACATTCCTGAATCACAGATACACAAATCACATCACAAACCCCTTTCTAACTCTGGTGGTAACCGCAACAAATAAACAACTGAACTAGCCCGATTCACAATCTCTTACCACACTGTTTAAAAACTTGACCGGTGACTTTCTCTGACTGATCATCTAACTTCATCAGTTAACCAAACACTATGCAGACGTCTTCAAAAACAATCTAATTGAAATCTCGGATCCCTATTACCCACTTCCATTAAGAACCTTCCACGGATGTAACAAGCTAGAAGAAAAATGACGTTCGGTCTTGACATGCTGGCAAATTATACACTTACCCTCATATTGAACCACATCACACATCATCTCAATCCCGAAGTATTCATCTTCAACCCACATTACGTCTTCATACTACTCAGATGTAATACAAATGAATTACCGTGTGCTTCGGCCAAAACAATACGTTTCAAAACACTATGTCAATCGGTACAACTATTCTGTCTCTGAAATGCAAAACTCAATCATCTCTGAAACTGTATTCTGAAGGTCTTCCTTCTACTACGCCCCGCACGTGAGGTGCCAAGAACCTGTCTTGCAACTGTTTCTCTTCAAGCATTCTGACTCAATGTAGGCCCAACATGTAACTCGGCCACAAGATTACTATCATTCGGTAAACTGAATTCGGCAATTACATCTCGCAACTCTACTACTAATCTATCAACAACATAGCTCGAAACATCGGTTACTACGTAGACTCTCTTCAGATAGTACTCAATCTTGAGATCACAGTCTTCAAGCAATTCTAACAACTCATGCTGTTCAAGTTCCAACCATTCCTAAGTCTTCAAATATTTTAAGTTCTGATGATATGTACATACACACTGTGCATTTCTTACTATACAAGCTTTGTCTCCAAGTCTTCGTAGCAATTACGACTGCAATTAACTCTATGTCTCATATCGGATAACTCTTCCCACGGTCTTTCAATTATCTCGGTGATCAAGCCACAAATCTTTTGTCTTGCATAAACACACAACCTAACTCTACATGTAACGCATCACTATGGTTCACTAATTCCTCCTCTGATATAGGCTGAATCAAGGTCGAAGTTCTCTTCAAGGTTTCTTTCAGTTTCTCAAGGGCTCATTGTCTCGCATCTAACCACACAACTAAACATTCTTCTGTAGCAATCTATCAATGAAGCAACTATCTTCAAAAGACTATTTATAATTCTCTGAATGTAACAATGCTAGACCTAGGAATTATAAATACCTATCACAGTCTTCATTTTATTCCAACTCACATCTTCTTCTGCTTACCTGGGATTTACTCTAACACACTCGGTTGAACTACATGTCCTAGGAGAACGTCTTCATTAACTCGGAGTTCGGTTGCATAACTTGGCATACAACCAATTCTCTAAAAGGATCTACAACACTAACTCCATTGCTTGTCATGATGTAACCCCCTTAACCCGGCCTAGACGGTTGACCCGAATTAAGAAAGTCACATGGGGAAAACCAAAGTCAACCCGAAAGTCAACCTTGATTAACGACCCTTTTTTTCTTTTTAATCTTATCTAGATGCACATTAGCCCTAATTGTGATCACACAAACATCATACTCAAAGATCACAAATATCAGAGATCAAATAGGGACCCAATTGAACAAATTACAACTTTAGGGACCAAATTGTAATTTCTGATAAATATGAGGACTTAACCCAAATTAAAGTTACCAGCTTATAATTTATCAGGTTTCATGCTTCACTGTGAAATTTCAGCTCAAAAGGACATCCCAAACTCATACAATTGCACAAACAAGATTCAGGACCAAAATGCAAACAATTCAAAACATTTAACCGCCAATGTCAGCCCCCAACGGTCACCCGTTCCGAAACTGGCAGAGCCCGTTTCGAAACACGGGCCGTTCCGCAACGCGTACCGCAACGGGGGTCTGGCAGTAGCCAAACCGTTTCGGAACGGTCCCTCCCGTTTCGGACGCCTGGGCTTGTTTAAGGCACCTGTTCCGAAACGGGTGATACTGTTCCGAAACGCCCTGCACAGATTGCTCCAAAATGCATCCTTAAACATGCAATTAAACATCCAATCATGCTCCAAATGCTACCAAACTTTACCAGCATGCAATTCAACATATATAAGATTTACAAGCATCAACAAATCATCAGAACAACATCATATGCAAAAAGCCTCAATTCTATAGGCATGCTTCCTACACAAGCAAACCATTTAAGCATAAACTTCCAATTCAAGCATATAAAGGCCTAACACTAAACCAGCATTCACATCAATCATTCAACATACTTAGGGAGTTCCAAAAATCTCCCAAACATACACATTGGTCCCCCATTGCCAAATTACCAAAAGCTAAAAGTGTACTTAAGAAACCTTCCATACATTGAGCTTTACTTTCACTTGATTGCTTGACCTTCTTGCTGTCCTCATGGTACTCTAATGTTCTGCATTATTGAATTAAGAAAACGAAAGAGAGCGTAAGCAAAAGCTTAGTGAGGAATGCTCATAAAACCATTCAATAATGCACTTATAAATCATTTATAAATCATGCTTCAATTCAACATTTGCAAATGCTCAAAAGCATACTTAAAACAAGCATCTCATGCTTCAACATAATATAACATGTCATATTGGCTCAAGTGATATATTCCATTTCATTAAAACGAGTTCATCAACTTCCCAAGGACTTTTAAACACCTTGGCCCCAAGGACTTTTAAACACCTTGGCCATGGACTTTTAAACACCATGAATGAGGACCACACAAGGACTTTTAACCACCTTTGTGTCCATAGCTTGAATCACCCCAAGGACTTTTAAACACCTTGGCCCCAAGGACTTTTAAACACCTTGGCCCCATGGACTTTTAAACACCATGGAAAGGATCACCTAAGGACTTTTAACCACCTTAGTGTCTGCAACAAGAATCATCCAAGGACTTTTAACCACCTTGATGACCTTAAGAATACAAGGCTCACTCAAGGACTTTTAACCACCTTAGTGACCTTAACCTTTTCAAAACATCACTTGCCAATATACATCTTTTCTATCATTTATTCCACTGTTTAAAGCATTAAACCAAGCCATATTCAACATGCATTTAAAAGCATCAAACCACATCTTATCAATGTACAAAAACAAGGAACTCTTACCTTGAGTTTCCTTCAACATATGGCTTACAACAACAGCAAAAACCATGCTAAATCATGCTTTCAAAACAGTAATTAAAACATGCAAATAACCATTTCGCATCACAACAAAATCATGGCCACCACTAGAGAGTAATTCCGAAAACTTACACTTGAGCTTAGCAAAGTTGTTTAGACTTAAGCTAAGCTCCCAAGACATTGGTTTCAAAGCCGAAAACCCAATTTTCACAAACGCACTCACCGATTTCCACTTCGCCTCAAGCCAAAGCACCAATTCAAGCTTCCGGATCAACAACTCTTGGATCCAAAGATGCCTCCCCTGTTTTCAACACATCAAAGCAGAGGATTAATGCATCATCATGCATTAATTGCTTCAATGAAAGCACCTAAACTCGCTGCTCTCATCCACACACCATTTTCGGCCACCAAACACAACCGAAAATGCATCCAAACCACTTCTAAACAAAGCCCAGCCATAAACCAGCAAAACCACACATCCTTAAACATCATATAACATCTAAAAACAACCTATCAACATCCTTAAACCTCCAGCAACATCAGATCCACAAGATCACCCCAAAAACAACCTTGAAACACAAGCTAAACTTAGGAAACTCAACCTATCCGGGATTGCATTAATCAAAACTCAATTCCTTATCAATTAGTGTCCAATTAACATCAAAAACACATCTCAAATCACAGATTAATCAGATCTAACGAAAAATCATCAAAAATCATCAAATCTTGCATTATAAGCCAAGATCCATTTCACCACTTAAAAACCTTTAATTAAACATCAATTAAGGATTGAAAACTTAGGAATTTCAGTAAAGAACTGATAGTTTAGAGGAGAAGGACGTTCTTACCTCAAAACTTGAGTTTCTCCTCTTTTTGGAATCAAAAATCTTGTTGAATCAAGTAGCAATTAAAGAGGTTTTGAAGATATGTTGATTAGGAATCAAATGAGAGTTGAAAGGAGGGATTTAGGTGAGAAAATCAGATCCAATTCTCTGGAGAGAAAGTGTTTGGGTCGAGAGAAAATGAGAGAAAGAAAATTGAGAAAAGTTGGTTACAAAATCCAAAATAGCCAAATGGCTTTCCCTCCACTTTTAATATCATTTAAAATCAGAATTTAGTCTTAAAATATCTTAGAAAAATCTGGAGAAACTTCCTTTGGGTAAATAGCTCCTTAAAGATTCAAAGTTTCAACCCTTTATAAAATAGCCACAAAACTTTCGAAAATTACATTTTGGTCACTAGCCAAAATGTCACCCTTCCGAAACTCATTTTCCAAAATTGATTTCACAGTTCACTTAATTATATTAAAAGATGATTTTAGAACATTTTTCCATATTTTTAATGCAACCCGAACTAGGCTTTCCTAAATTCACCTCTTCAGATTCGAACAGCACTTTGACCGAACCGGTCAACGCCCAAAACTCCTAAGCCCAAAACCGGGGCGTTACAACTCTCCCCCCTTAAGAAATTTCGTCCTCGAAATTTACCTGAAGGAAAGAGATAAGGAAACTGCTTCAGCATGTCTTCCTTCCGCTCCCACGTGGCTTCCTCAACACCTCGATGCTTCCACGGCACCTTCACCAACTCAATGGTCTTGCCACGAAGAACCTTACTATCCGAATCCAGAACCTTCACCGGTTCCTCATCGTAGGTCAAATCCGGATTCAAAACCACTTCCTCCACAGGCATCACATGCGAAGGATCAGATCTATACTTCCGGAGCATAGAAACATGGAACACATCATGAATCTTCTCCAACTCCTGAGGTAACCTCAACCGATACGCAACAGGACCCACACGCTCAACAACCTCATATGGTCCAATGTACCTAGGGCTCAACTTACCCTTCCGGCCAAACCTCATCACCTTCTTCCAAGGCGAAACCTTCAAGAACACACGGTCACCCACCGCATACTCTATCTCCTTACGCTTCAAATCCGCGTAAGACTTTTGCCGATCAGAGGCAGCCTTCAACCGCTCACAGATAAGCTTCACCTTCTCAGTGGTCCCTTTCAACAAAGCCGGCATCGAAACCAACTTTTGACCAGTTTCAGCCCAACAAAGAGGAGTCCTACACTTCCTCCCGTACAAAGCCTCATAAGGTGCCATCTGTATACTCGCCTGATAACTATTGTTATAAGCGAACTCAACCAAAGGCAGATGCTTCTCCCAAGAACCTTGGAACTCAATCACGCAGCATCTCAACATATCCTCCAAGATCTGAATAACTCGCTCAGACTGACCATCCGACTGAGGATGATAGGATATACTGAAATGCAACCTTGTACCCAGAGCTTGATGCAAACACTGCCAGAAACGCGATGTGAACCTCGGATCCCTATCCGACACAATCGACTTAGGCACACCATGCAGCCTCACAATATCAGCAATGTACAGCTCTGCCAGCTTATCCAAAGAGAACGTAGTATGCACAGGCAAGAAATGCGCACACTTCGTCAGGTGGTCCACAATCACCCAAACAGAGTTCTTCTTCGAAGGAGACAGAGGTAAACCAGATACAAAATCCATGGTAACCCTCTCCCACTTCTATTCAGGGATTTTCAACGGTTGCAACAACCCAGAAGGAACCTGATGTTCAGCCTTAACTCCCTGACACACCAAACACTTGCTCACAAACTCTGAAACATCCTTCTTCAAACCCACCCAATAGTACTCATCACGAAGATCACGGTACATCTTAGTACTACCAGGGTGCATAGCAAAAGGACTACTATGACCTTCAGTCAGAATAGCACGCCTCAACTCAGCATCAGCAGGCACTACTATTCGACTCCCAAAACACAACAATCCATCATCATTAAAACAGAAATCCGAAGGTCTACCCTCCGCGATATCCTGAACATGAGACACCAAGGAATCATCCAACAACTGCTTATCCTTGATCAACTGAACCAACGATGGTTTCACTTGCAACTCAGCTACAAGACCACCATTTCGCGATATACTCAAGCTAGCAAACATAGCTCTCAGCTCAACAGCTACCTTCCTACTCAAGGCATCCGCAACAACATTAGCCTTTCCAGGATGGTACTCAATCGTCAGATCATAATCCTTGAGCAACTCCAACCAACGCCACTGCCTAAGATTCAACTCCTTCTGTGACATCAGATACCTCAAACTCTTGTGATCCGTGTACACAGTACACTTCTCACCATACAGATAATGCCTCCAGATCTTCAGAGCAAAAACCACTGCAGCCAACTCAATATCATGCGTAGGGTAATTACGCTCATGCACTTTCAACTGCCGCGATGCATAAGCCACCACCTTACCCTCTTGCATCAGCACACATCCCAAACCAACATAGGATGCATCACTATAGACCACAAACTCTTTCCCTGATTCAGGCTGAACCAAGATAGGAGCTTGCGTCAAAGCCACCTTCAGCTTCTCAAAAGCCTGCTGTCTCGCTTCCGTCCACTCATACTTAACATCTTTCTGCAACAGCTTCGTCAAAGGAGCAGCAATCTTGGAAAAACCATCCACAAACCTTCGGTAGTATCCTGCCAAACCAAGGAAACTACGGACCTCATGAACAGACTTAGGAACCTTCCAGTTCATTACTGCCTCAATCTTCTGAGGATCAACACGAATCCCCTCAGCTGAGACCACATGCCCAAGGAACACCACCTCCTTAAGCCAGAACTCACACTTGCTCAGCTTAGCATAAAGCTGATTCTCCAACAAAGCTTGCAAAACAATCCTCAAATGCTCTTCGTGCTCCTCCTCAGTACGCGAGTACACGAGGATATCATCAATGAACACCACAACGAACTTATCCAAGTATTCATGAAACACACGGTTCATCATGTCCATGAAAGCAGCAGGAGCATTTGTCAAACCAAACGGCATCACAAGGAACTCATAATGCCCATACCTCGTCCTGAAAGCTGTCTTAGGCACATCCACATCCTTCACCTTCAACTGGTAATACCCTGACCTCAAGTCAATCTTAGAGAACACAGCAGCTCCCCGAAATTGATCAAAGAGATCATCAATCCTCGGCAAAGGATACCGATTCTTGATAGTCAACTTGTTCAGCTGACGGTAATCAATGCACATCCTCATAGTGCCATCTTTCTTCTTCACAAACAAGACCGGTGCTCCCCAAGGTGACACACTCGGCCGGATGAAACCACGATCAAGCAGCTCTTGCAACTGCGTCTTCAGCTCCTTCAGCTCCTTAGGTGCCATTCTATAGGGAGTAATGGACACAGGAGTTGTATTCTCATACAGCTCAATTCCAAACTCCACCTCGAGATTAGGAGGTAAACCAGGCAACTCCACAGGAAAAACACCAGGAAACTCCTTCACAACTCTGATATCTTGCACCCTCAACTCCTTAGAACTAGGATTCATCACAAAAGCTAGATAAGCTTCACAACCTTGCCTCAGCATCCTGCTCGCCTCCAAGGTAGAAACAACATTGGCAAGAAACTTCACATTCTCACCAACCACAACCACTTCATAATCATCCGTAAGCTTAAGCGAAACACGCTTATTCTCAAAATCCACAACAGCACGATGCTCAGCAAGCCAATCCATACCAAGGATTACATCAAAACCATAAAAGGGCAGCTCCATAAGATCAACATGAAAAACATGCTCTTGAACAACCAAGGGACACCTTCTATAAAGCTTTCGAGTCACAACAGTTTCACCAAAAGAACTAGTGACACGAACACCAACATCCAAAGACTCAACAGGCAAACCAAGCAATTCAGCATGCTCACGCAAAATGTATGAATGCGTAGATCCAGAATCAATCAAAGAAAGCAATGACAAGGATTGCAAAGTAAAGGTACCTGCAATCACATCTGCATCATTCCTCCCTTCACGCTGAGCATACACCCTCGCTTGGCCTCCACCTTCAGGCTGAATAGCCACAACATGGGCTACTCCACGACCACCTTCCTCACGCCTCTGGAAATTACCATGGCCGCGCCCACGACCTCTCTGTGGTGCAGCAACAGCAGGAGCACGCAACTGATCACCAGCCAACCTAGGACAATCTCGCCTTAAGTGGTTTGCAGAACCACAATTCCAGCATCCATAACCAGCTGCCGCAACAGGAGCTTGCACCTCCCTCACAGCACGAGGACAGTCACGCTTCAAGTGACCACGTGAACCACAGATCCAACAAGCACTAGGGTCAGCTCTAGCATTGCCCCCTTTAGCAGGTGCACCACCACCTCTCTTAGCTGAGGACTGATACCTCTGATCATGTCCCCTCTTGTTCCGTCCACCTCCGGAACTATACTCAGCAGCTCTCTTACAAGAACTTGCTCCAGCACCTTTCGCAGACAAACCCAAATTCATCTCAATGTCCTTAGCTCGGCCCACCAACACATCAAAATCATCATACTCAGTGGCCAGCACATACATCTTCACCTCCATTATAAGGCCATAACGAAACCTTTCGCACCTCTCTCGTTCATCAGGAATAAGCTCAGGTGCATACTGACTGAGTCGCACAAACTGCACCTCATACTCATCCACTGTCATACTCCCTTGGGTAAGAGTCATGAACTCACGTTTCTTCTCGTCAAGATATCTCACACCAAGATATCTCCGCTTGAACACATTCTGAAAGAATGTCCAAGTCACATCAGCTTCAATCATCCCAGAGATTGTGGTCGTCCACCATGTATATGCATCATCCTGAAGCAAGGATACCACACAACCCAACTTTTGCACATCCGTGCAACTCATCTGTCCCAAGATTCACTTGGTACTATCTAGCCAAGCTTCCGAACTCTCAGCAGACATACCTCTGAACTCAGTCCCACCAAGACTGCGCAGACGCTCCAAAGGTGGTCTAACACCAGCATCTCCCTAATGCCCAGCTCCTTGAGCTCCAGCTACTGCTGCTCGAAAAGCGCCCGCAATAGCTTGTACTAACATAGACATATCAGGCATAGCTTGCCCCTGACCAACCTCTGGTCCTGCAGCCCCAGCACCAGCTGCTGCAGCTTCAGCTCTCCCTCCCTCACCACCACCACCACCAGGTGGAGGAGGAGGTAACACTGCACTACCCGTGTTCTCTTCATTTTCATTCTCATTCTGAGCCGCAGCTCGCACATTACCTCGTAACTCTCTACGTGGTGCCATACTTTTACCATGCAATAACAATACAAATAATACAAAATCAGGCCCAGTAAGGTAAGCAATCCAAGTATTCAAGCTCAATTTCATTCAAAATCAACATCATTTCTTTAGCTTTGATTTGGCAATGGGTACCCACATCATGCTACATCACAGCATACAACTCAATTGCATCCAAATCACAAGCTACTAATCATGCTTCTAATCAACAAGCATACAAGGCAATCATACTTCAATCATGCATACAAACATTCCCAATTACTCAAGAACTCAGCTCTGATACCACCAAATGTAACCCCCTTAACCCGGCCTAGACGGTTGACCCGAATTAAGAAAGTCACACGGGGAAAACCAAAGTCAACCCGAAAGTCAACCTTGATTAACGACCCTTTTTTTCTTTTTAATCTTATCTAGATGCACATTAGCCCTAATTGTGATCACACAAACATCATACTCAAAGATCACAAACATCAGAGATCAAACAGGGACCCAATTGAACAAATTACAACTTTAGGGACCAAATTGTAATTTCTGATAAATATGAGGACTTAACCCAAATTAAAGTTACCAGCTTATAATTTATCAGGTTTCATGCTTCACTGTGAAATTTCAGCTCAAAAGGACATCCCAAACTCATACAATTGCACAAACAAGATTCAGGACCAAAATGCAAACAATTCAAAACATTTAACCGCCAATGTCAGCCCCCAACGGTCACCCGTTCCGAAACAGGCAGAGCCCGTTTCGAAACACGGGCCGTTCCGCAACGCGTACCGCAACGGGGGTCTGGCAGTAGCCAAACTGTTTCGGAACGCTACCTCCCGTTTCGGACGCCTGGGCTTGTTTAAGGCACCTGTTCCGAAACGGGTGATACTGTTCCGAAACGCCCTGCACAGATTGCTCCAAAATGCATCCTTAAACATGCAATTAAACATCCAATCATGCTCCAAATGCTACCAAACTTTACCAGCATGCAATTCAACATATATAAGACTTACAAGCATCAACAAATCATCAGAACAACATCATATGCAAAAAGCCTCAATTCTATAGGTATGCTTCCTACACAAGCAAACCATTTAAGCACAAACTTCCAATTCAAGCATATAAAGGCCAAACACTAAACCAGCATTCACATCAATCATTCAACATACTTAGGGAGTTCCAAACATCTCCCAAACATACACATTGGTCCCCCATTGCCAAATTACCAAAAGCTAAAAGTGTACTTAAGAAACCTTCCATACATTGAGCTTTACTTTCACTTGATTGCTTGACCTTCTTGCTGCCCTCAAGGTACTCTAATGTTCTGCATTATTGAATTAAGAAAACGAAAGAGAGCGTAAGCAAAAGCTTAGTGAGGAATGCTCATAAAACCATTCAATAATGCACTTATAAATCATTTATAAATCATGCTTCAATTCAACATTTGCAAATGCTCAAAAGCATACTTAAAACAAGCATCTCATGCTTCAACATAATATAACATGTCATATTGGCTCAAGTGATAGATTCCATTTCATTAAAACGAGTTCATCAACTTCCCAAGGACTTTTAAACACCTTGGCCCCAAGGACTTTTAAAGACCTTGGCCATGGACTTTTAAACACCATGAATGAGGACCACACAAGGACTTTTAACCACCTTTGTGTCCATAGCTTGAATCACCCCAAGGACTTTTAAACACCTTGGCCCCAAGGACTTTTAAACACCTTGGCCCCATGGACTTTTAAACACCATGGAAAGGATCACCTAAGGACTTTTAATCACCTTAGTGTCCGCAACAAGAATCATCCAAGGACTTTTAACCACCTTGATGACCTTAAGAATACAAGGCTCACTCAAGGACTTTTAACCACCTTAGTGACCTTAACCTTTTCAATACATCACTTGCGAATATACATCTTTTCCATCATTTATTCCACTGTTTAAAGCATTAAACCAAGCCATATTCAATATGCATTTAAAAGCATCAAACCACATCTTATCAATGTACAAAAACAAGGAACTCTTACCTTGAGTTTCCTTCAACATATGGCTTACAACAACAGCAAAAACCATGCTAAATCATGCTTTCAAAACAGTAATTAAAACATGCAAATAACCATTTCGCATCACAACAAAATCATGGCCACCACTAGAGAGTAATTCCGAAAACTTACACTTGAGCTTAGCAAAGTTGTTTAGACTTAAGCTAAGCTCCCAAGACATTGGTTTCAAAGCCGAAAACCCAATTTTAACAAACACACTCACCGATTTCCACTTCGCCTCAAGCCAAAGCACCAATTCAAGCTTCCGGATCAACAACTCTTGGATCCAAAGATTCCTCCCCTGTTTTCAACACATCAAAGCAGAGGATTAATGCATCATCATGCATTAATTGCTTCAATGAAAGCACCTAAACTCGCTGCTCTCATCCACACACCATTTTCGGCCACCAAACACAACCGAAAATGCATCCAAACCACTTCTAAACAAAGCCCAGCCATAAACCAGCAAAACCACACATCCTTAAACATCATATAACATCTAAAAACAACCTATCAACATCCTTAAACCTCCAGCAACATCAGATCCACAAGATCACCCCAAAAACAACCTTGAAACACAAGCTAAACTTAGGAAACTCAACCTATCCGGGATTGCATTAATCAAAACTCAATTCCTTATCAATTTAGTGTCCAATTAACATCAAAAACACATCTCAAATCACAGATTAATCAGATCTAACGAAAAATCATCAAAAATCATCAAATCTTGCATTATAAGCCAAGATCCATTTCACCACTTAAAAACCTTTAATTAAACATCAATTAAGGATTGAAAACTTAGGAATTTCAGTAAAGAACTGATAGTTTAGAGGAGAAGGACGTTCTTACCTCCAAACTTGAGTTTCTCCTCTTTTTGGAATCAAAAATCTTGTTGAATCAAGTAGCAATTAAAGAGGTTTTGAAGATATGTTGATTAGGAATCAAATGAGAGTTGAAAGGAGGGATTTAGGTGAGAAAATCAGATCCAATTCTCTGGAGAGAAAGTGTTTGGGTTGAGAGAAAATGAGAGAAAGAAAATTGAGAAAAGTTGGTTACAAAATCCAAAATAGCCAAATGGCTTTCCCTCCACTTTTAATATCATTTAAAATCAGAATTTAGTCTTAAAATATCTTAGAAAAATCTGGAGAAACTTCCTTTGGGTAAATAGCTCCTTAAAGATTCAAAGTTTCAACCCTTTATAAAACAGCCACAAAACTTTCGAAAATTACATTTTGGTCACTAGCCAAAATGTCACCCTTCCGAAACTCATTTTCCAAAATTGATTTAACAGTTCACTTAATTATATTAAAAGATGATTTTAGAACATTTTTCCATATTTTTAATGCAACCCGAACTAGGCTTTCCTAAATTCACCTCTTTAGATTCGAACAGCACTTTGACCGAACCGGTCAACGCCCAAAACTCCTAAGCCCAAAACAGGGGCGTTACACATGATCTTATTCGGTACGTGAATATACTCATGTATCATCTATGAGAACTACTACAACTGATCAAGGAACTCGGGAATTATCCTGCTCAACATCTCTATAAAAGTAACTAACACACTAGTCAAACAAGACGGCATAACTCGGAACTCAAAGCGATCACATCTTGCCCCAAAAGTTGTCTTCAATACTTTAACTTCTCTCACTTCCAACTGGTAATAAACGAATCTCAATTAATCTTGTAAAGACTGGAGTACACCTCAACTGATTAACGAATCACTGATGCTCGGAAATGGATACTAACTATTCACTGTCAATTGTTTCAACTGTATGTAATCTGAACACATTCTCGTACTGTCACTCTTTCTTCTTCACAAATTACACTGTAGAAGTCTGAGATGATGCACTAGGCCTAATGAATCTAAGGTCTAACAAGTCTCGAAGTTAATTCTTCAACAAAGTCTGACTCTTCTAGACTGTTCTTAGAGCATCTCGTAACTTCAAGATTCAATTCTGATCACACACAGACAACCATGCCGGAATACAACCCAAACGCACCCTGACCCGATCACACAAATCGATCTCCACTCACGGATACTGACCGGCTGTCTTGCGCTAAAACCGTAGGCCGAACCCCAACGATCACTAACTAGCATTTCCGAGTCTCAGATTACTCATACAAAACCCTTACCTTGATCTTGCTAAAAGAACCAAGGTACTCACGCCTACCTCTAACACTTCACCAGGTATATTCAAACTTGCATACTTGCTAACGATATACAAAAGCACGGATTTAGAATTAACTGGAGGAAACAACTTAATACTGTACCAAAGGCTTATCTATTAAAACATCGACACCACTCTGACTCCCACTCATAGGCCTTCACTTCTTCTTACCAAGTAATACCAGAATCGATCACATCGTCCCTCATCCACATGAATCAATCCACATACACGCCGTCTCAAACGGACAAATTGTACCTCAATTCCGGTACAACCATACCTCCCTAACTAAGGTGATGGACTCCCTCAACATCGTCCACCTTTTCCGAAACTACAACTCCCACTTACCAATTCACGGCCCACTCTTTGGCCTCAGACTTACTAAAAGCAATAAATCAACAACAACATCAACAGTAAATTAACATACAAACTGGGTTAGCAAAGGAAAGGGTCCAAGTGGCTCAAGTATGATTCCCTCACTTAAAAATCTCTTTTTCGATGTAATAGTAGCAATGAGACTCTACTAAACATGTTTCAACCAAATCAACACACATACATGCTCAACCAAGCATATAACAAGGCTTACTTGCTAAACAAACAAACATATGCGTACGATCAAACAACATACATTCTTTATCAAACAATCATACATCACAGCATTCACGGATAACAAGCAACATGCTTACATGGCAAGCAAACACCGTGCAATTTAAATGCAAAAACTTAACTTACCTTACTTACCTGCCCAAGGTCTCGGTAACCTTAGGCTTTGATACCAACAAATGAAACCCCCTCGTCCCGGTCTGGCCGGATGACCGGTCCGAGTGAGCTACACGGGGAAAACCGAGTGAAAACCCCTTAAGGATTCCCCCTCGGTTAGCAACCCTATTATTTTTTTTTCATTTAAATCTTGTCTAGAGGAGTATTAGATCCTATGTGATCATACAGCAGAACAACATTCACGGGACAAACAAACGAACTCAACCCAACATTTTACAGCCCAATTTTAAACTTAAACTGCAGGCGGTATCGATGCACTTAAGGAGTGTATCGATACCCCTTGACTAGGTCAACTGGTCAGGTTCAACCCGTGGAGACCGTATCGATACGCCCAAGGAATGTATCGATACTCTCCCCAACGGTTGACTTCTCACGGTCAACGCTAAGATTACCGTATCGATACGCCAGAGACCCGTTCCGATACCAAAATGGACAGAAGCTTCAGTGACCAAAAAGGTATCGATACGCCCCCCTCGCGTATCGAAACACGAGGCCTGAAACAAGAAGGTCGTATCGATACGGGACCAACCGTATCGATACCACTGCACTGCAAAACTCCCAAACTAAGCTAAATCATACAAGACTCAAACCTAGATGCAATTTAAGACTTCCCTAACCCCAACCAATCATTCATACAACATTTACATATCACTATTTAGCCATACAAGCACCCAACATGTGCATACATCAAGAAAATCCTGCAATTGCTCATAGAAGACATTTGAGCATTCAAGTCTCATACTCCAACACTCAAACATAAGGACAACCTCAAAGGGCACATAGCCAACATTCATGGTAAACAATTTAGGCATGGTTTACAATCCAAACATGGCATCAACAAGCCAATCAAAACAACATAATTAAGGAGTCTAAACATGCTCCAAAACAACCAACAATAGCACAAATCAACAGCACCTATCCCATTGCTTTACTATTACAATCTTTAAATTTAACTATCATACTTGAGCTAACCGTAAGCAACACTTGGAGGCCTTTCCTTGCCCTTGCCACCCACAAGCTATTTATCTACATTGTCGAACAGAAGAGAGCGTAAGCATAAAAGCTTAGTGAGGGTAAGCTCGTAAAACAAACCTCGACAATGCAGGGTCCAAGCACGAGCTACAACCAAGATAAAATGCATGACCTTACCTCCGATCCACACGAGCCATAATTATAAATGATGCATGAACATATATTCAATATCATGTCATGCTCAACATGTTTAAATCCACAACATATGAAATCACATATATTAAACTATGTTAGCAACACATCCCAAATCACATTGGCTCACAATTAATCACATATTGGCAACATAAACCACAATCCGTATTGGCACCTAGATATGACTCGAATACGCGGATAACCGTTGGAACTCACATCCAACAACACAACCATTACCTGACGGTGGGATTACACTCATCACCGTTCACGCGGAGGGGATTCCACTCATCCTCACGCCTCATTTCACGCGGAGGGGATTCCACTCATCCTCACGCCCGTCGATGGGATTCCACTCATCACCGACTATTATATATATAAGAAGATTTCCGGGTGAACCCGTACTCCATCTTGATGACTACCATCATCAAGACCACGCGCGCATTTTGACTCACGTGTGCACACTAAACATCCTAATGATCGATCATTTGTACCCAAGCATACTAGTGCCAATACTACACATTTCATTAATCTATCACAATATCAATCCATAACAACTTCCGTGCTTAGCACGTGCTCACCATGACTCACCGTCATGCACAAACCACATTTCCTGCCTAGCATTTACTCACCATGATCCTCGGATCATACAATCACCTCATAACATCATTACACATGTCAACACTACATGCATCTCAATAACACAAATGTCACATCATATTTCATACATATGTATATCTCTATCACATTTATCATCAACATGCATGTAACAATGCATTAAGCCATGCCTCCACATACATGTATAACAATATAAGCATAACCACCATAAGCATGATTAAACATGAGTCATAATTCAACACTTTAAAGATCAACCAAGGTCTCTAACTAACGTTTAGGATTAGGCCACCACCCTAATCCCAACTCTAGGTGGGTCTACCAATCCCAACCTAGTTCACATGCTTGAACCAACACTTGAAAACCATTTAAAAATATTTAACAACTCACCTCTACCTCCAAGCTCATCTACCAAGCAACCATGGTCTTCAATTTCCGGATTTGTTCCCAAGGCCTCACCAACACAAATTCCCGCTTCTAAACAACCTCAAACACAATTCAAACAATTCCAAATCAGCCCAACATCAAAAGACCAACCCGGAATACAATTCAAATACAATTTACAATGTTGCAAGCCATGACCAAACCCCATACATTGCAATCTCGGACAGCCCACATACCCCTTCCAAAATCCATGTTTCCAACACCCATTGCACCCACAAATGATCCCAAATCAACCCCCAACCATATCACTACAAATAGCCTATCAATTCTCACCTAAAACAACCCCAAAACTCACCCAAAACCCTCCAAAAACCCCATTTATACTCAAATTCGGGAATTCATTTAAAATGCTCTAAAAATTATATATGTTGAACCATTTGGTTTACAAACATCATATCTAACATAAATAAACCAAAAGCCTTGATAAAAACTCATAAAGCTTTAACCTTTAGCTTAAAACTTTGAAAAACCCAAATGTAAAATACATGGTTTTAGTGAAATCTAAAAATACTAAAATGTAGAGGATAGCAAGGCCAAGTCAAAACTATATTTACCTTTCAAAAAGCTCAAAGGATGAGGAAGAAAGGAGGTGGAAGAGTGAGGTGAAGAGAAGCCCTCTTCTCACGTTGGGAATGGAAAATGGGGAGGAGGATGAAGATGAGCACATGCTCATCTTTTGCTTTATTTTAAATTCACCCAAAAACAATGTTTACCATTATGCCCTTAATGAAAGTCCAAAACTCATATCTCTTAGAGTCCATGGATTTTGGACCCAAGAGATAGGCCCAACATAGTTGTAAATATTTTGAAATCCCGAGACCTGCGAAAATATTTTATTATCTATATTGTAAAACCGAACCCAAAATAATATTAAAATATTATTTTCTCCCGACCCTAAACTCGGGTGTTACACTACCTTTTAGTTAATTAATATAAAAATCCAATTAAAAATCATTTAATTAAAAACCTTTTAAATCAAATGTCATATAGAAGAAAGGTCAAATTGACTTAAAGCCCCTTAAAGATTCTAACATTTTGGCTTCCTCCTTAAAAATCACATTTTCCCAGTTTTGAAACTTTACAATTTGGTCACTACTCAAAATATCCATTTTCCAAACCCTTTTTGTAAAATTGACTTGACCAACCTCTTAATTATATTTTTAGAGGATTTTAGCAATTTGTATCACAATTTTATCCTATCCCGATCCTTGGTTTCCTAAAATCACCTTACGCGATTCGAACCGTTCTCGACCGTTCCGATCCGATGTCTAAAACATCCAGACCTAAAACCAGGGTGTTACAGTTTTCAAATGTGACTTCCTAAATTCGGTCTTTTTTCCAAGGTCGAGTTTAGGGGGTTTCATGACTGTTCATCTTCAGGCAATCTCAGCCGTTGGATCAGATCTAATCCAACGGCCATATCAGATCGAACCAAGAGGCTTTCGATCTCCCTTCGTCCGATGGCCGCCACGTGTCTAGATCAATGGATCCCCTTGACGCCAAAGAACGCGCTGCCACCGTACGACCTACATCTCTCTCCCAACCACCATTACATGCAAAGAAGAACTAAAAATATATAGAATGTCAGCCTAAAGATCATCCACATTGAAGTCTTTAAATGTTTTCATGTGAATGTAAACGAAAGAGAAGATATAAAACAATGTAAAAATCTCATTTGTAATCAGTTTTTGAATCGTCAATACAAAAAATGAGAATTCACAGAAGGTATCTCAGTTTTCTCTTTTCTTTTTTTTGCATGTCATAAAAATAAATAAGTAATAGAGTACAGAACTAAGGTTTTACCTTTGTGGTTGTCAGTTTTGTTCTGTCATCGTTCGGTCTTCCCTTTGTCGATGATAAGTTCTCTGATTTCTCTCGAAATCATATAGGGTAAATCAGTTTAGGAGACTGAAAGTTTTCAAAATAAAATAAGACTTTTCTTTCTGGTTTTCTACAAAAAAAGGAGTTTTCGATTTATTTCCTAAAGTCAGTTTTTAATTTCGGGTTCAAAAGAGAAAAGGGGTTCGAAAGTTTTTTTTAGGATTCCGTCGCTGATTAGCAGCGGCCAAATGTGGTTTACAGCAGCGGACACGGCCAATATCGTCGGTTTCTGGGTTCGGCCGTTTAAAAGGGGAGGGGGCAGAGGATTAGATAGGATTTATGGAGAAAAGCTATAAAAAATGGTAAAGGGTCAAAATTTTGCATGGTAAAGTACTTATATAGGCGTTATAAAATAAAAAATAGGATAATAACCATTAAGTCCCTCCACGATTTTAAATTTATCACCGCAGACCTTCCATTTTTCTAAATCATGCTACGGGTCCATTTAACTTTTCAAAAACTTTCAATTTCACCCTTGTCTCTTAGCCTAATCAGCTTTATAAAAATGGTTTTATTATCTTCAGGCCCCTCTACGTTTTATATAAGGCTTTTTAGGCCATTTCGCTCTTTTAAATTCGGCTCGAGGTCCCTTGAGCTTTTACATGGTTTACAATTTCGTCGCTATTTCAAATTTTGCCCGATTTTGAATGGGTAAATTCCCTTTTGGTTCTCAAAAGTTGTAATTTCCTTTCAATTAAGTCCAAAATATAGTGGGTTATTCTTTCTTTCAATCCCTAATTAATCATGCATATTTCATTTTAGCTCTCTATTTTAATTTTATTTAATTTCAGCGTTGTTTTTTTTATTTCTTTAATTTTAGTCCTTTATTTCGTCTATTTATGCTCAAGTGTTTATTTATTTGCTCGATAATGTTAGTTATTTGTTTTTATTGTCCATTAATGTATGTTAATATAAATACGTGCATATTAAATTCAATGTTTATTCGTTCAATATATGTTAATATGTAGTTTCATGTAATGTATTATTAGGTTTTTAGTCATACCTTTTTTTATATACATTATTATTTGAAGTGTACGTATTTATATTTTATTCATTTTATGTTATCATCTTTATACTAATATTTTCGTTCATGCATAATTAATTGCCATGTTTAATTTATTATACTAGTTTATTTTAATACCCGATGACCTGATATTCTGGTGAGAGTGTTCGCCTGAGTTTTCGGGCATCATCTCTTTTGGTATTGTGGGTTGCGGGTTAGATTGTTCGATTTGTATGATCATACATTCATGCATCTTAGGAATTATTCATTAAATTAGGTCGATTTTAAATCATCCTTAATAAATACGATACAAACTATTGGGTGCCAATTTTGGGCGTTGTAGGGTGCTAATTCTTTCCCTACGTAACCGACTCCCGAACCCCTTTTTAAAAAAGGTAAACTACACAAATGACCACTAAACTATGGGTTTGGTGTCAAAATGACCACTATATTATCTTTTGCCGCAAATGCACCGCACAACTATTTAAATGGTTCTATTTTAGCCACACGCCGTTAAAAAATGAAAAAGTTGACGAAATTGTTATAAAAAATTGGTATAATTACACATTTGGTCATCTATATTTATACAATATATCAATTTAGTCCTAATTTTAATCTAATAAAATAAATTAATTATTCAATAAGATAGTGACATGTGTCACCACCTTATTGGAAGTATTTAATTATTTTTATTTAATTAATTTTCCACCTCCAATCAGGTGGTGACACGTGTCACACCCAATTGGAGGTGGAAAAATGAGAGCAACAAAATCACCCCATTAAGAATCAAACCCATGACCTTGGAGTACCCAAGGTGTGTACTTGCCATTGAACTTAATGATTGTTAATGCCTAGAAAAATTAAAGAGAAAAAAATGCAATTCGACGGATTTAAACCAAGGACCTTGTGGTCCAAAGCGCATGTGCTTGCCACTGCACCAAGTGTATGCCTTGTGATATAAAGTACAACATTTAATACATGTCTTATATAGATTTTAATGTTTGGGAAAAAGGAAGGAAATGTGGTTTTAAGAAATCCGAATATAATATTTTTATGATATATAATAACATCTAACTCAATTAAATAAATCTAATAACTAAATTAAAGTTAGGAATATTTTGTATATATTTTAAACTATAGCTAGTGCACGATTTAAAATAAAAAAAATTAATATTATTTTTTTTTAATTTTTTAATATAAAAATCATTTTAAAATTTTGGGTTTATATTTTAAACTAAAATTAATATATTTTTCAATTTCAGATTTATTTTTATAATTTTACGTATATAATCATTGAATTGGTTTTTTTAACTTAATTAATAATTTTAATATTTATTAAAAAATTAATTAAATTATTATATATAATTATATTAAAAAATTAAAAATTATATTAAATTCATTTAGCGAATTCAAACTCACAAATATAATTTAATATTGTTAACTTTAATTTAATTGTTAGATTTATTTAATTGGTTTAGATGTTTTTATGCATCATAAAATATTATATTTGAGTTTCCTAAAACCGCATTTCCTTCTTTTTTCCAAGCATTAAAATCTATATAAGACATATATTAAATGTTGTACTTTTTATCACACGGCATACACTTGGTGCAGTGGCAAGCGCGTGCGCTTTTGACCACAAGGTCCTTGGTCCAGGGTCTTGGGTTTGATTCCTAATAGGGTGATTTTGTTGCTCTCATTTTCCACCTCCAATTGGGTGTGACACGTGTCACCATCTGATTGGTGGTGAAAAATTAATTAAATAAAAATAATTAAAGACTTCCAATAAGGTGGTGACACATGTCACCATCTTATTGAATAATTAATTTATTTTATTAGATTAAAATATGGACTAAATTGATATATTGTATAAATATAGAGGACCAAATGTGTAATTATACAAATTTTTTAACAATTTCGTCAACTTTTTCATTTTTAACGGCGTGTGGCTAAAATTGAACCATTTAAATAGTTGTGCGGTGCATTTGCGGCAAAAAATAATATAGTGGTCATTTTGACACAAAACCCATAGTTTAGTGGTCATCTGTATAGGTTACCCTTTAAAAAATCTCGGGTTTTTATTTTTCTGTGTCTGGTCTACCTTTTTAAAATGATCGGCGGCGACTCCTCTTTATTCATCTTTTAAAAATACGATTTTCTATTAAAATATTTCGATTTATTAATTTTTTTAAAAACAAATGACTCCCATAATAATTTTTAAAATTAGTTGCTACAACATGCAATCCGTTCACAGAAAAGTAAAGGAATTTTTCTGCAAATGTAATAATTTATCTGAATGGTACCTTATTTTCATTTCAATGAAATGAAGTTTTATTTATGAAAGTGATGCAGCAACTTCATGGAAATACATGATAAGAGAAATTCGAAACAACTAGTCTTTTATTAGTTGGAAGCATATTTTGTGGCATTTTGGCTGATTAGTTGGATCAAATCTTGATATTTCTCTTTTGGGATCAAGCATTCATTCACAACATCAATTTGCAAGAGCTTTTCAATCCATTCAGAGATAAGTGGAAACTTCTCAGCGGTTAGTACTGTTTCTCCAATAAGCTCTCCAACAACACGAAACCAGATTAAAACATTGGCAACAATATCTAAGTACCCCATTGTTTGCCCGGCAAAATATTGCTTCCCTTTGAGCTCATCTTCCATAATTTTCAGCTGCCGCTGAGCTTCTTCAATGGCATCCTCTTTCTCTTTCCCTGCCATATGACGCAACTGGGCTACTGTTGGAAAAAGCTGCAAACAGCATATCACATTGCATTTTATAAAGGTGAAGCTGTAGGCAAGATCTATTATAAACTGATTGTTCAAGAAAATATGAAAAGGGATGGAATTCAATATACCTTTTCATCGATGAATTTGGCCCAAAAACGAGCCTTTGCCCTTTCATAAGGATCTTGAGGCAAAAAAGGATGTGTTTCCCAGATCTCATCCAGGTACTCGAGAATGACTAATGATTCCGCCACTGGTTTTTCGTTGTGCACTAAAACAGGGACTTTTTTATGGATGGGGTTATACTTCAGGAGTGAAGGGCTCTTATTCAGTAAGTCTTCTTCGATGTATTCATAGGGTATCCCTTTGAGTTTCAGTGCCAATTCTACTCTACGGCTGTAAGGGCTCGCCCACATGCCCAAAAGCTTCACTTCATCACCCATTGTTGTTGCAGTCTTGAAGGTCTAGGAATAGCTATGAGATCAGTGATTTACCCTGCCATTTTATGCTTCAGTTTTCATGTAGCATAAAACCGATTCATGAATGAATCCAACAAGAATAATCCAAACATTTCGACCTTTTCAACTACTAGGACGGCATTCTCTTGCAATCATCGAATCATTGCCGGATGACACCGACCTGTACATTAGTTTGAAACTTATTTGAACTAAAATAATTGATCCAATATAATCAAATTTGATTATAACGAGTTAAGAATTTAAACTAGTCTATTCTCAACCCAAATAATTCAAACTCATAATTGATCCTGTGTGAGAATTACATGACAACAAAGTTTTGGATGATCAAAATTCTGAACTTATCAAAACTTGATTGAAAGGTACATAGTTTTTGGCACTTGATCAAAAGAAATTCTTATCCTCTTCAAAAACCAGAACATACACCATAACATTTGCCCACAAAATTTTTTTTTGACTCTTGTTCAACACTAAAAAAATTTAAATTTTAAGTGTTAATCCTAAATTCTAAATCCTAAACATTAAAACATACAAAATATACTTTACCCCAAATCATTAAATTCTAATTCTAAATCCTAAATCCTAAGCTTAAGTCTGATTTGGGTTAATTACCCCGTGGATACATGAACTATACCAACTTCTCAGTTTCATACATAATATTTTAAAATTCTCGATCTCATACATGAGGTTTTTTGCTTTTAACAGGTTTACCCACTTCCATTACAGAAGCTGACGTGGAACCCTATATCCACTAAGAAAATGACACATGACATTTATTTATTTTTAAAAAATTCTCCATTTAACTAAGGGTTAATAACAAGATTAGTCCTCGAAAGTTCATTATAGTTTAATTTCATCATTAATCTTTAAAATATATAAAATAAATATTTATTTATTTTAAAAATTATAAAATAAATATTTGAACCAATCAATGTTTACCACGTGGAATAATATTAATTAAAAAAACATTTTTATATAGTATTAATTAAAATTATTTTTAAATTCAATAGTGCCTTATTTTTTATGTCAATTCCACGGTTTAATCTTTTTTAGAATGTTCTTCGTTTCTTCCTTTTCTTCAACAAATCTTTTGAATTTGTTTTGGGTTCTGTGAGTACTGATGTTGGACAAGGTTTCGGAAACGATGACTTTATGAAGGTCATGAAAATTTGAATCCAAAGTCAAATCATACAAATCTCCTTAAAAAATCACTATACTAGGCGTTTTTTTAGCTTATTGCGGCGTGTTTTAGCGCCACTAAAAACACTCCTAACGCTAATAAAAACGTCGTTGATAATTGCGCCGCAAAAGTTCGCGGCGTTTGTGGTTGAAAAGGGTCACGATAGATCATGTTCTTTAGCGGCGTTTAGTTAATGAAACGTCGCAAAAGGTCCTACTATGTAGCGGTGTTTAGCTAGTAAAACGCCGCAAATAAGTTTGTTATGTAGCGGCGCTTGACTTGAAAAACGCCGGAAATACTTCCTCTATAGCGGCGCTTTGTTAACAAACGCCGCAATATGGTCGTGATTTTTAGTGGCATTTTTTATGTAAACGCCGCAATAGAGTAGGTATTTGCGGCATTTGCACCTCGAAATGCTGTGAATTTTACGGTCTATTGAAAGTACAATTTTTATTATATTTACTACCCAAATTTAACCTGTAATTATCCAATCCAAGAAATAATTACAGAAATTAAGGAAAAAAATACTTAACAAAAAAAACAAGTTCAAGTCCATAACATTAAAGTGAAATGTAATTCAGCATTGTAGTTCAAAGTTAGAGTGAAATGTATTTAAACTTTCGTTTAGTAGAATAAACAAAACATGAACAAACCTAATAAATCAACTAAGATGGAGGATTCTGCGGTTGGTTCTGCTTGAACATGACCATCATTTCTTGAAATTTATTTTCGAAATTATTATATGTTGCTTCTCTCTCCGCTGCTCTCTATGTTTCCCTCGCTTCTACTTCGGCTTTAAATTGAGTTCATTGTTGTTGTAAACGATTAACTTCTGCCTGGGAAGACTGGCTCTGTGATGGCATGTACTGGGACGAGTTAGCACAAAAATATTTTTTTGGGGTAACGAATGATCCTTGACATCGAATCCGACCATATCGTTCAGGACCCAAAACATCAGCAATAACTTGGTTGTCGATGTCATCCACATTAGCAGAACCATTAGTTGAAGTTGTAGCTTCATACTCCATCTTTTTGTCCTTCATTTTGGCCTAATAATCAATGAAGAAAATAAATTCAAATATTATTTAATATAAAAATGTTATATTGTTAATATAAATAATAACATAATATTAGATTTTGCATCCATTAAATATACCATAATTTCTGCAGCTTCAGGAGTTGTACTCGTCCAACACTACTGCCGGTCTTATGTTCCTACAATGAATAATAAAAATACTTACGAAAAAAAGTATTAGATTAAAAAAAATAATGAATAATGTCTAAAAAACAATACCTTCTCATTAGCACTACGGGCAAAGCTCTTCGACCCGGCTGTGTGAATAACTTCTGTTTCTGTATACTAGCAACGCCAACACGCTCTCGATCCTAAAATTGCATATATACATATATAACCAATTTTGTAATGACATAGTAATATTCTTTAAAAAGTGCAGCAATCATACCTCTCCATTCGTTGAACTCTAGAACCTGACTACATCTTCGCATTGATACCAGAGCAATTCAGGTGGGACATTTTGCATTTTCTCTTGAAAGCTGAGACTATTCTTGAAATATTTCTTTTTTAAAAAGCTCTTATTGATACATGCATGGGAGGGCTAAAGCAATGCATATTTGACAAGAATCTGAATCTGCTTGTGAAGTCTGGAAAGTCAGACAACTTAAGACGACATTTCGGATGGGATCCTGACATTTTATGGGCAAAGTTGTCTTCTAAAAAATGACCGACATTCAGTTACCTTTCCAACGCATCTTGAAATGCATCAATCAGACATCGGAAACTCAAGATACGCTCATTTTACTGAAGACTGCACATGCAAAAAACTAGATACGAGATTATTACGAAATTTTGTAAAATTCAGCCCAAAAGCTATTATATAAAGCTTTTGGACGAATTAGACTTAGCCCAATTTAATTATTAACATTTAAATTATGCTTTTAGGGTTTTATATACTTTAAGAACCAGCCACCCTTCTCCCAAATAACTCTTATCAACTTATCACTTGCAGCCCCAAGCACAAGGAGTTTAAAGACTATTTTTCTTTTATTTTTTTAATTAAATTAGGATTTCTTTGTTTTAGTAGAAGTTAAATTACTTTGGCTATCCTTCACCTATAAAAGGATGAAGCCTCCACCATTGTAATTCAGATTTTCTTTGATTAATGAAATATTTAGTGAGTTTGTTTTTGCAAGTGCTGATTACTTGTGCCTTAGAAGTCTTCTTCAACATAAGTTCGACAAGTTCTTGTGAGGGAGATTGTAACCCCCTTAGCCCGGCCTAGACGCTTGACCCGAACTACGAAGATTACATGGGGAAAACCAAATTCAACCCAAAAGTCAACCTTGATTAATGACCCTTTTTTATTTTATTCTTGTCTAAATGCACATTAATCCTATGCGGATACATCATGAATCAAGGAAGAAAAAGGCATAACGATCGGAAAACATTTAGGGACCCAATTGCACAAATTACGCGTTTAGGGACCAAAATGTAATTTTTGGAAATTATAAGAACTTTACTGATTTTAGTTTTACCAATATGAAATTAATCATGTTACATGCTTCTCTGACAAGTTTCAGCTTAAAAAGGCATCCTAAGCTCAAGGAATTGCATCCACAACATTCATGACTAAAATGTAAAGCATGGAAACTTAAAACAATTCAAAACAACATTCGATGGTCAAATGTATCGGAACGCCCACCCTTTGTACCGAAACGCCCATATTGAAACAGTGTTGACCGTTTCGGTACTCGGGTATGTTCTGAGACCGGTATCGAAACAGGCTTCACCAGTAGCCAAACTGTTTCGAAACAGCTTCAACCGTTCCGGAACACTATGACCATTACAGGCCCGCGTTTCAGAACAGGTGAGGGTGTTTTGATACGGTTTGCCCAGTGACAGCATAAATTGTTGGTTTTCGACATTTCAAACCATTCAAGCATACTTTAGTGAACATTAAATCATACCAACAACTCATTTTGATACTAAGGAACATATTTAGGGTCTTAAAGCTAGAGCATGGCATAAATCACAAAAGCACACATTCTAAAGGCATGCTCCCTAGTGTCAAAACCAAAATAAGCAACCAAACCTCAAACCAAAAATTTAGGACCATTTACAACCCATAAATGTCATCACAAACATGCCACAAACTTAGGGAGTTCAAACACATCTCCCAAACACAACCTTGGTTTCCCATTGCCACAAATCAAAACTAAAGTGTATACAAACATCACTATACATGAGCTTTGCACTTCCTTGGATGTTCTTAACCTTCTTGCTGCCGAAAACACCTCAATTATCTGTATTATTGGTAAAAGAGAGCGTAAGCACAATTGCTTAGTGATGCATGCTCTAAAGAAAAACCAACACAACAATGCATTATTCAAATCACTTTCTCAAAAGCCTTTTTGTACAACATGCTCATTCTATCTAATGCTTGAAAACCATTCAAAGCAACTTCTCATTGAAAACACATGTACCACAATTCTATCTCATGCATTTAAACCAATGCAAATCTCATGGCAAAGCCATACTCATGCTTGTAAAACCAAAGCATTTCATATACAAATCTCATATGCATTTCTCATAGCATAAATCATCTCATCAAAAGTACATGTGAATCAAAAGCATTTTCATAGATTATATTGGCATTTTATATCTCATTATTACTCGGATATGCGGACAACATTCTTTAATCACTAGATGCTTCTGGTGGAATCTCACATCACCGTACTCACTTGTCTAGTAACATAGTCTAAAATGTAAAGCATGGAAACTTAAAACAATTCAAAACAACATCCAACGGTCAACTTTATCGGAACGCCCACCCTTCGAACCGAAACGCCCGTATCGAAACGGTGTTGACCGTTTTGGTACTCGGGTATATTTTGAGACCGATATCAAAACAGGCTTCACTAGTAGCCAAACTGTTTCGAAATAGCTTCAACCGTTCCGGAACACTATGGCCATTACAGGCCCGCGTTTCAGAACATGTGAGGGTGTTTCGATACACTTTTCCCAGTGACAGCAAAAATTGCTAGTTTTCGACATTTCAAACCATTCAAACATACTGCAATGAACATTAAATCATACTAGCAACTCATTTTGATACTAAGGAACATATTTAGGGTCTTAAAGCAAGAGCATGTCATAAATCACAAAAACACACATTCTAAAGGCATGCTCCCTAGTGTCAAAACCAAAATAAGCAACCAAACCTCAAACCACACATTTAGGACCATTTACAACCCATAAATGCCATCACAAACATGCCACAAACTTATGGAGTTCAAACACATCTCCCAAACACAACCTTGGTTTCCCATTGCCACATATCAAAACTAAAGTGTATAAAAACATCACCATACATGAGCTTTGCACTTACATGGATGTTCTTAACCTTCTTGCTGCCGAAAACACCTCAATTATCTGCATTATTTGGTAAAAGAGAGCGTAAGCACAATTGCTTAGTGATGCATGCTCTAAAGAAAAACCAACACAATAATGCATTATTTAAATCACTTTCTCAAAAGCCTTTTTCTACAACATGCTCATTCTATCTCATGCTTGAAAACCATTCAAAGCAACTTCTCATTGAAAACACATGTACCACAATTCTATCTCATGCATTTAAACCAATGCAAATCTCATGGCAAAGCCATACCTATGCTTGTAAAACCAAAGTATTTCATATACAAATCTCATATGCATTTCTCATAGCATAAATCATCTCATCGAAAGTACATGTGAATCAAAAGCATTTTCATATATTATATTGGCATTTCATATCTCATTATTACTCGGATATGCGAACAACATTCTTTAACCACTAGACGCTTCCGGTGGAATCTCACATCACCGTACTCACTTGTCTAGTAACATAGTTTCCGTTGGAATCTCACATCACCGTACTCACATGGAGGAATCTCTCACCGCCACAAAGCTTGGGTATTTCACCAAGTCCTACCCGATGGAATGCCCATCATCGGTTCTCTCCCTTTGGATTAAACCAAAGATCACGTACGAATTTTTAGTTTATAGTGCACTCTCATCCTATTGATCGATCAATTTTATCCGGTAAGTATCTCAACATCAATGCCAATATATTATGTCAAAACATCATCTCACCTACTGTTTTTCATGCAACATTTCCCAAATCAATCTCATCTCATTTCAAAACCATAACATTTGCCATGCTTTAAAACAATTGCTCAAATCTCAACTATGCAACATGTTATTTCATGAAATCATTTCAAGCATTATCTCATGCTACAAATCATGCATAAAAATAGTAGGAATTTATCTATCTCAGACCATGAGCATGTAAAAACATTTTAGGGGCAACCACCACATTTAAGAGAGCAATCTAGCCAATACTTACTTCTGGGCTTAGGAAGGTGTTTCAAACCTTTCCTAAACCCCCAAACCTTGTTTCTTGTCCCTCAAGGACTTCTAAACCATCCGCACTCACCGATTACGTTTTGCTAGCTCGCCGAAATGCTATATAGGTTCCCAGATCAACACCAAAGGCGTCCGAAGGTGTCTCCCCTATTTTTAACACATAAAAGCAGAGGATTAATGCATCATCATGCATTGAAATCATCAGCCACAAACTTAAACTCGCTGCTCTACTCACAAACCACATTTCGGTTACCAAACATAACCGAAATCACCTCCAAACTCTTCCAAAACAAAGCCCAGCCAAGATTTACCACTTCTAAACATTTATAAACATCAATCAACATCAAAAACACCACAAACTCGTCCTTATACCTCCAACTATAACAGAACACCAAAACCACCCCAAATATCATCATTCTAGCATACAAAACTTAGGAATCCAAGCCTATTCGGGATTTGTTTGATAAAACCTCATTTATAACATCAATTAACATCCAAAATACATTAGAAAATAACTTGAAAACAGAGCCTACATTCAACCACGAAAATCACCAAGATCTCTTAAAAAACCTTGAGTTTTAATACAATTTATTGTTTCTAACATTAAAGCAACTCAAAAATCATTAACAAAGGATTGATAACTTTGGAATTTCAGTAAAGAACTGGTCATTAGAGGAGAAGGACGAAGCTTACCTCTAATGGCTGATTTCTACTTGAATTGGGCAAGTTTTCTTGAAAATCCAATGTAAAAACAAGAGGTTTTGATGAGGAAAAAATAATGAATCAAAAGGAGATTGAAATCTCATCAAAAAGAATAAATATCAAAGGATAATTGCTTGAGGAAATGTATTTGGGGGAAAAGAAATTGAGAGAAAATGAAATGAGAGAAAATTGATGAAAGGTAGTTATGAAAAGTCAAAGGTAGTTTCCTTTTAATTAATCTTTATTTTCCTTTAATTAAAACATCAATAAAATCGCCCAAATTAAGAAGAAATCTGATTAAAAACATTTTGGTAAATTAGTTCTTTAAAGATTCAAAGTTTCAATCCTTTACAAAACAGTCACTATTCAACTTTTGCAAAAACTGCGTTTTGGTCACTACTCCGAAATGTAGTATTTCCAAACCTTATTTTATAAAATTGATTTCTCCATAATCATTCATATAATAAATGAGGATTTTTAGATATTTTTCCATATTTTTAAAGCATCCCGAACTGGGTGTTCCCTAAACCTCCCTTTAAGATTCGAACCGTTCCTGACCGGTGCGACTCGAATTCTAAAACATCTAGGCCCAAATTTAGGGTGTTACAACTCTCTCCCTCTTAAGAAATTTCGTCCTCAAAATTTACATGGAGGAAAAAGATAAGGAAATTGCTTCTTAATGTCTTCCTTTCTTTCCCACGTGGCTTCCTCAACACCACGATGTCTCCACAACACCTTAACCAGCTCAATGGTCTTACCACGGCGAACCTTACTGTCCGAATCCAAAATCTCAACAGGTTCCTCATCATATGTCAAATCCGGATTCATCTCAACTTCCTCCACATGCATAACATGTGAAGGATCCGATCTATACCTCCGAAGCATGGATACATGAAACACATTATGTATCTTTTCTAACTCTTGAGGTAGCCTCAACTTATAAGCAACAGGAACCACACGTTCTATCACCTCCTATGGTCCAATGCTTCTAGGGCTCAACTTGCCCTTCCGACCAAATCTCATCACCTTCTTCCAAGGTGAAATTTTCAAGAACACACGATCACCCACCGCAAATTCTATCTCCTTACGCCTCAAATCCGCGTAAGATTTTTGCCGATCGGATGCTTCCTTCAACCGCTCACAAATAAGCTTCACCTTTTCTGTGGTTCTTTTCAACAAAGCTGGCATCGAGACCAACCTTTGTCCCGTTTCATCCTAGCAAAGAGGAGTTCTGGACTTCCTCCCGTACAAATCTTCATAAGGTGCCATTTGAATACTCGCCTGGTAACTATTATTGTAAGCAAACTCCACCAAAGGCAAATGCTTCTCCCAAGAGCCTTGAAACTCAATAACACAGCACCTCAACATATCCTCAAGCACTTGGATAACACGCTCCGACTTTCCATCCGTCTGCGGTTGATAAAAAGTACTGAAATTTAGCCGCGTACCCAATGCTTGATGTAAACACTCCCAAAACCATGCAGTGAACCTCGAATCTCTATTTGACACTATAGATTTTGGTACGCTGTGCAAACGTATAATCTCCGCAATGTACAACTCTGCAAGCTTATCCAAGGTGTACGTAGTATGCACAGGTAAGTATTGCGCACACTTCGTAAGGCGATCCACAATATCCCAAACAGAATTCTTCTTTGATGGTGTTAGAGGCAAACTAGACACAAAGTCCAGGGTGATCCTCTCCCATTTCCATTCAGGGATCCTCAACGGTTGCAACAACCCTGAAGGAAACTGATGCTCAGCCTTTACCCGCTGACAAACCATACAGTTGCTCACATACTCAGTGACATCTTTCTTCAAACCCACCCAATAGTACTCATCCTTCAGATCATGGTACATCTTTGTACTACCAGGGTGCATAGCAAATGGACTACTATGAGCTTCGGTCAGAATAGTGCGCCTAACTCAACATCATTCGGCACCACTATCCGACTCCTAAAACATAGAACACCATCATCATTAAAACAGAAATCCGATGGCCTATCTTTAACAATATCCTGAGCATGTGGCACCAAGGAATCATCCAACAATTGCTTATCCTTTATCAACTGAACTAGGGATGGTTTCACTTGCAACTTAGCAACAAGACCACCATCTCGCGATATGCTCAAGCTAGCAAACATCGCTCTTAACTCCACCGCCACTTTCCTGCTCAAAGCATCGGCCACAATATTGGCCTTCCTTGGATGATAATCGATCGTTAGATTGTAATCCTTAAGCAACTCCACCCATCGCCATTGCCTAAGATTCAACTCTTTCTGAGACATCAAATACTTCAAACTCTTGTGATCCGTGTGCACAATACACTTCTGACCATAAAGATAATGTCTCTAGATCTTTCGAGCAAAAACCACCGCAGCTAACTCAATATCATGCGTAGGATAATTGCGATCATGCAATTTCAACTGTTGCGATGCATAAGCCACCACCTTACCCTCTTGCATTAACACACACCCCAAACCAACGTAGGATGCGTCACTATACACCACAAACTCTTTCCCTGATTCAGGTTGAACCAAGATAGGAGCTTGCGTCAAAGCTGCTTTAAGCTTCTCAAAAGCTTGTTGTCTCGCTTCCATCCACTCATACTTAACATCCTTTTGTAACAACTTCGTTAAAGGGGCAGCAATCTTAGAAAATCCATCCACAAACCTTCGGTAGTATCCTACCAACCCAAGAAAACTACGGACTTCATGAACAGACTTAGAAGACTTCCAATTCATCACCGCCTCAACTTTCTAGGGATCAACTCGAATCCCTTCGGTCGAAACCACATGACCAAGGAAAACAACTTCCTTCAGCCAAAACTCACATTTGCTCAGCTTAGCATAAATCTGATTTTCCAACAACGCTTGCAAAACAATCTCAAATGACCTTCATGATTCTCCTCGGTACGAGAGTACACAAGGATATCATCGATGAACACCAGAACGAACTTGTACAAGAATTCATGGAACACCCGATAATTCGTGTCCATAAAAGTGGTAGGAGCATTCGTCAACCCAAACGGCATCACAAGGAACTCATAATGCCCATACCTCGTTCTGAAGGCTGTTTTCGGCACATCCACATCTTTCACCTTTAACTGATAGTACCCTGACCTCAGATCAATCTTTGAAAACACAGCCACTCCCCAAAACTGATCAAAAAGATCATCAATCCTCGGCAAAGGAAACTTGTTCTTGACGGTCAACTTATTCAGCTGACGATAATCGATGCACATTCTCATCGTGCCATCTTTCTTTTTAACAAACAAGACCGGTGCACCCCAAGGTGACAGACTAGGCCGAATGAAGCCACGGTCAATCAACTCCTGAAGTTGCGTCTTCAACTCCTTCAACTCTTTGGGTGCCATGCGATAGGGAGAAATGGACAACGGAGTTGTGTTCTTACACAACTCAATTCCAAACTCAACCTCTCGACTAGGCGGCAAACCAGGTAATTCCTCTTGAAACACTCTAGGGAACTCACACACGGTCATTATATCCTGAACGCGCACCTCTTTTGAACTAGGGTTCATAACAAAGGCCAGGTAAGCTTCACATCCTTGCCGCAGCATACGGCTTGCTTCCAACGTCGACGCCACATTGGCAAGAAACTTCACATTTTCACCCACTACCACCACCTCATAATCATCCGCAAGCTTCAATGAAACTCGCTTGCTTTTTGTAACGTCCCGGTTTTGGGCTTAGAAGTCTTGGGCGTTGACCGGTCGGTCAAAGTGTTGTTCGAATCATAAGAGGTCAAATTAGGAAAGCCTAGTTCGGGTTGCATTAAAAATATGGAAAAATGTTCTAAAATCATCTTTTAATATAATTAAGTGAACTGTGAAATCAATTTTGGAAAATGAGTTTTGGAAGGGTGACATTTTGGCTAGTGACCAAAATGTAATTTTCGCAAGTTTGGTGGCTGTTTTATAAAGGGTTGAAACTTTGAATCTTTAAGGAGCTATTTACCCAAAGGGAGTTTCTCCAGATTTTTCTAAGATATTTTGAGTTATAATTCTGATTTTAAAGTATATCAAAAGGAGGGAAAAGCCATTTGGCTAATTTTCATAACTAACTTCTCATTTTCTTTCTCTCATTTTCTCTCAACCCAAACACTCCATTTCCAGAGATTTGTTTCTGATTTTCTCACCTAAATTCCTCCTTTCAACTCTCATTTGATTCCTAATCATTGTTTCTTCAAAACCTCTTCAATTGCAACAAGTTTCATCAAGGTTTTTCATTCCAAAAAGTGGAGAAACTCAAGTTTGGAGGTAAGAACGTCCTTCTCCTCTGAACTTCAAGTTCTTTACTGAAATTCCTAAGTTTTCAATCCTAAATTGATGTTTAATTAAAGGTTTTAAAGTGTTGAAATGGATCTTGGCTTATTATGCAAGATTTTGATGATTTTTGATGATTTTCGTTAGATCTGAGTAATCTGTGATTTGAGAGGTGTTTTTGATGTTAAATGATCTCTAAATTGATAAGGAATTGAGTTTTGATTGATGCAATACCGGATAGGTTGAGTTTCCTAAGTTTAGCTTGTGTTTCAAGGTAGTTTTTGTGGTGATCTTGTGGATCTGATGTTGCTGGAGGTATAAGGATGTTGTTAGATTGTTTTTAGATGTTTTATGGTGTTAATGGAAGTGTGGTTTTGCTGGTTTATGGCTGGGCTTTGTTTAGAAGTGTTTCGGATGCATTTTCGGTTGTGTTTGGTGGCCGAAAATGGAGGTTGAATGAGAGCAGCGAGTTTAGGTGCTTTCATTGAAGCAATTAATGCATGATGATGCATTAATCCTCTGCTTTGATGTGTTGAAACAGGGGAGGCATCTTTGGATCCAAGAGTTGTTGATCCGGAAGCTTGATTTGGTGCTTTGGCTTGAAGCAAAGTGGAAATCGGTGAGTGAAGTTGGGTTTTCGGATTTTAAAACCAAGGTTTGAAGGTTTTGGGAGCTTAGTTTAAGTCTAAACAACTTTGCTAAGCTCAAGTGTAAGTTTTCGGATTTTCTCTCTAAGTGGTGGCCATGATTTTGTTGTGATGCAAAATGGTGAAATGCATGTTTTAATTACTGTTTTGAAAGCATGTTTTAGCATGGTATTTGCTGATGTTTTAAGCCATATGTTGAAGGTAACTCTAGGTAGGAGTTCCTTGATTTTATACATTGAAATAATGTGGTTTGATGCTTTGAAATGCATGTTGAATATGGCTTGGTTTAATGCATTAAAACAGTGGATTATATGATGTAAAAGATGTATATTGGCAAGTGATGTTTTGAAAATGCTAAGGTCACTAAGGTGGTTAAAAGTCCTTGAGTGAGCCTTGTTACCTAAGAACATCAAGGTGGTTAAAAGTCCTTGGATGATTCTTGTTGCGGACACTAAGGCGGTTAAAAGTCCTTAGGTGATCCTATCCATGGTGGTTAAAAGTCCATGGCCAAGGTGGTTAAAAGTCCTTGGGACCAAGGTGGTTAAAAGTCCTTGGGGTGATTCAAGCTATGGACACAAAGGTGGTTAAAAGTCCTTGTGTGGTCCTCATCCATGGTGGTTAAAAGTCCATGGCCAAGGTGTTTAAAAGTCCTTGGGGCCAAGGTGATTAAAAGTCCTTGGGAAAGTTGTTGAACTTGTTTTAATAAATGAAATGTATCACTTGAGCCAATATGACATGTTGAGAATATTGTGAAGCATGAGATGCTTGTTTTAATGATATGTTGAAGCATGAGATTGCTTGTTTAAAAGTATGCTTTTGAGCAATGTGCAAAGGTTGATTATAAGCATGTTTTGTAAATGTTTTAAATTGCATTATTGAATGGTTTTTAAAGAGCACTCCTCACTAAGCTTTTGCTTACGCTCTCTCGTTTTCTTAATTCAATAATGCAGAGCACTAGAGTATCTTGAAGGGCAGCAAGAAGGGCAAGAGTTCAAGTACAAGTAGAGCTCAATGTATGGAAGGTTTTTGTTAAGCATTTTAGCTTTTGGATGATTTGGCAATGGGGGACCAATGTGTATGTTTTGGGAGGTGTTTGGAACTCCCTAAGTATGTTGAATGATGATTTGAATGCTGGTTTTTGGATTGGATCCTTATATGCTTGTTTTTAAAGTTAATGCTTGAATAGCTAGCTTGTGTAGGAAGCATGCCTATAGAATTGGGGCTTTTTGCTTGTGATGTTGTTTTGATGAATTGATGATGCATATATGTCCTATATATGTTGAATTGCATGCTGGTAAAGTTTGGTAGCATTTGGAGCATGTTTGAATGATCAATTGCATGTTTTGGTATGCTAGTTTGCTGAAATCTGTGCAGGCGTTTCGGAACAGTGTGCACCGTTTCGGAACGGGTGCCTGGAATGAACCCAGGGGTCCGAAACGGTATGCACCGTTTCGAAACGGTTTGGTCTCTGCCAGACCCCCGTTGCGGAACTAGTTTCGGAACGGCCCGTGTTTCGGAACAGGGTCAACCTGTTTCGGAACGGTCGACCGTTGGGGGTTGACATGGGCAGTTATATGTTTCGAAATGTTTGCGTTTTGGTCCTGAATCTTGTTTGTGCAATTGTATGAGTTTGAGAAGTCCTTTTGAGCTGAAATTTCACAGAGAAGCATGAAACCTGACTAATTTCAAGTTGGTAAGATTAATTTGGGTTAAGTCCTTTAATTTATCAGAAATTACAATTTGGTCCCTAATGTTGTAATTTGTTCAATTGGGTCCCTGTTTGATCTCTGATGTTTGTGATCTTTGAGCATGTTGTTTGTGTGATCACAATTAGGGTTAATGTGCATCTAGATAAGATTAAAAAGAAAAAAATGGGTCGTTAATCAAGGTTGACTTTCGAGTTGACTTTGGTTTTCCCCGTGTGACTTTCTTAATTCGGGTCAACCGTCTAGGCCGGGTTAAGGGGGTTACATTTGGTGGTATCAGAGCTGAGTTCTCGAGTAATTGGGAATGTTTGTATGCATGATTGAAGTATGTTTGGCTTGTATGCTTGTTGTATGAAAGCATGTTCAATGGTTTGAGATGTTGATGCTTTTGAGATGTATGCTGTGATGATGCATGATGAGGGTACCCATTGCCAAACAAAAGCTAAAGAAATGATGTTGATTTTGAAAGAAATTGAGCTTGAATACTTGGAATTGCTTACCTTGCTGGGCCTGATTATGTTTTATTTGTATTGTTATGCATGGTAAAAGTATGGCACCACGGAGAGAGTTAAGGAGTAGCGTGAGAGCTACGACCCCGGATGGGAATGCTGAGAATGCGGGTAGTGCTGTGTTACCTCCTCCTCCGCCTGGTTGTGGTGGTGCTGAGGGAGGGAGAGCTGGAGCTGAAGCAACTGGTGCTAGAGCTGCAGGACCTGAGGTTGGTCAGGGGCAAGCTATGCCTGATATGACGTTGCTGGTACAAGCTATTGCGGGTGCTTTTCGAGCAGCAGTAGCTGGAGCTCAAGGAGCTGGGCATCAGGAAGATGCTGGTGTTAGACTACCCTTAGAGCGTCTGCGCAGTCTTGGTGGGACTGAGTTTAGGGGTATGTCAGCTGAGAGGTCGGAAGCTTGGCTAGAAAGTACCAAGCGTATCTTGGGACAGATGAGCTGCACTGATGTGCAAAAGTTGGGTTGTGTTGTGTCTTTGCTGCAGAGAGATGCTTATACGTGGTGGACGACCACAACCTCTAGAATGGCTGAAGCTGACATCACTTGGGCATTCTTTCAGAATGCGTTCAAGAGAAGATATCTGGGAGTGAGATATCTGGATGAGAAAAAGCGTGAATTCATGACTCTGACCCAAGGGAGTATGAGTGTGGCTGAGTATGAGGTGCAGTTTGTGCGACTCAGTCAGTATGCACCGGAGCTGATTCCTGATAAGCGGAAGAGGTGCGAGAGGTTTCGTTATGGTCTCATAACGGAGGTAAAGATGTACGTGCTGGCCACTGAGTATGATGATTTTGATGTGTTAGTGGGCCGAGCAAAGGACATAGAGATGAATCTGAGTTTGTCTGCGAAGGGTGCTGGAGCAAGTTCTGGGAAGAGAGCTGCTGAGTATAGTTCCGGAGGTGGACGGAACAAGAGGGGACGTGATCAGAGGTTTCAGTCCTCAGCTAAGAGAGGTGGAGGTGCACCTGCTAGGGGTGGTAATGCAAGAGCTGACCCTAGTGCTTGTTGGACCTGCGGTTCACGTGGTCACGTGAGGCGTGACTGTCCTCGTGCTGTGAGGGAGGTGCAAGCTCCTGTTGCGGCAGCTGGTTATGAGTGCTGGAATTGTGGTTCTGCTGACCATTTGAGGCGAGATTGTCCGAGGATGGCTGGTGGTCAAGAGCGTGCTCCTGTTGTTGCAGCACCGCAGAGAGGTCGTGGGCGCGGCCGTGGTAATTTCTAGAGACGTGAGGAAGGTGGTCGTGGAGTAGCCCATGTTGTGGCTATTCAGCCTGAGGGTGGAGGCCAGGCGAGAGTGTATGCTCAGCGCGAGGGAAGGAATGATGCAGATGTGATTGCAGGTACCTTTACTTTGCAATCCTTGTCATTGCTTTCTCTGATTGATTCTGGATCTACGCATTCATACATTTTGCGTGAGCATGCTGAATTGCTTGGTTTGCCTGTTGAGTCTTTGGATGTTGGTGTTCGAGTCACTAGTTCTTTTGGTGAAACTGTTGTGACTCGTAAGCTTTATAGAAGGTGTCCTTTGGTTGTTCAAGGGCATGTCTTTCATGTTGATCTTATGGAGTTGCCCTTTTATGGTTTTGATGTAATCCTTGGTATGGATTGGCTTGCTGAGCATCGTGCTGTTGTGGATTGTGAGAATAAGCGGGTTTCGCTTAAGCTGGCAGATAATTATGAAGTGGTGGTGGTTGGTGAGAGTGTGAAGTTTCTTGCCAATGTTGTTTCTACCTTGGAGGCGAGCAGGATGCTGAGGCAGGGCTGTGAAGCTTATCTAGCTTTTGTGATGAATCCTTGTTCTAAGGAGTTGAGGGTGCAAGATATCAGGGTTGTGAAGGAGTTTCCTGGTGTTTTTCCTGAGGAGTTGCCTGGTTTACCTCCTAATCGCGAGGTGGAGTTTGGAATTGAGCTGTATAAGAATACAACTCCTGTGTCCATTACTCCCTATAGAATGGCACCTAAAGAGCTGAAGGAGCTGAAGACGCAGTTGCAAGAGCTGCTTGATCGTGGTTTCATCCGGCCGAGTGTGTCGCCTTGGGGAGCACCGGTCTTGTTTGTGAAGAAGAAAGATGGCACGATGAGGATGTGCATTGATTACCGTCAGCTGAATAAGTTGACTATCAAGAATCGGTATCCTTTGCCGAGGATTGATGATCTCTTTGATCAATTTCGGGGAGCTGCTGTGTTCTCTAAGATTGACTTGAGGTCAGGGTATTATCAGTTGAAGGTGAAGGATGTGGATGTGCCTAAGACAGCTTTCAGGACAAGGTATGGGCATTATGAGTTCCTTGTGATGCCGTTTGGTTTGACAAATGCTCCTGCTGCTTTCGTGGACATGATGAATCGTGTGTTTCATGAATACCCGGACAAGTTCGTTGTGGTGTTCATTGATGATATCCTTGTGTACTCGCGTACTGAGGAGGAGCATGAAGAGCATTTGAGGATTGTGCTGCAAGCTTTGTTGGAGAATCAGCTTTATGCTAAGCTGAGCAAGTGTGAGTTTTGGCTTAGGGAGGTGGTGTTTCTTGGGCATGTGGTCTCAGCTGAGGGGATTCGTGTTGATCCTCAGAAGATTGAAGCGGTGATGAACTGGAAAGTTCCTAAGTCTGTTCATGAGGTCCGTAGTTTCCTTGGTTTGGCAGGATACTACCGAAGGTTTGTGGATGGTTTTTCCAAGATTGCTGCTCCTTTGACGAAGTTGTTGCAGAAAGATGTTAAGTATGAGTTGACAGAAGCGAGACAGTAGGCTTTTGAGAAGCTGAAGATGGCTTTGACGCAAGCTCCTATCTTGATTCAGCCTGAATCAGGGAAAGAGTTTGTGGTCTACAGTGACGCATCCTATGTTGGTTTGGGGTGTGTGCTGATGCAAGAGGTTAAGGTTGTGGCTTATGCGTCGCGGCAGTTGAAGGTGCATGAGCGCAATTATCCTACGCATGATATTGAGCTGGCTGCAGTGGTTTTTGCTCTGAAGATCTGGAGGCATTATCTGTATGGTGAGAAGTGTACTGTGTACACGGATCACAAGAGTTTGAGGTATCTGATGTCTCAGAAGGAGTTGAATCTTAGGCAGCGGCGTTGGTTGGAGTTGCTCAAGGATTATGATCTGACGATAGAGTATCATCCTGGAAAGGCTAATGTTGTTGCGGATGCTTTGAGTAGGAAGGTAGCTGTTGAGCTGAGAGCTATGTTTGCTAGCTTGAGTATATCTCGGGATGGTGGTCTTGTTGCTGAGTTGCAGGTGAAACCATCGTTGGTTCAGTTGATCAAGGATAAGCAGTTGCTGGATGATTCCTTGGTGTCTCATGTTCAGGATATCGCGGAGGGTAGACCTTCGGATTTCTGCTTTAATGAGGATGGAGTGTTGTGTTTTGGGAGTCGAATAGTAGTGCCTGCTGATGCTGAGTTGAGGCGTGCTATTCTGACTGAAGGTCATAGTAGTCCTTTTGCTATGCACCCTGGTAGTACTAAGATGTATCGTGATCTTCGTGATGAGTACTATTGGGTAGGTTTGAAGAAGGATGTTGCAGAGTTTGTGAGCAAGTGTTTGGTGTGTCAGCGGGTTAAGGCTGAACATCAGGTTCCTTCTGGTTTGTTGCAACCGTTGAAAATCCCTGAATGGAAGTGGGAGAGGGTTACCATGGATTTTGTATCTGGTTTACCTTTGTCTCCATCAAAGAAGAATTCTGTTTGGGTGATTGTGGATCGCCTGACGAAGTGTGCGCATTTCTTGCCTGTGCATACTACGTTCTCCTTGGATAAGCTGGCAGAGCTGTACATTGCTGAGATTGTGAGGCTGCATGGTGTGCCTAAGTCGATTGTGTCGGATAGGGATCCGAGGTTCACATCGCGTTTCTGGCAGTGTTTGCATCAAGCTTTGGGTACAAGGTTGCATTTCAGTACATCCTATCATCCTCAGTCGGATGGTCAGTCTGAGCGAGTTATTCAGATCTTGGAGGATATGTTGAGATGCTGCGTGATAGAGTTCCAAGGTTCTTGGGAGAAGCATCTGCCTTTGGTTGAGTTCGCTTATAACAATAGTTATCAGGCGAGTATACAGATGGCACCTTATGAGGCTCTGTATGGGAGGAAGTGTAGGACTCCTCTTTGTTGGGCTGAAACTGGTCAAAAGTTGGTTTCGATGCCGGCTTTGTTGAAGGGAACCACCGAGAAGGTGAAGCTCATTTGTGAGCGGTTGAAGGCTGCTTCTGACCGGCAGAAATCTTACGCGGATTTGAAGCGTAAGGAGAGAGAGTATGCGGTGGGTGATCGTGTGTTCTTGAAGGTTTCGCCTTGGAAGAAGGTGATGAGGTTTGGTCGGAAGGGTAAGTTGAGCCCTAGATACATTGGACCATATGAGGTTGTTGAGCGTGTGGGTCCTGTTGCGTATCGGTTGAGGTTACCTCAGGAGCTGGAGAAGATTCATGATGTGTTCCATGTTTCTATGCTCCGGAAGTATAGATCTGATCCTTCGCATGTGATGCCTGTGGAGGAAGTGGTTTTGAATCCGGATTTGACCTATGATGAGGAACCGGTGAAGGTTCTGGATTCAGATAGCAAGGTTCTTCGCGGCAAGACCATTGAGTTGGTGAAGGTGCTGTGGAAGCATCGCGGTGTTGAGGAAGCCACGTGGGAGCGGAAGGAAGACATGATGAAGCAGTTTCCTTATCTCTTTCCTTCAGGTAAATTTCGAGGACGAAATTTCTTAAGGGGGGGAGAGTTGTAACGCCCCGGTTTTGGGCTTAGAAGTCTTGGGCGTTGACCGGTCGGTCAAGTGTATGTTTTCGGATTTTCTCTCTAAGTGGTGGCCATGATTTTGTTGTGATGCAAAATGGTGAAATGCATGTTTTAATTACTGTTTTGAAAGCATGTTTTAGCATGGTATTTGATTATGTTTTAAGCCATATGTTGAAGGTAACTCTAGGTAGGAGTTCCTTGATTTTATACATTGAAATAATGTGGTTTGATGCTTTGAAATGCATGTTGAATATGGCTTGGTTTAATGCTTTAAAACAGTGGATTATATGATGTAAAAGATGTATATTGGCAAGTGATGTTTTGAAAATGCTAAGGTCACTAAGATGGTTAAAAGTCCTTGAGTGAGCCTTGTTACCTAAGAACATCAAGGTGGTTAAAAGTCCTTGGATGATTCTTGTTGCGGACACTAAGGCGGTTAAAAGTCCTTAGGTGATCCTATCCATGGTGGTTAAAAGTCCATGGCCAAGGTGGTTAAAAGTCCTTGGGACCAAGGTGGTTAAAAGTCCTTGGGGTGATTCAAGCTATGGACACAAAGGTGGTTAAAAGTCCTTGTGTGGTCCTCATCCATGGTGGTTAAAAGTCCATGGCCAAGGTGTTTAAAAGTCCTTGGGGCCAAGGTGATTAAAAGTCCTTGGGAAAGTTGTTGAACTTGTTTTAATAAATGAAATGTATCACTTGAGCCAATATGACATGTTGAGAATATTGTGAAGCATGAGATGCTTGTTTTAATGATATGTTGAAGCATGAGATTGCTTGTTTAAAAGTATGCTTTTGAGCAATGTGCAAAGGTTGATTATAAGCATGTTTTGTAAATGTTTTAAATTGCATTATTGAATGGTTTTTAAAGAGCACTCCTCACTAAGCTTTTGCTTACGCTCTCTCGTTTTCTTAATTCAATAATGCAGAGCACTAGAGTATCTTGAAGGGCAGCAAGAAGGGCAAGAGTTCAAGTACAAGTAGAGCTCAATGTATGGAAGGTTTTTGTTAAACATTTTAGCTTTTGGATGATTTGGCAATGGGGGACCAATGTGTATGTTTTGGGAGGTGTTTGGAACTCCCTAAGTATGTTGAATGATGATTTGAATGCTGGTTTTTGGATTGGATCCTTATATGCTTGTTTTTAAAGTTAATGCTTGAATAGCTAGCTTGTGTAGGAAGCATGCCTATAGAATTGGGGCTTTTTGCTTGTGATGTTGTTTTGATGAATTGATGATGCATATATGTCCTATATATGTTGAATTGCATGCTGGTAAAGTTTGGTAGCATTTGGAGCATGTTTGAATGATCAATTGCATGTTTTGGTATGCTAGTTTGCTGAAATCTGTGCAGGCGTTTCGGAACAGTGTGCACCGTTTCGGAACGGGTGCCTGGAATGAACCCAGGGGTCCGAAACGGTATGCACCGTTTCGAAACGGTTTGGTCTCTGCCAGGTTGCGGAACTGGTTTCGAAACGGCCCGTGTTTCGGAACAGGGTCAACCTGTTTCGGAACGGTCGACCGTTGGGGGCTGACATGGGCAGTTATATGTTTCGAAATGTTTGCGTTTTGGTCCTGAATCTTGTTTGTGCAATTGTATGAGTTTGAGAAGTCCTTTTGAGCTGAAATTTCACAGAGAAGGATGAAACCTGACTAATTTCAAGTTGGTAAGATTAATTTGGGTTAAGTCCTTTAATTTATCAGAAATTACAATTTGGTCCCTAATGTTGTAATTTGTTCAATTGGGTCCCTGTTTGATCTCTGATGTTTGTGATCTTTGAGCATGTTGTTTGTGTGATCACAATTAGGGTTAATGTGCATCTAGATAAGATTAAAAAGAAAAAAAAAGGGTCGTTAATCAAGGTTGACTTTCGGGTTGACTTTGGTTTTCCCCGTGTGACTTTCTTAATTCGGGTCAACCGTCTAGGCCGGGTTAAGGGGGTTACACTTTTGAAATCCACAACGGCTTTATGCTCAACAAGCCAATCCATGCCAAGGATTACATCAAAACCATAGAATGGCAATTCCATAAGATCAACAAGAAAAACATGATCTTGCACCATTAAGGGGCATCTTCTATACAACTTTCTTGTTACAACCGTCTCGCCAAAGGAACTATTCACACGAATACCAACATCCAAACACTCAACAGACAAACCAAGCATTTGAGCATGTTCACGCAATATGTACGAGTGTGTAGATCCAGAATCAATCAAAGAAAGTAATGACAAGGATTGCAAAGTAAAGGTACCTGCTATCATGTTCGTGTCATTCTTGTCCTCGCGATTGGCATACGCTCGAGCCTAACTACCACCCTCAGGTTGGACAACCACAACATGCGCCACGTTCCTTCCACCATCATCCCTACGCTGAAAATTACCACGGCCGTGCCCACGACCTCTCTGTGGCTCAGTTGCTTTCACTGGAGCCTGTCCCTCTCTCAGCGGTTGAGGATAATCTTTCTTCATATGCCCTCGATTTCCACAATTCCAGCATGTCCCAAGGTTACCCAACACTCACCACCGTGTCTCCTACCACACTGGTTACACTCAAGAGTCCTCAAGAAAGCATTAGGTCCTTGCTGACCTCTACCATGGTTACCACCCCCACGTCTAGTATCATGGTGCGGCTTCCTATCCTTATGCCTCTTGTTGCGATCTCTACCATAATCGCGTTCTGCAGCTCGCTTTCCTGAGCTAGATCCACTTGTTCGGCTCGCCAAACCAAGATTAAATTTAATGTCCTTGGCTCTAGTGACGAAGACATCGAAATCAGTGTAATCAGCTGCAAGCATATAGATCTTAACATCCGCTACCAGCCCATAACGGAACCGTTCACACCTTTCCCTCTCGCTAGGAATTAGCTCAGGTGCATACTGGCTAAGGCGAACAAATTGAATCTCATACTCAGCCACAGACATGTTCCCTTGCACAAGAGACATAAACTCTCTCTTCTTCTCGTCGAGGTAGCGAACTCCCAGATATTTCCGCTTGAACGCATTCAAGAAGAATGTCCAAGGCACCTCTTCATCCTCCAATCTGGAGATATTGGTCGTCCACCACATGTAAGCATCACCATGCAGTAGTGACACAATGCACCCCAACTTATGCACATTGTTGTAGTTCAACTGACCAAGAATCCTCTTGGTGCTCTCCAACCAAGATTCAGAACCTTCAGGGGTCAAACCTCTAAACTCAGTCCCACCCAGACCGCGAAGATGCTGCAACGACAATCTCACGTTAGCACCATCATGAGGTGCAGCTCCATGAGCTCCAGCTACGGCTGCCTGGAAAGCTCCAGCAATAGCCTGTATCAACATGGTCATATCAGGAGCAGCTTGCCCCTGAACACCCTCAGGTCCAGCAACCCCAGCACCAACTCCAGCAGCACCAGCCCCAGCTCCACCACCACCAGGTGGCCCACCAGGGGGAGGAGGAGGTAAATCCTCAACATTCTTTACGTTCTCATTCTCAGCCGTAGATCTAGTGTTGATTCTCAGCTCTATACGTGGCCCCATAATAAAAACAATGCACCGACAAAAATGCAATAAACACAATTAGCCATAATAAGGTAAGTAATTCAAGTACTCAAGCTCATTTTTGAAACCATTTCTTCTCATTAGTAATGATATGGCAATGGGATCCCGAACTATACTCCAAACATAGCATAGCATCACAAATTCACCTCAATTGAATCACAAATCAATGTTCATACATCATACTTTAACCGAAAAATCACCATCATGCATAATTACATACAACAACCACATACCCAGCCCCAATTATTCGATAACATGGCTATGATACAAAAAAATGTAACCACCTTAGCCCGGCCTAGACGCTTGACCCGAACTACGAAGATTACACGAGGAAAACCAAAGTCAACCCAAAAGTCAACCTTGATTAACGACCCTTTTTTATTTTAATCTTGTCTTACTGCACATTAAGCATATGCGGATACATCACGAATCAAGGAAGAAAAAGGCACAGCGATCAGAAAACATTTAGGGACCCAATTGCACAAATTACGCGTTTAGGGACCAAAATGTAATTTTTAGAAATTATACGGACTTTACTGATTATAGGTTTACCAATATGAAATTAATCATGTTACATGCTTCTCTGTCAAGTTTCAGCTTAAAAAGACATCCCAAGCTCAAGCAATTGCATCCACAACATTCAGGACTAAAATGTAAAGCATGGAAACTTAAAACAATTCAAAACAACATCCAACGATCAACTGTATCGGAACGCCCACCCTTCGTACCGAAACGCCCGTATCGAAACGGTGTTGACCGTTTCGGTACTCGGGTATGTTCCGAGATAGGTATCGAAACAGGCTTCAACAGTAGCCAAACTGTTTTGAAACAGTTTCAACCGTTCCGGAACACTATGGCCATTACAGGCCCGCGTTTCGGAACATGTGAGGGTGTTTCGATACAATTTGCCCAGTGACAGCAGAAATTACTGGTTTTTGATATTTCAAACCATTCAAACATACTTCAATGAACATTAAATCATACCAGCAACTCATTTTGATACTAAGGAACCTATTTAGGGTTTTAAAGCTAGAGCATGTCATCAATCACAAAAGCACACATTCTAAAGGCATGCTCTCTAGTCTCAAAACCAAAATAAGCAACCAAACCTCAAACCAAACATTTAGGACCATTTACAACCCATAAATGCCATCACAAACTTGCCACAAACTGAGGGAGTTCAAACACATCTCCCAAATACAACCTTGGTTTCCCATTGCCACATATCAAAACTAAAGTGTATAAAAACATCACCATACATGAGCTCTGCACTTCCTTGGATGTTCTTAACCTTCTTGCTGCTGAAAACACCTCAATTAACTGCATTATTGGTAAAAGAGAGTGTAAGCACAATTGCTTAGTGATGCATGCTCTAAAGAAAAACCAACACAATAATGCATTATTCAAATCACTTTTTCAAAAGCATTTTTCTATAACATGCTCATTCTATCTCATGCTTGAAAACCATTCAAAACAATTTCTCATTGAATGTAACCCTCTTAGCTCGGCCTAGACGGTTGACCCGAACTACGAAGATTATGCGGGGAAAACCAAAGTCAACCTGAAAGTCAACCCTGATTCACAACCCTTTGTTTTTCTTTTTAATCTTGTCTAGATGAACATTAACCCTAAGTGAGTTCCCATAAAACTTATTTGAGAAAGGCATCGCGATCGGATAACAAACAAGGACTCAATTGCACTTATTACAAGAATAGGAACCAAATTTTAAATTCTGTAAATTAGAGGGTCTATACTGATCTTTATGTTACCAATATGAAATTACTCGTGTTACATGCTTACCTGCCAAAATTCACCTTAATTGGATATCTCAAACTCATACAATTGCAAACTCAACTTTCGAGACTAAAATGTAAGCTTGCAAACTTCAACACCATTCAAAATAGTGCCCAACGGTCACCTGTTTCGAAACACTTACAACCCATTTCGAAACGCGGGGCATCACACTTCCGTTTCGATACTTGTTCCGAAACACGACTCTCCAGTGACCAAAACGTATCGGAACGGTCCCAATCTTTTCGAAACAGGAAGGCCATTACAGGCCCCCGTTTCGAAACACCTGAGGGTGTTTCGATACGGTTTGCCCAGAAACTGCAGCAAAATCTGGTTTTTCATGCATAAACCCATTCAAATACCATCTAATGTCTCCCTAATCATGTCAACAAGTCATCATACATAAATGGTACATGCTTAGGACACCCTAACACATTCATATCATCAAACATGAAATTTCACAAGACTAAAGGCATGCTTCTTATTATCAAAACCAAAAGGGCAAACAAACTTCAATCAAGCATTTAAAGGCCATTTACAATTCAAACCAACAAAGGCAAACATGCCACAACCTTAGGGAGTTCAACACATCTCCCAAAACAAATCTTAGGTTCCCATTGCCAATTTATCAAAACTAATAGTGTATGAAAACTTCACCATACGTGAGCTTGGATTTCCTTGGATGAACATAGCTTCCTTGATGCCCAAAGTACCTCAATTATCTGCATTATTGGTAAAAGAGGGCGTAAGCACAAATGCTTAGTGAGGCATGCTCTAAACAAAACCAATACAACAATGCTTTTTTTAGAAAACACTTTCATCAAAGCTTTTAAACCACATGCACATCTCTTTCTCATGCTACCTTGCATCCTTTTCAAGCATCTCATGCTTCGTTACATTCAAATACATTATATTGGCTTTCAAGTGATAGTTCATAACCATTTCAACACAAAACAGAATCGGATACACGGGTTACAAGCGTTGCCCCACACGCTTCATACACACTACCGGACTACACAAGTTTCACACTCAAGAGTAACCCCTCTATTTATGTGACACCCGTGGTGGAGTATATCGGTACAATCACAACCCCTCAACACCACTCATCGGTAGTTGTATAATTCCACTAACGAGAGTAAGGGACACATAATACAAGATCCACACACGGAATTTACAACCACCGTTGTGATCTTACCTCAATCGTTAGGGTACTTGGATGGAGTTTACGGTACAATCACAACCCCTCAACATCCAAGGTGACTTTACTTACGGTGCACCCACTCCTATAGCCGGCTAACTATATCCGATTCAAGTACTTTAAAACCATTTCATCACTTGCCAATATACATCAAACACCATCATTAATTCACTGTTTTAAAGCATTAATCAAAACCACTTATCATCATGTGTTTCCATGCATCATAACCTTATTAACAACATGTCGAACCAAGGATCTATTACCTTGAGCATCCTTCAATACATGGCTTTCAAAGCCAGCATTAATCATGATAAAATATGCTTCCAAAACAGTAATTAAATATGCATTTCAAAACCAATGCATCAAACCATAACATAGCACATCCGAAGGAGTTTTTCCGAAAACTTACTCTTGAGCTTAGCTAAGTTGTTTAGACTTAAACTAAGCTCCCAAAACGTCCAATTAATCGCTTCAAAGCTTGAAAAACCATCTCCACTCACCAATTTCGTTTCGCTTGCTTGCCGAAATGCCAATTAAGCTTCCGGATCAACTCCAAAAGTGTCCGAAGATGTCTCCCCTATTTTAGACACATCAAAGCAGAGGATTAATGCATCATCATGCATTGAAATCTTCAGCCAACACTCTAAAACTCGTTGTTCTACCTAAACCCAACATTTTGGCTACCAAACACAACCTAAATCACCTCCAAACTCTTCCAAAACATAACCCAGCCAAGATCCATCACTTCTAACCATTTCTAAACATCAATCAACATCGAAAACAACCCTAACCTCAACCTTATACCTCCAGCTATAGCAGAACACCAAAATCACCCCAAAAACCACCATTTTCATAAGCAAAAACTTAGGAAATACAACCTATTCGGGATTGGATTGATAAAACCTCATTCCTAACATCATTTAACATCCAAAATACATTAGAGAACTATCTCAAAATAGAGCCTAATCAATTACAACAAAATTCTTCAAGATCTCTTCCAAAATCTTGAGTTTTAAGCCAAAATCTTGTTTCTAATATTAAAACCATTTATAAAACTTTAATAAAGGATTGACAACTTGAGAATTTCAGTAAAGAACTGAGTATTTAGAGGAGAAGAACAATGTTACCTCTAAATGACGATTTCTCCTTGATTTGGGCCAAATTCCATGAAAATTCGATGTGGAAATCAAAAGAATTTGATGCAAGATTGATTAGGAACCAATAGATGATAGAAGTCTCATCAATTGAAGTGAAGATCAATGTGAATTTTGCTGGAGAAAATGTGTTTGGATGATCGTATTTTGAGAGAAAAAGGAATGAGAGAAAATTAGGAAAAGGTAGTTATGAAAATCCAAAAAGGTAGTTTTCCCTTTCTTTTATTTAATTAAAAGATTAAATAAATCACTCAAATTAAGGAAAAAATCTGGAGAAAACATTTTGGGTAACTTAGCTCCTTAAAGATTCAATGTTTCAATCCTTTACAAAACAGTCACTACTAAACTTTGCAAAAATCACATTTTGGTCACTACACCGAAATGTAGTATTTCCAAACTTAATTTTGTAAAATTGATTTCACCACTCTATTATATATATTAAATGAGGATTTTTAAATATTTTTTCTATATTTTTAAACTTCCCGAACTAGGCTTTCCCTTAAACCTCCTTTTTTATTCGAACCGCTTATCAAACCCGTCCGGTTCAGACCCTAAACTTCTAAGCCCAAAATTGGGGTGTTACAACTCTCCCCCTCTTAAGAAATTTCGTCCTCGAAATTTACTTGGAGGAAAAAGGTAAGGAAACTGCTTCTTCATGCATCTTTTCTTTCCCAAGTGGCTTCCTCAACACCACGATGCCTCCACAACACCTTAACCAGCTCAATGGTCTTACCTCAAAGAACTTTACTGTCCGAATCCAGAATCTCAACCGGCCCCTCGCCATAGGTCAAATCTGGATTCAACTCTACTTCTTCCACAAGCATAACATGCGAAGGATCCGATCTATACCTCCGAAGCATCGATACATGAAACACATCATGTATCTTTTCCAACTCTTGTTGTAACCTCAGCTTATACGCAACAGGACCCACACGTTCAATCACCTCGTATAGTCCAATATACCTAGGGCTCAACTTACCCTTCCGGCCAAACCTCATCACCTTCTTCCAAGGTGAAACCTTCAAGAACACACGGTCACCCACTGCAAACTCAATCTCCTTACGCTTTAAATCCGCGTAAGACTTCTGTCGATCAGAAGCTACCTTCAACCACTCACAAATGAGCTTCACCTTCTCGGTGGTTCCTTTCAACAAAGCCGACATTGAAACCAACTTCTGACCTATTTCAGCCCAGCAAAGAGGAGTTCTGCACTTCCTCCCATACAAGGCTTCACAAGGTGCCATTTGAATACTTGCCTGGTAGCTATTATTATAAGCAAACTCCACTAAAGGCAAATGCTTCTCCCAAGAGCCTTGAAACTCAATCACACAGCACCTCAACATATCCTCAAGCACTTGGATAACACGCTCAAACTGTCCATCCGACTGTGGATGATAAGAAGTACTAAACTTCAGCCGCATACCCAAAGCTTGATGCAAACACTCCCAAAAACACGATGTGAACCTCGGATCTCTATCCGACACTATAGAATTTCGCACACCATGCAGTCGCACAATCTCATCAATGTACAGCTCTGCAAGCTTGTCCAAGGTATACGCAATGTGCACAAGTAAGAAATGTGCACAGTTCGTAAGGCGATCCATAATCACCCACACGTATTTTTCTTCGATGGCGACAAAGGTAAACCAGACACAAAGCCCATGGTGATTCTTTCCCACTTCCATTCAGGAATCCTCAACGGTTGCAACAACCCTGAAGGAAATTGATGCTCAGCCTTAACTAGCTGACAAACCATACACTTACTTACATGCTCCGCAACATCTTTCTTCAATCCCACCCAATAGTACTCATCCTTCAAATCACGATACATCTTTGTGCTACCAGGGTGCATAGCAAAAGGACTACTATGAGCATCAATTAGAATAGTACGCCTCAACTCCGCATCATTTGGCACTACTATCCACCTTCCGAAACACAAAACTCCATCATCATTAAAACAGAAATCTGATGGTCTATCCTGAGCAATATCCTGAACATGTGGCACCAAAGAATCATCCAACAACTGCTTATCTTTTATCAACAAAAACAAAGATGGTCTCACTTGCAATTCAGCCACAAGACCCCCATCTTGCGAAATGCTCAAGCTAGAAAACATAGCCATTAGCTCTACCGCCACCTTCCTACTCAAGGCATCCGCTACAACATTAGCTTTTCCCGGATGATACTCGATCGTCAGATTGTAATCTTTAAGCAACTCCACCCAACGTCATTGCCTAAGATTCAACTCCTTCTGAGACATCAGATACTTCAAACTTTTATGATCCGTGTACACAGTCACTTCTCACCATACAGATAATGTCTCTAGATCTTCAAAGAAAAAACCACCGCAACTAACTCAATATCATGCATAGGATAATTGCGCACATGCACCTTGAACTGTCGCGATGCATAAGCCACCACCTTACCCTCTTGCATTAGCACACACCCCAAACCAACATAGGACGCGTCGTGTTGAGTGTGTAAAAGTTCTATTGTTTACACCCTTTTTAACCCATATTTCTGCTGCCTTCAAGCATCATTTCATTGCATTTAGGTTAGTTTACAGCAAAACATCACAAATATATTAAAGGCACAGATTCTACTAAAGAATGGTGGTTTTTGCAGGTAGCTGCCATAGAAGACGGTGAAGGCAGGCGCTGGGCGGAGAAGTAGAAGAGCTGAACTGGACAAGCAGACAAAGAGGACGATGCTGCCATGGCGCTGCCGTGACAGCAGAGGACGACAACAATTTTGTGGAGGAAAAGCAAAGTGGACCTCGACAGATAGAGAAAATTCAGCCTGTCTGTCGTGTGAAAACCATATATTTTTCCAAGCCCCGGATCAAAAGATATGTCAAGACCAAAGTTCAAGGAGAGAAAATCCCAAGAAACAAGGAAGACGGATGGAAAGTAGATTCCTTGAAGATTAAGTCTTTATTAGAATCATACTTTTAATTAAAGTTGTAATCCTTGTTAACTTAGATAACTTGAGCCCAAAGCTTATATAAGGGCATGTATTTTAACCTAGGAAAAAGATCAGATCGGAAAACCCCATAACCGACAACCAAAAACCCCTAGATGTTTACCCACCACCGACATGTTCTAAATTCCCCTTAGGGCCACGGGTTGATTTGTAAAGTAGTTGCAAGGGTTGTTTTGTTTTAGGAATTTTCAGTTCAATAAAATAAATATCAAGTTCTCTTATTTTGGTTATTAATATCTTGCAAGAGCATCGGGAGAGCATTGTGAGGTTATCTATTTACTTAGCATCGGGAGAGTTAAGTATACGAAAGAAATAAGAGCAAGTTCTCTAGTTTATAGTTGAACTATCTCGTGCCTAGGGATAGGGCGAGGTTAAGTGGCTAAAGAAGAATTCATACAAATCGGTGTTCATCCTTCGATTCACGCCGAGAGGTATCATCAAAGACGTGATCATCGACAGACTTGGACCTAGGGATAGGCAAAGGCAGATCTGGGATTCTTGCAAAACTTGAAAGTACTGAGTTGAGAGGTTGCTGCCGCGACGATCAACGGACTGCTGCCGCGACAGGTGCTGCCGCGACGGGCGCGACTATAGAACTGGATTTCCTAAACTCTGCAATACCTGCACTACTGAGCAATTCAATACCAGCCCATTCTCTCTATCTTGATATATTTACTCGTTTATTTACGTTTACTTCATTATTTTCGTGACAACTCTCAAATATTTCCTTTACTTTCGTGCAGTGAATTAAGGTGAAGCTATTAGCCCAATCCCTATGGAGACGATATCCAATACTTCATATCACTTTACTACTTGCGTCGTGTACACTTGCACTACCATTGCGATAGACTATTTTACACGCAATAAGTTTTTGGCGCCGTTGCCGGGGATTCGCAACATAACTCTACCTTTTCTTTTACTGCACTTTTCGTTTTCATTTTTTATTTTTATTTTTATTTTTATTTTTCTGTTTTTCTTTGGTGCATTCAACTCTTGCTTTTCACAAGGATACTTGTTTATGCGCAGATCGAATCGAGGTAAAGACCCTGAGTATCAATTAGATCCAGAAATCGAACGATCATTCAATCTCAAGAAACAACTTCGTCACTTGCTAGCCAGGAACGAGTACCTTGAGGAACAGCTAGAGAAGATGACCTACTAAGGAAACGACCCGCCTGTCGGCGATATTAACCCGCCTGTCGGCGACCCGCCTGCCGTTGCCGGACGACGGTCCTGTCGTGACTACATGTTGAACGATCATGTAGAACTAGAGACCACGTTGCCGGATATTGATGTTGACAACTTCGAGCTCAAACCTGTCATGTTTAGTATGATCAACAATGCCGGTCAATTCAGTGGTTTTTTACAGAGGATTCTAGGGAGCATCTCAAAACGTTCCAGGAGATCTGTGGTTCGTTTAGACTGCCAGGAGTTAATTCGGAGATATTGAGGCTTCGGTTATTTCCCCATTCATTGAGGGACAGAGCTAAAACTTGGGCAGATCTATCTCGTGAATTTTTATCTCGTGAATTTTTATCTCGTGAATTTTTATCTCGTTTTAATCCTCCGCATTTATCTAAGCGATTACGTAACGAAATCGCTACTATTCAACAGGAAGATGACGAGCCGATGCACGAAGCCTGGGACAGATTTACTACTCTTCTACGGAACTGCCCAATGCATGGATTCCCCGTCTGGAATCAGGTAACAAAGTTTTATAATGCTGCCAACTTACAAACTCGTATTCAAATTGATTCAGCAGCAAACAGACTATTATTGGATAAAGATCCGGACGAGGCAATGCAAGTATTAAAAAATCTGGCTTAGAATGAGGAGTAGTTTCCGACAGCAAGAAGAGGGGGTAAACGGGTACTAGCTGTCAAGGATTATGAGGCCGACAGCACGATGAAATCACAGGTAGCATTCCTTACTAAGGCAATGAAAAAGCTATTGAATGAAGACTCACAACGTGGATTTGCTGTCGAGGAGGTATGTGAAATCTGTGAGGGAAATCATAGTTCGGATGAGTTTCCTATACAGTTAGAAGAGGGAAAATATGTTGGAAACTATAAGCCGAATTACAATTCCAACAACTATAATCCCAACTGGAGAAAGGACCCAAAATTTTCTTGGAGTATTCCCAATAATGCCCTGAATCCTCAAGCACACAATCAGAATCAGGGAGGACCTCGATTGCTGACGCGACAACAACTGCCGCCGCAACAGCAGCAACAACAGCCACCAGCTGCCACTAGCAGTATACTGGAACAGACTCTGGCCACTTTTATGTCTCAGACAGGTACTTATATTGAGAATATGAATCAGTTTGTTAAGAAAACAGAGACATTCATGGATAAGACAGAGATGCGGATGACGAATCATGAAGCTACTCTGAAATCTCTGGAGACACAAATGGGTTAGGTTTCCCAACATATTAAGCCATGGCAGACTGGAGGATTTCCTAGTAATACTGAAAATGCTAGGCATCCCACACATGAGCAGTGTAAAGCTATTACTACTAGGAGTGGGAAGAAATTACCAGGGCCGGAAAAAGAAGCTGAAACAGTAAAGGAACCAGCCTTGGACAGACCTGCCGAGGAAGCTGCCCCGACAGGTAATAAACAGACTGCTGCCGATGAGCTTGTCACGACAGCAGAAGCGACAGAGGAGAAAATGGATGAACCTAAACCTCCTCAAATTCGTATGTAGAGGGAAGGGCGTATTGCTGATTATCGTCCCCCGCCACCTTTTCCTCAACGGTTACAACAAGCTAAGCAAGAATCTCAACTTAAAAAGATATATTATATTTTAAGCAGGTTCATATTAATATTCCGCTGTTAGATGCCGTTAGGGAGATGCCCGGTTACGCCAAATTTCTCAAGGATGTCATGTTAAAGAAATCTAAACTTGGGGAATTTGAAACGGTAAAGATGACAGAAGGTTGCATGAGTATTCTGCATAGGCAGCCACCCCAGAAAAAGAAGGATCCGGGGAGCTTCATCATACCTTGTGTAATCGGAAATAAATATGTGGGTAAGGCACTTTGTGATCTTGGTGCTAGTTTTAATTTAATGCCAAAATCTGTTTTTTCATAAATTAGGTATTGGAAAGGCGCGGTCCACGATAGTAACTCTGCAGCTGGCAGACCGCTCTTATGTTCATCTAGAAGGAAAAATTGAAGATATTCTGGTAAGAGTGAATAATCAAGAGATAAAGTTGAATGTTCTCCAAGCTATGAAGCATGCTGATGCAGACGAGGAATGCAAGGCTATCACTGACGTTAACCTTGATCAACCCTGCATCAGGTCGGGCTGTCACGACATCAAATTTGGGCACTGCCGCGGCAGCCACCTACAGGACTGTCACGACAGCACTGACGACAGCACCGACGACAGCAACTCCTCTGAATCTGATACATCTGATACTGAAGATCAGGAGGAGGTAAACTGGATAGGCAATCGTCCAGGTAAGTTATTCAAACCTTTGAATTATACTTCGGATAACGATGCAATCCAAAAGCCATCTACTGTTGAACCACCTGCCTTAGAACTGAAGCCCCTGCCAGGGCAGCTAAAATATGCTTTTCTTGGTCCAAATGATACGTTGCCCGTAATCATCTCCTCTAAGCTGCCACAGGAACAGGAACGGCAGCTAATAGGCATGTTGCGGCAGCACAAAAAGGCGATTGGATGGACGATAGCTGACATTCAAGGCATTAGTCCGGCGTTATGCATGCACAAAATCCTTTTAGAAGAAGATCATAAGCCGACTATAGATGCCCAAAGGCGGTTAAACCATGCGATGAAAGAGGTGGCACGTAAAGAAATAATCAAATGGTTAGATGCTGGTATTATTTACGCCATCTCCGACAGCAAATGGGTGAGCCCGGTGCAATGCGTTCCAAAGAAAGGAGGAATGACCGTGGTGACCAACGAAAACATTTAGTTAATCCCAACCAGGACTGTGACCGGTTGGAGGGTTTGTATGGACTATCGGAAGCTTAACAAAGCTACCCGAAAGGACCACTTTCCCTTACCCTTTATTGATCAAATGCTTGATAGATTAGCGGGTAAACCTTACTATTGTTTTCTTGATGGTTATTCAGGTTATAATCAAATTGCTATCGCACCGGGGGATCAAGAGAAGACGACTTTCACATGCCCCTACGGAACATATGCTTTTAGGAGGATGCCGTTTGGATTATGTAATGCACCCGCCACCATCCAAAGGTGCATGATGGCCATATTCTCCGATATGGTGGAGGACTTCCTTGAAATATTTATGGATGATTTTTCAGTCTTTGGAGACAATTTTGATAGCTGCCTCGGCAATCTACAAAAGGTACTTGAAAGATGTGAAAAAGCAAACCTAGTTTTATATTGGGAAAAATGCCACTTTATGGTGGATGAAGGGATAGTCCTTGGCCATAAGATTAGCTGCCGTGGGATAGAAGTCGACAGGGCCAAAATAGAAGTGATCGAGAAGCTGCCGCCGCCGACCACAGTCAAGGGTATTAGAAGTTTCTTAGGGCATGCTGGTTTTTATCTGAGATTCATTGCAAATTTCTCAAAAATCACCAAACCCCTATGTTATCTTTTGGAGCAGAACCGACCCTTTGACTTTAATGAAGAATGTACTGAAGCATTTAAGGTTCTGAAGGAAAAACTGGTAACAGCCCCAATAGTACAGCCACCGGATTGGACACAGCCATTTGAGATTATGTGTGATGCTAGTGACTATGCTGTTGGGGCAGCACTTGGGCAACGGAGAGACAAGTTATTTCATGTCATATATTATGCTAGTAAGACACTGAATGATGCCCAAGTGAACTACACCACCACAGAAGAGGAGTTATTAGCTGTGGTGTTCTCCATTGACAAGTTTCATTCATACATACTTGGAACGAAGGTAATATTGCACACAGACCATTCTGCCCTGAAGTATTTGTTCGCGAAAAAGGATGCAAAGCCTCGATTGATACGGTGGATCCTGCTACTACAAGAATTTGATCTTGAAATCAAGGACAAAAAGGGGACAGAAAATCAGGTGGCAGATCACTTGTCAAGGTTGGAGAAGGGACATAGTCTACCAATAGATGATACACAGATACTGGAGACCTTCCCAGACGAGCAGCTCTTTGCTGCCGCAATCGCTGCCGCGACAGCCATGGCGGCAGGTAAGTCTTCTAAACTCCCCTGGTATGCTGATTTCGTTAATTTTATAGTTAGCGGAATAATTCCTTCTGATCTTAATTATCAAGCTAGGAAGAGGTTCCAAAATGATGTTAAGCATTATTATTGGGACGAACCTCTTCTTTTCAAAATATGTGCAGATCAGGTTATAAGGAGGTGTGTACCACAAGAAGAGCAAGAAGACATACTTCATCACTGCCATTCTTCACAGTATGGAGGTCACTTAGGAGGCAACAAAACTGCTGCCAAGGTGCTGCAGTCAGGGTTCTATTGGCCGTCACTGTATAAAGATGCACAAATCTTCTACAAGAACTGTGACAGGTGCCAGAGGACAGGTAACATCTCAAGGAGAAACGAGATGCCGCTGCAGAACATTCTAGAAGTCGAGATTTTCGACGTATGGGGGATTGATTTTATGGGACCGTTTCCATCTTCATGTGGGAATCTATACATCCTCCTAGCAGTAGATTATGTCTCTAAGTGGGTAGAAGCTATCGCCACTCAAAAGAATGATGCCAAGACAGTCCAAAAGTTATTACACAAAAACATATTTTCTAGGTTTGGCATCCCTAAGTCGATTATTAGTGATGAAGGGAGACATTTTGACAATAGGGTTATTGTTGCCGCCTTGAAGAAATATGGTGTCAAGCATCGGATCGCGACAGCATACAATCCACAGACCAATGGACAAGCTGAAATATCTAATAGAGAAGTTAAAAACATTCTTGAGAAGATGGTTAAGCCAACTAGGAAGGATTGGTCTTTACTCCTCAATGATGCATTATAGGCATATAGGACAGCTTTTAAGACTCCATTGGGCATGTCTCCGTACCGATTGATTTATGGGAAACCTGTCATCTACCTGTCGAGATAGAGCACAAAGCATACTGGGCAATCAAGGCAGTAAATATGGACTTCAACAGGACATGACAGAAAAGGCTGTTAGATCTGAACGAAATTGAAGAAATCCGGACAATGGCCTACGACAATGCAAGAATCTACAAGGAGAAAACTAAGAAGTGGCATGACAGGAAGTTGCTGCCACGACAGTTCTGCCCAGGGCAGCTTGTATTGTTGTTCAATTCTAGACTGAAACTCTTCCCGGGGAAGCTAAAATCTAGATGGTCTGGTCCATTCCAAGTCGTACAAGTTTTTCCTCATGGTGCCATCACAATCCAATCATTAAAAGACGGGCACCAATTCAAAGTCAATGGACAGTGCCTCAAGCATTATCAGGGGACTGAAGCCCCAGGAATGCAGGAAGTGGTTACCTTAGGAGATGCCCCACAAGGCATCCCTAATTTAACCTAAATTTTAAATTTTATTTATTTTTATTATTTAGGAAATAAGGTTTATTTTATTCGAATAATGTTTTTATGTTGACTGTTTTTAGGAAATAAAGGAGCCAAGAAGAACAGGAGAAGTGAACCCAGCCCACCGTCCATCCATCAGCCCAACAAAGCCCAATATTGAAGCCTGTCGTTCCAGCTGTCACGGCAGACACGGAAAAGACAGGCTGTCACGACAGACGTGGAAACCTGTGACAGACGCGTAACGGACGCAGAAACACGTGTCAGATGCGTCAGACACGCTTAAGCTCAACAGTCGCCCCGTTATTCACGCTTGCCGTTACAGCTTCAACGGGCAGCGACTCCTCTTCTATAAAACCCTGTTTCATTTTCATTTTCATTCAATTCTACTTTTCTTACTTGCTCTCCCCATCCAGTTTTCATTTGCTTTATTTTACTTTCAACAACCCTTGCACTAACATGTCTTCCAGAAGAACCCGCCGCAGTGCTGCTTCAACTTCTTCACCGGCAGCACCTACCCCACCGTCCTTTGCATCCAAAGATCTATGGGAAGAACGAGGCTTCATTTACACTCCACAAGCAGTCAATATGGGCCTCAAGCCTTTCATCGCAAGGACGATCAGAGCCCTCTTGTGGGAATCATTCGCGGAGCAACCAACAGAGATGAACGAGACGCTGGTGAGGGAATTCTATGCTGCCACGGCAGCAAGACGGCAACAGCAGTGACTGTCCGAGGGATAGAAGTGCAGTTCACAGCCGAGCGCATTAACTCTTTCTATGGTCTCCGCTTCGGCCCCAACGATGATGCTCACCAGCAGTTCCTTGACACTCTAGATGATGCTGCCTATGATGCTGTCATGGCAGAAGTAACGGAAGAAGGGACTGAATGGAACACAAGCCGCAAAAATCCCCACAAAGTGAAAAGGGGGCAGCTGCTGCCGGAGGCAAAACTGTGGAATGCCTTCATTAAGAAGAGGATCATGCCGTCATCACATCACACCACCGTTGACCATCAGAGGTTATCCTTAATACACTCCATTCTAAATAAACGACCCATTAATGTGGGAAGTTATATGCGAGAGAGTATTTTGGAAAGTGCCCATAGACCGACGGCCCTCCTTTGCCTCCCCTACCTCATCCCGTCCCTCTGCTGCATTCAGGACGTGTCGGAAGCCGACGCCGATCGCATAGTGAAAGGATGGGGCTGGATAGACGAAAATATCATCAACCTCATGCAGCTGACAGTGGCAACCCCTATCTCATCCGTCAACCCCGCTGCCGCCCCAGCTGAATCATCAGAGCAGCCAACTCCTGAACCTGCCTGTAACCCCCTTAACCCGGTCTAGACGGTTGACCCGAATTAAGAAAGTCACACGGGAAAACCAAAGTCAACCCGAAAGTCAACCTTGATTAATGACCCTTTTTTTTCTTTTTAAACTTGTCTAGATGCACATTAACCCTAGTTATGATCATACAAACAACATGCTCAAAGATCATACGCATCAGAGATCAAACGGGGACCCAATTGAACAAATTACAACTTTAGGGACCAAATTGTAAATTCTGTAAATTATAAGGACTTAATCCAAAATAGAGTTACCATCTTGAAATTAATCAGGTTTCATGTTTCTCTGTAAATTTTCAACTCAAACGGACATGCCAAACTCACCTAAATGCACAAACAAGATTCAGGACCAAAACGCAAACATTCCAAAACATATAACTGCCAATGTCAGCCCCCAACGGTCACGTGTTCCGAAACAGGGAGCTCCTGTTTCGAAACGCGGGGCCGTTCTGCAACGCGTACCGAAACGAAGGCTGGTAGAGGGCTTCCCGTTTCGAAACAGTGTCTTCCGTTTCGGACGCCTGGGTTGCTACAAGGCACCCGTTCCGAAACGGTAGCCACTGTTCCGAAACAGCCTGCACAGAATGCAGCAAATTGCTTGCTCAAACACACAGTTGATCAACCTTACATGCTCCAAATGCTACCAAACTTTACCAGCAACTCATACATCATACAAGAGACATATTTGCACCAACAAATCAACTATATAACAACATATATGAAAAGCCCCAAATCTAAAGGCATGCTTCCTACACAAGCAAACCATTCAAGCACAAAACCTCCAAACCAACACATAATGCCCAAATACACAACCAGCATTATTAACAACTTTAATCAAACTTAGGGAGTTCAAAACATCTCCCAAAACTTCCACATAGGTCCCCCATTGCCAAATGCCAAAAGCTAAAAGTGTTCAAGAAAACCTTTCCATACTTGAGCTTAACTTCCACTTGATTGCTTGCCTTCCTTGCTGCCCTCAATGCACCTTAATGTTCTGCATTATTGGTTTAAGAAAAAGAAGAGAGCGTAAGCAAAAGCTTAGTGAGGAATGCTCATTAAAACCATTCAATAATGCATTTATAAGTCTCATTTATAAATCATGCTTCAAGCAACATTAAACATGTTCTTAAACATTTAAAACAAGCATCTCATGCTTCAACTTCATTTAACATGCTCTTTAATAATTCAAACAAGCATCTCATGCTTCAACTCATAATAAGTCATATTGGCAACAAGTGATACAATTCTCATAAGATTCACACATGGACTTTTAAACACCATTGTAATCTTATCCCCTTGGACTTTTAAACACCATGGACCCATGGACTTTTAAACACCATGGCAAGGAACACACAAGGACTTTTAACCACCTTTGTGTCCTTAACAAGAATCTCCCAAGGACTTTTAACCACCTTGGAGTTCTTAAGTAACCAAGGCTTTCCAAGGACTTTTAACAACCTTGAGCCTTAACCATGAACCATCCAAGGACTTTTAACCACCTTGATGTTCATAAACATTCCAAGATCCACACAAGGACTTTTAACCACCTTTGTGATCTTACCAAGAACCATCCAAGGACTTTTAACCACCTTGATGTTCTTAAATATACAAGGCTCACACAAGGAATTTTAACCACCTTTGTGACCTTAACATCACTTGCCAATATGCATCATTATCATCAATATATCCACTGTTTTAAAGCATTAAACCAAGCCATAAACATCATGCATTTTTAAGCATCAAACCACATTTAAACAATGTTCAAAAACAAGGAACTCTTACCTTGAGCTTCCTTCAACATATGGCTTACAAAATCAGCAATAACCATGCTAAATCATGCTTTCAAAACAGAATTTAAAATATGCAATAAACCACATTGCACAACAACAAACCATGGCCACCACTAGAGAGTTTTTCCGAAAACTTACACTTGAGCTTAGTAAAGTTGTTTAGACTTAGACTAAGCTCCCAAGACATTGGTTTCAAAGCCGAAAACCCAATTTCACTCACCGATTCCGTTTCGCCTCTTTGCCGAAACACAAATCAAGCTTCCGGATCACCACCACTTGGATCCAAAGATGACTCCCCTGTTTTAAACACATCAAAGCAGAGGATTAATGCATCATCATGCATTAATAGCTTCAATGAAAGCACCTAAACTCGCTGCTCTCATCCACACTCCATTTTCGGCCATCAAACACAACCGAAAATGCATCCAAACAACTCCTCAACAAAGCCCAGCCATAAACCATCAAAACTAAACATCCTTTAACATCATTTAACATCTAGAAAGAACCTATTAACATCCTTATACCTCCAGCAACAACAGATCCACAAGATCACTCCAAAACAACCAAGAATCACAAGCTAAACTTAGGAAATTCAACCTATCCGGGATTGCATTAATTAAAACTCAATTCCTTATCAAATTAACATTCATTTATCATCAAATTAACACCTTAAAACACAGCCCAAACAGATCCAACGAAAATCAATCAAAAATCACCAAATCTTGCATTTAAAGCAAAGATCCATTACACAACTTAAAAGCCATTTATAAAAATCAATTAAGATTGAGAACTTAGGAATTTCAGTAAAGAACTGAGAGTTTAGAGGAGAAGGACGTTCTTACCTCCAAACTTGAGTTTCTCCCCTTTTTAGAACCAAAAAGCTTGAAGAATCAACTAGCAAATGGTGAGGTTTTGTTGATGTGATGATTAGCAATCAAAAGAGGATTGAAAAGAGATGTTTAGGTGACAAAATCAGAAGAAAATCTCTGGAGAGAAAGTGTTTGGGTTGAGAGAAAATAAGAGAAAAGGAAAATTGGAAAATATGGAAAGTTAGTTACAAAATAGGAAAATGATTTCCCTCCACTTTTCTTTTGTTTTAAAATCAGAATTAAACATTAAAATATCTTAGAAAATTCTGGAGAAACTCCCTTTGGGTAAATAGCTCCTTAAAGATTCAAAGTTTCAATCCTTTTTAAAACAGCCACGCAGTTTTCAAAAATTACATTTTGGTCACTAGCCAAAATGTCACCCTTCCAAAACTCATTTTGTAAAATTGATTTCACACTTCACTTATATATATTAAAAGAGGATTTTAGAACATTTTTCCATATTTTTAATGCAACCCGAACTAGGCTTTCCTAATTTCACCTTTTTAGATTCGAACAGCACTTTGACCGAACCGGTCAACGCCCAAAACTTCTAAGCCCAAAACCGGGGCGTTACAACTCTCCCCCCCTTAAGAAATTTCGTCCTCGAAATTTACCTGAAGGAAAGAGATAAGGAAACTGCTTCAGCATGTCATCCTTCCGCTCCCACGTGGCTTCTTCAACACCACGATGCTTCCACAGCACTTTACCAACTCAATGGTCTTGCCACGAAGAACCTTGCTATCCGAATCCAGAACCTTCACCGGTTCCTCATCATAGGTCAAATCCGGGTTCAATTCCACTTCCTCCACAGGCATTACATGCGAAGGATCAGATCTATACTTCCGGAGCATAGAAACATGGAACACATCATGAATCTTCTCCAACTCTTGAGGTAGCCTCAACTTGTACGCAACAGGACCCACACGCTCAACCACCTCATATGGTCCAATGTACCTAGGGCTCAACTTACCCTTCCGGCCAAACCTCATCACCTTCTTCCAAGGAGAAACCTTCAAGAACACACGGTCACCCACCGCATACTCAATCTCCTTACGCTTCAAATCCGCGTAAGACTTTTGCCGATCAGAAGCTGCCTTCAAACGCTCACAAATGAGCTTCACCTTCTCAGTGGTTCCTTTCAACAAAGCCGACATCGAAACCAACTTCTGACCCGTTTCAGCCCAACAAAGAGGAGTCATACACTTCCTCCCGTACAAAGCCTCATAAGGTGCCATTTGTATACTCGCCTGATAACTATTGTTATAAGAAAACTCTACTAAAGGCAAATGCTTTTCCCAAGAGCCCTGAAACTCAATCACGCAGCACCTCAACATATCCTCCAAAATCTGAATAACACGCTCAGACTGACCATCCGACTGAGGATGATAGGATGTACTGAAATTCAACCTTGTACCCAAAGCTTGATGCAAACACTACCAGAAACGCGACGTGAACCTCGGATCCCTATCCGACACAATCGACTTAGGCACACCGTGCAGCCGCACAATCTCAGCAATGTACAGCTCCGCAAGCTTATCCAAAGAAAACGTAGTATGCACAGGCAAGAAATGCGCACACTTCGTCAGACGATCCACAATCACCCAAACCGAATTCTTCTTCGATGGTGACAAAGGTAAACCAGATACAAAATCCATGGTAACCCTTTCCCACTTCCATTCAGGGATTCTCAACGGTTGCAACAACCCTGAAGGAACCTGATGCTCAGCCTTAACTCACTGACACACCATACACTTGCTCACAAACTCCGCAACATCCTTTTTCAAACCCACCCAATAGTACTCATCACGAAGATCACGATACATCTTGGTACTACTAGGGTGCATAGCAAAAGGACTACTATGACCTTCAGTCAGAATAGCACGCCTCAACTCAGCATCACTGGGCACTACTATCCGACTCCCAAAACACAACACTCCATCATCATTAAAGTAGAAATCCGAAGGCCTACCCTCCGCGATATCCTGAACATGAGGCACCAAGGAATCATCCAGCAACTGCTTTTCCTTGATCAACTGAACCAAAGATGGCTTCACTTGCTACTCAGCCACAAGACCACCATCACGCGATATACTCAAGCTGGCAAACATAGCCCTCAGCTCAACAGCTACCTTCCTGCTCAAGGCATCCGCTACAACATTAGCCTTTCCAGGGTGATACTCAATCGTCAAATCATAATCCTTGAGCAACTCCAACCACCGTCGCTGCCTAAGATTCAACTCCTTCTGAGACATCAGATACCTCAAACTCTTGTGATCCGTGTACACAGTACACTTCTCACCATACAGATAATGTCTCCAGATCTTTAGAGCAAAAACCACTGCAGCTAACTCAATATCATGCGTAGGATAATTGCGCTCATGCACCTTCAACTGCCGTGATGCATAAGCCACAACCTTACCCTCCTGCATCAGCACACATCCCAAACCAACATAGGACGCATCACTGTAGACCACAAACTCTTTCCCTGATTCAGGTTGAACCAAGATAGGAGCTTGCGTCAAAGCCGCCTTAAGCTTCTCAAAAGCCTGCTGTCTCGCTTCCGTCCATTCATACTTAACATCCTTTTGCAACAACTTCGTTAAAGGTGCAGCAATCTTAGAAAAACCATCCACAAACCTCCGGTAGTATCCTGCCAAACCAAGGAAACTACGAACCTCATGAACAGACTTAGGAACTTTCCAATTCATTACCGCCTCAATCTTTTGAGGATCAACACGAATCCCCTCAGCAGAAACTACATGCCCAAGGAACACCACCTCCTTAAGCCAGAACTCAAACTTGCTCAGCTTAGCATAAAGCTGATTTTCCAACAAAGCTTGCAACACAATCCTCAAATGCTCTTCATGCTCCTCCTCAGTACCCGAGTACACGAGGATATCATCGATGAATACCACAACGAACTTGTCCAGGTATTCATGAAACACACGGTTCATCATGTCCATAAAAGCAGCAGGAGCATTTGTCAAACCAAACGGCATCACACGGAACTCATAATGCCCATACCTTGTCCTGAAAGCTGTCTTAGGCACATCCACATCCTTCACCTTCAACTGATAATACCCTGACCTCAAGTCAATCTTAGAGAACACAGCTGCTCCCCGAAATTGATCAAAGAGATCATCAATCCACGGCAAAGGATACCGGTTCTTGATAGTCAACTTGTTCAGCTGACGGTAATCAATGCACATTCTCATGGTGCCATCCTTCTTCTTCACAAACAAGACCGGTGCTCCCCAAGGTGACACACTTGGCCGAATGAAACCACGATCAAGCAGCTCTTGCAACTGCGTCTTCAGCTCCTTCAGTTCTTTAGGTGCCATTCTATAAGGGGTAATGGACACAGGAGTTGTATTCTCATACAGCTCAATTCCAAACTCCACCTCGCGATTAGGAGGTAAACCAGGCAACTCCTCAGGAAACACTCCAGGAAACTCCCTCACAACCCTGATATCCTGCACCCGCAACTCCTTAGAGCTAGGATTCATTACAAAAGCTAGATAAGCTTCACAACCTTGCCTCAGCATCCTGCTCGCCTCCAAGGTAGACACCACATTGGCAAGAAACTTCACATTCTCACCAACCACAACAACTTCGTAATCATCCGCAAGCTTCAACGAAACTCGCTTATTTTCACAATCCACAACGGCACGATGCTCAGCAAGCCAATCCATACCAAGGATTACATCAAAACCATAGAAAGGCAGCTCCATAAGGTCAACATGAAAAACATGATCTTGAACAACCAAAGGACATCTTCTATACAGCTTTCGAGTCACAACAGTTTCACCAAAAGAACTAGTGACACGAACACCAACATCCAAAGACTCAACAGGCAAACCAAGCAATTCAGCATGCTCACGCAAAATGTATGAATGCGTAGATCCAGAATCTATCAAGGAAAGTAATGACAAGGATTGCAAAGTAAAGGTACCTGCAATCACATCCGCGTCATTCCTCCCCTCCCGCTGAGCATACACCCTAGCTTGACCTCCACCCTCAGGCTGAATAGCCACAACATGGGCCACTCCTCGACCACCTTCCTCTCTCCGCTGGAAATTACCACGGCCGCGTCCACGACCTCTCTGCGAAGCAGCAACAACAGGAGCACGCACTTGGCCACCAGCCAACATAGGACACTCTCGCCTCAAATGATCCGCAGATCCACAATTCCAGCACCCATTACCAGCTGCCACAACAGGAGCTTGCACCTCCCTCACAGCACGAGGACAGTCACGCTTCATATGACCACGTGAACCACAAATCCAACAAGCACTCAGATCAGCTCTAGCATTGCCTCCCCGAGCAGGTACACCACCACCTCTCTTAGCTGAGGACTGATACTTCTGATCACGTCCCCTCTTGTTCCGTCCACCACCGGAACTAAACTCAACAGCTCGCTTTCCAGAACTTGCTCCAGCACCTCTAGCAGATAAACCCAAGTTCATCTCAATATCCTTGGCTCGGCCCACCAGCACATCAAAATCATCATACTCGGTAGCCAGCACATACATCTTCACATCCGTCACCAAACCATAACGGAATCTTTCGCACCACGCCCGCTCATCAGGTACCAGCTTAGGTGCATACTGACTGAGTCGCACAAACTGCACTTCATACTCAGCCACTGTCATGCTCCCCTGGGTAAGAGACATGAACTCACGCTTCTTTTCATCCAGGTACCTCACACCAAGATACCTTCTCGTGAACACATTCTGAAAGAATGTCCAAGTTATGTCAGCTTCAGCCATCCCAGCTATAGTGGTCGTCCACCACGTATAAGCATCATCCTGTAGCAAGGATACAACACAACCCAGCTTTTGCACATCAGTGCAACTCATCTGACCCAAGATCCTCTTGGTACTCTCCATCCAGGATTCAGAACCCTCAGCAGACATACCCCTGAACTCAGTCCCACCAAGACTGCGCAAACGCTCCAAAGGTAGTCTAACTCCAGCATCTCCCTGATGCCCAGCTCCATGAGCTCCAGCTACTGCCGCTCGAAAAGCACCAGCAATAGCTTGCACTAACATCGTCATGTCAGGCATAGTGTTACCGACTCATTTTTCAAGATCGAGTCTCCCGCACCCATAGGTGCTAAACTACGCGCACCACCCGCACAACCCAACCGAGGGAATCAACGTGCTGCTATTTCCACGCACCAAGGGGCCATGCACAACGCCCTTGGTGGTGTCCACGCCCAAGAGATCCGTCCTGGGCCAACTCATCCGCACCATGGGGCCCTATCTAGCACCCCATGTGCTACCCGCATGCCTTGCACCCGAGGGGGCCCAACACACGCACCCGAGGGGCCTTTGCTACGCACCCTCTATGCCGGCCAAGGCATAGAGCCCGAGCCCGCACCCGATGTGCGCACAATGGAGACCAAGTCCGCACACGAGGGGGCCTTGCTATCCGACCATCATGGCGCCCAAGCCATGAAGCCCAAGTCCGCACGCGACGTGCACACTAAGGGGGCCAAGTCCGAATCCGAGAGGGCCTTGTCTTTCATCCATGCCGCCCATGCCATGGAGTTCAAGCCCGCACCCAACGTGCACGCCTACGAGGCCGAGTCCGCACCCAATGTGCATGCCAAGAGGCCTAGGGGCTGTCCTTTCTCATTGCCCACACCCCTAGGGCCCGTTTTAGCACCCAATGTGCTAAAGAGAAGGTTTTGGAGTCAAGATCCGGGCCACACCAAGCCCAATCCGCCCAAGCACCCAAGACCTAGGCCAAGGTGTCATCTTCACACCAACGCTTATGGAAAGATATCTTCCATGAAGCCTATTCGAGGAAAGCTACCATCTTTGAAGCCACCATCAAGGAAAGTCTTCAAAGACAACCCACAAGTGATGTCATAGCCATGTATATTAGGCATCTTTGTATCTTGATTGATTAGCTTTCCTTCATTAGAGATTCTCTTTGTAAGACTCATCCATAGCCATTGGATCGAGTCAATCCTAGCCATTAGATCTAGGGGGCCAAGGCTATAAATAAGAGCCTTGCCCAACCATTGTAATCACTTCACAATTCCTTTCTTTGTTCTTTTCTTCATTTCTTAATACAAGAGGGCTCGAGTACTCTTTTCTCCCCGTCTAGGCTTAGGGGGAGTTTTTAACGAGGCTCGTTGCTTGTTTAATTCCTCGCCTCCTTTCTCTTTGCCTTGTTAGCCATCACCCAAATACTTTTCCAAAGCTTCCGCACAGCACCGTCTAAGCACAATCGCTTAGCATTTTCAAAGGCTTACTTAGTCCCCGACCTAAGATCGTCGACTAAGGCCGCACGGGTTAGCGAGCCAAAGCCTAGCCCCGTGACAAGTGGTATCAGAGCTAGTTACGCTCCGTTCAAGACGAGATGGCGCGAGGAAGAAGAAGGGACGTTGCGACAAAGATGGACGTGGAGTCAAACAAGTCACCCAAGTTCTCGTTTGAAAGCGAGGTAAGTAAAACACCATTGAATAGTGTTTTTACTAATTCATGGTATTGTTCCCTTTGTAGGATCAATCATGTTGATGGCTGCCCAAAGTGGAAGCCGTTGAAATGCTGGTGGTGTGGATATCCACACTTGTCTTTCCAATGCCCGCACAAGCTCAAGCAGTCCAAGTTGCGGGACGAGTCCGACAAGATCGAGGCTTTGAAGCTTGACAAGAAGTGCAATGTGCTACCATTTAGTATGGTAGGGGCGACCAAGGAGCGAAGCTTGCCCGAAGAGACCGAGGCCGTAAAGCTAGCTTCCTTGTTCGGTGAATCACCAAGTTCGGTGATTGTTGGGGCGTCAAAGTTCGATAGCGTAACTTTGGTTAAGGAAAGGTTGCAAATGTGCAACGAGTCCACCTATTGCGTGGAGTATTCCAGCGACGAAGATGATGATTCATCTTGTGATTCAAGCGAAGCCGAGAGTGACTTCGAGGAGGAGGAGCATACGTTTGTAGACGTGGTGTTTCCCAATGCAACACTAAGTGCACTAGTAGATCCGGGTGCACAATCGTTGATCGTGTCTGAGCGAATCGCGGAGACATTAAACCTTCAAATTGAGAAGGTAAGTAAAGAATTTGACAGAGCCAAGTTTGGTTATACGCCAGTTGTGGGATTCGTGAAAGATGTGGACGTTCAAATCAACAACTTTCGAGACACAACAACTATCACGGTATTGTCTAGTCGTTTTCTTGATAACTTTGAAATTATTCTTGGTTTATCTTTTTTGGAGCAAATTAATGCACTTGATTTGCCAAAATCCGATGATAAGGATTGTGCAGGTTCAACCAAGAGAGCCGACGATGATGAAGCCATGGAAGAATCCATGGATGTTTCCGATACAACGGAACAAATCTTTGATGAGATCAAAGACGAGGAGCAGTCTTTGGAGTTGCCAAAAGCACCAAAGAGCGAGATGGTTCATGAGGTGGAGTACCCATCCGAACCATCCGAGTTTGAAGAAGTGCTTCAAGAGCCATCCAAGTATGATGAAACGTTTAGAGAGCCATCCGAGTTTGGTGAAGTAGATCAAGCCGATGGGGATGTGCTAGCACTTTTCCTTGAGGAAGTGCAAGCCGAGTTCGATGAGTGGACCAACTCCATGGATGAGTGGCATGAATCCATGGAAGCAAATCAAAGCGCCGAAGTGCCCAAGCCCATTGAAGAAGGGCCAAACCATGCCAACACTTTCCTTGGGTATCGACAAGGAAAAGTGGATCAAGACGACACGGACCTTGAGTCCGAGGTAAGTGAATCTCTTTTGTTTAAAGAGTCCGATCTAACCCATTGTTTGGATTTTTGTAGGGATTCTACAATTTTGAAGGAAGATCCAAACCAAGACGTGGGGGCAAACGACTATCCTAGTCGAACCATGCGACAAGAATCCAAGCGACGAGGTAAGCGATCCAATTTTTCAATTGAATTCGGATCTAACTTGTTGCAATTCTGTCCGCAGGTTACTTGCGATGCCAAGCGAGAAACCGAGTGATGAAGTAGTTTGGACAATCCGAACAAATCCAACCTTCATCCATGACGAGGGACGAGTGCTAGAGAGCACCGACAAGGGGGATATTCTACAAGACCCCGCCATCATCACTTGTCTTGAGTATCGACAAGACGAAGTGAAGCCGCCCGACAAGGACTTTATGTCCGAGGTAAGTAAGTTTAGTTATTTTGATGATTCACGACTAACTTACTCTGGTTCTATTTTCAGGCCGCCGATGCGATCGAGCCAAGCACAAAGCAAGGTGAGACCAACCATCGAGACGAGCCAATTGCCAAGGCACAACGACCTTGTATTTTGGAGGGACAATCCCTTATTCGAAGATGATCAAGAGTCTGCCAAGGAGTGGCAACCGTTCGAGATTGATCGAGGGCCAAGGCATGAAAGCCTTGCCTTTCCCACAAGTTTTCCCTTATCCGAGTGGGAACGAGACGATGAGCCGGGGCCGTTCGAGATCAAGGCGACCGAGCCTCATCCCTACCAATCGACGAGGACGTCGATAGATTCAGTGTGGGAGAATGTTACCGACTCATTTTTCAAGATCGAGTCTCCCACACCCATAGGTGCTAAACTACGCGCACCACCCGTACAACCCAACCGAGGGACTCAACGTGCTGCTATTTGCACGCACCAAGGGGCCATGCACAACGCCCTTGGTGGTGTCCGCGCCCAAGAGATACATCCTGGGCCAACTCTTCCGCACCATGGGGCCCTATCTAGCACCCCATGTGCTACCCGCATGCCTTGCACCCGAGGGGGCCCAACACACGCACCCGAGGGGCCTTTGCTACGCACCCTCTATGCCGGCCAAGGCATAGAGCCCGAGCCCGCACCCGATGTGCGCACAATGGAGACCAAGTCCGTACACGAGGGGGCCTTGCTATCCGACCATCATGGCGCCCAAGCCATGAAGCCCAAGTCCGCACCCGACGTGCACACTAAGGGGGCCAAGTCCGAATCCGAGAGGGCCTTGTCTTTCATCCATGCCGCCCAAGCCATGGAGTTCAAGCCCGCACCCGACGTGCACGCCTACGAGGCCGAGTCCGCACCCAATGTGCATGCCAAGAGGCCTAGGGGCTGTCCTTTCTCATTGCCCACACCCCTAGGGCCCGTTTTAGCACCCAATGTGCTAAAGAGAAGGTTTTGGAGTCAAGATCCGGGCCACACCAAGCCCAATCCGCCCAAGCACCCAAGACCTAGGCCAAGGTGTCATCTTCACACCAACGCTTATGGAAAGATATCTTCCATGAAGCCTATTCGAGGAAAGCTACCATCTTTGAAGCCACCATCAAGGAAAGTCTTCAAAGACAACCCACAAGTGATGTTATAGCCATGTATATTAGGCATCTTTGTATCTTGATTGATTAGCTTTCCTTCATTAGAGATTCTCTTTGTAAGACTCATCTATAGCCATTGGATCGAGTCAATCCTAGCCATTAGATCTAGGGGGCCAAGGCTATAAATAAGAGCCTTGCCCAACCATTGTAATCACTTCACAATTCCTTTCTTTGTTCTTTTCTTCATTTCTTAATACAAGAGGGCTCGAGTACTCTTTTCTCCCCGTCTAGGCTTAGGGGGAGTTTTTAACGAGGCTCGTTGCTTGTTTAATTCCTCGCCTCCTTTCTCTTTGCCTTGTTAGCCATCACCCAAATACTTTTCCAAAGCTTCCGCACAGCACCGTCTAAGCACAATCGCTTAGCATTTTCAAAGGCTTACTTAGTCCCCGACCTAAGATCGTCGACTAAGGCCGCACGGGTTAGCGAGCCAAAGCCTAGCCCCGTGACAATAGCTTGCCCCTGACCAACTTCAGGACCAGCAGCTCCAGCACCAGCTGCAGCTTCAGCTCTTTCACCCTCAACACCACCACCACCAGGTGGAGGAGGAGGTAACACTGCACTTCCCACATTCTCCTCATTCTCATTCTCATTCGGAGCCGTAGCTCGCACATTACTTCTCAACTCTCTACGTGGTGTCATACTCTAACCATGCAATCACAATGCAAATAAACAAAGTCAGGCTCAGCAAGGTAAGCAATCCAAGTACTCAAGCTCAATTTCATTTAAAATCAACATCATTACATTAGCTTTGATTTGGCAATGGGTACCCACAACATGCTTCACCACAGCATACAACTCAATTGCATCAAATTCACAAATCACCCAACATGCTTTCACTCATCAAGCATACATAGCATACATACTTCAATCATGCACACACTCATTCCCAATTACTCGAGAACTCAACTCTGATACCACCAAATGTAACCCCCTTAACCCGGCCTAGACGGTTGACCCGAATTAAGAAAGTCACACGGGGAAAACCAAAGTCAACCCGAAAGTCAACCTTGATTAACGACCCTTTTTTTTCTTTTTAAACTTGTCTAGATGCACATTAACCCTTGTTATGATCATACAAACAACATGCTCAAAGATCATACGCATCAGAGATCAAACGGGGACCCAATTGAACAAATTACAAATTTAGGGACCAAATTGTAAATTCTGTAAATTATAAGGACTTAATTCAAAATAGAGTTACCATCTTGAAATTAATCAGGTTTCATGCTTCTCTGTAAATTTTCAACTCAAACGGACATGCCAAACTCACCCAAATGCACAAACAAGATTCAAGACCAAAACGCAAACATTCCAAAACATATAACTGCCAATGTCAGCCCCCAACGGTCACGTGTTCCGAAACAGGGAGCTCCTGTTTCGAAACGCAGGGCCGTTCCGCAACGCGTACCGAAATGAAGGCTGGCAGAGGGCTTCCCGTTTCGGACGCCTGGGTTGCTACAAGGCACCCGTTCCGAAACGGTAGCCACTGTTCCGAAACAGCCTGCACAGAATGCAGCAAATTGCTTGCTCAAACACACAATTGATCAACCTTACATGCTCCAAATGCTACCAAACTTTACCAGCAACTCATACATCATACAGGAGACATATTTGCACCAACAAATCAACTATATAACAACATATATGAAAAGCCCCAAATCTAAAGGCATGCTTCCTACACAAGCAAACCATTCAAGCACAAAACCTCCAAACCAACACATAATGCCCAAATACACAACCAGCATTATTAACAACTTTAAGCAAACTTAGGGAGTTCAAAACATCTCCCAAAACTTCCACATAGGTCCCCCATTGCCAAATGCCAAAAGCTAAAAGTGTTCAAGAAAACCTTTCCATACTTGAGCTTAACTTCCACTTGATTGCTTGCCTTCCTTGCTGCCCTCAATGCACCTTAATGTTCTGCATTATTGGTTTAAGAAAAAGAAGAGAGCGTAAGCAAAAGCTTAGTGAGGAATGCTCATTAAAACCATTCAATAATGCATTTATAAGTCTCATTTATAAATCATGCTTCAAGCAACATTAAACATGTTCTTAAACATTTAAAACAAGCATCTCATGCTTCAACTTCATTTAACATGCTCTTTAACAATTCAACCAAGCATCTCATGCTTCAACTCATAATAAGTCATATTGGCAACAAGTGATACAATTCTCATAAGATTCACACATGGACTTTTAAACACCATTGTAATCTTATCCCCATGGACTTTTAAACACCATGGACCCATGGACTTTTAAACACCATGGCAAGGAACACACAATGACTTTTAACCACCTTTGTGTCCTTAACAAGAATCTCCCAAGGACTTTTAACCACCTTGGAGTTCTTAAGTAACTAAGGCTTTCCAAGGACTTTTAACCACCTTGAGCCTTAACCATGAACCATCCAAGGACTTTTAACCACCTTGATGTTCATAAACTTTCCAAGATCCACACAAGGACTTTTAATCACCTTTGTGATCTTACCAAGAACCATCCAAGGACTTTTAACCACCTTAATGTTCTTAAATATACAAGTCTCACACAAGGACTTTTAACCACCTTTGTGACCTTAACATCACTTGCCAATATGCATCATTATCATCAATATATCCACTGTTTTAAAGCATTAAACCAAGCCATAAACATCATGCATTTTTAAGCATCAAACCACATTTAAACAATGTTCAAAAACAAGGAACTCTTACCTTGAGCTTCCTTCAACATATGGCTTACAAAATCAGCAATAACCATGCTAAATCATGCTTTCAAAACAGAATTTAAAACATGCAATAAACCACATTGCACAACAACAAACCATGGCCACCGCTAGAGAGTTTTTCCGAAAACTTACACTTGAGCTTAGTAAAGTTGTTTAGACTTAGACTAAGCTCCCAAGACATTGGTTTCAAAGCCGAAAACCCAATTTCACTCACCGATTCCGTTTCGCCTCTTTGCCGAAACACAAATCAAGCTTCCGGATCACCACCATTTGGATCCAAAGATGACTCCCCTGTTTTAAACACATCAAAGCAGAGGATTAATGCATCATCATGCATTAATAGCTTCAATGAAAGCACCTAAACTCGCTGCTCTCATCCACACTCTATTTTCGGCCACCAAACATAACCGAAAATGCATCCAAACAACTCCTCAACAAAGCCCAGCCATAAACCATCAAAACTAAACATCCTTTAACATCCTTTAACATCTAAAAAGAACCTATTAACATCCTTATACCTCCAGCAACAACAGATCCACAAGATCACTCCAAAACAACCAAGAATTACAAGCTAAACTTAGGAAATTCAACCTATCCGGGATTGCATTAATTAAAACTCAATTCCTTATCAAATTAACATTCATTTATCATCAAATTAACACCTTAAAACACAGCCCAAACAGATCCAACGAAAATCCATCAAAAATCATCAAATCTTGCATTTAAAGCCAAGATCCATTACACAACTTAAAAGCCATTTATAAAACATCAATTAAGGATTGAGAACTTAGGAATTTCAGTAAAGAACTGAGAGTTTAGAGGAGAAGGACGTTCTTACCTCCAAACTTGAGTTTCTCCCCTTTTTAGAACCAAAAAGCTTGAAGAATCAACTAGCAAATGGTGAGGTTTTGTGGATGTGATGATTAGCAATCAAAAGAGGATTGAAAAGAGATGTTTAGGTGACAAAATCAGAAGAAAATCTCTGGAGAGAAAGTGTTTGGGTTGAGAGAAAATGAGAGAAAAGGAAAATTGGAAAATATGGAAAGTTAGTTACAAAATAGGAAAATGATTTCCCTCCACTTTTCTTTTGTTTTAAAATCAGAATTAAACATTAAAATATCTTAGAAAATTCTGGAGAAACTCCCTTTGGGTAAATAGCTCCTTAAAGATTCAAAGTTTCAATCCTTTTTAAAACAGTCACGCAGTTTTCAAAAATTACATTTTGGTCACTAGCCAAAATGTCACCCTTCCAAAATTAATTTTGTAAAATTGATTTCACAGTTCACTTATATATATTAAAAGAGGATTTTAGAACATTTTTCCATATTTTTAATGCAACCCGAACTAGGCTTTCCTAATTTCACCTTTTTAGATTCGAACAGCACTTTGACCGAACCGGTCAACGCCAAAAACTTCTAAGCCCAAAACCGGGGCGTTACACTGCCGCCGCAGCCGCTCCGAAAGACCCATCCAGTCAAATCCTTGCTGCTATTCAAAGGATGGAGGACAGACAGCTAGGCCTCATGACATTCATCAAGGACTTTGCCGCATCCACGGTAAATTTTATTCACAATACTTCAAATTTCCCTGATGTTGTCTTTCTCACCTTCCCTGCCCACTATTTCACTGTCCCCACCCCTGCCCACACACCTACCCCTGCGGCCACACCACATACACCATCTGCTGCCTCCATTCCATCACCTGCCCCGACGGCAGCCGGCAGCACCCATGCCGAAACATCCGCTCGAGGAACAAAACGACCGGTGCCCTCGGATGACCTTGCTGCCTTTGTTGCTGGGTTCTCCTCCTCATCCGTCTGGGCAGATAGCGACACTGAACCCTCTATTAAGAGGAACCTGTCGAAAGAATTTACATTGGTCAAGAGGCAGAAAAGAATGGCATTCAAGAAAACTCTGCCAAGGGCCAGCAGCAGCAGTGACAGCAGCGTCAACAGCTCTGACATCCAGGTTGCACAGCAACCACCCCAGCCCGCCCCAAGAACCAGAATCCGCCGCCAAATCCGCCTCAGCAGTAGCAGTGAAGACAATGCTTAAAATTTAAGTTTCTTATTTTCTTATTGCTGCCTGCTATTAATATATATTTTGTGATGTACTGCCTACAGTTATTTTCATTTTGTCATTTGCATTGAGGGCAATGCAAGCCTCGAGTTTGGGGGTGTTGAGTCCAAGTACATCTTAGTTAATTGTTGGTGTCTTTACTTAGCTAAAGTTCTCTTTAAAAAAACAAACAAACAAAACAAAAAAAGAGAGATGAAAATATTGGAAATTTTGGCTGAAAACTGTGAATTGAACTTACCTGCTGTGACAGCCCTGTCGTGACAACAATTTTAGGATAGTTTAAGGAGAAGTTTAGAGCCTTTCTATAGTTTTGAAAACTTAAACACCATTGTGACTGTTATACTGCTTAGACTTCTTTTAGCCAAACTAGAATAGAATACTTAGCACTTAGAGTAGAAAAGAGACTAGAATCTCAGGAAACCTAGAGGTGCCCAACATTGGCTCTAGGCAGATAACCAGAGAAAAACTTCTAGAGGTGCCTATCACCGGCTCTAGACAGTTAACTAGAGGTGCCTGAAATACTGGCTCTAGTAGAAAAGAGAAGAAATTAGAAAAAAATGAAATAACTAGAGGTGCCCGATTCTGGCTCTAGTAAGAAAAAGAAAGAAATCAGTCTCGTAAGAAAAACTCTAAACAAGCTAAAGTATAATATTCTAGTGAAACTAAGAGAGTCTTGGCATATAACTGTTCACAAGCATGCACACACTGCACGAGGACTGTAGTAAGAATCCGGACAGATCCTAAACTCTCCGACAGGTTGCTGCCGCCACATGGAACGAACGACGGGTAAGGGAAAGTTCACCGTTTGAAAGCCAAAACAAAAATATTTCATTTTTCTTTTAGGACTTAGTTGATTGAGGGCAAGCAAAAACTTGAGTTTGGGGGTGTGTTGAGTGTGTAAAAGTTCTATTATTTACACCCTTTTAACCCATATTTCTGTTGCATTCAAGCATCATTTCATTGCATTTAGGTTAGTTTACAGCAAAACATCACAAATATATTAAAGGCATAGATTCTACTAAAGAATGGTGGTTTTTGCAGGTAGCTGCCATAGAAGACGGTGAAGGCAGGCGCTGGGCGGAGAAGCAGAAGAGCTGAGCTGGACAAGCAGACAAAGAGGACAATGCTGCCATGGTGCTGCCGTGACAGCAGAGGACGACAACAATTTTGTGGAGGAAAAGCAAAGTAGACCTCGACAGATAGAGAAAATTCAGCCCATCTGTCGTGTGAAAACCATATATTTTTCCAAGCCCCGGATCAAAAGATATGTCAAGCCCAAAGTTCAAGGAGAGAAAATCCCAAGAACCAAGGAAGACGGCTGGAAAGTAGATTCCTTGAAGATTAAGTCTTTATTAGAATCATACTTTTAATTAAAGTTGTAATCCTTGTTAACTTAGATAACTTGAGCCCAAAGCTTATATAAGGGCATGTATTTTAACCTAGGAAAAAGATCATATCGGAAAACCCCATAACCGACAACCAAAAACCCCTAGCTGTTTACCCGCCGCCGACATGTTCTAAATTCCCCTTAGGGCTACGGGTTGATTTGTAAAGTAGTTGCAAGGGTTGTTTTGTTTTAGGAATTTTCAGTTCAATAAAATAAACTTCAAGTTCTCTTATTTTGGTTATTAATATCTTGCAAGAGCATCGGGAGAGCATTGTGAGGTTATCTATTTACTTAGCATCGGGTGAGTCAAGTCTACGAAAGAAATAAGAGCAAGTTCTCTAGTTTATAGTTGAACTATCTCGTGCCTAGGGATAGGGCGAGGTTAAGTGGCTAAAGAAGAATTCATACACATCGGTGTTCATCCTTCGATTCACGCCGGGAGGTATCATCAAAGACGTGATCATCGACAGACTTGGACCTAGGGATAGGCCATGGCAGATCTGGGATTCTTGCCAAACTTGAAAGTACTGAGTTGAGAGGTTGCTGCCGCGACGATCAACGGACTGCTGCCGCGACGGGCGCGACGACAGAACTGGATTTCCTAAACTCTGCAATACCTGCACTACTGAGCAATTCAATACCATCACATTCTCTCTATCTTGATATCTTTACTTGTTTATTTACATTTACTTCGTTATTTTCGTGACAACTCTCAAATATTTCCTTTACTTTCGTGCAGTGAATTAAGGTGAAGCTATTAGCCCAATCCCTGTGGAGACGATATCCGATACTTCGTATCACTTTACTACTTGCGTCGTGTACACTTGCACTACCATTGCGATAGACTATTTTACACGCAACACGTCGCTATACACCACAAACTCTTTTCCTAATTCAGGTTGAACCAAGATAGGAGCTTGCGTCAATGCTGCCTTGAGCTTCTCAAAAGCTTGTTGTCTCGCTTCCGTCCACTCATATTTAACTTCCTCTTGCATCAACTTTGTCAGAGGGGCAGCAATCTTTGAGAATCCATCCACAAACCTCCGGTAATATCCTGACAACCCGAGGAAACTACGGACTTCATGAACAGACTTAGGAGGTTTCCAATTCATCACCGCCTCAACCTTTTGAGGATCAACACGAATCCCCTCAGCAGAAACCACATGACCAAGGAAAACAACTTCCTTAAGCCAGAATTCGCACTTGCTCAACTTAGCATAAAGCTGATTCTCCAGAAGCGCTTGCAAGACAACCCTCAAATGACCTTCAAGCTCCTTCTCAGTACGAGAGTACGCAAGGATATCGTCAATGAACACTACAAAAAACTTACCCAAGTATTCATGGAACACTATATTCATCATGTCCATAAAAGCTGCAGGAGCATTCGTTAAGCCAAACGACATTACAAGGAACTCATAATGCCCATACCTCGTTCTGAAGGCTGTTTTTGGCACATCCACATCTTTCACCTTAAGTTGGTAGTACCCTGACCTTAAGTCAATCTTAGAGAACACAGCCACTCCCAAAAATTGATAGAAAAGATCATCAATCCTCGGCAAAGGATACTGATTCTTGATAGTCAACTTATTCAGCTGACGATAATCAATGCACATTCTCATAGTGCCATCCTTTTTCTTCACAAATAAGACTGGTGCACCCCAAGGTGACACACTTGGCCGGATGAAGCCACAGTCAAGCAACTCCTGAAGCTGCTTCTTCAATTCCTTCAACTCCTTAGGTGCCATGCGATAATGAGCAATGGACACTGGAGTTGTGTTTTCATACAACTCAATTCCAAAATCCACCTCTCGGCTAGGAGGCAATCCAGGTAATTCCTCCGGAAATACTCCATGAAACTCTCGTACGGTTCTGATATCCTGAACACGCAACTCCTTTGAACTAGGGTTCATCACAAAAGCTAGGTAAGCCTCGCAACCTTGCCTCAGCATCCGATTTGCTTCCAACGTAGACACACCATTGGCAAGAAACTTCACATTCTCACCAACCACCACTACTTTGTAATCATCCGCAAGTTTCAACGAAACTCGCTTGCTTTCAAAATCTACCACCACTCTATGCTCAACTAGCCAATCCATACCAAGGATTACATCAAAGCCATAGAATGGCAACTCCATGAGATCAACAAGAAAAACATGGTTTTGCACTTTCAAGGGACATCTCCTATACAACTTTCGTGTTACAACTATCTCACCAAAGGAACTAGTCACACACATACCAACATCCAAAAACTCAACAGGTAAACCAAGCATTTGAGCATGTTCAGGCAATATGTATGAGTGTGTAGATCCAGAATCAATCAAAGAAATTAATGATAAGGATTGCAAAGTAAAGGTACCTGCGATCACATTCGTATCATTCCTTCCCTCACTCTGAGCATACACTCGAGCCTGGCCACCACCCTTAGGTTGAACAGCCACAACATGCGCTACATTACTCCCACCATCCTCTCTGCGCTGAAAGTTACCACGACCGCGCCCACGGCCTCTCTGAGGTGCAACTACCCCAGGAGCACGTCCCTGACCACCACTGGCCAACAAAGGACACTCTCTCCTCATGTGGTCTAACGAACCAAAGTTCCAACATGAGTTACCTGTCACTACAATAGGAGCCTGGACCTCTCTCGTTGCTCGAGGACAATATCGCCTCAAATGGCTACGAGATCCACACGTCTAGCACGCGTTCTGATCAACCCTATCCTATCTCCCTGAATAGCCGTACCATGTCCTCCACTACCACGCCCAACAGTAGGCTGATACCTCATATCTCGTCCTCTCTTGTTCCGTCCACCACTAGAACTATGATCAGCGGCTCTTTTTCCCGATCAAGAACTAATGCCTCTGGAAGACAAACCCAAGTTCTGCTCGATATCCTTCACTCGACACACAAGCACATCAAAATTGGTATAATCAGTCGCAAGCATATATGTCTTCACGTCCGTCACCAATCCATAACGGAAACGTTCACACTTCTCCCGCTCATCAGGGATTAGCTAAGGCGCATACTGACTAAGGCGGACAAACTGGATCTCATACTCAGCTACCGTCATGCTGCCTTGCACAAGAGACATAAATTCTCTTTTATTCTCATCTAGGTATCGTACACCCAGATACTTCCGCTTGAACGCATTCAGGAAAAACGTCCAAGTTACATCATTGTTCTCCATTCCAGAGATAGTGGTCGTCCACCACGTATAAGCATCACCATGCAGCAGTGACACCACACAACCCAACTTCTGCACATTATTGCAGTTCATTTACCCCATAATCCTCTTGGTGCTTTCCAACCAAGACTCTGATCCCTCCGGAGACAAACCGTTGAACTCAGCCCCTCCTAGATTGCGAAGACGTTCGAGAGGCAATCTTACATTAGCATCATCCTGATGCGCAGCCCCATGAGCTCCAGCTACCGCTGCCTGAAAGGCTCCAGCAATAGCCTGAATCAACACAGTCATTTCAGGAGCAGCTTGCCCCTGCACACCTTCAGGTCCAGCCACCCCAGCACCAGCTCCAACATTACCAGCTCCAGCACCACCATCACCACAAGGTGGTCTGCCACCAGGAGGAGGAGGTAAATCCACAACATTCTCAGCATTCTCATCATTCTCATTCTGAGCCATAGCTCTTGTATTAATCCTCGTTTCTCTACGTGACCCCATTTACAAAGAAAACAATGCACTGACACAAATGCAATAAACACAATTAAGCTCAATAAGGTAAGTAATCCAAGTACTCAAGCTCATTTTCTAAAAATAATTCCTTTCATTAGTTTTGATATGGCAATGGGTTCCCCTAACACGCTTCAACAAAGCATAACATCACAATTGCAACCATGCATCACGATTCATAAAACATTCTTTCACCTAAAAGGCTAATCATGGAAAAACACATACATCACCCACATAACAATCCCCAATTACATGAGAACCAAGCTCTGATAACACCAAATGTAACCCCCTTAGCCTGGCCTAGACGGTTGACCCGAACTACGAAGATTACACGGGGAAAACCAAAGTCAACCCGAAAGTCAACCTTGATTCACAACCCCTTTTTTTCTTTTTAATCTTGTCTAGATGCACATTAACCCTATGTGAGTTCCCATAAAACTTATTTGAGAAAGGCACCACGATCGGATAACAAACAAGGAGTCGATTGCACTAATTACAAGAATAGGGACCAAAATGTAAATTCTGTAAATTAGATGGTCTTTACTAATCTTTATGATACCAATATGAAATTATTCGTGTTACATGCATCCCTGCTAAAATTCACCTTAATTGGACATCTCAAACTCATACAATTGCAAACTAAACTTTCGGGACTAAAATGTAAGCTTGCAAACTTCAGCACCATTCAAAACAGTGCCCAACGGTCACCTGTTTCGAAACACTTACAATCCGTATCGAAACGCGGGGCATCACACTTCCATTTCGATACTTGTTCCGAAACACGGCTCTCCAGTGACCAAAACGTAACGGAACGGCCCCAATCGTTTCGAAACACGAAGGCCATTACAGGCCCCCGTTTTGAAATGCCTGAGGGTGTTTCGATACGGTTTGCCCAGAAACTGCAACAAAATTTGGTTTTTCATGCATAAACCCATTCAAATACCATCTAATGACTCCCTAATCATGTCAACAAATCATCATACATAAATGGTACATGTTTAGGACACCCTAACACATTCATATCATCAAACACGGAATTTCCCAAGACTAAAGGCATGCTTCCTATTATCAAAACCAAAAGGGCAAAAAAACTTCAAATCACGCATTTAAAGGCCATTTACAATTCAAACCAACAAAGGCAAACATGCCACAACCTTAGGGAGTTCAACACATCTCCCAAAACAAATCTTAGGTTCCCATTGCCAATTTATCAAAACTAATAGTGTATGAAAACTTCACCATACGCGAGCTTTGATTTCCTTGGATGAACTTAGCTTCCTTGATGCCCAAAGTAACTCAAATATCTGCATTATTGGTAAAAGAGAGCGTAAGCACAAATGCATAGTGAGGCATGCTCTAAACAAAACCAATACAACAATGCTTTTTTTAGAAAACACTTTCTCCAAAGCTTTTAAACCATATGCACATCTCTTTCTCATGCTACCTTGCATCTTTTCAAGGATCTCATGCTTCGTTACATTCCAATACATTATATTGGCTTTCAAGTGATAGTTCATAACCATTTCAACACAAAACACAATCGGATATGCGGATTACAAGCGTTGTCCCACACGCTTCATACACACTACCGGACTACACAAGGTCCACACCCAAGTGTAATCCCTCAATTGATGTGACACTCGTGGTGGAGTATAACGGTACAATCACAACCCCTCAACACCACTCATCGGTAGTTGTATAATTCCACTAACGAGAGTAAGGGACACATAATACAAGATCCACACACGGAATTTACAACCTCCGTTGTGATCTTACCTCAATCGTTAGGGTACTTGGATGGAGTTTACGGTACAATCACAACCCCTCAACATCCAGGGCGACTTTACTTATAGTGCACCCAAACCTATAGCCGGCTAACTATATCCGATTCAAGTACTTTAAAACCATTTCATCACTTGCCAATATACATCAAACACCATCATCAATTTATTATTTTAAAGCATTAATCAAAGCCACTTATCATCATGCGTTTCTATTCATCATAACCTTATTAACAACTTGTCAAACCAAGGATCTCTTACCTTGAGCATCCTTCAATACACGGCTTTCAAAGCCAGCATGAATCATGATAACATATACTTCCAAAATAGTAATTAAACATGCATTTCATAGCCAATGCATCAAATCATAACATAGCACATCCGAAGGAGTTTTTCCGAAAACTTACTCTTGAGCTTAGCTAAGTTGTTTAGACTAAAACTAAGCTCCCAAAACCTCCAATTAATCATTTCAAAGCTAGAAAACCATCTCCACTCACCAATTTCGTTTCGCTTGCTTGCCGAAACGCCAATTAAGCTTCCAGATCAACTCCAAAAGTGTCCGAAGATGTCTCCCCTATTTTAGACACATCAAAGCAGAGGATTAATGCATCATCATGCATTGAAATCTTCAGCCAACACTCCAAAACTCGCTACTCTACCTAAACCCAACATTTCGGCTACCAAACACAACCGAAATTACCTCCAAACTATTCCAAAACATAACCCAGCCAAGATCCATCACTTCTAACCATTTCTAAACATCAATCAACATCAAAAACAACCCTAACCTCAACCTTATACCTCTAGCTATAGCAGAACACCAAAATCACCCCAAAAACCACCATTTTCATAAGCAAAAACATAGGAAATACAACCTATTCGGGATTGGATTGATAAAACCTCATTCCTAACATCATTTAACATCCAAAATACATTAGAGAACTATCTCAAAACGGAGCCCAATTGATTACAACAATATTCTTCAAGATCTCTTCCAAAATCTTGAGTTTTAAGCCAAAATCTTGTTTCTAATATTAAAACCATTTATAAAACTTTAAGAAAGGATTGAAAACTTGTGAATTTCAGTAAAGAACTGAGTATTTAGAGGAGAAGAACAATCTTACCTCTAAATGATGATTTCTCCTTGATTTGGGCCAAATTCAATGAAAATTCAATGTGGAAATCATAAGAATTTGATGCAAAATTGATTAGGAACCAATAGATGATAGAAATCTCATCAATTGAAGTGAAGATCAATATGAAATTTGCTGGAGAAAATGTGTTTGGATGATGAGATTTTGAGAGAAAAAGGAATGAGAGAAAATTAGGAAAAGGTAGTTATGAAAATCCAAAAAGGTAGTTTTCCTTTTCTTTTATTTAATTAAAACATTAATTAAATCACCCAAATTAAGGAAAAAATCTGGAGAAAACATTTTGGGTAAATTAGCTCCTTAGAGATTCAAATTTTCAATCCTTTACAAAACAGTCACTACTAAACTTTGCGAAAATCGCATTTTGGTCACTACACCGAAATGTAGTATTTCCAAACCTAATTTTGTAAAATTGATTTCACCACTCTCTTATATATATTAAATGAGGATTTTTTAATATTTTTTCTATATTTTTAAACATCCCAAACTAGGCTTTCCCAAAAACCTCATTTTATATTCGAACCGCTTATCAAACCCGTCCGATTCAGACCCTAAACTTCTAAGCCCAAAATTAGGGTGTTACATTGAAAACACATGTACCTGAATTCGATCTCATGCATTTAAACCAATGCAATTATCATGGAAAAGCCATACTTATGCTTGTAAAACGAAAGCATTTCATATACAAATCTCATAGCATAAATCATCTCATCAGTGGTACATGTGAATCAAGAGCATTTTTATATATTATATTGGTATTTCACATCTCAATATTACTCGGATATGCGAACAACATTCTTTAACCACTAGACGCTTCTAGTGGAATCTCACATCACCGTACTCACTTGTCTAGTAACATAGTTTCCAGTGGAATCTCACATCACCGTACTCACATGGCGGAATCTCTCATCGCCACAAAGCTTGGGTATTTCACCAAGTCCTACCCGATGGAATGCCCATCATCGGTTCTCTCCCTTTGGATTAAACCAAAGAGCACATACGAATTTTTAGTTTATAGTGCACTCTTATCCTATTGATCGATCAATTATATCTGGTAAGTATCTCAACATCTATGCCAATATATTATGTCAAAACATCATCTCACCTACTGTTTTTCATGCAACATTTCCCAAATCATTCTCATCTCATTTCAAAATCATAACATTTTCCATGCTTTAAAACAAAAGCTCAAATCTCAATTATGCTACATGTTATTTCATGAAATCATTTCAAGCATTATCACATGCTACAAATCATGCATAAAAACAATAGGAATTTATCTATCTCAAACCATGAGCATGTAAAAGCATTTTAGGGGCAACCACCACATTTAAGAGAGCAATCTAGCCAATACGTACTTTCGGACTTAGGAAGGTGTTTCAAAATTTCCTAAATCCCCAAACCTTGTTTCTTGTCTCTCAAGGACTTCTAAACCATTCGCACTCACTGATTACCTTTCGCTAGCTCGCTGAAATGCTATCTAGGCTCCCAGATCAGCACCAAAGGCGTCCGAAGATGTCTCCCCTGTTTTTAACACATAAGAGCGGAGGATTAATGCATCATCATGCATTGAAATCATCAGCCACACACCTAAACTCGTCGCTCTACCAACAAACCACATTTCGGCTACCAAACACAACCGAAATCACCTCCAAACTATTCCAAAACAAAGCTCAGCCAAGATCTACCACTTCTAAACATTTCTAAACATCAATCAACATCAAAAATCACCACAAACTCGTCCTTATACCTCCAAATATAACAGAAAACCAAAACCACCCCAAAACCATCATTCTAGCATACAAAACTTAGGAATCCAAGCCTATTCGGGATTTGTTTGATAAAATCTCACTTATAACATCAATTAAAATCCAAAATACATTAGAAAATAACCTCAAAACAGAGCCTAACCATCAACCACGAAAATCACTAAGATCTCTTCAAAAACCTTGAGTTTTAATACAACTTCTTGTTTCTAACATTAAAGCAACTCAAAAATCTTTAACAAAGGATTGATAACTTGGGAATTTCAGTAAAGAACTGATCATTAGAGGAGAAGGATGAAGCTTACCTCTAATGGCTGATTTTTCCTTTAATTGGGCAAGTTTTCTTGAAAATCCAATGTAAAAATAAGAGGTTTTGATGAGGAAAAGAATATGAATCAAAAAGAGATTGAAATCTCATCAAAAGGAATGAAAATTAAAGGATAATTTCTAGAGGAAATGTGTTTGGCTGAAAAAAATTGAGAGAAAATTGAAGAAAGGTAGTTATGAAAAGTCAAAGGTAGTTTCCTTTTAATTAATCTTTATTTTCCTTTAATTAAAACATTAATAAAATCGCCCAAATTAAGAATAAATCTGATTAAAAACATTTTGGTAAAATTAGCTCCTTAAAGATTCAAAGTTTCAATACTTTACAAAAAGTCACTATTCAACTTTTGCAAAAACTGCGATTTGGTCACTACATCGAAATGTAGTATTTCCAAACCTTCTTTTGTAAAATTGATTTCACCATAATCATTCATATAATAAATGAGGATTTTTAGATATTTTTCCATATTTTTAAAGCATCCCAAGCTAGGTGTTCCCTAAACTTCCCTTTAACATTCGAACCGTTCCCAACCGGTCTGACTTGAATTCTAAAACATCAAGGCCAAATATGGGGTGTTACAGAGATCACCTTCACACTCTTGCTTGACTAGGTAATTTGCGTCTAGGAGGGTGGGTTAGAGCCGCTTGAGGTTGCTTGCTTAGATAATTGCGTCCACGATGATGCCGAGGACAAAACAACAACAACAAATCGCAAGCCATCTTTATCTTCAATCTTCACGCCATCTCCCATAAATCCATAAACAAAGCTGGAAATTTCAGATTTGTTTTACCTATCCTTCTCTTCATCTTTTATAATCTTTTTCGTTATATTCTTATTATTTATCTCCTAATCTTTCTTATTGTCTTCTTTTCTTTAAATTTCCGGACTTGAATCTAAAATTTTCAAGAAAAGCCCTTCTCTTTTCTATTGAATTTTCAGATATGCCCGTAACTTTCTTGATTGAGTCTAGAGCTCTTAGTTCGTGCAATAACTTGATTAAAGGCTTCCAAATTCATATTGCGCTGCTCTATCATTTGGTCTCAGATTTGGGACCATTCTAGGCAAGAATTTTGGCGTTTATGGTGAAAAATTTGAACAAAAGGGGAAAATTCGCCAAAATCAAACGAATGAATTTTGAGCTGAAAATTTCCAGGTCAAATCTACACTATTGTAGGAGTCACCACAAAAATATTTCAGAAATTTTTTACATCGGGAACACCTCGAACAAAGTGGATCAAGTTGGTGTATATTTCAAGGTTTTTTCGGGTTTTCTAATCTTCTTTCATTCTTAACTACTTGTTTTCATTTGTTTTACCTTTTTATTGTCTTCTATACATTAGATAACACTTTCTTTCTTCTTGTGTTAGTAGGAAATTAAAATTTGCATACCTTTCTTTCTCCTTGCAACTAGAATTCAATTGGTGTCATACCTTTCATTGGACTCCTAGTAGAAATAGGACTCCTTGTTAGGATTAAACTCCGATTATAACTTGTTGACTTGTGGCAGAAAGGTCTTTAAAGAGTACAAGATCGGCTTACTTGCCTCGCTATGTATTTCTTTCTTGAAGTGTTTAGTTAGATTCCTAGTTTTCTTTCTTTTGTTTTTCACCTTTTTAAATTTGAGTGTTCAATGACGTTTCACAGAGACAAGCCTCATGCAAAACAACATGATACTTTGGGTTCTACTTATCGAGGAAAGCCTTCCTTGACCAAACCGAAGCATTCGTTCAATTTTTGTAAAGAAAGGAGAACTGAACCAAGGCGAACCGCACACACTTTGGCCATCCCAAATTTTAGAATACCTTCTTTTCAAGGAAGGTATGATCCTGATGGTTATTGTGATTGGGAAAATAGGGTTGATTTCATGTTTGATTGTTACGGATATCCCGAGGAAGATCAAGCTCCATTATTGGTCCTAAAGTTCTAGTAATATGCAGTACTATGGCGGCGTTTATTACAATGAGATACGTGTCTCAAAGGTGAAGCTAAAATAAGAACATGGGCGGAACTAAAAAAATTCACGAGAGAGCGATTCGTTCCCAAACATTACCAACAACAAGAACCCAAGACTTTTCGGAAGAAATACTCCTCTTTTGATAAAGGTACATCTCAACCTTCATGTTTTCACATCCGTACTAATGCACTATTCGACTCTAGTAGTACGATGCCGAGGGAAGAAGAATCATCGCTAGTCCAGCAGGATAATGAACAACCATCGGTAAGTCATGTCGAAGAAGACCAAGGAAAACAAGATAACGAAGAAATTTGTTATCCTCGAGAACATGCGGAAGATGTTAGTACCTCAGACTTTAACCTTACCCAATAATTAACAAATACTTTTCGAAGATGATGTTCCGGAAGAAGAAACATTTGATCTCATAAATCAAGACAATCTTTCATGCTTAGTAGTAAGTTCTCTTGATTCATCAACAACCTCTCAAGAAAGTAAGTGTGATTCTAACGCTTTATTTGATTCTCGTCCTATCATTCTGTTAGAAACACTTCATCCTTTACAGAAATTGTATTTCGATGATATTTTTTTGTGAGAGGAATTGGGTATGTGAGTTATCTTGTTTGAAAAAGACCGAGAGTCAAGATGCCGAGAGCAATAAAAGTTAAATTAATGGCCCAATTTTGGTGAGTGAAAAGAAACATGAGGTAAAAGTCGAACAATGTCCAAATGAAAAAGGCGAGAAAAAGATAAAGAGATATTTTTTCGACCTAGCCATAAGATCATTGTTTCGAGTGGCTTTGAGTTCTTTTTTCAGGATTTTGTTGAACAATTGAGGGGGGGGGGGGGCTCAATTGGATCACTCCAACTATGACAATGATCCCTTTTCGATTGCCATTATTAAATGTCCTTCTTTTACTGTTTCTGATTCGAGGACGAATCCTTTTGAGGAGAGGGGAATGATATATGCATGGGAGGGCTAAAGCAATGCATATTGGACAAGAAGCTGAATCTGTTTTTGAAGTCTGGAAAGTCAGACAACTTGGGACGACATTTCAGATTTGATCCTGGCATTTTTGGGCAAATTTGTCTTTTAACAAATTGAACAACATTTAGTTACCTTTCCAACACATCTTGAAACGCATCAATCAGACATCGGGAACTCAAGATACGCTCATTTTACTGAAGACTGCACATGCAAAAAACTGGATACGGGATTATTACGGGATTTTGTAAAATTTATCCCAAAAGCTATTATATAAAGCTTTTGGACGAATTAGACTTAGCCCAACCTCATTATTAACATTTAAATTATGTGTTTAGGGTTTTATATACTTTAAGAACCAACCACCATTCTCCCAAGCACTCTTATCAACTTATCACTTCCACTTATCAGCTTATCACTTGCAACCCAAGCACAAGGAGTTTAAAGGCTGTTTTCCTTTTATTTTTTAATTAAATTAGGATTTTCTTGTTTTAGTAGAAGTTAAATTACTTTGGCTATCCTTCACCTATAAAAGGATGAAGCCTCCACTATTGTAATTCAGATTTTCTTTGATTAATGAAATATTTAGTGAGTTTATTTTTGCAAGTACCGATTACTTGTGCTTTAGAAGTCTTCTTTAACATAAGTTCGACAAGTTCTTATGAGGGAGATCATCTTCACTTAAGTTCGACAAATTTTCAGATTTGCCCATAGCTTTCTTGATTGAGTCTAGAGCTCTTAGTTCTTGCAATAACTTGATTAAAGGCTTCCAAATCCATAATTGTGCTACTCTAACATTTGGTATCAGATTTGGGACCATTCTTGGCAAGAATTTTGGCATTTCGGGTGAAATATTTGAACAAAAGGGGAAAATTCGCAAAAATCAAACGAATGAATTTTGAGCTGAAAATTTCCAGATAAATTTACACAATTGTAGGAGTCACCACAAAAAAATTTTAGAAAATTTTGACATCGAGAACACCTCGAACAAAGTGGATCAAGTTGCTGCATATATAAGGGTTTTTTCGGGTTTTCTAATCTTCTTTCATTCTTAACTACTTGTTTTCATTTGTTTTACCTTTTTATTGTCTTCTATACATTAGATAACACTTTCTTTCTTCTTGTGTTAGTAGGAAATTAAAATTTGCATAACTTTCTTTCTCCTTGCAACTAGAATTCAATTGGTGTCATACCTTTCATTGGACTCCTAGTACATATAGGACTCATTGTTAGGATTAAACTCTGATTATAACTTGTTGACTTGTGGTAGGAAGGTCTTTAAAGAGTACAAGATCGACTTACTTGCCTCGCTAAGTATTTCTTTCTTGGAGTGTTTAGGGAGATTCCTAGTTTTCTTTCTTTTGTTTTTCACCTTTGTAAATTTGAGTGTTTCATGATGTTTCACAGAGACAAGCCTCGTGCAAAACAACATGATACTTTGGGTTCTACTTTCGAGGAAAGCCTTCCTTGACCAAACCGAAGCATTCGTTCAATTTTTGTGAAGAAAGACAAACTAAACCAAGGTGAACCGCACACACTTTGGCCATCCCAAATTTCAGAATACCTTCTTTTCAAGGAAGGTATGATCGTGATGGTTATTATGATTGGGAAAATAGGGTTGATTTCATGTTTGATTGTTACGAATATCCCTAGGAAGATCAAGCTCCATTAGTGGTCCTAAAGTTCGAGTAATATGCAGTACTATGGTGGCGTTTATTACAACGAGATAGGCGTCTCAAAGGTGAAGCTAAAATAAGAACATGGGCTGAACATAAAAAATTCATGAGAGAGCGATTTGTTCCCAAACGTTACCAACAACAAGAATCCAAGACTTGTCGGAAGAAATACTCTTCTTTTGATAAAGGTTCATCTCAACCTTCATGTTTTCACATCCGTACTAATGCACTATTTGACTCTGGTAGTACGACGCCGAGGGAAGAAGAATCATCGCTAGTCCAACATGATAATGAACAACCATCGGTGAGTCATGTCGAAGAAGACCAAGGAAAACAAGATGACGAAGAAATTTGTTATCCTCGAGAACATGCGGAAGATGTCACTACTGAGACTTTAACCTTACCCAATAATGAACAAATACTTTCCGAAGATGATGTTTCGGAAGAAGAAACACTTAATCCCATAAATCAAGAAAATATTTCATGCTTAGTACAAAGTTCTCTTGATTCATCAACAACCTCCCAAGAAAGTAAGTGTGATTCTAACCCTTTATTTGATTCTCGTCCTATCATTCTGTTAGAAACACTTCATCCTTTACAGAAATTGTATTTTGATGATATTTTTTGTGAGAGGAATTGGGTATGTGAGTTATCTTATTTGAAAAAGACCGAGAGTCAAGAGGCCAAGAGTAATAAAAGTCAAATTAATGGCCCAATTTTGGTGAGTCAAAAGAAACATGAGGTAAAAGTCGAACAATGTCCAAATGAAAAAGGCGAGAAAAAGATAAAGAGAGATTTTTTTCGACCTAACCATAACATCATTGTTTCGATTGTCTTGCAGTTCTTTGTTCAGGATTTTGTTAAACCATTGAGGTGGGCTCAATTGGATCACTCCACCTATGACAATGATTCCGTTTCGATTGCCATTATTAAACGTCCTTCTTTTACTGTTTCTGATTAAAGGACGAATCCTTTTGAGCAGAGGGGGAATGATACATGCATGGGAGGGCTAAAGCAATTCATATTGGATAAGAAGCTGAATCTGTTTGTGAAGTACGGAAAGTCTTACAACTCGAGATGACATTTCGGATGGGATCTTGGCATTAATGGGCAGATCTGTCTTCTAATAAATTGACCGACATTAAGTTACCTTTCCAACGCATCTTGAAACGCATCAATCGGACATCGGGAACTCAAGATACACCCATTTTACTGAAGACTACACATGCAAAAAACTGGATACGAGATTTTGTAAAATTTATACCAAAAGCTATTATATAAAGCTTTTCGACGAATTAGACTTAGCCCATTTAATTATTAACATTTAAATTATGTTTTCAGGGTTTTATATAATTTAAGAACCACCCACCCTTCTCCCAAGTAACTCTTATCAACTTATCACTTCTACTTATCAACTTATCATTTGCAGCCCAAGCACAAGGAGTTTAAAGGCTGTTTTTCTTTTATTTTTTTTAATTAAATTAGGATTTCCTTGTTTTAGTAAGAAGTTAAATTACTTTGGCTATCCTTCACCTATAAAAGGATGAAGCCTCCACCATTGTAATTCAGATTTTCTTTGATTAATGAAATATTTAGTGAGTTTGTTTTTGCAAGTGCTGATTACTTGTGCCTTAGAAGTCTTCTTAAACATAAGTTCGACAAGTTCTTGTGAGGGAGATCCTCTTCACACTCTTTCTTGCCTATGTAATTACGTCTAGGAGGGTGGGTTAGAGCCGCATGAGGTTGCTCGCTTAGATAATTGCGTCTCATAGGGTGCCGAGGACAAAACAACAACAACAAATCGCAAGCCCTTTATCTTCAATCTTCACGCCATCTCCATAATTCCATAAAAAAAGCTGGAAATTTCAGATTTGTTTTACCTATCATTCTCTTCATCTTTTTTAATCTTTTTCGTTATATTCTTATTATTCATCTCCTAATCTTTCTTATTGTCTTCTTTTCTTTAAATTTCCAGACTTGAATCTGAAATTTTCAAGAAAAGCCCTTCTCTTTTCTATTGAATTTTTAGATCTGCCCATAGCTTTCTTGATTTAGTCTAGAGCTCTTAGTTATTGCAATTTTAACTTGATTAATGGCTTCCAAATCCATAATTGCGCTACTCTATCACTTATGGTCTCTCCATTTCTTTCCTAACGCATGCTTCACATAATCGTTTGAGACTTCTAAAGAAAATCTCTCCTACAAATTATACAATCATAGTATATAAATTACTATCGATCTGTAATAGATTATCTATTACAATGACATTATAGTACCTTAATATTATCCACAACATGGTTCTTATTACTATTCGACATCTCACGCCATGACTCATAACTGATCGGAAAAAGGTGCTCCATTTCGTGCAGTCATGCCTATGAAATTGGCCAGAACACCTGCTTCTGCCCAATAGGTTGACCAACATCATTTCTCGAAACTTGTACACGTTCCCAAGGAGGAAGATTGTACAACCCCGTCAACGTCGTGCATCCTCAACTCTTACGCCTTTGACCAACTTCAACTATATAAGAAATAATTTGGTAAAATTATTAAAATCAAGTCAATAAAAAACATATACCAATTAAATAAAGTTTTGAACATTACCTTGGGTTTCTTCATTTTCTTCAATTGTTTCCGGAACTTGTGAAGATCCAAAACCAGACACTCCCTCATTTTTTGAAACTTCCTCTCCTTGAGGAACTTGAACGATCCGCAGGTCACTTAATTTCCTTTCTAGGCATAATATCTGTAACAAACAAACAACAAGTTTAGTAACTTGTAACTAATAACAATATTACTATTAATATATGTATTCGATAGCAAGTTAGAGTTAAAATATCTTACTACATTGTTATATCATCAATTTTCATTAAAATCTACATCCATGTCCTCCCGAGCCCATTGAAATTGTGAACTAGAACTAGTGATTGTCCCATCTAAGTTTTGAGCTGCAAAAGGTAATGTTTCTGATCTTCTTTCAATGTCATATGTATTTCCATCCCCTATGTCTATCAAGTCTCTAGGAGTGCTACGGAGGACAACATACCAACCCTTATTCATTGGATCATGGCAGTAAAAACTTCTTTCACTTGAGAAGAAAATACGTATGGTTCGTCCATCAATTGTTGACTAGTATGAATTAATAGAGAGAAGTTCACCACTGTAAAACCAAATTGATCTCTTTTAATACCCCGTGTAGTATTAACATCAGCCCAATCACAACGAAATAACACAACATATCCTTTGCCATAATAATCCAACTCAATAATATCTGTAAGAACTCTAAAATATTCTACATCTCCCTCTACGGGATGATTGTCCCTAGCACTAGCATAACTTGTAATTGAAGAAGTAACAACTACTCAACAATTTTGTGTCCTTCGCAATCTTTCACGAGATTTTGTGTGGAACCTGAACCCATTAATGAGGAAGGCATTATATCTTTTTACAATTCTATCCAGACCTTGAGAAAGCCATTTAACCTCCTCACTAACTTCTCTTCTATTCCAAACCTATTAAGCGTAAAAGGTTAAAACGTCAACATTTATATAAAGTTACAACTATACATTAGTTACGTGCCGTACAAATTACTCACTGTTCGCCCTAACCATTCATGGAAAGTTTCTGTGAACAACTTTTGAATCTCTCATTAATGTAATCTTCGGGATCGTACACGAGATTGTAACTCTTCTTTATACTCATTGTAAAGTAGGTTACATGGTTAAAGATTGAGAAATATATAGGACAAAGTAAATACGTCATCATTTATATTGTAAAACTTACGTGCGTAAGTAATCTAATGAATTGTGGTGGAAAAGAACATAACGATATGCTTGGACCCAAGATTTGTCATCTAATTGTGCAATTTCAACTTTGTCGAGTGGTTCACCATAACTTCCAAACAAATAAGTCTGAGCTGACTTATTAGTACTACACACTTCATTTCTATTTTTATCTATTAAATCTCGTTTCAACATCTTCCATATATCTAGAGCAAAATGTTAGACACTCCTCTACTAAATACTCTTCAGCAATCGATCCTTCTGGATAGCGCTTATTACGACAGTAAGACTTTAACTTGCACAAGAACCTGGACGTGAAATAAACACAACATTATTTTATAAAGTTTTCGAAGAGTTAGATTTTAAATATTGATTTAATACATATTAGACAATTCATACCTCTAAATAGGATACATCCACCGATAAAAAACTGGTCCACCAACTTTCCAACAAATTGATTGAACCAACAAGTGCACCATAATTTTGAAGAATGATGGGAGAAATATCTTCTCCAAGTTGCATAATGTTAAGGTGACTCGATGTTGCAATTTCTCAAGTTCTTCGACCATTGGAACTTTCCAACAAATTGCTTTAATTATATTGGAAAGTTCAATTATTCAAGATGTCACCTCATTTGACATAAAATTGCGTAATGCAACTGGCATTAAATCTTGCATCAATATGTGATAATCATGTGACTTTAGAGAATAAAGTCTTCGATCTTTAACACTAACACATTGAGATATATTTGATGCATACCCATCTGGGACCTTTATATCTTTCAACACCATGCAAAACACTTCTTTTTCTTTCTTCGACATCGAAAAAATAGAAGGCGGCAACGAAGTGTTTCCATTTGCAAGTTGCTGAGGATGAAGATCTTGTCGATTTCCCATGTCAACTAAGTCAAGTCGACTCTTTAGATTATCTTTAGATATTCCATCGACATTGAGAATGGTCCCAATAATATTCTCACAAGCATTCTTCTTAATGTGCATGACATCAAGATTATGTCTCAGAATGTTATGCTTCCAATAAGGCAACTCGAAGAAAATACTTCTCTTTTTCCATAACTCGGCCTCATTTGGATGATCCTCTTCATCAGAATCATCATCACTCAACAGACCAACATAATGGTTGTACACTTATTCTTTTTCTTTGCTCGCGAGTTTGGCGGTTAGTTTGTCTCTCCATAAGAAATCTGCACATGTTTCAACATCGACCAAATATCAAATCCCGTTGTTTGCTTAGGAGCTCTTCTGAATTCTTCAGTACAATCAAATAAATTCTTTTCATATCTAAATCTACGATTTTCATCTAACCACCGATGATGTCCCATGTAAGAAAACTTCTTTCCATTATACAACCACTTCGAGCATGTTTGTGTAGTACAACAAGGACAAGCATAACGATCTTTGGTACTCCAACCTTATAAATTTGCATAAGCAGGGAAATCATTTATCGTCCACAATAAAGCTGTACGCAAATTAAAGTTCTCCTTCTTCAACACATCATATGTTTCGACAACCACCCATAATTGTTTCAACTCTTTAATGAGAGGCTGCATATAGATGTCAATATCATTCCCGAGACCTTTTTCACCTGGGATTATCATGGATAAAATATAGGATGACTGCTTCATGCAAATCCATAGGGCAAATTGTAGGGAACAAGCAGAACATGCCAAGTACTATATGAAGTACTCATGATTTTAAATGGATTAAACCCATCAGATGCATGACCAAGCCTGACATTTCGAGCATCTCCTGTGAAATTTGGAAACTTTTGATCAAATGACTTCCAAGATAAACTATCCGCAGGGTGCCTCAAAAATCCATCATTTGTTCGTCCATCATGATGCCACCTCATAGACTCAGCAGTCTTTGAAGACATAAAACGTCTTTGAAGCCTAGGTATTAGAGGAAAATATCGCAGAATCTTTACTGGCTTCTTTCTTGATAGTGCTTCAACTTGATCCTCACTCACGTTTTCTACATCTCTATTCATCGACCGAGATTTACCGCATACATGACAAGACTCATGATTTTTTCGATCACCCCAATGCAACATCCAATCATTCGGACAACAATGAATTTTCTCATAACCAAGACCCAAATCCTTTATCAGTTTCTTCATATCTTTGCTAGATTGAGGAATTTTTGTAAAAGGAAACATTTCTCCCAAAAACTCTAATAACTGTGTAAAAGAGTTATCGTTCCATCCTCCTAAGCATTTTAGATGGAAAAGACGAATGCAAAAGGAGAGTTTTGAATATTTGATCCCTCATAAAGTTGTTCATTCATTTCATCAAGCAAATTATAGAACTTTGCCGCTTCTCCATTTGGCTCTTCATGACATCCACTTCTTCCCATCTCGGAGGAATCATTAACACCAATATCACAATATTCTCTAACTGATTGATGATAATCATGCATATTATATGCATCCCACAGCATACCCTCCATGTCATATTCTCTATGAGATCGGCGATGAGAATTAAGAGGATCAATCGAGTTACTCATGGATAAAGCTCTACAAGGTGTAATCTCTCTATGGAATATCCATTTTCTAAATCTCCGGACAAAGCCACAAACAATTAGATGTTCGTGTACAACTTCACGAATTTGCCAATTAATCTTAGCACACTTCTTACAAGGGCAAAGACTCATATCCATTTGGCTTGCATTCGCAAAAGAAAAATCTAAAAAAGTTTCTACTCCATTTCGATAGTCGACGCTTACTCTTGGCAAATTCATCCATGTCCTATCCATTTTGTATTTTTGTAGTAATAAAAAATTTAAAGTTTGCAAATGTTTAACCTAACATGATTATTTGAAGTTTGAAGAGATATATGTAACTATTATATTACAAATTAAGTAAAAGACAAGTTAAATATATAAAGCATCTATCAACCATACTTAATCCATTAGACCTATTTAAAGAAAATCAACAAAACATGAATATTCAAGAGAAAGTTACCTGTTGGGGAAAACCACCTTTGACAATAGAGAATTTATCAACAATTTTACAGCTCAATTCATAGATGTGGGATCCCTCTCAACCTATTCAGAATATATCAGTCGTTAAATTAGTGAACAAACACTAATGGATCACAAGCATGTATCATTTCGATACCAATATCTAATTTCTTACACCAAACATATATATTCATTTTTATATACAATATAACAACCCTGGTTTCTCATGCATTCATGTAAATAATCAAATAAGTTCATGTACATGTTTAAATATAGCTGAACAACCTTTAACATTTTAAACACCTTCGAACCAGCCCTTAGACTATATGGCAGTCCTTATAAATGTGTATATACTCACCAAAACAATCTCAAATTAATACATATATACTCACATACAATTCGACCGGATAAACATTTATAATTAAACAAGGCAGTCCCAAACTCATGTATTTTATAAACACTGAAACAATCCAGTATAGCTTTGTTTACATAGTTAAGATTTTGATTATGTGATTATAGGCCTTTTATTTCATGTATTTTAGACAATTCTACCAATATTGAGGAACTAAAAAAGAAGATTGCTGGAACCGAATAGATTCACAAGATCGGCAATGGAATTTTACCCTATAATTTCCTAGTGCAAAAAAATACGCCATTTCTTCCATTGAAGAAACATATATACTTCTTCTACCAACATGGAAAAGCTTCTCAATATCATAATTGATATGCAACTATTTCACTAATAAAAAAATTGCGCATACCAGTATCGAACACATACTCATATCAAAGACAAACAATGGAGATTAAAGGCCTTCCAATAACCGCAACAATGCTTCTTCTTTGAAGTCATGTCAAAGATGGCTACAGAAACCAATATTCTTCATATAACAATCACAATCCAAAACAAAAGATGAGTTTTAGGTGAGACAGGAGCATCAAGATAAACATCTAAATCACGACTTGGCTTAAAACCATGAAAAAAACTACACTAAAATCCCCAATGAAATAAAAGGCCTATAATCACATAATCAAAATCTTAACAACTTCTCAAAATATCAAAATCCCAAACTCAAAGAAATGCCAGTGTTATTTTTGCCCCAAATAATAAGGAAATGTCGAATCATGATAGATGCAGTAAAACCACATACAAATTCATGCAACGAAGATCGGCCACGAGCAACGACAGTGACGATGAGCATGACCGATTAGGGATTTGAGTATGATAGGTTTAGGGATTTTCGATATTCCACTCATCTGGGATGGTCGACGGCAAGGAGTGACGGCGACGGACGACGGGCGATGAGAGACGGTGACGAGATGCCTGACATCAATTAGGGATTTTAGCACGATATTTGGAGATTTGTAAGTCTTGGTACGCGTCTGGGAGGGTGAGGGATATTGAATCAGAACCTATGGCGGCGTTTATGAAAAAACGCCACTAAAACACACATATTGCGGCGTTTGTAAATACAAACGCTGCTAAGTACATAGACTATGGCGGCGTTTATAAAGAAAACGCCACTAACAGAAACCTATTGCGACGTTTACACATTAAAACGCCACTACATGTCACTCTATTGCGGCATTTTTTATAAACGGCGCGAAGTTTACCTTTTTGTTGCATTTCTCCATCAAACGCTGTAAAAGTGAATTATTGGTGGGGTTTGTGTCAAAAAAAGCAGCGATAGAAAAAATCTGGTGTAGTGAATTTTTAATCTAGTAATGAAACTTTAAATATTCTCCTTCACCGATCTCGAAATACAACCGTCAGATCGTAATGAGATTCCAGTCGAACATTTTTCTCCCTCTTTTTGACCCTTTAACCATTCAGATGAGCAATATTCAACCTCAAAGTCCTAGAACCAGTCATATCGAATTTAACATGGGTTTTGGATTTCACTTTCCACTTTCCAAATTCTTAATTTTTTTAAATAAATGACATTTTATTCATCCAAAAGCCTCAAAAGCAAACCACTAAAAAATTACAAGGACCAATCCAACCTACACTATACAATCAAAACCAGAATAAAAAGAAAATTTTCCTCTAACTAAGGCCCCCCTCTTAAGCTACACAATTCTCAAAAAAAATGAACTCGCTACAACCAAAAAGCCCCCATTTCACATCAAGTTTTATAAGAAAAAAATCTCATTAAACAACTTTGGATCCTTGCCATGCATTCTTTCATTCAGCTCCATCCAAATGTAGTAAATAAACCCATTCCATGCGAGCCTGATGATTACCGCCCTCAATGTTTTACCCTTTCCAGTATTCTAAACCCAACTAGCATTTCAGACCAACCACTATGTACCAGATTGTCCTAGACGCATGCAAAATCAACCTCCAGACTCGCCCAGAAGAGCTACATACCCAAAAAAATATGGTCCTTCGATTCTGTCTCAGATGCACATAGCACATAAGAGGGTTCAACCTGACATTCCCATCTCAACATTCTATATCGAGTTGGAAGCCTATTAAGCACAACAAGACAAGAAATGAATCATTGCCGTGGAATAGAAAGGTTACCCCAAACATATTGATGACATTGAACTTTAGTTTGCTTGTATCTAATAATCTCCAAAACCAGCTTGACCTTATAATCACCTTGAATACTCCCAATTGAAGACAACTCATCCCTAATCTTTAGAAGCTTCTTCCATGCCTCACTTTGGTGATCCTTTGCACGGACACTTCATACCGATTCTCCTTTTAGTAGGTAATTATTCACGCAAGGAACCCACAAAGACCCCGCATGAGCAAGCATCAGTCACAAACACTTCATCATACAAGCCTTATTCCAAGAAATAATGTTCTTCACCCCCTAAACCACCTTCACATTTAGGGTGACAAAGAGCATCCCAATTGTTGTCAGTAAATATTACCCCTAACTTTTAATAAAAGAAAAAAAAGAAAAAATTGGAAAAAAGAATTAAAAAGTAATAAAAATCCTTTTAAAAGCCCATTCATTTATAAAAAACTATTTTTAATAAAAACTCATTTTCAAAAAGCCCACTTTTTAATAAAGCTCATTTTAAGTTGAAACCCATTTATTTAAGTAAAAAGTAAAAAAAAAGAAAAAAGAGAAGAAAGGAAACAATATTAATAATGGTTTTTAATAAATAAAATGGTGTAATAATTAAGTGTGAAAAAAAAGAAAAAAAAACAGCAACAAAAGGGGGTCAAAAACAATAAAAAAGGAAAAGAAATAAAAAACAGTAAATAAATAAAAAAAGGGGGAGCCAGCCCGCGCGTCACGCGCTGGCACGTGACGACCACGCGCGCGGGGCTGGGCTCTCCAAACCCTTGCTGCGAGCTGCTGGCCACCGTTTCTCCGGGTTGCCGCCGTCCATTTTCCACTGACCCCGCTTGCCGCCATCGCCTATAGCTACCAGAATTAGCAAAAATCTGAATTAAATGGAAAATTCTATCACGAATTTGGACCAAAATGGATGACTTCTTGGGGGTTTTTTCGGGTATAATGTTTTATGTCTAAATTAGGCTCCAATTTGGGGATTGAATTCGGGATTTAGCTTGATTTTGAAGCTCAAAATTAAGTTTAAAACCCCCTTCACCCACTTGTTCTACATACCAAATTTGAGAGAAAAAACACTAAAAGGGGTTCACGAAAAATCCGAAAAATTCTCTGAATTTTTCATGAGTTGGCTGGAAATTTTTGGAGGAGAAATTCGAGTTTGGAGCAATTTTTCAGAGGTCGTTCAAAGCATTTCAAGAAGCTTTAGTTCGAGTTCATCGTTCGTCGATTTCTCGGTAAATTTTTTATCCTTTCTTTGTTTTTTATGTTGATTTTATTATTGTTCTTGGTTGAATTTTGGTGTTTTGTTTGTGTTTTTAGGTTGCCTTCACGTGGTTGGAAAATAGTTCGCGATTCCGGTAACTTTTTGTTTTAAATTTCGTTAAAATTTCTAGTTTGATCTTAAACTTTTTGCATGATTCTAAAAATGTTGTTAAAGTGATTTTGATCTTTATAAATGTAGGATTTAATTTAAAAGGTGTTTTAGATTTTATAATGCATGAATAAAAGTGAATAAATGTGGTTAATTAATAAAACTTGAATTTAGTGATTTAATTAGAAAAAAGTAATAATGTGAGGTTAAATAAAAAATGGTTTAATTTTAGAAAATAAAAAAAGATTTTTTTGTGAAATTTAGTTTTAAATAGTAGATGGGTAAAAATGATTTTAAAAGAAAAATAATAAAGATGCTTTTTTAAAGAGAAAGGAAAAAGAAATAAGTTTTTTTAAAGAAAAATAGAAAAGGTTTTAAATAAAATTAGAGTGCTGGGATAAAAATAAATCTTTGAAAAGGAAAAAACTTTTAAAAAATTGTTCTTAGAAAAATAAGGTTTATTTTAGAAATGGGTTGTTTTAAAACAAAAAAATAAAAAATGAAAACGAGTTTAAAAGAATAAAAATCTTTTAAGTTGAAAACATAAAAAATGGAAAAGGTAAAAAAAAAAAAGTAAAAAAGATGTAAAAAGAGTATTAGCTTAGAAAATAATAAATAGTAAAAAGAAATAAAGGTTTTTTTAAAAGGAATAATAAAAAGGGTGAGATTCAAAAGAATAAAAGCTTGCTTGTTTGTTTTAGAAATAAGTGAAAACTTAGGATTAGGGACTAAAGTTTAGATAGAGACTTTGTTTTGTTGAATATTTCTTCATTTAAAAATAAAATACACTTAAACATATTTAAACCTTAACTTAGGAATAAAGACTAAGACGTTTTAGGGCTTTTAAATATTTGAACTAAGAATAAATATAAAATGATCAACACACTTAAATTTCTTTGTTGGTTGAAAAGTGAAAACATAATATAATGCGGTGTCTTATCAAATTGGAATGACGGGTTAGCGCCAGAAATGTTGTTGGTTATTAAAGTTCATCTCCCGTGCGATAATGCTGTTAAAATAGACTAATATTCATTAAACGGACAAGTAAAGTCGAACCTTTTTGAACTTGCAAATTCCAGTTTTGAAAACGGTTTTAAAACCAATTAAGTACCAATTTTGGGCGTCGTGGGGGTGCTAACCCTTCCCCGCGCGTAACCGACCCCCAAACTAGTTTTCTAATTTTCACAGACCAAAACCTTTGTTTTATTAAAACAAAAACATTTTATTAAAATAACCCTATTTTTAAAAGTGATCCAATCACTCTTTTTTCAAAAATGATTGGCGGCGACTCAGTTGTTTTTTAAAGTGTTTTCTAAAGTAGTCGAAGCCTCCCGTAAAAAAGCGGTTGCGATAGCTTGGCGATTCTGCTGGGGAAGTGTTTTTGTTTTTTTTTTAAATAAAAACAAAGAGGGCCAGGACACAAATTGGTTTTAAATGGTTTTTAAAAAAATTGTTTTTTTAATATGGAATTTGCAACTTCACCATAGGTTATATTTATTTGTCCGTTTACATGAATATGGCTCTATTTTACGCATTTAAGACTTAATTCCAAGCTCTATTCCTGAGCTTTGTCCCGTTCGTTTTAAGTGGGGGAAACACACCTTGCCCATGTAAGACTATTGATTCTTCGTGTGACCATCGCAAAGTACCTTCGAGACTCAATCCCTTTGCCTTCGTAAGGATATTGATTCTTCGAGATGGCTTCGGTGGTAAGTCCTCATGAGTTGAACTTGATTCATTTCTAGCCTATAATGAGTGAGAATAGAGGGCCTTTCTACTCTTAGTAGAGGACATCAAGGATAGCTCGAGTACCTTTTCAGAACCAAACCAAGTTTGAGAATTTAGAACCTACCCCTAATAGAGCCATGCGAAAAGCCTAGAGTGTTGAGTCGTAGGAATAATCCGTGAAGACATCGTGCATTTAAATTATTGATTATTTTATCTGTTTCATCTATTTCATTTTCCTTGTTTATTTGATCTTTGTTTATTATCTTGTTTACTGTGCATGTGCATCATTTCATATTAGTAGGGTTTGATTGTAGAAAGTTGTTCAATTATGAATGGAAAGCTCTTAAAGATTGAGGAGGACCAAGCACGTGATAACATTGGCGACCAAAGCTGCAACCCTTCGTCAGTATATCAAGCCCGTTGGAAAAGTTTGACCAAGACTCATATGGCTAATTGAAGAAATCAAGGAGTTAGGTGTTAAGGAGAAAAATATTTGTAAAAAAAGAAAAAATATGTAATTGAACTTTCGTATTTAATAAAGAGTTTCCTTTCATGGACAGATTTTTAATGGAATTGATGGCCCTTCGACTCCACTCATGCATTCACATTATCTTGTTTGCTTTGTTGTTTGTGAATTCATTAGTGAATACATTCATTTATTCATAAACTAATTTAACAATAAAAAACAACAGAATATCAAAAATTGCTAAGACGACCCATAAATATTGTACACGAGCCCAAACCCGAGCCATGAACTCTGAGGAACGATTGACAAATTTGGAGGCGAACCAAAAGAATATTCAAGATAAGCTGGCGAAAATTAAAGTTGATATGAAACAACAATTTGAGGCGGTCCATCAGAAAACGGTCAGTTCGATAGCTGCTATGATTGGATTCAAGGACCCTGGTGCGACCGAAGAAGGGGGCAATACTTCTGCCATTCCTTGAATCCTAGGGATGACTTTTAGAAAGGTGGCTGTTACAAAAGCCACAACACCAATTCATGTAGCTGAATCTTCCACTCACGTTGAAGCCAACATTATGAGGTGCATGACCTCGATAAAGTCGCTGATAAGGTTCAAACTGAAAAGAAGTTGGAAGAGAAGTATGATAAGTTGGAAGGAATGTTCAAATATTTCCACGATGGAGCTGCCTATGGTGGAATGGATGCCAAAGGATCTGAGCTTGGTAACTAACTTTGTTGCGCCGCCAAAATTTAAGATCCCAGACTTCGAGAAATATAATGGGACCACACGCCCGTCAGCACATCTAACCATGTACTACGGAAAGATGTCTATGTATCTTGATATTGAGAAGCTGCTCATTCACTATTTTCAAGACAGCCTAGTAGGGTTCGTTGCACGTTGGTACTCGCAGTTAAGTCGAGTAAACATCAAATCATGGAGAGACTTGTCCAAAGCCTTTAGTGAACAAAACAAACATGTTCCAGACATGGTTCCAACTCGTCTGGTCTTACAAGGGATGGAGCAAAAGCACCACGAGAGCTTCCACCAATACGCTCAAAGGTTGAGGGATGTAGCAGCGCAGGTGCAACCATCGTTTCTAGAAAATGAGATCACCCCGATGTTTGTGGAAACACTAAAGGGCCCCTTTTATGATCGCATGCTCAACCATGCCACGAAGAACTTTGCAGATATGCTAATGAATGGCGAACTAATCATGGCAGCCATGAAGAGCGTAAGATTGGATAGTGGGGAAACAAAGAAGACAAATAGGAAGAAGGACAACAATGAATTCAATGCAACGAATGTCTACAACCCCAATTACTCAACAGGCGTGGTGTTCAACAAGCCCAATGCATTCAAAAAGCCCAACACCTTAGCTCTGACGGTAGCAAATGCCCCAAAAGGAGAACGAAGATATTAAGGAAATGCGAGACCCTACTTTCCTTCTATCCCAATGACTTATACAGAGTTGTGTACCAAGCTGGTCAAATCACAAATGGTGCTACCCAGACATGTTCCTCCGTTCTCACCTCCCTATCCACCATGGTATGATGAGAAGGCCCAAGCGAATATCATGCAGGAGTAAGGGGGCATACTATCGAAAACTGCACCGCATTCAAAAGGGTGTAGATGATCTAAGAAAATCAGGCATGTTGGCAATTGAAACTTCCGAGGAAAAAGGAAACCCATTACCAAATCACCAAAAGACGGAGGTGAATACATTGCTTGAGGGAGAGAAGAGGATGAACAAGGAGAATGTCGAAGAAATTAAAGCACCCATGATATGGGTGTGGGATCAGTTAATAGCAGCATGGATATTGAAGGATGAGAACCCGAGGATGAAGGATAATGAAAAACCATACTGTGAGTATCATGGAGTTGAAGGACATGAGATCCAGTTTTGCCCAGAGTTTAAGCGGGTGGTCAAAGCCAAGATGGATAGTAAGGAACTTGTGTTTTTTTCAGGAGGGAGATGTTGAGCAGGAAGCAAATATATGTGCTTTGGAGGAAATCTCATTTGGGAAGTAAGGAGTGGAAGATAAAGAAGAGAGATGAGGAAGGCCTTATCTTGTGGTGATCCCGCTGAAGAGGGATCGATTCAGTTTAGGCTTAAGGCCAGATAAGTGGCAAAAGAAAGTGGAGAAGCAACAGGAAAGCATGAAAATAAAGCGAAAAGAAGAAGAAGTTGAAGGGGAGCCAATGACGTACCCACCCCTAAGTGTCACTTTCAAGGCTAGAGGGCTTCTAGACCCTAATGCCCTCTTCGATGAGGAAGAGAAAGAAAAGGATGAATTATGCGATGTTTTTGAGAATTTGAGCAACAATTCCATCACTGATAAGGAGGAAGAAGAAAACAAATTTTTGACCAGGATTCGCCCTTGCCCTGAATTGAAGAATTGGAATACCTTAGTGATTTTCTCAAAACCAACTCTTTTACCCTTAGACCCTGGGGTAATTAGAGATATTATTTAAAAAGGGTCTATTGTCAAAACCATGATTCATGTTTCAATAAAAGATGCATTTTTCCTTAATTAGATCTTGTGGCAAACTTTCTTTCACAAAACCAATAAAACCAAAAGATCATAAAAACCCAAAAAGCGAAAACAAACCTAAAAAACATAACAAATCGTATCATTTCATTTATTCTTTATTTCTTGGGAATATATATATATATATATATATATATATATATATATATATATATATGCCTCCTTTTATTTGCAGGGTTTTAGATATTAGTGGTCCGAACGACTCTAAATAAGATTTCGAGGTTAATTTTGAGTTGTCGCTATGTTTAGAAGAAGGTGAGAGTGATAGTGATGAAGAAGGGTATGACTTGTCAGAAGGGGAGGAAAATCAAATTTTGCCCTGCAAAAAAAGAGTTAGAAGTTTTGAATCTTGGAACCATGGAAGAAAAGCGCAAAGTAAAGATTGGTACCACCATCTCAGTTGAAACACAACAACATTTGATTGAGCTTCTACAAGAATACAAGGACATCTTTGCCTGGTCATACCAAGATATGACCGAACTCGACACAAATATTGCCATGCATAGGCTTCCTATAAGAGAAGGATGGGAGCCCGTGAAACAAAAACTCAGAAGAATGAAGGCCGATACACTCTTGAACATTAGATATGAAGTCAAGATGTAGTACAATGAAGGATTCCTCGAAGTAGCTAAGTATCCGGAATGGGTAGCAAATATCGTCCTAGTGCCCAAAAAAGATGGAAAAGTAAGAATGTGCGTCGACTACAAGGATCTCAACAAAGCAAGCCCTAAAGACAACTTTCCACTTCCACATATCGATACCTTGGTCGACAAAATAACTGGTCATTCTCTTTTCTCATTCATGGACGAATTTTTCGGTTATAATCAAATAAAGATGTTCATAGAGGACATGGAGAAAACTACTTTTGTAACGCTTTGGGGAACCTTTCGCTATAAGGTATGTTGGTAATGCTTTAAGTATTACAAAGGCCATATCCCACATTGGTTCGGAAAATGGTTAGTGAAGGGTATTTATACCCATTCTTCCCATTCCATTGTTGAGTGGGAAAGAACAAGGGAAGTCCTCGCGCGCCGCCGCCGCCGCTGTCCGGCTGGCTCAGGCTTGGATATATTTTATAGGCTTTGAAAAACTGTTCGAATTTTTATTCGAATTTATTGAATATAAACAGTCTATTAGACTGTTTTTTCAGTCAGATTCAAGTGGTAACATCATCTGTTTATTGCAATGTTAATATGTTGTTATGACCATTATGTCTATAAATAGAGGTGATACACCGTGTTCACCTCGGGGGACATTCTTCCTGTGAAGCGACTACATTGTTCGGGGCAGTTTTGTTTCTAAGGCAGTGGCCAACATACCACGACACGATTCATCCTATTTTCATTTCTGATTTTTATTAAATTCCAATCAGTGCTAATCAGCTAGTTTTGCAGCTTTTCACCAACAATTTAGAAACAAAACTCTCTCCATTTCTGCAAAACGGCTTCCTCATACGCACTACTTAGCAAGCTCATTCCATACCTTTCCAAGCTTGATGCGTTGAATGGTGTAGTTATCGAAGGTGGTCCCAACGCATCCTAATTTTCTTCGAGCAGTTGGACCTTGACTATGTGTTGCTCACTGAACCACCATCCGTTGATGCCCCTACTATTGTTGTTCCTGCCGATAACCAAGGGGAGAATGATGTTGTCGTCGATTCTCTTGGTGCTACCACCTTTTCCAAGTATGAGAAGGACAACAAGACGGTTCGTGGCCATCTCCTAAGTCACATGTCCAACAAACTATTTGACATGTACCTTAAGGATAGGAGTGCAAAGGTGATATGGGATTCTTTGGACACAAAGTATGGCACTGATGATGCGGGGATCAAAAAGTATGTCGTGGACGAGTGGTTGAAATTCTAGATGACCGATAACAAGCCTATCATGGACCAGGTCCATGACTACGAGAATCTTGTCTCGAACATCATTGCGGAAGGCATGCATATGTGTGAGGTTTTGCAAGCAAATGTCCTGATCGAGAAGTTGCCAAAGTTCTGGTCCGATTATCGCAATTCCCACAAGCACAAGAAAAGGGACATACCACATCAGGAGCTGATCGGTCATATAAAAATCGAAGAGGCCAACCGTTTGAAAGATAAGGTTGCTAACAACTTTAGTCATTTATCTTTTAAATCTAATTTAGTTGAGTCTAGTGGTGCTTCAGGGTCCAAAAAGCCCTTTAAGAAAGGACCCCAGAGCAAAAAGCCCAAACCACAGAAGACTACCAACTTCAAGAAACCGGTCAAGGCCAAGCCAGACGTGAAAACCATGAAGTGCTACGTGTATGGTCAAGCTGGTCACAAGGCGTACCAATGCCAACACTGTTTGGACCGCCAGAATGAGACTAGACCACGCATGCATGTGGCGGAGAACATAGATGATGATATCATTGCCGCGTTGGTTTCGGAGGTCAACCTTGTAGAGAAGAACACCGAGTGGGTTGTGGACACTGGAGCTTCTCGACATTTCTGCGCAAGGAAGGAGTTCTTCATCGAGTTCGAGGACGTGAAAAATGGTGAACGTGTGTAAATGGGAAACTCCAGCAGCTCTCAAGTGATGGGCAAAGGCAAGGTTTTACTCAAGCTGACTTCCGGTAAAACTTTGGCCCTTAACAATGTCCTATATGTGTCTGCCCTGCGTAGAAATCTGATCAGTGGTGGCCTCTTAAATAAGGCAGGCATTAAGTTAGTTTTTGAGGCAGATAAACTTGTACTTTCCCGTAATGGTGATTATGTCCGGAAAGGTTTTTTAAGAGAAGGTTTATTTGTCATAGGAACTCAACTTAATGAAAATAAAGCTACAACTTCTGCTTATATTGTTGAGTCTGTTTATATGTGGCATGCTAGATTAGGACACGTAAATATTCAATCCCCAAAGAAAATGATGAATATGATTATTTTGCCTAAACTAGACATAACAAACTATAATAAATGTGAAGTTTGTGTACAAGGTAAGCATGCTAAATATACCTCTAAAATTGTTTCTAAAAGAAAGACTGAACTGTTAGAACTTATACATACTAATCTAGCAGACTTTAGAAACACTAAAAGTAAATGAGAAAAACACTACTACATAACTTTTGTAGATGCCTTCTCTAGATATACAAAAGTTTATCTCCTAGGAAATAAAGATGAAGCTAAAAGCTTCTTTCTTATTTATAAGGCAGAAGTTGAAATCAGTTAGATAGGAGAATAAATCGTGTTAGGTCTGATAGAGGTGGTGAATATGGATCTAATTTTCTAAATGAGGTTTGTGAGAAGAATGGCATAATACATGAAACTTCAACCCCTTATTTTCCTCAACATAACGATATAGTCGGGAGGAAAACAGAACTTTAAAGAAGATAATGAACTCATTGTTGATCAGTTATTGGTTGTCTAACAACATGTGGGGGAAGCCATTCTATCGGGTAATCATATTTTAAACCGAGTACCTCAAAAGAAAATTGATTCTACCCTATACAAATTATGGAAAGGGTATGCCCCAAATTTACAATACCTGAAAGTGTGGGGGTGTCTGGCCAAAGTGGGGTTGCCAGACTTTAAGAAGTCCACCATTGGACCTAAGACCGTTGATGCAGTGTTTATAGGTTATGCTTCTAACAGTTCCGCACATAGATTCATGACTTTACAAGATTCTTCTATTTGTGAATCTAGGGATGTTGTTTTCTTTGAAGATATCTTTCCTCTCAAGAAACCTAGATTATGTGTTGAAACACAAATAGAAAACTTGCCACCCACTTCTTCTAGTGTGCCTGCTAGGTCTTCTCAAGAGATTGAATTTGAGCCTAGAAGAAGTAAGAGACAAAGATTTGAAACCTCTTTTGGACCAGACTTTATAACTTTTTTTATTTCTGAGATAAATGATTTAAACACCCTTTCTGATCCTATAGCTCAAGCTTATTTGTTAGATGAGGATCCTAAAACTTACGAAGAAGATATACGATCTATAAATGCTATTTTCTGGAAAAGCGCTATAAAAGATGAACTAGAATCAATAATGTCTAATCATACGTGGGAATTAGTTGACTTGGCTAGAGGATTTAAAACCATCAGCAGTAAATGGGTCTTTCGAAAGAAACTTAGACCAGATGGTTCTATCCAAAGGTATAAGGCAAGGCTAGTAGTCAAAGGGTTCACTCAAAGATATGGTCAAGACTTCTTTGATACTTATTCTCCCGTCACTAAAATCTCAATGATCCGTGCATTGTTTGCACTAGCCTCCATTTACAAGTTTCAAGTACATCAAATGGATGTAAAGACTGCATTTTTGAACGGAGATCTAGATGAGAAGATCTATATGAAGCAACCTCTTGGCTACGAGGCGCCTGGTATGGAAGGCAAAGTTTGTAGACTTAAAAAGTCACTTAATGGCCTGAAGCAATCTCCTAAACAGTGGTATGAGAAATTTCATAAAACTATACTTAGTTTTGGTTTTGTTGTGAATGGTTCGGATGCATGTGTGTATTCGAGGATGTTTGGTACTGATTGTGTCATCATAAGCATGTATGTTGACGACAGGTTGATTTTCAGTACTAACATTGAATCCATTAACAAAACAAAGAGTTTCTTGTCCACTAAGTTTGAGATGACTGACTTTGGAGAAGTCGATGTAATCTTAGGAGTCAAAGTAACCAAAACTAAAAATGGATTTTCTTTAAGTCGGACACACTATATCGAGAAAGTGTTAAAGAAATTTGACAGTTTCGATGTCATCCCTGTTCGAACTCCTTATGACTCTAGCATACATCTCTTTAAGAATAAAGGAAGTAGCATTTCTCAAATAGAATATGCCAAAATAATTGGTAGTTTGATGTTCTTAATGAACTATACTCGGCCAGATATTGCCTATGTTGTAAGCAGACTTAGTAGATATACTCACAACCCTAGTGGTGAACACTGGGTTGCTCTTAGACACTTACTTAAGTACTTTAAGGGTACAATGGACTGGAGACTTGAGTTTGTTGGCTTTCCTGCTACTTTAGAAAGATATTGTGACGCTAACTGGGTCTTTGATAGTGATAAAGTAAGCTCTACAAGTGGGTATGTATTTACTTTGGGAGGAGCAGCAATTTCTTGGAAGTCTTCAAAACAGACTTGCATTGCTCGCTCTACTATGGAGTAAGAGTTTATAGCTCTTGACTTAGCTGGGCAAGAAGCTGGGTGGCTAAGAAGTTTGTTAGCTGATATTCTGTTGTGGGGATGTCCGACTCCTCCTGTTTCCTTGTTGTGTGATTCACAAGCTGCGATTTGTGTTGCCAAGAGTCAACTTTACAATGGTAAAAAGAGGCACATTCACATAAGACATGAATCTGTTAGACACTTAATAAGGAATGGAGTACTTTCTTTAGAGTATGTGAAGTCGGAAAGAAACCTAGCAGATCCGCTTACCAAAGGGTTAAGTGGGAAATTGGTCCTAGATTCGTCGAGGGGGATGGGTTTAAAGCCCATTGGTTGAGGAATTCATGGTGGATACCCAACTTAGTTATCTAAGTTCAATGTGGTCAAACGAAACCATTGAAAGACTCATAGTGTACATTTCTCACTACCTATCCCTATAACGAATATTGTACATGCCCATGTTGAGTATTATTACTCTTAATAAATTCATAGCCCAGGTTTTGGGTGGTCTTTGTGAGAAAGATTTGATGAATTTACCGAATCATGGTTGAATACTTATTCTTAATAAGTTCATAACACAAGTCTGAATGTGTTGTCCTATTGAGAAGGACAAAATGAACTTACCGCTAGAAAAGGTTGAGTTTCAAGAAACTCTTAATGAATTCAAAGTTTAAACGGTCCTATTGAGAAGGACATTTTGAATTCACCGATAATGATGTTGAATATTTATTCTTAATAATTTATTATCCCTAGATTGGGTGGTTCATTTTAAATGAACTTGAAGAAATCACCATATATCTAAGAGGTTGAGCCATTACAAATGGTTCTTAATTATTTCATAGCCCCATTTCAAGGTGGTTTATATTGAGATAAACTTGATGAAATAACCTATGTAAGTGAGAAGGATTAGCCACCTTCTGTGAAAAACGTTGGGCCGTTTTTCTAATACACTTACTAGAATCCTGAGGTGAGATCTCCAAATATACACATCGAGAATATCGGTGGATGAAGGAGTTAGTTGTGTGTTATGAGTTTACCCCTATCTTAGAAAGTTCAAGACTAGTTTCACTTATCTAAGATAAGGATCTCTCATCATCACTATGTACTAGTTCAAGATACATTCACTAGTGCTTAAGCAACTAATTTCGCTATTGCCCTTCTGAGGAGGTCTGTGTTTGAGATACATATGAATTCTTTCGCATTAGTGGGGGAATGTTGGTAATGCTTTAAGTATTACAAAGCCCATATCCCACATTGGTTGGGAAAATGGTTAGCAAAGGGTATTTATACCCATGCTTCCCCTTCCCTTGTTGAGTGGGAAAGAACAAGGGAAGTCCTCGCGCGCTGCCGTCGCTGCCGTCCGGCCAGCTCGGGCTCGGGCTCGGGTAACAAGTGTCTTCGACACGTACGCGCGCGAATATATTCTTTTTGGAGAAAATTCGTATGGAAGTTTCTTAAGAACAAAAGATTTATGTGAAAGAATTTTTTCTTCTTATTTATGGGCTTTGAAAACTGTTCGAATTCAAAATTTATTTTTTAATATGTTGTTATGGAGGCTGTTACTACAGCTGTTACAACATATTTATATTGATGTTATACATATTTAATTATGTATTTATTTGGACAGTGTAATGGCCATTATGTCCATGATAATCAGCGTATAAATAGAGGTGATACATGCAACATTTTATGTATCAAACACACAGAAAACACTTTCAAAAGCTCTATGCTTTCCTCCATCGTCTGAGCAGTACCGCCGTTGTTCACTCTGGAGTCGAGTGTACTATTCTTGGAGCGTCCGTGTTCACCTCGGGGGACATTCTGCCTGTGAAGCGACTATACTGTTCGGGGCAATTTTGTTTCTAATGCAGTGGCAAACATACCACGACACAGTTCATCCTATTTTCATTTTTGAGTTTTATTAATTTCTAGTCAGAGCTAATCAGCCAGTTTTGCAGCTTTTTCACCAACAAGGTAATGCCCTTCGGATTGAAGAATGTAGGGGCATCGTATTAGAGAGCTATGATCACTCTTTTTCATGACATGATGCACAAGGAAATAGAAGTTTATATGGATGATATGATTGCCAAGTCCAGAACTGAAGATGAGCATATGATGAACTTGAGTAAGCTTTTTCAAAGATTAAGAAAATTCCAGTTAAAGCTTAATCTTGCTAAGTGCACAATTGGGGTTACATCTGGGAAATTGTTAGGCTTCATAGTAAGCAGAAGAGGAATCGAAATCGACCCAGGCAAGATAAAGGTCAGACAAGAGCTTCAGTCTCCTTAGACACGGAAGCAAGTTCGAGGATTCTTGGGAGGTTGAATTACATAGCTCGTTTCATCTCTCAACTTACAAATAAGTGTGACCCAATATTCAGGTTGCTTAGAAAGAACAACCCAAGGACCTGGAATGAAGAATGCCAAGCAGCTTTAGAAAAGATCAAGGAGCAGCTAACTAATCCTCAAGTGTTAATGCCACCTGTTTCGGGGAAACCATTAATACTCTATCTAACGGTGTTTGAAAACTCAATGGGTTGCGTACTAGAGCAGCATGACGAAACTGGAAAGAAGGAAAGGGTGATATATTATGTGAGCAAGAAATTTACAGGCTATGAAACAAGATATACACCAATTGAAAAGGTACGGTGTGCTTTGGTGTGGGCCACTAAGAGGCTTAGGCAGTATTTGTTGTATCACACCACATGGTTGATCTCACGGCTAGACCCATTGAAGTTCATGATGAAGGCTCCAGCCTTATCGGGAAGAATAGCGCGATGGCAAATGTTGCTTTCAGAATACGACATCTAGTATGTGAACCAAAAAGCAGTAAAAGGAAGTGCCATAGCGGATTTTCTCGCAAGTCACGCACAAGATGATTATGAGGCATTGGATTTTAGTTTCACTGATGAAGATTTGTTGTGTATCACAGAAGATGAAGAATCACTAACAGAATCTTGGGTCATGCATTTTGATGGTGCTGTAAATGCACTAGGGCGGGGAATTGGGGCAGTTTTGGTTTCGCCCAAAGGTGATCATTATCCTTTTACCTGTCGTTTGAAATTCTTCTGCACCAATAACATGGCAGAATACGAAGCTTGCATAATGGGCCTAAGGGAAGCCATTAACAAGAAAATCCAAAAGTTGAGAGTCTACGGGGATTCAACTTTGATAATTTACCAAACACGTGGCAAATGGGAAATAAAAGATGCAAAAATGATAGAATATCAGAATTTGGTCCTCGAGTTAGCTAAAGAGTTCAAGGCGAATACTTTCAAGCATCCGCCAATGGAAGATAACAAGATGGCAGAGGCATTAGCTACCTTGGCTGCCACATTTAAAACAAGTGAAGGTTCGGAGATGATACCCATTAAGTTACAAATGATGGAGTCCCCAGCATATTGTTATAATGTAGAAGAAGAAGAAGATTACTTACCATGGTTCCACGATATCTCACAGTACTTAAAGCTGCAACAATACCCAGCACAGGCTTCAGAAAATGAAAAGAAAATGATCAGGAAAATGGCATCAGGATACATGCTAGATGGAGAGATCCTTTACAAACGAAGTCAAGAATAGGTACTACTAAGGTGTGTAGTTGCAAAAGAAGCGCATTTGATTTTGGAAGAAGTTCATGAAGGAATTTGTGGAACCCATCCTAGTGGTTTCACTATGGCAAGAAGAATTATGCGCTTAGGATATTATTTGTCGACAATGGAAGGGGATTGCATTAATTATTCACGTAAATGCCACAAGTGCCAAGTATATGCTGACAAGGTTCATTCCCCTCCTCAGTCTCTTCACGTCATGTCGTCTCCATGGCCTTTCTCAATGTGGGGCATAGATGTTATTGGGCAGATTCATCCGAAAACGCCAAATGGTCATCGCTTTATCTTGGTAGCTATTGATTACTTCACCAAGTTGGTGGAAGCGACTTCATATGCTAATGTAACTAGATCCATTATATGCAAGTTCTTAAAGAAGGAAATTATTTGTCGATATGGTCCACCAAAAAGCATAATTACTGACAATGCCTCTTATTTGAATAATCGAGTGATTGCTGGGGTTTTTGAGCATTTCAACATCAAGCATCGCAACTTGGTAGTATACCGCCCAAAGATGAATGGAACAGTAGAAGCAACCAATAAGAATATTAAGAAGATAGTCGCGAAGATGCTCGGTATGCATATCGAAAAATGGCACGATCATCCACTGGGCAACTCCGTTCGCATCAGTATATGGAGTTGAAGCTGTGCTACCAATTGAGGTAGAGATACCATCATTGTGTCTCTTGATGGAGGCCAAGTTAGATGAAGCAAAATGGGTTCAGGTAAGGTATGACCAGTTGAACTTAATCGAGGAAAAGAGGCTGAAAGTTGTATGTCATGGTCAAATGTAACAAAGGAGAATGATTAGGGCATATGAAAAGAAGGTTCGCCCTAGAGAATTCCAAGAAGGTGATCTGGTCTTAAAGAAGAAATTTCCAATTCAAAGTTATCCCTGAGGAAAATGGGCGCCTAATTGGGAAGGGCCGTACATTGTGTCAAAGGTTCTTTCGGGTGGAGCATTGATCTTAGCTGAAATGGATGGAGTCGAGTTTCAAAACCCGGTAAACTCTGATACTGTCAAGAAGTACTATGCCTGAGGAAGAAGAAAAGAAAAAAGAGAAAGAAAAAAAAGAAAGAAAAAAAAGAGAAAAAAAGACAAAAAAGAAAATAAAAAGGAGGGTTCAAAATGAAAACCCGCAAATGGCATTTTGAAACCAAAGGAGGATCTGAGTTGAAAACTTAAAAAGGGCGGCTCAGATAATTTAACATATTCTGGGACTTCACAAATCATGCACTATGCCCAAGGTTTCTCGCCACTGGTGGCATTCCAGTTTACTTCTGGCGTTTGAAAAGAGAAGTTCGGACTATTGATATTTGAATACTTGTTTCCCTTCCTTTTTATAAACCTTCTAGCGTTTGCCACAACATTAATAAATTTGATTCATGAATTTTTCTTGCTTTCTTGTTTCTTTCCCTATCTTTGTTAGCATCTTGCTTTGAAATAAGGATTAATGGATCTGACAATCATTTATACATGGAAAAGGTTTTTTAGCATTACTTTGAGAATGTTGTGAAAAGTTCAAGGACTATGAAGCGTTCCATAATTATTATTTGGGGCATATGGTGTTAAAATGTTTAAAGAATAAAAAGTAAAGCCTTGTTACGAAACTTCTTTTATAAGGAAGAAAATCCATATGAATGTTTGGGAGCTTAAAATCATTTCTTAACCACCAACTTTCTTTACATGATAATAAGAGTAGCTTTACAAGGTCGAAACTTAACTTAGGGTGTGTATCCCTGAATAAGAAAACATCTATTGAGAAGATAGTTAAGGATTAAATGTTTCTAATGATGTAAGAATGACATTGAACCAGTCAGTAGAAGATCATAAAACGAGGAAGAGTTAGAGTAGTTCGTAAGTCACGAGTGATTTCCAAAGCAAAGGAAATGTCCTTATCTCGGAGAATTGTGAATTCAAAGCCAAAAAGACAAAAAGGGTTGAAAGAAGAGTGAAGCAAATTGTTTTGATCTACACAAGTATAGGAGAGAGATTTCATGATTAATCGGGTTGGCCTCGATAACTAGAATCTCATCAAAATTAAGAAAATGGTCTAAGCAAAATGAGTTTTTTTTAAAAGGAAAACATGTCATGCATTCATATTTTAAACATCCCTAGGTGCATGCACATCATATTGCATGTTGAATTTTGTTTTTAGGTACATGGAAAACATGTTCAAATGAGAGTTTGCTTATTCATCCAAGCTTAAGGAGGATGAAATGCTTGAGAAAATTATCCTATCCGTTCAGGCAAAAGGAGAATGGAGTTTGCTTATTCATCCAAGCATAAGGAGGATGAAGTGCTTAACAAGATTTGCCTATCCATTCGGGCATAAGGAGAATGGAGCCTGCTTATTCATCCAAGCATAAGAGGATGAAAGCATTCAGAAGATTTGGCCTAATTGAGCATTTGGGTGGACAAAACCCAACTTATTTGTTTAGGCATTTTGGGAGAATAAAACCCAACTCAACTATTCGAGCATAAGAAGAATAGAACCAACCTATTCGTTCGGACATTTGGAGAATGGAACCCAACTCAACTATTCAGGCATAAGGAGAATAGAACCAGCCTATCCGTTCGGGAATTTGGAGAATGGAACTCATCTCAGTTATTCGAGCATAAGGAGAATCGAGCACACCAATCCGTTCGGGCATTTGGAGAATCGAACCAATAAGTAAATCAGGTGAAAATTTGTGTCTTTTTTATCTTTGCTTTATCTTTGTTTCACAAAGATAAGCATAGAGGGACAGCTATTATCACTAAATTTTCACCCTACTTTTAATAAAAAAAGAAAGAAAAAAATGATTAAAAAAATATAAAAATCCTTTTAAAAGCCCATTGTTTTATATAAAAAAAACCATTTTTAATAAAAACTCATTTTCAAAAAGCCCACTTTTTAATAAAGCCCATTTTAGGTTGAAACCCATTTATTAAAGTAAAAAGTAAAAAAAGAGAGAAGAAAAGTAAAAAAAGGAAAAAAAATATATTAATAATGGTGTTTAATAAATAAAATAGGGTTATAATTAAGTGTGAAAAAAATAAAAAAAATAGCAACAAAAGGGGGCCAAAACAGTCAAAAACAGTAAAAAAGAAAAGGAAATAAAAATTAGTAAATAAATAAATGAAAAGGAGGGGGAGGGAGAGCTAGCGTTTACTTGCCATTCAAGTAACAAAAGCGTGACGACCACGCTCGCGGGGCTGGGCTTTCCAAACCCTTGCTGTGAGCTGCCGGCCACTGTTTCTCCGTCCACCGGTCGCGGCAGCCGGCGTGGTTGGTGCAATTAGAACCGCCTTGTTCCCTTCGTCCGTTTTCCACCGACCCCGCTTGCCGTCGTCGCCTGTAGCCACCGGAATTAGCTAAAAATCGAAACGAAATAATAAGCCCTCGATTCGAATTAAATGGAAAATTCTATCCCGAATTTGGATCAAAATGGTTGATTTCTTGGGGGTTTTACCGGGTATCAAGTTTTGTGTCTAAATTAGGCTCCAATTTGGGGATTGAATTGGGGATTTAGCTTGATTTTGAAGCTAAAAATTAAATATAAACCCCCTTCACTCACTTGTTCTACACACCAAATTTTAGAGAAAAAACACTAAAGGAGTTCAAGAAAAATTCGAAAAATTCGAAAAATTCTTTGAATTTTTCTTGAGTTGGCTGGAAAATTTCGGAGGAGAAATTCGAGTTTGGAGCAACTTTCCGGAGTTGGTTCGAAGCATTTCAAGAAGCTTTAGTTCGAGTTCATCGTTCGTCGATTTGTCGGTAAATTTTTTTATCCTTTCTTTTTTTATGTTGATTTTATTATTGTTCTTGGTTGAATTTTGGTGTATTGGTGTTTTGTTTGTGTTGTATGTGTTTTTTAGGTTGCCTTCACGTGGTTGGAAAATAGTTTGCGATTTCGATAACTTTTTGTTTTAAATTTCGTTAAAATTTCTAGTTTGATCTTAAACTTTTTGCATGATTCTAAAAATGTTGTTAAAGTGATTTTGATCTTTATAAATGTATAATTTAATTTAAAAGGTGTTTTGGATCTTAAAATGCATGAATAAAAATGAATAAATGTGGTTAATTAGAAAAAACATGAATTTAGGGATTTAATTATGAAAAAGTAATAATCTGAGGTAAAATAATAACGAGTTTAATTTTAGAAAATAAAAAAATATTTTTTGTGAAATTTAGTTTTAAATAGTAGATGGATAAAAATGATTTTAAAAGAAAATAATAAATATGTTTTTTTTAAAGAAAAAGTGAAAAGAAATAAGTTTTTTTAAAGAAAAATAAAAAAGGTTTTAAATAAAATTAGGATGCTATGATAAAAATAAATCTTTGAAAAGAAAAAAAAAACTTTTAAAAAATAGTTCTTGGAAAAATAAGGTTTATTTTAGAAATGGGTTGTTTTAAAACTAAAAAAAAAACTAAAAAATGAAAACGAGTTTAAAAAGAATAAAAATCTTTTAAGTAGAAAACATAAAAAATGGAAAAGGTAAAAAACAAAAAGTAAAAAAGATGTAAAAAGAGTCTTAGCTTAGAAAATAATAAATAGTAAAAAGAAATAAAGGCTTTTTAAAAGGAATAATAAAAAGGGTGAGATTCAAAAGAATAAAAGTTTGTTTGTTTGTTTTAAAAATAAGTGAAAACTTAGGATTATGGACTAAAGCTTAGATAGAGACTTTGTTTTGTTGAAATTTTTTCTTCATTTAAAAATAAAATACACTTAAACATATTTAAACCTTAACTTAGGAATAAAAGACTTGACCGTTTTTAGGGCTTTTAAATATCCGAACTTAGAATAAAAATAAAATGCTCAACGCATTTAAATTTATTTGTTGCTTGAAAAGTGAAAACATAATCTAATGTGGTGTCTTATAAAACGGGAATGACGGGTTAGCGCCATAAATGTTGGTGGCAATTAAAGTTCATATCTCGGGCGATAAAGTCGTTAAAATAGACTAATATTCATTAAACGGACAAGTAAAGTCGAACCTTTTTGAACTTGCAAATTCCAATTTTGGAAACGATTTTAAAACCATTTAGGTACCAATTTTGGGCGTCGGGATGTTGCTAACCCTTCCCCACGCGTAATCGACCCCCGAACCTGTTTTTTAATTTTTGCATACCAAAACCGTTGTTTATTAAAACCAAAAACGTTTTTATTAAAATAACCATATTTTTAAAAGTTATCCAATAACACTTTTTTTTCAAAAAAAATATTGGTGGCGACTCCATTATTTTTTTAAAGTGTTTTCTAAAATAGTCGAAGCCTCTCGTAAAAAGGTGGTTGCGACAACAACTGACACGAGCCCCTTTAGCATTAGAATTCGTGCCCTTTCACCGAAAGCCATTACACATTTGAGAGATTTACTTTAGGACTTTCGAGGATATCAAGAAAATTCAGCACCAGAAATTCTACAAACTAAAGATCACTGCTTGCAGGAGTTGCAATCTTCCTGCAAACGAGAGACTCTTTGAGGGCAATCTACGAATTTTCCCTAGAATCTTATTAATCATTCCTTCATAGTCCTTGGCAAGGCTGTAACACCCAAAAATTTCCCTATTTGAAAACCCCTAAGTTAGTTAATAAAGAAGGTGAAAATAAGTTGTAACCTGAAATTTTGTGCAAAAATAGGTTGTAACTTATTATGTAATGCGAGGGTTGTTTAACCTGAAATGTAGTGTAAAAATAGGTTGTAAGCTATTATGTGGTGGGAGTATTTTGTAACCTGAAATGTAGTGTAAAAATAGGTTGTAACATATTAAGTGGTGTGAGTATTGTGTAACCTGAAATATAGTGCAAAAATAGTTTGTAACATAAAATGTAGTGCGAGTATTGTTTAACTTGAAATGTAGTGTAAAAATAGATTTTAACCTAAAATATGGTGCGAGTGTAGTGTAACCTGAAATATGGTACAAAAAGAAGGTTGTAACCTAAAATGTGAAATGACTTTGAGAACTTAAAGGACAAAGAAAATGGATTATTAGTGGGTATTAAATTATAATATAATAAGTGAGTGGAATATAATGGTGTTAAAGCTATCCCTGTGTCCTTTGTAGACGAGGACAGTCAGCCAAACATTAGGAAAAATACAACACTTATTTATTTGTTTTCACCTTGTCATCATCATCATTGTTTCACCATTTTCATTCTTCATTTCCACCGGTTCTAAACAAAACAAAAGAGGGAGAATTTTAAGAACTCAAAATCTGGAAATCTAGTGTGAGAAAGCTCATGCATGTGAAGGAAAATTAAGTGGAAAAGCTTAAAGTATTCATGCATGTGTATTTGTAAGTATCGATTCTGTCCAGCATTATTGTTCGATGTTCTTTATGATTTTTGGCTGAATTATTGGTTTGATTATAATTGAAATCCATGTTTAGAAATGTTTAATGATGTGTTATAAGAATTTAGGACATGTTAGATTGATTAGAAATCTGGAAATTTGCATGCATGAAACTTAGAACATGAATCTGTCCAGTTTTGTACTAAAAGGATCACCTGGATTAAAATGGATTTTTGGCTATGTTAGAGTTCAAATTAGAAAAATCTATGAAGAACAAAGTTGTAGAGGATGAAAAATAGTATAATAAAGAGGTCTCAAATGTCTCAAAATGTTTCTAGAATGTCTGAAAATTTTGTTAGAAGTAAATGGGTTATGTTTGAGTTGAAACTGGAGACTGCCCGAGTTAAAACACAATTATGGAAATTTTTAAGGGCTAATTTGATGTTTATAAGATCTGGACATTTTTTAAGAAATATGGGAATCTATTAATGTTTGATTAGTAACATGTTTAAGGTGTTAAATTACTTGAATTAGATGTTTAAAGTCAATATTATGCTTAAATAGTGAATCTGGACCATTCTAGAAAAATAGATAAAATGTGGACCTTAATGCTTTGTTTTTAATGAAAGTGGAACATGGTTATAATGTACTTAGATGTGTATAATAGTGGTTATAAATTCAGAATCAAATGTATAATGGATCATAGGTTAAATGGTCATTAAAGCTACATGTTGTAAACAATGGACAAATTAGGACATTATAAATGCCCTATATTAAAGTATACAATTGTATTGATGTGGGAATGGAAAAAGTATGAGCCATACATAGAATTAAAGTTGCATAAATACGCTTTCTAGAATGGTAAAGAACTCCTAATTTGGAGTTGTGTGTAAATAGTTTATGGACAGATTAGTGTAAGGTGCTCAAATCTGACAGAATAGGGGCAGTTTCATAATGCATTGAATGTATATTGGGTTATATGATTGGAATGAATTCTAATGTGTTTTATGTTGATTGTTTAAGACCGAATTGGAGAGGAATTGTTGGAGGAATCAAGGCTTGATCAAGCTAGCAAGAGGGGAAAAGGCTTGCTAATCAAGGATTCCAACTAAGCTTTGGAGTATAGTGAGTGTGGTTGCCTTTAGGGTTAAGACTAGTGTCTTAACCACTTCTTTAAATTGTTTGTTGAAATCACAAGATGAATGAAATGAATATAATCTATATTGTTAAATTAAAATGGAATCGGAAGAAGGTTAAAGGAAATGAATTAAATGATTATGAAATGCTAGTTGTTAGTTACAAGTAGTTAGTGTTTCGAAATGGATTGAAGCATGAATGTTGTGGCCTTTGAAATGGTTGATTGTATGATGTTATGCTACTGTTTTTGAAGCATGAATTGAGTGAAATGTTGCCTAATGCTTGTCGGAAATTAGTGGTTGAATAATCTTACATGAATTAATCAAAATGTGAACATTAGATGATCATATGGCCTTGTTTGATGTTTGTAAACAACTTGGTTAGTTGATTTAAAGACTTAAAAGACTATATAAGACCTTGGCTGATTAGTGGTCCTTAGTTAGAAGGGCATGCCTTAGAGTCATTGAGCTCATTTACATGATCAGGCTGATGGTTAGTCACCTATAAACCTGCAAGGTGGTTAGTCGCCTTATTATATAATTGGTGGCAAGTCACCATTGATGCTTATGCATCCTTTACACGATTACATGATATGTGATGTTGAAACACCTTGATACCTTGGGTATCCAATGTTATACGTTATACGATTGACTTGATTCCTAGTCTACTACTCAACCGAGGCAAAACAATAAGATCTTTGAATAAGACTTACATGAAAAGTTAAATATTATAAGTGACATGTTATATGTTATATGTCTTGATATGTGATTTGGGTAGTGACCCATAATGGATGACATGAATTTGGTTATATAATTACGTGATATGTCATATGAAATTACATTATATAATGAGTTGAATGAATGCACAATGGTGCTTAAGCCTATTCGAATGAAATGAAGAAAATGGAATGAAATGTTTGTTTGACATGGTTGAATGTAACCATTTGTGAATTGTTTTGATTGAGTATTTAATTGGATTGGTTGATTGTATTGAAGCATGGATATTTTCAATGGTATTTGATGTTACTTGAATGACAAGTAAACTAGCTAGGCCTACTTATGCATGAAGTAAACTAGCTAAGTAAACTTTGAAGCCTAGTTAGATAACCTTACAAGATTAAACAAGATTTTAAAATGAAATGGCTAGTTACAAGAATCACCTCACTAAGTACATAGTGTACTTACAACCTCTTATTTCCTTCTTCCAAAACAAACAGGTTTTGAATCTCCAAAAGCTATTAGACTTTGATCCGGGAGCAACACAAGCAAGGAAGACAAGTATGATATTAGCTTTATCTTTAACTCCTAGAAGGTGGCTAGGTGCATATAGTTTGTAGACATAATGTTAAAGTCATTATCATGGTTTGATATGTTTGATGATCATGGTATGTAATTAAAGCTCTAAAGGTTTGGTTTGATATGTTTGATGATCATGGTTGTCTCGTTAACATGTTTGATTGAATTCGTATGCTTACAAGTAATGAATGGTTAGGTTAGTAACTTGAATTAAAAGTTAAGATAAGGAAAAAATTTAATTGGCCCACTCAAATGTCTAATTGTCTGATTAATTGAGTCGAATCTGCATCATAACACTCCTAGCTCCTAACCTGGATTAGGGGTGTTACAAAGGCTCCCACCTTGAACACAATATGATGCTTCAAAGACTGCAAATCACCATAATTTACCCTAGCCACATAGATCTCACATTTTGAGTCATTAATTTGCAGGCTAGACATCCTAAGAATTCACCCAAAACTTTCTTGACTCTCAAGACAGAGTCCAAAGTCCCTTTAGTGAACACTTATAAATCATCAAGGAAACAAACATGAGTAAGCTGAATCTCCTTGCACTTTGGACGATACTCCAAGACTTTTAACTTACTAGCCCAATTCAATAAATATGAAAGCACATTTAAGACTAGGATGAAAAGATAGGGAGACAATGGATCTCCCGGTCACACACCCTTTGCCCCATCAAAATAATCAACTAAGCCACCATTTAGATTTATAAAAAACTAAGAGTGCATTACACAAGCTTCAACCCATTGTCTAAATAAAACAGGGAATCCTAAGACCCTAAGAATCTGTGAGACAAATCTCCAATTGAAAGAATTGAAGGCCTTCTTTAGATCTATTTTGAGAGCACACTTCAAGGACATATGCTTCTTCCCATAGCCATTAACCAACTCTTTTGCCAATAGAACATTAACAAACTCTTTTTGAGTATTTTGTTGATACATTTATAGATAATTTTGCATATGGAAATTGGCCTGAAATCTGTTACATTCAATGGGGCCAACACCTTTGGGACCAAAGTAATGACTGTAGAATTATAAGTCGTAGGCAGTTTACAAGTTTCAAAGAAGAACTGAACTCTCTTTAGTATATCAGCCCCAACAACTCCGCACAAAGCCTGGAAGAACTTAGTTGTGTAATCATATGGGCCAAAGGCCTCGTTCCATTTTAGATTTTGATTTTTTCCTTGGTGCGGGTTCCTTTGTTCTCAGAACCACATAGACTGAATCCAACATGGGTTTTGATTTTTCCGTTGCTGCAGGTTTCTTTGATTTTTTCCAAATTTGTTTGAGAATTAAAATAAATATATATTGAAAAATACCATTTTCTATAGATAAAAACCCATGATCGACCTTTTTCAGAGATGGTCGACTTGCAACGGTGGGTTGAAATTGAAATTGTGGGAAACAAACAACGAATTAAGTGATTTGGAATTGGAATTGTGTTATGAGTTTATGTTATGGAGCGTGTTATAAAGCAAGTGATTAAGTTGTTGTCAGAAAATGAGCTCATACGATTTTTTTTGGTAATGAGCATGGTGGCTTGTTGTGGTGACCACGTTGGTTGGCAGTGGCGACATCACTGGAATAGGAAAATATGAAACTTAATTGTAAAAAATAAGTGTAAATTAAAAATAATGATATATTAAGGATTAATTTTGTTATTGTGCAAAGTGAATGAAGAATTTTTAATAATATACCATGTGTCAATAATTGATTGGTCTAAATATTTTTTTATAATTTTTTTAAAATAAATAAATGGTTTTTTTTTGAATTTTTAAACCTTAAGGGTGAAATTGAAAGATATTGAATCATTGAGGACTAATCTTGTTATTATACCTTAAGTTAATGGATATTTTTTAAATATATGCTATGTGCTAATTTCTTATATTTCCGTACATGCCACATCACCTTCCGTATCGAAAGTGGGTAAACTCGTTAACGGCGAAAAACCCCATGTATGAAATCGAGAATTTTAAAATATTATGTATGAAACTGAGAATACGATATAGTTCATGTATCAACGGGGTAATTAACTCCTCTGATTTTTTTTTGTGCAGTGCATGAATAGAGACACCAAAAAATGACAGATAATTTCTATTCAACATGTATAGTACCTCAAGGCTTCGAGTCAAGTTCAGAAATAAACAAGATGTCTCTCTTTCGCGATCTGGCATTCCTCGAAAACATCTTTCTATCTTAAGCATCTATTCAATCCATTCAAATGATTGAAAATTTCTCTTTTGTGAACATATTGATTCACGGAGCCTCTTGTATGTTTCTAAACCAAAAAACCAATAAATTGGCAGCAACAATATCAAGGTATCTAATAACCTTCACCTGCAAAATAAGGTTTCCCTTTTATTTCATTCTCTAGCAATTTAAGCTGCCCAATTAATTCTTCAATGTCTTCCTTTTGTTCCTTAACATGGGTAATTAAAGGATTTAAGGGTCTGTACAGTAAGGGTGTTCATAACCGGGTCATAGCGTGCGTAGAGGCCCAATAAGAGCAATTTCACTACCATAGTATTATTATGTTTCATCCTCCCTTACACTTTATTAACTTGTATTATGAGCATTGGGTCTCTGGGTACTAATTGGGCCAATAATGAACACTCTTACTGCGCAGTTATTAACATGAGATCCTTAGCCCCTCACTTTAAAGAAAATATTAAATGTCTGTTAATTTGTTGGATATAAGATAGATTGACTTTTGGATAAAAAAACCCAACCTAACATGACTCAATATCTATGAAGTACATTTTTTGTTTTCTCCGTATGATTTATCAGTAGTCTAAAATTAATATTTTATTTTTTTCTTTGCATGTATTTAACTTAATTTATTTTGGACTATCCTTTTCTTGGGGTCCTATGCGGTCGTTCATATTACACATGTCTAGAACCACCCTAGTTGTGATCAAAACCTGCAAACAATAGAACCCACATAAATGTATTATATTCATCGGTTCAACATGTTGGGAACAAAACAATTCTGACTCAAACCCGAAAATCTAATCTAAATCAATATGATTTGATTATAAAAGTCAACAACATGAATCCTCAAGCAAAAAATGACTCAAACCCCCAAAAAATATAAACTTAAAATGTCCTGATAAATATAAATTTAAAATATTATATATCTAGAACTACACTCAAAATAGTTTGACTCGAAAAATCGAAAGACAAATGACAAGAACTCAAATCATTTACACGCGTAAAAGAAAGTGATATAACAAAAGGTTAAGCCAAGCTGACTATAAGGGCTAGTTCAACCTTGCGGCTATAAGGGGGACAATTCTATAGAAAGGCGTGTTAAGATACATCTAATAAACGACATGTTCTTAGAACTGTTGGATCATCATCTTTTCTAAAACTTTTGGTTTTGACCGTTAGATTTAGATTCCAAAAAAATACTCGCGGAACTGGGACGAGGTTGTTGCTGGTAAGTTTCAAATTTTAGTAAGTAGTATCGACACTTGATGGAGATAACATTTCTTGTTGCAACCTAGAATTGTACAATTACACATATCATTTAAGGGGGTAGGTAACTCTTCGCAACTTTATAACATGTACCAGAACTTGTAGAGAAATGTGTAAACCTAAATTGTTAGTAAAGCTTGTGAAAATAAATGTTGACATAAGGGATATGTGAATTTGATATAGGGTTCCGAAACTTTCTATAGTGAAATTAACATTTTAGGTTTAACGGGTAACATTTAACATTTATTCCACATTCCGGAACTTTAGTACATGTATTAGAACTTATAGAGAAATGTGTAAACTACAAATGTTTAAAAAGCTTTTAACAAGACATGTTTATAAAGTAAGTATCAAAATGTATAACGTAGTATTGAAATTTGTAGAATAGTATGTTGGATGGATAAAATTAGATGTTGAAACTATAAAAGTAAATAAAGTAGATAACATATTAGGTTGAAGCACCATGTATCAGAATTCATCAACGAGTTTCGATACCTTTACTAGTTAATATAATGTTTTTGGTTTAACGTGTAGTATTTTGAGTTTTTTTTTCTAGGTCTTGCAACTTATTTGGTCATTTCAGTACTCGTAGCGATTAATAAACCTCTCCCTCAAATCAAAATCGAAATGTCATTTGTTTAATAATGTAAAACACTCGACCCGAATTTCACATTTGGGCATCATGCCCAACTCGTTACCATAAAATTTTTCATCTAGATTTTTCCCAAATCTCATTCATTCATAAAATCCATAATAGTTAAATCTTTTAAATAGATAAATCCGTTTAAACATTACATGGGAGCTCCATTTAAAAATACATAATTAAAAGCATTCGAGTTATAATTTAAAATCCAAAATAAAAGTCGCAATACAACACATGGTCCTACGAATACATAGCCCAAATAACCTAAGTATTGTACTCAGATATTAAGTCGACACTAAAGTCCTACTCTGATGGTGCTCCGATGATGCACATCAACCTACCAACCTATGAACGAAAACAACAATTTGAATGCTAAGCTAACGAAGCTCAGTGGATACACTTCCACTCAACCATGCTTCATGGAAATCACAAATAAGAGCGTGCAGCTAAAGATGAAAATGGAAATAACATCAAATAAATATGGCGCTACCTCTAGCCGCCTCAAGATATATCAACAATAAGAATGTAAACAGTCTCACGTAGTGTAACAACCAGAATAAGGTTCAAATTTTTGGTTAGGCTTCAGCTAATTAATTAAATCTGGAAAATAATTTGGGTAATTAAATTGATTACTTATAAATTTATTGTGACATGTATTTGGGGAAAAATATATTTAATAAGTTTAATTGGATTGTTTTAATATTAATTAAATGGTGACTATTTTATAAAAGGTTGTAAAATATTAATAATGTCAATTTTGTAAAAGGACCTAAAGTGGTGGTTTTATGTGATTATATAACCCCCTTAACCCGGTCTGGACGATAGACCAAACCGAACGAGTCCCACAGGTAATATTGAAGTAAACGGGAAGTTTACTCCAATAAACAACCCTATTTTTTTGTTTTTATCTTGTCTAGATTCTCATTATTATCCTATGTGAAAAAAATCACATCAGAATGATTTACAACACAATCAGACACGATTTAGGACTTAATTGCATACAAACACATTTTAGGGACCATTTTGTAAATTTACGAAATTACAGGTGCTTCTTCACTTATTAAGTTACCAAACTTTAAATAATCACATTACATACATCTCTGCTAAATTTTAGCTCAAAATAATAATCCATGCACATTTAATGGCATCCACAACATTCAGGGGCTAAAACGTAGAGAAACAAAACTTCAAAAGATTCCAAAAACAAACATAAGATCTTGTTGTTTTGGTACATGCTGCCATGTATCGAAACAGCTGTATCGAAACAAGTTTGAGCGAGTCAAAGCCCAAGACTATATCGAAACATCCTCAAGGGTGTTTCGGAACAGGCTATTACAGTTGTAAAATGCACCGAAACACTTCCTCATATTTCGAACACCTGGGCCATTTCAGGCTCACCGTTTCGGTACAGACTCGAGTGTACCGAAACATCTGGGCCTGTAATGACAAATTTTGCTGGTTTTTCACACTTTAATCCGTATAAAACCATTCCAACATACTTCCAACATGAATACAACATATTTAAAACATTAAACCACAATCATGTATGACATAAACGACATCAAAACATGTCCATATGCATCAAAGGAATATGTAGACATGCAACCTATGCAAAATAGCCTCTCAAGCATCAAAACACAAACTGAGGCATAAACCAACAAGTAAAGGTCATTTACAAGTCATTAAGGGCATAACAAACTTGCCGCAAAATAGGGAGTTTCAAAACACATCTCCCAAAATATAAAGGCACCCTCTCATTGCTAACTATTATTACTAATAAGAAAATATAAAACCATACTTGAGCTTAACCCCACTCCTTGAAAACCTTTTTGCCTTTTTGCTGGCCAAATATTCTAATTCTCTGCATTGTTGGAAAAAGGGAGCGTAAGCACAAATGCTTAGTGAGGGATGCTCAAAACAAACAAACTACAACAATGGATTTTAAAACCATTTCTCATTTAGAAATCTCTATCCCATCATGCTCTTTCTATCTCATGCTTGAAATCATTTTCAAAGCAAAACCACATCATTTAAACCACATGTACCATCTATATCCTGCATTCATCATAATGCAAAGTCTCAAGGCAAGGCCTTACATACTTAAATCTCATAAAGCATTTCTCAAATCATATTCTCATATGCAAAACACCATGCATAAAATCATTTATAAACAATGTACATGTGAATCTCATGTATTGGAAGTTTAGAAACATTACTCATATATGCAAATAGCTTGACAAAATTGTCAAGTCCTACCCCGGTGGAATCTCACATCACCGAACTCTCATGGCGACATCTATCATCACCACAAAGCTTGATGGAATCTCCCATCACCACACTCTCACTTTGGAACGAGATGGCACTACCCCCATTGCGCGAACCAAAGAGCACGTACGAATTTTGTACATTATAGTGCATTTCTCGTCCTATTGGTCAACCAATTTTATTCGTAACAATAATCTCATCTCATGCCAATATACTCATTTTAAACATCACTACCTGCTATTCTTCAATGCATAAACACATATCTATATCATCCCATTTCAAAAACATAAATAATGCATAACATTTTCACAAATACTTCCATCTCTTGGAAATAACAAATCTATCTCATAGGATCATGTAAATAATCATACCATTTCTCAAAACATGCATAAAATTGTAGGTGTAATTCTATCTTCAAAACAAGAGCATGATCATAAAACCAATAGGGTAAAAACCGAGGAACGAGAGCGAAACATCTCAAATTTACTTCCGGATTTAGGTTAGTGTATCCAACTCAACCTAAACCCCCAAATCTTACTTTCAATCATCTGAAAGGCTTTTAAAACTAATTCCACTCACCCACAATGCCACGCTCGCTTTGCCAAAGCGTAATCAAGCATTTGGAGCTCCTGGAACTTTATCGATCTCTTCTGATGTGTTCTACCTTGTTTATAACACACAAAAACGGAGGATTAATGCATCTCAATCTTGCGTGTCAAAAGTCCTATCGCAATGTAGTGCAAGTGTACACGACGCAAGTAGTAAAGTGATACTTGGAGTATCGGATATCGTCTCTACAGGGACTGGAAATAGCTTTATCCTTGAATTGCTGCACGAGAGAGAAGAAAGAGTTTTAAATGATTGTAGAGTAATCGTGAATGATAAACTAAATTTAAGGAGTAAAATACCAGGTTTAAGAAATAGGTCGGTATTGATTTGCTCGGTAGTGCAGGTGTTGCACTGAATAGAAACTTATGTTCTTTCGTCATCCCTGTCGCGGCAGCACATGTCGCGGCAGAAGCCTGTTATTGTCGTGGCATCGATTACACAACTCTGTACTTCAAGCTTGGCAAGAACCCTTGCTATGACTTGTCCTATCCATAGGCCCAAGTGCTGTTGATGAACACTTCTTGGATGATACCTCCCGGCGTGAATCGAAGGGTGAACACCAATGTTTTTGAATTCTTCCTTAGCCACTAAACCTCGTACTTATCCCTAAGCCGAGATGGTTTAACCATAAATTGGATATCTCGTATTTATTCTATTCGTATGCTTGACTCTCCTGATATCAAATAAATAGATGACCTCACAATGCTCTCCCGATACTCTTGGGAGATGTGAAAAGCCAGAATAAACGACAAGGGTAAGTTTAGTACAATCCTTGCAACTACTTTACAGAATCAACCCTTAGCCCTAGGGGAAGTTTAGTCACGGTTCACCCAATCCTATAGCCGGCTAACTATATCTGATTCATATACTTTAAAACCAACACATCACTTGCCAATATACATCATTTATCATCAACAATTCACTGGTTTAAAGCATTAATCAAAGCCATTTAACATCATGCATCATTATGCATCAAAACCACATTTACAACATGTCAAACCGAGGATCTCTTACCTTGAGCATCCTTCAACATATGGCTTTCAAAACCAGCATTAACCATGCTAAAACATGCTTTCAAAACAGAATTTAAACATGCAAATTAAAGACAATGCATCAAACCACTTCATGGCTTATCCAAGAGAGTTTTTCCGAAAACTTACTCTTGAGCTTAGTTAAGTTGCTTAGACTTAAACTAAGCTCCCAAAACCTTCAAACATTTGTTAAAAAGCTGGAAACCCAACTTCACTCACCAATTCCGTTTCGCAAGCTTGCCGAAACGCCGATCAAGCCTCCGGATCAACACCACAAGTATCCGAAGATGTTTCCCCTGTTTCAAACACATCAAAGAAGAGGATTAATGCATCATCATGCACTGAAATCTTTAGCCAACACACTTAAACCCGCTGCTCTACACAAATTCAACATTTTGGCTACCAAATACAACCGGAATCGCCTCCAAACTCTTCCAAAACACATCCCAGCCAAGATCCATCACATCTAACCATTTCTAAACATCAACTAACATCCAAAATGAACCTAAACTCGTCCTTATACCTCCAGCTATAACAGTACACCAAGATCACCCCAAAAACCACCATTTTCATAAGCAAAAACTTAGGAAACACAACCTATTCGGGATTGCATTGATAAAACCTCATTTACACATCATTAGACATCCAAAATACATTGAAGAATCATCTCAAAACAGAGCCCAAACAATCACAACAAAATTCTTCAAGATTTCCTCCAAATCTTGAGTTTTAAGCCAAAATCAAATTCATATCAATAAATCCATTTATAAAACTTAAATTAAGGATTGATAACTTTGGAATTTTAGTAAAGAACTGAGTATTTAGAGGAGAAGAATAACATTACCTCTAAATGGTGATTTCTCCTTGATTTGAGCTAATTTTCTTGAAAATCCAATGAGCAAATCAAAAGGATTTGGTGTAAGATGGATTAGGAACTAATTGATGATTGAAACCTCATCAATTGGAGTGAAAAATCAATGGATAAGTTGCTGGAGAAAAGTGTTTGGATGAGGGAATTTTTAGAGAAAAAGAGATGAGAAAATTTTAGGAAAAGTTAGTTATGAAAATCTAAAAAGTGGTTTTTCCCCTTTTCATTTAATTAATTAAACATTAATTAAATCACTTAAATTTAGGAAAATCTGGAGAAATCGTTCTTGGGTAAATTAGCTCCTTAAAGATTCAAAGTTTCAATCCTTACAAAACAGTCACCACTGAACTTTTCAAAAATCGCATTTTAGTTACTATTCCAAAATGTTGTATTTCCAAACCTTATTTTGTAAAATTGATTTCACCACTCTCTTATATATATATTAAAAGAGGATTTTTAGATATTTTTCCATATTTGTAAAGCATCCCGAACTAGGCTTTCCCTAAAACCTCCTTTTATATTCGAACCGAAAATCAGACCTGTCCGGTCCAGACCCTAAACTTCTAAGCCCAAAATTGGGGTGGTACAACTCTCCCCCTTAAGAAATTTCGTCCTCGAAATTTACCTGGAGGAAAGAGGTACGGAAACTTCTTCTTTATATCATCCTTTCCTTCCCACGTGGCTTCCTCAACACCACGATGATTCCACAACACCTTAACCAATTCAATGGTCTTGCCTCGAAGAACTTTACTGCCCGAATCCAGAATTTCAACCGGTTCCTTATCATAGGTCAAGTCTGGATTCAACTCCACTTCCTCCATATGCATAACATGCGAAGGATCCAATCTATACGTCCGAAGCATAGAGACATGAAACACATCATGAATCTTTTCCAACTCTTGCGGCAACCTCAGCTGGTACGCAACAGGACTCACACGTTCAATCACCTCGTATGGTCCAATGTACCTAGGGATCAACTTACCCTTCCGGCCAAACCTCATCACCTTTTTCGAAGGCGAAACCTTCAAGAACACACGGTCACCCACCGCAAACTCAATCTTCTTATGCTTCAAATCTGCGTAAGACTTCTGTCGATCAGAAGTTGCCTCCAATCACTCACAAATGAGCTTCACCTTCTCGGTGGTTCCTTTCAACAAAGCTGGCATTGAAACCAACTTCTGACCTATTTCAGCCCAACAAAGAGGAGTTCTGCACTTCCTCCCATACAAGGCTTCATAAGGTGCCATTTGAATACTTGTCTGGTAGCTATTGTTATAAGCAAACTCCACCAAAGGCAAATGCTTCTCCCAAGAGCCTTGAAACTCAATCACACAGCACGTCAACATATCTTCCAGCACTTGGATAACACGCTCAGATTGTCCATCCGACTGTGGATGATAAGATGTACTGAAATTCAGCCGTGTACCCAAAGCTTGATGCAAACATTCCCTGAAACGTGATGTAAACCTCGGATCTCTATCCGACACTATAGACTTTGGCACACCATGCAACCGCACAATCTCAACAATGTACAGCTCTGCAAGCTTATCCAAGGTATGCATAGTATGCACAGGTAAAAAATGAGCACACTTCGTAAGGCGATCCACAATCACCCACACCGAATTCTTCTTTGATGGTGACAAAGGCAAACCAGACACAAAGTCCATGGTAATCCTTTCGCACTTCCACTCAGGAATCCTCAACGGTTGCAACAACCCAGAAGGAAACTGATGCTTAGCCTTAACTTTCTGACAAACCATGCACCAACTCACATACTCCGCAACATCTTTCTTCAATCCCACCCAATAGTACTCATCCTTAAGATCATGATACATCTTTGTACTACCAGGGTGCATAGCAAAAGGACTACTATGAGCTTCAGTCAGAATAGCACGCCTCAACTCAGCATCATTTGGCACTACTATCCGACTCCCAAAACATAGAACTCCATCATCATTAAAACAAAAATCCGATGGTCTATCCTCAGCAATATCGTGAACATGTGGCACCAAGGAATCATCCAACAACTGCTTATCCTTTATCAACTAAACCAAAGATAATTTCACTTGCAATTCAGCCACAAGACCTCCATCTCGCGAAATGCTCAAAATGGCAAACAAAGCCCTCAACTCCACTGCCACTTTCCTACTCAAGGCATCCGCTACAACATTAGCTTTTCCCGGGTGGTACTCGATCGTTAGATCGTAATCTTTAAGCAACTCCACCCAACGTCGTTGCCTAAGATTCAACTCTTTTTGGGACATCAAATACTTCAAACTTTTGTGTTTCGTGTACACGGTACACTTCTCACCATACAGATAATGTCTCCAAATTTTCAAAGCAAAGACCACCGCAGCTAACTCAATATCATGCGTAGGATAATTGCGCTCATGCACCTTCAACTGGCGCGATGCATAAGCCACCACCTTACCCTCTTGCATCAACACACACCCCAAACCAACATAGGATGTGTCACTGTACACCACAAACTCTTTCCCTGATTCAGGATGAACCAAGATAGGAGCTTGCATCAAAGCTGCCTTAAGCTTCTCAAAAGCCCGCTGTCTCGCTTCTGTCCACTCATACTTGACATCCTTCCGCAACAACTTCGTCAAAGGTGCAGCAATCTTTGAAAAACCATCCACAAACCTCCGGTAGTATCCTGCCAACCCAAGGAAACTACGGACTTCATGAACAGACTTAGGAGGCTTCCAATTCATCACTGCCTCAATCTTCTGAGGATCAACACGAATCTTCTCAGCAGAAACCACATGTCCAAGAAAAACAACTTCCCTAAGCCAGAATTCACACTTGCTCAGCTTAGCATAAAGCTGATTCTCCAACAAAGTCTGCAACACAATCCTCAAATGCCCCTCATGCTCCTCCTCGGTACGAGAGTACACAAGGATATCATCAATGAACACCACAACAAACTTGTCCAAGTATTCATGGAACACTCTATTCATAATGTCCATAAAAGCTGCAGGAGCATTCAACAAACCAAACGGCATCACAAGGAACTCATAATGCACATACCTCGTTCTAAAGGCTGTTTTTGGCACATCCATGTCCTTCACTTTGAGCTGGTACTAACCTGACCTTAAGTCAATTTTAAAGAACACAACCGCTCCCCGAAATTGATCAAAAAGATCATCAATCCTCGGCAAAGGATACTGATTTTTGATAGTCAACTTGTTCAGCTAACGATAATCGATGCACATTCTCATAGTTCCATCCTTCTTCTTCACAAACAAGACCGGTGCACCCCAAGGTGACACACTCGGCCGAATGAAACCACGATCAAGCAACTCCTGAAGTTGCGTCTTCAGCTCCTTCAACTCCTTAGGTGCCATTCAGTAAGGAGTAATAGACACTGGAGTTTTGTTTTCTTACAGCTCAATTCCAAACTCCACCCCTCGACTCGGAGGCAATCCAGGTAACTCCTCCGGAAACACACTAGGAAACTCTCGCACAGTCCTGATATCTTGAACTCGCAACTCCTTAGAGCTAGGATTCATAACAAAGGCCAGGTAAGCCTCACAACCTTGCCTCAGCATTCGGCTTGCTTCCAATGTAGACACCACATTAGCGAGAAACTTCACATTCTCACCAACCACCACTACCTCATAATCATCCGCAAGATTCAACGAAACTCACTTGTTCTCAAAATCCACCACAGCTCGATGTTCAACAAGCCAATCCATACCAAGGATTACATCAAAACCATAGAAAGGCAATTCCATGAGATCAACAAGAAAAACATGGTTTTGCATTACCAACGGACATCTTCTATACAACTTCCGCGTTACAACGGTCTCACCAAAGGAACTAGTCACACGCATACCAACATCCAAAGACTCAACAGGTAAACCAAGCAATTGAGCATGTTCATGCAATATGTTTGAGTGTGTAGATCCAGAATCAATCAAGGAAAGTAATGACAAGGACTGCAAAGTAAAGGTACCTGCGATCACATCCGTGTCATTTCTCCTCTCTCGCTGAGCATACACTCGAGCCTGGCCGCCACCCTCAGGTTGAACAACCACCATATGCGCCACATTCCTCCCACCATCATCTCTGGACTGGAAGTTACCACGGCCACGCCCATGACCTCTCTGTGGTGCAACAACCCCAGGAGCACGTCCCTGACCACAACCGGCCAACAAAGGACACTCCCTCCTCATTTGGTCTGCCGAACCACAATTCCAGCATGAATTACCGGTCACTGCAATAGGAGCCCGAACCTCCCTCGCTGCTCGAGGACAATCCTGCCTGAGATGGCCACGCGATCCACACATCCAACACGTGTTCTGATCAGATCTCATCCTATCTCCCTGAACAGGCGCACCATGCCCTCCATTGCCACGCCTAGCAGAAGACTGATACCTCTTATCTCGTCCTCTCTAGTTCCGTCCACCACTGGAACTATACTCAGCAGATCTTTTGCCCGAGCCAGAATTAACACTCCTCGAAGACAAACCCAGGTTCTGCTCAATGTCCTTCGCTCTACTCACCAGCACATCAAAATCTGTATACTCAGCTGCAAGCATAAAGGTCTTCACATCCGGCATCAAACCATATCGGAAACGTTCACACCACTCCCATTTGTCAAGGATAAGCTCAGGTGCATACTGACTAAGACGGACATACTGGATCTCATACTCAGCCACCGTCATGCTTCCTTGCACATGAGACATGAATTCTCTTTTCTTCTCATCTAGGTATCGCACACTTAGATACTTTCGCTTGAACGCGTTCAGAAAGAACGTCCAAGTCACATTAACTTCCTCCATTCCGAAGACAATGGTCGCCCACCAAGTATACGCATCATCATGTAACAGCGATACCACACAACCTAACTTCTGCACATCATTGCAGTTCATTTATCCCAATATCCTCTTGGTGCTTTCCAACCAAGATTCAGAACCTTTAGGAGATAAACCTCTAAACTCAGTCCCTCCCAGACTGCGAAGACATTCCAAATGTAATCTCACATTAGCATCACCCTGATGCACAGCTCCGTGAGCTCCAGCTACTGCTGCCTGGAAGGCACCAGCAATAGCCTGTATCAGTACCAGCACCAATTCCAGCATTTTCACCTCCAACACCACCACCGCAGAGTGGTCCACCACCAGGGGAGGAGGTATATGCACAACATTCTCAATGTTTTCCTCGTTCTCATTCTGAGCCATAGCTCTCGTGTTCATCCTCATCTCTCTACGAGACCCCATTTACAAGAAAAACAATGCACTGATACAAATGCAATAAACATAATTAGGCTCAACAAGGTAAGTAATCCAAGTACTCAAGCTCATTTTCCAAAAACAATTCCTTTCATTAGTTTTGATATGGCAATGGGTTCCTCTAACATGCTTCAACATAGCATAGAATAACAATTGCATCATACTTTACAATTCATACAACATATTTTCACCCAATAGGCATATCATGCAAATACACATACATCACCCACATAACCATTCCCATTTACTCGACAACTCAGCTCTGATACCACCAAATCTAACCCCCTTAGCCCGACCTAGACGGTTGACCCGAACTACGAAGATTACACGGGGAAAACTAAAGTCAACCCGAAAGTCAACCTTGATTAACTACCCTTTTTTCTTTTTAATCTTGTCTAGATGCACATTAACCCTAAGCGTACTCTTGAGAAACATTTATGTATGAAGCACAACGATCGAATAACAATAAGGGACTCAAATTGAACAAATTACAATTATTAGGGACCAAATTGTAAATTCTAGAAATTTTAAGGTCTTAACTGATTTTTAGGTTACCAATAGTAATTTAGTCATATTACATGCTTCCTTGTCAAATTTCACCTTAATCGAACATCTCAAACTCATGCAATTGCAAATACAATTTCCAAGACTAAAACGTAAAGCTTGCAAACCTCAATACCATTCAAATCAGTGCCCAACGGTCACCTGTTTCGAAACGGCGTTGACCGTTCCGAAACACGGGTTCATTTCGAGACAAGTTCCGAAGCAGGGCCTTCCAGTGGCCAAATCGTTTCGGTACGACCCCTATCCGTTTCGATACACGAAGGCCATTACAGGCCCCCGTTTCGAAATGCTAGTGCCCGTTCCGATACGGTTTGCCCAGAAGTTGCACAAATTGCTGGTTTTTCATACATTAAACCACTGAAACACATCCTAATGACTTCCAAATCATGCCAACAAGTCATCATACATATGAGGTACATGATGGCAACTTCAAATCACATTCATAGCATCAAGCATGAATTCCACTAGTCTATAGGCATGCATCCTAATATCCAACACCAAACAACCAACAAATCACCAAATCAAGCATCAAAAGGCCATTTACAAATCCAAATCATCAAAGGCATCATGCCACAAACTAGGGAGTCCAAAACATCTCCCAAAACACATCTTAGGTTCCCATTGCCAAAATATTAAAAACTAATAGTGTTATGAAAACATCACTGAGCTTTGTTTCCCTTGGACTCTTAGCCTCCTTGTTGCCCTCAAACACTTCAATTATCTGAATTATTGGTTTAAGAGAGATAGCGTAAGCACAATTGCTTAGTGACGCATGCTCTAAAGAAACAACACAATAATGCTTTTTATAAAACACTTTTAACAAGGCTTTTCATCACATAATCATCATTATTCATGCAACCTTGCACACATAACAAGCATCTCATGCTTCATTAAAATCAACATGTCATATTGGCTTCCAAGTGATAATCCATAACCATTTACAACACAAAACACAATTGGATACTCGGATTACAAGCGTTGTTCCATACGCTTCATACACACTACCGAACACATAAGATGGAGTTTATCGGTACAATCACAACCCCTCAACACCTTTGATGGAGTTTAACGGTACAATCATAACCCCTCAACATCACTCATCGATAGTTGTATAACTCCACTAATGAGATCACGGGACACACAACACAAGATTCACACACAGACTTTTAACCACCGTTGTGATCTTACCTTTCCCGTTAGTGTACTTGGATGGAGTTTACGGTAAAATTACAACCCCTCAACATCCAAGGCGACTTTATTCACGGTGCACCCAATCATATAGCCGACTAACTATATCTGATTCAAGTACTTTAAAACCAACACATCACTTGCCAATATACATCATTTATCATCAACAATTTACTGTTTTAAAGCATTAATCAAAGCCATTTAACATCATGCATCATTATGCATCAAAACCACATTTACAACATGTCAAACCAAGGATCTCTTACCTTGAGCATCCTTCAACATATGACTTTTAAAACAAGAATTAACCATGCTAAAACATGCTTTCAAAATAGAATTTAAACATGCAAATTAAAGACAATGCATCAAACCACTTCATGGCTTATCCAAGAGAGTTTTTCTGAAAACTTACTCTTGAGCTTAGTTAAGTTGCTTAGACTTAAACTATGCTCCCAAAACCTTCAAACATTTGTTACAAAGCTGGAAACCCAACTTCACTCACCAATTCCGTTTCGCAAGCTTGCCGAAACGCCGATCAAGCCTCCGAATCAACACCACAAGTATCCAAAGATGTCTCCCCTGTTTTACACACATCAAAGCAGAGGATTAATGCATCATCATGCATTGAAATCTTCAGCCAACACACTTAAACCCGCTGCTCTACATAAATCCAACATTTCGGCTACCAAACACAACTGAAATCACCTCCAAACTGTTCCAAAACACAACCCAGCCAAGATCCATCAAATCTAACCATTTCTAAACATCAATTAACATCCAAAATGAACATAAACTCGTCCTTATACCTCCAGCTATAACAGAACACCAAGATCACCCCAAAAACCACAATTTTCATAAGCAAAAACATAGGAAACACAACCTATTCGGGATTGCATTGATAAAACCTAATTTACACATCATTAGACATCCAAAATACATTTAAGAATCATCTCAAAACAGAGCCCAAACAATCACAACGAAATTCTTCAAGATTTCCTCCAAATCTTGAGATTTAAGCCAAAATCAAATTCATATCAATAAATCTATTTTTAAAACTTAAATTACGGATTGATAACTTGGGAATTTCAGTAAACAACTGAGTATTTAGAGGAGAAGAACAACCTTACCTCTAAATAATGATTTCTCCTTGATTTGAGCCAATTTTCTTGAAAATCCAATGAGCAAATCAAAAGGATTTGGTGTAAGATGGATTAGGAACTAATTGATGATTGAAACCTCATCAATTGGAGTGAAAATCAATGGATAAGTTGCTGGAGAAAAGTGTTTGGATGTGGGAATTTTGAGAGAAAAAGAGATGAGAAAATTTTAGGAAAAGTTAGTTATGAAAATCTAAAAAGTGGTTTCCCCTTTTTCATATAATTAATGAAACATTAATTTAATCACTTAAATTTAGGAAAAATCTGGAGAAATCATTCTTGGGTAAATTAGCTCCTTAAAGATTCAAAGTTTCAATCCTTACAAAACCGTCACACTAAACTTTTCAAAAATCGCATTTTAGTCACTATTCCAAAATGTTGTATTTCCAAACCTTATTTTGTAAAATTGATTTCACCACTCTCTTATATATATTAAGAGAGGATTTTTAGATATTTTTCCATATTTTTAAAGCATCCCGAACTAGGCTTTCCCTAAAACCTCCTTATATATTCGAACTAAAAATCAGACCGGTCCGGTCCAGACCCTAAACTTCTAAGCCCAAAGTTGGGGGTGTTACACTGTCGTCATGGCTGCCATGGCAGCGTTATTTTCTTGACTCCAATTATGTGATCCAGCTTTGCTTCCTTGCAGCCCTAAGTTTGCCACAACAGACAGCTGCAAAAGTGACCAAAATCAGTAGCAACTGTGCCATTTTATCTATTTGTGATGTATATGTATAATCTATCCTAAATGCAATGAAATATGCTTGAATGTAGCAGAAATATGGGTAAATGGGTAGTAAATATAGAACTTTTATGCACTCAACACACCCCCAAACTCAAGTTCTTGCTTGCCTCAAGCAAATACGACCTAACTAAAAATAAAAATTATTTTTTTTGTTTGGCTTAATCCAGTGAACCTTTCCTTACCTACAACTTATTCCCTATCAAGAGCAATACCTTGTCGGGTGTTTCTGGATTTATTCGGAATAATACTATAATTCTTGTGTGGCGTGTGCGGGTTTTGTGAACAACTATGTGTCTAGACTCCTTTAATCTACCAGAATAAGCATGCTTACAAACTTGAGTTTATGCCTAATCCATTTTTTCTGGAGGCAATTCTTAGGTCCTTTAGTTATTTTCTAACTCTTGATTTAACTACATCTTTTCTAGAGGCAATTCTTAGGCTCATTTAGTTTTTCTAAGTTATGCTCAAAGAGAAATCTCCTAAAATCAGTGCAAGGCAGTTTTGCAAGCAAATGAGTCTGAATTTTTCCTTTTTTATGCTTTTCCTAGAGCCAGTGATAGGCACCTCTAGGGGCAATGTGAAGTAAGTAAGCATTCCTATTGCAGTGTATTACAGAAGTCTAGATAGCATAAGAGTCACAAAGAGTGTTGTACAGATCAGAATTATAGTAAGGCTCTAAATAGCTCCTAAAATTTCTTAAAGGCACTGTCACGACATAGTATGACTCGACAGGTAAGTTTAGTTCAAAGACTTAAGCCAATTTTTTTATAAAAATAAACTTAATAATAAGTAAAACTTAGACACAAATTTAAGACATAACTACGACTTCATTGATGGAGGGATGCCGCCCCCAAACTCGAGGGTTGCATTTCCCTCAATGCATGACAACATGAAAGATAAAAACAGAAAAATAAAATACATCACAAAAGAAATAAAACAGCAAAGACATCAAATATAAGATAGAGACTTAAGTTGAGGAGCTGTCGTCGCTGCTGCTGCTGATCTGGAGCTGCCGGCGGGCAGTGACTTTTATGGCAAGGGCCGGTAGTATGCTGGGGGAGGCAGATGATACCTTTTTCTTTGCTTCCCAAGGTGGCTGGACACGTGTTGGTGAGATGTATGGGGGTTTGTCAAGAACCCCGACCTCATCATCGGAGTTGCTGCTGCTGCTGTTGCTGGCACATATGCCTTGGCCGGAGGGTCCTTCGCTAGTCTCGTTGAGCTTCTTCTTTTTCATTGGCAGGTAATCCTTGGAGATATCTCGGGAAAATGAGGGCTCGCCGTCAGAATCCTGCCAGACAGAAGAGGAGGAGAACCCTTCAAAATATTCTGAGTCGAGTTCTGGCAGGGGGTCCTTTATCTTTTCTCCTCTGGTAGTGGCAGATTGTCTGCCACCTTCAGCTGTCATGGTCGGTGTAGGTGTGGAAGCGGTAGATGGAGTTATGGGGCTTTAATTTAAAATGGAATTCACAAGAGCTAACCTTGGTCTGTCGACAGTGCTGTTGTGGGAGGATGGCATGATGCGCTTCTTCACAAAGTGATTTCATGTAACCCCCTTAACCTGGCCTAGACGGTTGACCCGAATTAAGAAAGTTACACGGGGAAAACCAAAGTCAACTCGAAAGTCAACCTTGATTAACGACCCTTTTTTTCTTTTTAAACTTGTCTAGATGCGTATTAACCCTAGATACGATCATACAAACAGCATGCTCAAAGATCATAAACATCGGAGAACAAACAGGGACCCAATTGCACTAATTACAACTTTTGGGACCAAAAAGTAAATTCTGAAAATTATAAGGACTTAAACCAATTTAAAGTTACCAACTTAAAATTAATCAGGTTTCATGCTTCTCTGCCAAATTTCAGCTCAAACGGACATCCCAAACTCATACAATTGCATAAACAAGTTTCAGGACCAAAATGCAAACATTGCAAAACATTTAACCATCAAATTCAAAGCCCAACGGTCGAGTGTTCCGAAACAGGGAAGACCTGTTTCGAAACGCGGGACCGTTCCGCAACGGGTTCCGAAACATGGCCTGGCAGTAGCCAAACTGTTCCGAAACAGTGCCTCCCGTTTCGGAACGCCTAGGCCATTTCAGGCCCCTGTTCCGATACGGTAGCACCTGTTCCGAAACAGGTTGCCCAGATTGCAGCAAAACAGCTAGATAAACATGCAATTGGCCTATCAAACATGCACCAAAAGCCACCAAACTTTACCAGCAAGCCACACAACATACATGGAACATAATTGCATCAACCAAACATCAACATGGCATCAACTATGAAAAGCCCCAATTCTATAGGCATGCTTCCTACTTAGCAAACCATTCTAGCATCAAAACTCCAATCAAACCACATAAAGGCCAATTACAAATACCAACATTATTGACAACATTAAACAAACTTAGGGAGTTCAAAACATCTCCCAAAACATCCACATAGGTCCCCCATTGCCAAATGCCAAAAGCTAAAAGTGTTTAGGAAAACCTTCCCATACATGAGCTTAACTTCCACTTGATTGCTTGCCTTCCTTGCTGCCCTCAATGCACCTTAATGTTCTGCATTATTGGTTTAAGAAAAGGAGAGAGAGCGTAAGCAAAAGCTTAGTGAGGAATGCTCATTTAAAACCATACAATAATGCATTTATTTAACTCATTTATAAACCATACTTCAAGCAACATTAAACATGCTCTTAGACATTCAAAACAAGCATCTCATGCTTCAAGTTCATAATAAGTCATATTGGCAACAAGTGATACATTTCACATAAGATCCACACATGGACTTTTAAACACCATTGTGATCTTATCCCCATGGACTTTTAAACACCATGGCCCATGGACTTTTAAACACCATGTCAAGGACCACACAAGGACTTTTAACCACCTTTGTGTCCTTAACAAGAATCATCCAAGGACTTTTAACCACCTTGATGTTCTTAAGTAAACAAGGCTTTCCAAGTAATTTTAACCACCTTGAGCCTTACCCAAGAACCAACCATGGACTTTTAAACACCATGTTGTTCTTAAAATTCACAAGATTCTCACAAGGACTTTTAACCACCTTTGAGATCTTAACCAAGAACCATCCAAGGACTTTTAACCACCTTGATGTTCTTAAATATACAAGGCTCACACAAGGACTTTTAACCACCTTTGTGACCTTAACATCACTTGCCAATATGCATCATTAATCAACAACATTTCACTGTTTTAAAGCATTTACACAAGCCATAACATCATGCATCTTTAAGCATTTAACCACATTATAACAATGTTCAAAAACAAGGACCCCCTACCTTGAGCATCCTTCAACACATGGCTTAATATCTCAGCAACTAACATGCTTAATCATGCTTTCAAAACAGAATTTAAAACATGCAAACAACCACATTGCATACAACCAAAACCATGGTTCATCACCAAGAGAGTTTTTCCGAAAACTTACTCTTGAGCTTAGCTAAGTTGCTTAGACTTAAACTAAGCTCCCAAACCATCAAAACATTGGTTTCAAAGCTGCAAACCAAAATCCACTCACCGATTCCGTTTCGCTTCTTGCCGAAACACAAATCAAGCTTCCGGATCACCACCACTTGGATCCAAAGATGACTCCCATGTTTTTAACACATTAAGGCAGAGGATTAATGCATCATCATGCATTAATAGCTTCAATGAAAGCACCTAAACTCGCTGCTCTCATCCACACTCCATTTTCGGCTACCAAACACAACCGAAAATGCATCCAAACAACTCCTCAACATAGCCCAGCCAAGATCTATCAAAACTAAACATCCTTTAACATCATTTAACATCTAAAAAGGGCCTAACAACATCCTTATACCTCCAGCAACATCAGATCCACAAGATCGCTCCAAAAACAACCAAGAATCACAAGCTAAACTTAGGAAATTCAACCTATCCGGGATTGCATTAATTAAAACTCAATTCCATATCAATTTAACATTCATTTAACATCAAATTAACACCTTAAAACACAGCCAATCAGATCATACGAAAATCCATAAAAAATCACCAAATCTTGCATTTAAAGCCAAGATCCATTACACAACTTTAAAACCATTTATAAATCAACAATTAAGGATTGAGAACTTAGGAATTTCAGTAAAGAACTGGGAGTTTAGAGGAGAAGGACGTTCTTACCTCCAAACTTGAGTTTCTCCTCTTTTAGAACCAAAAAGCTTGAAGAATCAACTAGCAAATGGTGAGGTTTTGTTGATGAGATGATTTGAAATCAAAAGGGAAATGAAATGAGTGATTTAGATGACAAAACCAGAGAGAAAAGATCTGGAGAAAGATGTTTGGCTTGAGAGAAAAGATGAGAGAAAATAGAAAATGGAAAAGTTAGTTGGAAATGGAAAATATCTTCCCTCCACTTTCCTTTTGTTTAAAAATCAGAAATAAACCATTTAATATCTTAGAAAAATCTGGAGAAACTCCCTTTGGGTAAATAGCTCCTTAAAGATTCAAAGTTTCAATCCTTTCTAAAACAGTCACGCAGTTTTCAAAAATTACATTTTGGTCACTAGCCAAAATGTCACCCTTCCAAACTTCATTTTATAAAATTGATTTCACAGTTCACTTATATATATTAAAAGAGGATTTTAGAACAATTTTCCATATTTTTAATGCAACCCGAACTAGGCTTTCCTAATTTCACTCTTTTATATTCGAACAGCACTTTGACCGAACCGGTCAACACCCACAACTTCTAAGCCCAAAACCGGGGCGTTACAACTCTCCCCCCTTAAGAAATTTCGTCCTCGAAATTTACCTGAAGGAAAGAGGTACGGAAACTGCTTCAGTATGTCATCCTTCCGTTCCCACGTGGCCTCCTCAACACCTCGGTGCTTCCACAACACCTTCACCAACTCAATGGTCTTGCCACGAAGAACCTTGCTATCCGAATCCAGAACCTTCACCGGTTCCTCATCATAGGTCAAATCCGGAGTCAATTCCACTTCTTCCACAAGCATCACATGCGAAGGATCAGATCTATACTTCCGGAGCATAGAAACATGAAACACATCATGAATCTTCTCCAACTCTTGAGGTAGCCTCAACTTGTACGCAACAGGACCCACACGCTCAATCACCTCGTATGGTCCAATGTACCTAGAGCTCAACTTACCCTTCCGGCCAAACCTCATCACCTTCTTCCAAGGCAAAACTTTCAGAAACACACGGTCACCAACCGCATACTCAATCTCCTTACGCTTCAAATCCGCGTAAGACTTTTGCCGATCAGAAGCTGCCTTCAACCGCTCACAAATGAGCTTCACCTTCTCGGTGGTTCCTTTCAACAAAGCAGGCATCGAAACCAACTTCTGACCCGTTTCAGCCCAACAAAGAGGAGTCCTACACTTCCTTCCGTACAAAGCCTCATAAGGTTCCATTTGAATACTTGCTTGATAACTATTGTTATAAGCAAACTCCACCAAAGGCAGATGTTTCTCCCAAGAGCCCTGAAACTCAATCACGCAGCACCTCAACATATCCTCCAAAATCTGGATAACTCGCTCAGACTGACCATCCAACTGAGGGTGATAAGATGTACTGAAATTCAACCTTGTACCCAAAGCTTGATGCAAACACTGCCAGAACCGTGATGTGAACCTCAGATCCCTATCCGACACAATCGACTTAGGCACACCATACAGCCGCACAATCTCAGCAATGTACAGCTCCGCAAGCTTATCCAAAGAGAACGTAGTATGCACAGGCAAGAAATGCGCACACTTCGTCAGGCGATCCACAATCACCCATACCGAATTCTTCTTCGACGGTGACAAGGGTAAACCAGATACAAAATCCATGGTAACCCTTTCCCACTTCCACTGAGGGATTCTCAATGGTTGCAACAACCCTGAAGAAACCTGATGCTCAGCCTTAACTCGCTGACACACCATGCACTTGCTCACAAACTCAGCAACATCTTTCTTCAAACCCACCCAATAGTACTCATCACGAAGATCACGATACATCTTAGTACTACCAGGGTGCATAGCAAAAGGACTACTATGACCTTTAGTCAGAATAGCAAGCCTCAACTCAGCATCATTTGGCACTACTATCCGACCCCCAAAACACAACACTCCATCATCATTAAAACAGAAATCCGAAGGCCTACCCTCCGCGATATCCTGAACATGGGGTACCAAGGAATCATCCAGCAACTGCTTTTCCTTGATCAGCTGAACTAAAGATGGCTTCACTTGTAACTCAGCCACAAGCCCACCATCACGCGAAATACTCAAACTGGCAAACATAGCCCTCAGCTCAACAGCTACCTTCCTACTCAAGGCATCCGCAACAACATTAGCCTTTCCAGGGTGATACTCAATCGTCAGGTCATAATCCTTGAGCAACTCCACCCAACGCCGCTGCCTAAGATTCAACTCCTTCTGAGACATCAGATACCTCAAACTCTTGTGATCCGTGTACACATTACACTTCTCACCATACAGATAATGCCTCCAGATCTTCAAAGCAAAAACCACCGCATCTAACTCAATGTCATGCGTAGGATAATTGCGCTCATGCACCTTCAACTGCCGCGATGCATAAGCCACCACCTTACCCTCTTGCATCAACACACATCCCAAACCAACATAGGATGCATCACTGTAGACCACAAACTCTTCCCCTGATTCAGGTTGAATCAAGATAGGAGCTTGCGTCAAAGCTGCCTTGAGCTTATCAAAAGCCTGCTGTCTCGCTTCCGTCCACTCATACTTAACATCCTTCTGCAGCAACTTCGTCAAAGGTGCAGCAATCTTCGAAAACCCATCCACGAACCTCCGGTAGTATCCCGCCAAACCAAGGAAACTACGAACCTCATGAACAGACTTAGGAACCTTCCAGTTCATCACCGCCTCAATCTTCTGAGGATCAACACTAATCCCCTCAGCTGAAACCACATGCCCAAGAAACACCACCTCACTCAACCAGAACTCACACTTGCTTAGCTTAGCATAAAGCTGATTCTCCAACAAAGCTTGCAGCACAATCCTTAAATGCTCTTCATGCTCCTCCTCAGTACGCGAGTACACGAGGATATCATCAATGAATACCACAACGAACTTGTCCAAGTATTCATGAAACACACGATTCATCATGTCCATGAAAGCTGCAGAAGCATTTGTCAAACCAAACGGCATCACAAGAAACTCATAATGCCCATACCTTGTCCTGAAAGCTGTCTTAGGCACATCTACATCCTTCACTTTCAACTGGTAATACCCTGACCTCAAGTCAATCTTAGAGAACACAGCTGCTCCCCGAAATTGATCAAAGAGATCATCAATTCTCGGCAAAGGATACCGATTCTTGATAGTCAACTTATTCAGCTGACGATAATCAATGCACATTCTCACAGTGCCATCCTTCTTCTTCACAAACAAGACCGGTGCACCCCAAGGTGACACACTCGGCCGAATGAAACCACGATCCAGCAATTCTTGCAACTGCGTCTTCAGCTCCTTCAGCTCCTTAGGTGACATTCTATAAGGGGTAATGGACACAGGAGTTGTATTCTCATACAGCTCGATTCCAAACTCCACTTCACGATTAGGAGGTAAACCAGGCAACTCCTCAAGAAACACATCAGGGAACTCCTTCACAACCCTGATATCTTGCACACGCAACTCCTTTGAGCTAGGATTCATCACAAAAGCTAGGTTAGCTTCACAACCTTGCCTCAGCATTCGGCTCGCCTCCAATGTAGACACCACATTGGCAAGAAACTTCACATTCTCACCAACCACAACCACCTCATAATCATCCGCAAGCTTCAACGAAACTCGCTTATTTTCACAATCCACAACAGCACGATGCTCAGCAAGCCAATCCATACCAAGGATTACATCAAAACCATAGAAAGGCAACTCTATAAGGTCAACATGAAAAACATGATCTTGAACAACCAGAGGACACCTTCTATACAGCTTCCGAGTCACAACAGTCTCACCAAAAGAACTAGTGACACGAACACCAACATCCAAAGACTCAACAGGCAAACCAAGCAATTCAGCATGCTCACGCAATATGTATGAATGCGTAGATCCAGAATCAATCAAGGAAAGTAATGACAAGGATTGCAAAGTAAAAGTACCTGCAATCACATCCGCGTCATTCCTCCCCTCCCGCTGAGCATACACCCTAGCTTGACCGCCACCTTCAGGCTGAATAGCCACAACATGAGCTACACCCCTACCACCTTCCTCTCTCAGCTGGAAATTACCACGGCCGTACCCACGACCTCTCTGTGGTGCAGCAACAACAGGAGCACGCACTTGGCCACCAGCCAGCATAGGACACTCTCGCCTCATATGATCCGCAGATCCACAATTCCAGCACCCATTACCGGCTGCCACAACAGGGGCTTGCACCTCCCTCACAGCTCGAGGACAGTCACGTTTCATGTGACCACGTGAACCACATGTCCAACATGCACTCGGATCAGCTCTAGCATTGCCTCCCCGAGCAGGTGCACCACCACCTCGCTTAGCTGAGGACTGATACTTCTGATCACGTCCCCTCTTGTTCCATCCACCACCGGAACTATATTCAGCAGCTCGCTTTCCAGCACTAGAACCACCACTCTTAGCAGATAAACCCAAGTTCATCTCAATGTCCTTGGCTCGGCCCACCAACACATCAAAATCATCATACTCGGTAGCCAACACATACATCTTCACCTCCGTCACTAAACCATAATGGAACCTTTCACACCTCTCCCGCTCATCTGGAACAAGCTGAGGTGCATATTGACTGAGTCGAACAAACTGCACTTCATACTCAGCCACAGTCATGCTCCCCTGGGTAAGAGTCATAAATTCTCGCTTCTTTTCATCTAGGTACCTCACACCTAGATACCTTCTCTTGAACGCATTCTGAAAGAATGTCCAAGTTACATCAGCATCAGCCATCCCAGAGATTGTGGTCGTCCACCACGTATAAGCATCATCCTGAAGCAATGACACTACACAACCCAGCTTTTGCATATCCGTGCAACTCATCTGGCCCAAGATCCTCTTGGTACTCTCTAGCCAAGCTTCAGAACCTTCAGCTGACATACCCCTGAACTCAGTCCCGCCTAGATTGCGTAAGCGTTCCAAGGGTAGCCTAACACCAGCATCTTCCTGATGCCCAGCTCCTCGAGCTCCAGCTACTGCAGCTTGAAAAGCTCCAGCAATAGCTTGTATCAGCACCGTCATGTCAGGCATAGCTTGCCCCTGACCAGCCTCAGGTCCAGCGACCCCAGCACCAGCTGCAGCTTCAGCTCTTTCACCCTCAGCACCACCACCACCAGGTGGAGGAGGTAACGCCGCACTTCCCGCATTCTCCTCATTCTCATTCTCATTCGGAGCCGTAGCTCGCACATTACTCCTCAACTCCCTACGAGGTGCCATATTCTAACAATGCAATCACAATACAAACAAACAAAGTCAGGCCCAGCAAGGTAAGCAATCCAAGTACTCAAGCTCATTTTCACTTAAAAACAACATCATTACACTAGCTTTGATTTGGCAATGGGTACCCACAACATGCTTCATCCCAGCATACAACTCAATTGCATCAAATTCACAAACCACTCATCATGCTTTCACTCAACAAGCATACATAGCATACATACTTCAATCATGCATACATTCATCCCCAATTACTCGAGAACTCAGCTCTGATACCACCAAATGTAACCCCCTTAACCCTGCCTAGACGGTTGACCCGAATTAAGAAAGTTACACGGGGAAAACCAAAGTCAACCCGAAAGTCAACCTTGATTAATGACCCTTTTTTTTCTTTTTAAACTTGTCTAGATGCGTATTAACCCTAGATACAATCATACAAACAGCATGCTCAAAGATCATAAACATCGGAGAACAAACAGGGACCCAATTGCACTAATTACAACTTTAGGGACCAAAAAGTAAATTCTGAAAATTATAAGGACTTAAACAAATTTAAAGTTACCAACTTAAAATTAATCAGGTTTCATGCTTCTCTGCCAAATTTCAGCTCAAACGGACATCCCAAACTCATACAATTGCATAAACAAGTTTCAGGACCAAAATGCAAACATTGCAAAACATTTAACCATCAAATTCAGAGCCCAACGGTCGAGTGTTCGGAACGCGGGACCGTTCCGCAACGGGTTCCGAAACATGGCCTGGCAGTAGCCAAACTGTTCCGAAACAGTGCCTCCCGTTTCGGAACGCCTAGGCCATTTCAGGCCCCTGTTCCGATACGGTAGCACCTGTTCCGAAACAGGTTGCCTAGATTGCAGCCAAACAGCTAGATAAACATGCAATTGGCCTATCAAACATGCACCAAAAGCCACCAAACTTTACCAGCAAGCCACACAACATACATGGAACATAATTGCATCAACCAAACATCAACATGGCATCAACTATGAAAAGCCCCAATTCTATAGGCATGCTTCCTACTCAGCAAACCATTCTAGCATCAAAACTCCAATCAAACCACATAAAGGCCAATTACAAATACCAACATTATTGACAACATTAAACAAACTTAGAGAGTTCAAAACATCTCCCAAAACATCCACATAGGTCCTCCATTGCCAAATGGCAAAAGCTAAAAGTGTTTAGGAAAACCTTCCCATACATGAGCTTAACTTCCACTTGATTGCTTGCCTTCCTTGCTGCCCTCAATGCACCTTAATGTTCTGCATTATTGGTTTAAGAAAAGGAGAGGGAGCGTAAGCAAAAGCTTAGTGAGGAATGCTCATTTAAAACCATACAATAATGCATTTATTTAACTAATTTATAAACCATACTTCAAGCAACATTAAACATGCTCTTAGACATTCAAAACAAGCATCTCAAGCTTCAAGTTCATAATAAGTCATATTGGCAACAAGTGATACATTTCACATAAGATCCACACATGGACTTTTAAACACCATTGTGATCTTATCCCCATGGACTTTTAAACACCATGGCCCATGGACTTTTAAACACCATGGCAAGGACCACACAAGGACTTTTAACCACCTTTGTGTCCTTAACAAGAATCATCCAAGGACTTTTAACCACCTTGATGTTCTTAAGTAAACAAGGCTTTCCAAGGAATTTTAACCACCTTGAGCCTTACCCAAGAACCAACCATGGACTTTTAAACACCATGTTGTTCTTAAATTCACAAGATTCTCACAAGGACTTTTAACCACCTTTGAGATCTTAACCAAGAACCATCCAAGAACTTTTAACCACCTTGATGTTCTTAAATATACAAGGCTCACACAAGGACTTTTAACCACCTTTGTGACCTTAACATCACTTGCCAATATGCATCATTAATCAACAACATTTCACTGTTTTAAAGCATTTACACAAGCCATAACATCATGCATCTTTAAGCATTTAACCACATTATAACAATGTTCAAAAACAAGGACCCCTTACCTTGAGCATCCTTCAACACATGGCTTAATATCTCAGCAACTAACATGCTTAATCATGCTTTCAAAACAGAATTTAAAACATGCAAACAACCACATTGCATACAACCAAAACCATGGTTCATCACCAAGAGAGTTTTTCCGAAAACTTACTCTTGAGCTTAGCTAAGTTGCTTAGACTTAAACTAAGCTCCCAAACCTTCAAAACATTGGTTTCAAAGCTGCAAACCAAAATCCACTCACCGATTCTGTTTCGCTTCTTGCCGAAACACAAATCAAGCTTCCGGATCACCACCACTTGGATCCATAGATGACTCCCCTGTTTTTAACACATTAAGGCAGAGGATTAATGCATCATCATGCATTAATAGCTTCAATGAAAGCACCTAAACTCGCTGCTCTCATCCACACTCCATTTTCGGCTACCAAACACAACCGAAAATGCATCCAAACAACTCCTCAACATAGCCCAACCAAGATCTATCAAAACTAAACATCATTTAACATCTAAAAAGGGCCTAACAACATCCTTATACCTCCAGCAACATCAGATCCACAAGATCACTCCAAAAACAACCAAGAATCACAAGCTAAACTTAAGAAATTCAACCTATCCGGGATTGCATTAATTAAAACTCAATTCCATATCAATTTAACATTCATTTAACATCAAATTAACACCTTAAAACACAGCCCAATCAGATCATACGAAAATCTATCAAAAATCACCAAATCTTGCATTTAAAGCCAAGATCCATTACACAACTTTAAAACCATTTATAAATCAACAATTAAGGATTGAGAACTTAGGAATTTCAGTAAAGAACTGAGAGTTTAGAGGAGAAGGACGTTCTTACCTCCAAACTTGAGTTTCTCCTCTTTTAGAACCAAAAAGCTTGAAGAATCAACTAGCAAATGGTGAGGTTTTGTTGATGAGATGATTTGAAATCAAAAGGGAAATGAAATGAGTGATTTAGATGACTAAACCAGAGAGAAAAGATCTGGAGAAAGATGTTTGGCTTGAGAGAAAAGATGAGAGAAAATAGAAAATGGAAAAGTTAGTTGGAAATGGAAAATATCTTCCCTCCACTTTCCTTTTGTTTAAAAATCAGAAATAAACCATTTAATATCTTAGAAAAATCTGGAGAAACTCCCTTTGGGTAAATAGCTCCTTAAAGATTCAAAGTTTCAATCCTTTCTAAAACGGTCACGCAGTTTTCAAAAATTACATTTTGAACACTAGCCAAAATGTCACCCTTCCAAACCTCATTTTATAAAATTGATTTCACAGTTCACTTATATATATTAAAAGAGGATTTTAGAACATTTTTCCATATTTTTAATGCAACCCGAACTAGGCTTTCCTAATTTCACTCTTTTATATTCGAACAGCACTTTGACCGAACCGGTCAACACCCACAACTTCTAAGCCTAAAACCGGGGCGTTACATTTCACAGTTTGACCTTTGGAGTCAATTGAGTTCTCTTCACAGTCCATCGGTGTCTAGGGCCGGTGTTTCATTCTGTCCCTTCCTAAGTGAGCTTCGCCATGACCGCGTCGTAGTCTGCCGGCGACAGACTATTGACGAATCTTTTGTGGGAGTCCTCCTTCTTACTCACATATAAGCCGTAGAGAGTGTTGATGTAGGAAGGCTCGATGGAGAGTTGTTTACCTCGAACTGTCACTATCGTAGTGTCTTTACTGTCGACGGCAGCATAGAACTCCCTGACGAGTGTGATGTTCATCTCCTCTGGTTTGGCAGCAAACTGCTGCCATTTGAGGGCTTGGATTGTTCTTGCTATAAAGCTTTCGAGCCCTAAGTGTCACGTGGGTTCTATGTATAGAAACCTTCTTTCCTCCCACATGTCCCTCTTCTGGAAGGAGTTGTAGTGTCTCGTGGCGGAGTCGGTGGAGGTGAAACGGTCTGGAATGGTGTTATGGCTTTGGGTGGAGACTGCTGCGGCAGAATTGGAGGCAGCATTATGGCGGGTTTGTATGCTAGTCATTTTGCAAGGACTGTAGGAAATGTAAAGATAATTTTTAAAGATCTAAATAGAGGAAACAAGTTGAGAAAATGATAATGAGGTGAGAAATGTATAGTGAATGGGGGTTTATATAAAAGGATGATTTTCTGCCCATTGGAGTTGTAACGGCAAGCGCGAATAGTGTGGCCAGCTGTTACGTGGTTTCTGATGCGTCTGTCACCCGTTTCTGTGTCTACTGCGCGTATGTTATGGATTTGCGTGTCTGTCGCGATAGATCGGTGACAGGGTTTCTTCTCCGTGTCTGTCACGACAGTTGATGACAAGCTGTGATGACAGACTCGTCCGTTGGGCTTTTTGGGCTGCTGTGGGTATGGTGGGCTGGTTCATTCCTTCTCTTCGCCATGTTTCCTTTGTTTCCTAAAAATAGATAAATAAAAGAAAATATTAATTCCTAAAATAAAATAATTAAATCTTAATTCTTAATAAATAAATAAAATGAAATGAAACAAAAACTAAGTTAGATTAGGGATGCCTTGAGGGGCATCTCCTAAAGTAACTACTTCCTGCATCCTTGGGGATTCAGTCCCCTGATAATGCTTTAGTCTCTGTCCGTTGACTTTGAATTGGTGCCCGTCCTTTAGGGAATTGATTGTAATGGCACCATGAGGGAAAACTAGACTACTTGGAAAGGACCACACCATCTCGATTTAAGCTTTCCTGGGAAAAGTTTTAACCTTAAGTTAAACAACAACACCTGCTGCCCTGGGCAGAACTGTCGTGGTAGCAGCTTCCTATCATGCCACCTTTTGGTTTTATCTTTGTAGATCTTGGTATTGCCGTAGGTCATTGCTCGAATTTCTTCAATTTCATTCAAGTCTAGTAGGCTCTGTGTTCTATTTCAACAGGTAAATGACATGTTTTCTCGTAGATTAGTCTGTAGGGTGACATTCCCAATGGTGTTTTGAACGTTGTTCTATAGGCCCATAGTACATCATTCTGGTATAAAGGCCAATCTTTTTGAGTGGGTTTAACCATCTTCTCAAGTATGCTCTTTACTTCTCGGTTGGATATCTCGGCCTGCCCATTGGTTTGAGGGTGGTATGTTGTTGCAATACGGTGCTTTACTCCGTATTTTCTCAAGGCAGCAGCAATTACACTGTTATCAAAGTGTCTCCCCTCATCACTGATGATCGCCTTAGGAATGCCAAATCTGGAGAAGATATTGTTGTGCATAAATCTTTGAACAGTTTTGGCGTCATTTTTTGAGTGGTGATCGCCTCTACCCATTTGGACACATAATCCACTGCCAGTAGGATGTAAAGGTTCCCACAAGATGCTGGGAATGGTCCCATGAAGTCGATTTCCCATACATCAAAGATTTTGACTTCTAAAATGTTCTACTGTGGCAACTCATGCCTTCTCGATATGTTCCCAGTCCTTTGCCATTTGTCACAGCCCTTGTAAAAGGCTTGTGCATCTTTGAACAATGTGGGCCAATAAAGACTGGATTGCAGAACCTTGGTAGCAATTTTTGTTGCGTGTAAAAGAGTCTATCGCAATAGAGTGCAAGTGTACATGGTGCAAGTAGTAAAGTGATACACGACGTATCGGATGACGAATCCACAAGGACTGGAAATAACCTTAACCTTGGATTGCTGCACAAGAAATAAAAAAGATAATTGAATTGTTTGTAAGGGAATAATAAAAAATATTGAAGATAAAGGATTAAAGGTTTTAGGATATAGAAAATAGACTGGTATTGTTTTTCTCAGTAGTGCAGGTGTTGCACTGTATAGGACTCCCTGTTCTTTCGTTGCTCCTGTCGCGGCAGCACCTACGGCGGCAGCGGTCTGTTGTTGTCGCGGCAGGGATCACACAACTCTCTACTTCAAGCTTGGCAAGAATCCCTGTTGTGACTCGCCCTATCCTAGGTCCAAGTCTATCAATGAACACGTCTTAGATGATACCTCCCGGCGTGAATCGAAGAATGAACACCGATGTTGTTGAATTCTTACTTAGCCATTTAACCTCGTCCTATCCCTAGGTCTAAGATAGTTCAATCATAAACTGGAGAACCCGTACTTATTCCTTTCATATACTTAACTCTCCAGATATTAAGTAAGTATATAATCTTACAATGCTCTCCCGATACTCTTGCAAGAAGTTGAAAACCAGAATTACCAAACTTGAAATTTATTTTACTGAACAGAAAAAAGTGGTCTCCAGTTCAACATGATCATTGATCATGTAGTCGCGGCAGGACTGTCGTGCGACAACAGTAGCGACAAGTCATCCATCTAGGGGAGGAACTTCAGCATTCCTCTGGTTATTATTTACCCAGTTGTTCATTGCTTCTAACTGTTCCTCTAGATAGTCGTTTACTGCTATCAAAAGGCCGACTCGGTTCCAGAGGTTGCACGTACGTTCGATTTCAGGGTCTAGATCGTACTCAGGTTCTTTGCCTCGTCTAGATCTACGAATAATCAAATAGAAGACCTTGTGAAAAGCACATGGTAAACAATACCAATAAAAAAAGAAAAATTAAAAAGGGAAAGTGCAGTAAAAATAAGCGTAAAGATATGTTTTCAGTCCCCAGCAACGGCGCCAAAAACTTGTTGCGTGTCAAAAGTCCTATCGCAATGTAGTGCAAGTGTACACGACGCAAGTAGGAAAGTGATACTTGGAGTATCGGATATCGTCTCCACAGGGACTGGAAATAGCTTTATCCTTGAATTGTTGCACGAGAGAGAAGAAAGAGTTTTAAATGATTGTAGAGTAATCGTGAATGATAAACTAAGTTTAAGGAGTAAAAGATCAGGTTTAAGAAATAGGCCGCTATTGATTTGCTCGGTAGTGCAAGTGTTGCACTGAATAGAAACTTATGTTCTGTCGTCGTCCCTGTCGCGGCAGTACCTGTCACAGCAGAAGTCTGTTGTTGATGAACACTTCTTGGATGATACCTCCCGGCGTGAATCGAAGGGTGAACACCAATGTTGTTAAATTCTTCCTTAGCCACTTAACCTCATACTTATCCCTAGGCCGAGATGGTTTAACCATAAACTGGAAAACTCGTATTTATTCTGTTCTTATGCTTGACTCTCCCGATATCAAACAAATAGATAACCTCACAATGCTCTCCCGATACTCTTGTGAGATGTGAAAAGCCAGAATAAATGAACTTGAAGTTTTATTGCTTCGAATCGAAATATTCCTAAAATAGTACAATCCTTGCAACTATTTTACAGAATCAACCTTTAGCCCTAGAGGAAGTTTAAAACATGATGAGAAGGGGAAAACGACAAGGGTTTTAAGGAAGACGACTAGGTCAGAGATCTCCTCCCCTAGGTCGAATTACATGCCTTTATATAGGCCTTGGGTCCATGTTTTCTAATATGGCAAGAATACAAGTTTAAACTAAAGTACAACTCTATTGGAGATTAAATCTTCTAAGTATATGCCTTTAATTTGTCCTCTTTTCTTGTTTTGGATTTCTTCTTTGGACTTTGGGCTTGGCCTTCATTCTGCCCCATGGCTCAGAAAAATATAGGAGTGGTCCACGACAGACCGGCTTGAATTCCTCTATCTGTCGAGCTCCTCTTCACTTTTCCCTTTCACCAACGCTTTCGTCATGGCTGCCACGGCAGTGGCCACTGCAGCGTTATTTCCTTGACTCCAATCCTATGATCCAGCATTGCTTCCTTGCTGCCCTGAGTCTGCCACATCAGATACCTGCAAAAGTGACCAAAATCAATAGCACATGTGCTATTTTATCTATTTGTGATGTATATGTAAAATCTATCCTAAATTCAATGAAATATGCTTGAATGTAGCAAAAATATGGGTAAATGAGGGGTAAAATATAGAACTTTTATACACTCAACACTCAATGCATTAAAACCACCAACAATCAAAGCTACCTCGTTACTCTATCCAAAAACACCAAAACGGCTATCCGAAACAACCAAAAACACCTTCGATTACTCGTCAAACTCAACCCAACCATAATCTAACACATCCATCCACTTTTAATCATCAATTGACATCCAAAAACAATCTAATCTCATCCTTAAACCTTCAGCAACACAAGAACCACATTATCTTTACAAAAACCCTAAATCTAACCATCTAACAACTAGAGATCCAATCCAATTCAGGATTATTATGATAAAACCTTTACTTCAACATCCTTTAACATCCAAATATTGATTAAAATGAATCTCAAACCAATCAAAACAATAGCATTATGAAAATCATAAGATTGCTACCAATAATCTTCAATTTAACAAGATTCCCATGATTAAATCATCAAAACAACTTAGAAAGCATATGCAAAGGATTGATAACTTGGGAATTTCATTGAAGAACTGATCATTAGAGGAGAAGAACGAACCTTACCTCTAATGGATAAAATATCTCTCAATTAGATACGTTTTTCTTGAAAAATCAAACGAAAAACAATAAGGTTTTATAAATCAAGATTAAAGAATCCTTTAGAAATCAAAAGCTTAGTGAATCAAAATCTTTACCTCATGTTTCTTGAAAATGGAGAGTGTTTGGCTGAGAGAAAACTTTGAGCAAAAATAGAATGAGAGAAAATGACGTAAAATGACTTTTAATTAAATAACCAACTATTCCTTTATTAAATCCTTTTAATCCTTAGTTAAAACCCTTTAAAATGCTCATAATTGAGAGAAAAATCTGATAAAAATAAGTAGGTCAAATAGCTCCTTAAAGATTTAAAGTTTCAACCCCTTTACAAAAAAGTCACTAAAATAATTTTGTAAAAATCGTGTTTTAGTCACTAACTCAAAATGTCCCACATCAAAAATCTTTTTCTCAAAATTGATTTATCAAAATCATTTGTATAATTAATAACAATTTTAAGAATTTTCTCATATTTTTATCATAACACGAACCTTGATTTCCATGAACCTCTCCCGAATTAACCTTGATCTGTATTGTAGATCTTACGAACCTCGAGTCAACCTCAAATACTTCTAGACCCAAAATCGAGTCAACCTTGATTTCCATGAAATTAGATAAGGAAACTGTTTCTTCATGCCATGCTTCAATTCCCAAGTGGCTTCCTCAATACCACGATGTTGCCACAAGACCTTGACCAACTCGATGGTCTTACCACGAAGAACCTTGCTATCCGAATCCAAGATCTCGACTGGTTCTTCATCATATGAAAAATTCAGATTCAACTCAATCTCCTCAACAGGCATAACATGAGACAGATCCGATCTATACTTCTAAAGCATGGATACATGAAAAATATCATGTATCTTATCCAAATTGGAAGGTAACCAAACCTTTTAAGCAACAGGTCCAACACGCTCAAGCACCTCATACTGTCTAGTAAACCTTGGACTCAACTTGCCCTTCCGCCAAATCTATCCCACAGCATACTCAATCTCCTTACGCTTCAAATCTGCGTAAGAATTTTGCCGATCAGATGCCGCTTTCAACCTCTCATTAATAAGCTTCACTTTTTCTGTAGTGCCCTTAAGCACATTAAGCAAAGAAACCAAGTTCTGCTCTGCTTCAGCCCAACAAAGAGGCGTTCTAAACTTCTTTCCATACAAGGCCTCATAGAGAGCCATTTGAATGCTCGCTTGATAACTACTATTGTAAGCAAACTCCACCAAAGGCAACTATTTCACCAAAGAACCTTGGAAATCAATGATGCAATATCTCAACATATCCTCCAACACTTGGATAACTCGTTTACACTGACCATCCGTCTTGGATGATACGAAATACTAAAATTCAATGAGTACCCAACGCTTGATGAAGACATGCCCAAAACTTTGATGTGAAATGAAGCTCTCGATCCGAAACAATGTATTTAGGCACTCCATGCAACCTCAACATCTCAGAGATGTACAAATCCACCAACTTGTCTAACTTATACGTAGTATGCACAGCTAGAAAATGTGCACACTTCGTAAAATGATCAACAATCACCCAAATAGAATCATCTTTAGATGGTGTCAAAGGCAAACCCGTCACAAAAATCCCTGTTGATTCTCTCCCATTTACATTCTGGAAAATTCAATGGTTGCAACAATCTAGAAGGAAATTGATGCTCTAATTTAACACGTTGACAAACCATGCACTTACTAACAAATTCAACCACGCCCTTCTTCAAGCCAACCCAATAGTACTCAACCTTTAACCCTCGATACATCTTTGTACTACCACGATGCATAGCAAAAGGACTGTTATGAGCCTTAGTCAAGATAGTGCGCCTCAGCTCAACATCTCCCGGCACAACTACTCGACTATTAAAACACAAAACCCCATCATTATTGAAACAAAAGTCTGTTGGATTTCCTTCTACTATGTCTTCAACAAGCGGTACCAACGAATCATCCGACAATTGCTTCTCCTTAATCAACTCTACAAACGAGGATTTCACTTGTAACTCAGCCACTAAACCACCATCTCAGATATACTCAACCGAGCAAATGTCGCCCTTAAATCTACAACCACCATTTTACTCAATCGTCAAGTTCTAATCTAGCAATTCAAGCCACCATCGTTGCTAATGATTCAACCCTATTTGAAACATCAAGTACTTCAAACTTTTGTGGTCTGTGTACGCCGTACACTTTTTACCATAAAGGTAATGCCTTCAATTTTTCAAGGCAAACACCACCCCAGCCAACTCGATGTCATTTGTAGGGTAATTACGCCCGTGCACCTTCAACTACCGAGATGCATAAGCTACCACCCTACCTTCTTGCATCAACACACATCTCAAACCAACATAGGATGCATCACTATAAACCACAAACTCCTTACTTGATTCAGGTTGAATCAAGATAGGAACTCGTGTCAACGCCTACTTCAATTTCTCAAAAGCTTGTTGCCTAAACTCCGTCCACACAAACTTTACATCCTTTAGTAACAACTTTGTCCAAGGAATAGCAATCCTTGAAAAACCATCCACGTACGTACGGTAGTATCCCACCAAACCAAGGAAACTGCGCACCTCATGAATCGACTTAGGCGACTTCCAATTCATCACAGCTTCAACCTTTTGAGGATCAACTCTAATCCCTTCGGCCGACACTACACGACTAAGGAGAAAAACTTTCTTAAGCCAAAACAAACACTTGCTCAACTTGGCATAAAAGCCGTTTTTCCAACAAAACTTCCAGCCCAATCCGCAAATGCTTATCATGATCCTCCACGGTATGAGAGTACACGAGAATATCATCGATAAACACGACCAAAAAACTATCCAAAACTCATGGAACACGCGATTCATCATCTTCTTAAACGCAACAGGGGCATTAGTCAAAACAATAAGGCATCAGCAAGAACTCAAAATGCTCGTACCTTGTGTGAAAAGCAATCTTAGGCACATCCTTTACTATTACTTTTGTAATATATTTGGATATCATATCAATCTTAGAAAACACCGAAGCACATTAAAATTTATCAAAAGGATCATCAATCCTTGGCAAAGGATACTTATTCTTGATTGTCAACTTGTTCAATTTACGATAATCTATACACATGTGCATCGTGCCATCTTTAATTTTCACAAACAAGACCGGTGCACCCCAAGATGAAACACTAGCCCTAATGAAACCTCGATCCAGCAACTCCTGGAGTAACGTCTTCAAATCGTTACGAACCATTCGATAGGGAGCAATAGACACTAGAGTCGTGTTTTCATACAACTCAAGCCAAACTCAACCTCTCTGTTCGATAGCAAACTAGGCAACTCTTCTAGAAATACACCCAGGAACTCGCATATTTTCCGTATGTCCTGTTCTAGCACCTTGTTTGTACTTGGAGTCATCACATTAAACAAGAAAGCTTCGTATCCTGAACGCATCAATCGACTCGCTTCAAGAGCCAAAACCACATTAGATAAGAACTTCACATTCTCACCTACGGCCACCACCTCATAATCATCGGCAAGTTTCAATGAAACTTGCTTGGTCTCAAAATCATCCACAACCCTATGCTCAGATAACCAATCCATACAAAGGATTACATTGAAACCATAGAAAGGGAATTCTATAAGATCAACCTCGAACACATGACCTTGAACAAATAATGGACATCTCCAATGTCGCAACTTTGCCAACGACATTACGACTTCGATTACTCTTCAAACTCAACCTAGCCAAAATATAACACATACATCCACTTTTAATCATCAATTGACATCCAAAAACAATGTAATCTCATCCTTAAACCTCCAGCAATACCAGAACCACATTATCTTTACGAAAACCCCAAATCTAACCGTCTAACAACTAGAGATCCAATCCAAGTAGGGATTATTATGATAAAACCTTTAATTCAACATCATTTAACATCCAGACCATGATTCTAACCAATCTCAAATCAATCAAAATAGTAGCATTACGAAAATCATAAGATTGCAACCAATAATCTTCAATTTAACTGGATTTCCATGATAAACTCATCAAAACAACTTATAAACATATGTAAAGGAATGATAACTTGGGAATTTCAATATAGAACTGATCATTAGAGGAGAAGAACGAACCTTACCTCTAATTGATGAAATCTCTCTCAATTGGATGTGTTTTTCTTGAAAAATTAAAGGAAAACAATAAGGTTTTATAAAACAAGATTAAAGAATCCTTTAGAAATCAAAAGTTTAGTGAATCAAAATCTTTACCTCAAGATTCTTGAAAATGGAGGGTGCTTGGCCGAGAGAAAAATTTGAGCGAAAATAGTGTGAGAGAAAATGACGTAAAATGACTTTTAATGAAATAACCAACTCTACCTTCATTAAATCCTTTTAATCATTAGTTAAAACCCTTTAAAATTCTCCTAATTGAGAGAAAAATCTGATAAAAACAAGTAGGTCAAATAGCTCCTTAAATATTTAAAGTTTCAATCCCTTTACAAAACAGTCACTAAAATAACTTTGTAAAAATCATGTTTTGGTCACTAAGTCAAAATGTCCCACTTCCAAAATATTTTTCTTAAAATTGATTTTACCAAAATAATTTATATAATTAATAATGATTTAATCATTTTCTTATATTTTTATCATAACATGAACCTTGATTTCCCTAAACTACTCCCGAACTAACCCTGGATATGTAGTCTAGATCTTACGAACCTCGAGTCAACCTCAAATTCTTCTAGACCCAAAATCGGGGCATTACAACTCTCTTCCACCTAGGAAATTTCGTCCTCGAAATTTTACCTTATGGAATAAGATAAGGAAACTACTTCTTCATGACATCATTCCTTTCCCAAGTGGCTTCCTCCACACCACGATGTCACCACAAGACCTTGACAAACTCGATGGTCTTACCACACAGAACCTTGTTGTCCAAATCCAAGATCTCGACTGGTTCTTCATCATATGAAAAATCTGGATTCAACTCAATCTCCTAAACAAGCATAATATGAGAAACTATCCAAAACTCATGGAACACGCGATTCATCATCTTCTTAAACGCAACAGGGGCATTAGTCAAACAAAAAGGCATCACCAAGAACTCAAAATGCTCGTACCTTGTGTGAAAAGCAATCTTAGGCACATCCTTTACTATTACTTTTGTAATATATTTGGATATCATATCAATCTTAGAAAACACCGAAGCACATTAAAATTTATCAAAAGGATCATCAATCCTTGGCAAAGGATACTTATTCTTGATTGTCAACTTGTTCAATTTACGATAATCTATACACATGTGCATCGTGCCATCTTTAATTTTCACAAACAAGACCGGTGCACCCCAAGATGAAACACTAGCCCTAATGAAACCTCGATCCAGCAACTCCTGGAGTAACGTCTTCAAATCGTTACGAACCATTCGATAGGGAGCAATAGACACTAGAGTCGTGTTTTCATACAACTCAAGCCAAACTCAACCTCTCTGTTCGATAGCAAACTAGGCAACTCTTCTAGAAATACACCCAGGAACTCGCATATTTTCCGTATGTCCTGTTCTAGCACCTTGTTTGTACTTGGAGTCATCACATAAAACAAGAAAGCTTCGTATCCTGAACGCATCAATCGACTCGCTTCAAGAGCCAAAACCACATTAGATAAGAACTTCACATTCTCACCTACGGCCACCACCTCATAATCATCGGCAAGTTTCAATGAAACTTGCTTGGTCTCAAAATCATCCACAACCCTATGCTCAGATAACCAATCCATACAAAGGATTACATTGAAACCATAGAAAGGGAATTCTATAAGATCAACCTCGAACACATGACCTTGAACAAATAATGCACATCTCCAATGTCGCAACTTTGCCAACGACATTACGACTTCGATTACTCTTCAAACTCAACCTAGCCAAAATATAACACATACATCCACTTTTAATCATCAATTGACATCCAAAAACAATGTAATCTCATCCTTAAACCTCCAGCAATACCAGAACCACATTATCTTTACGAAAACCCCAAATCTAACCGTCTAACAACTAGAGATCCAATCCAAGTAGGGATTATTATGATAAAACCTTTAATTCAACATCATTTAACATCCAGACCATGATTCTAACCAATCTCAAATCAATCAAAATAGTAGCATTACGAAAATCATAAGATTGCAACCAATAATCTTCAATTTAACTGGATTTCCATGATAAACTCATCAAAACAACTTATAAACATATGTAAAGGAATGATAACTTGGGAATTTCAATATAGAACTGATCATTAGAGGAGAAGAACGAACCTTACCTCTAATTGATGAAATCTCTCTCAATTGGATGTGTTTTTCTTGAAAAATTAAAGGAAAACAATAAGGTTTTATAAAACAAGATTAAAGAATCCTTTAGAAATCAAAAGTTTAGTGAATCAAAATCTTTACCTCAAGATTCTTGAAAATGGAGGGTGCTTGGCCGAGAGAAAAATTTGAGCGAAAATAGTGTGAGAGAAAATGACGTAAAATGACATTTAATGAAATAACCAACTCTACCTTCATTAAATCCTTTTAATCATTAGTTAAAACCCTTTAAAATTCTCCTAATTGAGAGAAAAATCTGATAAAAACAAGTAGGTCAAATAGCTCCTTAAATATTTAAAGTTTCAATCCCTTTACAAAACAGTCACTAAAATAACTTTGTAAAAATCATGTTTTGGTCACTAACTCAAAATGTCCCACTTCCAAAATATTTTTCTTAAAATTGATTTTACCAAAATAATTTATATAATTAATAATGATTTAATCATTTTCTTATATTTTTATCATAACATGAACCTTGATTTCCCTAAACTACTCCCGAACTAACCCTGGATATGTAGTCTAGATCTTACGAACCTCGAGTCAACCTCAAATTCTTCTAGACCCAAAATCGGGGCATTACAACTCTCTTCCACCTAGGAAATTTCGTCCTCGAAATTTTACCTTATGGAATAAGATAAGGAAACTACTTCTTCATGACATCATTCCTTTCCCAAGTGGCTTCCTCCACACCACGATGTCACCACAAGACCTTGACAAACTCGATGGTCTTACCACACAGAACCTTGTTGTCCAAATCCAAGATCTCGACTGGTTCTTCATCATATGAAAAATCTGGATTCAACTCAATCTCCTAAACAAGCATAATATGAGAAACTATCCAAAACTCATGGAACACGCGATTCATCATCTTCTTAAACGCAACAGGGGCATTAGTCAAACAAAAAGGCATCACCAAGAACTCAAAATGCTCGTACCTTGTGTGAAAAGCAATCTTAGGCACATCCTTTACTATTACTTTTGTAATATATTTGGATATCATATCAATCTTAGAAAACACCGAAGCACATTAAAATTTATCAAAAGGATCATCAATCCTTGGCAAAGGATACTTATTCTTGATTGTCAACTTGTTCAATTTACGATAATCTATACACATGTGCATCGTGCCATCTTTAATTTTCACAAACAAGACCGGTGCACCCCAAGATGAAACACTAGCCCTAATGAAACCTCGATCCAGCAACTCCTGGAGTAACGTCTTCAAATCGTTACGAACCATTCGATAGGGAGCAATAGACACTAGAGTCGTGTTTTCATACAACTCAAGCCAAACTCAACCTCTCTGTTCGATAGCAAACTAGGCAACTCTTCTAGAAATACACCCAGGAACTCGCATATTTTCCGTATGTCCTGTTCTAGCACCTTGTTTGTACTTGGAGTCATCACATAAAACTAGAAAGCTTCGTATCCTGAACGCATCAATCGACTCGCTTCAAGAGCCAAAACCACATTAGATAAGAACTTCACATTCTCACCTACGACCACCACCTCATAATCATCGGCAAGTTTCAATGAAACTTGCTTGGTCTCAAAATCATCCACAACCCTATGCTCAGATAACCAATCCATACAAAGGATTACATTGAAACCATAGAAAGGGAATTCTATAAGATCAACCTCGAACACATGACCTTGAGCAAATAATGGACATCTCCAATGTCGCAACTTTGCCAACGACATTACGACTTCGATTACTCTTCAAACTCAACCTAGCCAAAATATAACACATACATCCACTTTTAATCATCAATTGACATCCAAAAACAATGTAATCTCATCCTTAAACCTCCAGCAATACCAGAACCACATTATCTTTACGAAAACCCCAAATCTAACCGTCTAACAACTAGAGATCCAATCCAAGTAGGGATTATTATGATAAAACCTTTAATTCAACATCATTTAACATCCAGACCATGATTCTAACCAATCTCAAATCAATCAAAATAGTAGCATTACGAAAATCATAAGATTGCAACCAATAATCTTCAATTTAACTGGATTTCCATGATAAACTCATCAAAACAACTTATAAACATATGTAAAGGAATGATAACTTGGGAATTTCAATATAGAACTGATCATTAGAGGAGAAGAACGAACCTTACCTCTAATTGATGAAATCTCTCTCAATTGGATGTGTTTTTCTTGAAAAATTAAAGGAAAACAATAAGGTTTTATAAAACAAGATTAAAGAATCCTTTAGAAATCAAAAGTTTAGTGAATCAAAATCTTTACCTCAAGATTCTTGAAAATGGAGGGTGCTTGGCCGAGAGAAAAATTTGAGCGAAAATAGTGTGAGAGAAAATGACGTAAAATGACTTTTAATGAAATAACCAACTCTACCTTCATTAAATCCTTTTAATCATTAGTTAAAACCCTTTAAAATTCTCCTAATTGAGAGAAAAATCTGATAAAAACAAGTAGGTCAAATAGCTCCTTAAATATTTAAAGTTTCAATCCCTTTACAAAACAGTCACTAAAATAACTTTGTAAAAATCATGTTTTGGTCACTAAGTCAAAATGTCCCACTTCCAAAATATTTTTCTTAAAATTGATTTTACCAAAATAATTTATATAATTAATAATGATTTAATCATTTTCTTATATTTTTATCATAACATGAACCTTGATTTCCCTAAACTACTCCCGAACTAACCCTGGATATGTAGTCTAGATCTTACGAACCTCGAGTCAACCTCAAATTCTTCTAGACCCAAAATCGGGGCATTACAACTCTCTTCCACCTAGGAAATTTCGTCCTCGAAATTTTACCTTATGGAATAAGATAAGGAAACTACTTCTTCATGACATCATTCCTTTCCCAAGTGGCTTCCTCCACACCACGATGTCACCACAAGACCTTGACAAACTCGATGGTCTTACCACACAGAACCTTGTTGTCCAAATCCAAGATCTCGACTGGTTCTTCATCATATGAAAAATCTGGATTCAACTCAATCTCCTAAACAAGCATAATATGAGACGGATCCAATCTATACTTCCGAAGCGTGGATACATGAAATACATCATGTATCTTCTCCAACTGGGAAGGTAACCTCAACCTATAAGCAACAGGTCCAACACGCTCAAGCACCTCATATAGTCCAATAAACCTTGGACTCCACTTGCCCTTCTGGACAAATCTCATCACCTTTTTTCCGAGGTGAAACCTTCAAAAACACATTATCTCCCACAGCATACTCAATCTCCTAATGTTTCAAATCCGTGTAAGACTGTTTCCAATCCGATGGTTCTTTCAACCTCTCAATAATAAGCTTCACTTTTTCAATAGTGCCCTTAAGCACATTAGGCAAAGAAACCAACTTCTGCCCTGCTTCCGCCCAACAAAGAGGCGTTCTACACTTCCTTCCATACAAGGTCTCATATGGAGTCATTTGAATGCTCACTTGATAACTATTATTGTAAATAAACTCCACCAAAGGCAACTTTTTCACCCAAGAACCTTGGAAATCAATGATGCAATATCCCAACATATCCTCCAACACTTGGATAACTCGTTCAAACTGACCATCCGTCAGAGGATGATATGAAGTACTGAAATTCAAACGCGTACCCAACACTTGATGAAGACACTCCGAAAACCATGTTGTGAAATGTGTATCTTTATCCTAAACAATGGATTTAGGCACTCCATGCAACCTCAACAACTCAAAGATGTACAAATCCGCCAACTTGTTTGTCGTATACGTAGTATGCACGGCCAGAAATGTGCACACTTCGTAAAACGATCAACCATTACCCAAATCGAATCCTTTTTACACAATGTCAAAGGCAAACCCGTCACGAAATCCATGGTGATTCTCTCCCATTTCCATTCTGAAATCTTCAATGGTTGCAACAATCTAGAAGAAAATTGATGTTCTGCTTTAACACGTTGTCAAACCATGCACTTACTAACAAAATCAGCCATGTCCTTCTTCAAGCCAACCCCATAGTACTCATGCTTTAACCCTCAATACATCTTTGTACTACCAGGATGCATAGCAAAAGGACTTCTATGAGCTATAATCAAGATAGTGCACCTCAACTCAAAATCTCCCAGCACAACAAAAGTTCGTTGGATTTCCTTCCGCAATGTCTTGATCATCCAGTACCAACGAATCATCCAACAACCGCTTCTCCTTAATAAACTCCATCAACGAGGGTTTCACTTGTAACTCAACCATTAAAATACCATCTCATGATATACTCAACCGAGAAAACATCGCCCTAAACTCTACAACCACCTTCTTATTCAAGGCATCGGCTACAACATTAGCCTTCCCTAGATGGTACTCAATCTTCAAGTCGTAATCTTTTTGCAACTCAAGACACCTTCATTGCCTAAGATTCAACCTTTTTTGAGACATCAAGTACTTCAAACTTTTGTGGTCTGTGTACATCGTACACTTTTTACCATAAAGATAATGCCTCCATATTTTCAAGGCGAACACCACTGCAGCCAACTCGATGTCGTGTGTAGGGTAATTACGTTCGTGCACCTTCAACTCCCGAGATGCATAAGCTACCACCCTACCTTCTTGCATCAACACACATCCCAAACTAACATATGATGCATCACTATAAATCACAAACTCTTTACCTTATTAAGCTTGAATCAAGATAAGAACTCGTGTTAACGCATGCTTCAACTTCTCAAAAGCTTGTTACCTAACCTCCGTCCACTCAAAATTTACATCCTTTAGTAACAAATTTGTCCAAGGATCAGCAATTCTTGAAAAACCATCCACGAACCTACGTTATTATCCCGCAAAAACAAGGAAACTACGCACCTCATGAATCGACTTAGGCGACTTCCAATTCATCACCGCTTCAACCTTTTGAGGATCAACTCTAATCCCTTCGGCCGAAACTATATGACCTAGGAGACCAACTTTCTTAAGCCAAAACTCACACTTGCTCAACTTGGCATAATGCTAATTTTCCAACAAAATTTGCAGCAAAATCCGCAAATGATTATCATGATCCACCACGGTACGAGAGTACACGAAAATATCATCGATAAACACAACCATAAAACTATCCAAAACTCATGGAACATACGATTCATCATATCCATGAACGCAATAGGGGAATTAGTCAAACCAAAAGGCATCACCAAGAACTCATAATGCTCGTACCTTGAGCGAAAAGCAGCCTTAGGCACATCCTAATCCTTTACCTTCAATTCGTAGTATCCGGATCTTAGATCAACCTTAGAAAACACCGAAGCACCTTGAAATTGATCAAAAAGATCATCAATCCTTGGCAAAGGATACTTATTCTTAATTGTCAACTTGTTCAGTTGACGATAATTTATACACATGCGCATCGTGCCATATTTATTTTTCACAAACAAGACCGGTGTACCTCAAGCTAAAACACAAGGCCTAATGAAACCTCAATCAAGCAACTCCTAGCGTAGCGTCTTCAACTCCTTCAACTCCTTAGGTACCATTCGATAGGGAGCAATAGACACTGGAGTTGTGTTTTCATACAACACAATGCCAAACTCAACCTCTCTGTTCGGTGGCAAACTAGGCAACTCTTAAAGAAATAAAACCGGAAAGTGACATATTGTTCGTATGTCATGTGCTCGCACCTCCTTTGTACTTGGATTCATCATATAAAATAGGAAAGCTTCGCATCCTGAACGCATCAATCGACTCGCTTCAAGAGCCAAAACCACATTAGATAAGAACTTCATATTCTCACCTACAACCACCACCTCATAATCATCGGCAAGTTTCAACGAAACTTGCTTGGTCTCAAAATCATCCACATCCCTATGCTCAGATAACCAATCCATACCGAGGATTACATTAAAAACATTAAAAGGGAGTTCCACAAGATCAACCTCAAACACATGACCTTGAACAAATAATGGACATCTTCAATGTCGCAACTTTGCCAACGGTATTATAACTTCGATTACTCTTCAAACTCAACCCATCCAAAATCTAACACATCCATTCACTTTTAATCATCAATTGACATCCAAAAACAATCTAATCTCATACTTAAACCTCCAGAAACACCATAACCACATTATCTTTACAAAAACCCCAAATCTAACCATCTAATAACTAGAGATCCAATCCAATTAGGGATTATTATGATAAAACCTTTAATTCAACATCATTTAACATCCAAATCATGATTAAAACCAATTCCAAATCAATCAAAATAGTAGCATTACGAAAATCATAAGATTGCATCCAATAATCTTCAATGTAACAAGATTTCCATGATTAACTCATCAAAACAACTTATAAGACATATATAAGGAATGATAACATGGAAATTTTAGTAAAGAACTGGTCATTAGAGGAGAAGAACGAAACTTACCTCTAATGGATGAAATCTCTCTCAATTGGATGTGTTTTTCTTGAAAAATCAAAGGAAAAACAATAAGGTTTTATAAATCAAGATTAAAGAATACTTTAGAAACCAAAAGCTTAGTTAATCAAAATCTTTTCCGCAAGTTTCTTGAAAATGGAGAGTGTTTGGCTGAGAGAAAACTTTGAGCGAAAATAAAATTAGAGAAAATGACGTAAAATGACTTTTAATAAATAACCAACTCTCCCTTTATTAAACCATTTTAATCCTTTGTTAAAACCCTTTAAAAAGACCCTAATTTAGAGAAAAATATGATAGAAACAAGTAGGTCAAATAGCTCCTTAAAGATTTAAAGTTTCAATCCCTTTACAAAAAAAGTCACTAAAATAACTTTGTAAAAAATCACGTTTTGGTCACTAACTCAAAATGTCCCACTTCAAAAATATTTTTCTTAAAATTGATTTTTCAAAATCAATTATATAATTAATAATGATTATAAGCATTTTCTCATATTTTTATCATAACCCGAACCTTGATTTCCCTGAACCACACCCGAACTAACATGGATCTGTAGTCTAGATCTTACGAACCTCGAGTCAACCTCAAATACCACGATGTCGCCACAAGAGCTTGACCAACTCGACGGTCTTACAACGAAGAACCTTGTTTTCCAAATCAAAGATCTCGATTGGTTCTTCATTATATTACAAATTCAGATTCAACTCAATCTCCTCAATAGGCATAATATGAGACGAATCAAATCTATACTTCCGAAGCATGGATACATGAAAAACATCATGTATCTTCTCCAACTTGGAAGGTAACCTCAACCTATAAGCAACATGTCCAAAACGCTCAAGCACCTCATACAGTCCAATAAACCTTGAACTCAACTTGCCCTTTCGGCCAAATCTCATCACCTTTTTCCAAGGTGAAACCTTCAAAAACACCTTATCTCCCACAACATACTCAGTCTCCTAATGCTTCAAATCTGCGTAAGACTTTTGCTGATCCGATGCCGCTTTCAACCTCTCACTAATAATCTTATTTTTTCTATAGTGCCCTTAAGCACATTAGGCAAATACACTAACTTATGCCCTGCTTCCGCCTAAAAAAGAGGGGTTTAACATTTCCTTTCATACATGGCGTCATAGGGAGCCATTTGAATGCTCTCTTGATAACTATTATTGTAAGCAAACTCCACAAAAGGCAACTGTTTAACCCAAGAACCTTGGAAATCAATGATGCAACATCTCAACATATCCTCCAACACTTGGATAACTCGTCAAGACTGACCATCCATCTAAAGATGATACGAAGTACTGCAATGCAGATCTCGATCCGAAACAATGGATTTATGCACTCCATGGATCCTCAACATCTTAGAGTTGTACAAATCTGCCAACTTGTGTAACGTATACGTAGTATGCATTGCCAGAAAATGTGCACACTTCGTAAAACGATCAACAATCACCCAAATGGAATCCTTTTTAGAGGGTGCCAAAGGCAAACTCGTCACAAAATCTATGGTGACTCTCTCCCATTTCCCATCTTGAATCTTCAATGGTTGCAACAATCTAGAAGAAAATTGATGCTATTTTTTAACACATTGACAAACTATGCACTTACTAACAAAACTAGCCATGTCTTTCTTCAAGACAACCCAATAGTACTCATCCTTTAACCCTCGATACATCTTTGTACTACCAGGATGCATAGCAAAAGGAGTACTTTGAGCCTCAGTCAAGATAGTGCGCCTCAGCTCAACATTTCTTGGCATAACTACTCAACTCTTAAAACACAAAACACCGTCATCATTGAAACAAAAGTTCGTTTGATTTCCTTCCACAATGTCCTGAACATGGGGTACCAACGAATCATCCAACAACTGTTTCTCTTTAATCAACTCCACCAGCGAGGGTTTCACTTGTAACTCAGCCACTAAACCCCCATCTCGTGATATACTCAACTGAGAAAACATCGCCCGTATCTCTACAGCTACCTTCCTACTCAAGGCATTGGCTACAACATTAGCCTTCCTAGATGGTACTCAATCGTCATATTGTAATCTTTTAGCAACTCAAGCCACCTTCGTTTCCTAATATTCAATCCTTTTATGACATCAAGTACTTCAAACTTTTGTGGTCTGTGTATATCGTACACTTTTTTACCAGAAAGGTAATGCCTTCAAATTTTCAAGGTAAACACCACTGCAACCAACTCGATGTCATGTGTAGGGTCATTACGCTCGTGCACCTTCAACTGTTGTGATGCTTAAGCTACCACCCTACCATTTTGCATCAACACACATCCCAAACCAACATAGGATGCATCACTATAAACCACAAACCCTTTACCTAATTCAGGTTGAATAGAGAGAGGAACTCATGTCAACGACTCCTTCAAATTCTAAAAATATTGTTGCCTAACCTCTGTCCACTTAAACTTTACATCCTTTAGTAACAAATTTTTTGAAGGAGCAACAATCCTTGAAAAACCATCCACGAACCTATGATAGTATCCCATCAAACCAAGGAAACTACGCACCTCATGAATCAACTTAGGCGACTTCAAATTCATCACCGCTTTAACCTTTTGACGATCAACTCTAATCCCTTCGGCCGACACTACATGACCAAGGAGAACAACTTTCCTAATCCAAAACTCACACTTGCTCAACTTGGCATAACGCTGGTTTTCCAACAAAACTTGAAGCACAATCCGTAAATACTTATCATGATCCTCCATGGTACGAGAGTACACGAGAATATCATCGATAAACACTACCACAAACCTTTCCAAAAACTCATGGAACACAAGATTCATCATATCCATGAACGCATAAGGGGCATTAGTGAAACCAAAAGGCATCACCAAGAACACATAATGCTCGTACCTTGTGCGAAAAGTAGTCTTAGGTACATCCACATCCTTTACCTTCAATTGGTAATATCCGGATCTCAAATCAATCATAGAAAACACTGAATCACCTTGAAATTGAATAAAAAGATCATCAATCCTTGGCAAATGATACTTATTCTTGGTTGTCAACTTGTTCAATTGACGATAATCTATACACATGCGCATTGTGCCATTTTTATTTTTGACAAACAAGACAGGTGCACCCCAAGGTGAAACTGTAACGCCTCAATTTTAGGCCTAGATGTTTTAGACATCAGATCAGGTTAAGTGAACTGGTTGGAAACGGTTCGAATCGTGTTAGGTGGTCTAGGGAAATCAAGGTTCGGGAAAGGATAAAAATATGACAAAATTTGCTAAAATCCTCTAAAATCATGTTTAAGCGGTTCATTAAATCAATTTTACAAAATGGGTTTTGGAAAAGCTACATTCTAGGCAGTGACCAAAATGTAATGTTTTAAAACTGTGGAAAATGCAATTTTCAAAGGAAGAGTCAAAATCTTAGAATCTCTAGGGAACTTTTAAGAAATTGAGCCTTTCCTTAATATGACATGTGTTTTAAATGGATTTTAAATAATTGATTTATTAGTTTTATTATTTAATTAATAAAAGTTAGTTATTTTGGAGAACAAAAATTCACGTTAGTTATCATTTTTAGCCAAACACATTTCTAAACCAATTACTCTATATTTCTTTTCTCCCAAACACTATCTTTTTTATTTCTCATCCATTTCAAAGAAACCTTTTCAATTTCTTCAAGATTTGTGAAATAAAACTTGTCAAATATTGAGGAAAAAGGATTGGAGGGGATTATAATCTGAAAGCAAACGAAGTGGATTTGGAGGCTTCGGACAACCGATAGTCGTGTCGGCAAGTGAACGAATGCGATTCGGTGAGTGGAACTTGGTTTTCCAGCAGGGAAACATTTTAGATAAGGTTTTAGGAACTTAGTAATAGCTTGAAATGCTTTACTAAGTTTGGAAGTAAGTAAATCGAAGTTTTCTCTCGGATTATGCAAGTTATGAGCCTTTGGTTGTACTTGATTTTAAATGCATGTACCTACTGTTTTAAAGCATGTTTTTGAGTATGTATAATAGGTATGATGATGCCATGTGGATTAAGGATGCACTAGGTTAGCGATACTTGTATGCATGAGATTTTAAGCATGGTTTAATGCTTGTTTATGGCTTATCATGGATGCTTTGTAAAAACAGTGAGATATGCATGGGAAAGGGGTTATATTGGCAAGTGATGTTGGTTAATGTGTTTTACAAATGAAATCAGATATAGTTCGCCGGCTATAGGGTTGAGTGGACTATAAACAAGTCGCCTTGGATGTTGAGGGGTTGTGATTGTACCGAATAGTCCATCCAAGTACCCTAAAAATTGAGGATTGTTAAGGTTGCAACGGTTGAGGGTAGCTCCCGGATGTGAACCTTGTGTACGTCCCATCTCTCGTTAGTGGGTTATACATTTACCGATGATTGGTGCTGAGGGGTTGTTATTGTACCGTATACTCCACCACGGGTGTCACAACGATGGAGGGTCGCTCTCGTGTGTGAGCCTTGAAATGCCAGTAACGTGTGTGAAGGGTGTGGGACAACCCTTGGTAATCCGTGTATCCGATACTTTGATTTTGAGTTTGTTGTTATCACTTGTGAGCCAATATAATGGATATGTATAATGTGGAAATTGTCGCTAATGCACGGTTTAAGAAATGCATGTTTTGGTTTAAGCTTTGTATAATGGTGTTTATGCATGGAGGGCTTGGTAAATGAAAATAAATGGTTTAATTGATGATTTTGATTTGATCTTGTGGCATGATTTTTAAACAATGTTTTTGATGTTAAGTATGGTTTGGAAAGAAGGGGAAATGGTTTTGTGCATTGATGGTGTTTGTCGTTTGAGCAATTCTCACTAAGTTTATATGCTTTATGCTATCTTTGTTTCATCAATGCAGATAATTAGGATATTTTGGAGGCAGGGTCTTTGAGGAACCACACCAAGACTTTTTGCTAAAAGTATGTTGAACTTTTGAATTAGTGTAATAAGGGCAATGGGGGTGTCCAATGCTTTAAATATTGTTGTTGTGGTATTTTCTTGTTTCGAGTAAGTTTATTATGCATTCATGATATTGTAATTCGCCTCTATGTGGTTTTTGGACCATTAATTGGTGTTTTTGTCATGTTCCGGGTTGTGGTTGAAGGCATGCTTTACTAGTTGCTTGTTCAATACGAATTGATGTGCCTAATTCTTGCTATGTGGTTAGTTTGTGATGCATACATGTTTGATGTGATTATATATCCATGTATATGAGTTATGGGTGTGATCGGATGATGATTGATGCGTTTAAAAGGCTGTTCCTTGTACTCTTCTGGTATGGGTATTGATACTCGGGCCTCAGTATCGATACTCATAGGCGAATTTTGGCCAGATTGGTGCAAGTGTATCGATATGATTTGGAAGTGTATCGATACGATTTGGAAGTGTATCAATACCCCTATGCATAATGATCACCTGTGCCGACACTCGGGGAAGAGTATCGATACCCTCTCTCAAACTTTGGTTACTGTCTTCCCGAGTATCGATACGGGCTATAGGTGTACCGATACCTAACCATTAAATTAGTTAAATGGAATCTTTAAAAGTTTGAAATGTTACATTTTAGTGCATGAACTTTGTGTATGGAATTGGATGGTTCGTTTGTGCTTAAATTAGTCAGAGAAGCATGTTTTATGATTAATAAAAGGTTCGTAACCTTAAAATTGGAAAGGTCCCAGTAATTTACGAAAATTATGTTTTGGTCCCTAAAAGCTTAAAATGTTCAATTGAGTTTTAAATTGCATCTAAGGAAGATAAAAAGGAAAAAAGGTCATTAATCGAAGTCGGCTTTAACTAGTTGGCTTCGGTTTTCCCCATGTAATTTCCTTGGTCCGGGTCGGACGTCTAGGTCGGGCTAAGGGGTTAAATTTGGTGGTATCAGAGCCATGATACGAAATATTAGGATGATGGTAAGTTGTGGGTAAATGATTTGTGATGTGGTTATGTGTTGTAACCCCCTTAGCCCGGCCTAGACGCCCGACCCGAACTAAGAAGATTACACGGGGAAAACTAAATCCAACTCATTAAAGCTGACTTTGATTAATGACCTTTTTTTCTTTTTATCCTTTCTAGATGCTCATTAAGATCCTATATGTTTAGAAAAGCTATTAGAAGAAAGCGACACATTGATCGAAGTTCGATTAGGGGTTCAATTGCTAAAATTACACATTTAGGATCTAAACTGTAATTTCCATAAAATATAGGGTCTATTCAGATTTTGAAGTTACCAAACCTTAATTAGTCATGTAACATGCCATCATGTCAAATTTCATCACAAACCGATCATCCAAACTCAACCAATTGATCTACAACATTCAGGGATCAAAATGCAACATTCAAAAACATAAAAAGATACTTTTAACTGAAATTAACGGCTCCGTAACGGTACACCTAAGCTTGTATTGATACGGGGGAAGGCATTATCAAATCTTGGTAAAAAGGTATCGATACGCTTCCCTGCGTATCGGTACGACCTTCAAACCTTTGCCTAGGCGTATCGGTACGCGGTTAACTCGTATCAGTACCCCTAAGCTGAAATGCCTGAAAATAGCCTTAACGTATCGATACACAATCTCGAATATCGGTACGCATACCAGAAATGCACTTTCAACAGCCCTCAAATCACATTTAATAACATCTAAACAAGTCCAAAACATTCATACATGTTATATCCAACATTCTATACATGTATGCATCGTCAAACATTCACAAAATAAGCATCAAGCATGGCAATTCATGGAGAGATATTTAACTACACAAGCATGCTTTTATACACAACCATAGCATAGCCAAAATGCCAAAAGTAGAACCATAAGCCATATAGAGACCATTTACAAGTCCAAAAATACAAACCAAACATATCCAAAATGATAAACAGCACCAAACAAATCCATGAGTAGAAATCCTTCCCATTGCCTTTTATTGCACGAAAGTAAATCACATACTTTGCTTAGCTAAAATCACTTGGATTCCCCTTGCTCTCTTGCTGCCAAAGATGCTCAATTCTCTGTATTGATGAAACAAATGAGCTTAAGCATAAAGCTTAGTGAGGGCCGCTAACAACAAAACATCCAACAATGCATTTTATAAAACCAAATCATCATTCATTGTAAACCTATGCCTTCCTTTAAAACATGCACTTTAAAGCATCTTTTCCACTTTCAAATGCACATGCTCATAGCATCATTAATTTTAACAACAAAACCTTTGCTCATGCTTAAACCAAGCATCATATGTATTCTAGCATATCTCCCAAGCATCTCATGCTTTCTCAACTTCAATGTTCATCATTAAATCAATTTCATTATATTGGTTCACAAGTGGTCAATAACAACCCATATCAAAACCAACACAATTGAAACAATCGGATACGCAGATTACAAGCATTGTCCAACATGGTTCGTAGACACTACCGGATTACACAATGTGGAGTTAAATGGCACAATCGCAACCCCTAAACACTCGTGATGGAGATTAATGGCACAATCACAACACCTCAAAATCACTCATCGGTACTTGTATAATTCCACTAATGAGAGCAGGAGACACAAACCACGAGATTCACACACGGGATTAAACCATCCACCGTTGTGATCTTAGCCTCAATCATTAGGGTACTTGGACGGAGTTTATGGCACAATCACAACCCCTCGACATCCAAGGTGACTTTATTCACAGTGCACCCAATCCTATAGTTGGCTAACTATATCCGATTTATGTAACCAAAAATCATTTCCACCACTTGCCAATATAATCATTTATCATCATCATTTCACTATTTACAAACATAAACCATAATACCATTTTCACAAGCATTAGCATGCTTAAACCAAATGCATAAATCATATAAACCCAAGGATCAATTACCATGTGCATCCTTAACAAAATGGCATTAACAACTAGCATCATCAATGCTCAAATCATGATTTAAATTAGTAATCAAACCACATTAAAATCAAGTGCATTTTAAACCAAAACATAGCACATTCCGAGAGTGACATTCGATTTACTTACTCTTGAGCTTAGCTAAGTGTTTCAAACTTACACTAAGCTCCCAAAACCACGCTCAAAACGTTTCAAAGCTGGAAAATCCTTTTCCACTCACCGATACGCGAAACTTCGCTTGCCGACACGAAGATCACTCGCACGAAACCTCCAAAAATGCTTCGCTTGCTTCCAAATAAAGATCCCCTATTTTTAGAGCATCAAACTAGAGATCCAGATGCATTAAAATGCATTCCAACACCAGCAACTAAACACAAACCCGTTTCCCTGCAAAAATACACCAATTTACCTATTCGTAACAACCGAAAACTCAATAAATTGCTTCATAAACCAAGCTCAGCAAACATACATCACATCCAACCATTAATAATCACCAAGACACATCTAAAAACATCATAAACCCTTCCTTATACCTCCAGCAAATAGATCACCATCAAAAACCTCAAAAACTCTACTAAAACCGTCAAGAAACTCAAGGATCTCAAGGATTACGGGATCTATAATACCAAAACACTTTTTCAACAACATAATCATCTCAAAACTCAATTAGAATCAATCTAAAGCAGAGCTCATCAACAACACTCTGAAAAATCAATATTTAAACCTTTATTTTGCAAGATATTGAGCTTAAATCAAAATTAATAATCAAAACTCAGTGACAAACAACAATTAGGAGTTAACAATCTTGGGAATTTCAATAAAAAACCTAGATTAGAGGTTGAGAACGAGATTTACCTCCAATCCCTGCCTTCCTTAAAGATTGACAAGGTTTTTTGCTTCACAAATCTGGAAGAACTTGAAAGGAATTCTTAGAAAATGATGAGAAAAAAAGAGAGAGTGTTTGAGAGAAAAGAAATCTGGAGAAATGGTTTTAGAAAATGGGTTTTGCTGAAATTAAAGTTAGTTACGTCAAAAACTTCTCATTTTTCTATTTTAACAATTAAGTAAATTAGAACCCTTTTTAATTAATCATCTAAAAATCATTTAAAACACATGTCAATTTAAGGAAAGGTGTAATTGCACAAAAGCTCCCTAAAGATTCTAAGATTTTGACTCCTCTTTTGAAATTTGCATTTGTCCACAGTTTTAAAACTTTACATTTTTGTCACTACCCAAAATGTACCTCTTCCAAAACTCATTTTGTAAAATTGATTTGACCAACCTCTTATACATTATATTAGAGGGTTTTAGAAATTTTTGTCATATTTTTATCCTAAACAGAAGCTTGATCTCCCTAAACCACCTAATACGATTCGAACCGTATCCGATAGGACTGATCCGATGTCTAAAACATCTAGGCCAAAAACCAGGGCGTTACAACTCTCCCCCACTCAGGAAATTTCGTCCTCGAAATTTTACCTGAAGGAAAAAGGTGCGTAAACTGCTTTAACATGTCTGCCTTGCTTTCCCAAGTGGCCTCCTCAACTCCTAAGTGTCAACACAACACCGTCACAAGCTCTATTGTCTTTCCACGAAGAACTTTGTTGCTCGAATCCAGGATCCTCACTGGTTCCTCATCATAAGAAAAATCCAGATTAAGCTCTATCTCCACAACAGACATCACATGCGAAGGATCTGATTTGTACCTCTGCAACATCGAAACATGAAACACATCATTAGTCCTTTCCAACTAGGGAGGAAACCTCAACCGATAAGCCACAAGACCAACAAGCTCCACAACCTCAAAAGGTCCAATAAACCTCGAGTTAAGCTTACCCTTACGCCCAAATCTCATCACCTTCTTTCAAGGCGATACTTTCAAGAACACACGTTCGCCAACCGCGAAATCAATCTCTTTACGCTTTAGATCAACGTAAGACTTTTGTTGATCTGATGTTGCGTTCAACCACTAACAAACGAGCTTCACCTTCTCAGTGGTTCCTTTCAACATAGCCAGCATCGAAATCAACTTTTGCCACGTTTCTGCCAAACAAAGAGGCATTCTATATTTCATCCCATACAAAGCATCGTTTGGAGCCATTTGAATGCTTGCGTGGTAACTATTGTTGTAAGCAAACTCAACCAAAGCCAAGTGCTTCTCCCATGAACCCTGAAAATCAATAACACAACACCTCAACATGTCCTTAAGCACTTGGATAACACACTCCGACTGTCAATCCGTCTGAGGATGATAAGAAGTACTGAAATTCAACTGTATACCGAAGGCTTGATTCAAACATTCCCAAAACCTTGATGTGAACCTCGGATCTCTATCCGACACTATGGATTTCAGCACACCATGCAAATGCACAATCTCAACAATATACAGCTCTGTCAGCTTTCCAAGGTAAACGTAGTATGCACATACAAGAAATGTGCACACTTCGTAAGGCGATCAATAATCACCCAAACAGAGTTCTTCTTCGACGGTGACAAGGGCAAAACAGACACGAAATCCATGGTAATCCTTTCCCACTTCCATTCCGGGATTTTCAAAGGTTGAAACAACTCAAAAGGAACCTGATGTTCAACCTTCACTCGTTAAAAAACCATGCATTTGCTACCAAACTCAACAACATCCTTCTTCAACCCCACCCAATAGTACTCATCCTTCAAGCCATGATACATCTTTGTACTTCCAGGGTGAATAGCGAAATGACTACTATGAGCTTTAGTTAGAATAGTGCACCTCAACTCAACATCATTCGGCACCACTATTCAACTCCCAAAACACAAAACACCATCAACATTAAAACTGAAATCCGAAGGCTTACCATCTACAGTATCATGAACATGAGGAACAAGGGAATCATCAAACAACTTCTTATCCTTGATCATCTGAATCAAAGATGGTTTCACTTGCAATTCAACAACAAGACCACCATCCCGCGATATGCTCAAGCGAGCAAACATCACCCTAAACTCCGTAGCCACCTTCCTGCTCAAAGCATCGGCCACAACATTGGCCTTTCTGGGATGATACTCGATCGACAGAACATAATCTTTAAGCTACTCCACCCATCGACGTTTCCTAAGATTCAACTCCTTTTGAGACATAAGATACTTTAAACTCGTATGATCTGTGAATACCACACACTTCTCGCCATACAAATAATGCCTCCAAATCTTTAAGGCAAACACAACAGTCGCGAGCTATAGATCGTGAGTAGGGTAGTTACACTCATGCGCCTTCAACTGCCTAGATGCATATGCTACTACCTTACCCTCCTCCATCAACACACAACCCAAACCAACATATGACGCATCACTATAGACCACAAACACCTTACCAGACTCAGGTTGAATCAGAACAAGAGCCTACGTCAAAGCTTCCTTCAGTTTCTCAAAAGCTTGTTGCCACGCATCTGTCCACTCAAAGCGAACATTATTCTGCAACAACTTGATCAAAGGTTCAACGATCTTCAAGAAACCCTCAACAAACCTACAGTTATAACACGCCGAGCCAAGAAAACTTCGTACCTCTGTCACTAACTTAGGTACTTTCCAACTCATCACTGCCTCTACCTTTTGCGGATCCATACAAATACCCTCGGCCGATACATCATGTCCAAGGAAGAACACCTCCCTTAGCCAAAACTCACACTTGCTCAACTTAGCATAAAGATGGTTCTCCAACAACACTTGCAACCCTATCCTTAGGTGTCTATCATGACCCTTCTCTGTACGAGAGTACAGAAGGATATCATCGATGAACACTATCAAAAACTGATCCAAAAACTCATGGAATATGAGATTCATCATGTTCATGAAAGCAACAGGTGTGTTGGTTAAGCCAAAAGGCATCACTAGGAACTCCTAATGCACGTACCTTGTCTGAAAAGTTGTCTTAGGTACGTCCACATCGTTCACCTTCAACTGGAAATACCTTGACCTCAAGTCAATCTTAGAAAACACCAAGGCTCCTCGAAACTGATCAAAGAGATCATCAATCCTTGGCAAGGGATACTTGTTCTTGTTCGTCAACTTGTTTAGTTACCGATAATCTGTACACATCCGCATTGTCCCATCTTTCTTCTTAACAAACAACACAGGTGCACCCCAAGGTGATACACACGGCCAGATGAACCCTCGATCAAGCAACTCCTGATGTTGCGTCTTCAACTCTTTCAGCTCTTTAGGTGTCATTCGGTAAGGAGCAATGGACACCGGAGTCGTATTCTCATACAACTTGATACCAAACTCAACTTCCTTGATTGGCAGAAAGCTAGGTAATTCTTCTAGAAAGACACCCAGAAAATCGCAAACGGTTTTGATGTCCTGCACAGATATATCATTTGTACTAGGATTCATCACATATGCAAGATATGCATCATAACCCATCCTTAGCATACGGCTTGCTTCCAAATCTGAAACAGCACTAGACAAGAATTTCACTTTCTCGCTTAACATCAAAGTCAACCACTGCTCTATGCTCAGACAACCATTCCATACCAAGAATCAAATCAAATCCATAAAAGGGTAACTCCATAAAATCCACAAGAAAGACATGACCATGAACAGACATGGGACACCTCTAATACAACTTCCTTGTGACCACAGTCTCACCAAAAGAACTAGTCACTTGAATTCCTACTTCAAGTAACTCAATAGGTATATCAAGCAAATGTGCATGCACACTCAAGATATAAGAATGCGTGGATCCAGAATCAATCAAAGCTAACAATGGTAAAGACTGTATAAAAAAGGTACCTACGATAACATCGGTGTTGTTGCGCACCTCGCGCTGAGCATAAACCCTCGCATGACCGCCTCCCTCCGGCTGAACTACTACAACATTAGCGATACCATACTGACCCTCATATCTCCTCTGAAAATTACCTCAATAGTGCCCACGGCCTCTCTAAGGTGCAGCCACAATAGGTGCACATCCCTGGCCTCCACCGGGCAATAGAGGGCACCCACGCCTCATATTCTCTACTGAACCACAGTTCCAGCAAGAATTCCCTGCCACCACAATAGGAGCATGTGCCTCACTAGCCGCACGTGGACAATCTCGCCTCAAATGGTCCCTCGATCCACACGGCCAACACATGTGCTACTCAGCCTTCACTCGTCCACCCTGAGCCTGTCCACCACACCCTGGAGGACCTCGCCTCACATTAGGCTGATGCCACCTATCCCGGCCTCTCTTGTTCAGTCCACCACCAGAACTAAAATCAGCTGCTCTCTTAGAAGAGCTAGAACCACTTCCTCGAGATGTCAGACTCAAGCTATGCTCGATGTCGTTAGGCTGACACATGAGCATATCCAAATATTTGTAGTCTGTAGCAAACATAAAGGTCTTTACTTCCTGCACCAGCCCATATCGGAAGCGATCACAATGATGCCTCTCACTTGGCATCAACTCAAGAGTATACTGGCTCAGACGTACGAACTGGACCTCGTACTCAGCCACAGAAATATTTCCCTGTACAAGCGACATGAACTCGTGCTTCTTTTCATCCAAGTATCTCACACCAATATACTTCTTCTTAAAGGCACTCCGAAAGAACTCCCAATCTACCTCATTGGGTTCCATTCCAGCGGTGATACTCATCCACCAACAATAAGCATCACCCTGGAGCAAGGAAACTGTGCATCCCAGCTTCCGCACATCACTGCATCCCATTTTATCCATAATATGGATCGTACTAGCTAACCATGCCTCTCATGGCTCAGGAGACATACCATGGAACTCGACAGCTCCCAAATTCCTCAGCCTTTCTAAAAGCGAACCCGTCTGCCCAGCTGCAGGTGCCTGACTTGCGCTCCATCTATCGCAGCCTGAAACGCTCTGGTGATCGCCTGAACCAGATGCGCTAGGTGGTGGCGGAGGTAGGTCTCATCAGACGGGCTTTCAACCCCTCAATTACCCTGGTTACTCTGCTCAAGAGTAGGTACAATCGTATTCGATCTAAACACTCTCCTCGGACCAATTGTGTTATTTTTAACAAGGCATAACAACAAAAACATATCAAACCATGATTTAGGCCAGCCTCAAGCGAGGATCCAAGTTTACAAAACCAATTGAAAATATTCATCTAGTGTAATAAGGCAATGGGAACCCCGATTTCCCTCAAGCATAACATAGCATACAATAGTCTATCGCAGCCATCATGCTTTATCTAATCGACAATCAGCAACATACAACCATATTTAACTCTCATATGATTCATAACAACCAAGCATGGCATAACACCAACATTCGACCAAAAACATGATTTTTCAAACAGCATGCCACTAACATTGAATCATACATCAAAACATACCCATTCCACTTACCATCATCCCCAATTATTTCGTAACCTGGCTCTGATACCAACAAATGTAACCCCTTACCTTGGCCTAGATGCCAGACCCGAACTAAGAAGATTGCACGAGGAAAATCGAAGCCAACTCTTTAAAGCTGACTTTGTTTAATGACCTTTTTTTCTTTTTATCCTTATTAGATGCTCATTAAAATCATATATGTTTAGCAAAGCGATTAGAAGAAAACAACACAACGATTGGAGTTCGATTAGGGGTTCAATTGCTAAAATTACACATTTAGGGACTAAACTGTAATTTCCATAAAATACAGGTTCTATTCAGGTTTTAAAGTTACCAATCCTTAATTAGTCATGTAACATGCCATCATGTCAAATTTCATCACAAACGAATCATCCAAACTCAACCAATTGATCGTACAACATTCAGGGACCCAAATGCAACATTCCAAAACTTAAAAAGATACTTTTAACTGAAATTAACGGCTCTGTATCGGTACACCTAAGCATGTATCGATACGGGGGAATGTAGTATAAAATATTGGGAAAAAGGTATCGATACATTTCCTCGCGTATCAGTACGACCTTCAAACCTTTGCCTAGGTGTATCGATACGCGGGCAACTCGTATCGGTGCCCCTAAGCTGAAATGCCTAAAAATAGCCTTAGCGTATCGATACACAATACCAAGTATCGGTACACATACAGGAAATGCACTTCCAACAGCCCTCAAATAACATTTTACAACATTTAAACAAGTCCAAAACATTCACAACCATTCCATACACTTATGCATCTTCAAACATTCACAAAATAAGCATCAAGCATGGCAATTCATGGAGAGATATTGAACTACTCAAGCATGCTTTTATACACAATCATAGCATAGCCAAAATGCAAAAAGTAGAACCATAAGCCATATAGAGACCATTTACAAGTCCAAAAACACAAACCAAACATATCCAAAATGATTAACATTACCAAACAAATCCATGAGTGGAAATCCCTTTCATTGCCTTTTATTACACTAAAGTAAATCACATACTTTGATTAGCTAAAATCACTTGGATTTCCCTTGCTCTCTTGCTGCCAAAGATGCTCAATTCTCTATATTGATGAAACAAATGAGTGTAAGCATAAAGCTTACTAAGGACCGCTAACAACAAAACATTCATCAATGTATTTTATAAAACCAAATCATCATTCTTTGTAAACCTATGCATTCCTTTAAAACATGCACTTTAAAACATCTTTTCCACTTTCAAATCCACATGCTCATAGCATCATTAATTTTAACAGCAAAACATTTGCTCATTCTTAAACCAAGCATTATATGCATTATAGCATATCTCCCAAGCATCTCATGCTTTCTAAAGATCAATGTTCATCATTAAATCAATTTCATTATATTGGCTCCCAAGTGATTAATAACAACCCATATCAAAACCAATACAATTGACTTAATCGGATACGCAGATTACAAGCGTTGTCCCACACGCTTCATACACACTACCAGATAACACAAGGTGGAGTTAAATGGCACAATTACAACCCCTCAACACCCGTGATGGAGATTAATCGCACAATCACAGCCCCTCAACATCACTCATCGGTAGTTGTATAATTCCACTAACGAGAGCATGAGACACAAACCACAAGATTAACACATGTGATTAAACCATCCACCATTGTGATCTTATCTTCAATTGTTAGGGTACTTGGATGGAGTTTAAGGCACAATCACAACCCCTCGACATCCAAGGCGACTTTATTCACGGTGCACCCAATCCTATAGCCGTCTAACTATATCAAATTTAAGTAACCAAAAACCATTTGCATCACTTGCCAATATAATCATTTATCATCATCGTTTCACTATTTTACAAGAATAAACCACAATGCCATTTTCACAAGCATTAACATGCTTAAACCAAATGCATAAATCATATAAACCCAAGTATCAGCTACCATGTGCATCCTTAACAAAATGACATTAATAACCAGCATCATCAATGCTCAAATCATGCTTTAAAACAATGATCAAACCACATTCAAATCAAGTGCATTTTAAACCAAAACATAGCACATTCCGAGAGACACTTTCGATTTACTTACTCTTGAGCTTAGCTAAGTGTTTCAAACTTACACTAAGCTCCCAAAACCACACTCAAAATGTTTCAAATCTGAAAAATCCTTTTCCACTCACCAATACGCGAAACTTCGCTTGCCGACGCGAAGATCACTCACCCAAAACCTCCAAAAAAGCTTCACTCGCTTTAGATGAAGATCCCTTATTTTTAGAGCATTAAAACATAGATCCAAATGCATTAAAATGCATTCAAACACCACCAAATAAAGACAAACCCGTTGCCTAGCAAAACTACACCAATTTACCCATCCGAAACAACCGAAAACTCAATGGATTGCTTCCTAAACCAAGCCCAGCCAACATACATCACATCCAACCATTAATAATCATCAAGGCAGATCTAAAAACAATCTAAACCCTTCCTTATACCTCCAGTAAACATATCACCGTCAAAATACCTAAAAAATTCAACTAAAACCATCAAGAAACTCAAGGATCTAAAGGATTTCGGGATCTATATCATCAAAACACTTTTTCAACAACATTATCATCTCAAAACTCAATTAGAATAAATCTAAAACAGAGCTCATTAACAACACTCCGACAATCAAGATTTAAACATTTATTTTGCAAGAATTTGATCTTAAATCAAAACTATAATCAAAACTCAGTTAAAAACAACAATTAGAAGTCAACAATCTTGGGAATTTCAATAAAGAACCTAGATAAGAGGTTGAGAATGGGATTTAGCTCCAATCCTTGCTTTTCTTAAAGATTGACAAGTTTTTTTGCTTCAAAATCTTGAAGAACTTGAAGATAATTCTTAGAAAAAGATGAGAACTAAAGATAGAGTGTTTGAGAGAAAATAAATTTGGAGAAATAGTTTGAGAAAATGGGTTTTACTGAAATGAAAGTTAGTTATGCCAAAAACTTCTCATTTTTCTATTTTAATAATTAAATAAAATAAAACCCATTTTTAATTAATCATCTAAAAATCATTTAAAATTCACGTCAATTTAAGGAAAGGTGTAATTGCACAAAAGCTACCTAAAGATTCTAAGATTTTGACTCCTCTTTTGAAATTTGCATTTTCCACAATTTTAAAACTTAACATTTTGGTCACTACCCATAATGTACGTCTTACAAAACTCATTTGTAAAATTGATTTGACTAACCTCTTAAACATGATTTAGAGGGTTTTAGCAATTTTTTTCATATTTTTATCCTATCTCGAACCTTTATCTCCCTAAACCACCTAATACGATTCGAACCGTATCTGACGGGCCCGATCCGATGTCTAAAACATCTAGCCCCAAAACCAAGGCGTTAAAACTCTCCCCCACTCAAGAAATTTCGTCCTCAAAATTTTACCTGAAGGAAAAAGGTGCAGAAACTCCTTCAACATGTTTCCCTTGACATCCCATGTGGCCTCCTGAACTCCCAGTGTCGCCAAAACACCTTCACAAGCTCTATTTTCTTGCCACGAAGAACTTTGCTGCTCGAATCTAGGATCCTCATCGATTCCTCGTCATAAGACAAATTTGGATTAAGCTATATCTCCGAACCAGGCATTATATGCGAAGGATCCGATCTGTACCTCCGCAACATTGAAACATGAAACACGTCATGAATCCTTTCCAACTCGGGAGGCAACCTCAACCGATAAGCCACAGGACCAACACGATCCACAACCTCATAAGGTCCAATAAACCTCGAAATAAGCTTACCCTTACGCCCAAATCTCATCACCTTCTTCCAAGGCCATACTTTCAAGAACACACGTTCGCCAACCGCGAACTCAATCTCTTTACGCTTCAGATCCGCGTAAGACTTTTGACGATCCGATGTTGCCTTCAAGCGCTCAAAAATAAGCTTCACCTTCTCGGTGGTTCCTTTCGACATAGTCGGTATCGAAATCAACTTTTGCCCCGTCTCTGGCAAACAAAGAGGCGTTCTACATTTCCTCCTATACAAAGCCTCGTATGGAGCCATTTGAATGCTTGCCTGGTAACTATTGTTGTAAGTAAACTCAACCAAAGGCTAGTACTTTTCCCATGAACCCTGAAAATACATAACGCAACATCTGAACATGTCCTCAAGCACTTGGATCACACATTCCGACTGTCCATCCGTCTGAGGATGATAAGAAGTATTGAAATTCAACCGTGTATCCAAGGCTTGATGCAAACATTCCCAAAACCTTGATATGAACCTCAGATCTCTATCTGACACTGTAGATTTTGGCACACCGTGCAAACGCACAATCTGAATGATATACAGCTCTGCAAGCTTATCCAAGGTATACGTAGTATGCAGAGGCTAGAAATGTGCACACTTTGTAAGGCGATCAACAATCACCCAAACAAAATTCTTCTTCGACGGTGATAAGGGCAAACCAGACACGAAATCCATGGAAATCCTTTCCCACTACCATTTTGGGATTTTCAAAGGTTGCAACAACCTAGAAAGAACCTGGTGTTCAGCCTTCACTCGTTGACAAACCATGCATTTGCAAACAAACTCAACAATATCCTTCTTCAACCCCAACCAATAGTACTCATCCTTTAAACCACGATACATCCTTGTACTACAAGGGTGCATAAGGAAAGGACTACTATGAGCATCAGTCAGAATAGTGCGCCTCAACTAAACATTATTTGGCACCACTATTTCACTCCCAAAACACAAAACACCACCATCATTAAAACTGAATTCCGAAGGATCTACAATATCCTAAACATAAGGTACAAGAGACTCATCAAGCAAATGCTTATCCTTGATCATCTAAATCAAAGATGGTTTCACTTGCAATTCAGGAACGAGACCACCATCCCGCGATATTGTCAAGCGAGCAAACATCGCCCTAAACTCCACAGCCACCTTTCTGCTCAAAGCATCAACCACAACATTGCCCTTTCCAGGATGATACTCGATCGACAGATCATAGTCTTTAAGCAACTCCACCCATCGACATTGCCTAATATTTAACTCCTTTTGAGACATAAGATACTTTAAAATCTTATGATCCGTGAATACCACACACTTTTCGCCATACAGATAATGCCTCTAAATCTTTAAGGAAAACACAACAGTCGCGAGCTCAAGATCGTGAGTACGGTAGTTACGCTCATGCACCTTCAACTGCCTAGATGCATATGCTACTACCTTACCCTCCTGCATCAACACACAGCCCAAACAAACATAGGACGCATCACTAAAGACCACAAACTCCTTACCAGAGTCTGGTTGAATCAGGACAGAAGTTGGCGTCAAAGCTTCCTTCAGTTTCTCAAAAGCTTGTTGCATCGCATTTGTCCACTCAAAGTGAACATTCTTCTACAACAACTTGGTCAAATGTGTAGCGATCTTCGAGAAACCCTCGACAAAACTACGATAATAACCCGCCAAGCCAAGAAAACTTCGTACCTCGGTTACTGACTTAGGCACTTTCAAACTTATCACTACCTCTACCTTATGCGGATCGACACGAATACGCTCGACCGATACATCATGTCCAAGGAAGACCACCTCCCTCAGCCAAAACTCACACTTGCTCAGGTTAGCATAAAGCTCGTTCTCCAACAACACTTGCAACACTATCCTTAGGTGTCTATCATGATCCTCATTTGTACGAGTGTACAAAAGGATATCATCAATGAACACTACCACAAACTGATCCAAAAACTCGTGGAACACGCGATTCATCATGTTCACGAAAGCAACAGGTGTGTTGGTTAAGCCAAAAGGCATCACTAGGAACTCCTAATGCTCGTACCTTGTCTGAAAAGTTGTCTTAGGTACGTCCACATCCTTCACCTTCAACTGGTAATACCTTGACCTCAAGTCAATCTTAGAAAACACCGAGGCTCCTCGAAACTGATCAAAGAGATCATCAATCCTTGGCAAGGGATACTTGTTCTTAATCGTCAACTTGTTTAGTTCTCGATAATCTATACACATATGCATTGTCCCATCTTTCTTATTAACAAACAACACAGGTGCACCCCAAGGTGATACACACGGCCGGATGAACCCTCGATCAAGCAACTCCTGAAGTTGCATCTTCAACTCTTTCAGCTCTTTATGTGTCCTTCGGTATGGAGCAATGGACACCGGAGTCGTATTCTCATGCATCTCGATACCAAACTCAACTTCCCTGTTTGGCGGCAAGCCAGGTAATTCTTCCAGAAAGGCACTCGGAAAATCACAAACGGTTCTGATGTCCTGCACACATACATCCTTTGTACTAGGATTCATCACATATGCAAGATATGCATCATAACCCATCCTTAGCATACGACTTGCTTCCAAATCTGAAACAACATTAGATAAGAATTTCATTTTCTCGCCTTCTATCACCACCTCAAAATCATCAGCAAGCTTTAAGGTGACTCGCTTAACATCAAAGTCAACCACTGCTCTATGCTCAGACAACCAATCCATACCAAGAGTCACATCAAATCCATAAAAGGGCAACTCCATCAAATCCACAAGAAAGACATGACCCTGAATAGACAAGGGACACCTCCGATACAACTTCCTTGTGACCACAGTCTCACCAAAAGAACTAGTAACTTGCATTCCTACTTCAAGTAACTCAACAAGTATATTAAGCAAATGTGCTTGCTCACTCAAGATATAAGAATGTGTGGATCCATAATCAATCAAAGCCAACAATGATAAAGGCTGTCGAATAAAAGTACCGACGATAACATCGGTGTCGTTGCGCCCCCTCACCCTGAGCATAAACCCTCTCAATACCGCCTCCCTTCGGCTGAACTGCTACAACATCAGCGATACGATTCTGACCCTCATGTATCCTTTGAGAATTACCTCAGCCGCACCCATGGCCTCCCTGAGGTGCAGCCACAGCAGGTGCTCGTCCTTGGCCTCCACTGGCCAACAATGAACAGTCACACCTCATATGCTCTGTTGAACCAAAATTCCAGCAAGAATTCCCTCCCACCACAACAGGAGCATGTGCCTCTGTAGCCGCACGTGGACAATCTCGCCTCAAATGGTCCATCAATCCACACATCCAGCACGTGTGCTGCTCAAACCTCACTCATCCACCCTGAGCCTGTCCACTACGCCCTGGAGAACCTCGACTCACATCAGGTTGATGCCTCCTATCTCGGCCTCTCTTGTTTCATCTACCACCGGAACTGAAATCAGATGCTCTCTTACCAGAGCTAGAACCACCTCCTTAGCCTGACACACGAGCACATCAAAATATGTGTAGTCTGTAACCAACATAAAGGTCTTTACTTCCTGCACCAGCCCATATCGGAAGCGATCACAATGATGCCTCTCACTCAACATCAAGTCAGGAGCATACTGGCTCAGACGTACGAAGTGGACCTCGTACTCAGCCACAGAAATATTTCCTTGTACAGGCGACCTGAACTCGCGCTTCTTTTCATCCAAGTATACACCAACATACTTTTTCTTAAAGGCACTCCGAAAGAACTCCCAATCTACCTCATTGGGTTCCATTCCAGCGGTGATAGTCATCTACCAACTATAAGCATCACCCTGGAGCAAGGAAGCTGCGCATCTCAGCTTGGGCACATCACTGCATCCCATTTGATCCATAATACAAATCATACTAGCTAACCATGCCTTTGATGCCTCATGAGACATACCATGGAACTCTACAGTTCCCAAATTCCTCAGCCTTTCTAAAGGAAAACTCGTATGCCCAGCTGCATGTGCCTGGACTTGTGGTCCAGCTACCGCAGCCTGAAACGCTCTAGTGATCGTCTGAACCTAAGGCGCTAGATCACCCAATCTTGGACCAGCCTATCCACGTTACTCCGGCTCCCCAACTTCAGGTGGTGGCGGAGGTTAGATCACCCAATTTCTCAATAGACGGGTTCTCGACCCCTTGATTACCTTGATTACCCTGCTCAGGCGCAGGCACGATCGTATTCGATCTAAGCTCTCTCCTCAGACCCATTGTGTTATTTTTAACAATGCATAACAACAAAAACAAATCAAACCATGATTTAGGCCATCCTCAAGCAAGGATCCAAGTTTACAAAACCAATTTAAAACATTCATCTAGTGTAATATGGCAATGGTCACCCCAATTTCCCTCAAGCATAACATAGCATACAATAGCCTACCGCAACCATCATGCTTTATCACATCCACAATCAGCAACATATAATCGTATTTAACTCTCAAAAGATTCAATACAACCAAGCATGGCATAACACCAACATTCGACCAAAAACATGATTTTTCGAACAACATACCACTAACATTGAATCGAACATCAAAACATACCAATTCCACTTACCATCATCCCACATTCTTTCGTAACCTGGCTCTGATACCAACAAATGTAACCCCTTTAACCCAGACTAGACACCCAACCCGAACTAAGAAGATTACACAGGGAAAACTGAAGTCAACTCGTTAAAGCCAACTTCGATTAATGACACTTTTTTTCTTTTTATCCTTTCTAGATGCTCATTAAGATCCTATATGTTCAGCAAAGCGATTAGAAGAAAATGAAACAACAATTGGAGTTTGATTAGGGGTTCAATTGCTAAAATTACACATTTAGGGACTAAACTGTAATTTCATCATAAATGGATCATCTGAACTCAACCAATTGATCGTACAACATTAAAGGACCAAAATGCAACATTCCAATACATAAAAAGATACTTTTAACTGAAATTAACGGCTCCGTATCGGTACACCTAAGCATGTATCGATACGGGGGAAGGTAGTAGCAAATCTTGGGAAAAAGGTATCGATATGCTTCCCTGCGTATCAGTACGAACTTCAAACCTTTGCATAGGCTTATCAGTACGCGGGCAACTCGTATCGGTACCCCTAAGCTGAAATGTCTAAAAATAGCCTTAACGTATCGATACGCAATCCCGAGTATCGATACACATGCCAGAAATGCACTTTCAACAGCCCTCAAATCACATTTAACAACATCTAAACAAGTCCAAAACATTCATACATGTTTATTGTCACCAAATTTTCACCCTAAATTTTAATAAAAGTAAGAAGAAATAAAATATAGAATATCAAAAAAATAATAAAATCCTTTTAAAAGCCCATTCTTTTATAAAAACTCATTCTTTAAATAAAAAAACCATTTTCAAGAAAAGCCCACTTTTTAATAAAGCTCATTTTATGTTGGAGCCCATTTAACAACGCGTGTGGGGCTGGGATCTCCAAACCCTTGCCGCGAATGAAGGCGGCCGCCGTTCTCCGTCCCCCGGTCGCGACAGCCGGTGTGGTCGGTGCCGATCGGATCACCTGGTTGCAACCGTCCCTTTTCCATCGACCCCGCTTGCCGCCGTTGCCTATAGCCGCCAGAATCTGCAAAAAAAAAAACGAATAAAATACTAAGCCCTAGATTCGAATTAAATGGGATATTCTATTCCAACTTTGGACCAAAATAGGTGATTTCTTGGGGGTTTAACCGGGTATCAAGTTTCTTGTCTGATTTGAGCTTCAATTCGGGGATTGAAATCCGAATTTGGCTTGAATTTGAATCTAGAAATCAACTATAGAAACCCCCCAAATGATTTATTGTCCAACACACCAAATTTGAGAGAAAAAACACTAAAAAGTTTCAAGAAAAATTCGAAAAATTCTCTGAATTTTTCTTGAGTTGGCTAGAAATTTTTGGAGGAGAAATTCGAGTTTGGAGCAATTTTCCGAGGGTGGTTTGGAGCATTTTGAGAAGCTTGAGTTCGAGTTCATCGTTCGTCAATTTCTCGGTAAATTTTTTATCCTTTCTTTGTTTTTTTATTTGTTGATTTCATTGTTGTTCTTGGTTGAATTTCGGTGTTTTGTTTGTGTTGTTTGTGATTTTTAGGTTACTTTCTAAAGGTTGGTAAATTGTTCGATTCAGGTAACTTTATTATGTTTTAAATTTCTTTTTAATTTTTAGTTTGATCTTAAACTTATTGCATGATTTTAAAAATGTTGTTAAAGTGACTTTTGATCTTTAGTAGTGTATGAATTAATTTAAAATATGTTTTGGACTTTAAAATGCATGAATAAAAAAGATATTTTTTAAAATGCATGAATAAAAATGAATAAATATGGTTAATTAGTAAAATTTGAATTTAAGGATTTAATTAGAAGAAGTAATAATGTGGAGTGTTAAATAATAAATGTCTTAATTTTAGAAAGTGAAAAAAAAATATTATTGTGAAATTTAGTTTTAAATAGTAGATGGGAAAAGAAATAATTTGGAATGAAAAAGCACCAAAACGTTTTTTAGGAAAAAATATGTTTTCAAGAAAAATATAGGGTTTCAAAGTAAAAAACTAGGCTCTATGATGAAAAATGATTTTTTGAAAAGAAAAATTAAAAAAAAAGAGTTCTTATGGAAAAGTAAAATTTATTTTCTAAAATGGATTGTTTTAAAAGGAAAAACTTAAAAATGAAAAAAATGAATTTAAAAAGGGTGAAAATGCTTTTGAAAAAAAAAGAAAAAATACAGGATGGAAAAAAATATAAAAAGTGAAAAAAATAGAAAAATATAAAAAGGATTTTAGCTTAGAAAATAATGAAAAAATAAAAAGAAAATAAAGGCTTTTTAACGGAATAATAAAAAGGGTAAAATTCAAAAGACTAAAAAGTTTGCTTGCTTGTTTTAGAAATTGGTGAAAACATAGGATTAGGGACTTAGGCAAATTTAAACCTTAACTTAGGAATAAAAGACTTAGACGTTTTTTAAGGCTTTTAATAATCGAACTTAGAATAAAAAATAAAATTCTCAACGCACTTAAATTTCTTTGTTTGCCTGAAAAGTGAAAACCTAATTTAATGCGGTGTCTTATCAAACAAGAATGGCGAGTTAGCGCCAGAAATATTTGTGGTGATTAAAGTTCATCTCTCGGGCGATAAGGTCGTTAAAAGAGACTAATATTCATTAAACGGACAAGTAAAGTCAAAACTTTTTAAACTTGCAAATTCTAGATTTGAAAACGATTTTAAAAACCAATTAGGTACCAATTTTGGGCGTCGTGGGGGTGTTAACCCTTCCCCACTCGTAACCGACACCCGAACCTGTTTTCTGATTTTCACAAACCAAAACGTTGTTTATTAAAACCAAAAAAGGTTTTATTAAAATAACCCCATTTTTAAAAGTGATCCAATCACACTTTTTTACAAGAAAGATTGGTGGTGACTCTGTTGATTTTTAAAAGTGTTTTTTCCAAAATAGTTGAAGCCTCCCGTAAAAAGGCGGTTGCGGCAGCTTGGCGACTCCTCTAGGGACATGTTTTTTTAAATAAAAACAAAGAGGGTCAAGCCACAAATTGGTTTTCAATGGTTTTCAATTTTTTTTATAAAAAATATGGAATTGGCAAGTTCACCGTGGGTTCTATTTATTTGTTTGTTTAAATGAATATGGCTCTATTTTACGCATTTAAAACTTAATTCCAAGCTCTAATCCCGAGCTTTGACATGTTTGTTTTAAGTGGCGAGAACACGCTTTGCTCATGTGAGAATACTAATGCTCCGTATGACCATCGCAAAGTAGCTTCGGGACTCAACCCCTTTGCCTTCGTAAGGATATTAGTTCCTCGAGAAGGCTTCGATGGTGAGTCCTCTTAAGTTGAATTCGATTCGTTTGCAGCCTATAATGGGTGGGAATCGAGGGCCTTGCTACACTTACTAGAGGACAGCAAGGATAGCTCGGGTATCCTTTTAGAACTAAACCAAGTTTGAGAATTTAGAGCCTACCCCTAATAGAGCCATGCGGAAAGCCTAGGGTGTTGAGTCGTAGGTAATCCATGGGGACATGTCCTGAAATGTTGGAATGCCAGCCCAGAATTATCGTGCATTTAAAATGTTTTTGTTTTTTTTACTATTTTATTTAGAAAGTTGTTCAATTATGGACATAAAGCTCTTAAAGAAGGAATAGGAAAATGCGAAAGTGTGTCATTGGTCTGAGGTTAATCATAGAAAGTATGGGGATAGTTTGAGTGTGGGTCACGAAATGGAAACTTTAGAGTATGCCCACATTGGTGTTAAACAAAACGACGTGCGGGACTTATATGAGATATGAGATCATTTTGATTATAAGACCAAGCAGTTGTTCCGTGAGTCCTATGGAGACGTAGCATATCTTTTGTTTGTGAAGGTCGATGAGCCGTTTTTGAAGGCCTTAATTCAGTTTTGGAACCCAAGGTATTGCTGCTTCACGTTCAATGGAGAAGACATGATGCCAACTTTCAAGGAATACTTGGCATTGTTCAATATGCGTGAAGTAAAGGAGAATTTGGTTTATACAAAGTCACTCAAGAACAAGAATTCACACTCAAAACTTGTTTCATTTGCCAGAATGAGTGATGAATGCGCCGAAGGGTTGATACAGAAGAGAGGGGGATGTTTCAATTTTCCTTGGTCACGTATTTGAAACATTGTACCAGTTCACCCAATCATCACAAAAAGGGTAGACCTCTTGGCCATGGCAATTTATGGTTTAGTGATTTTTCCAAAGGTGTTGGGAAACATCGATGTGGCCCTGTTAGACTTCTTTGAGCAGTTGAAGAGGAATGTCAATCCAATGGTTGTCGTGTTAGTAGAAACCTTCATTTCTTTGAACGCTTGTCGGAATGTGGAAGGTGTGCGTTTTGGAGGGTGTTCTCTGTTACTTCAAGTTTGGACCCTTAGTCATTTCTGGGAGTGTCCAACTTTGGCCTTACAAAATGTGTTCTCTCGAAACTTTTCCCCACTTCAAGAGTTTTTGGCACAGGATTTTCCAAGCATGAAGAGGAGTAAGTGGGTAGATATTTTCAAAGATCGCCGTGACAAGGACATCAAATGGAGAGTGACATGGATGGGACATGCAACAGTCAGATATAGATGTGGAGATTACAATTATCTGATGTTGTTAGGCTTATGGGGAGGAATTGGTTGTTCACCTCTGTTAGTATCACGCCAATATGGATCACGACAATTTATTCCCTTCACTTTCGAGCACGGTACATCAAAATTCGAGTTCCAAGGGGAGTTTAGGCGAAAGGTGCAAGAAATCAGCGATTCATTGATGATGTGTTATTTTATGAAAACATAATCTCATAGGCATTGCATGTATACTCCCGATTATGATGTGTGGAGACATACGAGGATGAATGACAAGTTTATGCTACCTACTCTTAGGCCTTTTAAATCAATATAGGAGCATTTGAAGGAGGTCCTTTCAGAGGCTGACATTCTAAGGGAAGAGCTAAGATGGGCTAAGTTGGAAATTGAAGCACTTAAAGAACATAATTTACGAAATAAGTTTGAAGTGAGCCTTGATATAGAAAAACACAAGGGAGAAGCCAACCGTGTGCGGAAATGTATGAGAATCTAGAAGAGAGGTATGAGATCCAAAAGGTTGATTTCCTTAAACTTCAAGCTACAGTTCGATATGCGGATCTTCGAAAAAGCCCAGGACAATGGAGACAAGAGATAGAACAAGCTATCGTGAGAGAGAAAGAACATGGTCAGAAGGAGATAGAAAATTTTCAACGGGTCTTGGCCGAAGAAAGAAAGAAGGCAAAACAAGCAGTAGAGAGTGAGAAAGGGAAAATACCTCGAGAAGAATTAAAGGAAAATTCAACTGCATCGAAAAGGCAAGCCCACGACAACAAAGTTCATTTGCTAAAGCTACAATTAGTCTATGACGAAGCCACCAAGGGGTTAAAGCAAAGGCAGGCCTTCATTATTGAGCTATAAGACAAGGTAGAGAATTTGAGTCAAACAGTTCACAAGATGCAAAGGGGTTGTACCTATGAAGAGCTCCATACTCATTTGAATGAGAATGGCTTCTTAAAAGAGCTAGTTAAAGAGATGGATCATCTCCTTCAAGAGTACAGAATGAAGATCTTAGTTTTAGAAGATATCACTGAATGAGGAAACGACTATTGGTTCACTCACCTCAAAGATAATGCTCAAACGTTCCAAGAAAGGGATGAATTTGACAGGATGGTGATGACACAAGTTCAAGATGTGGCTAAGCACGTGACAATATTAGCAATTGAAGCGTCTGCCATTCCTCGTTTTCGAGGAATGATTTTTAGAAAGGAGGCAACTGCCTAGGCCAAAACATCCATTCATATAGCTAAATCGTCCACTCACATTCCAAATGTGGAGGCCAATAATTACGAGGTGCCTTACATTGGCGAAGTCACTGATAACTCGAACTGAAAAGAAGTTGGAAGAGAAGTATGAGGAGTTAGAAGGAATGTGCATGTCCTTCCAAGATGGAGCTGCTTATGGTGGAATGGATGCCAAGGATCTGAGCTTGCTAACTGATTTAGTTGCACCACCAAAATTTAAGATCCCATACTTCGAGAAATACAATGGGGCCACATGCCCGTCAGCACATCTTACCATGTACTACAAAAAGATGTCCATGTACCATGATAATGAGAAGCTGGTCATTCATTGTTTTCAAGATATCCTAGTAGGATCCGCTGCACGTTGGTACTCGCAGTTAAGTCGAGTGAACATCAAATCTTGGAGGGACCTGTCTAGAGCCTTCAGCGAACAATACAAACATGTTTCGGACATGGTTCCAACCCGTCTTGTACTACAAAGGATGGAGCAAAAGCACCACGAGAGCTTCCGCCAATACACTCAAAGGTGGAGGGATGTAGGCAACAAGTGCAGCCACTGTTTGTAGAAAATGAGATCACCTCGATGTTTGTATAAACACTAAAGAGTCCCTTTTATAATCGCATGCTCAACCACGCAACGAAGAACTTTGCAGACATGCTAATGAGTGGCGAACAAATCTTGGCAGCCATGAAGAGTGGAATATTGGATAGTGGTGAAACAAAGAAGATATCTAGGAAGAAGGACAACAATGAAGTCAATGCAATGAATGTATACAACCCTAACTACTAAATAAGCATGGTATTCAACAAGTCCATTACCTTCAATAAGCCCAACACCTCAGCCCCGACGATTGCAAACGCCCCAAAAGGAGCATGAAGATATCAAGGGAATTCGAGGCATTACTTTCCTCCCATCCCAATGACTTATGCAGAGTTGTTTTCCGAGCTGGCCAAGTCGCAGATGGTGCTACCCAGACATGTTCATCCGTTCTCACCTCCCTATCCACCATTGTTGAGAATGCCCAATGTGAATATCATGCAGGAGTGAGGGGGCATACTATAAAAAATTGCACTGCTTTCAAAAGGGTGGTTGATGATCTAAGAAAATCAAGTACGATGGCGTTTGAAACTGTAGAAAAAAAAGGAAACCCATTGTCAAACCATCAATAGACGGAGGTGAATGCAGTGATCGAGTAAGAAAAGAGAATAATCAAGGAGAATGTCGAAGAAATTAAAACACCCATGATTTGGGTGTAGGATCAGTTAGTAGCAGCCGAGATATTGAAGGAGGAAAATCTAAAGATGAAGGATGTTGAAAAACCATACTGTAAGTATCCTGGGGCTGAAGGACATGAGATCTAGTGTTGCCAAGAGTTTAAATTGATGATTGAAGCCAAGATGAATAGCAAGGAACTGGTGTTCTTTGAGAAGGGACATGTAGAGCACGAAGCAAATGTGTGTACCGCGGAGGAATTCACATTCGGGAAACTAGGAGAGGAAGTTAATGAACAAAGAAAAGGGAGGCCTTATGCTGTGGTGATCCCGGTTGTTGTCACTAAATTTTCACCCTAACTTTTAATAAAAGAAAAAAGAAAGAAAAATTTGGAAAAAAGAATTAAAAAATAATAAATAATAAAAATCCTTTTAAAAGCTCATTCTTTTATAAAAAACCATTTAAAAAACTCATTTTCAGAAAGCCCACTTTTTAATAAAGCACATTTTAGGTTGAAACCCATTTATTAAAGTAAAAAGTAAAAACAAAAAAAGAGAAGAAAAGGAAAAAAATTAATAATGGTGTTTAATAAATAAAATAGGGTAATAATTAAGTGTGAAAAAAGAAATAAATAGCAAGAAAAGGGGGTCAAAACAGTCAAAAACAGTAAAAAGGAAAAGAAATGAAAAAATAGTAAATAAATAAAAATTAAAAATGGGGGTCAAAAACACGCGCGAAACTGGGCTCTCAAAACCCTTGAAGCAAGGTACCGGCTATTGTTTCTTCGTCCAACGGTCGTGGCAGCTGGCGTGGTTGGTGCCGTTCGAACCGCCTGGTTGCCGTCGTCTGTTTGCCACCAACCCCTCTTGCCGTTGTTTCCTATAGGCACCTGAATTTGTAAAAAATGAAACGAGATAATAAGCCCTAGATTCGAATTAAATGGGAAATTCTATCCCAGATTTGGATCAAAATGGATGATTTCTTGCGGGTTTTATCAGGTATCAATTATTGTGTCTGAATTAGGCTCCAATTTGGGGATTAAATTCGAGATTTAGCTTGATTTTGAAGCTCAAAATTAAGTATAAACCCCATTTCACCCACTTGTTCTACATACTAAATTTGAGAGAAAAAACACTAAAAGGGGTTCAAGAAAAATCTGAAAAATTCTCTGAATTTTTCTTGAGTTTGTTAGAAATTTTTGGAGGAGAAATTTAAGTTTGGAGCAATTTTCCGAAGGTGCTTCGAAGCATTTCAAGAAGCTTTAGCTCGAGTTCATCGTTCGTCGATTTCTCGGTAAATTTTTTATCATTTTTTTGTTTTTTATGTTTATTTTATTATTGTTCTTGGTTGAATTTTTGTGTTTTGTTTGTGTTTTTTAGGTTTCCTTCACATGGTTGGAAAATAGTTTGCGATTTCGGTAACTTTTTGTTTTAAATTTCGTTAAAATTTCTAGTTTGATCTTAAACTTTTTGCATGATTCTAAAAATGTTGTTAAAGTGATTTTGATCTTTAGAAATGTAGGATTTAATTTAAAAGGTCTTTTGGATCTTTTTTAATGCATGGATAAAAATGAATAAATGAGGTTAATTAGAAAAACTTGAATTTAGGGTTTAATTAGGAAAAAGTAATAATGTGAGTTTAAATAATGAAGGGTTTAATTTTAGAAAATAAAAAAGAGATTTTTTGCGATATTTAGTTTTAAATTGTAGATGGGTAAAATGATTTTAAAAAGAAAAATAAAGATGTGTTTTAAAGAAAAAGGAAAAAGAAATAAGTTTTTTAAAGAAAAATAAAAAGTGTTTTAAATAGAGTTAGGGGCTAGGATAAAAATAAATCTTTGAAAAGGGAAAATACTTTTTAAAAAGGAGTTTCTTAGAAAAATAAAGCTTATTTTAGAAATGGGTTGTTTTAAAACTTAAAATGTAAAAAATGAAAATGTGTTTAAAAGGAATAAAAATCTTTTAAGGGGAAAACATAAAAAATGGAAAAGGTAAAAAACATAAAAATGAAAAAGTAAAAAGATGTAAAAAAGAGTTTTAGCTTATAAAATAATAAAAATAAATAAAAATAAATAAAAATAAAAGATTTTAAAAGGAATAATAAAACAGGATAAAAATCAAAAGAATAAAAGTTTTCTTGCTTGTTTTAGAAATAAGTGAAAACTTAGGATTAGGGACTAAAGCTTAGATAGAGACTTTGTTTTGTTGAAAATTTTCTTCATTTTAAAATAAAATACACCTAAACATATTTAAACTTTAACTTATGAATAAAAGACTTAGACATTTTTAGGGCTTTTAAATATTTGAATTTAGAATAAAAATAAAATTCTCAACGCACATAAATTTCTTTGTTGCTTGAAAAGTGAAAACATAATCTAATGTGGTGTCTTATCAAACGGGAATGACGGGTTAGCGCCAGAAATGTTGGTGGTAATTAGAGTTCATCTCCTAGGCGATAAGGCCGTTAAAATAGACTAATATTCATTAAACAGACAAGTAAAGTCGAACCCTTTTGAACTTGCAAATTCTAGCTTTGAAAACGATTTTAAAACCAATTAGGTACCAATTTTGGGCGTCATGGGGGCGCTAACCCTTCCCCACGCGTAACCGACCCCCGAACTTGTTTTTCTGATTTTCAGAGACCAAAACTGTTGTTTTATTAAAACCCAAAACATTTTATTAATATAACTCTATTTTTAAAAGTGATCCAATCACACTTTAATTAAAAAAAGATTGGTGGTGACTCCGTTGATTGTTAAAGTGTTTTCCAAAATAGTCGAAGCCTCTCGTTAAAAAGGCGGTTGCGACACCGGTGAAAAGAGATCGATTTGGTTTGGGCTTTAGGCCGAATAAATGGCAAAAGAAAGCCGATAAGCAGCAAGAAAGCATGAAAATGAAGTAGAAAGAAGAAGAAGTTGAAGGGGAGCCAATAACGTACCCACCCCTAAGCGCCATTTTCCCCAAAAAGGTCTATTGTCAAAACCATGATTTGAATTTAATTAAAGAATGCATTTCCCCAATTTTATCTTATGGCAAACTTTCTTTCACAAAACCAATAAAACCAAAAGATCATAAAAACCCAAAAAGCAAAAATGAACCCTAAAAACAAATCATATCGTTTCATTTATTCTTTCTTTCTTGGTATGTATATATTTTACCTCCTATTATTTGCAGGTTTTTAGATATCAATGGTCCAAACGGCTCTGAATCAGATTCCGAGGTTAATTTTGAGTTGTCGCTATGTTTAGAAGAAGTTGAGAGTACTAGTGATGAAGAAGAGTATGACTTGCCAAATGATTTGCTCAGAATGGTAGAAGGGGAGGAAAATCAAATTTTGCCCCACAAAGAAGAGTTAGAGGTTTTGAATCTTGGAACCCAAGAAGAAAAACACGAAGTAAAGATTGGTACCACCATCTCAATTGAGACACGACAACATTTGATTAAACTTCTACAAGAATATAAAGACATCTTCGCCTGGTCTTACCAAGATATGCCTGGTCTTAAAACAAATATTTCCATGCATAGGCTTCCTATAAGAGAAGGATGGGAGCCCGTAAAACAAAAGCTTAGAAGAATGAAGGCTGATACACTCTTGAATATCAGAGACGAGGTCAAGAAGCAGTACAATGACGGATTCCTCGAAGTAGCTAAGTATCCGGAATCGGTGGCAAACATAGTCCCAATGCCCAAGAAAGATAGAAAAGTGAGAATGTGCGTTGATTATAGGGATCTCAACAAAGCAAGCCCCAAAGACAATTTTCTGCATCCACATATCGACGCATTGGTCGAGAATATATTTGGCCATTCCCTTTTCTCATTCATGGACGAATTTTTCGGTTACAATCAAATAAAGATGTGCCTAGAAGACATGGAGAAGACTACTTTTGAAACGCTTTTGGGAACCTTCTGCTATAAGGTAATGCCCTTTGGATTGAAGAACATAGGGGTAACGCATCAGAGAGCTATGGTCACTCTTTTTCATGACATGATACACAAGGAAATAGAAGTTTATATAGATGATATGATCGCTAAGTCCAGAACTGAAGAAGAGCATCTAGAAAACTTGAGAAAGCTTTTTCAAAGATTGAGAAACTTTCAGTTAAAGCTTAATCTTGCCAAGTGTACATTTGGGGCTACTTATGGGAAATTGTTAGGCTTCGTAGTAAGCAGAAGAGGAATCAAAATCGACCTGGAAAAAATAAAGGCCATACAATAGCTTCCACCTCCTCAAACATCGAAGCAAGTTGGGAAGGTTGAATTACGTAGCTCGTTTTATCTCTCAACTTACGAATAAGTGTGACCCCATATTCAGGTTGCTTAGAAAGAACAACCCAGGGACCTGGAATGAAGAGTGTCAAGCAGGTTTAGAAAAGATCAAGGAGCAACTAACTAATCCTCTAGTTGTAGTGCCGCCCGTTTCAGGGAAGTCGTTGTTACTTTATTTGACGGTGTTTGAAAACTCAATGGGTTGCGTACTAGGGCAAGATGACGAAACTGGAAGGAAAGAAAGGGCAATATATTATGTGAGCAAGAAGTTTACTTACTGTGAATTAATGTATACGCCAATTGAAAAGGTATATTGTGCCTTGGTGTGGACTAGTAAGAGGCTTAGGCAGTATTTATCGTATCACGCCACATGGTTGATCTCCAGCCTTATCGAGAAGAATAGCGTGATGGCAAATGTTGCTTTCAGAATACGACATCCAGTATGTGAACCAAAAAGCAGTGAAAGGAAGTGCCATAGCAGATTTTTTTGCTAGTCGTGCACAAGATGATTATGAGGCATTAGACTTCAGTTTCCCCGATGAAGACTTGATGTGAATTACGGAAGATGAAGAGTCACAAACATAATCTTTGGTCATGCATTTTGATGGTGTTGTAACTGCATTAGGGCGAGGAATTGGGGCAATTTTGGCTTCACCAGAAGGTGATCATTATCCTTTTACTTGCCGTTTGAAGTTCTTTTGCACCAACAATAATGAAGAATATGAGGCATGCATAATGGGCCTAAGGGAAGCCGTTGATAGAAAAATCCAGTAGTTGAGAGTCTATGTGGTTTCAGCTTTGATCATTTACCAAACTCGTGGCGAATGGGAAACAAAAGATGCAAAATTGATAGAATATCACAATTTGGTCCTTGAGTTGGCTAAAGAGTTCGAGGCAATTAATTTTAAGCATCTCCGAAGAGAGATAACCATATGGCTGACGTGTTAGCTACTTTGGCTGCCACATTAAAAGCAAGCGAGGATTCGGAGATGATACCCATTAAGTTACAAATGATGGAGTCCCCAGCATATTGTTATAATGTAGAATAAGAATAAGATGATTTACTGTGGTTCCACGACATCTTACAGTACTTAAAGCTGCAACAATACCCAGCACAGGCTTCAGAAAATGAAAAGAAAATGATCAGGAAAATGGCATCAGGATACATCCTTGATGGGGATATCCTCTACAAACGAAGCCGAGACCAAGTATTACTAAGGTGTGTGGATGCAAAAGAAGCGTAGTTAATCTTGGAAGAAGTCCATGAGGGAATTTGTAGAGCCCATCCTAGTGGTTTCACCATGGCAAGAAGAATTATGCGCTTAGGATATTATTGGTCGACAATGGAAGGGGATTGCATTAATTATTCTCGTAAATGTCACCAGTGCCAAATTTATGCTGACAAGGTTCACGAGCCTCCTCAGTCTCTTCACATCATGTTGTAACGCCCCGGTTTTGGGCTTAGAAGTTTTGGGTTTTGACCGGTTCGGTCAAAGTGCGGTTCGAATATATAAAGGTGAAATTAGGAAAGCCTAGTTCGGGTTGCATTAAAAATATGGAAAATGTTCTAAAATCCTCTTCTATTATATATAAGAGTTTGGTGAAATCAATTTTACAAAATGAGGTTTGGAAGGGTGACATTTTGGGTTAGTAACCAAAATGTAATTTTTGAAAACTGTGAGACTGTTTTAAAAAGGATTGAAACTTTGAATCTTTAAGGAGCTATTTACCCAATGGGAGTTTCTCCAGATTTTTCTAAGATATTAAATGATTTATTAATGGTTTTTAAATAAAACAAAAGTGGAGGGAAGATATTTTGGCCATAACTAACTTTTCTCTCAAATCTTCCATTTTCATTTTCTCTCATTTTCTCTCAAACCAAACACCTTTTCTCCAGAGCTTTTCTCTCTGATTTTGTCACCTAAATAACTCATTTTGATTCCCTTTTGATCTTCAATCATCTCTTCAACAAAACCTCACCATTTGCTAATTGGATTTTCAAGATTTTGGTTCCAAAAAGGGAGAAAACTCAAGTTTGGAGGTAAGAACGTCCTTCTCCTCTAAACTCTCAGTTCTTTACTGAAATTCCTAAGTTCTCAATCCTTAATTTATGTTTTATAAAAGGTTTTAAGGTTGTGTTCTTGATCTTGGCTTTTAAATGCAAGATTTGCTTGATTTTGATGAAATTTCGTATGATCTGATTGGGTAGTGTTTTGAGGTGTCAATTTGATGTTAAATGAATGTTAAATTGATGAGTAATTGAGGTTTAATTAATGCAATCATGGATAGGTTGAATTTCCTAAGTTTTGCTTGAGTTTTTTTATGGTTTTTGGAGTGATCTTGTTGATCTGTTATAGCTGGAGGTATAAGGACGTGGTTAGATCCTTTTTGGATGTTAATTGATGTTTAAGGATGATTAGATTTGATGGATCATGGCTGGGTAATGTTGTGGAGTTGTTTGGATGCATTTTCGGTTGTGTTTGGTAGGCGAAAATGGAGTGTGGATGAGAGCATCGGGTTTAGGTGCTTTCATTGAAGCTATTAATGCATGATGATGCATTAAACCTATGCTTTGATGTGTTGAAAACAGGGGAGTCATCTTTGGATCCAAGTGGTGGTGATCCAGAAGCTTGATTGGTGTTTCGGCAAGTGGCGAAACGGAATCGGTGAGTGGATTTTGGTTTTCAGCTTTGAAACCAGTGTTTTGAAGGTTTGGGAGCTTAGTTTAAGTCTAAGCAACTTAGCTAAGCTCATGAGTAAGTTTTCGGAAAACTCTCTTGATGATGAGCCATGGATTGGTTGTATGCAATGTGGTTGTTTGCATGTTTTAAATCCTGTTTTGAAAGCATATTTTAGCATGTTTATTTGCTGAGATTATAAGCCATGTGTTGAAGGATGCTCAAGGTAAGAGATCCTTGTTTTTGGACATTGTTTAAATGTGGTTTGATGCTTAAAAATGCATGATGTTTATGGCTTTGATAAATGCTTTAAAACAGTGGATTATTGTTGTTAATGATGCATATTGGCAAGTGATGGTTAAGGTCACAAAGGTGTTTAAAAGTCCTTGTGTGAGCCTTGTTATTTAAGAACAACATGGTGGTTAAAAGTCCATGGTTGGTTCTTGGTTAAGATCACCAAGGTGGTTAAAATTCCTTGGGTGAGTCTTGTGTATTTAAGGACAACATGGTGTTTAAAAGTCCATGGTTGGTCCTTGGTTAAGGATACAAAGGTGGTTAAAATTCCTTGTGTATGCCTTGTTATTTAAGAACATCAAGGTGTTTAAAAGTCCTTGGATGATTCTTGTTAAGGACACAAAGGTGTTTAAAAGTCCTTGTGTGGTCCTTGCCATGGTGTTTAAAAGTCCATGGGGTTAAGGACACAATGGTGTTTAAAAGTCCATGTGTGGTCCTTGGAATTTATAAGATCACAATGGTGTTTAAAAGTCCATGTGTTAGTCTTATGTTGAATGTATCACTTGTGGCAAATAAGACATGTTATGAACTTGAAGCATGAGATGCTTGATTTAATGCTTATGTGCATGTGCAAATGATGTTGAACTAAGGTTTATACATGTGTTTTAAAAGTGCATTGTTGTGTGGTTTTAATGACCATTCCTCACTAAGATTTTGCTTACGCTCTCTCTTTTCTTAAACCAATAATGCAGAGCATTAAAGTGCACTGAGGGCAGCAAGGGTGACAAGTATCCAAGTGGTGAACAAAGCTCATGTATGGTGAAGGTTTCTTAGACACTATTAGCTTTTGGCATTTGGCAATGGGGGACCTATGTAGTTGTTTTGGGAGATGTTTTGGACTCCCTAAGTTGGATTTGTGTTGTTGATAATGTTGGTACTTGTAATTGGCCTTTATGTGGTATGTTTGGTGATTTAATGCTTGAATGGTTTGCTAAGTAGGAAGCATGCCTATAGATTTGGGGCTTTTCATAATTGATGCCATGTTGATGTTTGGTTGATGCAACTATGTTCCTTATATGTTGTATGACTTGCTGGTATAATTTGGTGGCTTTTGGAGCATGCTCGGTTGGTCAATTGCATGATAAACCAGCAATTTTTCTGCATTCTGGGCAGCCTGTTTCGGAACAGGTGCTACCGTATCGGAACGGGGGCCTGAAATGGCCTGGGCGTTCCGAAACGGAAGGGCTGTTCCGAAACGGATATGCCACTGCCAGGCACTGTTTCGGAACCAGTTGCGGAACGGTCCCGCGTTTCGGAAAGAGTCCTCCCTGTTCCGAAACACTCGACCGTTGGGCACTGAAATTGATGGTTAAATGTTTTGCAATGTTTGCATTTTGGTCCTGAATCTTGTTTATGCAATTGTGTGAGTTTGGGATGTCCATTTGAGCTGAAATTTGGCAGAGAAGCATGAAACCTGACTAATTTCATATTGGTAACTTTAATTTGGGTTAAGTCCTTATAATTTTCAGAATTTACAATTTGGTCCCTAAAGTTGTAATTTGTGCTATTGGGTCCCTGAATGTTCTCTGTTGGTTATGATGTTTGAATATGATTATCTTGTGAATATATCTAGGGCTAGCGTGCATCTAGACAAGAGTAAAAAGAAAAAAAAAGGGTCGTTAATCAAGGTTGACTTTCGGGTTGACTTTGGTTTTTCCCCGTGTGATCTTCTTAATTCGGGTCAACCGTCTAGGCCGGGTTAAGGGGGTTACATTTGGTGGTATCAGAGCTGAGTTCTCGAGTAATTGGGAATGGTTTATGTGAATGATTTAAGCATGTATGCTTTGTATGCTTGTTGAGTGAAAGCATGTTGAGTAAATTGTAAATGTGATGCAATTGAGTTGTATGCTATGATGAAGCATGTTGTGGGTACCCATTGCCAAATCAAAGCTAATGAAATGATGTTGTTTTCAGTGAAAATGAGCTTGAGTACTTGGATTACTTACCTTGCTGGGCCTGACTTTGTTTATTTGTATTGTGATTGCATTGTTAGAGTATGGCACCTCGTAGAGAGTTAAGGAGTAATGTGCGAGCTGCGGCTCAAAATGAGAATGAGAATGAAGAGAATGTTGAAAGTGCGGTTTTACTTCCTCCACCTGGTGGTGGTGGTGCTGAGGGTGAAGGAGCTGGAGCTGCAGCTGGTGCTGGGGTCGCTGGACCTGAGGCTGGTCAGGGACAAGCTGTTCCTGACATGACAGTGTTGATACAAGCTATTGCTGGAGCTTTTCAAGCCGCAGTAGCTGGAACTCGAGGAGCTGGGCATTAGGGAGATGCTAGAGTTAGACCACCCTTGGAACGTCTGCGCAGTCTGGGAGGGACTGAGTTCAGGGGTTTGTCAACTGAAGGTTCGGAATCTTGGTTAGAGAGTACCAAGAGAATCTTGGGTCAGATGAGTTGCACTGATGTGCAAAAGTTGGGCTGTGTAGTATCCTTGCTACATGATGATGCATACACGTGGTGGACGACCACAATCTCTGGGATGGCAGAAGCTGATGTAACTTGGACATTCTTTCAGAATGCGTTCAAGAGAAGGTATCTAGGTGTGAGGTACCTAGATGAAAAGAAGAGGGAGTTCATGTCTCTTACCCAGGGGAGCATGTCTGTAGCTGAGTATGAAGTGCAGTTTGTTCGACTCATCCAATACGCACCTGAGCTTGTCCTGGATGAGCGGGAGAGGTGTGAAAGGTTCCGTTATGGTTTAGTGACGGAGGTTAAGATGTATGTGCTGGCTACCGAGTATAGTGATTTTGATGTGCTGGTGGGTCGAGCAAAGGATATTGAGATGAACTTGGGTTTATCTGCTAAAAGTGCTGGGTCAAGTGCTGGTAAGCGAGCTGCTGAATATAGTTCCGGTGGTGGACGGAACAAGAGGGGACGTGATCAGAAGTATCAGTCCTCAGCTAAGCGAGGTGGTGGTGCACCTGCTCGGGGAGGCAATGCTAGAGTTGATCCGAGTGCATGTTGGACATGTGGTTCACGTGGTCACATGAAGCGTGATTGTCCTCGAGCTGTGAGGGAAGTGCAAGCTCCTGTTGCGGCAGCTGGTAATGGGTGCTAGAATTGTGGATCTACGGATCATATGAGGCGAGAGTGTCCTATGTTGGCTGGTGGCCAAGTGCGTGCTCCTGTTGTTGCTGCACCGCAGAGAGGTCGTGGGCGCGGCCGTGGTAATTTTCAGCGGAGAGAGGAAGGTGGTAGGGGTGTGGCTCTTGTTGTGGCTATTCAGCCTGAGGGTGGCGGCCAAGCTAGGGTGTATGCTCAGCGGGAGGGAAGGAATGACGCGGATGTGATCGCAGGTACTTTTACTTTGCAATCCTTGTTATTACTTTCCTTGATTGATTCTGGATCTACGCACTCATACATATTGCGTGAGCATACTGAATTGCTTGGTTTGCCTGTTGAGTCTTTGGATGTTGGTGTGCGTGTCACTAGTTCTTTTGGTGAGACTGTTGTGACTCGAAAGATGTATAGAAGGTGTCCGTTGGTTGTTCAAGATCATGTTTTTCATGTTGACCTTATGGAGTTGCCTTTCTATGGTTTTGATGTAATCCTTGGTATGGATTGGCTTGCTGAGCATCGTGCTGTTGTGGATTGTGAAAACAAGCGAGTTTCGTTGAAGCTAGCGGATGATTATGAGGTGGTTGTGGTTGGTGAGAATGTGAAGTTTCTTGCCAATGTGGTGTCTACATTGGAGGCGAGCCGGATGCTGAGGTAAGGTTGTGAAGCTTATCTAGCTTTTGTGATGAATCCTAGCTCTAAGGAGTTGCGTGTGCAAGATATCAGGGTTGTGCGAGAGTTCCCTGGTGTGTTTCCTGAGGAATTGCATGGTTTACCTCCTAATCGCGAGGTGGAGTTTGGGATTGAGCTGTATGAGAATACAACTCCTGTGTCCATTACCCCTTATAGAATGGCACCTAAAGAGTTGAAGGAGCTGAAGACGCAATTGCAAGAATTGCTTGATCGTGGGTTCATTCGGCCAAGTGTGTCACCTTGGGGTGCATTGGTCTTGTTTGTGAAGAAGAAGGATGGCATTATGAGAATGTGCATTGATTACCGTCAGCTGAACAAGTTGACTATCAAGAATCGGTATCCTTTGCCGAGAATTGATGATCTCTTTGATCAATTTCGGGGAGCAGCTGTGTTCTCTAAGATTGACTTGAGGTCAGGGTATTACCAGTTGAGGGTGAAGGATATGGATGTGCCTAAGACAACTTTCAGGACAAGGTATGGGCATTATGAGTTCCTTGTGATGCCGTTTGGTTTAACAAATGCTCCTGCTGCTTTCATGGACATGATGAATCGTGTGTTTCATGAATACCTGGACAAGTTTGTTGTGGTGTTCATTGATGATATCCTCGTGTACTCGTGTACTGAGGAGGAGCATGAAGAGCATTTGAGGATTGTGCTGCAAGCTTTGCTGGAGAATCAGCTTTATGCCAAGCTGAGAAAGTGTGAGTTCTAGTTAAGTGAGGTGGTGTTTCTTGGGCATGTGGTTTCTGCTGAGGGGATTCGTGTAGATCCTTAGAAGATTGAGGCGGTGATGAATTGGAAGGTTCCTAAGTCTGTTCATGAGGTTCGTAGTTTCCTTGGTTTGGCGGGATACTACCGGAGGTTTGTGGATGGGTTTTCTAAGATTGCTGCACCTTTGACGAAGTTGTTGCAGAAAGATGTTGAGTATGAGTGGACGGAAGCGAGACAACAGGCTTTTGAGAAGCTTAAGGCGGCATTGACGCAAGCTCCTATCTTGGTTCAACCTGAATCAGGGAAAGAGTTTGTGGTCTATAGTGATGCGTCCTATGTTGGTTTGGGATGTGTGTTGATGCAAGAGGGTAAGGTGGTGGCTTATGCATCGCGGCAGTTGAAGGTGCATGAGCGCAATTATCCTACGCATGACATTGAGTTGGTTGCGGTGGTTTTTGCGTTGAAGATCTGGAGACATTACCTGTATGGTGAGAAGTGTACTGTGTACACGGATCACAAGAGTTTGAAGTATCTGATGTCTCAGAAGGAGTTGAATCTTAGGCAGCGACGTTGGGTGGAGTTGCTCAAGGATTGTGATTTGACGATTGAGTATCACCCTGGAAAAGCTAATGTTGTAGCGGATGCCTTGAGTAGGAAGGTAGTTGTTGAGCTGAGGGCTATGTTTGCCAGTTTGAGTATCTCGCGTGATGGTGGTCTTGTGGCTGAGTTGCAAGTGAAGCCATCTTTGGTTCAGTTGATCAAGGAAAAGCAGTTGCTGGATGATTCCTTGGTACCGCATGTTCAGGATATCGCGGAGGGTAGGCCTTCGAATTTCAGCTTTAATGATGATGGAGTGTTGTGTTTTGGGAGTCGGATAGTAGTGCCCAATGATGCTGAGTTGAGGAGTGCTATTCTGACTGAAGGTCATAGTAGTCCTTTTGCTATGCACCCTGGTAGTACTAAGATGTATCGTGATCTTCGTGATGAGTACTATTGGGTGGGTTTGAAGAAGGATGTGGCAGAGTTTGTGAGCAAGTGTATGGTGTGTCAGCGAGTTAAGGCTGAGCATCAGGTTCCTTCAGGGTTGTTGCAACCGTTGAGAATCCCTGAATGGAAGTGGGAAAGGATTACCATGGATTTTGTATCTGGTTTGCCCTTGTCGCCATCGAAGAAGAATTCGGTGTGGGTGATTGTGGATCGCCTGACGAAGTGTGCGCATTTCTTGCATGTGCATACTACGTTTTCTTTGGATAAGCTTGTGGAGCTGTACATTGCTGAGATTGTGCGGCTGCATGGTGTGCCTAAGTCGATTGTGTCGGATAGGGATCTGAGGTTTACATCGCGTTTCTGGCAGTGCTTGCATCAAGCTTTGGGTACAAGGTTGAATTTCAGTACATCTTATCATCCTCAGTCGGATGGTCAGTCCGAGCGTGTTATCCAGATTTTGGAGGATATGTTGAGGTGCTGTGTGATTGAGTTCCAAGGCTCTTGGGAGAAACATTTGCCTTTGGTGGAGTTTGCTTATAACAATAGTTATCAAGCAAGTATTCAAATGGCACCTTATGAGGCTTTGTACGGGAGGAAGTGTAGGACTCCTCTTTGTTGGGCTGAAACGGGTCAGAAGTTGGTTTCGATGCCGGCTTTGTTGAAAGGAACCACCGAGAAGGTGAAGCTCATTTGTGAGCGTTTGAAGGCAGATTCTGATCGGCAAAAGTCTTACGCGGATTTGAAGCGTAAGGAGATAGAGTATGCGGTGGGTAACCGTGTGTTTTTGAAGGTTTTGCCTTGGAAAAAGGTGATGAGGTTTGGCCGTAAGGGTAAGTTGAGCCCTAGGTACATTGGACCATACGAGGTGATTGAGAGTGTGGGTCCTGTTGCGTACAGGTTGAGGTTACCTCAAGAGTTGGAGAAGATTCATGATGTGTTTCATGTTTCTATGCTCCGGAAGTATAGATCTAATCCTTCGCATGTGATGCCTGTGGAAGAAGTGGAATTGAATCCGGATTTGACCTATGATGAGGAACTGGTGAAGGTTCTGGATTCGGGTAGCAAGGTTCTTCGTGGCAAAACCATTGAGTTGGTGAAGGTGTTGTGGAAGCACCGTGGTGTTGAGGAAGCCACGTGGGAACGGAAGGATGACATGCTGAAGCAGTTTCCGTACCTCTTTCCTTCAGGTAAATTTCGAGGACGAAATTTCTTAAGGGGGGGAGAGTTGTAATGCCCCGGTTTTGGGCTTTGAAGTTTTGGGTTTTGACCGGTTCGGTCAAAGTGCGGTTCGAATATATAAAGGTGAAATTAGGAAAGCCTAGTTCGAGTTGCATTAAAAATATGGAAAAATGTTCTAAAATCCTCTTTTATTATATATAAGAGTTTGGTGAAATCAATTTTACAAAATGAGGTTTGGAAGGGTGACATTTTGGGTTAGTGACCAAAATATAATTTTTGAAAACTGTGAGACTGTTTTAAAAAGGATTGAAACTTTGAATCTTTAAGGAGCTATTTACCCAATGGGAGTTTCTCCAGATTTTTCTAAGATATTAAATGATTTATTAATGGTTTTTAAATAAAACAAAAGTGGAGGGAAGATATTTTGGCCATAACTAACTTTTCTCTCAAATCTTCCATTTTCATTTTCTCTCATTTTCTCTCAAACCGAACACCTTTTCTCCAGAGCTTTTCTCTCTGATTTTTTCACCTAAATAACTCATTTTGATTCCCTTTTGATCTTCAATCATCTCTTCAACAAAACCTCACCATTTGCTAATTGGATTTTCAAGATTTTGGTTCCAAAAAGGGAGAAAACTCAAGTTTGGAGGTAAGAACGTCCTTCTCCTCTAAACTCTCAGTTCTTTACTGAAATTCCTAAGTTCTCAATCCTTAATTTATGTTTTATAAAAGGTTTTAAGGTTGTGTTCTTGATCTTGGCTTTTAAATGCAAGATTTGCTTGATTTTGATGAAATTTCGTATGATCTGATTGGGCAGTGTTTTGAGGTGTCAATTTGATGTTAAATGAATGTTAAATTGATGAGTAATTGAGGTTTAATTAATGCAATCCCGGATCGGTTGAATTTCCTAAGTTTTGCTTGAGTTTTTGATAGTTTTTGGAGTGATCTTGTTGATCTGTTATAGCTGGAGGTATAAGGACGTGGTTAGATTCTTTTTGGATGTTAATTGATGTTTAAGGATGATTAGATTTCATGGATCATGGCTGGGTAATGTTGTGGAGTTGTTTGGATGCATTTTCGGTTGTGTTTGGTAGCCAAAAATGGAGTGTGGATGAGAGCAGCGGGTTTAGGTGCTTTCATTGAAGCTATTAATGCATGATGATGCATTAATCCTCTGCTTTGATGTGTTGAAAACAGGGGAGTCATCTTTGGATCCAAGTGGTGGTGATCCAGAAGCTTGATTGGTGTTTCGGCAAGTGGCGAAACGGAATCGGTGAGTGGATTTTGGTTTTCAGCTTTGAAACCAGTGTTTTGAAGGTTTGGGAGCTTAGTTTAAGTCTAAGCAACTTAGCTAAGCTCAAGAGTAAGTTTTCGGAAAACTCTCTTGATGATGAGCCATGGATTGGTTGTATGCAATGTGGTTGTTTGCATGTTTTAAATCCTGTTTTGAAAGCATATTTTAGCATGTTTATTTGCTGAGATAATAAGCCATGTGTTGAAGGATGCTCAAGGTAAGAGATCCTTGTTTTTGGACATTGTTTAAATGTGGTTTGATGCTTAAAAATGCATGATGTTTATGGCTTTGATAAATGCTTTAAAACAGTGGATTATTGTTGTTAATGATGCATATTGGCAAGTGATGGTTAAGGTCACAAAGGTGTTTAAAAGTCCTTGTGTGAGCCTTGTTATTTAAGAACAACATGGTGGTTAAAAGTCCATGGTTGGTTCTTGGTTAAGATCACCAAGGTGGTTAAAATTCCTTGGGTGAGTCTTGTGTATTTAAGGACAACATGGTGTTTAAAAGTCCATGGTTGGTCCTTGGTTAAGGATACAAAGGTGGTTAAAATTCCTTGTGTATGCCTTGTTATTTAAGAACATCAAGGTGTTTAAAAGTCCTTGGATGATTCTTGTTAAGGACACAAAGGTGTTTAAAAAGTCCTTGTGTGGTCCTTGCCATGGTGTTTAAAAGTCCATGGGGTTAAGGACACAATGGTGTTTAAAAGTCCATGTGTGGTCCTTGGAATTTATAAGATCACAATGGTGTTTAAAAGTCCATGTGTGAGTCTTATGTTGAATGTATCACTTGTGGCCAATATGACATGTTATGAACTTGAAGTATGAGATGCTTGATTTAATGCTTATGTGCATGTGCAAATGATGTTGAACTAAGGTTTATACATGTGTTTTAAAAGTGCATTGTTGTGTGGTTTTAATGACCATTCCTCACTAAGATTTTGCTTACGCTCTCTCTTTTCTTAAACCAATAATGCAGAGCATTAAAGTGCATTGAGGGCAGCAAGGGTGACAAGTATCCAAGTGGTGAACAAAGCTCATGTATGGTGAAGGTTTCTTAGACACTATTAGCTTTTGGCATTTGGCAATAGGGGACCTATGTAGTTGTTTTGGGAGATGTTTTGGACTCCCTAAGTTGGATTTGTGTTGTTGATAATGTTGGTACTTGTAATTGGCCTTTATGTGGTATGTTTGGTGATTTAATGCTTGAATGGTTTGCTAAGTAGGAAGCATGCCTATAGATTTGGGGCTTTTCATAATTGATGCCATGTTGATGTTTGGTTGATGCAACTATGTTCCTTATATGTTGTATGACTTGCTGGTATAATTTGGTGGCTTTTGGAGCATGTTCGGTTGGTCAATTGCATGATAAACCAGCAATTTTTCTGCATTCTGGGCAGCCTGCTTCGGAACAGCTGCTACCGTATCGGAACGGGGGCCTGAAATGGCCTGGGCGTTCCGAAACGGAAGGGCTGTTCCGAAACGGATATGCCACTGCCAGGCACTGTTTCGGAACCAGTTGCGGAACGGTCCCGCGTTTCGGAACGGGTCCTCCCTGTTCCGAAACACTCGACCGTTGGGCACTGAAATTGATGGTTAAATGTTTTGCAATGTTTGCATTTTGGTCCTGAATCTTGTTTATGCAATTGTGTGAGTTTGGGATGTCCATTTGAGCTGAAATTTGGCAGAGAAGCATGAAACCTGACTAATTTCATATTGGTAACTTTAATTTGGGTTAAGTCCTTATAATTTTCAGAATTTACAATTTGGTCCCTAAAGTTGTAATTTGTGCAATTGGGTCCCTGAATGTTCTCTGTTGGTTATGATGTTTGAATATGATTATCTTGTGAATATATCTAGGGCTAACATGCATCTAGACAAGAGTAAAAAGAAAAAAAAGGGTCGTTAATCAAGGTTGACTTTCAGGTTGACTTTGGTTTTTCCCCGTGTGATCTTCTTAATTCGGGTCAACCGTCTAGGCCGGATTAAGGGGGTTACACATGTCCTCTCCATGGTCTTTCTCTATGTGGGGCATAGATGTTATTGGGCAGATTCATCTGAAAGCATCAAATGGTCATCGCTTTATCTTGGTAGCTATTGATTACTACACAAAGTGGGTGGAAGCGGCATCATAAGAAAATGTAACTAGATCCAATGTATGCAAGTTTTTAAAGAAGGAAATCGTTTGTCGATACGGTCTACCAGAAAGAATAATCACAGACAATGCCTCTACTCTGCACAACCAAATGATTGTTTGGGTCTATGAGCAGTTCAACATCAAGCATCGCAACTCGGTAGTATACCGCCCAAAGAAGAATGGAGCATTAGAAGCAGCCAATAAGAATATTAAGAAGATAGTCGCGAAGATGACTGATACGTATAAGGATTGGTATGAAAAGTTACCATTTGCTCTGTATGCATAATAAGGGGCAGTCTGCCGAAACGGACTATCCTCGTTTGTTACGGATCTAGGAATGTTGTAGGCAGGTTCCTGCAATAAAAACAACATGGAAACAACAAAAATTATACGACATATTTATGTTAAATATGGACATAAAGATGAACAAAAATAAAAATAATAATAATATAGGGTAAGTTGATAATTTTGGCGTTTTTGGAAAGACTTCAAAACGATGGTGAAGAAGGATTCAAAAACGACCGATGTTGGAAACGCTAAACTCGAAAGAACTCGAACAATCTGCAGAACGAACCCGAATTGAATCTGTCTAACCTCAAAGACGGAAAGCTCGAAAGAACCTGCACAATCTACAGAGGACTTGGACCCACTAGATAGCAATCTAGGAACCTGAAGTATCAAGTGAATTTGACACAACAAACAACGTCTGAAATGGCAAAGAAAGTTCGGTGAAAAACCGAAATTGAGAGAATAATCTCACAAAAATTTTTATTCATAAAATGTCTAACCTTTTACAAATGTTGTTCGGCCATATTTATAACTACAAGGGAAGTTGGCCGGTTATTTCATATGTGGCTATAATTAAGCCATTTGAAAATTAAAAATTTAAATAAAATAACCACTCAAGGGCGGCATGCATTTCTAGCCGTATGCTTGAAATTTGTGTGCCAAATGGATAAAAGCACATAAAAATGTGCTAATGTTTGAAATTCAATGAATTCAGCACATGTGAAATGTGTGCCTTTGATCTTATCCGCGTGCAAAGAGGGCTGGTGTAATTCAGCTGCTTCTCTCTGCCCACTTGTGTAATTTTATGCGTGAAAGAATTGCAAACCCCATTTCTCCACAATGCTGCTGCTGCACATGCGTCTTGTTTAATGAAATTTTAAATCCATTTTTTGCAATGTAGATAAGGCATGTGATGGAATTTGTGGAACCCACGTGCTGTTTTAATTCCACACTCCAATGAAAATTGCTGCGCACTTTTGTGAAATGTCACCCGGCTGCCTTTCATTTGGTCGAACTTGCATCACACATGCAAGGTGCTGGTCACGTGCTGGTCACGTACAATGCATGCACACACATCACACACGTACACTTGATCCTAATAAAACAAATATATAAAAATAAATAAGTCACCTTATAATAATCTCAAAATGAAACCAATATAAAAACATTATAAATCATACTCAAACTTATTCAAAACACACCAAACATACTATATACATAGTTAAACACACTAATAAGTAGTATAAGTATAAGAAATGTTACACATCAGTATGTAACAAATGAAAAGTCAAACTTCCCTGAAAGTTTGAAGTAGCATTCGTTGGGTGGCATAATCGTGCTCACATCATCCCCCCATTCTTTAATGCGATTTGTCCCCAAATCGACCCTCATTACAAAAGGGAACAATTTCGACTTTCGCTTGGCAGGGAACTTCCTCATCCTTCGTGCTCGGCACATATGCCATCCTCTAGAATCAAGTTCTTTTACAAAGAACACAAATGGGAATGCCTTCTTTCTTGTACCTTTCCGAATAATGCACAACATAAAGCTAGACAATGTTCGTTGCACATTCGTAATCCTGCAAACAATGACATATAAAGGTAACTCCAAAGGATAACATGAATCTCGACGATCATCCAGAATAACAACACAAGGTTGTTCACAATCCAATGTACAACCAAAGAAATCAACATAGAAAAATGAAAAATTAATAGTATAATGGAAAGGAACGTCAAACCGTGGTATAGAATGTTGTTGAATTTCTGGAAAGGACAGAGAGGCACTAGACTTACCAACAGTAGAAACCTTGGGAACATCACATGGCATCACCTTATTAACCTGCAAGTTAGAAGAAGAAATAGAAGAAAATGTCGAATCAGATAATACCTGTGAATTTGCTTTCTTCTTTTCGCATTCATTCTTCTCTTTGTTGGCCTTCCAAGCTGCAGTACTCACTTTCAAACGAACTTCATCTTCATATACTTCACTTGGAGTCATAGGTGTCAAAGTTACCTTTTTTCCCTCATGAGTAAAAGAGTATCAATTGGTGTAACAATCGTGCAAAACTCTCTTATCATACTGCCACGGTCTTCCTAACAACAAATGACAAGTATCCATAGAACAAACATCACAAGTTACCTCATCCTTGTATTTTCCAATGAAAAATGGTATAACAACTTGTTCAGTAACTTTGATTTCAACACCATCATTCAATTATTGTAACTTGTACGGATTGGGATGCGTGGTCGTCTTCAGTTCTAACTTGTCAACCATGAGAGTACTAGCAACGTTAGCACAACTACCACCATCAATAATCACAATACATACCTTGTCGTTCACGTTGCATCTCGTATGGAAGAGGTTGTTTCGTTGCGGTTCATCCTGTGATGGTTGATCACTCAGACTTCTCTTATCAACAAGTGCTTCATCGGTAGCCAATGTCTGCACATTGTCATCAATTATCTCTTCATGGACAGAATGGGAACCACCCCCATCAAGTCTATCCATTCGAGAATGTATAGGCTTCAATGCATTAGCAAGCACTCGTTGCATCATGCACTCTAAGGCTTGCATCTGGAGATTCAGTGGTTGTTGTTCACCTGAATTATCATCAGAACATGCCATGTTGAAAAACCAAAACAACAAACAAAAACACACAATATATATATATATATATATATATATATATATATATGTTAGTGAAATAAATAAAAAATGGACCTCACTGCACACTCAACAAAAATCTCACAGATCGCTCCGCTCAACAATTGCACTCAAACGCTCGTGTTTCACTCGGGAGAATACTTGAATGGCTCTTTTTGTCTCCCTTCTGTTCTCACACGCTCAATTGCCTTTTCTACTCGATCTCTCGCAATCAGTTCTTTAAGGAACTAACTCGATCTTTCAAATTTGTTAACCGTGTCAAGCTTACAAGATAATATAATAGGTAAACAAACAAATGGTTAAAGGACAAATAGGGATTGATAGGTGAAATAAAAATAAAAAGGCTAAAAACTAATAATCAAAAGTCTGGAAATTGGTGATGAAACAAAAGAAATAAAGGCTGATAAAAAAATAAAGGACAACGGTTAAGGAAACAAAAAAAGGTGACACAAAAAGAAAGGAAATAAGACTAAAAATTAAAGAAAAGATGAAAAGGATAATGACACGAAAAAAAAGGAACCAAAAGATGAAAAATGAAGAGTTTAGAGAACCTTACTGCGAAGACGTGCTTACAACCTTCCTATTACCGAACAAACAAGCATAGTTCACTTCGGTTGATTTCCGAGCACATCAAAGTTACATAACAAACTCGTACAAATTTCATCATTTACAATAGGAACACAACAATAATAATACATATATATATAAACACTTTTGAATCTAAAATGTTTTTTTTATATTCGAATCTATTTTTTTTCAAATCTGTTTTTTCTTCGAATCTATTTTTTTGTTCGAATCTGTTTTTTTAATCTGTTTTTTTGTTCGAATCTGTTTTTTTTTTCGAAATTATGTTTCTTAATATTCTAATGCTGACGTTTTTTTTGTTTAATTCGATTGCATTTTTTTGACTCGAATTTGCAGAAACTTACAACGAATCCAACAACCTAGGCTCTGATTACCACATAATAAGGGGCAGTCTGCCGAAACGGACTATCCTCGTTTGTTACGGATCTAGGAATGTTGTAGGCACATTCCTACAATAAAAACAACAAGGAAACAACAAAAATTATACGACATATTTATGTTAAATATGGACTTAAAGATGAACAAAAATAAAAATAATAATAATATAGTGTAAGATGATAATTTTGGCGTTTTGGAAAGACTTCAAAACGATGGTGAAGAAGGATTCAAAAACGACCGATGTTGGAAATGCTAAACTCGAAAGAACTCGAACAATCTGCTGAACGAACCCGAATCGAATCTGTCTAACGTCAAAGACGGAAAGCTCGAAAGAACCTGCACAATCTACTGAGCAAACCCAAATCGAATATACTTCACGTCAGAGGACTTGGACCCACTAGATAGCGATCTAGGAACCCGAAGTATCAAGTGAATTTGACACAACAAACAGCGTCTGGAATGCCAAAGAAAGTTTGGTGAAAAACTGAAATTGAGAGAATAATCTCACAAAAAATTTTATTCATAAAATGTCTAACCTTTTACAAATGTTGTTCGGCCATATTTATAACTACAAGGGAAGTTGGCCGGTTATTTCATATGTGGCTATAATTAAGCCATTTGAAAATTAAAAATTTAAATAAAATAACCACTCAAGGGCGGCATGCATTTCTAGCTGTATGCTTGAAATTTGTGTGCCAAATGGATAAAAGCACATGCAAAATGTGCTAATGTTTGAAATTCAATGAATTCAGCACATGCGAAATGTGTGCCTTTGATCTTATCCGTGTGCAAAGAGGGCTGGTGTAATTCAGCTACTTCTCTCTACCCACTTGTGTAATTTTATGCGTGAAAGAATTGCAAACCCCATTTCTCCACAATGTTGCTGCTGCACATGTGTCTTGTTTAATGAAATTTTAAATCCATTTGCTGCAATGTAGATAAGGCATGCGATGGAATTTGTGGAACCCACATGCTGTTTTAATTCCACACTCCAATGAAAATTGCTGCACACTTTTGTGAAATGTCACTCGGCTGCCTTTCATTTGGTCGAACTTGCATCGCACATGCAAGGTGCTGGTCACGTACAATGCTGGTCACGTACAATGCATGCACACTCATCACACACGTACACTTGATCCTAATAAAACAAATATATAAAAATAAATAAGTCACCTTATAATAATCTCAAAATGAAACCAATATAAAAACATTATAAATCATACTCAAACTTATTCAAAACACACCAAACATACTATATACATAGTTAAACACACTAATAAGTAGTATAAGTATAAGATATGTTACACATCAGTATGTAACAAATGAAATGTCAAACTTCCCTGAAAGTTTGAAGTAGCATTCGTTGGGTAGCATAATCATGCTCAAATCAATGCATTTCGAACAGCGATACGAACACCTACTAGGGCAACTCCATTCTCACTAGTATATGGAATTGAAGTTGTGCTACCAATCGAGGTAGAGATACCATCGTTATGAGTCTTGATGGAGGCCAAGTTAGATGAGGCAGAATGGGTTCAAGCAAGGTGTGACCAGTTGAACTTAATCGAGGAGAAGAGGAAAATGGGCGCCTAATTGGGAAGGACCGTACATTGTGACGAGGGTTTTTTTCAGGTGGAACATTGATCTTAGCTGAGATTGACAGAAATGAGTTTTAAAACCCGATAAACTCTGATACTGTAAAGAAGTACTATGCCTGAAGAAGAAAATAAAAAAGAAGAAAAAAATAGTAAAAAATAAAAAAGAAGTGGAAAAAAGAGAAAAAGAGAAAAAGAAGGAAAAAAAGAAAAGGAGGGTTCAAAATGAAAACCCGCAAAGGGCTTTTTGAAACCAAAGGAGGATCTGAGTTGAAAACCCGTAAAGGGCGGCTGAGATAATTTGACAGATTTTGAGGCTCCACAGATCATGCGCTGTATTCAAGGTTTCTTCGACGCTGGAGGCATTCAAGTTTACTTCCGACATTTGAAAAGAGAAGTTTGGACTATTAATATTTGAATACTTGTTTCCTTCCCTTTTTATAAACCTTCTTGTGTTTGCCACAACATTAATAAACTTGTTTCTTGAATTTTTCATGCTTTCTTGTTCCTTTTCCCTATCTTTGTTATAATCTTACTTTGAATAAGGATTTATGGATTTGACAATCATTTCTACATGCAAAAGATTTTTGAACATTACTTTGAGAATGTTTTGAAAAGTCAGGGACTATGAAGTGTTCCATAATTATTTGGGGCATACGGTGTTAAGATGCTTAAGGAAGAAAAAGTAAAGCCTGGCTGCGAAACTTTTTTTAAAAGAAGAAAATCCATATGAATGTCTGGGCGCTTAAGCAGTATTTTTTAGCCATCAACTCCCTTTACATGACGATAGGTGTGGCTTTGCAAAGTCAAAACTTGACTTAGGGTGTGCATCCCTGAATATGAAAATGACGATTGAAAAAATAGTTAAAGGATTAAGTGTTTCCAATGAAGTAAGAATGTGATTGAACCAGTCAGCAGAAGATCAGAAAATGAGGAAGAGTCAGAGTAGTTCATAATTCATGGGTGGTTTTCAAAGCATAAGAAATGGCCTTATCTTAGAAAATGGTGAATTCTGTTGGGTTTGGGTTTGTAACACGCTCGAATCGATCACTGAAACCGTCAAGGACCCCACTAAGGATTTTCAACAAATTCACTAAGAATTTCATCCCCTTTTCTAGGCTAAGGAGGCAACCTTTACAACCCTCAAAGCTTTCTACCCAAAGCTCGAGGAAACACTCTTTTGTACAAAGAAAGACTTAGCAAACTAGAAATCCCTCTAATAGGTGTTTGTTTGCAACTCTAAGCACTCACCCAAAACCTAAACACTTGAGCAAATTTAACAATGTGTTGAGTGTGTAAAAGTTCTATTATTTACACCCTTTTTAACCCATATTTCTGCTGCATTCAAGCATCATTGCATTGCATTTAGGTCAGTTTACAATAAAACATCACAAATACACTAAAGGCACGAATTGTACTAAAAGATGGCTGATTTTGCAGGTTGCTGCCATAGTTGACAAAGAAGGCAGGCGCAGGACAGACAAGCCGAGGAGCTGAACTGGACAAGCAGACGACAAGGAAGAAGATGCCATGGATCTGTCGTGACAGCAAGGTGACAGCAGCCTTATGAAGAGGAAAAGTAAAGTGGACCTCGATAGATAGAGAAAAATCTGCTCGTATGTCGTGTGAAAGCCAAATATTTTTCCAAGCCCTGGATCGAAAGATATGTCAAGCCAAAGCTCAAGGAGAAGAAATCCCTAGAAACAAGGATGGCGGCTGCAAAGTAGGACTCTTGGAGATTAAGTCTTTATTAGAATCTTACTTTTAATTAAAGTTGTAATCCTTGTTAACTTAGAATACTTGAGCCCAAAGCTTATATAAGGGCATATATTTAACCTAGGAGGTATAATACCCCATAACCGATAACCTAAACCCCTCCGCCGTTTACCCGTCGTCGACATGTTCTAAAAAACCCCTAGGGCCACGGGTTGTTTTGTAAAGTAGTTGCAAGGGTTGTTTTGTTTTAGGATTTTCCAAGTTCAATAAAATAAACTTCAAGTTCTCTTATTTTGGTTTTAATATCTTGCAAGAGCATCGGGAGAGCATTGTGAGGTTATCTATTTACTTAGCATCGGGAGAGCTAAGTATACGAAAGAGATAAGAGCGCGTTCTCTAGTTTATAGTTGAACCATCTCGTGCCTAGGGATAGGGCGAGGTTAAGTGGCTAAGGAAGATTTCATACACATCGGTGTTCATCCTTCGATTCACGCCGGGAGGTATCATCAAAGACGTGATCATCGACAGACTTGGACCTAGGGATAGGCCAAGGCAGATCTGGGATTCTTGCCAAACTTGGAGTACGGAGTTGGTGTGTTCGCTGCCGCGACATCTAACGGACAGCCGCCGCGACAGGTGCTGTCGGCGACGGGCGCGACGACAGAACTGGAATTCCTAAACTCTTCAATACCTGCACTACTGAGCAATTCAATACCAGCCCATTCTCTCTATCTTGATATCTCAACTCTTTTATTTACGTTTTCTTTATTATTTCTCGTGACAATTCTCAAATATTTCTTTTGCTTTCGTGCAGTGAATTAAGGTGAAGTCATTAGCCCAATCCCTGTGGGGACGATATCCGATACTTCGTATCACTTTACTACTTGCGTTGTGTACACTTGCACTACAATTGCGATAGACTCTTTTACACGCAACAAGTTTTTGGCGCCGTTGCCGGGGATTGGAAACATAACTACACCTTTCTTTTATTGCACTTTTCGTTTTTATTTTTAATTTTTTTATTTTTCTTTAATTTTTCTTTTGTGCTTTCAACTCTCGCTTTTCACAAGGTTTTCTTGTTTATGCGCTGATCGAAAAGAGGGGAAGATCCTGAGTATCCATTAGATCCGGAAGTTGAACGTTCCTTCAATCTCAATAAACAACTTCGCCGACTTTTAGACAGAAATGAATACCTTGAGGAACAGCTATAGAAAATTGGCCATAACCAACATGCTGGCGGTGGCATACCACCCCTTGGCGACCTTAACCCGCCTGTCGGTGACCCGCCCGCAGCAGCCGGACGACGGTCCTGTCGTGACTACATGTTGAACGATCATGTAGAGTTGGAGACCACGCTGCCAGATATTGATGTTGATAACTTCGAGCTTAAGCTTGTCATGTTTAGTATGATCAACAACGCCGGGCAGTTTAGTGGTGCTGCAACAGAGGATGCTAGAGAGCATCTCAAGACGTTCCAGGAGATCTGTGGTTCGTTTAGACTGCCAGGAGTTAGTCCGGAGATACTGAGGCTTCGGTTATTTCCTCATTCATTGAGGGACAGAGCTAAAACTTGGTGGAATAAACTTACGTCGGGTTCAATTATGACTTGGGCAGATTTATCTCGTGAATTTTTATCTCGTTTTAATCCTTCGCATTTATCTGAGCGATTATGTAACGAAATTGCTACTTTTCAACAGGAAGATGACGAGCCGATGCGCGAGGCCTGGGACAGATTTACTACTCTTCTTCGAAACTGCCCAATGCATGGATTCCCCTCTGGAATCAGGTTACAAAGTTCTATAATGCTGCCAACCTACAAACTCGCATCCGAATTGATTCCGCAGCAAATGGGTTATTATTGGATAAGGATCCGGACGAGGCTTTGCAAGTTTTGAAAAATCTGGCCAAGAATGAGGAGCAGTTTCTGACTGCAAGAAGAGGGGGTAAACGGGTACTTGCTGTCAAGGACTACGAAGCCGACAGCACGATGAAATCACAGGTAGCATTCCTTACTAAAGCAATGAAAAGGTTATTGAATGATGATGGTTTACAAGGATTTGCTGTTGAGGAAGTATGCGATATCTGTGAGGGAAATCATAGTAGGGATGAGTGCCCAATAAATGTAGAAGAGGGAAAATATGTTGGAAACTACAAGCCAAATTATAATTCCAACAACTATAATCCCAATTGGAGGAAGGATCCTAAGTTTTCATGGAGTAATCCCAACAATGCCCTGAATCCGCAAGCACATAATCAGAATCAGGGAGATCCTAGACTACTGACGCGACAACAACTGCCGCAGAATCTGCCGCCGCACCTGCCGCCGCACCTGCCACGAGCAATATATTGGAACAGACTCTGGCCACCTTTATGTCTCAGACCGGTACTTACATTGAGAATATGAATCAGTTTGTCAAGAAGACGGAGAACTTCATGGACAAAACAGAGATGGCGATGACAAATCATGAAGCTACTTTGAAATCTCTGGAGACACAAATGGGTCAGGTGTCGCAACACATTAAGCCAAGGCAGAATGGAGGATTTCCTAGCAATACTGAAAATGCTAGACCACCCACACATGAGCAGTGTAAGGCGATTACTACTATGAGTGGGAAGAAACTACCAGGGCCAGAAAAGGAAGTAGAAACAGAGAAGGATCCAGCCTTAGACAAACCTGCCGAGGAAGCTGCCCCGACAGGTGACAAACAGACTGCTGCCGATGAGCCTGTCACGACAGCAGAAGCGACAGAGCAGAAAAAAGATGATTATCGTCCTCAGATTCGCATGCAGTGGGAAGGACGCATTGCTGATTACCGTCCACCACCACCCTTCCCTCAACGGATACAGCAAGCTAAGCATGAATCTCAACTTAAAAAGATTTATGATATTTTTAAGCAGGTTCATATTAATATTCCATTGTTAGATGCCGTTAGGGAGATGCCCGGTTATGCTAAATTTCTCAAGAATGTTATGTCAAAAAAATCTAAACTTGGGGAGTTTGAAACGGTAAAGATGACAGAAGGTTGCTAAATTTCTTCATCGGCAGCCACCCCAGCAAAAGAAGGATCCGGGGAGCTTCATCATACCTTGCGTAATCGGAAATAAATTCGTGGGTAAGGCACTTTGTGATCTTGGTGCTAGTGTTAATCTAATGCCAAAGTCTGTTTTTCAGAAATTAGGTATTGGGAAGGCGCGGCCCACAACAGTAACTCTGCAGCTGGCAGACCGCTCTTACATTCATCCAGAGGGAAAAATCGAAGATATTTTGGTAAGAGTGGATAAGTTTATTTTCCCTGCTGACTTTCTTGTTTTAGATTGTGAAGCAGATGAAAATGCACCAATCATCCTTGGGCGACCCTTCTTAGCCACGGGAAGATCACTGATTGATGTGGAGAAAGGAGAACTCACCATGCGAGTAAACGATCAAGAGATTAAGTTGAATGTTCTCCAAGCGATGAAACACGCTGATGTGGACGAGGAATGCAAGGCTATCACTGATGTTACCCTTGATCAACCCTGCATCAGGTCGGGCTGTCACGATATTAAATTTGGTCACTACTGCGGCAGCCACCTACAGGCCTGTCACGACAGCAACGATGACAGCACCGACGATAGCAACTCCTCTGAATCCGATTCATCTGATACTGAAGATCAGGAGGAGGTGAACTGGTTAGGCAATCGTCCAGGTAAGTTATTCGAACCTTTGAATTATACTTCGGATAACCATTTAATCCAAAAGCCATCCATTGTTGAACCACATGCCTTATAACTGAAGCCTCTGCCAGGGCAGCTTAAATATGCTTTTCTTGGTTCAAATGATACGTTGCCCGTAATCATCTCTTCTAAGCTGCCGCAAGAACAGGAACGACAGCTAATCGACATGCTAAGGCAGCACAAAAAGGCAATTGGATGGACGATCGCTGACATTCAAGGCATTAGTCCGACATTATGCATGCACAAAATTCTTTTAGAGGAAGGTCATAAGCCGACTATAGATGCCCAAAGGCGGCTTAACCATGCGATGAAGGAGGTAGTGCGTAAAGAGATAATCAAATGGTTAGATGCTGGTATTATTTACGCCATCTCCGACAGCAAATGGGTGAGCCCGGTGCAATGCGTTCCCAAGAAAGGAGGAATGACCGTGGTGACCAATGAGAACAATGAGTTAATCCCAACCAGGACTGTGACCGGTTGGAGGGTTTGTATGGACTATCGGAAGCTTAACAAAGCTACCCGAAAATACCACTTTCCTTTACCCTTTATTGATCAAATGCTTGATAGATTAGCGGGTAAACCTTACTATTGTTTTCTTGATGGATACTCAGGTTACAACCAAATTGCTATCGCACCGAAGGATCAAGAAAAGACGACTTTCACATGCCCCTATGGAACGTACGCATTTAGGAGAATGCCATTCGGATTATGTAATGCACCCGCCACCTTCCAAAGGTGCATGATGGCCATATTCTCCGACATTGTGGAGGACTTCCTTGAGATTTTTATGGATGATTTTTCCGTCTTTGGAGATGATTTTGAGAGTTGTTTAGGCAATCTACAAAAGGTACTTGAAAGATGTGAAAAAGCAAACTTTGTCTTAAATTCGGAAAAATGCCACTTTATGGTGGATGAGGGGATAGTCCTTGGCCATAAGATTAGCTGCCGTGGGATAGAAGTCGACAGGGCAAAAATAGAAGTGATTGAGAAGCTGCCGCCGCCGACCACAGTCAAGGGCATTAGGAGTTTTTTAGGGCATGCTGGGTTTTATCGGAGATTTATTGCTAATTTCTCAAAAATCACGAAGCCCCTATGCCATCTTTTGGAGAAGAACCGACCCTTTGACTTTAATGATGAATGTACTGAAGCATTCAAGGTTCTGAAGGAAAAACTGGTAACAGCCCCCATAGTACAGCCACCAGACTGGACGCAACCATTTGAGATCATGTGTGATGCTAGTGACTATGCTATCGGGGCAGCACTTGGGCAGCACAGAGATAAGCTGTTTCATGTCATATATTATGCCAGCAACACATTAAATGACGCCCAAGTGAACTATACCACCACAGAAAAGGAGCTGTTAGATGTGGTGTTCTCCATTGACAAGTTTCATTCTTACATACTTGGGACGAAAGTAATAGTGCACACAGACCATTCTGCCCTTAAGTATTTGTTCGCAAAGAAGGATGCAAAGCCTAGATTGATACGGTGGATCCTGCTATTGCAAGAATTCGACCTTGAGATCAAGGACAAGAAAGGGACAGAAAATCAAGTGGTAGACCACTTGTCAAGGTTGGAGATGGGACAGAGTCTGCCAATAGATGAGACACATATACTGGAGACCTTCCCAGATGAGCAGCTCTTTACTGCCGCAATCGCTGCTGCGACAGCCATGGCGGCAGGTAAGTCTTCTGAACTTCCCTGGTATACTAATTTCATTAATTTTATAGTTAGCAGAGTATTTCCTTCTGATCTTAATTATCAAGCAAGGAAGAGGTTCCAAAATGATGTTAAGCATTATTATTGGGACGAACCTCTTCTTTTCAAAATGTGTGCAGATCAGGTTATAAGGAGATGCGTACCACAAGAAGAGCAAGAAGACATTCTCCATCACTGCCATGCTTCACAATACGGAAGTCACTTAGGAGGCAATAAAACTGCTGCCAAGGTGCTGCAGTCAGGGTTCTACTGGCCGACACTGTATAAAGATGCACATGACTTCTACAAGAACTGTGACAGGTGCCAGCGGACAGGTAACATCTCGAGGAGAAACGAGATGCCACTGCAAAACATTCTAGAAGTCGAGATCTTCGATGTTTGGGGGATCGATTTTATGGGACCCTTCCCATCTTCATGTGGGAATCTTTACATCCTCCTAGCAGTGGACTATGTCTCCAAGTGGGTAGAAGCTATCGCCAATCAAAAGAATGATGCCAAGACGGTCCAAAAGTTTTTACACAAAAACATTTTTTTCTAGATTTGGCATTCCTAAGGCGATCATCAGTGATGAAGGGAGACATTTTGACAATATGATTATTGCTGCCGCCTTGAAGAAATATGGTGTCAAACACAGGATCGCGACAGCATACCACCCACAGACCAATGGACAGGCTGAGATATCCAATAGAGAAGTGAAGACCATTCTTGAGAAGATGGTTAAGCCAACTAGGAAAGATTGGTCTTTACTCCTTAATGACGCATTATGGGCATATAGGACAGCCTTTAAGACTCCATTGGGCATGTCTCCATACTGTTTGATCTATGGGAAAACCTGTCATCTGCCTGTCGAGATAGAGCACAGGGCATACTGGGCAATCAAGGCAGTGAATATGGACTTGGACAAGGTAGGCCAGAAAAGGTTGTTAGATTTGAACGAGATCGATGAAATACGGACAATGGCCTACGACAATGCAAGAATATACAAGGAGAAAACTAAGAAGTGGCATGACAAGAAGTTTCTGCCACGACAGTTCTGCCCAGGGCAGCTTGTGTTGTTGTTCAAATCTAGACTGAAACTCTTCCCAGGGAAGCTAAAATCTAGATGGTCCGGCCCATTCCAAGTGGTACAAGTTTTTCCCCATGGTGCCATCACAATCCAATCATTGAAAGACGGGCACCAATTCAAAGTCAACGGACAGCGCCTCAAGCATTATCAGGGGACTGAAGCGCCAGGAATACAGGAAGTGGTTACTTTAGGAGATGCCCCACAAGGCATCCCTAATTTAACCTAAATTTTATTTATTATTTATTATTTATTATTTATTAGGAAATTAGGTTTATTTTTTATTCGAATAATTTTTATTTTATTTTTCTGTCTTTAGGAAATAAAGGAGTCAAGAAGAAAAGGCGAAGTGACCCAAGCCCACCATCCATCCATCAGCCCAACAGAGCCCATTTATTGAAGCTTGTCGTTTCGGCTGCCGCCGCAGACGGATAAGACAGGGTGTCAACAGACTGACACGGCAGACGCAGAAGCGTGTGACAGACGCGTGACAGACGCATTAATGCGTGGCAGACACGTCAGACACGCCAAACCTCAACAGTTGCTCCGTTATACACGGCTGTCGTTACACCATTAAAGGGGCAGCAACTCGACCGCTATAAAACCCCATTTTGACTTTCATTTTTCATCACCTCTGCTTATTCTTACTTGCTTTCTCCTCTCATTTTTCTTTGCTTTCTTTACTTTCAAACCCTTGCAACTAATATGTCTTCTAGACAGACCCGCCGCAGTTCTGCCTCAGCCTCTTCATCAGCAGCACAGTCGCCCTTCGCAACTAAGGAATTATGGGAGGAAAGGGGCTTCATCTACATCCGCAAGGCACCGAACATGGGGCTCCGACCATTCATCGCGAAGGCAATAAGGAATTTGCTATGGGAGCAGTTCGCCGAACAACCGGCAGAAATAAACGACACTGTAACCCCCTTAACCCGGCCTAGACAGTTGACCCGAATTAAGAAAGTCACACGGGGAAAACCAAAGTCAACCCGAAAGTCAACCTTGATTAACGACCCTTCTTTTTCTTTTTACTCTTGTCTAGATGCATATTAACCCTAGTTATGTTCATTCAAACAACATACTCAAAGATCATAAACATCAGAGATCAAACAGGGACCCAATTGAACAATTTACAACTTTAGGGACCAAATTGTAAATTCTGTAAATTATAAGGTCTTAACCCAAATTAAAGTTACCATCTTGAAATTAGTCAGGTTTCATGATTCTCTGTGAATTTCCAGCTCAAAAGGACTTCCCAAACTCATACAATTGCACAAACAAGATTCAGGACCAAAATGCAAACATTCCAAAACATTTAACCACCAATGTCAACCCCCAACGGTCACGTGTTCCGAAACAGGGAGAGCCCGTTTCGAAACGCGGGGCCGTTTCGCAATGCGTACCGAAACGAGGGCTGGCAGTGACCTTTCTGTTTCGAAACGATGCTTACCGTTTCGGACGCCTGGGCTTATTCCAGGCACCCGTTCCGAAACGGTAGCCACTGTTCCGAAACAGCCTGCACAGAAAGCTGCAAAAGGCTTCCTTAAACATGCAATTAATCAACCATACATGCTCCAAACGATACCAAACTTTACCAGCAACCAATTCAACATACAAGAGACATATTTGCATCAACAATTCAACATTTAACCATCATATAAGGAAAGCCCCAAAACTAATGGCATGCTTCCTACACAAGCAAACCATTCAAGCATATAGCCTTCAAAACAACATGTAAAAGGCAATTACAAAATCCAGCATAAGCAACAACATTTATCATACTTAGGGAGTTCAAACATCTCCCAAAACATCCTTAAAGGTTCCCCATTGCCAAATGCCAAAAGCTAAAGTGTATAAGAAAACCTTCCCATACTTTGAGCTTAACTTCCACTTGATTGCTTGCCTTCCTTGCTGCCCTCAAGGTACCTTAATGATCTGCATTATTGGTTTAAGAAAATGAAAGAGAGCGTAAGCAAAAGCTTAGTGAGGAATGCTCATTAAAAACCATTCAATAATGCATTTATAAACTCATTTATAAATCATACTTCAAAACATCATTTAGACATGCTTACAAGCATTCTTAACAAGCAATACATGCTTCCATATCATTACATGTCATATTGGCCTCAAGTGATAAGTTCCATCTTTTTTAAAACAAGATCAACATAAGACTCACACATGGACTTTTAAACACCATTGTGATCTTATAATTCTCAAGAACCACACAAGGACTTTTAACCACCTTTGTGTTCTTACAAGTTTCACCCCAAGGACTTTTAAACACCTTGGCCCCAAGGACTTTTAAACACCTTGGCCCATGGACTTTTAAACACCATGGCAAGGACCACACAAGGAATTTTAACCACCTTTGTGTCCTTAACAAGAACCATCCAAGGACTTTTAACCACCTTGATGTTCTTAAGTAACAAGGCTCACTCAAGGACTTTTAACCACCTTAGTGACCTTAACAAGAATCATCATGGACTTTTAACCACCATGAAGTTCTTAGAATCCACAAGGCTCACTCAAGGACTTTTAACCACCTTAGTGACCTTAACCTTTTTCAAAACATCACTTGCCAATATACATCATTATCAACAAATAATCCACTGTTTTAAAACATTTAAACAAGCCATAAACATCATGCATTTACAAGCATCAAACCACATTTTATCAATGCTCAAAAACAAGGAACTCTTACCTTGAGCTTCCTTCAACATATGGCTTACAAAATCAGCAATAACCATGCTAAAACATGCTTTCAAAACAGAATTTAAAACATGCAACAAACCACATTGCATAACAATCAAACCATGGCCACCACTAGAGAGTTTTTCCGAAAACTTACACTTGAGCTTAGCAAAGTTGTTTAGACTTAAACTAAGCTCCCAAGACATTGGTTTCAAAGCTGAAAACCCAATTTCACTCACCGATTCCACCTCGCCTCTTGCCGAAGCACAAATCAAGCTTCCGGATCACCACCACTTGGATCCAAAGATGACTCCCCTGTTTTAAACACATCAAAGCAGAGGATTAATGCATCATCATGCATTAATAGCTTCAATGAAAGCACCTAAACTCGCTGCTATCATCCACACTCCACTTGCGGCCACCAAACACAACCGAAAATGCCTCCAAACCACTTCTCAACAAAGCCCAGCCATAAACCATCAAAACTAAACATCCTTTAACATCATTTAACATCTAAAAAGAACCTATTAACATCCTTATACCTCCAGCAACAACAGATCCACAAGATCACCTCAAAAACAATCAAGAAACACAAGCTAAACTTAGGAAATTCAACCTATCCGGAATTGCATTAATCAAAACTAAATTCCTTATCAAATTAACATTCATTAATCATCAAAAACACATCTCAAATCACAGCTTTAACAGATCCAACGAAAATCTATCAAAAATCACCAAATCTTGCATTTTAAGCCAAGATCCATTTTACAACTTAAAAGCCTTTAATAAAACATCAATTTAGGATTGAGAACTTAGGAATTTCAGTAAAGAACTGATAGTTTAGAGGAGAAGGACGTTCTTACCTCCAAACTTGAGTTTCTCCTCTTTTAGAACCAAAAAGCTTGAAGAATCAACTTGCAAATGGTGAGGTTTTGTTGATGTGATGAATAGGAATCAAAGAGAGTTGAAAGGAGAGATTTAGGTGACAAAATCAGAAGAAATTCTCTGGAGAGAAAGTGTTTGGGTTGAGAGAAAATGAGAGAAAAGGAAAATTGGAAAATATGGAAAGTTAGTTACAAAATAGCCAAAAATGATTTCCCTCCACTTTTCTTTTGTTTTAAAATCAGAATTAGACATTAAAATATCTTAGAAAAATCTGGAGAAACTCCCTTTGGGTAAATAGCTCCTTAAAGATTCAAAGTTTCAATCCTTTTTAAAACAGTCACGCAACTTTCAAAAATTACATTTTGGTCACTAGCCAAAATGTCACCCTTCCAAAACTCATTTTGTAAAATTGATTTCACAGTTCACTTATATATATTAAAAGATGATTTTAGAACATTTTTCCATATTTTTAATGCAACCCGAACTAGGCTTTCCTAATTTCACCTTTTTAGATTCGAACAGCACTTTGACCAACCCGGTAAACGCCCAAAACTTCTAAGCCCAAAACCGGGGCGTTACAACTCTCCCCCCCTTAAGAAATTTCGTCTTCGAAATTTACCTGAAGGAAAGAGATAAGGAAACTGCTTCAGCATGTCTTCCTTCCGCTCCCACGTGGCTTCCTCAACACCTCGATGCTTCCACAGCACCTTCACCAACTCAATGGTCTTGCCACGAAGAACTTTGCTATCTGAATCCAGAACCTTCACCGGTTCCTCATCATAGGTCAAATCCGGATTCAATTCCACTTCCTCCACAGGCATCACATGCGAAGGATCAGATCTATACTTCCGGAGCATAGAAACATGGAACACATCATGAATCTTCTCCAACTTTTGAGGTAGCCTCAACTTGTACGCAACAGGACCCACACGCTCAACCACCTCGTATGGTCCAATGTACCTAGGGCTCAACTTACCCTTCCGGCCAAACCTCATCACCTTCTTCCAAGGTGAAACCTTCAAGAACACACGGTCACCCACCACATACTCAATCTCCTTACGCTTCAAATCCGCGTAAGACTTTTGCCGATCAGAAGCTGCCTTCAGACGCTCACAAATGAGCTTCACCATCTCGGTGGTTCCTTTCAACAAAGCCGGCATCGAAACCAACTTCTGACCCGTTTCAGCCCAACAAAGAGGAGTCCTACACTTCCTCCCGTACAAAGCCTCGTAAGGTGCCATTTGTATACTTGCCTGATAACTATTGTTATAAGCAAACTCCACCAAAGGCAAATGCTTCTCCCAAGAGCCCTGAAACTCAATCACGCAGCACCTCAACATATCCTCCAAAATCTGAATTACACGCTCAGATTGACCATCCGACTGAGGATGATAGGATGTACTGAAATTCAACCTTGTACCCAAAGCTTGATGCAAACACTGCCAGAAACGCGATGTGAACCTCGGATCCCTATCCGACACAATCGACTTAGGCACACCATGCAGCCGCACAATCTCAGCAATGTACAGCTCCGCAAGCTTATCCAAAGAAAACGTAGTATGCACAGGCAAGAAATGTGCACACTTCGTCAGGCGATCCACAATCACCCAAACTGAATTCTTCTTTGATGGTGACAAAGGTAAACCAGATACAAAATCCATGGTAACCCTTTCCCACTTCCATTCAGGGATTCTCAACGGTTGCAACAACCCTGAAGGAACATGATGCTCAGCCTTAACTCGCTGACACACCATACACCTGCTCACAAACTCCGCAACATCCTTTTTCAAACCCACCCAATAGTACTCATCACGAAGATCGCGATACATCTTGGTACTACCAGGGTGCATAGCAAAAGGACTACTATGACCTTCAGTCAGAATAGCACGCCTCAACTCAGCATCATTGGGCACTACTATTCGACTACCAAAACACAACACACCATCATCATTAAAACAGAAATCCGAAGGCCTACCCTCCGCGATATCCTAAACATGCGGTACCAAAGAATCATCCAGCAACTGCTTTTCTTTGATCAACTGAACCAAAGATGGCTTCACTTGCAACTCAGCTACAAGACCACCATCACGCGAAATACTCAAGCTGGCAAACATAGCCCTCAGCTCAACAGCCACCTTCCTGCTCAAGGCATCCGCAACAACATTAGCTTTTCCAGGATGGTACTCAATCGTCAGATCATAATCCTTGAGCAACTCCAACCAACGCCGCTGCCTAAGATTCAACTCCTTCTGAGACATTAGATACCTCAAACTCTTGTTATCCGTGTACACCGTACACTTCTCACCATACAGATAATGTCTCCAGATCTTCAGAGCAAAAACCACTGCAGCCAGCTCAATATCATGCGTAGGATAGTTGCGCTCATGCACCTTCAACTGCCGCGATGCATAGGCAACCACCTTACCCTCTTGCATCAGCATACATCCTAAACCAACATAGGACGCATCACTGTACACCACAAACTCTTTCCCTGATTCAGGCTGAACCAAGATAGGAGCTTGCGTCAAAGCCGCCTTAAGCTTCTCAAAAGCCTGCTATCTCGCTTCTGTCCACTCATACTTAACATCCTTCTACAACAGCTTCGTCAAAGGTGCAGCAATCTTAGAAAACCCATCCACAAATCTCCGGTAGTATCCCGCCAAACCAAGGAAACTACGAACCTCATGAACAGACTTAGGAACCTTCTAGTTCATCACCGCCTCAATCTTCTGAGGATCAACACGAATCCCCTCAGCAGAAACTACATGCCCAAGAAACACCACCTCCTTAAGCCAGAACTCACACTTGCTCAGCTTAGCATAAAGCTGATTCTCCAACAAAGCTTGCAGCACAATCCTCAAATGCTCTTCGTGCTCCTCCTCAGTACGCGAGTACACGAGGATATCATCAATGAATACCACAACAAACTTGTCCAAGTATTCATGAAACACACGATTCATCATGTCCATGAAAGCAGCAGGAGCATTTGTCAAACCAAACGGCATCACAAGAAACTCATAATACCCATATCTTGTCCTGAAAGCTGTCTTAGGCACATCCACATCCTTCACTTTCAACTGGTAATACCCTGACCTCAAGTCAATCTTAGAGAACATAGCTGCTCCCCGAAATTGATCAAAGAGATCATCAATCCTCGGCAAAGGATACCGATTCTTGATAGTCAACTTGTTCAGCTGACGGTAATCAATGCACATCCTCATAGTGCCATTCTTCTTCTTCACAAACAAGACCGGTGCACCCCAAGGTGACACACTTGGCCAAATGAACCCACGGTCAAGCAACTCTTGCAACTGCGTCTTCAGCTCCTTCAGCTCCTTAGGTGCCATTCTATAAGGGGTAATGGACACAGGAGTCGTATTCTCATACAGCTCAATTCCAAACTCCACCTCGCGATTAGGAGGTAAACCAGGCAACTCCTCAGGAAACACTCCGGGAAACTCCTTCACAACTCTGATATCCTGCACCCGCAACTCCTTAGAGCTAGGATTCATCACAAAAGCTAGATAAGCTTCACAACCTTGCCTCAGCATCCTGCTCGCCTCCAAGGTAGATACCACATTGGCAAGAAACTTCACATTCTCACCAACCACAACAACTTCGTAATCATCCGCAAGCTTCAGCGAAACTCGCTTATTTTCACAATCCACAACAACACGATGCTCAGCAAGCCAATCCATACCAAGGATTACATCAAAACCATAGAAAGGCAGCTCCATAAGATCAACATGAAAAACATGGTCTTGAACAACCAAAGGACACCTCCTATACAACTTTCGACTCACAACAGTCTCACCAAAAGAACTAGTGACACGAACACCAACATCCAAAGACTCAACAGGCAAACCAAGCAATTCAGCATGCTCACGCAAAATATAAGAATGCGTAGATCCAGAATCTATCAAGGAAAGCAATGACAAGGATTGCAAAGTAAAGGTACCTGCAATCACATCAGCATCATTCCTTCCCTCACGCTGAGCATACACCCTAGCTTGGCCTCCACCCTCAGGCTGAATAGCCACAACATGGGCCACTCCTCGACCACCTTCCTCTCTCCGCTGGAAATTACCACGGCCGCGCCCACGACCTCTCTGCGGAGCAGCAACAACAGGAGCACACACTTGGCCACCAGCCAACATAGGACAATCTCGCCTCAAATGGTCTTCGGATCCACATCTCCAGCACCCGTTACCAGCTGCCGCAACAGGAGCTTGCACCTCCCTCACAGCACGAGGACAGTCACGCTTCATATGACCACGTGAACCACATATCCAACAAGCACTCGGATCAGCTCTAGCATTGCCTCCTCTAGCAGGTGCTCCACCACCTCTCTTAGCTGAGGACTGATACTTCTGATCACGTCCCCTCTTGTTCCGTCCACCACCGGAACTATACTCAGCAGCCCGCTTTCCAGCACTTGAACCAGCACTCTTAGCAGATAAACCCAAGTTCATCTCAATATCCTTGGCCCGGCCCACCAACACATCAAAATCATCATACTCAGTGGCCAGCACATACATTTTCACCTCCGTCACTAAACCATAACGGAACCTTTCGCACCTTTCCCGCTCATCAGGTACCAACTCAGGTGCATACTGACTGAGTCGCACAAACTGCACTTCATACTCAGCCACAATCATGCTCCCTTGGGTAAGAGACATGAACTCACGCTTCTTTTCATCAAGATATCTCACACCAAGATACCTCCTCTTGAACACATTCTGGAAGAATGTCCAAGTTATGTCAGCCTCAGCCATCCCAACAATAGTGGTCGTCCACCACGTATAAGCATCATCCTGTAGCACGGATACTACACAACCCAGCTTTTGCACATCAGTGCAACTCATCTGACCCAAGATCCTCTTGGTACTCTCTAACCAAGCTTCAGAACCTTCAGCAGACATACCCCTGAACTCAGTCCCACCAAGACTGCGCAAACGCTCCAAAGGTAGTCTAATTCCAGCATCTCCCAGATGCTCAGCTCCTTGAGCTCCAGCTACTGCCGCTCGAAAAGCACCCACAATAGCTTGTACCAACATAGACATGTCAGGCATAGCTTGCCCCTGACCAACCTCAGGACCAGCAGCTCCAGCACCAGCTGCAGCTTCAGCTCTTTCACCCTCAGCACCACCACCACCAGGTGGAGGAGGAGGTAACACTGCACTACCCGCGTTTTCCTCATTCTCATTCTCATTAGGAGCCGTAGCTCGTACATTACTTCTCAACTCTCTACGTGGTGCCATACTTTTACCATGCAATTACAATGCAAATAAACAAAGTCAGGCCCAACAAGGTAAGCAATCCAAGTACTCAAGCTCAATTTCATTTAAAATCATCATCATTACTTAGCTTTGATTTGGCAATGGGTACCCACAACATGCTACACCACAGCATATAACTCAATTACATCAAAATCACAAGCCACAAAACATGCTTTCAGTCAACCAAGCATACATAGCATAGATACTTCAATCATGCACACATTCATTCCCAATTACTCGAGAACTCAGCTCTGATACCACCAAATGTAACCCCCTTAACCCGGCCTAGATGGTTGACCCGAATTAAGAAAGTCACACGAGGAAAACCAAAGTCAACCCGAAAGTCAACCTTGATTAACGACCTTTTTTTTCTTTTTACTCTTGTCTAGATGCATATTAACCCTAGTTATGATCATTCAAACAACATACTCAAAGATCATAAACATCAGAGATCAAACAGGGACCCAATTGAACAATTTACAACTTTAGGGACCAAATTGTAAATTCTGTAAATTATAAGGTCTTAACCCAAATTAAAGTTACCATCTTGAAATTAGTCAGGTTTCATGCTTCTCTGTGAATTTCCAGCTCAAAAGGACTTCCCAAACTCATACAATTGCACAAACAAGATTCAGGACCAAAATGCAAACATTCCAAAACATTTAACCACCAATGTCAGCCCCCAACGGTCACGTGTTCTGAAACAGGGAGAGCCCGTTTCGAAACGCGGGGCCGTTCCGCAACGCGTACCGAAACGAGGGCTGGCAGTGGCCTTTCTGTTTCGAAACGATGCCTACCGTTTCGGACGCCTGGGATTATTCCAGGCACCCGTTCCGGAACGGTAGCCACTGTTCCGAAACAGCCTGCACAAAAAGCTGCAAAAGGCTTCCTTAAACATGCAATTAATCAACCATACATGCTCCAAACGATACCAAACTTTACCAGCAACCAATTCAACATACAAGAGACATATTTGCATCAACAATTCAACATTTAACCATCATATAAGGAATGCCCCAAAACTAATGGCATGCTTCCTACACAAGCAAACCATTCAAGCATATAGCCTTCAAAACAACATGTAAAAGCCAATTACAAAATCCAGCATAAGCAACAACATTTATCATACTTAGGGAGTTCAAACATCTCCCAAAACATCCTTAAAGGTTCCCCATTGCCAAATGCCAAAAGCTAAAGTGTATAAGAAAACCTTCCAATACTTTGAGCTTAACTTCCACTTGATTGCTTGCCTTCCTTGCTGCCCTCAAGGTACCTTAATGATCTGCATTATTGGTTTAAGAAAACGAAAGAGAGCGTAAGCAAAAGCTTAGTGAGGAATGCTCATTAAAAATCATTCAATAATGCATTTATAAACTCATTTATAAATCATACTTCAAAACATCATTTAGACATGCTTACAAGCATTCTTAACAAGCAATACATGCTTCCATATCATTACATGTCATATTGGCCTCAAGTGATAAGTTCCATCTTTTTAAAAACAAGATCAACATAAGACTCACACATGGACTTTTAAACACCATTGTGATCTTATAATTCTCAAGAACCACACAAGGACTTTTAACCACCTTTGTGTTCTTACAAGTTTCACCCCAAGGACTTTTAAACACCTTGGCCCCAAGGACTTTTAAACACCTTGGCCCATGGACTTTTAAACACCATGGCAAGGACCACACAAGGAATTTTAACCACCTTTTTGTCCTTAACAAGAACCATCCAAGGACTTTTAACCACCTTGATGTTCTTAAGTAACAAGGCTCACTCAATGACTTTTAACCACCTTAGTGACCTTAACAAGAATCATCATGGACTTTTAACCACCATGAAGTTCTTAGAATCCACAAGGCTCACTCAAGGACTTTTAACCACCTTAGTGACCTTAACCTTTTTCAAAACATCACTTGCCAATATACATCATTATCAACAAATAATCCTGTAACGCCCCGGTTTTGGGCTTAGGAGTTTTGGGCGTTGACCGGTTCGGTCAAAGTGCTGTTCGAATCTAAAAAGGTGAAATTAGGAAAGCCTAGTTCGGGTTGCATTAAAAATATGCAAAAATGTTCTAAAATCATCTTTAATTATAATTAAGTGAACTGTGAAATCAATTTTGGAAAATGAGTTTTGGAAGGGTGACATTTTGGCTAGTGACCAAAATGTAAATTTTGAAAGTTTTGTGACTGTTTTAGAAAGGGTTGAAACTTTGAATCTTTAAGGAGCTATTATTCCAAAAGTAGTTTCTCCAGATTTTCTAAGATATTTTAAGGATTTATTCTGATTTTTAAACATATCAAAAGAGGAGGGAAAGCCATTTTGGCCATTTTGATAACTAACTTCCCATTTTCTTTTCTCTCATTTTCTCTCAACCCAAACACTTTCTTTCCAGAGAATTGTTTCTGATTTTCTCACCTAAATCTCTCCTTTCAACTCTCTTTTGATTCCTAATCATCATATCTACAAAACCTCATCATTTGCTACTTGATTCATCAAGGTTTTTGATTCCAAAAAGAGGAGAAACTCAAGTTTGGAGGTAGGAACGTCCTTCTCCTCTAAACTATCAGTTCTTTACTAAAATTCCTAAGTTTTCAATCCTTAATTGATGTTTTATTAAAGGCTTTTGAGTTGTGAATTGGATCTTGGCTTATAATGCAAGATTTGGTGATTTTTGATGATTTTCGTTTGATCTGTTAAATCTGTGATTTGAGATGTGTTTTTGATGTTATTTGGACTCTAAATTGATAAGGAATTGAGTTGTGATTAATGCAATCCCGGATAGGTTGAGTTTCCTAAGTTTAGCTTGTGATTCTTGATTGTTTTTGAGGTGATCTTGTGGATCTGGTGTTGCTGGAGGTATAAGGATGTTAATAGGTTCTTTTTAGATGTTAAATGATGTTAAAGGATGTTAGGTTTTGATGGTTTATGGCTGGGCTTTGTTGAGAAGTGGTTTGGATGCATTTTCGGTTGTGTTTGGTGGCCGGAAATGGAGTGTGGATGAGAGCAGCGAGTTTAGGTGCTTTCATTGAAGCTATTAATGCATGATGATGCATTAATCCTCTGCTTTGATGTGTTAAAACAGGGGAGGCATCTTTGGATCCAAGAGTTGTTGATCCAGAAGCTTGAATTGGTGCTTTGGCAAGAGGTGAAGTGGAATCGGTGAGTGAAATTGGGTTTTCGGCTTTGAAACCAATGTCTTGGGAGCTTAGTTTAAGTCTAAACAACTTTGCTAAGCTCAAGTGTAAGTTTTCGGAAATACTCTCTAGTGGTGGCCATGGTTTTGTTGTTATGCAATGTGGTTGATTGCATGTTTTAAATTCTGTTTTGAAAGCATGTTTTAGCATGGTAATTGCTGATTTTGTAAGCCATATGTTGAAGGAAGCTCAAGGTAAGAGTTCCTTGTTTTTGAGCATGGTTAAAATGTGGTTTGATGCTTATAAATGCATGATGAATATGGCTTGGGTTTAATGCTTTAAAATAGTGGATTAATTGATGAAAATGATGTATATTGGCAAGTGATGTTTTGAAAAGGTTAAGGTCACTAAGGTGGTTAAAAGTCCTTGAGTGAGCCTTGTTACTTAAGAACATCAAGGTGGTTAAAAGTCCTTGGATGGTTCTTGTTAAGGACACAAAGGTGGTTAAAATTCCTTGTGTTGTCCTTGCCATGGTGTTTAAAAGTCCATGGGCCAAGGTGTTTAAAAGTCCTTGGGGCCAAGGTGTTTAAAAGTCCTTGGGAAGAACAAGAAGGTGGTTAAAAGTCCTTGCGTGGTTCTTGTACACTATAAGATCACAATGGTGTTTAAAAGTCCATGTGTGAGTCTTATGTTGATGATCTTGTTTTAAAAGATGGAACTTATCACTTGTGGCCAATATGACATGTAATGATATGGAAGCATGTTATGCTTGTTTAAGTTGCTTTTGAGCATGTGCAAACGATGAAAGAAGTATGATTTATAAAGTATTTTATGAATGCATTATTGAATGGTTTTTAAGAGCATTCCTCACTAAGATTTTGCTTACGCTCTCTTTCGTTTTCTTAAATCAATAATGCAGAACATTAGAGTACTTTGAGGGCAGCAAGGAGGGCAAGTAATCAAGTGGAAGTAAAGCTCAAAGTATGGAAGGTTTTCTTAAGTACACTTTAGCTTTTGGTAATTTGGCAATGGGGGACCTATGTGTATGTTTTGGGAGATGTTGTGAACTCCCTAAGTATGTTGAATGTTGTTGAGAATGCTGGTTTTGTGTTTGGCCATTACATGCTTGAATTGGAAGCTTATGCTTGAATGGTTTGCTTGTGTAGGAAGCATGCCTATAGATTTGGGGCTTTTCATGTATGTTGTTATTTTGATGAGTTGTTGATGCAAGTATGTCTCATATATGCTGAATTGCATGTTGATAAAGTTTGGTGGCATTTGGAGCATGTATGGTTGATCAATTGCATGTTTTAGGAAGCCCTTTGCTGCAATCTGTGCAGGGCGTTGCGGAACAGAGACTACCGTTCCGGAACGGGTGCCTTAAATGAACCCAGGCGTCCGAAACGGTAGGCACCGTTCCGAAACGGAAGGGCCACTGCCAGCCCGTGTTTCGGTACGCGTTGCAGAACGGCCCCGCGTTTCGAAACGGGCTCTGCCTGTTTCGGAACGGGTGACCGTTGGGGGCTGACATTGGCAGTTAAATGTTTTGTAATGTTTGCATTTTGGTCCTGAATCTTGTTTGTGCAATCGTATGAGTTTGGGAAGTCCTTTTGAGCTGAAATTTGGCAGTGAAGCATGAAACCTGACTAATTACAAGTTGGTAACTTTAATTTTGGTTAAGCCCTCATATTTATCAGAAATTACAATTTGGTCCCTAAAGTTGTAAAATTGTTCAATTGGGTCCCTGTTTGATCTCTGATGTTTATGATCTTTGAGTTTGCTGTTGTATGATCATATCTAAGGATTAATATGCATCTAGACAAGATTAAAAAGAAAAAAAAAGGGTCGTTAATCAAGGTTGACTTTCGGGTTGACTTTGGTTTTCCCCGTGTGACTTTCTTAATTTGGGTCAACCGTCTAGGCCGGGTTAAGGGGATTACATTTGGTGGTATCAGAGCTGAGTTCTCGAGTAATTGGGAATGAATGTATGCATGATTGAAGTATGTATGCTGTGTATGCTTGATTGAGTGAAAGCATGTTGAGTGGTTTATGATTTTGGTACAATTGAGTTGTATGCTGTGATGTAGCATGATGTGGGTACCCATTGCCAAATTGAAGCTAAGTGATGATGTTGATTTTTAATGAAATTGAGCTTGAGTACTTGGATTGCTTACCTTCCTGGGCCTAATTTGTTTATTTGCATTGTGATTGCATGGTTAAAGTATGGCACCACGTAGAGAGTTGCGAGGTAATGTGCGAGCTATGGCTCCTAATGAGAATGAGAATGAGGAAAACACGGGTAGTGCGGTGTTACCTCCTCCTCCACCTGGTGGTGGTGGTGCTGAGGGAGGAAGAGCTGAAGCTGCAGCTGGTGCTGGAGCTGCTGGACCTGAGGTTGGTCAGGGGCAAGCTATGCCTGATATGACGATGTTGGTACAAGCTATTGCTGGTGCTTTTCGAGCGGCAGTAGCTGGAGCTCAAGGAGCTGGGTATCAGGGGGATGCTGGTGTTAGACTACCCTTGGAGCGCTTACGCAGTCTTGGTGGGACTGAGTTCAGGGGTATGTCAGCTGAAGGTTCTGAGGCTTGGTTAGAGAGTACCAAGAGGATTTTGGGACAGATGAGTTGCACGGATGTGCAAAAGCTGGGTTGTGTTGTATCCTTGCTGCAGGATGATGCGTATACGTGGTGGACGACCACCATAGCTGGGATGGTTGAAGCTGATGTAACTTGGACATTCTTTCAGAATGTGTTCAAGAGGAGATATCTTGGAGTGAGATATCTTGATGAAAAGAAGCGCAAATTCATGTCTCTTACCCAAGGGAGCATGAGTGTGGCTGAGTATGAGGTGCAGTTTGTGCGACTCAGTCAATATGCACCGGAGCTGATACCTGATGAGCGGGCAAGGTGCGAGAGGTTCCGTTATGGTCTTGTGACGGATGTGAAAATGTATGTGTTGGCCACTGAGTATGATGATTTTGATGTGTTGGTGGGCCGAGCTAAGGACATAAAGATGAACTTGGGTCTATCTGCTAGAGGTGCTGGAGCGAGTTCTGGTAAGAGAGCTGCTGAGTTTAGTTCCGGTGGTGGACGGAACAAGAGGGGACGTGATCAGAAGTATCAGTCCTCAGCTAAGAGAGGTGGAGGTGCACCTACTAGAGGAGGCAATGCTAGAGCCGATCCGAGTGCTTGTTGGATCTGTGGTTCATGTGGTCACATGAAGCGTGACTGTCCTCGTGCTGTGAGGGAGGTGCAAGCTCCTGTTGCGACTGCTGGTAATGGATGCTGGAATTGTGGATCCGCAGACCACTTGAGGCGAGATTGTCCTATGTTGGCTGGTGGCCAAGTGCGTGCACCTGTTGTTGCTGCACCGCAGAGAGGTCGTGGGCACGGCCGTGGTAATTTCCAGAGGAGAGAGGAAGGTGGTCGTGGAGTAGCTCATGTTGTGGCTATTCAGCCTGAAGGTGGAGGCCAAGCGAGGGTGTATGCTCAGCGTGAGGGGAGGAATGATGCGGATGTGATTGCAGGTACCTTTACTTTGCAATCCTTGTCATTGCTTTCTTTGATTGATTCTGGATCTACGCATTCATACATTTTCCGTGAGCATGCTGAACTGCTTGGTTTGCCTGTTGAGTCTTTGGATGTTGGTGTTCGTGTCACTAGTTCTTTTGGTGAGACTGTTGTGACTCGAAAGCTCTATAGAAGGTGTCCTTTAGTTGTTCAAGAGCATGTTTTCCATGTTGACCTTATGGAGCTGCCTTTCTATGGTTTTGATGTGATCCTTGGTATGGATTGGCTTGCTGAGCATCGTGCTGTTGTGGACTGCGAGAATAAGCGAGTTTCGTTGAAGCTTGCGGATGATTACGATGTTGTTGTGGTTGGTGAGAATGTGAAGTTTCTTGCCAATGTGGTGTCTACCTTGGAGGCGAGTAGGATGCTGAGGCAAGGTTGCGAAGCTTATCTAGCTTTTGTGATGAATCCTAGCTCTAAGGAGTTGAGAGTGCAAGATATCAGAGTTGTGAAGGAGTTTCCTGGAGTGTTTCCGGAGGAGTTGCCTGGTTTACCTCCTAATCGCGAGGTGGAGTTTGGAATTGAGCTGTATGAGAATACAACTCCTGTGTCCATTACTCCCTATAGAATGGCACCTAAGGAGCTGAAGGAGCTGAAGACGCAGTTGCAAGAGTTGCTTGATCGTGGTTTCTTCCGGCCGAGTGTGTCACCTTGGGGAGCACCGGTCTTGTTTGTGAAGAAGAAGGATGGAACAATGAGGATGTGCATTGATTACCGTCAGCTGAATAAGTTGACTATCAAGAATCGGTATCCTTTGCCGAGGATTGATGATCTCTTTGATCAATTTCGGGGAGCTGCTGTGTTCTCTAAGATTGACTTGAGGTCAGGGTATTATCAGTTGAAGGTGAAGGATGTGGATGTGCCTAAGACAGCTTTCAGGACAAGGTATGGGCATTATGAGTTCCTTGTGATGCCGTTTGGTTTGACAAATGCTCCTGCTGCTTTCATGGGCATGATGAATCGTGTGTTTCATGAATACCTGGACAAGTTCGTTGTGGTGTTCATTGATGATATCCTCGTGTACTCGCGTACTGAGGAGGAGCATGAAGAGCATTTGAGGATTGTGCTGCACGCTTTGTTGGAGAATCAGCTTTATGCTAAGCTGAGCAAGTGTGAGTTCTGGCTTAAGGAGGTGGTGTTTCTTGGGCATGTTGTTTCTGCTGAGGGGATTCGTGTTAATCCTCAGAAGATTGAGGCGGTGATGAACTGGAAGGTTCCTAAGTCTGTTCATGAGGTTCGTAGTTTCCTTGGTTTGGCAGGATACTACCGAAGGTTTGTGGATGGTTTTTCAAAGATTGATGCACCTTTGACGAAGCTGTTGCAGAAAGATGTTAAGTATGAATGGACTGAAGCGAGACAACAGGCTTTTGAGAAGCTGAAGGCGGCTTTGACGCAAGCTCCTATCTTGGTTCAACCTGAATCAGGGAAAGAGTTTGTGGTCTACAGTGATGCGTCCTATGTTGGTTTAGGATGTGTGCTGATGCAAGAGGGTAAGGTGGTTGCTTATGCGTCGCGGCAGTTGAAGGTGCATGAGCGCAATTACCCTACGCATGATATTGAGCTGGCTGCAGTGGTTTTTGCTTTGAAGATCTGGAGGCATTATCTGTATGGTGAGAAGTGTACTGTGTACACGGATCACAAGAGTTTGAGGTATCTGATGTCTCAGAATGAGTTGAATCTTAGGCAGCGGCGTTGGTTGGAGTTGCTCAAGGATTATGATTTGACGATTGAGTATCATCCTGGAAAAGCTAATGTTGTTGCGGATGCCTTGAGTAGGAAGGTAGTTGTTGAGCTGAGGGCTATGTTTGCTAGCTTGAGTATATCGCGTGATGGTGGCCTTGTGGCTGAGTTGCAAGTGAAGCCATCTATGGTTCAGTTGATCTAGGAAAAACAGTTGCTGGATGATTCCTTGGTGTCTCATGTTCAGGATATCGCAGAGGGTAGACCTTCGGATTTCTGTTTTAATGATGATGGTGTGTTGTGCTTTGGGAGTCGAATAGTAGTGCCCAGTGATGCTGAGCTGAGGCGTGCTATTCTGACTGAAGGTCATAGTAGTCCTTTTGCTATGCACCCTGGTAGTACTAATATGTACCGTGATCTTCGTGATGAGTACTATTGGGTAGGTTTGAAGAAGGATGTTGCGGAGTTTGTGAGCAAGTGTATGGTGTGTCAGCGGGTTAAGGCTGAGCATCAGGTTCCTTCAGGGTTGTTGCAACCGTTGAGAATCCCTGAATGGAAGTGGGAAAGGGTTACCATGGATTTTGTATCTGGTTTACCCTTGGATGGTTCTTGTTAAGGACACAAAGGTGGTTAAAATTCCTTGTGTGGTCCTTGCCATGGTGTTTAAAAGTCCATGGGCCAAGGTGTTTAAAAGTCCTTGGGGCCAAGGTGTTTAAAAGTCCTTGGGAAGAACACGAAGGTGGTTAAAAGTCCTTGCGTGGTTCTTGTACACTATAAGATCACAATGGTGTTTAAAAGTCCATGTGTGAGTCTTATGTTGATGATCTTGTTTTAAAAGATGGAACTTATCACTTGTGGCCAATATGACATGTAATGATATGGAAGCATGTTATGCTTGTTTAAGTTGCTTTTGAGCATGTGCAAACGATAAAAGAAGTATGATTTATAAAGTGTTTTATAAATGCATTATTGAATGGTTTTTAAGAGCATTCCTCACTAAGCTTTTGCTTACGCTCTCTTTCGTTTTCTTAAATCAATAATGCAGAACATTAGAGTACTTTGAGGGCAGCAAGGAGGGCAAGTAATCAAGTGGAAGTAAAGCTCAAAGTATGGAAGGTTTTCTTAAGTACACTTTAGCTTTTGGTAATTTGGCAATGGGGGACCTATGTGTATGTTTTTGGAGATGTTGTGAACTCCCTAAGTATGCTGAATGTTGTTGAGAATGCTGGTTTTGTGTTTGGCCATTACATGCTTGAATTGGAAGCTTATGCTTGAATGGTTTGCTTGTGTAGGAAGCATGCCTATAGATTTGGGGCTTTTCATGTATGTTGTTATTTTGATGAGTTGTTGATGCAAGTATGTCTCATATATGCTGAATTGCATGTTGATAAAGTTTGGTGGCATTTGGAGCATGTATGGTTGATCAATTGCATGTTTTAGGAAGCCCTTTGCTGCAATCTGTGCAGGGCGTTTCGGAACAGAGACTACCGTTCCGGAACGGGTGCCTTAAATGAACCCAGGCGTCCGAAACGGTAGGCACCGTTCCGAAACGGAAGGGCCACTGCCAGCCCGTGTTTCGGTACGCGTTGCGGAACGGCCCCGCGTTTCGAAACGGGCTCTGCCTGTTTCGGAACGGGTGACCGTTGGGGGCTGACATTGGCAGTTAAATGTTTTGTATTGTTTGCATTTTGGTCCTGAATCTTGTTTGTGCAATCGTATGAGTTTGGGAAGTCCTTTTGAGCTGAAATTTGGCAGTGAAGCATGAAACCTGACTAATTACAAGTTGGTAACTTTAATTTGGGTTAAGCCCTCATATTTATCAGAAATTACAATTTGGTCCCTAAAGTTGTAAAATTGTTCAATTGGGTCCCTGTTTGATCTCTGATGTTTATGATCTTTGAGTTTGCTGTTGTATGATCATATCTAAGGATTAATATGCATCTAGACAAGATTAAAAAGAAAAAAAAAGGGTCGTTAATCAAGGTTGACTTTCGGGTTGACTTTGGTTTTCCCCGTGTGACTTTCTTAATTCGGGTCAACCGTCTAGGCCGGGTTAAGGGGGTTACAAATCCACTGTTTTAAAGAATTTAAACAAGCCATAAACATCATGCATTTACAAGCATCAAACCACATTTTATCAATGCTCAAAAACAAGGAACTCTTACCTTGAGCTTCCTTCAACATATGGCTTACAAAATCAGCAATAACCATGCTAAAACATGCTTTCAAAACAGAATTTAAAACATGCAACAAACCACATTGCATAACAATCAAACCATGGCCACCACTAGAGAGTTTTTCCGAAAACTTACACTTGAGCTTAGCAAAGTTGTTTAGACTTAAACTAAGCTCCCAAGACATTGGTTTCAAAGCTGAAAACCCAATTTCACTCACCGATTCCACCTCGCCTCTTGCCGAAGCACAAATCAAGCTTCCGGATCACCACCACTTGGATCCAAAGATGACTCCCCTGTTTTAAACACATCAAAGCAGAGGATTAATGCATCATCATGCATTAATAGCTTCAATTAAAGCACCTAAACTCGCTGCTATCATCCACACTCCACTTGCGGCCACCAAACACAACCAAAAATGCCTCCAAACCACTTCTCAACAAAGCCCAGCCATAAACCATCAAAACTAAACATCCTTTAACATCATTTAACATCTAAAAAGAACCTATTAACATCCTTATACCTCCAGCAACAACAGATCCACAAGATCACCTCAAAAACAATCAAGAAACACAAGCTAAACTTAGGAAATTCAACCTATCCGGATTTGCATTAATCAAAACTCAATTCCTTATCAAATTAACATTCATTAATCATCAAAAACACATCTCAAATCACAGCTTTAACAGATCCAACGAAAATCTATCAAAAATCACCAAATCTTGCATTTTAAGCCAAGATCCATTTTACAACTTAAAAGCCTTTAATAAAACATCAATTTAGGATTGAGAACTTAGGAATTTCAGTAAAGAACTGATAGTTTAGAGGAGAAGGACGTTCTTACCTCCAAACTTGAGTTTCTCCTCTTTTAGAACCAAAAAGCTTGAAGAATCAACTTGCAAATGGTGAGGTTTTGTTGATGTGATGATTAGGAATCAAAAGAGAGTTGAAAGGAGAGATTTAGGTGACAAAATCAGAAGAAATTCTCTGGAGAGAAAGTGTTTGGGTTGAGAGAAAATAAGAGAAAAGGAAAATTGGAAAATATGGAAAGTTAGTTACAAAATAGCCAAAAATGATTTCCCTCCACTTTTCTTTTGTTTTAAAATCAGAATTAGACATTAAAATATCTTAGAAAAATCTGGAGAAACTCCCTTTGGGTAAATAGCTCCTTAAAGATTCAAAGTTTCAATCCTTTTTAAAACAGTCACGCAACTTTCAAAAATTACATTTTGGTCACTAGCCAAAATGTCACCCTTCCAAAACTCATTTTGTAAAATTGATTTCACAGTTCACTTATATATATGAAAAGATGATTTTAGAACATTTTTCCATAGTTTTAATGCAACCCGAACTAGGCTTTCCTAATTTCACCTTTTTAGATTCGAACAGCACTTTGACCAACCCGGTCAACGCCCAAAACTTCTAAGCCCAAAACCGGGGCGTTACAGACACATTGGTGAGGGAGTTCTATGCTGCCATCGACAGCAAGACGGCAACGTCTGTAATAGTCCGAGGAGTAGAGGTGCCATTTACAGCTGACAGCATCAACCACACGTATGGCCTATATTTTGGCCCCGATGATGACGCCCACCAGCAATTTTTAGACACCCTCGATTCTGCCGCCTACGGTGCTGTCATGGCGGAGGTAACAGAGGAAGGAACAACATGGACCACGAGCAAAAAGAACCCCAACTCTGTCAAAAGGGGGCAGCTGCTCCCAGAAGCCAAGCTATGGAACGCTTTCATCAAGAAGCGTATCCTGCCGTCTTCCCATCACACGACGGTGAACCAACAGCGGCTCGCTCTCATTCACTCGATCATGCACGACCGGCCTATCAACGTAGGCCGCTATATGAGGGAAAGCATCTTGGACTGCACATTCCGCTCCTCCTCCCGTCTTTGCCTACCATTAACGATCACTTCCCTTTGCCACTGCGCTGTTGTCCCACAGGCTACCACCGACAAACTGATCCAAGGCAGAGGCTGGACAGAAAACAACATTACCAGCCTCATGGAGCTCATCGTCGCAACACCCATCAACTCCTTCAACCCAGCTGCCTCCCCAGCAGATTCATACGAGGAACCTGCAACTGAACCTGCCGCCGCAGCCGCCCAGACCGACCAATCCGCCCAAATCCTTGCCGCCATACAACGGGTGGAAGACAAACAGATGGGGCTGATGACATTCATTTGGGATTTCGCAACTTCCACGGTAAATTTCATTACCAATAATTTAAATTATCCCGATATTGTTTTCCCCACTTTTCCAGACCACTATTTCCATATCCCCACCCCTGTCCACACACCTACACCACCTGCCTCCCTACATACCCATTCCACCGCTTCCACCCCATCACCTGCCCCGACGACAGCTGCGAGTCCTCCGGCCGACAGCCCCGCCCGTGGAACGAATCGGCCAGCCACAACCGACAGCGAGGAGGAACCTCTTATTAGGAGGAATTTGGAAAGGGAGTTTACGCCTGTCAAGAGGCCGAAACACGTGGCAGACAGAAAACTAATGCCCAAGGCTAGCACCACCACCAGCAGCACTTGGGATAGCGGCAGCAGCTCAGACATCCAGCTCGTGGAGCAACCTGCCCAACCTCCCCCACAGCCCAGACGCTGCCGTCAGATCTGTGTCAGCAGCAGCAGCGAGGACATCGATTAAAATTTAAGTCTTTTATTTTTCTTTTCTTGCTGCCTGCTTATGTATATTTTGTGATGTACCTGCCTTCATTTTATCTGTCATTTTGCATTGAGGGCAATGCAACCCTCGAGTTTGGGGGTGGCACCCTCCATAGTAATGGAGTCTTAGTACATCTTTTTATTATTGTTGTGTCTTTTTTTTAATTAAGTTCTCTTAAAAATAATTCAAAAAATTAGAAAATATAAAACTGTTGGCTTAAAACTGTGAAGTTAGCTTACATGTCATGACAGCTCTGTCGTGGCAGCATCTTTAGGACAGTTTAAGGAGAAGTTTAGAGCCTTTCTATAGTTCTGAAAATTAAAACACCATTGTGACTATTATATTGCTTAGACTTCTTTTAGCCAAACTAGAATAGAAAACTTAGCACTTAGAGTAGAAAAGAGACTAGACTCTCAGGAAACCTAGAGGTGCCCAACACTGGCTCTAGGCAGATAACTAGAGAAAAACTTATAGAGGTGCCTATCACCGGCTCTAGATAGTTAACTAAAGGTGCCTGAAATACTGGCTCTAGTAGAAATGAGAAGAAATTCGAAAAAAGGAATAACTAGAGGTGCCTTATTCTGGCTCTAGTAAAGGAAAGAAAGAAATCAGTCTCGTAAGAAAAACTCTAAACAAAGCTAAAGTATAATATTCTAGTGAAACTAAGAGAGTTTTAGCATACAACCTTCCGGATAGATCCTAAAACCTTCCGACAAGTTGCTGCCGTCACAGAGAATGAGCGACGGGTAAGGGACAGTTCACTGTTTGAAAGCCAACACAAAAAAATATTCATTTTTCTTTTAGGTCTTAATTGCTTGAGGGCAAGCAAAAACTTGAGTTTGGGGGTGTGTTGAGTGTGTAAAAATTCTATTATTTACACCCTTTTAACCCATATTTCTGCTGCATTCAAGCATCATTGCATTGCATTTAGGTCAATTTACAATAAAACATCACAAATACACTAAAGGCACGGATTCTACTAAAAGATGGCTGATTTTGCAGGTTGCTGCCATAGTTGACAAAGAAGGCAGGCGCAGGACAGAGAAGCAGAGGAGCTGAACTGGACAAGCAGACGACAAGGACGAAGCTGCCATGGATCTGTCGTGACAGCAAGGTGACAACAGCCTTATGAAGAGGAAAAGTAAAGTGGACCTCGATAGATAGAGAAAAATCTGCTCGTCTGTCGTGTGAAAGCCAAATATTTTTCCAAGCCCCGGATCGAAAGATATGTCAACCCAAAGCTCAAGGAGAAGAAATCCCTAGAAACAAGGATGGCGGCTGCAAAGTAGGACTCTTGGAGATTAAGTCTTTATTAGAATCTTACTTTTAATTAAAGTTGTAATCCTTGTTAACTTAGAATACTTGAGCCCAAAGCTTATATATGGGCATAGATTTAACCTATGAGGTATAATACCCCATAACCGATAACCTAAACCCCTCCGCCATTTACCCGTCGTCGACATGTTCTAAAAACCCCCTAGGGCCACGGGTTGTTTTGTAAAGTAGTTTCAAGGGTTGTTTTGTTTTAGGATTTTCCAAGTTCAATAAAATAAACTTCAAGTTCTCTTATTTCGGTTTTAATATCTTGCAAGAGCATTGGGAGAGCATTGTGAGGTTATCTATTTACTTAGCATCGGGAGAGTTAAGTATACGAAAGAGATAAGAGCGCGTTCTCTAGTTTATAGTTGAACCATCTCGTGCCTAGGGATATGGCGAGGTTAAGTGGCTAAGGAAGAATTCATACACATCGGTGTTCATCCTTCGATTCACGTTGGGAGGTATCATCAAAGACGTGATCATCGACAGACTTGGACCTAGGGATAGGCCAAGGCAGATCTGGGATTCTTGCCAAACTTGGAGTACGGAGTTGGTGTGTTCGCTACCGCGACAACTAACGGACAGCCGCCGTGACAGGTGCTGTCGGCGACGAGCGCGACGACAGAACTGGAATTCCTAAACTCTTCAATACCTGCACTACTGAGCAATTCAATACCAGCCCATTCTCTCTATCTTGATATCTCAACTCTTTTATTTACGTTTTCTTTATTATTTCTCGTGACAATTCTCAAATATTTCTTTTGCTTTCGTGCAGTGAATTAAGGTGAAGTCATTAGCCCAATCCCTGTTGAGACGATATCCGATACTTCGTATCACTTTACTACTTGCGTCGTGTACACTTGCACTACAATTGTGATAGACTCTTTTACACGCAACACAATGTAGGCTCACAAGTGTTGTATAGGCAAGAAATAAACAATTTAAGCTCTAGACAAATTTTGACATCATAATGTTGTAACAATTGAAGCATTTTCCATATCTTGATGCTTGAAGGTCCCTTTTATACTCCTTGATGAGTTTATAGCCGTTACTAGCCGTTGGGGATGATTTGGAGCCGTTGAGGACTTTATTTCCCTTTATAAATGTTGTTCTACAGCCATCCGTATCGAAACGCTCGAACCCGTTTCGAAACGCCCTTGTTCAGAACTAGCCGTTGGAGTTTGAAAAAGTCAGACTTGTTTCGATACAAGCAAGGTGGTTTCGATACCTCTAGCCCTGCATCTGGGTTCTGCTCACTAGAAGACCCCGTATCGAAATAGATCAAAGGTGTATCGATACGAGCCTTGTAAAAATGATATTTTGGCCATTTAAAAAGCGTTTTAGACATGTTAAAAACCTATGAAACCATTTCAAACATATTTTCAAGTTGTCTGGACTTTAAATAAGTTTTCAAAATATTCAAACAAGTCCAAAAACATTTTTCAATTATTATATCAAAACATTAGTTCTACAATCTCCCCCTTTTTGATATAATAAAACCAACTTGAAAAATTGTTTGGGATTCTCCCCCTACAAGTTTAAAAATGTGAATAAGAGATGAAAAATTTAAAAGTAAAGCTCCCCTTATTCATTTAAAAATACAATTTTTTTAAAACAAACTCTCCCCCTTTTTGTTATATCAAAAAGAATTTAAATGACTTTAAGTTCAAAATAACTTAGGAGTTTAGAAAAGATTGAAACAAATAAGAATTTTGGTTTCAAAATGGCCCCCCTTACTCATTGCATCATATTAGGCTTAACAAATAATCCAAGACATTAAACACAAATTAGATAACCAAATGTATAAAATAAAAGCATTAAGCTTAGAGGTTACCCAATCTTCTTTTCATGTGTGATTTGAGCATTCTTTGATTTTACCTTGCTTGTCATTGCTCCAACACACCTACAAAAGACATTCACTTGATTTTTGGTATCCAAATTGCTTTGGATCCATTTACGTTAGTCAAAATGTCTTTAGTTCCCTTGGGAACCCATACTTGTCTAATCCTATAAGATTGTCTCTTCTTTATAGGACAAGTATGTATAGAATGACCATGATAATGGCAATGAGAGCATTTTGCCATTATGTGACAAGATGAATTACTAAAAGTGATTTCTTTTTCTTTTGTTAAGCTTTCAAGCTTAACTTCCAAATCAAGATTTTCTTTTTCTAAAACATCTTTACTTGTTTTTGAAAACTCTAAATCATTTTTCAAAACTTTATTTTGGTTTTCAAAATCCAATTTTGTTTTCAAAAGAAAATCATTTTCAACTTCAAGTTTTGAAATCATTTTCTTAAATTTGGAATTCATGGTCTCAAATTCCAAAAATAATTCATCGAAAGCATCTTGCAACTCATCGAAAGAGTAAGAATAAAGCTCACTTGAGTTAGAAGATACCTTAGGCTCCTCGAGAGCCAAAACACCATCCACCTTTGGAATGGAGAGAGGGTTTGCACATGATTGATCATCATCTTTCTTTTCTCCCTTCTTGTTGCCATAAACCTTCCCAAGTTTCTCCCACAATTCTTTGGCACTTTTGCATGTGGAGATCTTCTTGGAAACTTCTTCGTTGAGGCCACAATAGAGAATGTGCATCGCCTTGGTGTTTAGCTTTGCCTTTGTGTCGTTGGCACTCCTTTGCTTTTTCTTCTTCTTGGGAGCTTCCAAATACCCATCTTTAATGATGTCCCAAACCTCATAGTCTTGAGACTTGATGAAGAATTTCATGATATTTGCCCATTGGAAGTATGTTTCTCCTTCGAAGAGCGGAGGACACGAGATAGAGCGGCCTTCTTCAAATCTTGCCATTTTCTTGAACGGTGGACTACAAGCGATGGATCTTTACTCCCGGATGTTAGTCCATTGATGGAGACGAGGCTCTGATACCAATTGTTGAGTTTTAGGGGCTCGATTCGATCAATCGTTCTTGCTCACCAAGTGTGGAGAAGTTGGATAATTGGGTGTTTTAGTGGGAGGTGAAAATTTGGCAATTTGACACAAGGATTTATAGTGGTTCAACCTTCTAACCAAGGTCTACATCCACTACCTTAGCTCCCCACTAAGGATTTTCAACAAATTCACTAAGAATTTCGTCCCCTTTTCTAGGCTAAGGAGGACACCTTTACAACCCTCAAAGCTTTCTACCCAAAGCTTGAGGAAACACTCTCTTGTACAAAGAAAGACTTAGCAAACTAGAAATCCCTCTAATAGGTGTTTGTTTGCAATTCTAAGCACTCACCCAAAACCTAAACACTTGAGCAAATTTAACAATGTAAGCTCACAAGTGTTGTCTAAGCAAGAAATAAACAATTTAAGCTCTAGACAAATTTTGACATCATAATGTTGTATCAATTGAAGCATTTTCCATATCTTGATGCTTGGAGGTCCCTTTTATACTCCTTGATGAGTTTATAGTCGTTACTAGCCATTGGGGATGATTTGGAGCCGTTGAGGACTTTATTTCCCTTTGTAAATGCTGTTCTGCAGCCATCCGTATCGAAACACTCGAACCCGTTTCGAAACGCCCTTGTTCAGAACTAGCCGTTGGAGTTTGAAAAGTTAGACTGGTTTCGATACCAGCAAGGTGGTTTTGAAACCTACTGTTTTCGAAACCAGCTAGGTGGTTTCGATACCTCTAGCCCTACATCTGGGTTCTGCTCACTGGAAGACCCCGTATCGAAACAGATCAAAGGTGTATCGATACGAGCCTTGTAAAAATGATATTTTGGCCATTTAAAAAGCGTTTTAGACATGTTAAAAACCTATGAAACCATTTCAAACATATTTTCAAGTTGTTTGGACTTTAAATAAGTTTTCAAAATATTCAAACAAGTCCAAAAACATTTTTCAATTATTATATCAAAACATTAGTTCTACAATCTCCCCCTTTTTGATATAATAAAACTAACTTGAAAAATTGTTTGGGATTCTCCCCCTTTAACTTTAAAAATGTGAATAAGAGATTAAAGATATGAAATCAAATAAAGCTCCCCCTTATTCATTTGAAAATTCAATTTTTCAAACAATTTCTCCTCCTTTTTGTTATATCAAAAAGAATTTAAAACATTAAGTTCAAAATAACTATAGAGGAAAATTTTGACAAAAATAAGAATTTAGTTTTAAAATGGCTCCCCCTTACTCAAAGCATCATTAAAAATGTTAGTCCAACATATATGATCATCTAGTTGACATAAAAGAAAATAAATCAAATAAAAGCAAAAGCAACTAGATTTTACCACACTTGAACTCAAGGGAGGATGTGAAGCCTTCCTTCTTCAAGTGTTATTTCTTGTGTGCATCGAGCTCCCCCTCAAAGTTTGACTTGTTGATCACTCTCCATCACACCTAGTAAAAGACAATCAAGTGATTTTTGGTATCGAAATTGCTTTGGATCCATGAACATTAGTGGCATTGTAACGCCCCGGTTTTGGGCTTGGAAGTCTTGGGCGTTGACCGGTTGGTCAAAGTGCTGTTCGAATCGTAAGAGGTTAAATTAGGAAAGCCTAGTTCGGGTTGCATTAAAAATATGGAAAAATGTTCTAAAATCATCTTTTATTATACTTAAGTGAACTGTGAAATCAATTTTGGAAAATGAGTTTCGGAAGTGTGACATTTTGGCTAGTGACCAAAATGTAATTTTTGAAAGTTTGGTGGCTATTTTATAAAGGGTTGAAACTTTGAATCTTTAAGGAGCTATTTACCCAAAGGGAGTTTCTCCAGATTTTTCTAAGATATTTTAACCCATAATTCTGATTTTAAAAGAATCAAAAGGAGGGAAAAATCTATTTTGGCCATTTTCTCTTTTAACTACCTATTTTCTCTCTATCTTTTCTCTCAACCCAAACACTCAATTCCAGAGATCTAAGTCTGATTTTCATCACCTAAAAACCTTCTTTCAACTCTCAATTTATTGCAAATCATTGTGTCTTCAAATCCTCTTCAATTGCTTCAAGTTTCATCAAGCTTTTCTATTCCAAAAAGAGGAGAAACTCAAGTTTGGAGGTAAGAACGTCCTTCTCCTCTGAACTTCAAGTTCTTTAATGAAATTCCTAAAGTTTTCAATCCTAATTTGATAATTGATTAAAGGTTTTTAAGTTGATTTATGGATCTTGGCTAATTATGCAAGATTTTGATGATTTCACAAGATTTTCGTTTGATCTGTTAAATCTGTGTTTTGAGAAGTGTTTTTGATGTTAAATGATCATTAAATTGATGTGGAAATGAGTCTTGATTGATGCAATCCCGGATAGGTTGGATTTCCTAAGTTTAGCTTGTGTTTTAAGGTAGCTTTTGTGGTGATCTTGTGGATCTGGTGTTGCTGGAGGTATAAGGATGGTTGTAGGTTGTTTTTAGATGTTAAATGATGTTAATGGAAGTGAGGTTTTGCTGGTTTGTGGCTGGGCTTTGTTTAGAAGTGTTTCGGATGCATTTTCGGTTGTGTTTGGTGGCCGAGAATGGAGGTTTAGTGAGAGCAGCGAGTTTAGATGCTTTCATTGAAGCAATTAATGCATGATGATGCATTAATCCTCTGCTTTAATATGTTGAAACAGGGGAGGCATCCTTGGATCCAAGAATTGTTGATCCGGAGGCTTGATTTGGTGCTTTGGCTTGGAGCAAAGTGGAAATCGGTGAGTGGATTTGTGAAATTGGTTTTCGGCTTTGAAACCAAGGTTTTGGGAGCTTAGTTTAAGTCTAAACAACTTTGCTAAGCTCAAGTGTAAGTTTTCGGATTACTCTCTTAAGTGGTGGCCATGTTTTGATGAAATGTGAAATGATGATTTTGCATGATTTGTTTACTGTTTTGAAAGCATGTTTAAGCATGATAGTTGCTGATGTTTTAGCATGATATATGCTGAGGTTTTAAGCCATGTGTTGAAGGTGTCTCTAGGTAAGAGTACCTTGTTTTTAATGCATTGTTAAATGATGATTTAATGCTTTGAAATGCATGATGAAATGGCTTGGTTTAAATGCTTTAAAACAGTGGATTACATGATGTATAAAGTGTGTATTGGCAAGTGATGGTTTGTAAAAGTGAAGGTCACTAAGGTGGTTAAAAGTCCTTGAGTGAGCCTTGTTATCTAAGATCATCAAGGTGGTTAAAAGTCCTTGGATGAATCTTGTTGCGGACTCTAAGGTGGTTAAAAGTCCTTAGGTGCTCCTTTCCATGGTGGTTAAAAGTCCATGGGGCCAAGGTGTTTAAAAGTCCTTGGGGCCAAGGTGTTTAAAAGTCCTTGGGGTAATTCAAGCTACGAACACAAAGGTGGTTAAAAGTCCTTGTGTTGTCCTTTCATGGTGTTTAAAAGTCCATGGCCAAGGTGTTTAAAAGTCCTTGGGGTCCAAGGTGTTTAAAAGTCTTTGGGGAAAGTTGTTGAACTTTATTTCATAAATGAAATGTATCACTTGAGCCAATATGACATGTATAGTACATGAGATGCATGAGATGCATGATTTAATGTTTATGTTGAAGCATGAGATGCTTGTTTAAATGAAATGTGGAAGCATGATATTGCTTGATTTAAAGTATGCTTTGAGCATATGTAAAGGTTGTTTTATAAGCATGTTTTACAAATGGTTTTAATTGCATTATTGAATGGTTTTTAAAGAGCATTCCTCACTAAGCTTTGGCTTACGCTCTCTCGTTTTCTTGATTCAATAATGCAGAGCATTAGTGTGCATTGAGGGCAGCAAGAGGAGGCAAGCAAACAAGTACAAGTAAAGCTCAATGTATGAAGGTTTTATAAGTGTTTTAGCTTTTGTATGTTTTGGCAATGGGGGACCAATGTATATGTTTTGGGAGGTGTTTAAGACTCCCTAAGTATGTTTAATGTTGTTGAGGTTGCTGGATTTTGGCTTGGTTTCCTATTGCTTGTTTTTGAAGGTTTATTGCTTGAAAGTTGGCTTGTGTAGGAAGCATGCCTATAGAATTGGGGCTTTTTGCTTGAGATGTTATTTTGTTGATTAGATGATGCTCTTATGTCTTAATTAAGTTTAATTACATGCTGGTAAAGTTTGGTGATGATTGGAGCATGTTTGAGTGGTCAATTGCATGATTTGGTATGCTTGTTTGCTGATTTTTGTGCAGGCGTTTCGGAACAGGGGTGTACCGTTTCGGAACGGGTGCCTTGCATGAACCCAGGCGTCCGAAACGGTATGCACCGTTTCGAAACGGTTTGGCCTCTGCCGAAGCCACGTTCCGGAACCCGTTTCGAAACGGCCCGTGTTTCGGAACAGGGCTAGCCTGTTTCGGAACGGTCGACCGTTAGGAGGCTGACATGGTAGTTATATGTTTTGAATTGTTTGCGTTTTGGTCCCGAATCTTGTATGATCAATTGCATGAGCTGTGGATGTCCTTTTGAGCTGAAATTTTGCAGAGAAGCATGAAACCTGATTAATTTCAAGATGGTAACTTTAATTTGGGTTAAGTCCCTTAATTTATCAGAATTTACAATTTGGTCCCTAAAGTTGTAATTTGTTCAATTGGGTCCCTGTTTGATCTCTGATGCTTGTGATCTTTTAGTACGTTGTTTGTATGATCACAATTAAGGTTAATGCGCATCTAGACAAGATTAAAAAAAGGGTCGTTAATCAAGGTTGACTTTCGGGTTGACTTTGGTTTTCCCCGTGTAATCTTCGTAGTTCGGGTCAACCGTCTAGACCGGGCTACGGGGGTTACATTTGGTGGTATCAGAGCTGAGTTCTCGAGTAAATGGGAATGTGTGTATGCATGATTGAAGCATGGTTTGGTTTGTATGCTTGTTGAGTGAAAGCATGTTCAGTGATATGATATGATGATGTGTGTGTGATGCATGTTGTGAAGATGCATGATGAGGGTACCCATTGCCAAACAAAAGCTAAAGAGATGATGTTGTTTTTGAAAGAATTGAGCTTGAATACTTGGAATTTGCTTACCTTGCTGGTCCTGACTTGTTTTATTTGTATTGTTATGCATGGTAAAGTATGGCACCACGTAGAGAGTTACGGAGTAGCGCGAGAGCTACGACCCCGGAGGGGAATGTGAATGATGAGCACACTGGTAGTGCTGTGATACCTCCTCCTCCACCTGGTGGTGGTGGTGCGGAGAGGGGAAGAGCTGGAGCTGGAGCTGAGGCAGCTGGTGCTGGAGCTGCAGGACCTGAAGCTGGTCAGGGGCAAGCGATGTCTGACATGTCTGTGCTGGTACAAGCTATTGCGGGTGCGTTTCGAGCAGCAGTAGCTGGAGCTCAAGGAGCTGGGCATCAGGGAGATGCTGGTGCTAGACTACCCTTGGAATGTTTGCGCAGTCTTGGTGGGACTGAGTTTAGGGGTATGTCAGCTGAGAGGTCTGAAGCATGGTTGGAGAGTACCAAGCGTGTCTTGGGACAGATGAGTTGCACTGATGTGCAAAAGCTGGGATGTGTGGTGTCACTGCTGTAAGGTGATGCTTATACGTGGTGGACGACCACAATCTCTGGTATGGCTGATGCTGATGTTACTTGGACGTTCTTTCAGCATGCGTTCAAGAGGAGATATCTGGGAGTTAGATATCTGGACGAGAAGAAGCGTGAATTCATGTCTCTGACCCAAGGGAGCATGAGTGTGGCTGAGTATGAGGTACAGTTCGTACGTCTTAGCCAGTATGCACCGGAACTGATACCTGATGAGCGCGAGAGGTGCGAAAGGTTCCGTTATGGCTTGGTGACGGAAGTTAAGACCTATATGTTGGCTGCGGAGTACAATGATTTCGATGTGTTGGTTAGTCGATCAAAGGACATTGAGATGAATCTGAGTTTGTCTGCTAAGGGTGCTGGAGCTAGTTCTGGGAAGAGAACTGCTGAGTATAGTTCCGGTGGTCGGAACAAGAGAGGGCGTGATCAGAGGTTTCAGTCCTCGTCTAAGAGAGGTGGAGGTGCACCTGCTAGGGGTGGCAATGCTAGAGCTGACCCTAGTGCTTGTTGGATTTGTGGTTCCCGTGGTCACTTGAAGCGTGACTGTCCTCGTGCTGGGAGGGAGGTGCAAGCTCCTGTGATGGCAGCTGGTTATGAGTGCTGGAACTGTGGTTCTGCTGATCGTCTGAGACGTGATTGTCCGAGGATGGCTGGTGGTCAAGAGCGTGCTCCTGTTGTTGCAGCACCGCAGAGAGGTCGTGGGCGCGGCCGTGGTAATTTTTAGAGGCGAGAGGAAGGTGGTCGCGGTGTAGCTCATGTTGTGGCTATTCAACCTGAGGGTGGTGGCCAAGCGAGGGTGTATGCTCAGCGAGAGGGAAGGAATGATGCTGATGTGATTGCAGGTACCTTTACTTTGCAATCCTTGTCATTGCTTTCTTTGATAGATTCTGGATCTACGCATTCATACATTCTTCGTGAGCATGCTGAGTTGCTTGGTTTGCCTGTTGAGTCTTTGGATGTTGGTGTTAGAGTCACTAGTTCTTTTGGTGAAACTGTTGTGACTCGTAAGCTTTATAGAAGGTGTCCTTTGGTTGTTCAAGAGCATGTTTTTCATGTTGATCTTATGGAGTTGCCCTTTTATGGTTTTGATGTGATCCTTGGTATGGATTGGCTTGTTGAGCATCGTGCTGTTGTGGATTGTGAGAATAAGCGGGTTTCGCTTAAGCTTGCGGATGATTATGAAGTGGTGGTAGTTGGTGAGAATGTGAAGTTTCTTGCCAATGTTGTTTCTACCTTGGAGGCGAGCAGGATGCTGAGGCAAGGTTGTGAAGCTTTTCTAGCTTTTGTGATGAATCCTAGTTCGAAGGAGCTGAGGGTGCAGGATATCAGGGTTGTGAAGGAGTTTCCTGATGTTTTTCCTGAGGAGTTGCCTGGTTTACCTCCTAATCGCGAGGTGGAGTTTGGTATTGAGCTGTATGAGAATACCACTCCTGTGTCCATTACTCCCTATAGAATGGCACCTAAGGAGCTGAAGGAGCTGAAGACGCAGTTGCAAGAGTTGCTTGATCGTGGTTTCATCCGGCCGAGTGTTTCGCCTTGGGGTGCTCCTGTCTTGTTTGTGAAGAAGAAAGATGGTACGATGAGGATGTGCATTGATTACCGTCAGCTGAACAAGTTGACTATCAAGAATCGGTATCCTTTGCCGAGGATTGATGATCTCTTTGATCAATTTCGGGGAGCTGTTGTGTTCTCTAAGATTGACTTGAGGTCAGGGTATTATCAATTGAAGGTGAAGGATGTGGATGTGCCTAAGACAGCTTTCAGGACAAGGTATGGGCATTATGAGTTTCTTGTAATGTCGTTTGGTCTGACAAATGCTCCTGCTGCTTTCATGGACATGATGAATCGTGTCTTTCATGAATACCTGGACAAGTTCGTTGTGGTGTTCATTGATGATATCCTTGTGTACTCGCGTACTGAGGAAGAGCACGAAGAGCATTTGAGGATTGTGTTGCAAGCTTTGTTGGAGAATCAGCTTTATGATAAGTTGAGCAAGTGTGAGTTCTGGCTCAGGGAGGTGGTTTTTCTTGGGCATGTGGTCTCAGCTGAGGGGATTCGTGTTGATCCTCAGAAGATTGAAGCAGTGATGAATTGGAAAGTTCCTAAGTCTGTTCAGGAGGTTCGTAGTTTCCTTGGTTTGGCAGGATACTACCGAAGGTTTGTGGATGGTTTTTCCAGGATTGCTGCTCCTTTGACGAAGTTGCTGCAGAAAGATGTTAAGTATGAGTGGACAGAAGCGAGGTAGCAAGCTTTTGAGAAGCTGAAGATGGCTTTGACTCAAGCTCCTATCTTGATTCAGCCTGAATCAGGGAAAGAGTTTGTAGTCTACAGTGATGCATCCTATGTTGGTTTGGGGTGTGTGCTGATGCAAGAGGGTAAGGTTGTGGCTTATGCGTCGCGGCAGTTGAAGGTGCATGAGCGCAATTATCCTACGCATGATATTGAGTTGGCTGCAGTGGTTTTTGCTCTGAAGATCTGGAGGCATTATCTGTATGGTGAGAAGTGTACTGTGTACACGGATCACAAGAGTTTGAGGTATCTGATGTCTCAGAAGGAGTTGAATCTCAGGCAGCGACGTTGGTTGGAGTTGCTCAAGGATTATGATCTGACGATTGAGTATCATCCTGGAAAGGCCAATGTTGTTGCGGATGCCTTGAGTAGAAAGGTAGCTGTTGAGCTGAGAGCTATGTTTGCTAGCTTGAGCATATCGCAGGATGGTGGTCTTGTTGCTGAGTTGCAAGTGAAACCTTCGTTGGTTCAGTTGATCAAGGATAAGCAGTTGTTGGATGATTCCTTGGTGTCTCATGTTCAGGATATCGCGGAGGGTAGGCCTTCGGATTTCTGCTTTAATGAGGATGGAGTGTTGTGTTTTGGTAGTCGGATAGTAGTGCCTGCTGATGCTGAGTTGAGGCGTGCTATTCTAGTTGAAGGTCATAGTAGTCCTTTTGCTATGCATCCTGGTAGTACAAAGATGTATCACGATCTTCGTGATGAGTACTATTGGGTGGGCGTGAAGAAGGATGTGGCAGAGTTTGTAAGCAAGTGTTTGGTGTGTCAGCGAGTTAAGGCTGAACATCAGGTTCCTTCTGGTTTGTTGCAACCGTTGAAAATCCCTGAATGGAAGTGGGAGAGGGTTACCATGGATTTTGTATCTGGTTTGCCTTTGTCTCCGTCGAAGAAGAATTCTGTTTGGGTGATTGTGGATCGCCTGACGAAGTGTGCACATTTCTTGCCTGTGCATACTACGTTCTCTTTGGATAAGCTGGCAGAGCTGTACATTGCTGAGGTTGTGAGGTTGCATGGTGTGCCTAAGTCGATCGTGTCGGATAGGGATCCGAGGTTCACATCGCGTTTTTGGCAGTGTTTGCATCAAGCTTTGGGTACAAGGTTGCATTTCAGTACATCCTATCATCCTCAGTCGGATGGCCAGTCTGAGCGGGTTATTCAGATCTTGGAGGATATGTTGAGATGCTGCGTGATAGAGTTTCAAGGTTCTTGGGAGAAGCATCTGCCTTTGGTTGAGTTCGCTTATAACAACAGTTTTCAGGCGAGTATACAGATGGCACCTTATGAGGCTCTGTATGGGAGGAAGTGTAGGACTCCTCTGTGTTGGGCTGAAACTGGTCAAAAGTTGGTTTCGATGCCTGCTTTGTTGAAAGGTACCACCGAGAAGGTGAAGCTCATATGTGAGCGGTTGAAGGCTGCTTCTGATCGGCAGAAGTCTTACGCGGATTTGAAGCGTAAGGAGATAGAGTTTGCGGTGGGTGATCGCGTGTTCTTGAAGGTTTCGCCTTGGAAGAAGGTGATGAGGTTTGGTCGGAAGGGTAAGCTGAGCCCTAGATACATTGGACCGTATGAGGTTGTTGAGCGTGTGGGTCCTGTTGCGTATCGGTTGAGGTTACCTCAGGAGCTAGAGAAGATTCATGATGTGTTCCATGTTTCTATGCTCCGGGGGTATAGATCTGATCCTTCGCATGTGTTGCCTGTGGAGGAAGTGGAATTGAATCCGGATTTGACCTATGATGAGGAACCGGTGAAGGTTCTGGATTCAGATAACAAGGTTCTTCGTGGCAAGACCATTGAGTTGGTGAAGGTGCTGTGGAAGCATCGCGGTGTTGAGGAAGCCACGTGGAAGCGGAAGGGAGATATGCTGAAGCAGTTTCCTTATCTCTTTCCTTCAGGTAAATTTCGAGGACGAAATTTCTTAAGGGGGGGGAGAGTTGTAACGCCCCGGTTTTGGGCTTGGAAGTCTTGGGCGTTGACCGGTTGGTCAAAGTGCTGTTCGAATCGTAAGAGGTTAAATTAGGAAAGCCTAGTTCGGGTTGCATTAAAAATATGGAAAAATGTTCTAAAATCATCTTTTATTATACTTAAGTGAACTGTGAAATCAATTTTGGAAAATGAGTTTCGGAAGTGTGACATTTTGGCTAGTGACCAAAATGTAATTTTTGAATGTTTGGTGGCTATTTTATAAAGGGTTGAAACTTTGAATCTTTAAGGAGCTATTTACCCAAAGGGAGTTTCTCCAGATTTTTCTAAGATATTTTAACCCATAATTCTGATTTTAAAAGAATCAAAAGGAGGGAAAAATCTATTTTGGCCATTTTCTCTTTTAACTACCTATTTTCTCTCTATCTTTTCTCTCAACCCAAACACTCAATTCCAGAGATCTAAGTCTGATTTTCATCACCTAAAAACCTTCTTTCAACTCTCAATTTATTGCAAATCATTGTGTCTTCAAATCCTCTTCAATTGCTTCAAGTTTCATCAAGCTTTTCTATTCCAAAAAGAGGAGAAACTCAAGTTTGGAGGTAAGAACGTCCTTCTCCTCTGAACTTCAAGTTCTTTAATGAAATTCCTAAAGTTTTCAATCCTAATTTGATAATTGATTAAAGGTTTTTAAGTTGATTTATGGATCTTGGCTAATTATGCAAGATTTTGATGATTTCACAAGATTTTCGTTTGATCTGTTAAATCTGTGTTTTGAGAAGTGTTTTTGATGTTAAATGATCATTAAATTGATGTGGAAATGAGTCTTGATTGATGCAATCCCGGATAGGTTGGATTTCCTAAGTTTAGCTTGTGTTTTAAGGTAGCTTTTGTGGTGATCTTGTGGATCTGGTGTTGCTGGAGGTATAAGGATGGTTGTAGGTTGTTTTTAGATGTTAAATGATGTTAATGGAAGTGAGGTTTTGCTGGTTTGTGGCTGGGCTTTGTTTAGAAGTGTTTCGGATGCATTTTCGGTTGTGTTTCGTGGCCGAGAATGGAGGTTTAGTGAGAGCAGCGAGTTTAGATGCTTTCATTGAAGCAATTAATGCATGATGATGCATTAATCCTCTGCTTTAATGTGTTGAAACAGGGGAGGCATCCTTGGATCCAAGAATTGTTGATCCGGAGGCTTGATTTGGTGCTTTGGCTTGGAGCAAAGTGGAAATCGGTGAGTGGATTTGTGAAATTGGTTTTCGGCTTTGAAACCAAGGTTTTGGGAGCTTAGTTTAAGTCTAAACAACTTTGCTAAGCTCAAGTGTAAGTTTTCGGATTACTCTCTTAAGTGGTGGCCATGTTTTGATGAAATGTGAAATGATGATTTTGCATGATTTGTTTACTGTTTTGAAAGCATGTTTAAGCATGATAGTTGCTGATGTTTTAGCATGATATATGCTGAGGTTTTAAGCCATGTGTTGAAGGTGTCTCTAGGTAAGAGTACCTTGTTTTTAATGCATTGTTAAATGATGATTTAATGCTTTGAAATGCATGATGAAATGGCTTGGTTTAAATGCTTTAAAACAGTGGATTACATGATGTATAAAGTGTGTATTGGCAAGTGATGGTTTGTAAAAGTGAAGGTCACTAAGGTGGTTAAAAGTCCTTGAGTGAGCCTTGTTATCTAAGATCATCAAGGTGGTTAAAAGTCCTTGGATGAATCTTGTTGCGGACTCTAAGGTGGTTAAAAGTCCTTAGGTGCTCCTTTCCATGGTGGTTAAAAGTCCATGGGGCCAAGGTGTTTAAAAGTCCTTGGGGCCAAGGTGTTTAAAAGTCCTTGGGGTAATTCAAGCTACAGACACAAAAGTGGTTAAAAGTCCTTGTGTGGTCCTTTCATGGTGTTTAAAAGTCCATGGCCAAGGTGTTTAAAAGTCCTTGGGGTCCAAGGTGTTTAAAAGTCCTTGGGGAAAGTTGTTGAACTTGATTTCATAAATGAAATGTATCACTTGAGCCAATATGACATGTATAGTACATGAGATGCATGAGATGCATGATTTAATGTTTATGTTGAAGCATGAGATGCTTGTTTAAATGAAATATGGAAGCATGATATTGCTTGATTTAAAGTATGCTTTGAGCATATGTAAAGGTTGTTTTATAAGCATGTTTTACAAATGGTTTTAATTGCATTATTGAATGGTTTTTAAAGAGCATTCCTCACTAAGCTTTGGCTTACGCTCTCTCGTTTTCTTGATTCAATAATGCAGAGCATTAGTGTGCATTGAGGGCAGCAAGAGGAGGCAAGCAAACAAGTACAAGTAAAGCTCAATGTATGAAGGTTTTATAAGTGTTTTAGCTTTTGTATGTTTTGGCAATGGGGGACCAATGTATATGTTTTGGGAGGTGTTTAAGACTCCCTAAGTATGTTTAATGTTGTTGAGGTTGCTGGATTTTGGCTTTGTTTCCTATTGCTTGTTTTTGAAGGTTTATTGCTTGAAAGTTGGCTTGTGTAGGAAGCATGCCTATAGAATTGGGGCTTTTTGCTTGAGATGTTATTTTGTTGATTAGATGATGCTCTTATGTCTTAATTAAGTTTAATTACATGCTGGTAAAGTTTGGTGATGATTGGAGCATGTTTGAGTGGTCAATTGCATGATTTGGTATGCTTGTTTGCTGATTTTTGTGCAGGCGTTTCGGAACAGGGGTGTACCGTTTCGGAACGGGTGCCTTGTATGAACCCAGGCGTCCGAAACGGTATGCACCGTTTCGAAACGGTTTGGCCTCTGCCGAAGCCACGTTCCGGAACCCGTTTCGGAACGGCCCGTGTTTCGGAACAGGGCTAGCCTGTTTTGGAACGGTCGACCGTTAGGAGGCTGACATGGTAGTTATATGTTTTGAATTGTTTGCGTTTTGGTCCCGAATCTTGTATGATCAATTGCATGAGCTGTGGATGTCCTTTTGAGCTGAAATTTTGCAGAGAAGCATGAAACCTGATTAATTTCAAGATGGTAACTTTAATTTGGGTTAAGTCCCTTAATTTATCAGAATTTACAATTTGGTCCCTAAAGTTGTAATTTGTTCAATTGGGTCCCTGTTTGATCTCTGATGCTTGTGATCTTTTAGTACGTTGTTTGTATGATCACAATTAAGGTTAATGCGCATCTAGACAAGATTAAAAAAAAAGGGTCGTTAATCAAGGTTGACTTTCGGGTTGACTTTGGTTTTCCCCGTGTAATCTTCGTAGTTCGGGTCAACCGTCTAGACCGGGCTACGGGGGTTACAGGCACAAATTTTAGTCCCCTTAGGAATCCATTTTTCAATGTCATCCCTTTTAATTGAAGTGCTAAGTCCTTTTGGGACCCAAACACTTCTAAAAAATTTTCCTTTTACAAATCTAGGGGCACTAGATTGTCTTACATAGAAATTTGATTTTCCAAAATGGTTTTTCTTTTCTAGCTCTTTGGAAATCAAATCCTTTTCTTCTTGAACTTTTTGAAGCAAATTTTGTAAATCAAAACATTTTAATTCAAACTCTTCGAGTTTTGCTTCTAGTTCAAGTTTTGTTTTGGAAAGCAAATCATTTTCAATTTTTATTTTTGAAATCAACTTTTTGTTCTTGGAAAATGATGCCTTGAATTCCAAAAGCAAATCATCATAGGCATCTTGTAACTCATCAAATGTATAAGAATTTGAAATTGATGAGTTAGAAGCTACCTCCCCCTCATTGAGGGCCATCAAGCATAGGTGGGCTACTTCATCATCGGTGGAGTCTTCATCACTCTATGTGGCCACATATGCTTGTTTTAAAGACGATCCCTTCTTTTTGGATTTGTGGGAGTCCTTCATCTTCTTCATCGATTCATGCTTGGATTTTTCCATTTTTCTTTTCATGGACCGGGCAAATTTGTTGAAGAGATAGGTCATCTCTTCATCTTCACTTTCCTCCTCACATGAATCTACATGATGGCATGTGGAAGATTTGAGAGCTACGGCACTAGCATTGATACCTAGCTCCATGATCTTCTTCTTCCCCATCGCTCTAATCTCTTCCTTCTTCTTCTCCTCTTCTTTGTTTTTCTTCATTATTTGGTGAGTGAGAAGAGACCCCATGAGTTCATCAAGCTTCAAGGTTTTGAGATTTTTGGCTTCGATGATGGCGGTCCTCTTTGAGTCCCATGACTCGGGAAGGGAGTAGATGAGCTTTCGGACAAGCTTCTTTTCCGTGATTGCTTCTCCATAACCTTTAAGACCATTGGTGATAGTGGAGAACCTATCAAACATCTTCTTGATGTTCTCTTCCGGATTTATCTTGAAGTTCTCATACTCTAAGGTTAGGAGCCCAATCTTGGTCTCCTTGACTTCACTGGTTCCCTCGTATGTGACTTCAAGCTTGTCCCATACTTCCTTGGAACTCTCACAAGAAGACATCTTCTCATAGATTGTTGGGCCAAATGCACAAAAGAGCATGTGCAAGGCTTTGCAATTAAGCTCCATCTTCTTGCGATCGTCGACACTCCATTCTGCTTAGCTTCCTTGAGGCACGAACGTACCATCTTCAACTATGTCCCATAGCTTGTAATCTCTTGACTTCAAGAAGAATTTCATCTTTGTCTTCCAATGGACATAGTGATTTCCGTCGAATAAAGGCGGTTTGTCGATTGACTGTGCCATTGAGCCGGTTGGTGAAATCTTGATCGAGCTTGCTGGATCTTCTCAATAGGATGTGAATCCCCTTCGATTGAGCCAAGCCCTGATACCAATTGTTGAGTTTGGGTTTGTAACACGCTCGAATCGATCACCGAAACCGTCAAGGAGGGTTGTAAATGTTTGGTGGTTGAATTGGCTAAAATCGAAATAAAGGTAGACAAGAGACACAATGATTTTAGAGTGGTTCGGCCTTCCAACAAGCACCTACATCCACTACCTTAGCACACCACTAAGGATTTACCAATTCACTCAACAATGAATTCGTCCCCTTTTCCCGGTTTAGGAGGAAACCGTTACAACCCTATCTTTTGAACTTGGCTAAGATATAACCAACTCTAGTTTTTCTCTCAAGCCTAAACTAGAACCTCTCCTTTTACAAGGGATTTGTTTGGTAAACTAAGTACCTCTCTAGGTGGGTGTTTACACCAATTTAAGCTCACAAGTGTGTACAAAGAATTTTCAATAAAACACTCTCTAAAGACTATGTACAAGAGAATAGTAAAATAAAGATTTAGACTCTAATTCTCTTGACCATATTACTTGGATGTTGTCTCTAACATTCTTCAAGTGTTCTAGCCTTCAATTTATAGTCCCAATTGAGTTTGTGGCCGTTACTAGCCGTTAGGGATGTTTTGGAGCCGTTGGAGACTTTATTTCCCTCAATAAATGCAGTTCTGTAGTTGTCTGTTTCGAAACACTCGACCCCGTTTCGGAACGCCCTTGTTCAGAACTAGCCGTTGGAGGCTGAAAAAGTCAGGCTGGTTTCGATACCAGCAAGGTGGTTTCGAAAACACTAGCCCTGCATCTGGGTTTTCCTTACTGGAAGACCCTGTTTCGAAACAGATCAAAGGTGTATCGATACGAGCCTTGTAAAAATGATATTTTAGCCATTTAAAAAGCGTTTTAGTCATGTTAAAAACCTATGAAACCATTTCAAACATATTTTCAAGTTGTCTGGACTTTAAATAAGTTTTCAAAATATTCAAACAAGTCCAAAAACATTTTTCAATTATTATATCAAAACATTAGTTCTACAAATCCAAAGTCAAAAAACAAGAAGGGTTGAAAGAAGAGTGAAGCAAATCATTTTGACCTACACAAGTTTAGGAGATAGAGTTCATGAATAATCATGTGGGCCTCGATAACCAGAATTTCATCAAAATTAAAGAAAATGGTATGAGCAAAAAAGAGTTCTAAAAGGAAAACTTGTTATGCATTCATGTTTTAAACATCCCTAGGGGCATGAACGTCATATTGGATGTTGTATTTTGATTTTCAAATGCATGGAAGACCTGTTCAAATGAAAGTTTGCTTATTCATCCAAGGAAAAGAAGGATGACATGCTTGAGAAGATTCGCTTATCCGTTCAGGTAAAAGGAAAATGGAGTTTGCTTATTCATCCAAGCATAAGGAGGAGGATGTGCTTAAGAAGATTTGCTTATCCGTTCGGGTGTAAGGAGAATAGAGCCTGCTTATTCATCCAAGCTTAAAGAGGATGAAAATTTTCAAATGATTTGGCCTAATTGAGCATTTGGGAGGACAAAACCCAGCTCAGATGTTTAGGCATTTTGGGTGAATAGAAACCAGCTTAACTATTCGAGCATAAGGAGAATAGAACCAGCCTATCCATTCGGGCATTTGGAGAATGGAACCCAGCTTAAATATTCGAGCATAAGAAGAATAGAACCAATCTATCCGTTCAGGCATTTGGAGAATGGAACCCAGCTCAGCTATTCGAGCATAAGGACAATAGAGCACACCTATCCATTCGGGCATTTGGAGAATGGAGTAAATCAGTAAGTTAGGTGAAATTTTGTGTCTTTTTGTCTTTGCTTTATCTTTGTTTCACAGAGATAATCAAAGAGGGGCAATTGTTGTCACTAAATTTTCACACTAACTTTTAATAAAAGAAAGAAAAAGAAAAAAAAATAAAATATCAAAAAAATAATAAAATCCTTTTATAAAAAAACCATTGTCAATAAAAGGCCACTTTTTAATACAACCCATTTTATGTTGGAGCCATTTTTAAGGTAAAAAGTAAAGTAAAAAAGAAAGAAAAGGAAAAAAGAAAAATTAATTATGGTGTTTAATAATTATAAAAAAAGAATAAAATGAGGTGATAACTATGAAGTGTGATATATATAAAAAGAGGAAAAAACAACAACAAAAGTGGTCAAAAAAGTCAAAAACAATAAAAAAAGGGAAAAATAAAATAAATTAAAAAAATAAAATAAAATGAGAGCCAGCCCGCGCGTCACGCGCTGGCGCGTGACGACCACGCGCGCGTGGCTGGGTTCTAAAAACCCTTGCCGTGAATGAAGGCGGCCGCTGTTCTTGGTCCACCGGTCGCAGTAGCCGGCGTGGTTGGTGCCGATCGGACCGCCTAGTTACCGCCGTCCCTTTGGCACTGACCCCGCTTGCCACCGTTGCCTATAGCCGCCAGAATCTACAAAAAACGAAACAAAATAATAAGCCCTCGATTCAAATTAAATGGTAAATTATATTCCGAATTTGGATCAAAATGGATGATTTCTTGGGGGTTTTACCGGGTACAAAGTTTCTTGTCTGATTTTAGCTTCAATTAGGGGATTGAAATCCGAATTTGGCTTGAATTTGAAGCTAGAAATTGACTATAAAACCCCCAAAATGCTTCATTGTCCAACACACCAAATTTGAGAGAAAAAACACAAAAAGGTTCAAGAAAAATCTGAAAATTTCTGTAAATTTTTCTTGAGTTGGCTGGAAATTTTTGGAGGAGAAATCCGAGTTTGGAGCAATTTTCCGAGTGTGGTTTGGAGCATTTCAAGAAGCTTGAGTTCTATTTCATCGTTCGTCGATTTTTAGTAAATTTTTTATCCTTTTTTTTATTTTTTTATTTCATTGTTGTTCTCGGTTGAATTTCAGTGTTGTGTTTGTGATTTTTAGGTTGCTTTCTCAAGGTTGGAAAATTGTTCGATTTCGGTAACTTTTTTTTTCTGTTTTAATTTTCATTTTAATTTTTAGTTTGATCTTAAACTTATTGCATGATTTTAAAAATTATGTTAAAGTGATTTTTATCTTTAGAAGTTTAGGAATTAATTTAAAAGGTGTTTTGGACTTTAAAATGCATGAATAAAAATATTTTTTTTGAAAAAATGCATGAATAAAAATGTTTTTTTTTTTGAAAAAAATGCAAGAATAAATGTGGTTAATTAGAAAAACTAGAATTTAAGGATTTAATTAGAAGAAGTAATAATGTGAAGTGTTAAATAATAAAGGGCTTAATATTAGAAAGTAAAAAAAAATTGAAATTTAGTTTTAAATAGTAGATGGGCAAAGAAATGATTTTAAAGGGAAAAAAGCACAAAAATGTTTTTTAGGAAAAAATAAGTTTTCAAGAAAAATAAAGGGCTTTAACGTAAAAAAAATAGGGTCTCGGATGAAAAATGAATTTTTGAAAAGAAAAACTTTAAAAAGAGTTCTTAGGGAAAAGTAAAATTTATTTTCTAAAATGGATTGTTTTAAAAGGAAAAAACTTAAAAATGAAAAAAATGAATTTAAAAAGGGTGAAAATGGTTTTGAAAAAAAGAAAAAAAAAATACAAGATGGAAAAAACATAAAAAATAAAAAATTAGAAAAATATAAAAAGAGTTTTAGCTTAGAAAATAATGAAAAATAAAAAGAAAATAAAGGCTTTTTTAAAGGAATAATAAAAATGGTAAAATTCAAAAGAATAAAAAGTTTGCTTCCTTGTTCTAGAAAGAGATGAAAACTTAAGATTAGGGACTAAAGCTTAGATAGAGACTTGTATTGTTGAAAAATGTTCATCACAAAAATAAAATACACTTAAGCAAATTTAAACCTTAACTTAGGAATAAAAGACTTAGACATTTTTAGGGCTTTTAATAATCGAACTTATAATAAAAAATAAAATGCTCAACGCACATAAATTTATTTGTTGCTTGAAAAGTGAAAAACTAATTTAATGTTGCGTCTTATCAAATGAGAATGACGGTTTAGGGCCAGAAATGTTGGCGGTGATTAAATTTCATCTCCCGGGCGATAAGGCCGTTAAAATAGACTAATAGTCATTAATTGGACAAGTAAAGTCGAAACTTTTTGAATTTCATCTCCCAATTTTGAAAATGATTTTAAAACCTATTAGGTACCAATTTTGGGTGCCGTTGGGGTGCTAACCCTTCCCCACGTGAAACTGACCCCAAACCTGTTTTCTGATTTTCGCAGATCGGTCGAAAGTGGTTAAAATCGCGTAAGGTGATTTAAGGAAATCAATGATCGAGATAGGATAAAAGTGTGGTAAAATTGTTAAAATCCTCTAAAAATTTGTTTAAGAGGTTTGTCAAATCATTTTTATAAAAAAGTTTTTGAAATGGGATATTTTGAGTAGTGACCAAATTGGAAAGTTTCAAAATCGTGGAAAATTTGATTTTTAAAGAAGAAGCCAAATTCTTATTATCTTTCGAGGGCTTTATGGCAGTTTAGCATTTCCATAATATGACATGTGTTTAAAATGGTTTTAAATTAAATAGCTTTAATTGGTTTTTATTTTAATTAATTAATTAGGTGGTTAATGTGAGATTTCATCACGTAACTACCATTTTCTCCTCATTTTCATCCAAACACTATTTTCATTCATTTCTGTCCAGAATTCTTCTCTCTCCAAACACTCTCTTAATATCTCTTAAACATGTTTCAAGAAATCCTTTCAAGTTCGTCAAGATTTTGCTTAGGAAAACTTGTCATTCATTGAGGGAAGAAAGGATTAGAGGTAAATCTCGTTCTCAACCTCTAATCAAAGTTCTTTATTGAAATTCCCAATATATTTGGCTTCTAATTAATGTTTTCGGTTGATTTTTCATCATAGTTTTGATTGGAGATCAAAATCTTGTAAAAATATGGTTGAAATCTTAATTTTCGGACTTGTTTTGTTAAGCTCTGTTATGGTTTGATTTTAAGTGATTTTTGAGGTGAAATGGTGGAATCTTGCTTGCTGAAGGTATATGGATGGGTTAGGTTGTTCATTAGATGTGTTTTGATGTTTATAAATGGTTAGAAGTGATGCATGTTGGCTGGGCTTGGTTTCGGAAGCAATCGATTGAGTTTTCGGTTGTTTCGGTTGTGTAAATTGGTGTAGTTGGATGAGTAACGAGTTTGTGAATTGTTGCTGGTGTTGAAATGCATTTTAATGCATTAATATCTCTGTTTTGATGATGTGAAAACAGGGGATCTTGATCTGGGAGCAAACGAGGCGTTGTTGGAGGCTCCGAAGCAGTAATTGTCGTGTCGGCGAGCAAGGCTTCGCGTATCGGTGAGTGGAAATGGATTTTCCAGCTTTTTAACACTTTGAGCGTTGTCTTGGGAGCTTAGTGTAAGTTTGAAACACTTAACTAAGCTCAAGAGTAAGTGATTTGAAAGTCTCTCTCGGAAATGTGTTATGTTTTGATGAAAAGGCACTTGAGTTAATTGTTGTTTTGGTTACTATTTTAAAGCATGTTTTAAGCATGGTTAATGCTGGATATTAATGCCATTGTGTTAAGGATGCACTAGGTAAGTGTTCCTTGGATTTATATGAATAATGCATACAATGTTAAGCATGTTATGCTTGTGAAGATGGAATTGTTTCTATGCTTGTAAAACAATGGCTTATTGATGTTAAATGGTTATATTGGCAAGTGATGAAAGTGGTTTTTTGTTACTTGTAATCAGATATAGTTAGTCGGCTATAGGATTGGGTGCATGTTGAATGTATAAAAATTCTATATTTTACCACTCATTTAACCCATATTTCGGCTACATTCAAGCATATTTCATTGCATTTAGGTAGATTTCTGCATATACATTACAAGTAGATAAAATGTAACCCCCTTAACCCGGCCTAGACGGTCGACCTGAATTAAGAAGATCACACGGGGAAAACCAAAGTCAACCCGAAAGTCAACCTTGATTAATGACCTTTTTTTTCTTTTTACTCTTGTCTAGATGCACGTTAACCCTATATATGTTCACAAGCTCATCATACTCGAGGATCATAACAATCAGAGAACATTCAGGGACTCAATTGCACAAATTACAACTTTAGGGACCAAATTGTAAAATTCTAAAAATTATAAGAACTTAACCCAATTAAAAGTTACCATCTTGAAATTAATCATCTTTCATGCTTCTCTGTCAAATTTCAGCTCAAACGGACATCTCAAACTCATCCAATTGCATAAACAAGATTCAGGACCAAAATGCAAAGGTTTCAAAACATTTAACCAACAATTTCAGTGCTCAACGGTCAAGTGTTTCGGAACAGGGAAGACCCGTTCCGAAACGCGGGACCGTTCTGAAACTGGTACCGAAACAGGGCCTGGCAGTAGCCAAACCGTTCCGGAACAGTGCCTTCCGTTTCGGAACGCCCAGGCCATTTCAGGCCCCCGTTCCGATACGGTATCACCTGTTCCGAAACAGGTTGCCCAGTTTGCAGAAAAATTGCTGGTTTAACATACAATTGACCCATCCAACATGCTCCAAATGCAACCAAACTTTACCAGCAAGTCATTCAACAATCAAAGAACATAATTGCATCAACCAAACATCAACATGGCATCAATTATGAAAATCCCCAATTCTATAGGCATGCTTCCTACTTAGCAAACCATTCAAGTATCAATATGCCAAAACCACCTCATAAAGGCCAATTACATAATCCAACATTAGCAACAACATAAAACCAAACTTGTCCAACATACACAATCCCATTAAACATCAACATAAGAGATTCTTCCCCCATTGCCTTTATTATCTATAGCTATTACCGAGACATACATCTCAAGTGGAGCTCTCCTTGAATCCCTTGCTTCTCGCTGTTCCAACTTCACTTATCTGCATTGATGGACAAAAAGGAGCGTAAGCACATAATGCTTAGTGAGGAATGCTCAAACCAAAACACCATCAATGCAGCGAAACATAAAACCACTTTCAAAAGCATCATAATTTGATAAACCAAAGCAATGCTTGAAAACCCTTTCAACAACTTGCTTAACCTCATGCATTTCTCAAACATGAAAACCAACCCTTAGCTTAAAAAGCTAAGTAATCCTTTTCAAGCACAAACTTGCAAAGCCCTCAATTTAACCAATCCATGCATGAACATCATCATATGCAAGATTAAATACAAGATCCTTGGAAAGCATTTCCATATCACATCATATTTTTCTCATTCTTGAAAATCATTTCATAACAAGAAACCTTTAAAGATCATTTGCTCATTCGAATTACCACATGCATTAAACAAATGCAACATATGAAACATAAACTCAACATTTGCATCACATGCCCTTTTTAACAAGCCTTCACAAGACTTCAATGCAATAAAGAGATTTCATGCACACATGCACCATTCTCAATAGATTATAAACACTTGTACATGCGAACAAGTAAAACATGCATTCATTAAGCATTATTCACTTCTCATGCAAACATGCATCAACTCAAGCATCTCGTGCTTCATTATAATCAAGAACATTACATTGGCTTCCAAGTGATAAACCATATCCACTTTTCAACTCAACAACCAATCGGATACGCGGATCACAAGCGTTGTCCCCACGCTTCATACACACTACCAATCTCAAGGTCTCCCAAATGGAATTTTAACCACCATTTGACCTTACCATACACAAGGCCCTCATATGGAATTTTAACCACCATATAGCCTCAACAATCACAAGGTTCTCATATGGAATTTTAACCACCATATAACCTTAACACTCACAAGATCCTCATATGGAATTTTAACCACCATATGACCTTAACATGCTCAAGGTCCCCATATGGAATTTTAACCACCATATAACCTTAGCATCAACCATTGGTAGTTGTATAACATCACTAACGAGATCCGGGACAAACTTCACAAGATCCACACATGGACTTTACACTACTATTGTGATCTTAACAAGCACAAGGTCCTCAAATGGAATTTTAACCACCATTATAACCTTTGCTTACCCAAGGTCCTCGAATGGAATTTTAACCACCATTATGACCTTAAAACCCACCCATGGAATTTTAACCACCATGGTGTACTTAACCATCTCGTTAGTGTACTTGGATGGAGTTACCGGTTCTCACTTAACCACTCCACATCCAAGGCGACTTTATTCACGGTGCACCCAATCCTATAGCCGGCTAACTATATCCGATTTAAGTAACCAAGAACCACTTACATCACTTGCCAATATAACCATCTTACCACATTAATCCAATGTTTTACAAGCATGATCCAAATGCAAAGGCCAACGTTTACCATCATCAATTCACTATTCTTGAAGCATTACACAAAGCCATTTAACAACATGCAACACTATGCATCAATTTCACAATTCCCATGTACAAAACCAAGGATCTCTTACCTTGAGCGTCCTTCACACATGGCTTCCAAAACCAGCATTAAACCATGCTAAAATATGCTTTCAAAACAGAATTTAAATCATGCAAAATCACATGCATTGCATCCAACAATCACAAGCTTCAAAAAAACCAAATTGTAACACAAACCATGAGAGAAAATCCATTTACTTACTCTTGAGCTTAGCAAAGTTGTTTAGACTTAAACTAAGCTCCCAAAACCTTCAAACCTTGGTTTTAAAGCTGAAAACCCAACTTCACTCACCGATACACAAAACAAGGCTAGCCAACAAGCCTTCCAAGCATCCGAAGCCTTCCACACCACCTCTAATGCTCACGGATCAATCTCCTCTGTTTCAAGCACACAACAACAGAGGATTAATGCATCATAATGCATTAAAAGCACCAGCAACACAATTCAACACGCTGCCCTACACAAATCCAACATTTCGGCTACCAAACACAACCGAAATCACCTCCATACACTTCCAAAACTTAACCCAGCCCAGATCCATCACTTCTAACCATTTACAAACATCAATTAACTTTCAAAATGATCCCAAACACGTCCTTATACCTCCAGCTATAACAGATCATCAAGATCACTCCAAAAACCAACAAAAACTCAAGCAAAAATTAGGAAAATCAACCTATTCGGGATTGCATTGATTAAACCTCAATTCCTTATCAATTTAACATTCATTTAACATCAAATTGACACCTCAAAACACTGCCCAAACAGATCATACGAAATTTCATCAAAATCAAGCAAATCTTACATTTAAAAGCTAAAATCAAGATCACATCTATAAAACCTTTTATAAAACACAATTTAAGGATTGAGAACTTAGGAATTTCAGTAAAGAACTGAGAGTTTAGAGGAGAAGGACGTTCTTACCTCCAAACTTGAGTTTTCTCCCTTTTTGGAACCAAAATCTTGAAAATCCAATTAGCAAATGGTGAGGTTTTGTTGAAGAGATGATTAGAGATCAAAAGAGAATTAAAATCTCATGTTTGGACATCAAAATCAGAAGGAAATGCTATGGAGAAAATGTGTTTGGTTTGAGAGAAAGATGAGAGAAAAATTGAAATGAAACTTTAGGAAAAGTTAGTTAAATGGCTAAAATATCTTTCCCTCCTTTTTACCTTTATTTTAAACCATTAATAAATCATTTAATATTTAGGAAAAAACTGGAGAAACTCCCATTGGGTAAATAGCTCCTTAAAGATTCAAAGTTTCAATCCTTTTTAAAACAGTCACCTAGTTTTCAAAAATTACATTTTGGTCACTAACCCAAAATGTCACCCTTCCAAACCTCATTTTGCAAAATTGATTCCACCATACTCTTATATATAATAAAAGAGGATTTTAGAACATTTTTCCATATTTTTAATGCAACCCGAACTAGGCTTTCCTAAAAATCACCCTTTTATATTCGAACCGCACTTTGACCGGTCCGGTCCAAACCCAAAACTTCTAAGCCCAAAACCGGGGCGTTACATAAAATGGCATAGATGTTACTGATTTTGGTCACTTTTGCAAGTGTTTGTTGCGGCAGACTTAGGGCAGCAAAGGAGCGGAACTGGATCATTGAACTGGAATCAAGGAGCACACGGTGCCGTGGCCACTGTCGTGGCAGCCATGACGACATAAGGATGAAGTGGACAAGTGAAGTGGAGCTCGACAGATAGAGGACTTAAAGCCGATCTGTCCAAGAAAGAATGAAGGCCAAGCCAAAAGTCCAAGGAAGAAACTCAAGGCAAGAAAAGAGGACGAATTAAAGGCATATACTCAGAAGATTTAATTTCCAATAGAGTTGTACTTTAGTCTAAACTTGTATTCTTGTCATATCAGAAAACTTGGACCCAAGGCCTATATAAAGACATGTAATTCGACCTAGGGAAGGATATCTCATTCCTAGCCATCTTCCCCAAAACCCTTTTCGTTTTCCCTTCTCTATCATGTTCTAAATTCCCCCTAGGGCTAAGGGTTGATTCTGTAAAGTAGTTGCAAGGATTGTACTGTTTAAGAATTTTCTGTTCAAAGCAATAAAAACATCAAGTTTATTTATTATTGTTTTCATATCTCCCAAGAGTTTCGGGAGAGCTTTGTGAGGTTATCCATTTGTTTGATATCAGGAGAGTCAAGCATTCAAACGAAATAAATACATGTTTTCCAGTTTATGGTTAAACCAACTCGGCTTAGGGATAAGTACGAGGTTAAGTGGCTAAGGAAGAATTCAACAACATTGGTGTTCACCCTTCGATTTACGTCGAGAGGTATCATCTAAGAAGTGTTCATCAACAGAACTTGGGCCTAGGGATATGAAAAGTCATAACATGGATTCTTGTCAAGCTTGAAGTGCAGAGTTGTGTGGTCGATGCTGCGACAGGTGTTGCCACGACAGGGACGACGACAGAACAGAAGTTCTCTTACAGTGCAACACCTACACTACTGGGCAATTCAATATCAGCCTATTTCTTAAACCTAATCTTTTACTCTTTTATTTTAGTTATTATTCACGATTACTATATAATCCAATTAAACTCTTTCTCTCTCTTATACATCAATTCTAGGATAAAGTTATTTTTGGTCCCTGTGGAGACGATATCCGATACTCCAAGTATCACTTTACTACTTGGGTCGTGTACACTTGCACTATTTGTGATAGGACTCTTTTACACGCAACAGTGCACCGTGAATAAAGACGCCTTGGATGTTGAGGGGTTTTGATTGTGCAGTAATCTCCATCCAAGTACCCTAACGATTGAGGCTAAATTCAGAACGGTGGATGGTTTAATCTCGTGTGTGAATCTTGTGGTTGTGTCCTTTACTCTCGTTAGTGGCATTATACAACTACCGATGAGTGATGTCGAGGGGTTGTGATTGTGCCATTAATCTATATCACGGGTGTTGAGGGGTTGTGATTGTGCCATTAATCTCCACCTTGTGTAGTCTGGTAGTTTGTATGAAGTGTGTGGGACTGTAACCCCCTTAACCCGGCCTAGACGGTTGACCCGAATTACGAAGATTACACGGGGAAAACCAAAGTCAACCCGAAAGTCAACCTTGATTAACGACCCTTTTTTTTCTTTTTAATCTTGTCTAGATGCACATTATCCCTAGATATATTTACAAGATCATCATATTCAAAGATCATAACAATCAGAGAACATTCAGGGACTCAATTGAACAATTTACAACTTTAAGGATCAAAATGTAAATTTTGTAAATTATAAGGTCTTAACCCAATTTAAAGTTACCAACTTGAAATTAATCATCTTTCATGCTTCTCTGTCAAATTTCAGCTCAAAAGGACATCTCAAACTCATTCAATTGCATAAACAAGTTTCGGGACTAAAACGCAAACATTACAAAACATCCAACCAACAATTTCAGTGCCCAACGGTCGAGTGATTCGGAACAGAGAGGACTCGTTCCGAAACGCGGGACCGTTCCGCAACTGGTTCCGAAACAGTGCCTAGCAGTGGCATATCCGTTTCGGAACAGCTCCTTCCGTTTCGGAACGCCCAGGCCATTTCAGGCCCCCGTTCCGATACGGTAGCACCTGTTCCGAAATAGGCTGCCCAGATTGCAGAAAAATTGCTGGTTTATCAAGCAATTGACCAACCGAACATGCTCCAAAAGCCACCAAATTATACCAGCAAGTCATACAACATACAAGGAACATAATTGCATCAACCAAACATCAACATGGCATCAATTATGAAAATCCCCAATTCTATAGGCATACTTCCTACTTAGCAAACCATTCAATCATCAATAAACCAAAACCACATCACAAAGGCCAATTACAAATACTAACAATATTAACAACATTAAACCAACTTAGGGAGTCCAAAACATCTCCCAAAACCACTACATAGGTCCCCCATTGCCAAATGCCAAAAGCTAATAGTGTTTAAGAAACCTTCACCATACATGAGCTTTGTTCACCACTTGGATTCTTGTCCCCCTTGCTGCCCTCAATGCACCTTAATGCTCTGCATTATTGGTTTAAGAAAAGAGAGAGCGTAAGCAAAAGCTTAGTGAGGAATGCTCATTTTAAACCACACAATAATGCATTTACAAAACTCATATATAACCTTAATTCAAAACATCATTTGCACATGCTCATAAACATTTTAGACAAGCAATTCATGCTTCAAGTTCATAACATGTCATATTGGCAACAAGTGATACATTTCACATAAGATCCACACATGTACTTTTAAACACCATTGTGATCTTACAATATCCAAGGACCACACATGGACTTTTAAACATCATCGTGTCCTTAACCCCATGGACTTTTAAACTCCATGGCAAGGACCACACAAGGACTTTTAAACACCTTTGTGTCCTTAACAAGAATCATCCAAGGACTTTTAAACACCTTGATGTTCTTAAATAACAAGGCTTACACAAGGAATTTTAACCACCTTTGTAACCTTAACCAAGAACCAACCATGGACTTTTAAACACCATGTTGTTCTTAAAATACACAAGACTCACTCAAGGAATTTTAACCACCTTGGTGATCTTAACCAAGAACCAACCATGGACTTTTAACCACCATGTTGTTCTTAAATAAACAAGGCTCACACAAGGACTTTTAAACACCTTTGTGACCTTAACCATCACTAGCAAATATGCATCATTAACAACAATAATCCAATGTTTTAAAGCATTTATCAAAGCCATAAACATCATGCATTTTAAGCATCAAACCACATTATCACAATGTTCAAAAACAAGGATCTCTTACCTTGAGCATCCTTGAACACATGGCTTATAATCTCAGCAACTAACATGCTAAAATATGCTTTAAAAACAGAATTCAAAACATGCAAACAACCACATTGCATACAACCAATCCATGGTTCATCATCAAGAGAGTTTTTCGAAAACTTACTCTTGAGCTTAGCTAAGTTGCTTAGACTTAAACTAAGCTCCCAAACCCTCAAAACCCTGGTTTCAAAGCTGAAAACCAAAATCCACTCACCGATTCCGTTTCGCCACTTGCCGAAACACCAATCAAGCTTCCGGATCACCACCACTTGGATCCTAAGATGACTCCCCTGTTTTAAACACATCAAAGCAGAGGATTAATGCATCATCATGCATTAATAGCTTCAATGAAAGCACCTAAACTCGCTGCTCTCATCCACACTCCATTTTCGGCTACCAAACACAACCGAAAATGCATCCGAACAACTCCACAACACTACCCAGCCATGATCCATCAAAACTAATCATCTTTAAACATCAATTAACATCCAAAAAGGATCTAACATCACCCTTATACCTCCAGCTATAACAGATCATCAAGATCACTCAAAAACCATCAAAAACACAAGCTAAACTTAGGAAATTCAACCTATCCGGGATTGCATTAATTAAACCTCAACTTCTCATCAATTTAACATTCATTTAACATCAAAAAGACACCTCAAATCACTGCTTAAACAGATCATACGAATTTTTACCAAAATTAACCAAATCTTGCATTTAAAAGCCAAGATCAAGAACACAACCTTAAAACCTTTTATAAATCAAAAATTAAGGATTGAGAACTTAGGAATTTCAGTAAAGAACTGAGAGTTTAGAGGAGAAGGACGTTCTTACCTCCAAACTTGAGTTTTCTCCCTTTTTGGAACCAAATTCTTGAAAATCCACTTAGCAAATGCAAAGGTTTTGTTGAAGAGATGATTAGCAATCAAAAGAGAATTGAAAAGAGATATTTAGGTGACAAAATCAGAGAGAAAAGCTCTGGAAAAAAGATGTTTGGTTTGAGAGAAAATGAGAGAAAATGAAAATGGAAGATTTGAGAGAAAAGTTAGTTATGGCCAAAATATCTTCCCTCCACTTCTGTTTTATTTAAAAACCATTAATAAATTATTTAATATCTTAGAAAAATCTGGAGAAACTCACATTGGGTAAATAGCTCCTTAAAGATTCAAAGTTTCAATCCTTTTTAAAACAGTCTCACAGTTTTTGAAAATTACATTTTGGTCACTAGCCAAAATGTCACCCTTCCAAACCTCATTTTGTAAAATTGATTTCACCAAACTCTTATATATAATAAAAGAGGATTTTAAGACATTTTTCCATATTTTTAATGCAACCCGAACTAGGCTTTCCTAATTTCACCCTTTTATATTCGAACCGCACTTTGACCGAACCGGTCCAAACCCAAAACTTCTAAGCCCAAAACCGGGGCGTTACAACTCTCCCCCCCTTAAGAAATTTCGTCCTCGAAAATTACCTGAAGGAAAGAGATACAGAAACTGCTTCAGCATGTCATCCTTCCGTTCCCACGTGGCTTCCTCAACACCACGGTGCTTCCACAACACCTTTACCAACTCAATGGTCTTGCCTCGAAGAACCTTGCTATCCGAATCCAAAACCTTCACCGGTTCCTCATCATAGGTCAAATCCGGATTCAATTCCACTTCTTCCACAGGCATCACATGAGAAGGATCAGATCTATACTTCCAGAGCATAGAAACATGAAACACATCATAAATCTTCTCCAACTCTTGAGGTAACCTCAACTTGTACGCAACAGGACCCACACGCTCAATCACCTCGTATGGTCCAATGTACCTAGGGCTCAACTTACCCTTCCGGCCAAACCTCACCACCTTCTTCCAAGGCGAAACCTTCTAAAACACACGGTCACCCACCGCATACTCAATCTCCTTACGCTTCAAATCCGCGTAAGACTTTTGCCGATCAGAAGCTGCCTTCAAACGCTCACAAATGAGCTTCACCTTCTCGGTGGTTCCCTTCAAAAAAGTCGGCATCGAAACCAACTTCTGACCCGTTTCAGCCCAACAAAGAGGAGTCCTACACTTCCTCCCGTACAAAGCCTCATAAGGTGCCATTTGAATACTTGCTTGATAACTACTGTTATAGGCAAACTCCACCAAAGGCAAATGTTTCTCCCAAGAGCCTTGGAACTCAATCACGCAACACCTCAACATATCCTCCAAAATCTGGATAACACGCTCGGACTGACCATCCGACTGAGGATGATAAGATGTACTGAAATTCAACCTTGTACCCAAAGCTAGATGCAAACACTGCCAGAAACGCGATGTAAACCTCGGATCCCTATCCGACACAATCGACTTAGGCACACCATGCAGCCGCACAATCTCACCAATGTACAGCTCCGCAAGCTTATCCAAAGAATACGTAGTATGCACAGGCAAGAAATGGGCACACTTCGTCAGGCGATCCACAATCACCCACACCGAATTCTTCTTCGATGGCGATAAGGGCAAACCAGAGACAAAATCCATGATAATCCTTTCCCACTTCCATTCAGGGATTCTCAAAGGTCGCAACAACCCCGAAGGGACCTAATGCTCAGCCTTAACTCGCTACACACCATGCACTTGCTCACAAACTCCCCAACATCCTTCTTTAAACCCACCCAATAGTACTTATCACGAAGATCACGATACATCTTAGTACTACCAGGGTGCATAGCAAAAGGACTACTATGACCTTTAGTCAGAATAGCACGCCTCAACTCCGCATCATTGGGCACTACTATCCGGCTCCCCAAACACAACACTCCATCATCATTAAAACAGAAATCCGAAGGCCTACCCTCCGCGATATCCTGAACATGAGGCACCAAGGAATCATCCAGCAACTGCTTTTCCTTGATCGACTGAACCAAAGATGGTTTCACCTGCAACTCAGCCACAAGACCACCATCACGCGAAATACTCAAACGGGCAAACATAGCCCTCAGCTCAACAGCTACCTTCCTACTCAAGGCATCCGCCACAACATTAGCTTTTCCAGGGTGATACTCAATCGTCAAATCATAATCCTTGAGCAACTCCACCCAACGTCGCTGCCTAAGATTCAAATCCTTCTGAGACATCAGATAATTCAAACTCTTGTGATCAGTGTACACAGTACACTTCTCACCATACAGGTAATGTCTCCAAATCTTCAAAGCAAAAACCACCGCAGCCAGCTCAATGTCATGCGTAGGATAATTGCGCTCATGCACCTTCAACTGCCGCGATGCATAAGCCACCACCTTACCCTCTTGCATCAACACACATCCCAAACCAACATAGGACGCATCACTGTAGACCACAAACTCTTTCCCTGATTCAGGTTGAACCATGATAGGAGCTTGCGTCAAAGCCACCTGAAGCTTCTCAAAAGCCTGCTGTCTCGCTTCCGTCCACTCATACTTAACATCTTTCTGCAACAACTTCGTCAAAGGTGCAGCAATCTTAGAAAACCCATCCACAAACCTCCGGTAGTATCCCGCCAATCCAAGGAAACTACGAACCTCATGAACAGACTTAGGGACCTTCCAATTCATCACCGCCTCAATCTTCTGAGGATCAACACGAATCCCTTCAGCAGAAACCACATGCCCAAGAAACACCACTTCACTTAACCAGAACTCACACTTGCTCAGCTGACGGTAATCAATGCACATTCTCATAGTGCCATCCTTCTTCTTCACAAACAAGACCGGTGCACCCCAAGGCGACACACTCGGCCGAATGAACCCACGATCAAGCAATTCTTACAATTGCGTCTTCAGCTCCTTCAACTCTCTAGGTGCCATTCTATAAGGGGTAATGGACACAGGAGTTGTATTCTCATACAGCTCAATCCCAAAATACACCTCGCGATTAGGAGGTAAACCAGGCAACTCCTCAGGAAACACACCAGAAAACTCTCGCACAATCCTGATATCTTGCACACGCAACTCCTTAGAGCTAGGATTCATCACAAAAGCTAGGTAAGCTTCACAACCTTGCCTCAGCATCCTGCTCGCCTCCAATGTAGACACCACATTGGCAAGAAACTTCACATTCTCACCAACCACAAACCACCTCATAATCATCCTCAAGCCTCAACGAAACTCGCTTATTTTCACAATCCACAACAGCACGATGCTCAGCAAGCCAATCCATACCAAGGATTACATCAAAACCATAGAAAGGCAACTCCATAAGGTCAACATGAAAAACATGATCTTGAACAACCAAAGGACATCTTCTATACAGCTTTCGAGTCACAATAGTCTCACCAAAAGAACTAGTGACACGCACACCAACATCCAAAAACTCAACAGGCAAACCAAGCAATTCAGCATGCTCACGCAAAATGTACGAGTGCGTAGATCCAGAATCAATCAAGGAAAGTAATGACAAGGATTGCAAAGTTAAAGTACCTGCGATCACATCCGCGTCATTCCTTCCCTCCCGCTGAGCATACACCCTGGCTTGGCCGCCACCCTCAGGCTGAACAGCCACAACATGAGCCACACCCCTACCACATTTCTCTCTCCGCTGAAAGTTACCACGGCCGCGCCCACGACCTCTTTGTGGTACAGCAACAACAGGAGCACGCACTTGGCCACCAGCCAACATAGGACACTCTCGCCTCATATGATCCGTAGATCCACAATTCCAGCACCCATTACCAGCTGCTGCAACAGGAGCTTGCACTTCCCTCACAGCTCGAGGACAATCATGTTTCGTATGACCACGTGAACCACATGTCCAACATGCACTCGGATCAACTCTAGCATTGCCTCCCCGAGCAGGTGCACCACCACCTCGCTTAGCTGAGGACTGATACTTCTGACCACGTCCCCTCTTGTTCCGTCCACCACGGGAACTATATTCAGCAGCTCGCTTACCAGCACTTGACCCAGCACTCTTAGCAGATAAACCAAAGTTCATCTCAATATCCTTTGCTCGACCCACCAGCACATCAAAATCATTATACTCGGTAGCCAGCACATACATCTTAACCTCCGTCACTAAACCATAACGGAACCTTTCACACCTCTCCCGCTCATCCGGGACAAGCTCAGGTGCGTATTGACTGAGTCGAACAAACTGTACTTCATACTCAGCTACAGACATGCTCCCCTGGGTAAGAGACATGAACTCCCTTTTCTTTTCATCTAGGTACCTCACACCTAGATACCTTCTCTTGAACGCATTCTGAAAGAATGTCCAAGTTACATCAGCATCCGCCATCCCAGCGATAGTGGTTGTCCACCACGTATATGCATCATCCTGTAGCAAGGACACTACACAGCCCAACTTTTGCACATCAGTGCAACTCATCTGACCCAAGATTCTCTTGGTACTCTCTAACCAAGATTTCAAACCTTCAGCTGACAAACCCCTGAACTCAGTCCCTCCCAGACTGCGCAGACGTTCCAAGGGTAGTCTAACTCCAGCATCTCCCTGATGCCCAGCTCCTCGAGCTCCAGCTACTGCGGCTTGAAAAGCTCCAGCAATAGCTTGTATCAACACTGTCATGTCAGGAACAGCTTGTCCCTGACCAGCCTCAGGTCCAGTGACCCCAGCACCAGCTGCAGCTCCAGCTCCTTCACCCCCAGCACCACCACCACCAGGTGGAGGAGGTAAAACCGCACTTTCAACATTCTCTTCATTCTCATTCTCATTTTGAGCCGCAGCTCGCACATTACTCCTTAACTCTCTACGAGGTGCCATACTCTAACAATGCGAATCACAATGCAAATAAACAAAGTCAGGCCCAGCAAGGTAAGCAATCCAAGTTCTCAAGCTCATTTTTACTTAAAACAACATCATCTCATTAGCTTTGATTTGGCAATGGGTACCCACAACATGCTTCATCACAGCATACAACTCAATTGCAACATAATCACAATTCACTCAACATGCTTTCACTCAACAAACATACAAAGCATACATACTTAAATCATTCACATAAACATTCCCAATTACTCGAGAACTCAGCTCTGATACCACCAAATGTAACCCCCTTAACCCGACCTAGACGGTTGACCCGAATTAAGAAGATTACACGGGGAAAACCAAAGTCAACCCGAAAGTCAACCTTGATTAACGACCCTTTTTTTCTTTTTAATGTTGTCTAGATGCACATTATTCCTAGATATATTTACAAGATCATCATATTCAAAGATCATAACAATCAGAGAACATTCAGGAACTCAATTGAACAATTTACAACTTTAAGGACCAAAATGTAAATTCTGTAAATTATAAGGTCTTAACCCAATTTAAAGTTACCAACTTGAAATTAATCATCTTTCATGCTTCTCTGTCAAATTTCAGCTCAAAAGGACATCTCAAACTCATTCAATTGCATAAACAAGTTTCGGGACTAAAACGCAAACATTACAAAACATCCAACCAACAATTTCAGTGCCCAACGGTCGAGTGTTTCGGAACAGGGAGGACCCATTCCGAAACGCGGGACCGTTCCGCAACTGGTTCTGAAACAGTGCCTGGCAGTGGCATATCCGTTTCGAAACAGCTCCTTCCGTTTCGGAACGCCCAGGCCATTTCAGGCCCCCGTTCCGATACGGTAGCACCTGTTCCGAAACAGGCTGCCCAGATTGCAGAAAAATTGCTGGTTTATCAAGCAATTGACCAACCGAACATGCTCCAAAAGCCACCAAATTATACCAGCAAGTCATACAACATACAAGGAACATAATTGCATCAACCAAACATCAACATGGCATCAATCATGAAAATCCCCAATTCTATAGGAATACTTCCTACTTAGCAAACCATTCAAGCATCAATAAACCAAAACCATATCACAAAGGCCAATTACAAATACCAACAATATTAACAACATTAAACCAACTTAGGGAGTCCAAAACATCTCCCAAAACAACTACATAGGTCCCCCATTGCCAAATGCCAAAAGCTAATAGTGTTTAAGAAACCTTCACCATACATGAGCTTTGTTCACCACTTGGATTCTTGTCCCCCTTGCTGCCCTCAATGCACCTTAATGCTCTGCATTATTGGTTTAAGAAAAGAGAGAGCCTAAGCAAAAGTTTAGTGAGGAATGCTCATTTTAAACCACACAATAATGCATTTACAAAACTCATATATAACCTTAATTCAAAACATCATTTGCATATGCTCATAAGCATTTTAGACAAGCAATTCATGCTTCAAGTTCATAACATGTCATATTGGCAACAAGTGATACACTTCACATAAGATCCACACATGGACTTTTAAACACCATTGTGATCTTACAATATCCAAGGACCACACATGGACTTTTAAACACCATTGTGTCCTTAACCCCATGGACTTTTAAACTCCATGGCAAGGACCACACAAGGACATTTAAACACCTTTGTGTCCTTAACAAGAATCATCCAAGGACTTTTAAACACCTTGATGTTCTTAAATAACAAGGCTTACACAAGGAATTTTAACCACCTTTGTAACCTTAACCAAGAACCAACCATGGACTTTTAAACACCATGTTGTTCTTAAAATACACAAGACTCGCTTAAGAAATTTTAACCACCTTGCTGATCTTAACCAAGAACCAACCATGGACTTTTAACCACCATGTTGTTCTTAAATAAACAAGGCTCACACAAGGACTTTTAAACACCTTTGTGACCTTAACCATCACTTGCCAATATGCATCATTAACAACAATAATCCACTGTTTTAAAGCATTTATCAAAGCCATAAACATTATGCATTTTTAAGCATTAAACCACATTATCACAATGTTCAAAAACAAGGATCTCTTACCTTGAGCATCCTTTAACACATGGCTTATAATCTCAGCAACTAACATGCTAAAATATGCTTTCAAAACAGAATTCAAAACATGCAAACAACCACATTGCATACAACCAATCCATGGTTCATCATCAAGAGAGTTTTCCGAAAACTTACTCTTGAGCTTAGCTAAGTTGCTTAGACTTAAACTAAGCTCCCAAACCCTCAAAACACTGGTTTCAAAGCTGAAAACCAAAATCCAATCACCGATTCCGTTTCGCCACTTGCCGAAACACCAATCAAGCTTCCGGATCACCACCACTTGGATCCTAAGATGACTCCCCTGTTTTAAACACATCAAAGCAGAGGATTAATGCATCATCATGCATTAATAGCTTCAATGAAAGCACCTAAACTCGCTGCTCTCATCCACACTCCATTTTCGGCTACCAAACACAACCGAAAATGCATCCGAACAACTCCACAACACTACCCAGCCATGATCCATCAAAACTAATCATCTTTAAACATCAATTAACATCCAAAAAGGATCTAACATCACCCTTATACCTCCATCTATAACAGATCATCAAGATCACTCCAAAAACTATCAAAAACAGAAGCTAAACTTAGGAAATTCAACCTATCCGGGATTGCATTAATTAAACCTCAACTTCTCATCAATTTAACATTCATTTAACATCAAAAAGACACCTCAAATCACTGCTTAAACAGATCATACGAATTTTTACGAAAATCAACCAAATCTTGCATTTAAAAGCCAAGATCAAGAACACAACCTTAAAACCTTTTATAAATCACAAATTAAGGATTGAGAACTTAGGAATTTCAGTAAAGAACTGAGAGTTTATAGGAGAAGGACGTTCTTACCTCCAAACTTGAGTTTTCTCCCTTTTTGGAACCAAATTCTTGAAAATCCACTTAGCAAATGCAAAGGTTTTGTTGAAGAGATGATTAGCAATCAAAAGAGAATTGAAAAGAGATATTTAGGTGACAAAATCAGAGAGAAAAGCTCTGGAGAAAAGATGTTTGGTTTGAGAGAAAATGAGAGAAAATGAAAATGGAAGATTTGAGAGAAAAGTTAGTTATGGCCAAAATATCTTCCCTCCACTTTTGTTTTATTTAAAAACCATTAATAAATCATTTAATATCTTAGAAAAATCTGGAGAAACTCCCATTGGGTAAATAGCTCCTTAAAGATTCAAAGTTTCAATCCTTTTTAAAACAGTCTCACAGTTTTCGAAAATTACATTTTGGTCACTAGCCAAAATGTCACCCTTCCAAACCTCATTTTGTAAAATTGATTTCACCAAACTCTTATATATAATAAAAGAGGATTTTAAGACATTTTTCCATATTTTTAATGCAACCCGAACTAGGCTTTCCTAATTTCACCCTTTTATATTCGAACCGCACTTTGACCGAACCGGTCCAAACCCAAAACTTCTAAGCCCAAAACCGGGGCGTTACAGGGACAACGCTTGTAATCTGCGTATTCGATTGTGTCTTTGAGTTGGTTATTGTTTGGTTTGAGAAATGATCACTTGTAAGCCAATATAATGATGATGACTAATGGTTAAGCATGATATGCTTGTGGTTATGCTAGATTGCATGTGATGCTTGGTAAAGCATGAGCAAAGGTTTATTTGCTATTTTAAAATGATGCATAAGAGCATGTGTTTTAGAAAGTGCAATTGTGTCTTGAAAGAGCATGTTTTATGTAAAAGCATGTGTTGATAGATGCAGTTTTGCCAATTGTATGAAATGCAATGATGAATGTTGTTAGCGATCCTCACTAAGCATTCTGCTTACTCTCATTTGTTTCATCAATGCAGAGAATTAGCCATTTGAGGCAGCGTGTAAGAAAGGTGAATCCAAGCACTTTGGTCTAGCAAAGTATGTGGTTTTTCTTTGGTGTAATAAGAGGCAATGGGTGGGATTTCTACTTTTGGCTGATTGAGGATGTTGGCTATTACTTTGTTCATATGTGGTTTGGTATTTTGAGTTGTAATTGGCCTTTGAGGTTTGTTTAATGCATGATTGTGGCTTTTAGGTTTTGCATGATTCTAAAGACTAGGAAGCATGCCTATTGATCTAATGATTGCTTGAATGATGCTATGTTTTTTCTCGTACTTCTTAATGTTGATCTTTGATGCTTAAACATGTTGTATGTATGTTGTGGCATGAATTGGAATGTTTTCGGGGGTGATTATGAATGAAAAACAAGCAAAAATCTTCTGTTACAGGGCAAAGCGTATCGGATCGCCCTTACCTGTTTCGGAACAGAGGCCTGAAATGGCCATGAGGTTTCAGAACGGGTAGGAACGTTCTGGAACACTTTGCTACTAGAAAGAGGTGTTTCGATACGGGTTTCGGAACGCACCCGAGTATTGAAATAGTCAACCTGGTTTTGAAACGACCGTTTTGGTACATGGCCTTGTCTTTATTAAATGAGTTGGGATGATCTGTTTAAGATGTAATTTGACGCGCTGGCTTATTATATGATTAATTTTGGATTGGTAACTTTAAAATTTGTTTGTCCTCAAAATTTTTGAAATTTACAATTTAGTCCCTAAAGGACGATAGTATGCTATTAAACCCCTAAATGAGCTTCGTTCGCTTTGTCGGTTCCGCTAAAGTGTTTTGCTTTTCACTTAGGTTAATAATGTGCATCTAGAAAAGTCAAAAACAAAAAAAAGGTCGTTAATCAAGGTTGACTTTCACAGGTTGATTTTGGTTTTCCCCGTGTAATCTTCTGAGTTCGTGTCAAACGTCTAGGCCGGGCTAAGGGGGTTACATTTATTGGTATAAGAGCCAGGTTATGAAAGAATTGGGGATGTTGGTGTGAGGAATTGATATGTATTGACTATTGTTGTTTGAAAAGCATGATATTGGTTGAATTCTGAAGCTTATGTCATGCTTAATTGATGTAAACCGTATGTGAAATGAATATGATGGTATGATGATGATGTGATGTTGATATATGCTGATTTTGGATGATGGAAAGCATGTTGGGCATGATGTGTCATTGTAAGCTATGCTATGTTGCAGGAAATCGGGGTTTCCATTTCCTTACTACACTAATCAAATGTTTTTGTAAACTTGGATCCTTGCTTGAGGCTGGCCTAAATGGTTTGATTTGTTTTTTTATGTTATGCTTTGTTTAAAATAGCACTATGGGTCCGAGGAGAGAGTTGAGGTCGAATACAATAGTGCCTCAGGGTGACCAGGGTGAACAAGGGGCTGATGTCCCTCATGGTGGAAATCTACCTCCTCCGCCACCACCTGGAGGTGGGGAGCAGGTGCAGCAAGGACTTGCTGGTCCAGGTTTGGGTGATCTAATGTCGTTGGTTCAGGCGATCACCGGGGCGTTTCAGGCTGCTGTTGCCGGAGAGCATATACAGGCCCCTGCAGCTGGGCTGACAGGCTTCTAATTGGAGAGGTTGAGGAGCCTAGGAGCTGTGGAGTTCTTTGGAATGTCTCCTGAGGCATCCGAAACCTTGTTAGCGAGTACGATCCGTATCATGGATCAAATGGGATGCAATAACATGCGAAAGTTGGGATGCACAATTTCTTTGCTGCAAGGCGTTGCCTATAGCTGGTGGACAAATACCACTGCTGGTTTGGAGCCCAATGAGGTGGATTGGGAGTATTTCAGAGGTGACTTCAAGAGGAAGTATCTGCGGGTGAGATACTTGGACGAGAAGAAACACGAGTTTACGTCGCTAGTTCAGGGCAATCTTTTTCTGGCTGAGTACGAGGTCCAATTCATATGCTTGAGCCAATATGCCCCTAAGCTAATACCTAGGGAGAGGTAGTGATGTGATCGCTTCCGGTACGGGTTGGTACAGGAAGTCAAGACGTACATGTTGGCTGCAGATTATACCGACTTCGATGTGCTTGTATATCAAGCCAAACACATCGAGCAGAATTTGGGTTTTTCGTCTCGAGGTGTTGGTTCTAGCTCTGGAAGAGAGCAGCTGAGTATAGTTCTGGGGAGGACGAAACGAAAGAGGTCGAGATAGGAGACATCAGCCTGAGGGGAGGCGAGGTGCTCCGAGTCGAGGTGGTCAGGTTTAGGGATACCGAGTGAGGTCTGAGCAGCACACGTGCTGGACATGTGGGTCGAGGGACCATCTGAGGTGAGATTTTCCTCGAGCAGCTAGAGAGGTTCAGGCTCCTATTGTGGTGACAGAAAATTCATGTTGGAATTGTGGCTCAACATATCACATGAGGCGGGAGTGTCCTTTGTTGGCTGGTGGAGGCCAGAGATGTGCAAGTGTTGTGGCTGCACCTCAGAGAGGCTGTGAGCGAGGCCGAGGGAACTTCCAGAGAAGAGACGAGGGTCAGAAAGGCATTGCTCATGTGGTAGTAGTTCGGCCTGAGGGAGGCGGTCCTGCAAGGGTTTATGCTCAGCCCGAGGAGCGCAATGATACCGATGTTATCGCAGGTACCTTTGCTCTTCAGTCATTATCATTGCTGGCTTTGATTGATTCTAGATCTATGCATTCTTACTTCTTGAGTGAGCATGCACATTTGCTTGATGTACTTGTTGAGTTGCTTGAAGTATGAATGCAATGACTAGTTCTTTTGGTGAGACTATAGTCACTAGGAAGTTGTATAAGAGATGCCCTTTATCTGTACAAAGTCATGTTTTTCTTTTGGATTTGATGGAGTTACCCTTCTACAGATTTGATGTAATCCTTGGCACGGATTGGTTGACGGAGCATAGAGCGGTGGTTGACTTTGATGTCAAACGGGCTACCTTAAAGCTGGTCGATGATTATGATGTAGTGGTAGTGGGCCTGAATGTGAAATTCTTGTCGAATATGATTTCAGTTTTGGAAGCAAACAATATGATGAAATTGGGCTGTGAGGCTTATCTTGCTATGTGATGAATCCTGGCACCAAGGATGTGCGTGTGCAGGATATCCAAACCGTTTGCGATTTTCCAGGTGTATTACCGGAATAATATCTTGGGTTGCCACCAAACAGGGAGGTTGAGTTTGGTATCGAGTTGTACGAGAATATGACTCCGGTTTCTATCGCTCCTTATCGCATGGCACCTAAAGAGCTAAAATATTTGAAAACGCAACTATAAGAGTTGTTGGATGGAGGTTTCATCCGGCCGAGTGTGTCACCTTGGGGTGCACCGATCTTGTTTGTAAAGAAGAAATATGGGACAATCGGATGTGCATAGATTATCGGCAACTGAACAAGTTCACGATCAAGAACAAGTATCCCTTGCCTAGAATTGATGATCTCCTTGATCAGTTCCGGGGAGCCTCGATGTTTTCTAAAATAGATTTGAGGTCAGGATATTACCAGTTGAAGGTGAAGGATGTGGACGTACCTAAGACAACTTTTTAGACAAGGTACATGCATTACGAGTTCTTAGTGATGTCGTTTAATTTTACCAACGCGCCTGCTGCTTTCATGGACATGATGAATCGTGTATGTAACGCCCCGGTTTTGGGCTCAGAAGTTTTGGGTGTTGACCGGTTCGGTCAAAGTGCTGATCGAATATATAAGAGTGGATTTAGGAAAGCCTAGTTCGGGTTGCATTAAAAATATGGAAAAATATTCTAAAATCATCTTTTAATATGTATAAGTGAACTGTGAAATCAATTTTGGAAAATGAGGTTCAGAAGGTTGACATTTTGGCTAGTGACCAAAATGTAATTTTTGAAAGTTGCGGGACAGTTTTATAAAGGATTGAAACTTTGAATCTTTAAGGAGCTATTATTCCAAAAAGGATTTCTCCAGATTTTTCTAAGATATTTTAAGTCTAAAATCTGATTTTAAAGATTATGAAAAGGAGGGAAATCATTTTAACCAAATTTCCAACTAACTTTCCATTTTCTCTCAAATTCTCTTTTCTCTCATTTTCTCTCTACCCAAACAAAATTCTCCAGATTTCTTTCTCTAATTTTGACATCTAAATCTCTCATTTCAATTCTCAATTGATTCCTAATCATCTCATCATCAAAACCTCTCAATTTACAAGTTGGTTCATCAAGCTTTTTGGCTCTAAAATGGAGAAATTCAAGTTTGGAGGTAAGAACGTCCTTCTCCTCTAAACTATCAGTTCTTTACTGAAATTCCTAAGTTCTCAATCCTTGATTTATGTTTTATTAAAGGCTTTTCAATTGAGATCTTGATTTTTGGCTAAAATGCAAGATTTGGTGATTTTGGTGAAATTTTCGTGTGATCTGTTTAAGCAGGGTTTTGAGGTGTTAAATTGATGTTAAATGAATGCTAAAATGATTAGAAGTTGAGGTTTAATCAATGCAATCCCGGATAGGTTGAATTTCCTAAGTTTGGCTTGAGTTTTTGGTTGTTTTTGGAGTGTTTTTGGTGATCTGTTATACCTGGAGGTATAAGGACGTGGTTGTGATCATTTTGCATGTTATTTGATGTATAAAAATGGTTAGAAGTGATGGATCTTGGCTGGGTTAAGTTTTGGAAGTGTTTGGAGATGATTTCGGTTGTGTTTGGTAGCCAAATTGTTAGATTTGTGATGAGCAGCGAGTTGTGTTGTTGTTGCTGGTGTTTTAATGCATAAGGATGCATTAATGTTCTGTTTTTATGTGCTTGAAACAGGGGAGGTTGATCCTTGAACTTTGGAGGTGTTTTCGGAAGGTTTCGGAAGCTTGGAAGGCTTGTTGGCTAGCTTGTTTGGTAATCGGTGAGTGAAGTTGGGATTTCAGCTTTTAAAACAAGGTTTGAAGGTTTTTGGGAGCTTAGTTTAAGTCTAAACAACTTTGCTAAGCTCAAGAGTAAGTGAAGGGGTTTTCTCTTTTGAATTGTGTGTGATTTGGTTTCAAAATCAAATGTGGTTGATGATTGATATGCATGTGTTTTTGCATGGTTTAATTCTGTTTTGTAAGCATGTTTTAGCATGGTTTAATGCTGGTTTTGAAAGTCAATTGAAAAGGATGCTCAAGGTAAGAGATCCTTGGTTTAATACATTGAAAATGTGGTTTTGATGCATAGTGATGCATGTGGTTCTTTGGCTTTGTATGATGCTTAAAAACAGTGTATTGATGATGATTAATGATGGTAATTGTTACCTTTTGCATATGGTTTTGCATGTGAATCATTGAGCTAATGATGTGATGGCTTTGCATTATGTTTATGCATGTGAATCATTGAGCTAATGATGTGATGGCTTTGCATTATGTTTATGCATGTGGAACATTGGATATTATGGTGAGATGGTTATATTGGCAAGTATTGTAAGTGGTTCTTGGTTCGTTGATCGGATATAATTAGCCGGCTATAGGATTGGGTGCACCGTGAATAAAGTCGCCTTGATGGTGGAGTGGTCAAGTGTGGACCGGGTAAACTCCCCTCAAGTATTCCTAACGAGATGAGGTCAGTGGAGGGTGTGCCCACGGGAGGACCTCAGTTGCTTAAGGTTAGTGGAGGTTGTTGCCCACGGGAAGACCTTGGTTGAGTAAAGGTTATAAGGTGGTTAAAAGTCCTTATGTGAGAACCTTGTACTTGTTGAGATCACAATGGCAATGGTTAAGTCCATGTGTGGATCTTGTGTGTGATGTCCCGGATCTCGTTAGATGATGTCTACAACTACCAATCGGTTATGCAAAGGTTGTATGGTGGTTGAAAGTCCATACGGGAAGACCTTGTGCATGTCAAGGGTGTATGGCGGTTGAAAGTCCATACATTGTAACCTTGAGGAAAGGCTAAGGTTGTATGGTGTTTAAAAGTCCATACATGGGAACCTTAGGAGGTTGAGGTCAGTGGAGGTTGTTGCCCACGGGAAGACATTGGATTGGGTAGTGTGTAGGGAGCGTTGGGACACGCTCGGAATCCGCGTATCCGATCGGGTTGAAAAGTTGGAAAGTGAATATGGTCGATCTCTTGGAAGCCAATATAATGTTCTTGATCATGTTGAGCATGGGATTGCTTGAAGTGATGCATAGTTGCATGTGAAGCATGGGATTGCTTGAAATGATGCATGGTTGCATGTGAAGCATGAGATGCTTGAATTGATGCATGGTTACATGAGAAGCATGAGATGCTTGGTAAGATGCATTGTTGCATGAGATGTGTACGATGCTAGTGAAAGCATGTTACTTGTATGTTGAACAAGTGTTGGTTATCATTTGATAAATGATGCATGTGAGCATGAATTACCTATGATGCATTGGAGTCATGTATGACTTGTTGTTAAAGGCATGTGATGATGATGTTATGGTTTTATGTGGCCTTGTTTAAATGCATGATATGGTTTGATTGAACTATGGTTTAAATGGTTTCTTGCTTGATGTGGTTTCCAAGTTAAAGAAAGGTATGTTGTGGGAAGGATGTGTTTTCCATGGTTTTGTTTAAGCTTGGCATATGGTGTTTATGCATGATTTGAGATTGATGTTGAAAAGAGTTTTCGAACATGGTTTTGGAAGGCAAATCGGGTTGGTTTTAAAGTGTTTTAAAGACCCGCTGCATTGATGGTGTTTTGGTTTTGAGCATTCCTCACTAAGCATTATGTGCTTACGCTCCTCTCTGTCCGTCAATGCAGATTCTTGAAGTTTGGACAGCAAGGAGCAAGGGATTCAAGGTGGACTCCAATGGAGATGTATGTCTCGGTGAATAGCTATAGTTAATAAGGGCAATGGGGTAGAATCTCTCGGGTTTTTGTGTATGTGATCGTATATGTTGATCATGAAGGTTTAAATGTTGTTGTTAATGTTGTTGAACATGAATTGGGTTAAATGTGATTGAACTGGAAGGTTTGTGCTTAAACGGTTGCTTGTGTAGGAAGCATGCCTATAGATTTGGGGTTTCCCTTATATGTTGAGTATATGTTGAATTGTTGATGCAAGTATGTCTCTTTTATGTTGAATTGCATGTTGGCAAAGTTTGGTGGCTTTTGGAGCATGTTTAAATGATCAATTGTGTGTTGAATGGGCAAAATGCAACATTCTGGGCTAGGCGTTTCGGAACAGGTAACACCGTTTCGGAACGGGTGCCCTGCATAAACCCAGGCGTCCGAAACGGGTGCCACCGTTCCGAAACGGAAGGCATTCTGCCAGACCCCCGTTGCGGAACGTGTTGCGGAACGACCCGTGTTTCGGAACGGGCTTGGCCTGTTTCAGAACGGGTGACCGTTGGGGGCTGACATGGGCGGTTAAATGTTTCAAAATGTTTGCATTTTGGTCCTGAATCTTGTTTGTGCAATTGTTTGAGTTCGGGATGTCCGTTTGAGCTGAAATTTGGCAGAGAAGCATGGAACCTGATTAATTTTAAGTTGGTAACTTAAAATCTGGTTAAGTCCTTAAAGTTTTCAGAAATTACTGTTTGGTCCCTAAAGTTGTAATTTGTTCAATTGGGTCCCTGTTTTATCTCTGATGTTTGCCATCTTTGAGCATGGTGTTTGTGTGATCACATCTAAGGTTAATGTGCATCTAGACAAGATTAAAAAGGAAAAAAAAGGGTCGTTAATCAAGGTTGACTTTCGGGTTGACTTTGGTTTTCCCCGTGTAATCTTCGTAGTTCGGGTCAACCGTCTAGGCCGGGCTACGGGGGTTACATTTGGTGGTATCAGAGCTGAGTTGCGAAGGTTGGGGAAAACGGTAAGTTGTTGTGATATGTGTGCTTGATGTTTACCTTGTTGTATGGTTGAAAGCTGGTTGAAGCATGTGTTTCTGAGTATGCTGTTGATGTTTTGAGCATGTTGCTGATGTATGCAAGCATGATTTGTGGTTATAAATCTTGGTTGAGTTCATGTGGATATGTGTTGATGTTATGAGCTGATGTTATGCATGGTGAATGTGTTTTGAGCATGTTATGTTGCTAATGTGCTGGTGCTATTGGATGTTGTTTGGTGTAAGCATGATCAAGGTATGTTGTTGATATGCTTGGTGTTGTGATCTTCATGTTGTGTTGGCTGTTATGTCATGTAAGGGGAGGATTCGGGATACCCATTTCCTTATTAATATAGCTATTGTGTTATTTTGGAGTTGGAGTTTGAATCCTTGCTTAACGCTGGTCTAACTGTTTGTTTGCTTGTTGTGATTGTATGTTTGTTGTTAGTGGTATGGCAAAGTTGGTGAAAGCATGGAGGTTGAGTGAGATGGTTGCTGCCTTGGGGCAGGTTGTTAAGGCAAAGAATTCACCCTTTTGTAAAGGTGTTTTGTCTCAGTCTTCTGTGACTCAAGTTGAGATGGTAAGGCAAGGGAAGGAAGCTGGTTCCGGGATGGAAAGTTCATCATCTGTTGTTCAGGAGGTGTTGGGAACATCTCAGGCTGTGGTTGAGGTAGAATCAGTGGATGTGCTGGCTAAATGTGTGGGTTTGCCGAAACAGCATTTGCTTGATTTGGGTGCTGTAGAGTATCATGGTTCTTCCCCGGAGATGTTTGAGGTTTGGTTGGCCAATGTGGTTCTGATTTTTGATCAGGAGGGCTGTGATTATGCCTGTAAGCTGGGGAGTGTTGTTTCTTTGATGCTGGAGGATGCTTGTTCTTGGTGGACATCTGTGGCTGTGGCGTCACATATCCTTGATATTGATTGGGATTTCTTCGTGTCTGCTTTCTATGAAAGGTATCTTGGGAGGGAATTTCCAAGGGTTGAACAAGGTGTGGGTAGTGCTGCTGGTGAGCAAGTGTTGCCTGAGCAAGGAGTGGAAGTTCAGTCATCTGTGTGTGACCGTTGTAAAAGGCAACATGTTGGAAATTGTTGGGGCGCAGGTGTTTGTTGGAATTGTGGTTCTAAGTTGCATGTTAAGCGTGATTGTCCTCATGGAGTGAAGTCAGCTGTGGTGTTAGCTAAAGGATCTTTGAAAGGTCGTGGGCGTGGCCGAGGCGAGGTTCAGAAGTGGCATAAAAAGCAGAGGGTTGTGAAGAGTTTGGGAAATGAAAATTGCTGGAAATGTGGGTCTGATGGACACAAAAGGCGTGATTGTTCGATGTTGGCTCGGAACAGCCAAGGTTCTTTACCGCAAGGAGTTGGTGGTGACCCTGGTGTGTTTGTTGGTGCTGCAGTGGTGCGACCGAAGGATGTTGGTTCCGCAAGGAAGAGAGCTCGTTCGATGAAGCTTCAGGGTGGTGTTGTGTTTTCAGGTAACCTTGTTAAGTGATCTTTGCTTTAGTTGCTTAGTTTGGTTTCTGTTGGTTTTTCCTTGCGTGGTAGGTTTAGTCTTGTTGCTAGCATGTTGGGTAAAGGTAGTAGTGGTTTGGTAATATCTTGGGTGTGAAGAAGCCTTGAGTAAGTATCTTGTGGTTAATGGTTGTTGGTATGATGGAGTTAGATATGTTAAAAGTGAGTAAGGGGTTGTTCTTAGACAGATTTTGAGGATGTTATTGGAGGGTGTGAACTGGCATTCATGCACGGTTAAAAAATCATTGTATATGTTATATTATATATGTTGGTCCATGCATACATGTGGCATGACATTAGAGGTTTTGCATACATGTACATCAGACATTGATAGGGCATGTAGGTGATCATGCATACGATGTTCACACTCGCTAGTAACTAATCGAATCTGTTAGTGTTGTGGTTGGATTAGGTGGGATGATGGGTTTTTAGAGGTTGTTTGGTGCTAAGTGTGAGCTAGAGGTGTTGGAGTTTGGTAAGCTAGTTGCTAGTGATAGTGGAAGTGGTATAGCCTGTTGGTAAAAGGATAGTGTTTGTTGCTCTGAGGGTTTGGTGGATTGGTGGTGAAGGGTATCAGTTGAGGTTAGTATCGGCTAAGTGTTGTTTAGCTAAAAGGGAAGTGGTAGTTCCTTGGTGCTAAGTGTTGTTGTAGTTTGTGGTTGGGTTTCCAAGTGCTGAGGTTGTTTAGCTTTTAAGTTGTTGTGAAAGGGTTGTGTTGGTTCTTAGCAATCTTTGAAGAGTTCTGAAGCTGTTATGTGTGTTTTGTTTAAGTAGTGTTCTGGTAGTGCAAGTGTTCTGGTTGAAGTTTGTAATGAGGGGTTGTGCTAGATTGAAGGGTTTGTTGGTTGTTTGGGTTCTTGTGAGCAGTGGTTGGCTAGTTGTGGTTAAGAAAGTTCTGTTTGAAGTCTGATGATGGTATGTGGAACGGCTGAAGGTTTCAAGTTGGGGTTGTGATGTAATTTTTGGTATCTGGGTGAGTAGTCCTGGTGAGCTGATATGGTAATGTTTTTGACGGATGTGAAGGATTGTCAGCTTCGTTGAAGAGCTTATGTAAACAGTTGAGGTTTAAGGATTTTTGCTTGTTGGGAAAATCTTTGGGAAAGGTTTGGGAATCGCAAGAGTTTTAGAGGCTGAGAGGTTGCCTAGTGGCTGAGTTGGTTTGGTTGTTGTCTCTGTGTAGACAAGTCTTGGGAGTTGTGTGCTACAGTGTTGTCTGCTAAAAGAGCTGAAGTTCTTCAGGTTGATGTTGGGGTTGTGTACAGTTCGGTTATGTGAAAGGTTGAGTCGTGGTTACCTTTGAGAGTTTGAATTTGTGAACAGTGTGTGTGGTGGAGGTTTTGTATGGGAAGTGATCAGTGTTGTTGGTTGAGGTTTTTGTGTTGCCTTGTGTGTTGCTTTGAGGAGTTTGTTGTTCTCTTTTCGCCGGTTGAAATTTCGAGGACGAAATTTCCTAAGGGGGGGAGAGTTGTAACGCCCCGGTTTTGGGCTCAGAAGTTTTGGGTGTTGACCGGTTCGGTCAAAGTGCTGATCGAATATATAAGAGTGGATTTAGGAAAGCCTAGTTCGGGTTGCATTAAAAATATGGAAAAATATTCTAAAATCGTCTTTTAATATGTATAAGTGAACTGTGAAATCAATTTTGGAAAATGAGGTTCGGAAGGTTGACATTTTGGCTAGTGACCAAAATGTAATTTTTGAAAGTTGCGGGACAGTTTTATAAAGGATTGAAACTTTGAATCTTTAAGGAGCTATTATTCCAAAAAGGATTTCTCCAGATTTTTCTAAGATATTTTAAGTCTAAAATCTGATTTTAAAGATTATGAAAATGAGGGAAATCATTTTAACCAAATTTCCAACTAACTTTCCATTTTCTCTCAAATTCTCTTTTCTCTCATTTTCTCTCTACCCAAACAAAATTCTCCAGATTTCTTTCTCTGATTTTGACATCTAAATCTCTCATTTCAATTCTCAATTGATTCCTAATCATCTCATCATCAAAACCTCTAAATTTACAAGTTGGTTCATCAAGCTTTTTGGCTCTAAAATGGAGAAATTCAAGTTTGGAGGTAAGAACGTCCTTCTCCTCTAAACTATCAGTTCTTTACTGAAATTCCTAAGTTCTCAATCCTTGATTTATGTTTTATTAAAGGCTTTTCAATTGAGATCTTGATTTTTGGCTAAAATGCAAGATTTGGTGATTTTGGTGAAATTTTCGTGTGATCTGTTTAAGCAGGGTTTTGAGGTGTTAAATTGATGTTAAATGAATGCTAAAATGATTAGAAGTTGAGGTTTAATCAATGCAATCCCGGATAGGTTGAATTTCCTAAGTTTGGCTTGAGTTTTTGGTTGTTTTTGGAGTGTTTTTGGTGATCTGTTATACCTGGAGGTATAAGGACGTGGTTGTGATCATTTTGCATGTTATTTGATGTATAAAAATGGTTAGAAGTGATGGATCTTGGCTGGGTTAAGTTTTGGAAGTGTTTGGAGATGATTTCGGTTGTGTTTGGTAGCCAAATTGTTAGATTTGTGATGAGCAGCGAGTTGTGTTGTTGTTGCTGGTGTTTTAATGCATAAGGATGCATTAATGTTCTGTTTTTATGTGCTTGAAACAGGGGAGGTTGATCCTTGAACTTTGGAGGTGTTTTCGAAAGGTTTCGGAAGCTTGGAAGGCTTGTTGGCTAGCTTGTTTGGTAATCGGTGAGTGAAGTTGGGATTTCAGCTTTTAAAACAAGGTTTGAAGGTTTTTGGGAGCTTAGTTTAAGTCTAAACAACTTTGCTAAGCTCAAGAGTAAGTGAAGGGGTTTTCGCTTTTGAATTGTGTGTGATTTGGTTTCAAAATCAAATGTGGTTGATGATTGATATGCATGTGTTTTTGCATGGTTTAATTCTGTTTTGTAAGCATGTTTTAGCATGGTTTAATGCTGGTTTTGAAAGTCAATTGAAAAGGATGCTCAAGGTAAGAGATCCTTGGTTTAATACATTGAAAATGTGGTTTTGATGCATAGTGATGCATGTGGTTCTTTGGCTTTGTATGATGCTTAAAAACAGTGTATTGATGATGATTAATGATGGTAATTGTTACCTTTTGCATATGGTTTTGCATGTGAATCATTGAGCTAATGATGTGATGGCTTTGCATTATGTTTATGCATGTGAATCATTGAGCTAATGATGTGATGGCTTTGCATTATGTTTATGCATGTGGAACATTGGATATTATGGTGAGATGGTTATATTGGCAAGGGTTGTAAGTGGTTCTTGGTTCGTTGATCGGATATAATTAGCCGGCTATAGGATTGGGTGCACCGTGAATAAAGTCGCCTTGATGGTGGAGTGGTCAAGTGTGGACCGGGTAAATTCCCCTCAAGTATTCCTAACGAGATGAGGTCAGTGGAGGGTGTGCCCACGGGAGGACCTCGGTTGCTTAAGGTCAGTGGAGGTTGTTGCCCACGGGAAGACCTTGGTTGAGTAAAGGTTATAAGGTGGTTAAAAGTCCTTATGTGAGAACCTTGTACTTGTTGAGATCACAATGGCAATGGTTAAGTCCAAGTGTGGATCTTGTGTGTGATGTCCCGGATCTCGTTAGATGATGTCTACAACTACCAATCGGTTATGCAAAGGTTGTATGGTGGTTGAAAGTCCATACGGGAAGACCTTGTGCATGTCAAGGGTGTATGGCGGTTGAAAGTCCATACATGGTAACCTTGAGGAAAGGCTAAGGTTGTATGGTGTTTAAAAGTCCATACATGGGAACCTTAGGAGGTTGAGGTCAGTGGAGGTTGTTGCCCACGGGAAGACCTTGGATTGGGTAGTGTGTAGGGAGCGTTGGGACACGCTCGGAATCCGCGTATCCGATCGGGTTGAAAAGTTGGAAAGTGAATATGGTCGATCTCTTAGAAGCCAATATAATGTTCTTGATCATGTTGAGCATGGGATTGCTTGAAGTGATGCATAGTTGCATGTGAAGCATGGGATTGCTTGAAATGATGCATGGTTGCATGTGAAGCATGAGATGCTTGAATTGATGCATGGTTGCATGAGAAGCATGAGATGCTTGGTAAGATGCATTGTTGCATGAGATGTGTACGATGCTAGTGAAAGCATGTTACTTGTATGTTGAACAAGTGTTGGTTATCATTTGATAAATGATGCATGTGAGCATGAATTACCTATGATGCATTGGAGTCATGTATGACTTGTTGTTAAAGGCATGTGATGATGATGTTATGGTTTTATGTGGCCTTGTTTAAATGCATGATATGGTTTGATTGAACTATGGTTTAAATGGTTTCTTGCTTGATGTGGTTTCCAAGTTAAAGAAAGGTATGTTGTGGGAAGGATGTGTTTTCCATGGTTTTGTTTAAGCTTGGCATATGGTGTTTATGCATGATTTGAGATTGATGTTGAAAAGAGTTTTCGAACATAGTTTTGGAAGGCAAATCGGGTTGGTTTTAAAGTGTTTTAAAGACCCGCTGCATTGATGGTGTTTTGGTTTTGAGCATTCCTCACTAAGCATTATGTGCTTACGCTCCTCTCTGTCCGTCAATGCAGATTCTTGAAGTTTGGACAGCAAGGAGCAAGGGATTCAAGGTGGACTCCAATGGAGATGTATGTCTCGGTGAATAGCTATAGTTAATAAGGGCAATGGGGTAGAATCTCTCGGGTTTTTGTGTATGTGATCGTATATGTTGATCATGAAGGTTTAAATGTTGTTGTTAATGTTGTTGAACATGAATTGGGTTAAATGTGATTGAACTGGAAGGTTTGTGCTTAAACGGTTGCTTGTGTAGGAAGCATGCCTATAGATTTGGGGTTTCCCTTATATGTTGAGTATATGTTGAATTGTTGATGCAAGTATGTCTCTTTTATGTTGAATTGCATGTTGGCAAAGTTTGGTGGCTTTTGGAGCATGTTTAAATGATCAATTGTGTGTTGAATGGGCAAAATGCAACATTCTGGGCTAGGCGTTTCGGAACAGGTAACACCGTTTCGGAACGGATGCCCTGCATGAACCCAGGCGTCCGAAACGGGTGCCACCGTTCCGAAACGGAAGGCATTCTGCCAGACCCCCATTGCGGAACGTGTTGCGGAACGGCCCGTGTTTCGGAACGGGCTTGGCCTGTTTCGGAACGGGTGACCGTTGGGGGCTGACATGGGCGGTTAAATGTTTCAAAATGTTTGCATTTTGGTCCTGAATCTTGTTTGTGCAATTGTTTGAGTTTGGGATGTCCGTTTGAGCTGAAATTTGGCAGAGAAGCATGGAACCTGATTAATTTTAAGTTGGTAACTTAAAATCTGGTTAAGTCCTTAAAGTTTTCAGAAATTACAGTTTGGTCCCTAAAGTTGTAATTTGTTCAATTGGGTCCCTGTTTTATCTCTGATGTTTGCCATCTTTGAGCATGGTGTTTGTGTGATCACATCTAAGGTTAATGTGCATCTAGACAAGATTAAAAAGGAAAAAAAAGGGGTCGTTAATCAAGGTTGACTTTCGGGTTGACTTTGGTTTTCCCCGTGTAATCTTCGTAGTTCGAGTCAACCGTCTAGGCCGGGCTACGGGGGTTACAGTGTATTCCATGAATTCTTAGATCAGTTGGTGGTGGTGTTCATCGATGATATCCTTGTGTATACGCGTACCGAGGATGATCATGATAGACACTTTAGAATTGTTTTGCAAGCGTTGTTGGAAAATCAGTTGTATGCCAAGCTAAGAAAGTGTGAGTTTTGGCTTAGGGGGGTGGTATTCCTTGGACATGTTGTGTCAGCTGAGGGTATTCGCGTTGATCCGCACAAGGTAGAGGCTGTTATGAGTTGAAAGGTGCGTTAGTCGGTAACAAAGGTACGAACTTTCATTGGTTTAGTTGGGTATTACTGTAGGTTTGTCAAGGGTTTCTCGAAGGTAGCTGCACCTTTGACCAAGTTGTTGCAAAAGAATGTTCGTTTTGAGTGGACAGATGCGAGGCATCAAGCTTTTGAGAACCCGAAGGAAGCTTTGATGCAAGCTCCCGTTCTTATTTAGCCTGAGTCCGGTAAGGAGTTGGTGGTTTATAGTGATGCGTCCATTGTTGGTTTGGGTTTCGTGTTAATACAAGAAGGTAAGGTAGTAGCCTATGCATCTAGGCAGTTGAAGGAGCATGAGCCTAACTACCCTACTCATGATCTTGAGCTTGCGGCTGTTGTGTATGCTTTGAAGATCTGGATGCATTACATGTATGTTGAGATGTGTGTTGTGTTCACAGATCATAAGAGTTTGAAGTATCTCATGTCTCGGAAGGAGTTGAACCTTAGGCAACGTCGTTGGGTGGAGTTGCTTAAGGATTATGATTTGACGACCGAGTACCACCTGGGCGATGATTGCTCGCTTGAGCATATCGCGTGATGGTGGTGTTATTGCAGAATTGCAAGTGAAACCATCCCAGATTCAGTTGATCAAAGGTATGTAGTTGCTTGATGATTCCCTTGTTGCGCATGTTCAGAACATTGTGAAGGGTAGACCTTCAGATTTCAGTTTTAATGATGACGGTGTTTTATGCTTTGGAAGTCGAATAGTTGTGTCAGATGATGTTAAGTTCAGGCGCACTATTCTGACTGAAGCTCATAGTAGTCCTTTTGTTATGCATCCTAGTAGTACAAAGATGTATCGTGATTTGAAAGATGAGTGCTACTGGGTAAGGTTGAAAAATGATGTGGCTGAATTTGTTAGTAAGTGCATGGTGTGTCAGCGAGTGAAGGTTGAACATCATGTTCCTTCTAAGTTGTTGCAACCTTTGAGAATCCCATAATGAAAGTGGGAAAGAATTACCATAGATTTTGTGTCTAGATTGCCGTTGTCACCGTCAAAGAAGAATTCGATTTGGGTGATTGTAGACCGGCTCACGAAGTGTGCACATTTTCTGCCTGTGCATACTACGTATACCTTGGATAAGCTGGTTGAGCTGTACATTGCTGAGATTGTGCGATAGCACGGTGTGCCAATGTCTATAGTGTCGGATAGGGTTCCGAGGTTTATAGCATATTTTTGGGAATGTTTGCATCAAGCCTTGGGTACACGGTTTAATTTTAGTACTTCGTATCATCCTCAAACGTATGGACAGTCAGAACGCGTGATCCAAGTGCTTGAGGACATGTTCAGATGTTGTGTTACAGATTTTTAGGGTTCTTGGGAGAAGCACTTGTCGTTGGTTGAGTTTGAGTATAATAACAATTATCAGGTAAGTATTCAAATGGCTCCATACGAGGCTTTGTACGGGAGAAGATTTAGAACCCCTCTCTGTTGGACAGAAGCTGGGAAAGAGTTGATTTCGATGCCAGCTATGCTAAAGGGAACCCCCGAGAAGGTGAAGCTCATTTGTGAGTGTTTGAAGGCAGCATCAAATAGGCAAAAGTCTTACGCGGACCTAGAGCATAATGAGATTGAGTTCGTGGTTGGCGAACGTGTGTTTTTGAAAGTATTGCCTTGGAAGAAGGCGATGACAATTTGGCGTGGGGGTAAGCTTAGCCCAATGTTCATTGGACCTTACGAGATTGTGGAGCGTATTCGTCCTGTGGCATATCGGTTGAGATTGCCTTCGGAGCTAGAAAAGATACATGATATGTTCCATGTCTCTATGTTGCGAAAGTACATATTGGGTCCTTCGTATGTGATGCCTGTTGAGGAGATAGAGTTGAATCTGGATCTACCTTATGATGAGGAACCAATGAGGGTTCTGGATGTGAGCAGTAAAGTTCTTCATGGTAAGACAATACAGCTTGTGAAGGTGTTGTGGCGACACCAAGGAGTTGATGAGGCCACGTGGGAAAGCAAAGTGGACATGATGAAGTAGTTTTCGTACCTTTTTCCTTCAAGTAAAATTTCGAGGATGAAATTTCCTAAGTGGGGGAGAGTTGTAACGCCCTAGTTTTAGGCCTAGATGATTTAGACATCAGACTGGACCGGTCGAGAGCGGTTCGAATCACGTAAGGTGATTTAAGGAAATCAAGGATTGAGATAGGATAAAAATGTGGTAAAAATTGCTAAAATCCTCTAAGAATATGTTGAAGAGGTTAGTCAAATCAATTTTACAAAAAGAGTTTCAGAAACGGGACATTTTGAGTAGTGACCAAATTGTAAAGTTTCAAAACTGTGGCAAATGTGATTTTTAAAGAAGAAGCCAAATTCTTAGAATCTTTAGGGGGCTTTATGGCAATTTAGCCTTTCCTTAACATGACATGTGTTTAAAATGGTTTGAAATTAAATAACTTTAATTGGTTTTTATTTTCATTAATTAATTAGGTGGTTAATGTGAGATTCCATCAAGTAACAACCATTTTCTCCTCATTTTCAGCCAAACACTATTTTCATTCATTTATCTCCAGAATTCGTCTCCCAAAAACTCTCTTAATATCTCTTAAATAATTTTCAATAAATCCTTTCAAGTTCTTCAAAATTTTGCTAAGGAAAACTTATCATTCATTGAGGGAAGCAAGAATTGGAGGTAAATCCCGTTCTCAACCTCTAATCAAAGTTCTTTATTGAAAATCCCAAGATATTTGGCTTCTAATTAGTGTTTTTGGTTGATTTTTCATTATAGTTTTGATTGGAGATCAAAATCTTGTAAAAATATGGTTGAAATCTTAATTTTCGGACTTGTTTTGTTAAGCTCTGTTATGGTTTGATTTTAAGTGAGTTTTTGAGGTGAAATGGTGGAATCTTGCTTGCTAGAGGTATAAGGATGGGTTAGGTTGTTCATTAGATGTGTTTTGATGTTTATAAATGGTTAGAAGTGGTGTATGTTGGTTGGGATTGGTTTAGGAAGCAATCGATTGAGTGTTCGGTTGTTTTGGATGGGTAAATTGGTGTAGTTGGATGAGCAACGAGTTTGTGAATTGTTGCTGGTGTTGAACCGCATTCTAATGCATTTAGATCTCTGTTTTGATGATGTAAAAATAAGGGATCTTGATCCGGGAGCAAACGAGGCGTTGTTGGAGGCTCCGGAGGAGTAATTTTCATGTCGGCGAGCAAGGCTTCGCGTATCGGTGAGTGGAAATGGATTTTCCAGCTCAAGAGTAAGTGATTCGAAAGTCTCTCTCGGAAATGTGCTATGTTTTGATGAAAAGGCACTTGAGTTAATTGTGGTTTTGATTGCTGTTTTAAAGCATGGTTAATGTTGGATTTTGATGCCATTATGTTAAGGATGCAGGAGGTAAGTGATCATTGCTTTTATATGATTAATGCATATGATGTTAAGCATGTTATGCTTGTGGAAATGACATTATTTCTATGCTTGTAAAACAATGACTTATTGATGTTAAATGGTTATATTGGCAAGTGATGAAAGTGGTTTTTGGTTACTTGTAATCGGATATAGTTAGCCAGCTATAGGGTTGGGGGCACCGTGAATAATGTCACCTTAGATGTTGAGGGGTTGTGATTGTGCCGTAATCTCCATCCAAGTACCCTAACGATTGAGGCTAAGATCACAACGGTGGATGGTTTAATCCGGTGTGTGAATCTTGTGGTTGTGTCTCTTACTATCATTAGTGGAATTATACAACTACCGATGAGTGATGTCGAGGGGTTGTGATTGTGCCATTAATCTCCATCAGGGGTGTTGAGGGGTTGTGATTGTGCCATTGATCTCCACCTTATGTAGTCCGATAGTTTGTATGAAGCGTGTGGGACAACGCTTGTAATCTGCGTATTCGATTGTGTCTTTGAGTTGGTTATGGTTTGGTTTGAGAAATGATCACTTGTAAGCCAATATAATGATGATGACTAATGGTTAAGCTTGAGATGCTAATGATTATGCTAGATTGCATGTGATGCTTGGTAAAGCATGAGCAAAGGTTTATTTGTTGTTTTAAAATGATGCATAAGAGCATGTGTTTTAGAAAGTGCAATGATGTCTTGAAAGGGCATGTTTTATGTAAAAGCATGTGTTGATAGATGGTGTTTTGCCAATTGTATGAAATGCATTGATGAATGTTGTTAGCGATCCTCACTAAGCTTTGTGCTTACGCTCATTTGTTTCATCAATGCAGAGAATTAGGCGTTTGAGGCAATGTGTAAGCAAGGGGAATCCAAGCACTTTGGTCTAGCAAAGTATGTGGTTTTCTTTGGTGTAATAAGAGGAAATGGGTGGGATTTCTACTTTTGGTTGATTGAGGATGTTGGCTCTTACTTTGTTCATATGTGGTTCGGTATTTTGAGTTGTAATTGGCCTTTGAGGTTTGTTTGATGCATTATTGTGGCTTTTAGCTTTTTAATGGTTCTAAAGACTAGGAAGCATGCCTATAGATCTAATGCTTGCATGAATGATGCTATGATTTAGCTCGTACTTCTTAATGTTGATCTTTGATGCTTAAACATGTTGTATGTATGTTGTGGCATGAATTCGAATGTTTTTTAGGGTGTTTATGAGTGAAAAACTAGCAAAATCTGCTGTTGCAAGGCAAGGCGTATCGGAACGCCTTTACCTGTTTCGGAACAGAGGCCTGAAATTGCCTTGAGATTTCGGAATGGGTAGAAACGTTCTAGAACACTTTGATATTGGAAATGGGTGATTCGATATGGGTTTCAAAACGCACCCAAGTATCGAAACGGTCAACCTGGTTTCGAAACAACCGTTTCGATATAGAGCCTTGTGTTTTGAAACACCCGACCGTTGGAGTTGAATTTGAATTGTTTCAAGTTTTTGTTTCTTACGTTTTAGTCCTCGAGTCTTGAATGCTTAATTAAATGAGTTGGGATGATCCATTTAAGATGAAATTTGACACGCTGGCTTATTATATGATTAACTTTGGATTGGTAACTTTAAAAAAAATTTAGTCCTCAAATTTCTGGAAAATTACAATTTAGTCCCTAAAAGATAATCGTATGCTATTGAGCCCCTAAATGAGCTTCGTTCGCTGTGTTGCTTCCGCTAAAGTTTTTTGCTTTTCATGGGTTGTCTTTGGTTTTCCTCGTGTAATCTTCTGAGTTCGGGTTGGGCGTCTAGGCCGGGCTAAGGGGGTTACAAAACATTCACTAAATAAGCATCAAGCATGGCAATTCATGAGAGATATTTAACTACTAAAGCATGCTTTTATACACAATCATAGCATAGCAAAAATGCCAAACGTAGAACCATAAGCCATGTAGAAACCATTTACAAGTCCAAAAACACAAACCAAACATATCCAAAATGATTAACATCACCAAACAAATCCATGAGTGGAAATCCCTCCCATTGCCTTTTATTATACTAAAGTAAATCACATACTTTGATTAGCTAAAATCACTTGGATTCCACTTGCTCTCTTGCTTCCAAAGATGATCAATTCTCTGTATTGATGAAACAAATGAGCGTAAGCATAAAGCTTAGTGAGGACAGCTAACAACAAAGCATTCATCAATGCATTTTATAAAATCAAATCATCATTCTTTGTAAACTTATTCCTTCCTTTAAAAAATGCACTTTAAAACATTTTTCCACTTTGAAATCAACATGCTCATCATTAAATAATTAAATCAATTTAATTGTGTTGGCTCACAAATGATCAATAACAACCCATATCAAAACCAACACAATTGACACAATCGAATACGCGTATTACAAGAGTTGTCCCGCACGCTTCATACACACTATAGGATTACACAAGTTGGAGTTAAATGGCACAATCACAATCCCTCAGCACCCGTGATGGAGATTAATGGCATAATCACAACCCCTCAACATCACTCATCGGTAGTTGTATAATTCCACTAACGAGAGCATGAGACAAAAACCACAAGATTCACACACGCGATTAAAGCATCCACCGTTGTGATATTAGCCTCAATCATTAGGGTACTTGGATGGAGTTTACGACAAAATCACAAGCCCTCGACATCCAAGGCGATTTTATTCACGGTGCACCCAATCCTATAGTTTGCTAACTATATTCGATTTAAGTAACCAAAAACCATTTCCATCACTTGCCAATATTGTTGGAGTATGCCCATAGACCAATCATATGATGATTGAATAGATATACTATTTTACTAGATTTATCAAGTAATGGCATTGTCGTTATTATCATTTGTTATGTTTCTGTGCATCAAACTAACCATTGGATAATAATGTCCATACAATAATACGATTATTGTTAAATAGGATCCTTAGTCGAATATTATTACGGGTATGGACAATGATAATATATAAAGACTAATATGTGGTTGATTGATAACAAGTGTTGTCATTGACATAGAGATGTCAAAATCAACACATAAGTATTTGTTAGAGAACAACATACTGGATTGACCCGCTATGAGCATGTTTCTTGGGTAATTATGTGACAGTCACAACATTGCTCATGATAAACATATGTATAATCCTCAGACTTGAGATCAACATGATTTCAACATAAAGATTTACGTATTTTGACATTGTCAAACGTGTGTCGTAACTTACTACATTATAAAGACTGATGATTGGATACGTGACGACCTATGTAGTGAAATATGGTTGATCAAGAAAGGATTTGTCCCTTCCACATAATAGGAGAAATATCTTCAGCAACTTGATTGAGTGAGATTAGAAAATGCATGGCCATGCTCGAATATTATGATATGAGATATCATAGAGATTCGTTTATCATAATCTACTCAAGACATCAAGAGACAGTAGATGGACAACGTAAGTGTGACTAACCCATGACTTGTGTTCATCTAAGATATAAAGGACAAAAGGATGAAATACATAAAGAATGTTTATTTAGGAATTAGGGAAGTCAAACCATGACTTCATGCAACTTAGGTAACAATGATGTATTGCTAGATGCCACTCATTGTTTGTAAAATTAGAACAGTTCTAATTTTGCTGCTAACGTTGCATGAACATACAAGGGTCACACCCTTCGAATGAAACAAACAATTATTGGAAACCATACTCCCTATTTTAGGGAGGTTTTCGAAAATCCCCTATGGGATAAGGGAAATCGGCAACTCCCTTAAATGAGAATAATATTGGAAAAATATTGTATGTATCAGATATTATTTAGAGTATGGAAAATATTTAGAGACTTAAATATTATAGAATAAGATTCTAGAAATTTAAATATATATTTGGAATTTATATAATGTATATTTAATTCCAAGTTTATGTAGAATTAGATTCCACATAATTAAAAATATATATTTAAATATATTTAAATCTAAGTAAAGATAGAATGAGATTCTATATAAAAAATATATATTTGGATTAAATATAACATATATTTAAATTCATGTTTATGTAGAATAAGATTCTACATAATTAAATATATATACTTCATTTAATATTATTAAATATAATGTATATTTAATATAAACCAATTTCAAGTAGGATTGGATTCTATGAATTTTGGTTGAACTTGGATTTAAGGAATTAGACTAGAATTAAGTCTCTTAATACTATTTAAAGGGACAAGACTAGAATTTCGACATATCCCTGGGAATTCCCCTCTGGAATTTTCGACAAGTCCCAAATTTCTTCTGAGAAGCTGTTCGATATTTTTCTGGTGTTCCTCTTGCCCCTAGCAAATTCCTGGCGATTTCCTAGTTCGAATCCAAGTCCCGGTAGAACCCCTGGTCGATTTCAGACTCCCTCAGAAATCCCTGGAGGGATTTCGACTTCTCCCTGGAAGGTGCTCAAACCTGTCGAAATTTATCCCTATGTGTTAGGGAGGCGAAAACTTTGTTTGTTTTGTTCGGGTGGACTCTGTATAGGTCGTTGCGAACCTGTGACGATTCCGGTTTTACTTGACGTGGTTATTCTGACATACCGTCGATTTTCCAGTTTCCAGAGTTTTAAAAGGTAACTCTTCATCTTTTCACCCTAGATTCGTTTCTGTACATGAATCCTGGCTGGATTACGTCGGATTAATTTTTCCGCTGCGCCACAAGGCGTGCCGACGTGACCCAACAGTGGTATCAGAGGTACTTGTATCATACGAATTCGGACTTAAATTCTTGGGTGATGTTTATGTATGAGATGCATGCTGTTTCATTCGATTTAGATATTTATCGTTTATCGTATCATACCTAATAAAGACTTATTTCAATTATCACTGAATGATTAAGAGTTAATTATAACTATGTTAGGTTGCTTCAATGTTAAATGTTAACATGTTGAGACTAATAGTTAGTCTAGAGAACAAGTAGTTGTTCGTAGTTTCATAGATTTATGAAATCTCTGAAAGGGCTTCTAATTTGATAAAAGTTATCAAACTATCTTTCACGGTGAATCCATAAGAGTTATGGTTAGACGTTATGAAAAATGCATGTCTAGAATTGGCATCATCAAAGACCTGGTACTTAAGTGTGCCTAGTGCGCCACCTCTCTTTCATGTTGACCTACCTGATGCATTTGTTTGTTAACGCAAATGGTTTATGAAACCTCATGATCCTTCTTTGGCCCATTAATCGCAACATAGGGATACTCAGTTTAAAACTCCGTAAACACGTCGTTACTATGTTTGAAATGCATGTTAGATTGCACGGTGTTTGTTTTGCATGGTTATAGCCCATATCCTTTATAGTTTTGGTTTTTATAAATACGACATGCGTGTCGTGCCTTTCTCTATCTTCTATTGTACTTCTCTTCTCATCTCACTCTCTCGCATGTAATGCGAGTTTCTGAAAATTGTAAATACTCATGGAGATAAAGCAAGAACCAAGGTAGCAACGTGGTGGGCCTTCCTTGGTGGACCGGGCGTTTCAGAAGCAGATTCTATCTTCAGTAGAATGGTCCTCCCATTGGCTTGGGACGGGTCGCCTTAGGTTAAGAAGGGCTATAATCATTGCATATTTATTTACCACTTATATTTACCTTGTATGTGATGCAATGGATGTTTTATAAGCATTATTAAACATAGTTCTATTGATAGGATCAATGTTAAAATGATGAGATAATTAAGTAAATCCCTCACTATAATTCTAAGTCTGTTTTAACCATCCAATATTTACCCTCGTTAAAGCTTCGATCGATATAATGCAAGCTTTTCCAAAGCAATGTCACATTTATCTATCTTAGTTAAACGCGAAGAATAAGCTAGTGATATTCGTCGGTTGAGATATTGGTATTGACTTAGCTTGGTTATTCTAATAAGATTAGAAAACCTAGTGGTTAAAAGTTTTGGTTAATCATAAGATGATTTAAAGAACAAGAGTTGTTCGCCAAAAGATGAGGAATTACATGAGATGTAATTAGTAAGGTGTTACTTACCTAAATAACCATTTCCTAAATGACTGGCCAAAGCTGATTTAAGAATGGTGAAATACGGATCCTCACTCACTAGAAAAAAACTATTGAAACATTTTTCCGAAATTAAAACTAGAGGGTTTTTAATTTTGAAGAAAATAGTTGGAGTAAATTTATAGTAAAGACCTATTTATAAATTTTAAAATTTATTAAACTTATGTAGCATATTTTCTTTGTTGTAGAATTAATGGCGAATAATACTCCATCTCTGTGATCTATCCTTGAGAAGGATAAGCTCAATGGCATAAACGTCCTTGACTGGTTCCGCAATTTGAGAATTGTTCTCAAACAAGAAAAGAAGGAATATGTCATTGAAGAACATGTTCCTGATGAACCGGTTGCCACTGCTTCCAGAGCTGAGAAAGACAAGTTTAAGAAACACATGGGCGACATGCTGGATGTCGATTGTCTTATGCTTGTCTCCATGACCCCCTGAACTTCAAAAGCAACATGAGGACATGGTAGCTTATGATATGATTCAAAATCTCAAGGAGATTTATGAAGGGCAAGCTCGTCAAGAGAGGTACGAGACCTCTAAAGTTTTGTTTCAATGCAAGATGAGTGAGGGATATCCCGTAGGAGCTCACGTCATCAAAATGATGGGCTACATCCAAACGTTGGAGAAGCTCGCCTTTTCGCTGAAAGACGAATTAGCTACTGATGTCATCCTACAATCGTTCGCGGATAGTTTCAATAAGTTCGTCCTTAATTTCAATATGAATGAAATTAACAAGACGCTGCCACAGTTGCTCGACATGTTGAGAACTGCTGAAATCAACCTGAAGAAGGTAGGACCTAAACTTGTTCTGATGGTCCGCAAGGGCAAGAATAAAGGTAAATCGGCAGCAAAGTCTAAAGGTGATGGTAAGACCAAAACCGATGGAAAGGAGGCATTGAAACCTAAGAAGGGAATCAATAAGGATGGAAAATGTTTCCATTGCTGCAAGACCGGACATTGGAAGAGAAACTGCCCCACACACCTACAACAAGTCAAGAAAGCAAAAACGAGTGAGGTATCAACCTCAGAGGCTTCTAAAGAGAAGGTATCGGAATAGACATGGACCTGCGAATGGAAATAAAGCAAGAGTTGCTACATCATCCATTAGGACATGTGTTTTTGCTTAAATAGTTTTGTTTTAGTTTTTAAGATTATTATTTTGTGCCTAAGTTTTAGTTATCTTGTAAAGACAAGATATTTTAATTTTGAGATTATTTAAATAAATGTCATTCAAGAATATTTAAAGTTTGATGAACTTTCAAAGAATATGGGATTGTCCCATAATTAAATCTCACAAGTTGAACGAAAAGTCTTTGAAAGAGAATCAAATATGTTAGACATGTTTTGATTCAGAAAAAGTCATTTTCGGATTCTTTACACACAAGAAAAACAACACTCATACTTAATCGTGTTTTTTTTTGAAACGTCATATAAGATATGGACTAAGAATTATTCTAGAATACCTTTCAAGTTTTAAGGTTACTTACATGTTAAAATGTTTACAATGTTCGAACCTTAAAAAAACTCCATTTGTTGTTTATCCTAACGAGAACAAAGCGTTTGTTTCTCAAACGAGAACAAAATATTTGTTGCTCAAACGATAGTTTATCTCGAAAGAGAATACTTATCACTAAGTGATTTCATTTTTCAACGAGAACAAAATGTTTGTTGCTCAAACGAGAGTTTCTCTCGAAAGAGTTTACCTCTCACAAAAGATAAAAAAATGGAATTTGAAATGTGAAGAAATTTTAGACAACAAATTTATGAACCAAAGATTGAGAATGTTCCACAAATGATCAAGGAACATTGGAACAAAACACAACCATTGTGTTGATCCTTAAGAGAATACCATATACTTGAGAAATATGGATTTCTCACTATCCGTACATGGAAACACTCTTCTTTTCGGATCAAGATAAAGACTATGTCTTATCAGAAAGCAATGGTGAGCCCAAAATTCGAGAAATGGCTAAGAGCCATGAGATATGAGATGGAATCCATGTCTAAAACCAAGTATAGACTTTGGTTACCTAAAAGGGTAAAACCAAAGAGGTATGGATGAGTTTTTCAAAAAGGAAAAACCGACAATGATGATAAATCATACAAAGGATCATTCGTCGCTAAGAGTTTTCGAGAAACTTCATAGTATAGACTATGATAAAGCATATTCTTTGTAGCTATGTTTAATCCATATTAATCTCACTTGCAAGTAGTTACATACGATGATTATGGAATCAAATAAAGGAATGTCAAAACCACTTTCCTAAGGGAAAACTTGAAACAGATGTGTACATGACACATCCAGAAGGTTTTGTCACTCCAGTAAACACTTGGAAGGTATGTAAGCTACAAAGGTCTATCCGTAGACTAAGGCAAGCTTCTCGAAGTTGGGATATTCATTTCAGAAGATACAATCAAAAAGGTTTGGTTATCAAGAAACAAAGGGGAGTCTCGTTTTCAAAAGAGCTAGTGGGAGCATTGTTACTTACCTAAGTATTGTATGTAGATGACGTACTCATAAAAAGGAACTAAAGATCGCAATTCGTTTTACATTAGTAAAAGATATTGTAAGTTGGCAATATGAGACAATATCTAACAATACAACATAGGCTGAATGTATTACAGTCGACACAGCAATAAAGAAGGATGTTTGGATCTAAAAGGTTCACTTCTGAACTAAGGAATGTTCCCACCATATTAGATGCTACATAACTCTGAACTAAGGGATGTTCCCAGCATATTAGTGCTTACATGATGTGAGCACGTCTTCACCAGCACATGTTGCTGATCCGGAGGTCTTACCGTTAGGACCAATTACACGATCTAGGGCGCAACGTTTCAGGGAAGCTTTTTTCCTTATTTGTGCTAATATTTCTGAATCATTTGATAATACTTGTGCCTTAGACGATAGGACTTTTAATGTGTTGCATGCTGATATGTGACCTATTTAGGTTATACTATTTATTCAGTATGACTAAGAATATATATATATATATATATAATATGTTAATAGTGTTTTGAGCTAGTATATTATAACTTATTTTTGAGTTAGTATATTATAACTTATAATGTATTTCTTTTAATGTTTTTATTTTTATGTGTATGCAGTGAATGAGTGCACGTGAAAATGCAAATGCATGATGCATGTGTGTGCAGCCAATACATGATGTGCAGATAGGAACACAAAGGGAATTGCACTTTGAAATTCAAATTGGACGCACAATTACCATGTGCTCAAATAAGTTGGCGCACATGTTTTGCATGGCTGTAGTATGATGCCGCCTCAAATTGGTGGTTTAGAATAACCGGCCAATTCTTCACAAACAATTATTAGCCACACATTGTAATAACCGGCCAATTCTTAAGTATTATATAATTGGCCGAATGGCATTGTACAAGGGTTACCAATTTTGAAATAAAAATCACATTTGAGAGAATTTTCTCTTTTCGGTTCTTTTTAGAACTATTCGACACTCAAACTTGTTTGTTTGTCTTTGATACTTCGGGTTCCTAAATTGCTATTTAGCGGGTCCAAGTCCTTTCGACGTTAAACAAATTCGATTCGGGTTTGCTCAGTAGATTGTGCAGGTTCTTTCGAGTTTAGCGTTTCCAACATCGGTCGTTTTTGAAGCCTACTTCACCATCGTTGAAGTTCATTCCAAAACGCCAAAATTATCATATTACTCTATATTTTTTTTTTCATCTTTAAGTCCCTATTTTAAATAAATATGTCGTATAATTTTTGTTGTCTCCTTGTTGATTTTATTGCAAGAACGTGCCTACAACACTCCTAGATCCGTAACAAACGAGGATAGTCCGTTTCGGCAGACTGCCCCTTATTATGTGGTAATCAGAGCCTAGGTTGTTGGATTCGTTGTAAGTTTCTGCAAATTCGAGTCAAAAAAAGAAGAAAAAAAAGCATTCGAATTAAACAAAAAAAAATTCAGCATTCGAATATAAAAAAAACAGAATTTCGAAAAACAAAAAAAAAACAAAAACAGATTCGAACAAAAAAAAACAGATTCGAAAAAAAAACAGATTAAAAAAAAAACAGATTCGAACAAAAAAAACAGATTCGAGAAAAAAAAACAGATTCGAACAAAAAAAAACAGATTAAAAAAAACAGATTCGAAAGTGTTTATATATGTATGTATTATTATTGTTGTGTTCCTATTGTAAATGATGAAATTTGTACGAGTTTGTTATGTAACTTTGATGTGCTCGGAAATCAACCGAAATGAACTATGCTTGTTTGTTCGGTAATAGGAAGGTTGTAAGTACGTCTTCGCAGTAAGGTTCTCTAAACTCTTCATTTTTTATCTTTTGGTTCCTTTTTTTTCGTGTCATTATCCTTTTCATCTTTTCTTTAATTTTTAGTCTTATTTCCTTTCTTTTTGTGTCATTTTTTTTCTTTTTCCTAAACCGTTGTTTCCTTGTAGCCAACACCGTTGTAACAAGTTTCGAGACGTTGGATTAGTTCTTTAAAGAGCTGATTACGAGAAAGTGTAAGGGAAAAAGGCATTGAGCGTTGTGAGAACAGAAGGGGAGACAAAAAGAGCCATTCAAGTATTCTCCTGAGTGAAACACGAGCGCTGAGTGTTAATTTTTGAGTGCACTGTTCTTTGGAGTGACATCTGCGAGACTTTGATTGAGTGTGCTGTGAGGTCCTTTTTGTTTGTTTTTTTTACTAACCTATAATAGTGTTTTCTTTTGTTTGATTGTTTTGTTGATGATTATGGCAGGTTCCGATGATCACACGGTTGAACAGGATCCACTGATTCCACAAATGCAAGCCTTAGAGAGAATGATGCAACGAGTATTGGCTACCGCCTTAGAGCCATTACAGTCGAGGATGGATAGGTTTGATGGAGGATCCAACTCTGTTAATGATGTGTTGAACGAAAATGAAGACGAACGGTCACCGAGGCAGCATATTCCTAGACAAGGACGTGTGCAACAAGTAGACGATAATTTGACTAACATTAAGATTGCTATTCCTTCTTTTCAGGGACGCTCAGATCCTGATGCATACTTGGCTTGGGAAAGCAAAGTGGAGCACATTTTCGAGTGTTATAATTACTCGGAACAGAAGAAGGTTCGATTAGCAGCAACAGAGTTTGTTGATTATGCCTTGATATGGTGGGACCAGTTATTGCTTAGTCGTAGACGTACTGGTGATGATCCAGTTGCAACATGGATCGAGATGAAGCGACTAGTGCATAAAAGGTTTGTTCCTATTCATTATCATCGTGATTTGTTTCAAAAATTGCAAAACTTGAAACAGGGAAGTAGGAGTGTTGAGGATTATTTCAAGGATATGGAAATGGCTATGATGCGTGCGAATATTGAGGAAGATCGAGAAGCTACCATGGCACGTTTTCTAGCAGGGTTGAACACCGAGATTGCCAACGCTGTTGAGTTACAGCATTATGTCGAGGTTGATGACATGGTGCAGATGGCAATAAAGATTGAACGATAGCAGCGCAGGAAGTCTTCAAATCGAGGTAACCCTTCCTTTAAATCTTTTTGAAATCCATTATATACTCCTAACAATTCCAGGAAACAAGCACCGCAAACGCCACTTCGGATTCGAGAGCAAGGCGAATCCAGCACACCAAAGCCTCCCATTGTTGATAATGGGCGTGGCAAACAACAAGTGGTGGTAAAAGAACGATCGCGAGATATCCAGTGTTTCAAGTGCCTTGGAAGAGGACATGTTGCTAGTCAATGTCCTAACCGGAGGGTTATGTTGATGCGAGATGATGGTGAGATTGAGTCAGATTCCGAGGAGGAAGTGCATGATGTCCCTACTGAAGAGGAAGACGAGACCAACCTAGAGGTTCCTGAATCTGGTAAGGTAATGGAACTTTTGGTTATTAAAAGAAGTCTGAGTGTGCAACAGGTACCGGATGATCTACAACGTGAGAATATCTTTCACACACGATGCAAGGTGCAAGACAAGGTATGTGTTGTGATTATTGATAGCGATAGTTGTACTAATGTTGCCAGTTCAGTGATGGTTGACAGGTTAGGTCTAAAAACGACAAAGCATCCTCATCCATATAAGTTACAATGGTTGAATGATGGTGGCGAGCTTAAAGTGACCAAACAGGCTATTATACCATTTTCGATCGGAAACTACAAGGACAAGGTCCTTTGTGATGTTGTTTCCATGGATGCTACTCACCTACTATTGGGACGCCCTTGGAAGTATGATAAAAGGGCAATGCATGATGGTTATACAAATCGTTACTCTTTTATGCATGCAGGTAAGAAGATCACTTTGGCTCCTTTGACACTGAGTCAAGTGTTCGAAGATCAGGCAAGCTTGAAAAAGAGTAAAGAAACTGCAAAAGAGAAGAAGAAGATGTCCGTGTATGCGAGCAGTAGCGAAATCAGGAAATGTCTTTCCTCTCAACAATCTGTTCTTATTTTGATGTTTAAAGATTATTGTTTATTGACAGATTTTCCTACTGATCTACCTTCACCAATTTTGACACTTTTGCAGGAGTTTGAGGACGTGTTTCCAGCTGAAACACCGAAGGGATTGCCACCTCTTCGTGCCATTGAGCACCAGATTGATTTCATTCCAGGTGCTACTATTCCGAACCGGCCAGCTTATCGAACCAACCCTGAAGAGACAAAAGAGCTTCAAAGACAAATTACCGAGTTGATGGACAAGGGTTACATTCGAGAGAGCTTGAGTCCGTGTGTTGTTCCGGTGCTGTTAGTGCCGAAGAAAGATGGTTCTTGGAGGACGTGCGTAGATTGTCGAGCTGTGAACCAGATCACAATTAAGTATCGTCATCCCATTCCAAGACTTTATGACATGTTGGACGAGCTTTGCGGAGCCGTCATCTTCTCCAAAATTGACTTAAGGAGCGGCTATCATCAGATTCGCATGAGTGGAAAACAACCTTCAAAACAAAGCTAGGTTTGTACGAATGGTTAGTAATGCCTTGTGGTTTAACTAATGCACCTAGTACTTTTATGCGTTTGATGAATCATGTTCTGCGATCCTTCATTGGTAAATTTTGTGTTGTATATTTTGATGATATCTTGATCTATAGCAAGTCTTTACAGGATCACGTAGGACATTTGCGAGCTGTTCTGCAGGTTTTGCGAGAAGAAAGATTGTTTGGTAACATGGAGAAGTGTGTATTTTGTACTGACAAACTCACATTTCTTGGTTACATTGTTAGTTCTCAGGGAGTTGAAGTTGATCCTGAGAAGATAAAGGAAATTCAGGAATGGCCACGACCGACATCGATTACTCAGGTTAGATCGTTTCATGGTTTAGCGAGTTTTTATCGACGGTTTGTTCCTAACTTCAGTTCTATTACCGCCCCCTTAACCGGGATTATAAAGAAGAATTCAGTCTTCTCATGGGGTAAAGAACAAGAAGATGCCTTTTTGAAAATTAAAGATTGTTTGACTAGAGCACCTGTGTTAGCATTACCTGATTTTGATAAAACGTTTGAAATTGAATGTGATGCTTCTGGAATTGGTATAGGTGCTGTTTTGATGCAGGAAAAGAGGCCCATTGCTTACTTTAGCCAGAAATTGAGTGGTGCTACATTGAACTATCCGGTTTATGATAAAGAGATGTATGCACTGATTCGGGCATTGGAGACATGGCAGCATTATTTGTTGCCTAAGGAGTTTGTGATCCACACCGACCACGAGGCTTTACGTTACATCACAGGTCAGCATAAATTGAATAAACGACATGCTAAGTGGGTTGAATTCTTAGAATCTTTTCCTTATGTCATTCGTTACAAGAAAGGGAAAGAAAATGTCGTTGTTGATGCATTGTCACGTAGGTATGCACTTTTGAGTTATCTTGATTCACATCTGATTGGTTTTGCATATATTCGTGATTTATACCCTGATGATCCTGATTTTAGAGATAAGTTTAATGCTTGTTCGAAAGGTGTAGATGGAAAGTTTTACAGGCATGATGGCTATCTTTTCAAGGAAAACAGGATTTGCATTCCCCAGGGTTCGATGCGTGATATTCTGATCCGTGAGGCGCACGAAGGTGGATTGATGGGTCATTTTGGAGTCACCAAGACGTTACATACCTTGAAAGAACGTTTTGGCCGAAGATGCGTAGAGATGTTGAAAGGTATTGTGAACGTTGTGTGACTTGTAGAAAAGCAAAATCGAAGGCTTCACCACATGGTATGTACTTACCTTTACCTATTCCTGATTCCCCTTCGACTGATATATCGATGGATTTTGTTTTGGGATTGCCTCGAACTAGGACAGGTAGAGATAGTATATTTGTTGTGGTTGATAGGTTCTCAAAAATGGCACATTTTATTGCTTGTCATATGACTGATGATGCTGTTAATGTGGCTAACTTATTCTTTAGGGATGTTGTACGTTTACATGGTATTCCTAGGTCGATTGTTTCTGATAGGGATGTGAAGTTTTTGAGTCACATCTGGAGGACTCTTTGGAGCAAATTAGGTACGAAACTCATGTTTTCTACTACTTGTCATCCCCAGACTGATGGACAAACTGAGGTTGTTAACAGAGTTTTATCTACTTTAGTTCGTTCCATCATTAAAAAGAATATTAAGACTTGGGAAGATTGTTTGCCACATGTTGAGTTTGCTTATAACCATGTTGTACATTCTGCTACTAAAATGTCACCATTTGAGGTTGTTTATGGTTTTAATCCTATTACGCCTCTAGATATGTTGCCTTTGCCACAGGAACAAGTGACGAACAGGAACGGTCAAGCAAAAGCAGAATACGTAAAGAAGTTGCATCAATAGGTGAAGGAGAACCTTGAACGAAGGACTCAGCAGTATGAAAAGCAAGCAAACAAAGGAAGGAAGCGAGTCACCTTCGATGTTGGTGATTGGGTTTGGGTTCATTTCCGAAAGGAAAGATTTCCGGCCCAAAGGCGGTCCAAGCTGTTACCGCGAGGAGATGGTCCTTTTCAGGTGTAGGAGAAAGTGAATGACAACGCCTACAAGTTAGATCTACCCGGGAAATACAATGTAAGTGCCACATTTAATGTTTCTGACTTAACCCCTTATGGTGATTGTACAGATTTGAGGACAAATCCTTTTCAAGAAGGGGGGATGATGTGAGCACGTCTTCACCAGCACATGTTGCTGATCCGGAGGTTTTACCGTTAGGACCAATTACACGATCTAGGGCTCAACGTTTCAGGGAAGCTTTTTTCCTTATTTGTGCTAATATTTCTGAATCATTTGATAATACTTGTGCCTTAGACGATAGGACTTTTAATGTGTTGCATGCTGATATGTGACCTATTTAGGTTATACTATTTATTAAGTATGATTAAGAATATATATATATATATATATAATATGTTAATAGTGTTTTGAGTTAGTATATTATAACTTATTTTTGAGTTAGTATATTATAACTTATAATGTATTTCTTTTAATGTTTTTATTTTTATGTGTGTGCAGTGAATGAGTGCACGTGAAAATGCAAATGCATGATGCATGTGTGTGCAGCCAATACATGATGTGCAGATAGGAACACAAAGGGAATTGCACTTTGAAATTCAAATTGGACGCACAATTACCATGTGCTCAAATAAGTTGGCGCACATGTTTTGCATGGCTGTAGTATGATGCCGCCTCAAATTGGTGGTTTAGAATAACCGGCCAATTCTTCACAAACAATTATTAGCCACACATTGTAATAACCGGCCAATTCTTAAGTATTATATAATTGGCCGAATGGCATTGTACAAGGGTTACCAATTTTGAAATAAAATCACATTTGAGAGAATTTTCTCTTTTCGGTTCTTTTTAGAACTATTCGACACTCAAACTTGTTTGTTTGTCTTTGATACTTCGGGTTCCTAAATTGCTATTTAGCGGGTCCAAGTCCTTTCAACGTTAAACTTGTTCGATTCGGGTTTGCTCAGTAGATTGTGCAGGTTCTTTCGTGTTTAGCGTTTCCAACATCGGTCGTTTTTGAAGCCTACTTCACCATCGTTGAAGTTCATTCCAAAACGCCAAAATTATCATATTACTCTATATTATTTTTTTTATTTTTTTTCATCTTTAAGTCCCTATTTAAAATAAATATGTCGTATAATTTTTGTTGTCTCCTTGTTGATTTTATTGCAGGAACGTGCCTACAACACTCCTAGATCCGTAACAAACGAGTATAGTCCGTTTCGGCAGACTACCCCTTATTATTACATCTTAGAGATGTGAAAGTATGCAACATACGCACAAAGTTGATAACTTTGTCAACTCCCCGACAAAGCTTTTGACACATAATAAGCATGTCATTTACACAAAGCCATATCGTATTAGATACGAGAATGATTGGTCTTAGTGCTAGTGGAAGATTGTTGGAGTATTCCCAAAGACCAATCATATGATGAATGAATAGACATACTATTTTACTAGATTTATCAAGTAATGGCATTGCTGTTATTATCATTTGGTATGTTTATGTGCATCAAACTAACCATTGGATAATAATGTCCATACAATAATACGATTATTGTTAAATAGGATCCTTAGTCGAATATTATTACGGGTACGGACAATGATAATATATAAAGACTAATATGTGGTTGATTGATAACAAGTGTTGTCATTGACATAGAGATGTCAAAATCAACACATAAGTATTTGTTAGAGAACAACATACTGGATTGACCCGCTATGAGCATGTTTCTTCGGTAATTATGTGACAGTCACAACATTGCTCATGATAAACATATGTATAATCCTCAGACTTGAGATCAACATGATTTCAACATAAAGATTTACGTATTTTGACATAGTCAAACGTGTGTCGTAACTGACTACATTATAAAGACTGATGATTGGATACGTGATGACCTATGTAGTGAAATATGGTTGATCAATAAAGGATTTGTCCCTTTTACATAATGGGAGAAATATCTTCGGCCACTTGATTGAGTGAGATTAGAAAATGCATGGCGATGCTCAAATATTTTGATATGAGATATCATAGAGATTCGTTTATCATAATCTACTCAAGACATCAAGAAACACTAGATGGACAACGCAAGTGTGACTAACCAATGACTTGTGTTCATTTAAGATATAAAGGACAAAAGGATGAAATACATAAAGAAAGTTTATTCAGGAATTAGGAAAGTCAAACCATGACTTCATGCAACTTAGGTAGCAATGATGTATTGCTAGATGACACTCATTGTTTGTAAAATTAGAACAGTTCTAATTTTGCTGCTAATGTTGCATGAACCTACAAGTGTCACACCCTTCGAATGAAACGAACAAAAGTTGGAAACCATACTCCCTATTTTAGGGAGGTTGCCGAAAATCCCCTATAGGATAAGGGAAATCGGCAACTCCCTTAAATGGGAATAATATTGGAAAATATTGTATTTATCATATATTATTTAGAGTATGGAAAATATTTAGAGACTTAAATATTATAGAATAAGATTCTAGAAATTTAAATATATATTTGGAATTTATATAATGTATATTTAATTCCAAGTTTATGTAGAATTAGATTCTACATAATTAAAAATATATATTTAAATATATTTAAATTCAAGTAAAGATAGAGTGAGATTCTATATAAAAAATATATATTTGGATTAAATATAACGTATATTTAAATTCATGTTTTATGTAGAATAAGATTCTACATAATTAAATATATATATTTAATTTAATATTATTAAATATAATGTATATTTAATATAAACCAATTTCAAGTAGAATTAGATTCTATGAATTTTGGTTGAACTTGGATTTAAGGAATTCAACTAGAATTAAGTCTCTGAATACTATTTAAAGGGACAAGGGCTAGCAACCAAATCATCCCTATTCCTCCTTGCAAATTTCGTCATATCCCTGGGAATTCCCCTCTGGAATTTTTGACAAGTCCCAGATTTCTTTTGAGAAGCTGTTCGATATTTTTCTGGTGTTCCTCTTGCCCCCTGGCAAATTCCTGGTGATTTCCTAGTTCGAATCCAAGTCCCTGTAGAACCCCTGGTCGATTTCAGACTCCCTCAGGAATCCCTGGAGGGATATCGACTTCTCCCTGGAAGGTGTTCAAACCTGTTGAAATTTATCCCTAAGTGTTACGGAGGCGGAAACTTTGTTCGTTTTGTCCGGGTGGACTCCGTAGAGGTCGTTGCGAAGCTGTGACGATTCCGGTTTTACTTGATGTGGTTATTTTGACATACCGTCGGTTTTCCAGTTTCTAGAGTTTTAAAAGGTAACTCTTCATCTTTTCACCGGAATTCGTTCCTGTACATGGATCCTGGCTGGATTACGTCGGATTAATTTTTCCGCTACGCCACGGGGCGTGCCGACGTGACCCAACAAATATAATCATTTATCATCATCATTTCAGTGTTTTACAAGCATTAACCACAATGCCATTTTCTCAAGCATTAACATGCTTAAACCAAATGCATAAATCATATAAACCCAAGGATTGCTTACCATGTTCATCCTTAACAAAATGGCATTAAAAACCAACATCATCAATGCTCAAATTATGATTTAAAACCGTAATCAAACCACATTCAAATCAAGTGCATTTTAAACCAAAACATAGCACATTCTGAGAGAGACTTTCGATTTACTTACTCTTGAGCTTAGCTAAGTGTTTCAAACTTACACAAAGCTCCCAAAACCACACTCAAAATGTTTCAAAGCTGGAAAATCCTTTTCCACTCACCGATACGGAAACTTCGCTTGCCGACGCGAAGATCACTCGCTTGAAACCTCCAAAAATGCTTCGCTTGCTTTCAGATCAAGATCCCCCTATTTTTAGAGCATCAAAACAGATATCCAAATGCATTACAATGCATTCCAACGCCAGAAACTAAACACAAACCCATTGCCCAGCAAAACTACATCAATTTACCCATCCGAAACAACCGAAAACTCAATTGATTGCTTCCTAAACTAAGACCAACCAACATACATCACATCCAACCATTAATAATCATCCAGACACATCTGAAAACAACATCAACCCTTCGTTATACCTCCAGCAAATAGATCACCATCAAAACACTTCAAAAACTCAACTAAAAACATCAAGAAACTCAAGGATCTCAAGGATCTTAGGATCTATATCATCAAAACATGTTTTAAACAACATAATCTTCTTAAAACTCAATTATAATCAATCTAAAACATAGCTCATCAACAACACTCTAAAAACAAAGATTTAAACCTTTATTTTTCAAGATTTTGATCTTAAATCAAAACTATAATAAAAAATCAGTTAAAAACAACGATTAGGAGTCAACAATCTTGGGAATTTTAATAATGAACCTAGATTAGAGGTTGAGAATGGGATTTACCTCCAATCCTTGCCTTCCTTAAAGATTGACAAGTTTTTTTGCTTCACAAATCTTGAAGAATTTGAAGAGATTTCTTAGAAAAAAATGAGAACTAAAGAGAGAGTATTTGAGAGAAAAAAATCTGGAGAAATGGTTTGAGAATATGGGTTTTGCTAAAATGAAAGTTAGTAACGTCAAAAACTTCTCATTTTTCTATTTTTACAATTAAATAAAATAAAACCCCTTTTTAATTAATCATATAAAACTCATTTAAAACACATGTCAATTTAAGGAAATGTGTAATTGCACAAAACCTCCCTAAATATTCTAAGATTTTGACTCCTCTTTTGAAATTTGCATTTTCCCACAGTTTTAAAACTTTACATTTTGGTCACTACCCAAAATGTACCTCTTCCAAAAAATCATTTTGTATAATTGATTTGACCAACCTCTTAAACATGATTTTATAGGGTTTTAGCAATTTTGTCATATTTTTATCCTATCCCAAACCTTGATCTCCCTAAACCACATAATACGATTCGAACCGGTCTGACTAGCCCGATCCGATGTCTAAAACATGTAGGCCCAAAAGCAGGTCGTTACATATGTTGTGGTACTATTTTCTTTGTCCGGCGAATGTTTAAGCATGTTATTGCTGAATGTATGGTAATGACGTCGTACATGATGAATGAATGTGGATGTGATGACTATTGAGCTGAGTCTTGATGCTTGAGATATATGATGATGAAGTATGCATGTGATATGCTTGTTCCATGTTGGGGGGAAATTGGAATACAAATTTCCTTATTACCTAGTAAAATGTTTTAATTGGTTTTGAAAGTCTTGGGATCCTTGTTAGGGCTGGCCTGATTATTTGTTTGTTTTATGTTCATGTTTTAATGATAAGTAGCACAATGGGACCGAGACGCGAGTTGCATTCTGGAGCGATAGCTCCTGCTGAGGAACAACGTGATCAAGAGAATGAGGTTTCACATGGTGGATACTTACCTCCTCCTCGGCCGCCACCACTTGGGGTGATGGGCAGGGCCACCCGGACAGGCTGGTCCGGTGTTGGGAGATTTGACGCCTCTAGTACATGCGATGATCGTGGCATTCCAGGTTGCTGTTGCCGGAGTGCATGTACAAGGTTCTATTGTTGTGTAAGTGGGTTTGCCACTGGAGCGTTTGAGTAGTTTAGGAGGAGCAGTGTTTCGAGGATTATCTCTCAAGGCGTCTGAGGCATGGTTGGCCAGTATGATTCAGACACTAGATCAGATGGGGTGTAGTGATGCACGAAAGTTGGGTTGTGCAGTATCATTACAGCATGGTGATGCATATGCCGGGTGGACTACTGCGACTGCGAACTTAGAGCCGGAAGATGTAGATTGGGCGTTCTTCCAGTTTGCGTTCAAGAGAAAAGTACCTTGGGGTTAGGTACCTTGATGATAAGAAGATAGAATTTATGTATCTTGTTCAAAGGAGTATGACTGTTGCTAAGTACGAGATCTAGTTCGTACGGTTAAGTCAGTAAGCTCCAGAGCTGATTCCGAGTTATAGGTATCGATACGATCGCTTTCGGTACGGTATGGTACAAAAGGTTAAGAAGTATATGCTTGCAACAAATTATATGGATTTCGATGTGCTCGTGACTCGAGCTAAAGATATAGAGCAGAGCTTGGGTCTAACCTGGTGCGGGGGTGGTTTTAATCTGGGCAAAAGAGCTACTGATGCTGGCCCTAGTGGTGGGCTGAGCAAGAGAAACTGAGACTGTAGATATCAACCTGCATCTAGGCGAGCTAACTTTGGACATGGTGTGCCAGTTCAGGGCAACAAGCATAGTGTTGAAAATAACACGTGCTCGACATGTGGTTCTCGAGAGAACTTGAGAACGAACTGCCCTCGTGCGGCTCGTGAGGTTCAGGCGGCTGTGGTTGGAGCTAACTCGTTTTGGAATTGTGGATCTGTTGGCCATACGAGACATGAGTGTCCCCTGTTAGAGAGAGGTGGTCAGGGTCCTGCGCCAGCTGGTGCACAGTAGAGAGGCCGTAAGCACGGTTGAGGCAACTTCCAGAGGAGAGAGGATGGCCAGAGAGGTGTGGCCCATGTCGTTGCAGTTCAGCCAGAGGGAGGTGGTCTCGAGAGAGTGTATGCGCATCGTGAGGGATGCAACGACAACGATGTGATCGCAGGTACCTTCAGAGTTCAATCCCTATCCTTGTTAGCATTGATTGATTCTGGATCTACGCATTCATACATCTTGATTGAGCATGCACATTTGCTTGAAATTTCTGTTGAGGTGCTAGATGTAGGAATGCAAGTAACAAGTTCTTCTGGTGAGACTGTGGTTACAAGGAATAAGTATAGGAGGTGCCCGTTGTTTGTTCAAGGTCATGTATTTCTTGATGATCTAATGGAATTGCCTTTTATGGTTTTGACGTAATTCTTGGAATAGACTGGTTGGTTGAACACCAAGTTGTGGTGGATTTTGACGTTAAGCATGTTACTTTAAAGCTTGCGGATGATTACGAGGTAGTAATCGTGGGTGAGAACGCGAAGTTCTTATCTAACGCAATTTCGGCTCTTGAAGTGAGTCGGATGATGGAGTTGGGATGTTAAGCTTTCTTGGCATATGTGATGAATCCTGGCACGAGGGAAGTGCGTGTTCAAGACATAAGAACTGTATTTGAGTTTCAGGGTGTCTTTCCGTAAGAGTTTCCAGGGTTGCCACCTAACCGGGAAATTGAGTTTGGCATAGAGTTGTATGAGAATACGACTCTGGTGTCCATTGCTCTGTATCGCATGGCACCTAAGGAGTTGAAGGAATTAAAGACGCATCTTCAGGAGTTACTTGATCGAGGATTCATAAGGCCGAGTATTTCACCTTGGGGTGCACCCGTTTTGTTCGTAAAGAAGAAGGATGGTATCATGCGTATGTGCATTGATTATCGGCAAGTGAACAAGTTGAAGATTAAGAACAAGTACCGGTTGCCAAGGATCGATGATTTGTTCGATCAGTTTCGGGGTGCTTCGATGTTCTCGAAGATATATTTGAGGTTTGGGTACTATCAACATAAGGTTAAGGATGTGGATGTGCCTAAGACAGCTTTTCGGACTAGGTACGACCATTATGAGTTTCTGGTGATGTTGTTTGGGTTGACAAATGCACCGGCTGCATTCATGCACTTGATGAATAGAGTGTTCCACGAGTATCTGGAATTTGTGGTTGTGTTTATCGGTGACAATCTTGTGTACTCACGTACCAAGGAGGGTCATGATAAGCACTTTAGGATTGTGTTGGCAGTGCTGTTGGAGAATCAACTCAATGCGAAGTTCAGAAAGTGTGAGTTTTGGCTCAGGAAGGTGGTTTTTCTTGGACATGTGGTGTCGACCGAAGGTATCCGAGTTGATCCGCATAAGGTTGAGGCAGTGATGAGTTGGAAGACGCCTAAGTCAGTGACAAAGGTGCGTAGTTTCCTTGTCTTGGCTGGTTACTACCGAAGGGTTCTCTAAGATTGTTTCCCCTTTGACCAAGTTGTTGCAAAATAATGTTCGCTTCGAGTAGACGGCTGTTAGGCAGCAAGCTTTTAAGAAGTTGAAGGAGGCTTTGGCGCAAGCTCCTGTCTTGATTCAGCCAGAATCGAGTAAGGAGTTTGTAGTTTATAGCGATGCGTGATACGTTGGTTTGGGGTGCGTTTTGATGCAAGGTGGAAAGGTTGTAGCTTATACGTCTAGACAACTGAAAGTGCATGAGTGCAACTATCCTATGCATGATCTCGAACTCGCGGCGGTGGTGTTTGATCTAAAGATTCAGAGACACTATCTTTATGGTGAGAGATATGTGGTTTAAACCGACCATAAGAGTTTGAAGTACCTTATGTCTTAGAAGGAATAGAATCTTAGGCAATGAAGATGGGTGGAATTACTTAAGGATTATGATCTTACCAATGAGTATCATCCGGGGAAGGTCAATGTTCTGGTTGATGCTTTGAGTAGGAAGGTGGCTGTTGAGTTAAGGGCAATGTTTTCTAGTTTGAGTATATCATATAACGCCCTGGTTTTGGGCCTAGATGTTTTAGATGTTGAATCGAGTAGGTCGGGAACGGTTCAAACACTTGAGGTGGGTTTAGGGAACATGTAACACCCTAAATTTAGGCCTAGATGTTTTAGAGTCCGAATCAGAACGGTCGGGAATGGTTCGAATCTTAAAGGGTGGTTTAGGGAACACCTAGTTCGGGATGATTTAAAAATATAGAAAAATAACTAAAAATCCTCATTTATTGTATGAATGATATGGTGAAATCAATTTTACAAAATAAGATTTCAAAATACTCCATTTCGGTGTACTGACCAAATCGCAGATTTTGAAAAAGTTAAATAGTGATTGTTTTGTAAAGGATTGAAACTTTGAATCTTTAAGGAGCTAAATTTACCAAAATGTTTTTAATCAGATTTCTCATTATTTTGGGTGATTTTAATAATTTTTTAATTAAAGGAAATAAAGATTAATTAAAAGGAAAAATATCTTTGACTTTTCATAACTACCTTTCATCAATTTTCTCTCATTTCATTTTCTCTCAAATTCTTTTCAGCCAAACACATTTCCTCCATCAATTAGACTCTGATTTTCATTCCTTTTGATGAGATTTCAATCTCCTTTTGATTCCTAATCTTTTCCTCACCAAACCCTTTTGTTTTTACATTGGATTTTCAAGAAAACTTGCCCAATTAAAGGAGAAATCAACCATTAGAGGTAAGCTTCACCCTTCTCTTCTAATGACAAGTTATTTACTGAAATTCCCAAGTTATCAATCCTTTGTTAATGATTTTTGAGTTGCTTTAATGTTAGAAACAAGAAATTGTGTTAAAACTCAAGGTTTTTGGAGAGATCTTGATGATTTTCATGGTTGATGGTTAAGCTATGTTTTGATGATGTTTTCTAATGTATTTTGGATGTAATTGATGTTATAAATGAGGTTTTATCAAACAAATCCTGAATATGCTTGGATATCTAAGTTTTTTATGCTAGAATGGTGGTTTTTGTGGTGGTTTTGGTGTTCTGTTATAGCTGGAGTTATAAGGACGGGTTTGTGGTGGTTTTTGAAGTTGATTGAAGTTTAGAAATAACTAGAAGTGATAGATCTTGGCTGGGCTTTGTTTTGGAAGAGTTTGGAGATGATTTCGGCTATGCTTGGTAGCCGAAATGAGGTTCTTGAGTAGAGCACCGAGTTTAGGTGTGTGGCTGATGATTTCAATGCATAATGATGCATTAATCATCTTCTCTTATGTGTTATAAATAGGGGAGACATCTCCACACGCCTTTGGTGTTGATCCGGGAGCTTAGATAGCGTTTCGGCGAGCAAGCGAAACGTAATTAGTGAGTGCGAATGGTTTAGAAGTCCTTGAGGAACAAAGAAACAATGTTTGGGGATTTAGGAAAGGTTTGAAACACCTTCCTAAGTCCGGAAGTATGTATTGGCTAGATTGCTCTCTTATATGTGGCGGTTGCCCCTAAAATGCTTTTACATGCTCATGGTTTGAGATATATAAATTCCTATTGTTTTTATGCATTATTTGTAGCATGAGATGATGCTTGAAATGATTTCATTAAATAACATGTTGCATTGATGAGTTTTTGAGCTTTTGTTTTAAAGGATGGCAAATGTTATGGTTTTGAAATAAGATGAGAATGATTTGAGAAATGTTGCATGAAAAATAGTATGTGAGATGATATTTTGACATAATATATTGGCATAGAAGATGAGATACTTAACGGATATAATTGATCGATCAATAGGATGAGAGTGCACTATAAACTAAAAATCCGTACGTGCTCTTTGGTTTAATCCAAAAGGAGAGACCGATGATGGGCATTCCATCGGGTAGGACTTGGTGAAATACCCAAACTTTGTGGCGATGAGAGATTCTGCCATGTTAGTACGGTGATGTGAGATTCCACCGGAAATTATGTTACTAGACAAGTGAGTACGGTGATGTGAGATTCCACATGAAGCGTCTTGTGGTTTGAGAATGTGTCCGCATATCCGAGTAGTAATGTGATGTGAAATGCCAATATAATATATGAAAAATGCTTTTTACAAGCATGTGTATGGCCTTGCCATGAGATTTGCATTGGTTTAAATGCATGAGATAGAATTGAGGTACATGTGTTTACAATGAAGAGTTGCTTTGAAATAGTTTTCAAGCATGAGATAGAATGAGCATGTTGTAGAAAAAGCTTTTCAGAAAGTGTTTTAAAGAATGCATTATTGTGTTGGTTTTCTTTAGAGCATTGCTCACTAAGCAATTGTGCTTACGCTCTCTTTTACCAATAATGAAGATAATTGGAGTGTTTTTGGGCAGCGAGAAGGTTAAGAAAATCCAAGGAAGTGCAAATATCATGTATGGTGATGTTTTTATACACTTTAGTTTTGATATTTGGCAATGAGACTTCAAGGTTGTACTTGGGAGATGTGTTTTGAAGTCCTTAAGTTTGTAGCATAATTGCGGTGGCCTTTATGGGTTGTAAATGGTCCTGAAGGGTTGGTTTGAGGTTTTATTGCTTTTATTTGTTTTGTGACAAGGAAGCATGCCTTTAGATTGTATGATTTTGTGATTGATGCCATGCTCTAGTTTGAGGGTCTTATATATGTTCCTTAGTATCAAAATGAGTTGCTGGTATGATTCGATGCTCTTTGAGGCATGTTTGATTGGTTTAAAAGGTGAAAAACCAGCAATTTCTGCTATCACTGGGCAAAGTGTATCGAAACACCCTCCACTGTTTCGAAACGGAGGCTTATAATGGCCATAGTGTTTCGGAACGACTAAAGGTGTTTCGGAACAGTTTGGCTACTAGGAAACCTGTTTCGATACCAGTCTCGGAACATACCAGAGTATCGAAACAGTCAACACCATTTCGATACGGGCGTTTCGGTACGAAGGGTAGGTGTTTCGTTACAGTTGACCGTTGGATGTTGATTTGAATTGTTTGATGTTTTCATGCTTTACCTTTTAGTCCTGAATGTTGTGGATGCAATTGCTTGAGCTTAGAATGTTCTTTTAAGTTGTAATTTGAAAAAGGAGCATGTAACATTATTAATTACATATTGGTCAACCTAAAACTTGCAAAGTCCTTATAATTTTTAAAAATTACATTTTGGTCCCTAAATGTGTAATTTATGCAATTGAGTCCCTAAATGTTTTCTGATCGTTGTGCCTTTTTCTCGAGTGAATCTTGAGTTTTCACATAGGTTTAATGTGCATCTAGAAAAGATTAAAAAGAAAAAAAAGTGTTGTTAATCAAGGTTGACTTTCAGGTAGACTTTGATTTTCGCCGTGTAATCTTCGTAGTTTGGGTCAAGCGTCTAGGCCGGGCTAAGGGGGTTATATTTGTTGGTATCAGAGCATGGCCATATCATTACATTTGTTGCTATGCTATGTTTGTAGTGTGGTTGGGGATCCGATTTCCATATCATTACTAATGAGAAGAAATGGTTTCAAAAATGAGCTTGAGTACTTGGATTACTTACCTTATTATGCCTAATTGTGTTTGTTGCTTTTTTGTTAGTGCATTGTTTTTATTATGGGGCCACGTAGAGAGCTGAGAATCAATACTCATTCCATGGTTGAGAATGAGAACGTAGAGAATGCTGAGAATTTACCTCCTCCTCCCCCTGGTGGACCACCTCGTGGTGGTGGAGCTGGGGCTGGTGCTGCTGGAGTTGGTGCTGGGGTTGCTGGACCTAAGGGAGGTCAGGGGCAAGCTGCTCCTGATATGACCGTGCTGATACATGCTATTGCTAGATCTTTCCAGGCATCAGTAGCTGGAGCTCATGGAGCTGCACCTCAGGATGGTGCTAATGTGAGATTGCCATTAGAGTGTCTCCGCAGTCTAGGTGGGACTGAGTTTAGAGGTTTGACACCGGAAAGTTCTGAGTCTTGGTTGGAGAGCACCAAGAGGATTCTTGGATAGCTGAACTGCAATAATGTCCAGAAGCTAGGATGCATTGTGTCACTACTGCATGGTGATGCATACACGTGGTGAACGACCACTATCTTTGGAACGGAGGATGATTAGGCGACTTGGACATTCTTATTGAATGCATTCAAGCGAAAATATTTGAGGGTTCGCTACCTCGATGAAAAGAAGAGGGAGTTTATGTCTCTTGTGCGAGGGAGCATGTATGTGGCTGAATATGAGATTCAGTTTGTTCGCCTTAGCCAATATGCACCTGAGATAATTCCTAGCGAGAGGTAAAGGTTTGAACGGTTCCGTTATGGGCTAGTAGCGGATGTGAAAACCTAAATGCTTGCAGCTGATTACACGTATTTCGATGTCTTGGTCACTAGACATTGAGTTGAATCTTGGCTTGGCGAGTATAGCAGGAGGTTCTAGCTCAGGGAAACGAGCTGTAGAACACCATTATGGTAGAGATCGCAACCAGAGGCATAAGGATATGAAGCCGCATTTTGATGCTAGGCGCGTGGGTGGTAACCCTGGTAGAGGCCAGCAAGGACCTAATGCTTTCTTGAGGACTCTGAAGTGCAACCGATGTGGTAGGAGACACGCTGGTGAGTGTTGGGGTAACCTTGGGACATGCTGGAACTGTGGTAATCGGGGCCATATGAAGAAAGATTATCCTCAGCCGCTGAGAGAGGGACAGGCTCCGATGAGAGCAGCTGAGCCACAGAGAGGTCGTGGTGCGGTCGTGGTAATTTTCAACGTAGAGATGGGAGTGGAAGGAATGTAGCGCATGTGGTGGATGTCCAACCTGAGGGTGGTGGTTAGGCTTGAGTGTATGCCCATCGTGAGGGAAGGAATGACACAGACGTGATCGCATGTACGTTTACTTTGCAATCCTTGTCATTACTTTCTTTGATTGATTGTGGATCTACACACTCGTACATATTGCGTGAACATGCTCAAATACTTGGTTTGCCTGTTGAATCTTTGGATGTTGGTATGCGTGTGACTAGTTCCTTTGGGGAGACGGTTGTAACAACGAAGTTGTATAAGAGATGTCCCTTAAAGGTGCAAGATAATGTGTTTCTTGTTGATCTTATGGAATTTCCATTCTATGGTTTTGATGTAATCCTTGGCATGAATTGGCTTGTTGAGCATAGAGCCATTGTGGATTTCGAAAGCAAGTGAGTTTCGTTGAAACTTGTGGATGATTATGAGGTGGTGGTGGTGGTGGTGGTGGGAGAAAATGTGAAGTTTCTAGCTAATGTGGTGTCGACGTTGGAATCAAGCCGGATGTTGCGGCAAGGTTGTGAAGCTTACCCAACCTTTGTTATGAATCCTAGTTCAAAGGAGGTGCGCGTTCAGGATATAAGGACCGTGTGTGAGTTCTCTAGAGTGTTTCCGGAGGAATTACCTGGTTTGCCGCCTAGTAGAGAGGTTGAGTTTGGAATTGAGTTGTGTGAGAACACAACTCAGGTGTCCATTGCTCCCTATCGTATGACACCCAAGGAGTTGAAGGAATTGAAGAAGCAACTTCAAGAGTTGCTTGACAGTGGCTTCATTCAGCCTAGTATGCCACCATGGGGTGCACCGGTCTTGTTTGTTAAATAGAAAGATGGCACGATGAGAATGTGCATCGATTATCGTCAGCTGAATAAGTTGACCGTCAAGAACAAATATCCTTTGCCGAGGATTGATGATCTTTATGATCAGTTTCGGAGAGCGGCTGTGTTCTCCAAGATTGATTTGAGGTCAGGGTACTATTAGTTAAAGGTGAAGGGTGTGGATGTGCCAAAAGTAACCTTTAGAACGAGGTATGGGCATTATGAGTTCATTGTGATGTCGTTTGGGTTGACGAATGCTCCTGCCGCTTTCATGGACATGATGAACAGGGAGTTCCATGAATTCTTGGACAAGTTTGTTGTGGTGTTCATCGATGATATCCTTGTGTACTCTCGTATTGAGAAGGAGCATGAAGGTCAATTGAGGATTGTTTTGCAAGCGCTGTTAGAAAATCAGCTTTATGCTAAGCTGAGCAGATGTGAGTTTTAGCTAAAGGAAGTTGTTTTCCTTTGTCATGTGGCTTCGGGCGAAGGGATTCGAGTCGATCCCAGAAGGTTGAGGCGGTGATGAATTGGAAGCCTCCTAAGTCAGTTCATGAAGTCCATAGTTTTCTTGGGTTGGTGGGATACTACTAGAGGTTTGTGGATGGATTTTCTAAGATTACTGCCCCTTTGACAATGTTGTTGCAAAAGGATGTTAAGTATGAGTGGAAATAAGCGAGACATCAAGCTTTCGAGAAGTTAAAAATAGCTTTGACGCAAGCTCCTATCTTGGTTCAACCTGAATCACGGAAAGAGTTTGTGGTTTATAGTGACACATCCTATGTTGGTATGGGGTGTTTGTTAATGCAAGAGGGTAAGGTGGTGGCTTATGCATCGCGACAGCTGAAAGTGCATGAGCGCAATTATCCTACGCATGATATTGAGTTAGCTGCAATGGTTTTTGCTATGAAGATCTGGAGGCATTATGTAACCCCCGTAGCCCGGTCTAGACGGTTGACCCGAACTACGAAGATTACACGGGGAAAACCAAAGTCAACCCGAAAGTCAACCTTGATTAACGACCCTTTTTTTTTCTTTTTAGTCTTGTCTAGATGCACATTAACCTTAAGTGTGATCATACAACAACATATCAAAAGATTACAAACATCAGAGATCAAACAGGGACCCAATTGAACAAATTACGACTTTAGGGACCAAATTGTAAATTCTGATAAATTAAGGGACTTAACCCAAATTAAAGTTACCAATTTGAAATTAGTCAGGTTTCATGCATCTCTGTGAAATTTCAACTCTAAAGGACATCCACAGCTCATGCAATTGATCATACAAGATTCAGGACCAAAACGCAAACATTCCAAAACATATAACTACCATGTCAGCCCCCTAACGGTCGACCGTTCCGAAACAGGCTAGCCCTGTTCCGAAACACGGGCCGTTCCGAAACGGGTTCCGGAACATGGCCTCGGCAGAGGCTAAACCATTTCGAAACGGTGCATACCGTTTCGGACGCCTGGGTTCATGCAAGGCACCCGTTCCGAAACGGTACACCCCTGTTCCGAAACGCCTGCACAAAAACCAGCAACAAGCATACTAGATCATGCAATTGGACACTCAAACATGCTCCAAACATCACCAAACTTTACCAGCATGCAATTAAACATAATTAAGACGTAAGAGCATCACCAAATCAGCAAAATAACATCTCATGCAAAAAGCCCCAAATTAAAGGTCATGCTTCCAACACAAGCTATCTACTCAAGCATCAACTTGTAAAACAAGCATATAAGGTTCAATCCAAAAACCAGCAATATCAACCACATTCAACATACTTAGGGAGTCATAAACACCTCCCAAAACAAATACATTGGTCCCCCATTGCCAAAACATACAAAAGCTAAAACACTTATAAAACCTTTATACATTGAGCTTTACTTGTACTTGTTTGCTTGCCTCCTCTTGCTGCCCTCAATGCACTCTAATGCTCTGCATTATTGAATCAAGAAAACGAGAGAGCGTAAGCCAAAGCTTAGTGAGGAGTGCTCTTTAAAAACCATTCAATAATGCAATTAAAACCATTTGTAAATCATGCTTATATTCAATCTTTTCACATGCTCAAATCATACTTTAAATCAAGCAATATCACGCTTCCACATTTCATTTAAACTAGCATCTCATGCTTCAACATAAACATTAAATCATGCATCTCATGCATCTCATGTACTAAACATGTCATATTGGCTCAAGTGATGCATTTCATTTAGAAATCAAGTTCAACAACTTTCCCCAAGGACTTTTAAACACCTTGGACCCCAAGGACTTTTAAACACCTTGGCCATGGACTTTTAAACACCATGAATGGACCACACAAGGACTTTTAACCACCTTTGTGTCCGTAGCTTGAATTACCCCAAGGACTTTTAAACACCTTGGCCCCAAGGACTTTTAAACACCTTGGCCCCATGGACTTTTAACCACCATGGAAAGGAGCACCTAAGGACTTTTAACCACCTTAGTGTCCGCAACAAGATTCATCCAAGGACTTTTAACCACCTTGATGATCTTAGATAACAAGGCTCACTCAAGGACTTTTAACCACCTTAGTGACCTTCACTTTTACAAACCATCACTTCCCAATACACACTTTATACATCATACAATCCACTGTTTTAAAGCATTTAAACCAAGCCATTTCATCATGCATTTCAATGCATTAAATCATCACTTAACAAAGCATAAAACAAGGTACTCTTACCTAGAGACACCTTCAACACATGGCTTAAAACATCGGCATAAATCATGCTAAATCATCAGCAATTAACATGCTAAAACATGCTTTCCAAAACAGTAGCAAATCATGCAAAATCATCATTTCACATTTCATCAAAACATGGCCACCACTTTAAGAGAGTAATCCGAAAACTTACACTTGAGCTTAGCAAAGTTGTTTAGACTTAAACTAAGCTCCCAAAACCTTGGTTTCAAAGCCGAAAACCATTTTCACAAATCCACTCACCAATTACCACTTCGCTTCAAGCCAAAGCACCAAATCAAGCCTCCGGATCAACAAATCTTGGATCCTAGGATGCCTCCCCTGTTTCAACACATTAAAGCAGAGGATTAATGCATCACCATGCATTAATTGCTTCAATGAAAGCATCAAAACTCGCTGCTCTCACAAAACCTCCATTTTCGGCCACCAAACACAACCGAAAATGCATCCGAAACATTTCTAAACAATGCCCAGCCATAAACCAGCAAAACCTCACTTCCATCAACATCAAAACACATCTAAAAACAACCTATAAGCATCCTTATACCTCCAGCAACACCAAATCACCAAGATCACCACAAAAGCTACCTTAAAACACAAGCTAAAATTAGGAAACCCAACCTATCCGGGATTGCATCAATCAAGACTCATTTCCACATCAATTTAATGATCATTTAACATCAAAAACACTCCTCAAAACACAGATTTAACAGATCAAACGAAAATCATGTGAAATCATCAAAATCTTGCATAATTAGCCAAGATCCATAAATCAACTTAAAAACCTTTAATCAATTATCAAATTAGGATTGAAAACTTTAGGAATTTCATTAAAGAACTTGAAGTTCAGAGGAGAAGGACGTTCTTACCTCCAAACTTGAGTTTCTCCTCTTTTTGGAATAGAAAAGCTTGATGAAACTTGAAGCAATTGAAGAGGATTTGAAGACACAATGATTTGCAATCAAATGAGAGTTGAAAGAAGGTTTTTAGGTGATGAAAATCAGAACAAGATCTCTGGAAATTGGGTGTTTGGGTTGAGAGAAAAGATAGAGAGAAAATAGGTAGTTAAAAGAGAAAATGGCCAAAATAGATTTTTCCCTCCTTTTGATTCTTTTAAAATCAGAATTATGGGTTAAAATATCTTAGAAAAATCTGGAGAAACTCCCTTTGGGTAAATAGCTCCTTAAAGATTCAAAGTTTCAACCCTTTATAAAATAGCCACCAAACTTTCAAAAATTACATTTTGGTCACTAGTCAAAATGTCACACTTCCGAAACTCATTTTCCAAAATTGATTTCACAGTTCACTTAATTATAATAAAAGATGATTTTAGAACATTTTTCCATAATTTTTATGCAACCCGAACTAGGCTTTCCTAATTTAACCTCTTACGATTCGAACAGCACTTTGACCAACCGGTCAACGCCCAAGACTTCCAAGCCCAAAACCGGGGCGTTACAACTCTCCCCCCCTTAAGAAATTTCGTCCTCGAAATTTACCTGAAGGAAAGAGATAAGGAAACTGCTACAGCATATCTTCCTTCCGCTCCCACGTGGCTTCCTCAACACCGCGATGCTTCCACAACACCTTCACCAACTCAATGGTCTTACCACGAAGAACCTTGTTATCTGAATCCAAAATCTTCACCGGTTCCTCATCATAGGTCAAATCCGGATTCAATTCCACTTCCTCCACAGGCAACACATGCGAAGGATCAGATCTATACCTCCGGAGCATAGAAACATGGAACACATCATGAATCTTCTCCAGCTCCTGAGGTAACCTCAACCGATACGCAACAGGACCCACTCGCTCAACAACCTCATACGGTCCAATGTATCTAGGGCTCAGCTTACCCTTCCGACCAAACCTCATCACCTTCTTCCAAGGCGAAACCTTCAAGAACACGCGATCACCCACCGCAAACTCTATCTCCTTACGCTTCAAATCCGCGTAAGACTTCTGCCGATCAGAAGCAGCCTTCAACCGCTCACAAATGAGCGTCACCTTCTCGGTGGTACCTTTCAACAAAGCAGGCATCGAAACCAACTTTTGACCAGTTTCAGCCCAACACAGAGGAGTCCTACACTTCCTCCCATACAGAGCCTCATAAGGTGCCATCTGTATACTCGCCTGATAACTGTTGTTGTAAGCGAACTCAACCAAAGGCAAATGCTTCTCCCAAGAACCTTGGAACTCTATCACGCAGCATCTCAACATATCCTCCAAAATCTGAATAACTCGCTCAGACTGGCCATCCGACTGAGGATGATAGGATGTACTGAAATACAACCTTGTACCCAGAGCTTGATGCAAACACTGCCAAAAACGCGATGTGAACCTCGGATCCCTATCCGACACGATCGACTTAGGCACACCATGCAACCTCACAACCTCAGCAATGTACAGCTCTGCCAGCTTATCCAAAGAGAACGTAGTATGCACAGGCAAGAATTGTGCACACTTCGTCAGGCGATCCACAATCACCCAAACAGAATTCTTCTTCGACGGAGACAAAGGCAAACCAGATACAAAATCCATGGTAACCCTCTCCCACTTCCATTCAGGAATCTTCAACGGTTGCAACAAACCAGAAGGAACCTGATGTTCAGCCTTAACTCGCTGACACACCAAACACTTGCTCACGAACTCTGCCACATCCTTCTTCAGACCTACCCAATAGTACTCATCACGAAGATCGCGATACATCTTTGTACTACCAGGATGCATAGCAAAAGGACTGCTATGACCTTCAGCCAGAATAGCACGCCTCAACTCAGCATCTGCAGGCACTACTATCCGACTACCAAAACACAACACTCCATCCTCATTAAAGCAGAAATCCGAAGACCTACCCTCCGCGATATCCTGAACATGAGACACCAAGGAATCATCCAACAACTGCTTATCCTTGATCAACTGAACCAACGAAGGTTTCACTTGCAACTCAGCAACAAGACCACCATCCTGCGATAAGCTCAAGCTAGCAAACATAGCTCTCAGCTCAACAGCCACCTTCCTACTCAAGGCATCCGCAACAACATTGGCCTTTCCAGGATGATACTCTATCGTCAGGTCATAATCCTTGAGCAACTCCAACCAACGTCGCTGCCTGAGATTCAACTCCTTCTGAGACATCAGATACCTCAAACTCTTGTGATCCGTGTACACAGTACACTTCTCACCATACAGATAATGCCTCCAAATCTTCAGAGCAAAAACCACTGCAGCCAACTCAATATCATGCGTAGGATAATTGCGCTCATGCACCTTCAACTGCCGCGACGCATAAGCCACAACCTTACCCTCTTGCATCAGCACACACCCCAAACCAACATAGGATGCATCACTGTAGACTACAAACTCTTTCCCTGATTCAGGCTGAATCAAGATAGGAGCTTGCGTCAAAGCCATCTTCAGCTTCTCAAAAGCTTGCTGCCTCGCTTCTGTCCACTCATACTTAACATCTTTCTGCAGCAACTTCGTCAAAGGAGCAGCAATCTTGGAAAAACCATCTACAAACCTTCGGTAGTATCCTGCCAAACCAAGGAAACTACGAACCTCCTGAACAGACTTAGGAACTTTCCAGTTCATCACTGCTTCAATCTTCTGAGGATCAACACGAATCCCCTCAGCTGAGACCACATGTCCAAGAAAAACAACCTCTTTAAGCCAAAACTCACACTTGCTCAACTTAGCATAAAGTTGATTCTCCAACAAAGCTTGCAACACCACCCTCAAATGCTCTTCGTGCTCTTCCTCAGTACGCGAGTATACAAGGATATCATCAATGAACACCACAACAAACTTGTCCAGGTATTCATGAAAAACACGATTCATCATGTCCATGAAAGCAGCAGGAGCATTTGTCAGACCAAACGGCATCACAAGGAACTCATAATGCCCATACCTTGTCCTGAAAGTTGTCTTAGGCACATCCACATCCTTCACCTTCAACTGATAATACCCTGACCTCAAGTCAATCTTAGAGAACACAGCAGCTCCCCGAAATTGATCAAAGAGATCATCAATCCTCGGCAAAGGATACCGATTCTTGATAGTCAACTTGTTCAGCTGACGGTAATCAATGCACATCCTCATCGTGCCATCCTTCTTCTTCACAAACAAGACAGGAGCACCCCAAGGCGAAACACTCGGCCGGATGAAACCACGATCAAGCAACTCTTGCAACTGCGTCTTCAGCTCCTTCAGCTCCTTAGGTGCCATTCTATAGGGAGTAATGGACACAGGAGTGGTATTCTCATACAGCTCAATACCAAACTCCACCTCGCGGTTAGGAGGTAAACCATGCAACTCTTCAGGAAAAACATCAGGAAACTCCTTCACAACCCTGATATCCTGCACCCTCAGCTCCTTCGAACTAGGATTCATCACGAAAGCTAGAAAAGCTTCACAACCTTGCCTCAGCATCCTGCTCGCCTCCAAGGTAGAAACAACATTGGCAAGAAACTTCACATTCTCACCAACCACCACCACTTCATAATCATCCGCAAGCTTAAGCGAAACCCGCTTATTCTCACAATCCACAACAGCACGATGCTCAGCAAGCCAATCCATACCAAGGATCACATCAAAACCATAAAAGGGCAATTCCATAAGATCAACAAGAAAGACATGCTCTTGAACAACCAAAGGACACCTTCTATAAAGCTTACGAGTCACAACAGTTTCACGAAAAGAACTAGTGACTCTAACACCAACATCCAAAGACTCAACAGGCAAACCAAGCAACTCAGCATGCTCACGAAGAATGTATGAATGCGTAGATCCAGAATCTATCAAAGAAAGCAATGACAAGGATTGCAAAGTAAAGGTACCTGCAATCACATCAGCATCATTCCTTCCCTCGCGCTGAGCATACACCCTCGCTTGGCCTCCACCCTCAGGTTGAATAGCCACAACGTGAGCTACACCTCGACCACCTTCCTCTCACCTCTGAAAATTACCACGGCCGCGCCCACGACCTCTCTGCGGTGCTGCAACAACAGGAGCACGCTCTTGACCACCAGCCATCCTTGGACAATCACGTCTCAGATGATCAGCTGAACCACAGTTCCAGCACTCATAACCAGCTGCTATCACAGGAGCTTGCACCTCCCTCCCAGCACGAGGACAGTCACGTCTCAAGTGACCACGAGAACCACAAATCCAACAAGCACTAGGGTCAGCTCTAGCATTGCTACCCCTAGCAGGTGCACCTCCACCTCTCTTAGACGAAGACTGAAACCTCTGATCACGCCCTCTCTTGTTCCGTCCACCGGAACTATACTCAGCAGCTCTCTTCCCAGAACTAGCTCCAGCACCTTTAGCAGACAAACTCAGGTTCATCTCGATGTCTTTGGACCGACTAACCAGCACATCGAAATCATTGTACTCAGCTGCCAGCATATAGGTCTTAACTTCCGTCACCAAGCCATAACGGAACCTTTCGCACCTCTCGCGCTCATCAGGTATCAGCTCCGGTGCATACTGGCTAAGACGTACAAACTGTACCTCATACTCAGCCACGCTCATGTTCCCTTGGGTCAGAGACATGAATTCACGCTTCTTTTCATCCAGATATCTAACTCCCAGATATCTCCTCTTGAACGCATGCTGAAAGAACGTCCAAGTAACATCAGCATCAGCCATCCCAGAGATTGTGGTCGTCCACCAGGTATAAGCATCACCTTGCAGCAGTGACACCACACATCCCAGCTTTTGCACATCAGTGCAACTCATCTGTCCCAAGACACGCTTGGTACTTTCCAGCCATGCTTCTCACCTCTCAGCTGACATACCCCTAAACTCAGTCCCACCAAGACTGCGCAAACGTTCCAAGGGTAGTCTAGCACCAGCATCTCCTTGATGCCCAGCTCCTTGAGCTCCAGCTACTGCTGCCCGAAAAGCACCCGCAATAGCTTGTACCAGCGCAGACATGTCAGGCATCGCTTGCCCCTGACCAGCCTCAGGTCCTGCAGCTCCAGCACCAGCTGCCTCAGCTCCAGCTCTTTCCCTCTCCGCACCACCACCACCAGGTGGAGGAGGAGGTATCACAGCACTACCAGTGTGCTCATCATTCACATTCCCTTCCGGGGTCGTAGCTCTCGCGCTACTCCTTAACTCTCTACGTGGTGCCATACTTTACCATGCATAACAATACAAATAAAACAAGTCAGGACCAGCAAGGTAAGCAAATTCCAAGTATTCAAGCTCAATTTCTTTCAAAAACAACATCATCTCTTTAGCTTTTGTTTGGCAATGGGTACCCTCATCATGCATCATCACAACATGCATCACATACACATCATCATATCATTTCACTGAACATGCTTTCACTCAACAAGCATACAAATCAAACCATGCTTCAATCATGCATTCACACATTCCCAATTACTCGAGAACTCAGCTCTGATACCACCAAATGTAACCCCCGTAGCCCGGTCTAGACGGTTGACCCGAACTACGAAGATTACACGGGGAAAACCAAAGTCAACCCGAAAGTCAACCTTGATTAACGACCCTTTTTTTTTCTTTTTAGTCTTGTCTAGATGCACATTAACCTTAAGTGTGATCATACAACAACATATCAAAAGATTACAAACATCAGAGATCAAACAGGGACCCAATTGAACAAATTACGACTTTAGGGACCAAATTGTAAATTCTGATAAATTAAGGGACTTAACCCAAATTAAAGTTACCAATTTGAAATTAGTCAGGTTTCATGCATCTCTGTGAAATTTCAACTCTAAAGGACATCCACAGCTCATGCAATTGATCATACAAGATTCAGGACCAAAACGCAAACATTCCAAAACATATAACTACCATGTCAGCCCCCTAACGGTCGACCGTTCCGAAACAGGCTAGCCCTGTTCCGAAACACGGGCCGTTCCGAAACGGGTTCCGGAACATGGCCTCGGCAGAGGCTAAACCGTTTTGAAACGGTGCATACCGTTTCGGACGCCTGGGTTCATGCAAGGCACCCGTTCCGAAACGGTACACCCCTGTTCCGAAACGCCTGCACAAAAACCAGCAACAAGCATACTAGATCATGCAATTGGACACTCAAACATGCTCCAAACATCACCAAACTTTACCAGCATGCAATTAAACATAATTAAGACGTAAGAGCATCACCAAATCAGCAAAATAACATCTCATGCAAAAAGCCCCAAATTAAAGGTCATGCTTCCAACACAAGCTATCTACTCAAGCATCAACTTGTAAAACAAGCATATAAGGTTCAATCCAAAAACCAGCAATATCAACCACATTCAACATACTTAGGGAGTCATAAACACCTCCCAAAACAAATACATTGGTCCCCCATTGCCAAAACATACAAAAGCTAAAACACTTATAAAACCTTCATACATTGAGCTTTACTTGTACTTGTTTGCTTGCCTCCTCTTGCTGCCCTCAATGCACTCTAATGCTCTGCATTATTGAATCAAGAAAACGAGAGAGCGTAAGCCAAAGCTTAGTGAGGAGTGCTCTTTAAAAACCATTCAATAATGCAATTAAAACCATTTGTAAATCATGCTTATATTCAATCTTTTCACATGCTCAAATCATACTTTAAATCAAGCAATATCATGCTTCCACATTTCATTTAAACTAGCATCTCATGCTTCAACATAAACATTAAATCATGCATCTCATGCATCTCATGTACTAAACATGTCATATTGGCTCAAGTGATGCATTTCATTTAGAAATCAAGTTCAACAACTTTCCCCAAGGACTTTTAAACACCTTGGACCCCAAGGACTTTTAAACACCTTGGCCATGGACTTTTAAACACCATGAATGGACCACACAAGGACTTTTAACCACCTTTGTGTCTGTAGCTTGAATTACCCCAAGGACTTTTAAACACCTTGGCCCCAAGGACTTTTAAACACCTTGGCCCCATGGACTTTTAACCACCATGGAAAGGAGCACCTAAGGACTTTTAACCACCTTAGTGTCCGCAACAAGATTCATCCAAGGACTTTTAACCACCTTGATGATCTTAGATAACAAGGCTCACTCAAGGACTTTTAACCACCTTAGTGACCTTCACTTTTACAAACCATCACTTCCCAATACACACTTTATACATCATACAATCCACTGTTTTAAAGCATTTAAACCAAGCCATTTCATCATGCATTTCAATGCATTAAATCATCACTTAACAAAGCATAAAACAAGGTACTCTTACCTAGAGACACCTTCAACACATGGCTTAAAACATCAGCATAAATCATGCTAAATCATCAGCAATTAACATGCTAAAACATGCTTTCCAAAACAGTAGCAAATCATGCAAAATCATCATTTCACATTTCATCAAAACATGGCCACCACTTTAAGAGAGTAATCCGAAAACTTACACTTGAGCTTAGCAAAGTTGTTTAGACTTAAACTAAGCTCCCAAAACCTTGGTTTCAAAGCCGAAAACCATTTTCACAAATCCACTCACCAATTACCACTTCGCTTCAAGCCAAAGCACCAAATCAAGCCTCCGGATCAACAAATCTTGGATCCTAGGATGCCTCCCCTGTTTCAACACATTAAAGCAGAGGATTAATGCATCACCATGCATTAATTGCTTCAATGAAAGCATCAAAACTCGCTGCTCTCACAAAACCTCCATTTTCGGCCACCAAACACAACCGAAAATGCATCCGAAACACTTCTAAACAATGCCCAGCCATAAACCAGCAAAACCTCACTTCCATCAACATCAAAACACATCTAAAAACAACCTATAAGCATCCTTATACCTCCAGCAACACCAAATCACCAAGATCACCACAAAAGCTACCTTAAAACACAAGCTAAAATTAGGAAACCCAACCTATCCGGGATTGCATCAATCAAGACTCATTTCCACATCAATTTAATGATCATTTAACATCAAAAACACTCCTCAAAACACAGATTTAACAGATCAAACGAAAATCATGTGAAATTATCAAAATCTTGCATAATTAGCCAAGATCCATAAATCAACTTAAAAACCTTTAATCAATTATCAAATTAGGATTGAAAACTTTAGGAATTTCATTAAAGAACTTGAAGTTCAGAGGAGAAGGACGTTCTTACCTCCAAACTTGAGTTTCTCCTCTTTTTGGAATAGAAAAGCTTGATGAAACTTGAAGCAATTGAAGAGGATTTGAAGACACAATGATTTGCAATCAAATGAGAGTTGAAAGAAGGTTTTTAGGTGATGAAAATCAGAACAAGATCTCTGGAAATTGGGTGTTTGGGTTGAGAGAAAAGATAGAGAGAAAATAGGTAGTTAAAAGAGAAAATGGCCAAAATAGATTTTTCCCTCCTTTTGATTCTTTTAAAATCAGAATTATGGGTTAAAATATCTTAGAAAAATCTGGAGAAACTCCCTTTGGGTAAATAGCTCCTTAAAGATTCAAAGTTTCAACCCTTTATAAAATAGCCACCAAACTTTCAAAAATTACATTTTGGTCACTAGTCAAAATGTCACACTTCCGAAACTCATTTTCCAAAATTGATTTCACAGTTCACTTAATTATAATAAAAGATGATTTTAGAACATTTTTCCATAATTTTTATGCAACCCGAACTAGGCTTTCCTAATTTAACCTCTTACGATTCGAACAGCACTTTGACCAACCGGTCAACGCCCAAGACTTCCAAGCCCAAAACCGGGGCGTTACACATTATCCTTATGGTGAGAAGTGTACTGTGTACACGTATCACAAGAGTTTGAAGTATCTGATGTCTTAGAAAGAGTTGAATCTTAGGCAACGGCGATGGGTGGAGTTGCTTAAGGATTACGATCTAACGATCGAGTATCACCCGGGGAAGGCCAATGTTGTGGATGATGCTTTGAGCAGGAAAGTGGCGGTGGAGTTAAGAGCGATGTTTGCTAGCTTGAGCATATCACGAGATGGTGGTCTTGTTGCTGAATTGCAAGTGAAACCATCTCTAATCGAGCTGATAAAGAATAAACAATTGTTGGATGATTCCTTGGTGCCACATGTTCAAGATATTACTGAGGATAGACCATCAGATTTCTGTTTTAATGATGATGGTGTTCTATGTTTTGGGAGTCGGATAGTGGTGCCGAGTGATGTTGAGTTGAGGCGTGCTATTCTGACCAAAGCTCATAGTAGTTCGTTTGCTATGCACCCTAGTAGTACAAAGATGTATCGTGATCTGAAGGATGAGTACTATTGGGTGGGTTTGAAGATAGATGTCACGGAGTATGTGAGCAAGTGTATGGTTTGTCAACTGGTTAGGGCTGAGCATCAATCTCCTTCAGGGTTGTTGCAGCCGTTAAGGATCCCTGAATGGAAGTGGGAGAGGATCACCATGGACTTTGTGTCTGGTTTGCCTCTAATGCCAACAAAAAAGAATTTTGTTTGGGTGATTGTGGATCGCCTTACGAAGTGTGCGCATTTCTTGCCTGTGCATACCACATACACCTTGGGTAAACTTGCAGAGTTGTACATTGTTGAAATTTTGTGTTTGCATGGTTTACCAAAATCTATAATGTCGGATCGATATCCGAGGTTCACTGCAAGGTTTTGTGGAGTGTTTGCATCAAGCATTGGGTACGCGGCTGAATTTTAGTACTTCTTATCATCCGCAGACGGATGGGCAGTCTGAGCGTGTTATCCAAGTGCTTGAGGATATGTTGAGGTGTTGTGTTATTGAGTTTCAAGGCTCTTGGGAAAAAGACTTGCCTTTGGTGGAGTTTGCTTATAATAATAGTTACCAGGCAAGTATTCAAATGGCACCTTATGAAGCTTTATACGGGAGGAAGTGCATAATTCCTCTTTATTAGGCTGAAACGGGGCAAAAGTTGGTCTCGATGTCGGCTCTGTTGAAAGGAACCACAGAGAAGGTGACGCTCATTTGTGAGTGGTTGAAGGCAACATCGGATCGACAAAAGTCTTACGCGGATTTAAAGCGTAAGGACATAGAATTTGCGGTGGGTGACCGTGTGTTCTTGAAAGTTTCACCTTGGAAGAAGGTGATGAGATTTGGCCGGAAAGGCAAGTTGAGCCCAAGATACGTTGGATCATACGAGGTGATAGAAATTGTGGGTCCCGTTGCTTATAAGCTGAGGCTACCTCAAGAATTAGAAAAGATACATAATGTGTTTCATACACCCATGCTTCGGAGGTATAGATTAGATCCTTCGCATGTTATACTCGTAGAGGAAGTTGAGTTGACTCCAAATTTGACATATGATGAGGAACCTATTGAGATTTTGGATTAAGATAGTAAGGTTCTCCGTGGTAAGACCATTTAGCTGGTTAAGGTGTTGTGGAGACATCGTGGTGTTGAGGAAGCCACGTGGGAAAGGAATGAAGACATGAATAAGCAATTTCCTTACCTTTTTCCTCCAGGTAAATTTCGAGGTCGAAAATTCTTAAGAGGGGGAGAGTTGTAACACCCCAAATTTGGGCCTAGATGTTTTAGAGTCTGAATCGGACCGGTCGAGAATGATTAGAATCTTAAAGGGAGGTTTTGGGAACACCTAGTTTGGGATGCTTTAAAATATGGAAAAATATCTTAAAATTCTCATTTTTTATATGAATGATTATGGTGAAATCAATTTTACAAAATAAGGTTTGGAAATACTACATTTCGGTGTAGTGACCAAATCATAGTTTTTGCAAAAGTTAAATAGTGACTGTTTTGTAAAGGATTGAAACTTTTAATCTTTAAGGAGATAATTTTACCAAAATGTTTTTAATCAGATTTCTCCTTATTTTGGGTGATTTTAATAATGTTTTAATTAAAGGAAATAAAGATTAATTTTCATAACTACCTTTCATCAATTTTCTCTCATTTCATTTTCTCTCAAATTATTTTCAGCCAAACACAAATCATCCATCAATTAGCCTCTGATTTTCATTCCTTTTGATGAGATTTCATTCTCCTTTTGATTCCTAATCTTTTCCTCACCAAATCCTCTTATTTTTACATTGGATTTTCAAGAAAACATTCCCAATTCAAGGAGAAATCAGCCATTAGAGGTAAGCATCGCCCTTCTCCTCTAATGATCAAATCTTTACTGAAATTCCCAAGTTATCAATCCTTTGTTACTGATTTTTGAGTTGCTTTAATGTTAGAAATAAGAAATTGTGTTAAACCTCAAGGTTTTTGGAGAGATCTTGATGATTTTTGTGGGTGATGGTTAGGCTCTGTTTTGAGGTTGTTTTCTAATGTATTTTGGATGTTAATTGATGTTATAAATGAGGTTTTATCAAACAAATCCCGAATAGGCTTGGATTCCTAAGTTTTGTATTCTAGAATGGAGGTTTTGGGGGTGGTTTTGGTGTTCTGTTATAGCTGGAGGTATAAGGACGAGTTTGTGGTGGTTATTTATGTTTATTGATGTTTAGAAGTGATTAGAAGTGATAGATCTTGGCTGGGCTTTGTTTTGGAAGAGTTTGGAGATTATTTCGATTGTGTTTGGTAGCTGAAATGAGGTTCTTGAGTAGAGCAGCGAGTTTAGGCGTGTGGCTGATGATTTCAATGCATGATGATGCATTAATCCTCTGCTCTTATGTGTTATAAACAAGGGAGACATCTTCGGACGCCTTTGGTGTTGATCCGGCAGCTTAGATAGCGTTTCAGCGAGCAAGCGAAACGTAATCGGTGAGTGCGAATGGTTTAGAATTCCTTGAGGGACAAAGAAACAAGGTTTGGGGATTTAGGAAAGGTTTGAAACACTTTCCTAAGTCCAGAAGTAAGTATTGGCTAGATTGCTCTCTTATATGTGGTGGTTGCCCCTAAAATGTTTTTACATGCTCATGGTTTGAGATAGATAAATTCCTACTATTTTTATGCATGATTTGTAGCATGAGATGATACTTGAAATGATTTCATTAAATAACATGTTGCATTGATGAGTTTTGAGCTTTTGTTTTAAAGCATGGCAAATGTTATGGTTTTGAAATGAGATGAGAATGATTTGAGAAATGTTGCATGAAAAACAGTAAGTGAGATGATATTTTGACATAATATATTAGCATAGAAGATGAGATACTTACCGGATATAATTGATCGATCAATAGGATGAGAGTGCACTATAAACTAAAAATTCGTACGTGCTCTTTGGTTTAATCCAAAGGGAGAGACCGAGGATGGGCGTTCCATCATGTAGGACTTGGTGAAATACCCAAGCTTTGTGGCGATGAGAGATTCCGCCATGTGAGTACGGTGATGTGAGATTCCACTGAAATTATGATACTACACAAGTGAGTACTGTGATGTGAGATTCAACCGAAAGCGTCTAGTGGTTTGAGAATGTGTCTGCATATCTGACTAGTAATGAGATGTGAAATGTCAATATAATATATGAAAATGCTTTTGAATCACATGTACCTATTGATGAGATGATTTATGCTATGAGAAATGCATATGAGATTTGTGTAAGGAATGCTTTTGTTTTTACAAGCATGTGTATGTCCTTGCCATGACATTTGCAATGGTTTAAATGCATGAGATAGAATTGAGGTACATGTGTTTTCAATGAAGAGTTGCTTTGAAATGGTTTTCAAGCATGAGATATAATGGGCATGTTGTAGAAAAAGCTTCTGAGAAAGTGTTTTAAAGAATGCATTATTGTGTTGGTTTTCTTTAGAGCATGCCCCACTAAGCTATTGTGCTTACGTTCTCTTTTACCAATAATGCAGATAATTGAAGTGCAAAGCTCATGTATGGTGATGTTTTTATACACTTTAGTTTTGATATTTGGCAATGGGACTTCAAGGTTGTATTTGGGAGATGTGTTTTGAACTCCCTAAGTTTGTAGCATGATTGTGGTGGCATTTATGGGTTGTAAATGGTCCTAAAGGGTTGGTTTGAGGTTTGGTTGCTTTTATTGGTTTTGTGACAAGAAAGCATGCCTTTAGATTGTACGATTTTGTGATTGATGTCATGCTCTAGTTTGAGGGTCTTATATGTGTTCCTTAGTATCAAAATGAGTTGCTGGTATGATTTGATGCTCTTTGAGGCATGTTTGATTGGTTTAAAAGGTTAAAAACCAGCAATTTCTGCTGTCACTAGGCAAAGTGTATCGAAACACCCTCCACTTGTAACGCCCCAATTTTGGGCTTAGAAGTTTTGGGTTTGGACCGGACCGGTCAGAGTGTGGTTCGAATATAAAAGGTGATTTTTAGGAAAGCCTAGTTCGGGTTGCATTAAAAATATGGAAAAATGTCTTAAAATCCTATTTTATTATATATAAGAGAATGGTGGAATCAATTTTGCAAAATGAGGTTTGGAAGAGTGACATTTTGGGTTAGTGACCAAAATGTAATTTTTTGAAAACTGGGTGACTGTTTTAAGAAGGATTGAAACTTTGAATCTTTAAGGAGCTATTTACGCAATAGGAGTTTCTCCAGATTTTTCTTAAATATTAAATGATTTATTAATGGTTTAAAATAAAGGTAAAAAGGAGGGAAAGATATTTTAGCCATTTAACTATCTTTTCCTAAAGTTTCATTTCCATTTTTCTCTCATCTTTCTCTCAAACCAAACACATTTTCTCCAGAGCATTTCCTTCTGATTTTGATGTCCAAACATGAGATTTTAATCCTTTTGATCTCTAATTATCTCTTCAACAAAACCTCATCATTTGCTAATTGGATTTTCAAGATTTTGGTTCCAAAAAGGGAGAAACTCAAGTTTGGAGGTAAGAACGTCCTTCTCCTCTAAACTCTCAGTTCTTTACTGAAATTCCTAAGTTCTCAATCCTTAATTTGTGTTTTATAAAAGGTTTTATAGATGTATTCTTAATCTTGGCTTTAAAATGCAAGATTTGGTTGATTTTGGTTAAAATTTCGTATGATCTGTTTAAGCAGTGGTTTGAGGTGTCTTTTTGATGATAAATGAATGTTAAATTGATGAGGAATTGAGGTTTAATTAATGCAATCCCGGATAGGTTGATTTTCCTAAGTTTTGCTTGAAGTTTTTGTTGGTTTTTGGAGTGATCTTGATGATCTGTTATAGCTGGAGGTATAAGGACGTGTTTGGGATCTTTTTGAATGTTAATTGATGTTTGTAAATGGTTAGAAGTGATGGATCTTGGCTGGGTTAAGTTTTGGAAGTGTTTGGAGGCGATTTCGGTTGTGTTTGGTAGCCGAAATGTTGGATTTGTGTAGAGCAGCGAGTTGTGTTGTGTTGCTGGTGTTTTAATGCATTATGATGCATTAATCCTCTGTTGTTATGTGCTTGAAACAGGGGAGAATGATCCGTGAGCAATAGAGGTGTTGGTGAAGGTTTCGGATGCTTGGAAGGCTTGTTGGCTAGCCTTGTTTTGTGTATCGGTGATTGAAGTTGGGTTTTCAGCTTTAAAACCAAGGTTTGAAGGTTTTGGGAGCTTAGTTTAAGTCTAAACAACTTAGCTAAGCTCAAGAGTAAGTAAATGGAATTTCTTTCTTGGTTGTGTTATGAAATGGTTATTTAAGCACTTGCGTTTGTTGGATGCAATGCATGTGTTTTGCATGTTTTAAATTCTGTTTTGAAAGCATACATTAGCATGGTTTAATGCTGGTTTTGAAAGTCATATGTGAAGGGTGCTCAAGGTAAGAGATCCTTGGTTTTGTACATTGAAATTGTGGAATTGATGCATAGTGTTGCATGTTGTTTACTGGCTTTGTGTAATGCTTCAAAAACAGTGGCTTGATGATGGAAAATGTTGGTCTTTTCATTTGGGTTATGCTTGTAAAACATTGGATTAATGTGGTAAGATGGTTATATTGGCAAGTGATGTAAGTGGTTCTTGGTTACTTAAATCGGATATAGTTAGCCGGCTATAGGATTGGGTGCATCGTGAATAAAGTCGCCTTGGATGTGGAGTGGTTAAGTGTGAACCTGTAACTCCATCCAAGTACACTAACGAGATGGTTAAGTACACCATGGTGGTTAAAATTCCATGGGTGGGTCTTGTGTTAAGGTCATAATGGTGGTTAAAATTCCATTCGAGGACCTTGGGTAAGCAAAGGTTATAATGGTGGTTAAAATTCCATTGAGGACCTTGTGCTTGTTAAGATCACAATGGTGGTGTAAAGTCCATGTGTGGATCTTGTGAAGTATGTCCCGGATCTCGTTAGTGATGTTATACAACTACCAATGGTTGATGCTAAGGTCATATGGTGGTTAAAATTCCATATGGGGACCTTGTGCATGTTAAAGTCATATGGTGGTTAAAATTCCATATGAGGATCTTGTGAGTGTTAAGGTTATATGGTGGTTAAAATTTCATATGAGAACCTTGTGAATGTTAAGGCTATATGGTGGTTAAAATTTCATATGAGGGCCTTGTGTATGGTAAGGTCAAATGGTGGTTAAAATTCCATTTGGGACCTTGAGATTGGTAGTGTGTATGAAGCGTGGGGACAACGCTTGTGATCCGCGTATCCGATTGGTTGTTGAGTTGAAAAGTGGATATGGTTTATCACTTGGAAGCCAATATAATGTTCTTGAATATAATGAAGCATGAGATGCTTGAAATGATGCATGGTTGCATGAAAAGTGATTAATGCTTAATGAATGCATGTTTACTTGTTAGCATGTACAAGTGTTTATAATCTATTGAGAATGGTGCATGTGTGCATGAAATCTCTTTAGTGCATTGAAGTCTTGTGAAGGCTTGTTTTAAAAGGCATGTAATGCAAATGTTGAGTTTATGGTTCATATGATGCATTTGTTTAATGCATGTGGTAAATCGAATGGGCAAATGATCTTTAAAGGTTTCTTGCTTTGAAATGATTTTCAAGAATGCGAAAAGTATGATGTGATGTGGAAATGCTTTCCAAGGATCTTGAATTTAATCTTGCATATGATGATGTTCATGCATGGATTGGTTAAATAGATGGTTTTGCAAGTTTGTGCTTCGAATAGGATTACTTAGCTTTCCAAGCTAAGGGTTGGTTTTCATTTTTGAGAAATGCATGAGGATTAAGCATGTTGTTGAAAGGGTTTTCAAACATTGCTTTTGGTTTATCAAATTATGATGCTTTTGAAAGTGGTTTTATGTTTCGCTGCATTGATGGTGTTTTGGTTTTGAGCATTCCACACTAAGCATTATGTGCTTACGCTCCTTTTTGTCCATCAATGCAGATAATTGAAGTTGGAACAGCGAGAAGCAAGGGATTCAAGGAGAGCTCCACTTGAGATGTATGTCTCGGTAATAGCTATAGATAATAAAGGCAATGGGGGAAGAATCTCTTATGTTGATGTTTAATGGGTTTGTGTATGTTGTACAAGTTTGGTTTTATGTTGTTGTTAATGTTGGAACATGTAATTGGCCTTTATGTGGTGGTTTTGGCATATTGATACTTGAATGGTTTGCTAAGTAGGAAGCGTGCCTATAGAATTGGGGTTTTTCATAAGTGATGCCATGTTGATGATTGGTTGATGCAATTATGTTCATTGATTGTTGAATGTCTTGTTGGTAAAGTATGGTTGCATTTGGAGCATGTTTGATGGGTCAATTGTATGATGAACCAACAATTTTTCTGCAATCTGGGCAACCTGTTTCGGAACAGGTGATACCGTATCGGAACGGGGGCCTGAAATGGCCTGGGCGTTCCGAAACGGAAGGCACTGTTCCGGAACGGTTTGGCCACTGCCAGGCCTTGTTTCGGTACCAGTTTTGGAACGGTCCCGCGTTTCGGAACGGGTCTTCCCTGTTCCGAAACACTCGACCGTTGGGCACTGAAATTGTTGGTTAAATGTTTTGAAACCTTTGCGTTTTGGTCCTGAATCTTGTTTATGCAATTGGATGAGTTTGAGATGTCCGTTTGTGCTGAAATTTGGCAGTAAGCATGAAAGTTGATTAATTTCATATTGGTAACTTTAATTTGGGTTAAGTCGTTATAATTTTCAGAATTTACAATTTGGTCCCTAAAGTTGTAATTTGTGCAATTAAGTCCCTGGATGTTCTCTGTTTGTTATGATCTTTGAGTATGATGAACTTGTGAACATATCTAGGGTTAACGTGCATCTAGACAAGAGTAAAAAGAAAAAAAAAGGTCGTTAATCAATGTTGACTTTCGGGTTGACTTTGGTTTTCCCCGTGTGATCTTCTTAATTCGAGTCGACCGTCTAGGCCGGGTTAAGGGGGTTACACCACTGTTTTGAAACGGGGCCCTGTAATGGCCATAGTGTTTCGGAACGACTGAAGGTGTTTCGAAACAGTTTGGCTACTAGTGAGACATGTTTCGATGCCGGTCTCAGAACATAACCAAGTACCGAAACGGTCAACACCGTTTCGATACGAGCGTTCCAGTACGAAGGGTGGGTGTTTTGATACAGTTGACCGTTGGATGTTGATTTGAATTGTTTGATGTTTTCATGCTTTACATTTTAGTCCTGAATGTTGTCGATGCAATTGCTTGAGCTTAGAATGTCCTTTTAAGTTGTAATTTGACATAGGAGCATGTAACATGATTAATTACATATTAGTAAACCTAAAACCTGGAAAGTCCTTATAATTTCTTAAAATTACATTTTGGTCCCTAAATGTGTAATTTATGCAATTGAGTCCCTAATTGTTTTCCGATCGTTGTGACTTTCTCTCGAGTGAATCTTGAGCGTTCACATAGGTTTAATGTGCATCTAGAAAAGAAAAAAAAGAAAAAAAATGGGTTGTTAATCAAGGTTGACTTTGGTTTTCCCCGTGTAATCTTCGTAGTTCAGGTCAAGCGTCTAGGCCGGGCTTAGGGGGTTACAGAACACCTAGTTCGAGATGTTTTAAAAATATGGAAAAATATCTAAAAATCTTCATTTGTTATATAAATGATTATGGTAAAAACAATTTTACAAAATGAGATTTGGAAATATTACATTTGGGTATAGTGACCAAAATGCAATTTTTGCAAAAGTTAACTAGTGACTATTTTGTAAAGGATTGAAAACTTTGAATCTTTAAGGAGCTAATTTTACCAATTGTTTTCATCAGATTTCTCTTTAATTTGGGAGCTTTTAAAATGATTTTTATTAAAGAAATAAAAGAAAATTAAAAGAAAATCAAAGGTTGAGTTTTCATAACCAACTTTACGATAGATTTTCTCTTTTCATTTCCTATCAACTTCCAATCAGCCAAACACTTTTCTTTCGTCAAAGAACCTCTGATTTTCATCTTGTTTGCTGAGATTTCATCTTCCAAAAGATTTCCTATCTTTGATTCATCAAATCCAATTGATTTTTGCTTTGAATTTTCAAGAAAACTTACCCAAATTGAAGAGAGATCAACCATTAGAGATAAGCTTCGTTCTTCTCCTCTAATGATCAGTTCTTTACTGAAATTCCCAAGTTATCAATCCTTTGTTGATGGTTTTGAGTTGTTTTAATGTTATAAACATGAAATACTTGTTAAATTCAAGATTCTTGATGAGATCTTGATGATTTTCGTATTTCGATGATAAGCTTTGATTTGAGGTTGATTTCTAACATACTTTGGATGTTTTTTGATTTTGACAATGAGGTTTTAACAAATAAATCACGAATAGGTTTGGGTGCCTAAGTTTGAGTTGCTAGATTTGTGGTTTTTGAGGTGTTTTTGGTGATCTGCTATTACTGGAGGTATAAGGTCGTGTTTATGTTGATTTTTGACGTTGATTGAGGTTTAGAAAAAGTTAGAATCGAAAGATCTTGGCTGAGTTTGATTTGAGAAAGCTTGGAAGTGATTTTTGTTATTTCGGATAGCCGAAATGCTAGTTTCGAGTAGAACAACGAGTTAGAATTAGTGGCTGGTGATTAAAATGCATGATGATGCATTAATCACCTCCTCTTATGTGTAATGAACAAGGGAAACATTTTCGGACGCGTTTGGTGTTGATCTAGAAGTGCCGAAAGCTTAGAAGTCGTTTCGTTGAGCAAGCGAAACGTTATCGGTGAGTGCAAATGGTTTTAGAAGTCATTGAGGGAAAAGGAAACACGTTTTGGGGGATTTAGGATTGGTTTGAAACACCATCCTAAGTCCGGAAGTAAGTATGTTTAGATTTGCTCTTGAAAAGTGGTTGATGCACGTAAATACTTTTGACATGCTATTGATTTGAGATAGACAAATTCCTACTATTTTATGCATGATTTATGACATGGAATGATGTTTCATATTGATCCCATGAGATAGAATGACATTGCAAAGAGTTTTGAGATTTTGATTAAATGTTATGCATGAATTGTTGTTTTGAAATGGGATGAGATTGATATTAGAAATGTTGCATCAAAGCGGTAGGAGAGATGATGATTTTTAATGTAATATATTGGTATAATGATGAGATGACTACCGGATATAATTGGTTGACCAATAGGATGTAAAGTGCACTATAAACTAAAAATGCATACGTGTTCTTTGAAGTCGGGCAATTGGGGTAGTGTCATCTCGATCCAAAGTGAGAGTCCGATGATAAGAGATACCATCGGGGTAGGTCTTGGTGAATCACCCAAGCTTTGTGGCGAAGATAGATACCGCCATGAGAGTCCGATGGGAGATCCCACCGGGGTAGGACTTGGCCTCGAGTCAAGCTATCCGCATATCCGAGTATAGATAGAATATTAAATGCCAATATATGAGAATGAACTTTGATTCACATGTACCAATGTTGAAATAATTTTATGCTATGATAAATGCATATGAGATTTTGAGATTTATGAAATGCTTTTGAATATCAAGCATTAGTGGCTTTGCCATGAGTTTTCCATTGGTTGAATGCATGCAATAGATAGATATATGGTACATGTAATTTTCAAATGGTGATTTGCTTTGAAATGGTTTTCAAGCACGAGATAGAAAGAGCATGGTTTTAGAAATGGTTTTCAAGATGGAGTTTTAATGCTTGCATTGTTGTGTCGGTGTTTCTAGAGCATGTCTCACTAAGCTATTGTGCTTACGCTCTCTTTTACCAACAATGCAGATAATTGAGACATCTTGGGCAGCAATGAGGCTTAAGGGAATTCAAGGATTGTTAAGCTCATGTATGGTGTTATACTTTAACTTTAGTAATGATATATGTCAATGGGATTTAATGGTTTGTTTTGGGATATGTGCTTTTGGGCTCCCTGTTGTTGATGCAAGTTTTATATGGTTTATTTTGTTTGTATAAGGCCTTTATATTGGTTTTGATGCTTTATCTTGCCTTTTGGTATGCCAATGGTTTGTGGATTAAACATGCTACACTATATGTCTTGCTATGCTTGTGTTACTCAATCGAATGTTTATCATACGCTTAGAATTGCATGCTTATATGTTAGTGTATTTACCATATGATTCGATGATGATTTGTTGAAGTTTGACATGAATTCGGGGCTGTTTTTGAGACACTTCTAGTATGCGTATCGATACTTGGGCTTGCGAATCGATACTCATAAGCCAAACTTGTGCAATTTTGTATTGGGGTATCGGTACGGATGGAGAGTGTTTTGATACGGGTTTGAAGGGCGTATCGATACGCGGGAGAGCGTATTGATACACTTTCTACGATAATTGGTCACTGCCTCCCCGCGTATCGATACGGTCCCTAGGTGTACCGATATGCGATCGTTAATTTCAGTTAATGGCATCTTCTGAAGTTTCGAAATGTTATATTTTAGTCAATGAACTTCATGTATGCAATTGGATGAGTTTGGTAGGTCTGATTGTGATGAAAATTTACAGAGAAACATGAAACATGATTAATTAAATCAGAGAAGTCCGTGTAATTTGAAGAAATTACATTTTGGTCCCTAAATATCTAATTTTTATCTAGTAAAGAAAAAAAGGGTTGTCAATCGGAGTCGTCTTTAACAAGTTGGCTACGGTTTTCCCCTTATAATCAGCTCGGTTCGGGTCAAACATCTAGACCGACCTAACATGGTTACATATCGCGTGACGGAGGATTGATAGCTGAGTTGGAGGTGAAACCCTCCTTAGGTCAATTGATAATGGAAAAGTAGTTGTTGGATGATTCATTGGTGCCTCATGTTCATGATATAGCCAATGGAAGGGCTACGTATTTTGGCTTTAGTGATGATGGAGTTCTATGTTTTAAAAGTCGGAAAGTGGTGCTGGAAGATGCTGAGTTGAGACGCACCATCTTGATTGAGGCTTATATAAGTCCTTTTGCTATGCACGCTCGTAGTACCAAGATTTATCGTGGTTTAAAGGATTAGTACTATTGGATGGGGTTGAAAAAGGATGTAGCAGAATTTGTTAGCAAATGTATGGTTTCCTAGCGATTGAAGGCTGAGCACCAATATCATTCTGGTTTGTTACAGCCTTTGAGGATATCGGAGTGGAAATGGGAGATGATTATGATGGATTTCGTAATTGGATTGCATTTAACACCAACGAAGAAGAACTCAGTGTGGGTGATTGTGGATCGCCTTACGAAGTGTGCACATTTCTTGCTTGTGCATACTATGTATACGTTGGACAAGCTAGCTGAGTTGTATATCGCTGAGATTGTGCGCTTACATGGTGTGCCAAATTCTATAGTGTCGTATAGAGATCTGAGGTTTACAGTGAGTGTAACCCCCTTAGCCCGACCTAGACGCTTGACTCGTACTACGAAGATTACACAAGGAAAACCAAACTCAACCTGAAAGTTAACCTTGATTAACGATCCTTTTTTCTCTTTTTATCTTTTCTAAATGCATTATTGATCCTATGTGATCACCCAAGAGCATAGGAAGGAAAGGCACATCGATCGAAATTCATTTAGGGGTTTAATTGTATGAATTAGACTTTTAGGGACCAAAACATAAATTCTACAAATTACGAGGACCTTGCAGATTTTAAGTTTACCAATATTCAATTAGTCATATTTCATGCATCTTTGTCAAATATTATCTTAATCAGACATTCCATACTCAATCAATTGCATCCATAATCATACAGGACTAAAATGTAAGAAGCAAGAACTTGAAACAGTTCAAAATTCAAACCAACGGTCGGGTGTTTTGAAACGTTGAGCCTTGTATCGAAACGTTCGTATCAAAACGGATTTGACCGTTTCGGTACTCGGGTGCGTTCCGAGACTCGTATCGAAACATGGCTCTCCAGTAGCAAAAGTGTTCCGAAACACTCTTACCCGTTCCGAAATACCATAATGAACTTGCAACAACCACATAGAGTTCAAAACACATCTTCCAAAACTAACCATAGATCCCCATTGCCAATTATCATTACTAAAGTATATGTAAACGCCACCATACATGAGTTTTTCACTATCTTGGATTTCCTTAGCATGCTTTCTGCCCAAAAGTGTCTCATGTATCTGCATTATTGGTAAAAGAGGGCGTAAGCACATTTTCTTAGTGAGGCATGCTCTAAGAAAACCAACACAACAATGCAACTTTTTAGTTATTAAACAACAAATCACACTTATCAACCACTTCATACCATGATGACTTTTTAGTTATTCAATCATGCTTAAGATACCAAGCTATAGCAAAGGTAAAACACCACAAACAAACCAAGGAACCATTTAAAGGCTAATTACAAGTCCACAATCAGGAACTAAACATGCTTAAAACAACAACATCACCAACAAATCTAGGAAATAGAAATCCCACCCAATGCCACTTATTACACTAAAGGTGAACCACATACATCGCTTAAACAAAGCTTTTGGAATCCCTTTGCTTTTGGGCTTCCTTGAAATGCTCAATTCTCTGCATTAATGAAACAAATGAGCGTAAGCACAAAGCTTAGTGAGGATCGCTAAACAACATTCATCAATGCATGCCACATGACTTGTAAAACCACCACTTTTCAACACATGCCTTTTCATAAAACATGTCTCCTCAAGACATCAATGCACCTTATAAACACATGCTAATATGCAACATTTTAAAACAACAACTAAACCTTTGCTCATGCTCTACCAAGCATCTTGCATCAATTACAAGCATTTCATGCTTCACATTAATCATTAACCTTATATTGGCTATCAAGTGACAATCCATAAATCATACCATAAAAACACAATCGACTACGCGGATTTCAAGCGTTGTCCCACACGCTTCATACATACTACAGGACTACACAAGGTGGACATCAATGGCAATCTCACAACCCCTCAACACCCATGATGGAGATTAATGGCACAATCACAACCCCTCAACATCACTCATCGGTAGTAGTATAATTCCACTAACTAGAGTACGAGACTCATACACAAGACTCACACACGGAATTAAACCATTCATCGCTGTGGCCATAACCTCAATCGTTAGGGTACTTGGATGGAGATTACGGTACAATCACAACCCCTCGGAAACAAAGGCGACTTTATTCACGGTGCACCCAATCCTATAGCTGGCTAACTATATCCGATTAACACAACCAAAAACCATTTCAATCACTTGCCAATATAATCATTTAACCTCATTAATCCACTATTTTACAAGCATAAACACAATGCAATTTCCACAAGCATATTATGCTTAACATCACATGCATTCAACACATGAAAACCAAGGATCACTTGCCTAGTGCATCCTTAACATAATAGCATTAAAATCCAACAACATTCATGCTTTAAAAACAGTAAACAAATCCACACTTATCTCAAGTGCAATTTCATCAAATATAGCACATTTCCAAGAGAGGGATTTCCGAAACACTTACTCTTTAGCTTAACTAAGTGTATCAATCTTACACTAAGCTCCCAAGACCACGCTCAAAGCGTTACAAAGAAGAAAATTGCATTTCCACTCACCGATACGTAAAGCCTTGCTCGCTGACACGAAAATTACTCTTTCAGAGCCTCCAACAATACCTCGTTTGCCTCTAGATCAAGATCCCATGTTTTCACATCATTAAAACAGAGATCTAAATGCATTAAAATGCATTCCAACACCAGCAACAATTCACAAACTCGTTGCCCACCCAAACTACACAAAAATACCCATCCAAAACAACCAAAAACTCAATCAATTGCTTCCTAAAATAAGCCCAGCCAACATACATCACTTCCAACCCAT